>OV121115.1:25304660-26554660 GCA_921293315.2 Nemurella pictetii
GTTGACCGGCGTCCTGGAAGAGACGCCGGGGGCGTGCAAAGACGACGGTCTACACCTTGGTCTACACCTACTGGTACGTTAACCTACGATCACTTTAAGCATTTTAATCGGGTGCAGCAGAAGTCACGCCTAAACGCATCACGCACAACGTATCGCGTGTAGTTCGTTACTTCAATTTTCAATCTGGATCAGAAAAAGTGGAGTGGCGCTCTTATTGTCGGAAATTAAGAGACATTTGTGGCGACAAATAATTCGTTAGGCGATTTTATGACTCAGGATCAGATCTCTTGCGATAGTCTAGAAATGTAGCGAGTTCAAGTAATGGACAACAGCCAATAGCCCTCGCCTAGAACCAATTGGAAATGTTCGCCACCAGTTGGCAACAATCGAAACGCAGAGCGAGTCAAGAGTGCAGGCAGCAGCGGTCTTGGCGGGTATGATATGGCTCTACAATAGTAATTGACCTCGGTAATACACCGACTTCAATTTATCGCAGAATGATGTTGATAAGACTGAACTGTACCTATGGCTAGACTAGAAGAAGCTTTCGATCATATTGAAATGTCTTTCCGGAGGTGTGCACCTACGATTGCTCCAGGAATATCTGTTTGTTGATTGATAATATGTGGAATTTCGTAAGGATTTACTAGGAATATTTTGGAGACGCTATGCCACATTGACCATGGGCGTAACTGCATAAGGAGTTCTAAAAATTACGACTGAACGCTCGGAAATCAAAACATATAGGAAATAAATTGTCGTACAATCAAAGTTCAGGACAATTTTCCAGCTCCCAAGTGTATATCGGTCCCATACAAATGATGCGGTAAAACGTGAGAAACAGGGAAACGGCCATAACAAACAAATTGAGGTGGCAGGACAAGATAGGGAACAAGCAGGAGCCCATCAGCTAGAAGTTGAGCAGTCGGCCGACTAATTAGTGGCAAGGAAACGAGAAAGGGGGAGGGGATGAGTATAGTAGACACTCATTAAACAACCCCTAAACTCGCAATGCTCTAAAATCAAAGTAATGAATATTGTGGTTCATTGACCAATTAATCGAAAGAAATTTTATCTAAACTAAACAAATTTTACTATACTCCCGGCGGTAAAGATATCAAATTTAGGTGCAAAAAGCCGGAGGAGCACATTGTAATATTGACATTGACAGACTGAAATTCCCTGCTTCGTATGTTGCCGAACGAATCGATGGGATAACAAAGTAGTCTGCAACAACAACGGTATAGGGACCACATACTTACACAAATTAACAGTTTTTACGGTAGGTCAGAAACATTGATCTAAAAAAAATCCTAAAAAATTAAATCTTAGAAAATTAAGTCAGATGGAATGATGGAAATTTCCTCAAAATGGACACCCCAACCCTCAGTGAATGCCTTTTGAAGGAATTAAAAAGTGGTTTAAATGTAATTTAAGCGATTGAAAGTAGTCAAAACAATAATTATTTCCATGATAATTATTTATGTTTACTGGCAATTATTCTTAAAAATGACCATGAGTAATTGATTGTTTTATTAGTATGTTGTAGGCATATTATTTGATACAAACATCACAGTAGGAATGTGAATTAAGTCCGAAGGGATGATTTGGGAAGAGGATAATAATAATGAGTCTCGAAAATACGGTCAGGTGACATTAACTTAGAAAGTATGAAGTGAAATTTGGTGTATAAAATGTCAGAGCGTTTTCTTTAGAATGAATATTCCATGCAGTGTACGTATAAAGATAAAACGTTCAATTAAGACAGTGGTGCCAGCGATCTAGGAATAGGATTAAAATTTGGTCGGTTGAGAAACCTAGGATATATCGATCAGTCTCTAACGGCAGCAAAATTAAAATCACATCGAACTCAGGCTATTAGAGGCTATAAATTAGCTAGGATATAAATTGATATAGGGCCTCATTTTTATTTTTGCATTTTATACCTTCACGACACCAACAATCTTGTGGAGGTGCCGAGTTGACAAGACGCGCACGGCTGACGATCGAGTTTCTTTCGATGACTTTTAGCATTGAACATGGTGTTGTTTACCAAAACACCTGTCACTGCTGGAAGCTCCAACCGCCTGCCTGTCATTCGCAGGGTGATTTTCGGGATTTTTTTCACTTATGCGAATTGCTTAGTGCGAACTATTGCCATAGAAATTATGCGCGACTGTCTTTGTCACCATGTACCTTGTAGTTCTGAGCATAAGTTGTACAGTTACTATCCCTCCAACATTATCATGACGAATTTTATCGTTTTTCGTAAATCAAATGAACAAGGCCTCGCTCGGTATGGCCCAGGAAAATATTATGTTATGAATTTATTATTTAATATAGTTACCAGTGAAGTGTCTCTATCGTTTGTGTGGCAGAATGGCTCGGTGGTTAAGTCGCTTCCTTACTGATTGGAGGATTGACTGATCGTGGTTCGAATCCAGCAGCCTCCGAATATTTTTACCAATGTAAAGATCTTTCATATAATATGATGTGTGCATGAAAACATGGTGAGCACATCAGCACATTATTCGAAAAGCCGAGCCGATAGAACGAATCATGAGGAATCGTAAGGTTGGGGTGGTGTATTTGAACAATGTCTGCGTCAATGCAATTTAATAAGTACAATGACTACTCGGAGTTATTCTACTACGCAAGACATTGCATTCTGGGGTCTCGTCAGCCGAGTGGCTTAGGATCGGAATAGAATACCAATTGAGTATAAAGGATTTAGTACAAAGCAGAGTGAAATTATTTGATTATATTTTGGGCGAATGAAATTAGTTGGCAAAGATCCGGACCTCGGTCGCTTCGCGCCCGACCGAGGTCCGGATCTTTGCTGGGAAATATTCGTCCACGAACCCACCCTAACACCCTAGGCTTTTGCACTGAACTCAACGAACATGCGTGATCTAAACGACCACGAGTGTCACGTGACACACCAACCAAATAATAGACAGCCCCACCTGTTATCAAAAATTGAACTTAATGGAACTAATGGAACTTATTAACAAAGCAGTTTGAATTAAGAGTGCAAAAAGTGGAGGCGCCGCAATTCAGGCACGCGTCCTATCCAGTACACCACGCTGAAGATGGGGGAGAGATATGCATTCTCCATATTAATTGTAATCAATTCCATTACCTACCTATGTCCATGAAATACCCACTCACTTCAATGGTTTTATTAGTGCTAATAAAAGACTGCCTGGCTCTTTAGGCTTGCTGCCGTCGCTGTCCAAACTTGGCTGCAGTGCCAGAAGCAGGGAGCATCATCACAGTAAGAAGCAGGGTTGCCAAATTCTCACTTGAGTAAATTTGACATTCATCATTTGACAATATTTGGAAAATATTAAACTCGAAATCGAGTTGAATTTATTTCATAAATGAAAAATATGATCATTTTTACAATAATTCATAAATATATTAAAGGTATGCAGTGCACATGTGCACAAAAATATTTCTCCAGCCTGTTTGCACTGTCAAGTTATGCATACAATTTAATTGACTACATTATTACACCTTTAATTAATAATTGAGGCATGAAAGTAGTAGCAAAGATAGCTTAAAACAGGCTGAATGATCACTAATCATTAATCAACAATACCAAAATCTCACTTAGAACTTCACACCGTTTGGATGTCGGATTTGCGGGAACAACTCGCCAACAACATCCAAATCGAATGATTTCACATCAGCGTCCATAGGCATATTCAAATCATTCGTAACATCTTTCACACGAGACACATTTCTACCAACTTTCTGGTTCTTTAGTAAATAGCTAGCCGTGAACTGATGCGCCCTCCGCATGTGAGTCTTTAGGTTGCCGCGCTGTGTGGACGAATAGCTGCACAGCGAGCACTTGTGTGGCTTGTCCCCTGTATGGCTCTTCACGTGCGCCGTCAACGAATTCTTTTGCGAAAAAGCCTTCTCGCATAAGTTACACTTGAACGGTCGTTCGCCCGTGTGTACCCGTTTGTGTCGTTCTAGCTGACTCGGCTTGACGAATTGCTTCCCACAGACGTCGCATTCGTGATACGGCAAGAATTCCTCCTCTGCCTCGTTCGCCTTCTTCTTCTTGGCCGGTATCGCGACATAAGACTTTCCCGGGTTGCTGCCCTCTACGACCCGGAACTTCATCGGCTTCGCCTCAGGCTGCTCTTCGTTGACCGCTATGTTCAACTCCTCGCCGAAGTTGAACATGATGTTGCCGACAAGACCATCATCCTGCATCGGCTGGATGTTGATTATCTGGCCGTGCTCGTCCGTGTGGATCTCGTAGCGCAGATTCCCGTTCACCTCCCCCATGTCTAGCACGTTGCCCGATCCTGCATCATGCCCGGCCGTCTGGAAGATGATGTTCGACGACTGCAACTGCTGCAGCAGTGCCTCGTCGATCTGCAGCGACTGCGTCGACGGCAAGAGCCCGCCGGCCGCCTCGACGCTGGCCGCGACGTGAACGTTGGAGCTGTCGGCGAGCCGGAGCTGGAAGCTCGTCACGTCGCTGCCCGCCATCAGCTCCGAGCTGTCGTACACCTGCGCCGTCGTCGGCTGGTACGCCCCGAGCTCGGCCAGCCCGCCGTCCGCCGCCTCGGCCTGCACCTCCGCCGCCGGCTGCTGCTTTATCCGCTTCGGGTGGCGCGTCGCCAGCCGCTGCGACAGCGCCGACGACGCCTCCTTCTTCGTCGCCTCCTTGACGTGGCCCATCAGGTGCGCCTTGCGGTGGCCCGACGTGCGGAACTTCTGCTCGCACAGCGGGCACTTGAACGGCTTGGCGCCCGTGTGCAGACGCATGTGCACCTTGAGGCTGCCCTTGGTGGAGAACTCGCAGCCGCACACGTGACACGTGAAGCTCTTGTTGCCAGTGTGCGTCTTGAGGTGGCTGTCGAGGGTCGACTTGACCGTGAAGCACTTGTTGCAGCACGTGCACTTGTACGGCCGCTCGCCCGTGTGGATTCGCACGTGCCGGACGAGGTCGGACGGCTTGCGGAAGCTCTTCGGGCAGTACTTGCACTGGTTGGGGTGCAGCGGCTCAAGGCTGTACTGCGCGTCGGGATCCTGCAACAGGCGAAGGGAAGGAATTTAATGTTAGAACATGTGTCCGCATGGGGGTGTGGATAGGTTAGACTGATTTTTAGAAAAACTATTTAACTAGATAATGAATGCAGGCAGCATCGCTTTGCGAAACATTGGAAAAGTTTGAGTTTGGGACTTATGCCTGGTTTAGTGCTAGCCGAAAAAGCTGCGGCTCGAGAATTTTGCGTGCGAATTGAAGCCGTCAGCCAATCACAAGCCGAGCTGCAGATTATCACGTGACCGCTCTCGGCTTGTGATTGGCTGACGGGTGCAATTCGCACGCAACATTCTCGAGCCGCAGCTTTTTCGGCTAGCACTAAACCAGGCATTAGCATTTATTACCCAGTTAAACTGTTTTTTTCTGAAAACTAACTAAAACTAAAACTAAAACTAACGAGCTAAGATTAGTAAAAGACGCGAGTCTTAAGAAACTCAAGAAAGTAATAACCTGCTCATCTAATTCCTCCCTTTCTTCTACCTCAATGTCTGCCACCGTCTTTTCTTTCCTATCTTTCCGTTTCAAAACCAAAATCCCAAAATCTCTTTGTTTACAACCAGGTCCTATCCAGTGGTAAGCTATAATCCCCGTCGAAATCATCTCTCGGAACTTGGCCGAACACCAAGTCCTATCCAGTGGCAAACTATAATCCCCCTTCGCAATCAACTCTAGGGACTCGGCCCGTTTGTCGCTGCACACACCTTGAGCTCGCTGATCCGGTTGGCCTCGGCGGCCGACGCGATGAGCACCTGCTCGGACACGGAGACCGCCTCCAGCTTGGACTGGCGCGCGAGCGTCTCGGTCTGCTCGGCCGTCAGCCGTATGACGGTGCTGCGCTTGCGGAAGCGCCGCGCCGGCGCGTCGTTGGCCGTCTCCTTGGCGAGCACCCGGCCGTGGGCTTCTCGCGGCTCGTGCAGCTGCCGGGCAGACGGGAGCGAGGTCAAGCGCTGGCTTTGCTCGCGTGAATTTAAACCTACGTGTTGCACGTACGGTAGGTACGGTAGACTTTGATTGTTAGTAACGAGATAATTCCAGAATTTGTATCCGTACTGGTAATTGAAACCGGGTCTTTGCCTGTCCGGGGCACTGCACTTATCCATTATGCTTGGACTACCAACTGTGGAATTTATATTAATTCAAGATATAATTAATAATATTAAAATTATAAATATATTATTAATTATATTCATATTAATTATTATCAGTGTGACAGGCAAAGATCCAGGTTCGAAACCCAGTATGGACACAAATTTTGGAATTGACCTTTCGTTACTAATAATCGCTGTCTTTACTCGTTTACGGCGGTTGGGGTTCACAAAACCGCCTGCTGGTCTGGAAGACTTTACTTTTAATCAATTATGAAACTGGCCCTACATTGCATGGGAAGATATTTATTTTTATACACAAAATGTTCATTCCAAAATTTGTATCCGTGCCAGGATTCAAACCTAGATCTAGAAACTTGACATTCATTATACAGGTGGAATCCGTGTAAAATAACTGGACCCTTCCCAGCCAGGTCAGAGATCTGGGTTCGAATCCAGGCACGGATCAAAATTTTGGAATTGATATTTTGTTTCTAATAAATAAATAATAAATATTTACTGTTCATGAATTCATATGCAAGGGATTTTGTGCACTCCTTTGAAATTGTTAAAATTATTTACAAATGGCCCAGAAATTGAAGAAGCAAGTGTAAAAACCAGTTAAGTTCACTTTCGGTCAAAGTCCCTAGCTTTACTAGAGACAACATTTCAATCGGTTAGATGTACAACTTCCCTGCAGTTTTTGTCACTTCCTAAACATTTAAGAAAATGGATTCGACCGGTAATTACACTCCTTCACTTCAATTTAGCAAAGAGTAAAACGTATTTCCGGCATATCCCTTCGAGCATGATCCCTAACACGGCAACGGCCGGCGTTCTCAGTCTCACCCCGATGTGCTTGCGCAGCTCGACGGGCGTGCGGAACCACTCGGTGCAGATGGAGCACTTGAAAGGTTTGGTGCTGCTGTGCACCGACATGTGCCGGATCAGCGAGCCGT
This sequence comes from Nemurella pictetii, assembly GCA_921293315.2. Classification (NCBI taxonomy): domain Eukaryota; kingdom Metazoa; phylum Arthropoda; class Insecta; order Plecoptera; family Nemouridae; genus Nemurella; species Nemurella pictetii. Next base: position 25,311,776 of record OV121115.1, read on the forward strand.
TGGTCGTCAGCCGCGTGCCGCAGAGGTGGCAGCCAAACTCCTTCGCGCAGTGCGTACGCCGGTGGCTCTGTGGCGGCAAAATTCGTGTGGTCAGATTGCTTGTGGATGGTTACGGTGGGTAAGGTTTTAGCTCTGATTTGATCGGTTTATGGTCATAAAAAAGGTACTGTGTGTCAACACTTTAACCACATTGGCAAGGTCTTGACGATGACCATGCCAATTTGCTCAAAACTTTGACAGACGTGTAAAAAATTGATATTGTACTGGTAACACATCACTCTGCACTAGGAGTTACAAAATAAAAAGTTGTATTTCTTTTCTGAGCTATTCCTGTGGTTCTTATTTTTTTTCAAATATTCTCCAGTAAACCGAAGTTATCGCTATCATGTTTAGCTATGCTGATAAAAAATCTGACGTAACCTAGGCGTAAATTAATTCTCCGCCCCACAGCAATTATTAGTCAGCTGGCAGTTATGGTATTGCTGTTTTTGGCATTAGTGGCCCCAGTGTTCCAAGTGTAATGCCACTAGCCTAGCACAGATGTGAATGGAATTAAGGGCAACAGCCTATTTCCAACTACATTGTCAAAAGTTATTGATATAAAATGAAAATTAACATACCTTTAGCGTCTTAATGCTTGAGAATCTCTTGTTGCAAGTCTCACACGGGTAAACGATTTGCTTGTTGTGCGTCAACAAATGAGATTTTAGATGACTAGCCTTTTTAAATCCACGTTGACAAACTGTACATCTGGAAAAGGAAATCACCTTCAGAATATGAACAACCATCCAAAATTCCAAATGTGCATGTTTGAACTAGGGAATGGGAAAACAGAACTTGATCCAGCTTGGAGATAAAATTTTACGTAAACTTTATGGATACTAAGAAACTAAATGCATGCAAACTTTGAAAAAAATCTCACCCCAAAAAAGCATTTATCCTTCAAAACCCAAGTAATATCCAGCTGTATCTTTTGAATAGGGACTTAGTTATAGAGCAATACTTACACATGACGTCGGTCACTATCTCCTACCGAGATATCCATTTCATTTCCTTCCTCTTTTTCTGATTTTTCCTGGTCTTTCGATTCTTTCTTCCTGAATCCTGGCAGATCGCCGATCTCTTGAGACTGACCGGACATTAGGAAGGCCATGTTTGCTGTAAGCGTGTTCTCGTCCATCGTCATTACATCCACATCGTCGCCCTGAAATTGAGACAGTTTAATGATATCTGTGAGAAGTGATTGTGTATTATTAAGCACCTAAAGGGTTGATTTTCCAGCTTTTATAACTCAGAATTAATTTCAGAGTTAAGTAAAATTTGACAACAGCCAATAACTAATCTGATATATCGTGAACCTCGATTGTTATCTATGATTAGCTCATTATTTCCAGAGTAAGTAATATTGTAGGAATCGACCCTAGAAGTGGTGTAAAAATATAAAAAATTGAAGACAAATCGTACCTCTCCCACTTGCATGGTGATCGTTGAGAAATCAAATCCGAACGACTCGTAAATATTCCCCGAGGGATCAACTTTGTTGCTCAGGATCTGCGTCGTAATCGGCGCTCCTATCTCGTTCGGCTCGGACGCCAGAGTCCGCGCCAGATCTTCGGTGGTCGTCGACTCGAGATCGCTGTCCGCCTCCCGGCCGTCGCCGGCCTCCTCGGCGTTGCCGTTGTTGCCGAAGATCTGCTCGTTGAGCGTGCGTTCGATCTCGCGGATGTTCTCCTGCGTGAGGGTGCCGTGGCCCTGGCTCGGTAGCGTGATCATGCCGGAGGCGTCGGCGTGTAGAGTGTGTGTGATGACCGTCTGGTTGCTCTGCTCGATGCCCTCGGCAATGTCACCTGGAACACAGCGTACGATGCTTCCAGTTGAATCCTTTTCTACGTAGCATTTGGAGATGGTATGGCTTGTGGCCAGGTGGTTACGGCTATTTGGCACATGGTCACCGATTTTGCAGATGAGTGAACAGTGATCAGAACTTAATTTCTTAAGACTTGTGTCTTTTTCCTAATCTTAGCAAGTTAGTTTTCAGAAAAACTATTGAACTGGGTATTATACCCAGTTAGGGTACCTTATATATTATACAACTGTTACGACTTATAAATTACATTTCATGTTTGAATATGAAATGCATGCATCAAAGGCATTGCATTCTTCATAGTTACAATTTACCAACTAACCTACTAAAATAAGAGCACTATTTCTTTTCCTCTCAAAGAATCAGACTTTGAGAGACCTCTGAAATACTTTAGAGAGTGTTTGACTTTAGCTTAAGTGATCTCGGTACCTTGCTCTTCAACAAGGCGATTAACGAATGTGTTGTTCGAAGCGATTTCTTCCGTTGTCTCGACAGTGAAAGGCTGATCAGAGTAAGCCTGTGTGAAGTCGGGAGCAGCAAAGTGCTTATCGATTCCTTGAGACTCATCTTTCCCCAGGACATCGTAGTCACTCGGCTCAATTTCAATGCCATCGGCGCTTCTCTGTAAAAGACGTAATAAATAAGTCATTTACTTTCTTCAATGGAAGAAAACAGATGCACCTTGTGCAAGTTCAGTCTTATCCTAATGTTAATTGGAAACAAAATATCCAATCCAAAATTTGTATCCGTACCGTACATGCAAGAGTATTTGCATTTAGCCTTGAACCAATTAACTATCACAATTCCTTCCATATCATTCCCCATACCTGTTGGGCCAAATCATGGAAGTGAGTCTTGATGTGTTTTCTTGTGCTAATCGGCGTCTTAAACGTTTTGTAACAGTAAGGGCACATGTAAGGCCGCGCCGTGGTGTGTGTGATCACATGCCGCTTCAGACTTCCGTTTGTTGTGAATAGTCGCTGACATTCGTCGCATTTAAAAGGCTTCAGTCCGGCGTGCCCTTGCAAATGTATCTTGAGGATGCCGTTCGTAAGGAACCGTTTGTTGCACTGCATACACTGAAAGGGTTTCTCGCCAGTATGCATCCTAGTGTGCTGGATAAGATGGCTTGACTTTCTGAATGCCAGCGAGCATATCAAACACTTATATGGCCGGTCCAGACTGATGACGTCGCCGGGCAGGAAATTCTTCGCCTTTTTGCTACACTGCACTATGGTCCCGTTGTCGGTGATCTCCATCGGCTCCTGAAGCGGAATGTCGAGCGCTTCGGCCGCGGCGTCCGTCCGCTCCGCCTGCGGCTTCAGCACCGACCGCGACTGCTTCCGTCCCTTGTGAGCGATTATCAGGTGCGCCCGCCGGTGGCCGGACGTGCGGAACTTCCGCTCGCAGATGCAGCAGGCAAACGGCTTTGTGCCGCTGTGTATCCGCAGGTGCACCTTGAGGCTGCTCGCCGAGGTGAACGTCTTGGCGCAGATCGTGCAGACGTGGTCCTTCTGGCCGGTGTGCGTGCGCATGTGCGCCGTCAGCGTCGACTTGACGGCAAACGAGCGGAAGCAGTGGTCGCACTTGTACGGCCGTTCGCGCGTGTGCACGCGGATGTGGCGGACGACGTCCGACGGCTTCTTGAACTCCTTGCTGCAGTACGAGCACTCGAGCCAGCGCACCTTGCCGACCGTGCGCGTGCCGATGTTGTAGCGGCGCATCACGCCGTCCAGCCCGATGTCGGAGAGGAGGATTATCGTGCCGGCGCCGTTCTTCTCTTCTCGCACCTCGATTTCCTTCTTGACGCGCTGGATCTCGAACGAGGTCTGCTTGCGGTTGCTGCCGAGGCCGCTGTTGGCCAGCGCCTGTTGCAGGATGTCTTCGGCGTCTTGCTGGGACTTCTCGCCTTCGAGCGCGGCGAGCTCGGCCAACGCGGCTTTCACATTGGCGGTCATACTCATCTGTAAAATAATTAAAAAAATTTCTTTCAAACTAAATGAAGGAACCATACCTTAAAGTAAGCCTACCTAGCCATATCTGCCTAGTTAGATTGACTGCCATCAAAATGCTCTTCATTTTTACTTCTTATAATTAAAAGTTAAATATAACATTAAAATGATCTAATACTAAGATTTTATAAATAAAGAGGATGCCAAACGTTACTTCTCAATTTGCTTGGTTACGATTTTATAAATAGCAATATTACAGCTAGCTCACCAGTTTTCTAGTCAATTCAAGTACCAAGCACATTAAAAAAAATTGCAACTCACATCGTCGTTAACCTCTCTATTCTTCAACTGGTCATCGGGGCCGTGGCTGCGACTCATGTGCGAGTTCAAGCTTCCGAGCTTCTTGAAGACGCAGGTGCACTCGTTGCAGCTGTAGACCTCCTCGCCCGAGTTCGGGATCGCGTGGACGCGAGCGATGTGAGCCCGCAGGTTTCCCTTCTGGCTGAACGCCGCCGGACAGAACTCGCATTGGAACGGCTTGTAGCCGTTGTGCTTGCACATGTGGATGTGCAACGAGCCCTTCTGGTTGAACGACTTCGTGCACAGCTGGCAGGCGTACGGCCGCTCGCCCGTGTGTATCCGCTTGTGACGCACCAGCTGGCTCGGCTTCTGGAAAAACTTGTCGCAGTTGTCGCATTTGTGCGAGAAGGCGCTGCGATCGATGTTCCGTTTGTGGTACTTGTGGACCAACGACGCCTTCACTCTGTGGTGCTCCTTCATGTGCTCGCGGTACGCAGACGCCCTCGAGAACTGGCGCTGGCACTGCCGGCATTGGTGGACGCGGGTGCTCTGCACCCACTCGTCGAGGTGCTCATTCTTGTGGTGCTCGAGTTGCTGCACCGTGGTGAACTCGTCGCCGCATTCGGAGCAGAACACGCTCTCCTCTTTCTCGTGCAGCATGACGTGGGCCTTGAGGCTGGCGACGCGGGCAAACGACTTGTGGCACTCGGGGCAGCGGGGCTCCTCCGTGTTGTGCGTGGCCATGTGGAGGGTCAGGTTGGTCTGCAATTGAAGCATCATAGGGTTCAATGAGATGGAGCGCCGTTGAGGTAATTAGTCATGGACGAGGGATCTGTTTCTTGTTGGACTCGATATCGGATATGGTACTTAGGATTCTGGCAAAAGCAGGAATTTTTCGAGTTCCAATTTTCCCGCAAAAATATCCGGCTTAGATAAATTGGTAAAAGAGTAAAAAGATGTTTTTTGTGATGACTTTATCAAGTAAGCTTAAATCCCATATTTTTTAAAGCTTAGTATCTAGACAAGCCTAGGTACAGTACCACCAATCGCCTCAAATCAGAAAACAAAAACGGCTCTGAAAACCATAACTGAAGAAAAGAATTATAGCTTTAAATTGCAAAGAAAGAGCTTTTATGATTTTATTACCTCGACGTTAAAGGAAGACGAGCACTTGGTGCACCGATGTGGCTTGTCATTCGAATGGATTTTGTTGTGTTTCTTGAGCTGTGTCCACAGTGGGAAGTCTTTGTTACATATTTCACACTTGTATGGACCCTGGAAATAAATCAATACCACATGTTGCATATCCCACTGTGTGCATATAACAATTTAAAATAAGTCAGTAATTTGTGGGTCTTTCCTGGTAGTAATAATATCTTTGATAAATTACCTTTCCTATTGGAGGGTCAATAACATCAGCTACAACTTCCTTTTTTGGCCTACCGGGTCCCCTTCTTGGGACATTGGATTGATTCTCTTTCAGTGGTTTCAATAAATTTAATTCCGTTTGGTATGGGATATCATTCTCGCCCAGATCAACATACTGGTAAGACACATCCCCAGATCTGTCGGGAACGAGGTTTCCATCGGCGTCCTCGATACAAAGTATATTCTCTCCATCTGCCAGATTAGAGAACTCTAAAGCAGATAGGTCAATCTCCTGCACATCAACCTCAGAATTAGAGTTAAGTTCGTCAGTGTTCGTTCCTTCGCCAGTGTCCAAAATAAGCTGGCCATCTCCTTCAGATGCGTGCTCAGTCGACAAATCAGTCTGCGTCGCTCCTCCAGACAATAGTGTGAGCTGAGTGTTGTCCAGGTAAACAGAAATGTGACCAGCATCCAGAGATGTCTGGTCTTGCAACAAGTGCAAAGGTAGTGTCACGTACGTGGCATTGCCGTCAACTGAAAATTAAAGGATTGAGATTTCAATCACACTTATTTGATTAGGTAATGGTAAAACAATTAATGATTATGTAGGATCCACGTATATAAATCATACCAGTTGTTGTCAGCCCATTTGTAGTATCTAACGAAAACATATAACCGTCATGAGCAGGAGCTGTCAAAACGGAATCGGCAACCATAGAATCTACTATCTCTTCTTCAATCGTCTCCATTGTTGCATTGATTGAAGCATTAATACTTTAGCACTTCTTTTAAGATCACCTGCAAGGCAACAATTACAAAACAGATAAGTAACAATCGGAATGAATACCACAGTACCGAATTATAATGGTTCTAAGATATACCTCTTCTATTTTTATAGGGAGCAAACTGAAGGCTGACCAATTAAACACACTGTGGTCCAAAATTTTCCTTAAGATGTGCCAATAAAGACTAGAATTTAGGTCTAGTGGTTATTGCTGGAGTAACTAGGCTTGTTGTGGTCTAAGAATGTTTGTCGAAGAAAAAGTAGGGTTAAGAATGCGCCTTCAATTAAAATGTTGGCTGGCTTTTATTATTTGCTAGAAACAAGGAGCTCTTAGATGCTCATGGAGACCCCAGTGATCATTTGATAATAAAGACATATTTTTTTTCTGGAGATCATTACGGGATGGTAAGTCGTATCCAGCACACATCTGACGTTACCACATTCATTACAAATTTTCATTCAAGTTTTCAAGTTTCGACCTACTTACTTCAGCGTTGTACTCGTATTTTAGTATCAATCCGCTACTGGCGCGGAAAAGCGAATCCAAAAAATATTTTTTTCCGAGCCATCAATGCCACGCAGAGATTAAAATTACGCGAGTTTTAGCAAGTTGTTTTAGATTCGAAGTAACATTTAAAATAATAACAAACATGTTTCACGCCCAACTACAGATGAAGGAAAATCACCCAATAATGGCGGAACCAGTCGAGTAACACAGTGTCAAAGCAGTTCAAATTATTGACATCCAGCGCTAGCTCCGCTCTCTTATTTGCAAGTGTTTGCAAGTAGCTAGCGCTAATCGTGGGCGTGGATAAAGGCGCGAACCTTTGACACCTTTAATTTTTACACATTACTAGAACACATTATTATGAAAATCATTATAATATTTCTAGAACTTCGCGAACGTTTATTTATAACACACTGTGTATGACCGTTATTTGAGTTTTGTGGATTGAAAATTATCCGAGAAGATTTAGTAAAAGCATATTTAATTTTTTTTAAATCGAATTGAAAAAAAACTATCAAATTCGGACAAGTTCCGTTTTTAAGAAAGGTGTTTCATAAAGATTGTAACACCGGGAAATATTTTATAAATTATATTTAGAAGTTTTCTAATCATAGAAATTTCTTAAAAACTGATTATAAAAAAATATATTTGCGCAATTTGCTGAGAGATTTTGAGAGATTTGGAAGGTTCCCACATATTTTAAATCAATCCCCTCCTTAGCGATAGGGAGTAAGAATATTTATTAGAAAGTACTTTTAATGTTAGTTTGATAAGGAAATGATACATAACGAGTAACATACCTCGGAATTTACCTCGAATCCTTTCCAGAAATCTTTGGAAAACAATATTTCTCCTCAAATGATCTTCATGACAGTCGTGTGGCTGAAGAAAGAATCGCATTTCCATTTTCAAGCCGGTGCTCTGAAACACGAAAGGATGAGAGTTAAATAATGTTTCAATACTAATTAATAATTTATATTAAGGAGTGGAATTTAAAGTGCCAAGTGCATTTATATTACCAGTAGATTTTTTTTGCTTTCATGTAAACATTCAGGATTATTTTCACAATTTTTGTTTATACCATTACCATTCTTCCAATAATATTGCTTATAAATCGGTTCGAATCCATCTTAATTCGTCGTATCAACTTTCCCTAAAGGCAAATTTCAAAAAATACATTTCGGGTTCGCAATTTGTTAAAATTGTATAATAAAAATAGAAGAAATTTGCCAAAATTCTAGGGGATGAAATATTATGTAGTTTTTTACCTGTCAACATAAGTTAATTAACATCTACCATGGGGCATGGATCAAATAAACTAGGCTATGCGAACACTCATATAATCGTGTTGTGGATGAGCGTAATATTTACGCTCACCCACAACGCGATTATATTGCGTGTGCGCATAGCCTAGAGGCTTTTATGATCAATTTAAAATGTTCGGCGTAAATTTAGCAGCTTTCTTGATGACATAAGTTACCTGAAAATATCATGATGTAGTCGTCTAGAAATTATTCGGATATTTAAAAACGAAAAAATCGTTTTAAAGAAAAACAATTGCCTTCATTTGCTTCAAAATAACACAGTATATTCTTATTAAGATTTTTAACGTACACAGTTAAATTTGTCAACATCTGTTGTAAATAAATTGGCTTTAGTTCCAAAAAACCGCAAAAACGCTTTAAAATCGTCATAAAAGCGCCACTTTCAAGAAAAGTTCCAAACAAAAATCAATAAAATTTTCACAAAAACATGAAATCGTGAGAGGCAACATATCTAGAAAGTTTGGTCGAATTAAATTCATAGGCTTGGCTTCTAGAGTGAGAAACGTGATTTTGAAAAACTGAAAATTTTCGTAAAAATTTATTTAAAACAAAAGTTGCGAATACAATGAGCTGAAAATAGTACAGGGTCTAAGTTGAGAGAAAACGAAGATATTTTGAAAATTTCATCAAAATCCGTTAAGTCTTTTGGCCTGTAGAGCGCGAACAAACAGACATAAAAGAAAAAAAAACAAACAAACAAACAAAAACACATAATGGATTTTTTTTAGCAGTAAGTGTAATTGAAGATTCGCTTCACTCGCTTCGCTCGTTACGCTCATCAATTACTAATTATTTATTACTAATACAATTACTTCACATACCTACTTCATACATTCAACACCACATAGGCATGTTGTGAAAATACACTACGAGATAATACGCTATCATGCCATGAAGCACCATTAAACCAATACCATAATGTACGTCTTTCACACCGTAACTAAACAATTTTAAACTCTTATCAGCCATTTTCTGTTTTCAAAATAAAAGCTACTGATGGTGGCAAATCGACAAACGATCGTTTTCTGAAAATTAGAAATTACGGTTTGGCTTATGGTGCATTAAAACGATTTCTTCTAGGGTGCAAAGGGTGTTTTTTTCTCTTACTACAAAATACGGTGCCGTATACTGGTTGGCTCATCCCTCCACCCGGTTAGATCATTCATGCTAATTTTGCTTTCGACAATTATCTGTCTAGGCGACCAAGACCAAACTCACCGGGGATGGTTGGAGTTGGGGTTGGGATGAGAAGTGGGGAAGGGGACACGTTTTCCTTCAATTTATCGCCTTTGGATAAGAAAAACGCGGTCATTTTCAGTTTTAATTTTCCAACGTCTTGATCCTATATACCCCTATTCCATGAAGCTGCGTACAATTGACGTCCTAACGGACAGCGCTACAGATGAAATACGCAATTTAGGTGCACGTTTCCGAAGATTCTTCCAGCCGACCAAGGCGTCGGATTGTTCCTGATAGTGACAACTGATAACTGACATATAAATCACCCGTGTTATCAAAATAACCACGAAACGTCCAACTTTAGCCAGCAAATCATGCAAAAGTTGTAGTGCATCTAATAACGCGACTGACTAACACTTTAATTACCCGCAGTAAATTAGCCAAAATGCTCGATATAATGTGATAGCAGCGCGCGGGCGAGATGTGCAAGAACTGAAAATTTACACCCCTTCACGCAGCAAACTCAGATATAGCTCTTACTCGGCGCCTAACATCGCACATCGAAAGTTAAGTACTATATTCTCTAAAACCTAGTGCGACAGAGATGAGACTATGATATTCTCTCTTTACTACAAGTCCGTATCTCTATCTTTTCCCTCGCTCCAACCACCCCTCAGCCCTCCATCTCCTCCCCCTCCCCCCCGCCACCCCCTTAGTACTCCACTCGGCCCAATTAATACGGCTTATCTGCATACAGCACTGGATGCTGCAGCAAAGCAATGGGCCATCGAGCCAAAGTAGGCCTTGCCTTTATAACAATAAATATTCGCGCCCCAGACAGTTCGTATCACTTTGTTGGAGCGAGGCGGGCACACGCGGAAAGTAGGCCATTTGTATGCAAGAGAAGGCCTTTCCATCTAAACATGGCAGGATCTGTCAGTCAAAATGGCTCCTCACTTTGGTCTTGATTTCTCCCTAGGGACCTACAGAGAGCACATAGATACGCTGCTCGTGCACTGCCGCTGTGAACGCCAGCTCCATTCTCATGTAGCGCAGACGTCGGCTGGATGGAGGGAATGTAGTACATGCTACACAGAACTACATGCTTTTGTTCAGAAGGGCAACTGAAAATCAGAAATTAAAACTTTCATCTTCTTTGGTCTTGTGATGCGATAGAAAATTTTGGCGTGCATGTGGCTTGGTGAATATGTTTTATGAGAACTTATGATTGGTATTGTCACTAACAAAATGACACTCTGCAGTAGATAGTCTTTGAAATTAAGGACTGCAGCTCAAGTGTTTTGTATGGAAGAACCCATTCGTACCAATTAATCAGTACGGCCCTCGAACGTTTCCTTCAGTTTGGCATATTATCAACTAAAAGTTCCCGAGCCATTTCAAACTAAATTCATGAGCAAATGGAAAAGTCTGAACTAGAGAGCAAATAGAGAACATTGAAGCGATTTAGAGATCGATTGCAAGAAAAGTACAAGACTTTAGTCCAGAATAAGAAGATGAAGCTGAAGGAAGAGGAACAAAGAGGCTGCGGCTATGCCAGGATCTGAAGAGGTTTATGACTATAGGGTCAATAAAAACTGCCATTGAACGCGACTTATTAAATGGAAAACGATAACTTGCAAAGACACACGAATTCTTAATCCTTCGCTTCTTCATTAAGATGTGAATTTAAAATAGCAGAGTGCTTAGTTAGTTTACTCAATTGTCTTAGGCCGAAGATAGGAAGGCATAGAATGGGGTAGAGGGATTTCAGAAAATTTATACTGACATCTTACACTATAAGTAACCGATACCTATTTGAAAAGAAGCCAAGACGAGAGTTTCAAAAAATGAGGCCTGTTTTTTTTTCTGAAATAACTTTGCTGTAGCAGGGGGTTATTTTGCCGGCTGTGTCAAAAGCCCATATCAAATATTTTCAAAGAAAAAGAATTGATATATCTACCGACATACTACTAACTTGCCACTTTCAATACCGTTCGTTGCAATGTATTATTGTTTTATCAGGATGACAAGTGGTACAGGCAATACAGACATACGCTAGAAGAACGTCACTTCGTCGATAATGAGTGCCACATCAATATCACCACGTCAAAAATACAATCGAGATACAACATTGCAAACATTTACAAAACAGATCCTTAAAATGAATGATTCTCATAGTTCCCCATCACATCCCAGAAATTTAAACCACAAAAAACCCGAAAATTCCTTCGAAATATCCCGTTCGCCTCAAGATTCGGAAACAGATTCACAGCAAGCAAAGCAATCGCACCAGCGATCCACACGCCAGGTACGGGGCCGGCCGCGAGTCAATTGTGTAGATACATGTATTCAACAGTCATTCACCGAGTCAATCCATCGCAAATCCAGCCCACACTTGTGCTTTATATGCGGATATCTACTTTACGAGCCACCTGTTGATATCCAGATGCCACCATCCATGCACACTGTGCACTCCAACGTGCCTATAGCTGGCGTACCAGCCGCCGATGCCGCTGCTAGCGCTGCGTACGCCGCTGCCGCTGCCGCCAATGTAGGAGCTCGCGCGGCAAGCCAGCCGCCAACGGGGAAGCCCGTCGACGAACTTTTTACTGCGAGACAGGCAAGGAAATTGAGCGGCGTGTCATCATGGGAAATTTGTCTGCCAGATTCGTGGCGTTGAAATTGTGCAACGCGGCTCGGAATTGGGGTGCGTCGTAGGGAAATTTGCCGCATGGTTACTTGGTTGTTGGAGAGGAGGTGGCTGTGAATTTGGTGGTGTCTAGGTCAAAGATCATTTTTTTGACGCGTTGCTGTGGATAGGGCTGTTGGTGTCGATATTGGCTCGTATTCTAGCCCAATAAAAAAGACGTAGACCAACAGAAGTTGCAGAAATGTGTCATTGGAAATCACCACGTGGGTTCTGTATGGATTGACAGTTATTTTGAGCAGTATCAATTTTCAAAGCGGACTTTTTTGACGTTTTGAATAGTTCAAACTGGCGTATGGCATTTCATTGCATGTACGTGAATTTAGTTTAGATTCAAGAGTATATCGAGTATATCGAGGAACATAATTATAATACTTCCGATACTTTCATCCATCTACTTCCACATACTTTCAATTTCATGATTACGGATGTGGTGCAGGTACTACTTCAGCCATCTGAAAAAAGTTAACTGCTGGTTTCCAGCACAATGAGGCACGTAATTTATCCAGCTTTCCTAGCTTGATATTTTTTTCCAGGCGATGAAATGTGTGATGGTATGCCTGACCCGTGCTCCATTATAAGATTCCCGTCAAGCATTGAAGCATAATATAGAACTCCACGAGGCTTTTCCAGCCCGCAATGAATTGGACAGGTTTATTACTTCATTAAGAACGATAGAAAATGAAAAACTAATTCATGTGTTTTTCACAAAAGCCTTAAAAACTTTCCTCGTTCAAAATTGAATAATCGTGAAATCCTATAGACACCAATAAATAAGCAACATTCATATTTACGATATTAAAAGCGCTATGGGTTTGTGTCTGTATTATACAGCAAGAAGCAAATGAAACACATTCAAGTAAAGTATGGAGTGAGTTTTATAGCCAACCATTGTGAGGAAGCTAGCTACCTAAGCTATAGTTTTATTTGCAAGCATGTTATATGCTTTAGCAATCTAGCTTCACTTTGCAGCGCTTGCCTTCGTGATCTAATCTAAACGAAATAACAGCGAAATGTTGCAAAAATATAGAAGCGTATTTCTCTGGAATAAAACCGTCTCACTTGGATATGGAAGGAAAAATATGAAATTTTTGAATAAAGTCGATTCACGCAAACTGCTATTATGCATCGCAGTTTTAAAAACTTTGAAATTAAATTAATTTGTGCATTTCTGTGTGCACAGCAATTCACGAGTGAGACTGGCATAATGTATAGTTTCGGTGGGAAAACATTGAGCGGAAGTGTTTACAACTTTCCAACCTAAGCAGAAGAAAGGTACATCGTTAATGTACTACTAGTATAGCGAGCAAATAAAGTAACTGCCTTGCGCGGCGCTTGAGTGTTTTCGTTTCGTTTCTTTCCAATTCAGTACAAGACCAGAATGCAAATTATTGTTCTTTGCTCCCCGGAGGTCGGGAGAAGATTAAAACTGATCCCGCGTCATGTGTTCTCTATGATCTATGCCTCAGAGTCAGGACTCAAGCGCGAGACATTTTGCAATTTCATCTTTCAATATCGCAGGGCGTACGGTAGAAGTGCCCCTATGTTTGGATGTCTGGAGGGGTTGAGATTAAGTAGATCTTTGTAACACATAGAACACGATTAGCTTGCTGTGCGCTGCAGCGACAGAAGCGAGGCGTGAATAAAATTGCGCTGTTTTCTTTGTCTTCATCTTTTCGTGAATTTTGTTGCGTTGCGTACATGTGCAATTGACAAAAACACTCTAGACGGCTACTGAGAAATTATTGCTGCCCTTCTTTTGAGAAGATAACTAGGATGCGAGTCTACCAAGCACGAGGCGTGGAGAGAGAAAGAGAGAAAGAGAGCGGGATTAAAAATAGGCTCAGGAAGCAAGATCTCCTCCTAAAAAAAAACTAGAGGAAAATGCCATGTTTTTTTGCTTTGCTTGAAAATGCTTTGAATAAAACGGTTGGAAAGATACGAACGAGTAAATACATTCCAATATTTAAAAAATGAGAGAAGGAGCCATTTTAGGAAACAATTTAGTGGCGACTGAAAATCTACGAATTTTCACTACTTTATACATCATAGCTGAAAACGAAAAATGCATACTCTGCTATCAATGCACTATCTTCATAGCGTTTTACCGTTAACTATCCATAATCTTAGAAAAACTTACCTTGACAATACAAATCAATCAAATCGTCTCGCTTTTCTCACCCCAATCATACCTTTCACGTCGGTACCTGCCATTTGAAACTGAAAACAACTAACATCTTCGGCCACCACAAACTCAACGCTCATTAATTAGCTATATTCTACCCCCATTCCGTCCACCTCGTCGACCACCGCCGCCACCGCGTCACAAATAGCCACGTCACGCCACGACCGTCTCCATGTATGCGTCCAACCTCCCGCCTCACAGCCTAAACCTCCCCCGCCTCCCAGCCTCCCAGTCTCCTAGTCTCCTTCTCCATGCAACTTCATGCCAGAAAAGCGGGCACTTATCCGGCGTCTCCGACTGATTCACAGCCACCTAGTGACATGACTCCATCAGCCACGACGGCCATTTCTATGCAAATCTAAGGCAGCTTCGCAATTCGTTTTGCCTTCCATCTACCCCAAGCTTCGCTAGCTTGCAACCTCTCTCGGTGCTCATGGCTTCTCTATACCAATGCTTCTACCTAGCTATCTTTATAGGAGCTCGTGATACCTTATAGGTACAGTTGTGGAGAAAAATGAGTTTTCAGTATCGGTATAGTGAGTTTGGTGAACAGTCGTTTCGGATTGCCGTATTAACATACTAAAACGTCGATATTCTTGCAATATGCGTCCTGAAAGAAACTATTCGCAACAATTTCCCTTTACCTTCTAACTCACTTTACCCCTAACTCACAGATTACAAACTTCAAGCATCGTTCCCATTATAAAACATCTACGAAACTATGAAATTACTAATTTATAGTTATTTTGAAGTACAAGTGCGTTTGCAATCTGCGTACTATCCTATCTAGCTTCTAGGAACCACCTAAATTATAAACACAGAATTATTTATGTTTTCCTCCCTAAAGTGTACATTGTAGATAATCGAAAAGTAATAAAGCCGCATTTAAACATTATAAACTCTGCATAACGTCATATATATATTGTTAGAGGGTGATGCTGCAAAGTCCGGGGGTGCAATGTGCAGAACCGGCAAAGCTATCAGGTATTAGATAAGTCGAGGAGAGCAGGGCGCCGAGCGGGGCGCGCTGTGTGATAGGGGATGGTTATAGTCATGCAGGGGATGTCGATAAATCGTCGTCCTTTAATTAGGGGGCTCCATAGCACCCAGCTGTCACATCATGCGACCCGACACTTTTATGACGATTTAGTATCGTCAGTTAGACGGTGGTTGGGAGTGGGAAGGGGTCGAGCCGCTCGGGAAGGGTGGGTGGATGGGTGGTTGGGTGGATGGGAGGAAGCTGGGAGAAGCCGGGACGCAAGGCAGGAGAATGACGGACAAGCATGCATTCAAATGGCTTGTTTTAGAGAGCGAGTCGGCAGTGGCGCTGTGGCGTGTTGAGGGAGCATCGAGCGGCGAAGGAAAGACAGCGCGAGGGTTGAGATAATTGCAAAAATTGGCCGGGAATATGTTGTGATTTTTTTGAATTTTAGTATGACATGTCCACAGTTTAATTCGTATATTTAGTGATTTAAAAACCTTTTGAGTTTCGGATTCTAATTCACTTGCACTTTTATCAAAATTTGAGTATAATCAACCATAGAAACCTTGTATTTTTGAACTTGATGGACTTCGTACAATTCCAACTCCATTTATCCAAAATACACAATCTTAGTTACAAAAAGATTTCAACACTTAGTACAGCGCTTAGTAGTTAGAACCAAAATACGAGTAGGACCAGTTCCCAAGGACTCCGCCGCTGAGATTTTGCAGGGGCAAAAGCGTGGGCCTTGGACGTAGGGTCTTCCTATCACTCATGCCCTCTCCCGGCGTGGGCTTGCGGGATATAGGGGGTGGCCGCCGGGGTGGCGCGGGGGTCTTATTGGAACGTGAATAGGACACGTTCACGTAGCGCCAGGCGTCGGCGTCGGCGTCGGCGTCGGCGTCGGCGTCGGAGCTGCCACGCTGACGTATAGGCGGGCACACGTGAGCTGGCCGATAAACGAGCATTATTGAAAACACTTTGCAGTTTGCACCTTCGGTATAATCAAAGAATGAGATTGGCTTGAGCGACGTGTTATTCGGGCGGTGATAGCTGAGCTGGCTCCGCTATACAAGCCCATGAAAATAACACTCGGCGTTTATTACTCTCCGAGTAAATAGTGGAAAGCAACGATATTCTGTAAATGTAAGGGTTCTTTTTCGTAATCATGACGCAGCATGGACTGAAGTATCATTGTCCATTGGTGTTGAAAGCATATCATTGGATGTTATTCAGTAATTTATACCTTATAGATTAATTTTAAGTATTGGGTTTGCTCGGTTGCTTCAATCTAATTGAAATATGATGATACCTATCACTATCATACATATTTTCTAGGGTAAAATCCAAAAGGCAAATAGCCATAGAATAGAGTTTGGAATGCAGTGATGCATTTCTTTAGATTCACTATACCTTAGTTAACGGATATAGTTTCAATGAAGATTAACATCAAACATAGAACGTAAGGTACATGGTGCCTTTAGTAAAGCAATATAGTTGTTTTTTGTGAGCATCACTCCAAATTTCAGACTTTTTAAACTGTAAAAAAATATTCGGATTGTTTGCAAAGTTATGTTCGAATGCCAAATGAGAAAAAAAGAATAGAGTGCTAAATAAAGATGGTTTAAGAAATAAATTTCGTCAATTTAAGCTGATGATCACTTTTTAAAAGCGGTGGCGGATGCGGCGGGGGCGGCATCGGGGGCGGCGGGGGCGGCAGGGGTGCAGGAATGCTGGCAGCTAAGTAATGTAGCTGAACTCCGTGCATTGTGCAATTGCTGTCTGGGGCCCCCACAGCGGGCATACGTTATTTGTCCCTACTTTTTGTAATAATATAAGGATCATATAAGATAATATACATGGAAGTGTATAATAGAAAATGTGTGCTCTGTCCTAACTTTACCGCTATATATTTTGAAAAGGAAAAGCCCAAGAGAACGGACGCATTCTTTCAGTGAAATATCTAATTTCACTCGCATGAAAATGAGATATAATTCTATTTTTAAAGTTTTCTTGTGCTGGCTTGATGCCGATCGGAAAATGATTATAATTTAACAAGTGTTTTTGCGCGTGGACTATGATGAAGATAGATGCGTGCGCAGACAGAAATGTATCGTGAATTGTGATATGATTGATTTTTTTGTATGTGAAACGAAAAACACGAGGAGAAAGGAAATTCAGATCGCATTTCGATGTAGAATGGAACAAGGATATACTTTTCCTGCGAAAACTTTCGCGATTACGTCTGACACTCGGAGATTTATAGCAATATTACTGCAATTTTCCCCACTGATTATGTAGGCGGGCGGGCGCGGTGTCGACGAAAATCCACCAACACACACAGACACACACACACACGCGTACCTAAACGTACACGCACTGACGCAGTATATTTCTAATGGTGAAAGCATCAGCCATTATGCGTCTACGCATCTTGATAGTCGTATGTTATACTTGACTACGCGTTGCGTACCGTTTTCATCGCTGCAAAACAGAGGAAAGCCAGCCGTATTTCCTTGAGATAATCGTGCCGGCGAATCAAGAGGAAAATGGCTCCTCCCATGTGATTTATTTGTATAGTTTATTGTCGTTCATTCCGCCCAACTGACTTTTATGGATGTTTTCCCTCATGGCTCAGGCGACAGAGTTGGTTTTGCCATTGAGACCAACTAGACTAGCGAGGAGTCTTCCAGACTGGCTGCTGCTGCTGCGGCTGCTGTATAGTACACCATGGTTTTAGCTTCCTCGAGACCCATGGAGAACCGCCGTGGACGAAAACAACCGGAGTAGGAGATAGTTTTCGACGTTTGAGGGAGAGAGTTGTGACCATATTTTTCCTGGTGATACTGGATTTGAGATGCGAATATCGCCAGCCAACTTGCTTTTTATACATGTTAAAAGTTCGAAAATAAAATAATCAAAATTCGTGCGATCGCAACGGACATTCTTCACGGCGGAGAATACAAACGTGACAAGTAATGTGCTTGGAAAGTTTACAAAACGCGCGTAATATTTACTAGTTCCCCTGAAGAGTTTAACCCCATCGCCTCTAATCTTGTACCAACTTCGCACAGACAATTTTTATTACAGTCGTATCTTATTCTTCATCTATAGGGAGTAATTCTCAGTCTAGCAATTAAAAACAAGTATTTTAAAAGAGGCATAAATTGTTATCACCCGAGAGAGCCATAGAAATGATACACGATTTGTGACTCGTGGCAAATCTGAGATACGACCACAATTTTATGCATAATTTCAGCGTCAGTTGGTAGAGTGGCTCGTTGGTAAATTGCTATCAACTTTAGCAAAGGGGTGTAATTACCTTCACGGTAAATATCTGTCTGATGGCGAATGAAGGTGAGTGAGTTATTGATGACATGTTGATTGACAGGCTCGAATTGCAGCGCCAGAGACGGAGTAATGGGAATTGGAACTGATGAGATAGCTGTGCCTGTATTTGCTAGTCAATCATTGGATTGATTGGTTACGAAAATTATGCGTTGTTGTTGACGAGATTGTTAGATGATGATTTATCGACAAGGTTAATTTAGAAGCTTCTGTTAATTTACAGCAATAAATTATCAGAATAAATTATGTTCTCTAGTTCTAGCACGTTAATGTACTTTTCGGCACATTTATATAAAAAATTAACACTTCGTTATTTGCATGTGCGAAATTTAGTTTGCCAATGAACATATTTCCATTCAAAAATCGGACCTCGAATCTAACCTGGCTCTCACGTGACGTAGCTTTCAGAATATATTCGTATCATTCAAGTTTTCGTCTAATTTTACTAATTACCCCAATTCGCTGCTAAGCGAAGCAGCTCCTAGAAGATAACAATCTTTTCATATATCCTTGCCGGCAGGAAGACTTTTAATAGACAGTAAATCTGAAATCGCCGAGAATTCGGTAACTGAAACGCACGGGAGAGGATGGGGGTGGTTTGCACGTTTACATATAAGATCTGGAGAGCAGTGCGCTATAAACTCGGGACTTAGCGACCACGTTTACGAAGATTATTTATTAGGGTTTAGCTTGGCTGGTTTGCTATTGCCAGCCAACCAAACCAACTTCTATATCATGCGAGACGCTAGCCGACTAGAAAGTAACTAATGGTAATTATTGCTTTTCTCTCCTTCTAAGTTTGCCAAGGAATAAAGTTATTGTTATTGGCAGCGACGAGAAATGGTCTCTTTGGATTTAGCATGTGTATTATATTGGTAAGCTATTGCTAAGGAAAATTGATGAATTTCCGATAGATATCGTCTCATTTATACAATAAAAGTACTAGAAGTAACTTACATTTCTGAACTACTTAAATAAGATTTCGCTCAATCCATCAATAGCATCATGGAAAGCCCACAGCTTAAAATTTATCTTCTGAAATGTCAATAAAACTTTTATTTTAACTAATTTAATAAATGCTTTTAATTAATTTTGTTTTTATATTCCACAAACCACCGTTAGATTCGCAGTCCTGAATGATTCTGTGGAAGTAAAATCACAGTTTAACTGCAATCTCCACAATGACGGACTCGAACTCAAAAAATCTACACCGAAATTATGACCATCAAGAAAACTATCCACAGAATAAGACATAACAATAAATTCAAAGTTTCTTACTAATCAGAGCAATGGTCCGTGAATTATTTATAACATTACACTGGCATGTTTGTTTCTCGTGAAATAGCGTCCTCATTTGAGGAAGAAAAAAAAACAATATTACTTTTTTTTTAAATCCCTCCTGCGAGAGTTCCAGCACTCTCCGACTGCAAATAAGGCGTTCATCATTCGCAATGGCCATTACTTGTCTTCGTTTTGATGAGTTATTGCGTAACAATTATACACGCGCCTTGGAATTATTATGCACCCCACCCCCGAAACCCCACCGACCACCTCGCCCCCGGCCACTGCACCCCACCCCGCCCGTCGCTTGCACCCGAACGCTCCACGCCCGAGGGGCCCCCGGCCAAGAGCGCCTCTGGTGAGAACTACCGGAAGTTTGGCGTCCTCTTATCGCTCGCACTTTGTCTTCACTCTCCAATGACCTCTGCTCTCTGCTTTCTTAGCCGAAAAAAAAAGTTAAATTCTTTCACTTTTTTTTCGCACACGTAGTAGTGCAAACCATAAAATTATCTATGTTTTGTACCAACGCATCATTCTGGCAAAACAACGCTTTCCGCGAAGTTAAAACGAAACATAAGAAAAGGAAATACATCAGGAAGTGAACAACAACGAGCTTATCGTAACGGTCAGATCGTAAATTTGAAAAAATTCGCAACTAATTCCGATTTGATCGGTGTTTTGGCCTCGGTGCGAATGCGGATCGTTTATAGACGTATGATAGCACACAGGTTATGTTCACGCACACTTGTGCCGTATTGCTGTGATTGCGATGATTGCCTGTTAGTGCGATCTGGATCGAATGATCCGGTGCAGGGTAAGGGGATTTCCAGCTAATCTGACTGGCCATTCTATCAATCAGTCCACGTATAGGCTTCACCGTCGTTAGCCATTGAATTGATGGCAGGCATCTGCCTGTGTTAATTGCTTCCTGGATTAACACCGAGCCTCGTATATAATGTGGTTTATGCTAAACCATTCTCATCCATACATGCATGACACTCTTTATTTGAAACTTGATTCAAAATGTGCATGACTTATCGATATTGCCGGTGGTTGATCATAAAGCTGTGGGGCGCTACTGTGTATTTGGGTGATCGCACCGGTCAATATAATCTACTTGTCGCAAGCAAGCTTTATGGTGGGTATCAGTTTTTTTGTATACATGTAATATTTTTGAGGGATTGCAGAGCTGGTTGTGATTTTAGAAATTTTGATTTAGAAAATGAATGCAACCAATTGTGGCGAGCAATGGGTTTTACAGATATTTTTCATTTCAAGTTGAAAATTTAATAATGACTGTGTTATCAGTATTTGGTATAAATATGGGTGTTGATAGAAAAACAAACTGGGCCCAATTTAACGAGAGAAACAAAAATACACAACTAGTTGCAAGAGCTTTGAGGGAAAATAACGATTCAAATTATTCAAATGATGGCCCAATCAATGGCTCTTCATAAAAACAGTTGGAGAAAAACAAGACAATGCATAATATACTAATACATTCTTTAATTTTTATGCTCATTGTGGAATATTAGTCAAGAAAAGAGACAGCCGTTCCAATAAGTAAGAGGTCCCAGCATCTAATCAATAACGAGGGAAATATTTTTTAACTCAAAATACTTCCACAACCGTGTTCCGTCTCAAAAAATTTCCTCACATCCGATATTTGTAAAATTTGCAGATATTTCCCGACCCACCCAGCAGTGATAATAATATTGTTGGCCGTCACGCCGTGGCGAACTACCCCCTCCACCCCCCCCCTCCCTCCCACACCCCCTCGGCCCCACATCCCTTGTGCACGTCGTATCTCCTCGTCTAGGAGCGTGATTGCTTCCAGCCAGGGAGGGCGTCGTGAAGGGCGCCAGGCCCAGTGCCCGCGTGAACGTGTTAATATACGGGGGAGCGTCAAGGGGATGCGTTTGCGGCTAGGTTATGATCTGATCGTGGCTCCTAGGAGCGTCGTCGACTCCAGCACTGACGTGGTCGTCTGGAGGCACCATCAGGCGCTCGGCCCATTGGGCCCCGGGACCCGGGTCGCCCCCGTTGCACGCTGCCCAGCGAACGTGCATGGGTATGCGACCCATCAGCTACGACCGTAGACCTAGTTTTAGGGTCAATTCCAGAGAATATAGGCTGAATTATTAGTATTCACGTGCGGCGATTTACCAACAGCAAAAAAGGAAACAACGTGTAAAATATCTGGTCTGGCCTTTTACGCGCAGAGGTTGCGAAATTACGACGCCAAATATGACAATTTTAGTTCTGCACGACACCGATTTAGAAAATACAAACACAAAATTAGTTTACTATGGCAATTGCATGAATCGTTTAAGCACCTGTTTTATAACGTAACAAAGATACACGTACGAAATTAAATCCCATCTTGCTTTATAACTCTGCCTAAATTAGCCCAATAAACTGAGTTTATCGCGGCGGCAAGCGGGAGACGAGAGAAGCATGTGACTGCTCAAATGTCTTTCCTCCCTGAAATTAGATTCGTTTAGTCGCAGCTAAACGCACTCTGTTGCCTATCTTCCCTTCGGCTGCTCGCGAAATTTAGGACGCCTACTCGTACACGTGTCTCGTTAGCCACTAGGAAGTACACCCCAAAATTTCCATGTGTCCCTTTACTCATATTTTTCTTGAACTCTTTTAGACATAGGCTTTGTATTAGTCTTCCAGTTGGGCAGCTGAGGGAATGTATACTTCATGCACTTTTGCTGTGGTGAAGAAGCTTCTCAGAGAACGCGTTAGCTTTCCTGCTCTAAGCAGAGAGTGAAACAAGCGACGCGTTAGGCACCTTAGCGGGCCAGTGCTAACTATTGCCATGCCCAGGGCGTATAGCGCCATCGGCCAATAACGAACGGTAGACGGCCCGGTCTACCCTGGGTAGCCCGTAGCTAATCTATGACTGGTTATTATATGGGGATGGGACATTTACAGATCCTTTAGCCATACAATTCCGGACAGAGCGATCTTGATTTACTGTATTTACCAAAGGTTTATATTGCTTCGGCAAATTCATTGTTCTCTCCAGCATATTCTCTGGTTACCATTACGATTTCTGAGTTTTGACTTATATCTCCCGAGGAGCACGAATGAGATACAATACACACACAGATAAAGGGGGTTAAAACCTTATTCTGTGAACAATACACACATACATACACAAGGATGTAGATATAATTTATTAGAAGATTTGAAATTATAAGAGAAAGGATTGTGGCGCGTTGGTAGGAGAGAATAGGGGGGGGGGGTCGCAATTCGCAAATGCGATTAGAAATTTCGGACGCTGGGTGCAGAGACAACTTCTGCTGGTCTATCGTGGAAAATGCTTCGCGATGCCGCCGTGCAAGCTCCAACACACTGCGTTATTCACGTCAATAATTCACGTTCGTTTAACAGTTTGATTAGATTTCCAAATTTTATACAAGCAAAACAAGTAAAACGATACTAAGCATTGCTTTATAGATAATATCGTAATGTGATTTTGATTTGCTCTCGGTGGAAACGCTCTCTCACTAAGGGATCAGCATTTTTGAAATTGTTAATTATAAATATAAAAATATACAGTGCTCTACTATATAGTTCCTTAGATTGCACATAGCTTTTTATGCAAATTCCTAGATGTAGGCAATATGTTGCAATTAGCCGGGAAATGCGCGGGCGACCGTTTTGTTAATAAGTAAAAGCTGCAATGGACGAGTGCTTTTGCCTTGATCAAGGTGCCATAGAGTGTCATTAAAGCATGCCACTTGCCAGTGTAGAGGTACACCTCAGTATCGGCAGGGCATTAGGTGGGACCTAGCCTCCAGCTAGCGAGCGCAGAACCGAAGTGGTAAAACGAATAAAAGTCAGCATTCGTTCATTATCGTTCCTCGAATATAGCACGGTTTGTATGGTAATTAGAGGCTATCGCATTAATTAAATGTCTCTTTAGACGAAATATTGCCATTAAGTGCAATTAACTTTTATTGCTGGAAACCGAAAGGTCCAGATCGGTAATCGGTGTTGTCATTTTCATAGTATATCGAATTTGATCGAGATGCGAATTTTATATCGGCAGGATTAGTTTTGCGAGATGTACAGAGAATACCACCCCTAAATATCAAGCAGAAAGAACAGTGTATTTATATATGTATAAGTACAAACCACAAACCTTTTTCTGATTTTGTCTGCACTCTGCATAGACGTCTGTCGCAAGTAAATTCTCTTAGATTGGTTTCACAATGTGTACTTATTTCGCAGAGATTTCTTGTGCAAATATCTGCACCTTGGTATAGTACCACGGGCCGCTCGATCTTGGGGTGGTTTGAACGCTGCGTCGACGGGCTGAGCTCGGTTTAAGAGCTCTCTATTTGCACAAGTGACGAACCCTTCTAACACCAGGACGCCGCTTCCCACAGAAGTTGATCTTCAACGGAAACGCGGCTTTAACTTTCTATCCTAGCAATTTTTCAGTGATAATTTTTGACAAGACAAATAGATGCGTGTCTACATGTAAGATGTTTAAGTATATTATTTTCATTCGAATCGAATTGGGAGCCATATATTAAAATAGAAATGACACGACTAAGTTTGAGTGGTGGTTTTCAACTTTAACATTACATTAATGTTTTAATATATTATGGTTTCTAGACCTCAGATTGTTTGATCTTGTACACAATACTACATAATTACGATGATTTCTGAAATCAGAAGTCAGAGAACTTTAAGAATATTCAAAACCGTGATAAAACTCAGAAAAACTATCTCACTGTTGAACAGCTAACTTATGAACGAGATGTCACCAATTCGAACGACATATAATTGTTTTATTTTCAACACCGTTCACCACCATCTCCACATCTCAACCCATGGCTTGCCACGCAACGTTTGACCGCTTGATAATTGCATTTTGACGGAAATTTCGGACAGAAACTCTAACTAACACGTACGAAGCTCACACACCGATCACATCCTTGCCATTCAAATAATTTGATTCACTACTCGCCTGTCAGATGATGCGACATCAACTAGGTGACAAGAAGCAAACTTAATCAGCAGCGAGAGGCAATATTCTGGTTGCAGCGTAGCATTAATTTCCATGCAATTGTAATTCATTCTCTCACTGAAAGATTCTGGAAAAAGTGGCACTGTACGGTTAAATATTCCAGTTAGGAAGAATTCAGAAGCAAGTGATGGGTTGTCACCATGGGTGATTTTATCTGGGAAGTTAGCTGCCTTCACAGACATTGTAATTTCAACCCTTAAAAAATCAACATCGGACTAAGGCTAGGCCAATTGAAGTTATTTCTGACGCCTTTTCGTGAAAGTTTAAATTGGTAGGAGACGGCACTGAGATGGTCACGCGCTGAATTGGGGCTGAATAAATGGGGGTGTTGAATAACGAGTTACACATATTGCAATGTATGTTCGGCAAAAACGTACCTGAACTATTTTTATAGACGCTTTTCGATGAATTTAATTTCTTGAAGGCGTTACATTATAGTACAGTGGATTCACAACTAACAAAGTTTAGTCAATTGCTTCATTAAATAAATATTAATTTGTCGTTAGCGCAGTGGATTAAGGACGAATACATCTTAGTCCTTTGGAGTCGACTGGATCTATGACGGAATTAGTCGTTTTTTTTCAAATTCAGTAAGTTGTCAGCTGTTAATTTTCCAACACGTAAATCCAGTCAACTCAACTTTGAATTTAAGATGGGCTTATAACAGTTATGTGTTTTCAATACATGAAACCATAGACAAAACATATAAAATTAAATAAAAAAAACAGAAAAAGGACTTACTAATATTGTGTTTGTCGCTTATCCACTGAACTAACTTCTAAGAGAAATTTGCTCTGATTCCTTAGGAATAGCGACTAAAATGTGTAGCCGCTATTTCAGTACACCGCTGCAAAATGTTTTAAATGTTATTCCATTAGTCGCTATTCACGCGTCCTCAAGTTCTGTAAGCTGTAAGCTGTCAGTTCATCGCAGATTTCCTCCGAAAGAGAGTAGGTATGGTACATCTGGAGACAGGCGGATGCTGGACTTTGAGGTTTGGTTGACGTTTCACATGCATCGATCCGCGATGCTTGACGATCGCTTGTAACGAGAGTAAATTGTAATCATGAGCAGCTTCCAATTAGTTGCCGCCGAGGGACTGATGGGCCTGGGGGGGGGCCTGCATTCAGTTTCTGCATACTATTACTCGTTTCATTTTGTTCGCGGCCGCTTTCTTTGCGTTTCCGAATATATCCGCGCAAAGTCTAATTAAAACTTGATGAATAAACATTATTTCTACTTTTATCAGTCAAAACTCGTTTGGCATGGAGTCTGAAAGGCAATTTCATTCGTATCTACACCAAACCTGTCGATCACGACAGTAAGTTTCGGAGGAAGAATCCTGAACGCTATCTTTCTGTAAATTTGATGCACAACGAACAATTCATCATAAATGTTAAAGACTTCTTATATTACGTGATCCGATGTTAAAAAGAGATTAAATTTAGTTCAGAACTGTGTATAAAACCAGAACATAAGTTCATGTGATAAAACGCTGGAAAAATACGTGACGGTGGAGAGAAAACTTTTGTAACTCTCTCGAAAGAATGAAAGGTTAAAAGAAAAATGCTCAGCTTCATAATTTCAATGGCGGTGAGGGTGAGGACAAGAAATAAGGTAAGGTTAAAAAAAACACCTCAGACGGCTGAAAAAGCCTGGCGACTGAATGGAGACTGACGGTTTTCATAGTCGGTATTAGAATGGGATGATGAAACGGCAATATTCATCGATCTGGCATGACCTTGAGAGGACCGCTTTAGAAACGGCACCTCCACCGTAGCGATATAAGCTTTCTGAACGAGGCACTTCCAAAAACTGCATTTAGAGAGTGCTCAGAATGAAGAAGAGTATAGGAAAAGGTGTTATTTCCATTGCACGAATTAATTAACCCACAGCAAAAATAGAACGAATAGAAAATCGCTATTCAGAGAAGTTATTTAACGAAATTACGAAAATACTGTATAAATATTAGGAAAAAATCTCATCTTCAAAAAAGCTTTCTCTAGAATAATTTTTGCATTTAATTTCATGATATCGTTTCCCCTGTAAAACTTTACGCGTCAATTTGAAAGACTTTTTACTTACAACATCTCGCGGTTTAAATTAGGTTAGATGGTGTGAGAACTGAGAGGTCTCGAGGAATTAGCAAGGGGGAATTTAAAGAAGGGTAAAGAATACGCGGATAAAGAAGCAGAGCAAGTCAGGGAAACGGAGTCGGGGGTGATGAGAAGCAGCTACATTCGCGCCTCATTTGCGCCCAGCGGCGGCGCTCGGAATTAGAATGTATAACAGGTTGTAGCCCGCAAAGCGACGTGTAAAAATGGCCTCTATTTAAGAGAAGGTTTTTCATATTAAGTAACATAAAGTGGCGGTGATCTGTCAGTGCTAACTTGGACTGGTGCATCATGGGACTCGACACTAGTCTGTTTATTTGTCATCATAAACCACCACTCTGCATGGCTTTAAGCAACGCTTTATTCCACCGTCAAGTTATTAAATGAAAGATAATTCGTCGCTCGAGCTGAGAACAATCCGAATAACGAAAAGTTTCTAACAGCGACAGCCGTAACATTCCGATAAGTTCGGTTGCGCAGGTGCCGAGTTCATCATCGACGCTGTCATCAGCAGTCATTGAATCTTATAGACCCTGACTTTTAGTCAACTGGATATAAATCCCCAAAGTTTTAACTTTCGATGTAATTGAAACTTTCTTAATTAAGTACAAGAAAAAGTGACTAACTCGATCTTAATGAGTTATGCAAATCACCGCCGGGATAGGGGGGAAGGGGGGTGCCCACGAGGAGACATGCAGGGGACTTGGCGAGAGAACGGAGGCGATAAAAAAAAATTAGAAGACCCACCGAAATAGAACAAATCTTTCAAAATTATGGCACTCGGTAAAATTTGCCGAGATTCAGCCAGTGGTGTCTGTCTTCTTCTTCTGCGTATCGATCGCGAGTCAAACCCATAACCGCGACGATATATCTAGAAAGTTGAGTGCTCGCTTGCACTAAAATCGCAGAAGTTCGCCCGACCGGCGTGAATTGTCGTTACAGCTATCAAAGAGTGATACTGACTGGCCTGACCGAATGGCGATAGTTTCGAAATAACTTTCTTCCCGCCGTGCACCTCGACGCTGGATGCTGGATGCTGGATGCGGGCATTGAGTCGAGAGGACGGATAGCGCGCGGCTCGCACAAGTTTCCAGACCACCTTTTATCAGGATGGACTCGCGAATATCCTCATATTGGCAGGAAGGCCACCGTTACACAGACGCGGCTCCTTCTCGGCCGCCGCTCGTTACGATAAATCAAACAGCAAAACCTCCTCACAACTGACACTTATCATTGCTTGTGTGTCGTGGCGACCATTCCCCCTCCCACTCGCTGCAGATCTCGGAGACGCCGCTGCCGCTGCCGCCGCCGCCTCCATCTCTCTTGTGGAAAACCATCGAAAAAGCTATCGAGCCCGAGCAGGCGAAACGACCGGGAAAGTAGGCGGAAGTCGAGCTATAATTTTAAATAATTGCCTTGGCCTGTCACACTTTTGTCAGCGATCAATCAGGGAGCCGAGGGCTGACAACTGCCAATTCTGTGCTTTTTTACCCGATATCACGAGCGAGCACGATTTCACCCACGTGTAATGTCGAAGGGGAGAGCGAATCGCAGCGCATCGCATCGCATCGCATCGCATCGCGGCAGCGAATAGAGACGAAAATAAGAAGATTCGAAAGATTTCCGCGTCCGCTTTATACTTCCAGTTAATAGATAGAAGCATTTGTTTAATAAATGTGACGTTAGTTGGATGTATAAGGAATAAATTATGAAAACAAATTAGCCGAAATCCCTCTTATATAGTACACCGGAACCTCCCCCTATACCTCGCTCTATTTACCGTCCTTTCTTTTTGCATCATTTGACTTGAATGGTTTAGAGCGCTGTCTATTTCTTTGTCTCCCTCTCGCTCTTTGTCTCTTTCTCTTTCTCTCTCTCGCTCTTCTCACCATGGTTCGGGGGTATTTAATGCGTGCTTCTCTCAAAATCTCGAGCTCGTCTCCACGCTGGCGTCGCCAGGGTGGTACAAAGGGTGTGTGGGCTGTGGGGTGGATAAGGGGGATGGGGGCGCGATCGTCGTCAGTATGCCAGCAATTGCCTCCTGCACACAAATCCACCTCACATCCATTTAGCTGCCTCGTCAGCCTTCTATTCCAACCCACAGAATGCCAACAGGCGTCGCGTTTAGATAGCGTCGGCGTCGGCGTCGGCGTCGGCGTCGCAACGAGCAGCGTCGCGTTCACTCGTCTCCTCTGTGAATTACGAGAGATTTTTTCGTTGTTCTAAGCAGGTAAAAAGCATTAATTAAAGTGTGCACACTGTGTGAGGGGTAATGTGATTAATTAGAAGTGAGTTGAACATTGTGAAGAGTTAGGGTTGGCAGATATGAGTGGCACAGTTGACAGGATGACTTAGTGCGGCAACATCCACGGTTTATTGTAGCATGATCTTCGCTGGCTGCGGTGGCTGGAGCGGCTGGAGCCACTCGAGAAAGCCGCATTCAATTGTGTCAAGCGAACTACTTTCGTCAAGCGCGTCAGTCGCGAAGAGTTATGCTTACATTGTGCCAAAAAAATATGGCATACGAATATTAAGAAATTGGATTCCGTTCTCTGGTAAAGTTATTTTTCATGTAGGTCCTTGTTAAAACTTCAAAAACTGAAAATTTCACACTGTGCGATTTTTTCGGCTTAAATTATGAACACAAACAGTTTCCTTACCGATTCACACTCAAACAAATCCATCTACTCGGTGTACAGGAATTTAAATGTATCTCGTGGAAATGAAAGAAAACAGGGCCGCACCACTGTAATCTCAAAAACTCAATGCCACCCGTGTCTGCCGTTACGGGGCAGCACTAGTTGCCGTTTGTGACCCCCCCCCCCCTCATCCCCCCAGAAGTCCAAAGCACCGGACCTTTCCATGGAAGAACTTTCCCTGGAAACGCAGGCGAAGAATTCAGCAGTCGAGTAAAGCATCAAAGTCATGGACGCCGTTCTTTTTTCTAGCGGGAAAACAGGCGGAAAATAGTATGGAAAGTCAAGCGGGTCGGACATCTGTTGCCAGACAATGATTTTGTTCGGTGTCACAAGTTAACTCTCTCATTTTCCTCTTCCCTCATGTTTATTAGCCTAGCGTTATTACATTCTGCTGTTAACGTTTCACGCAAAAGCCTCTGCACGAGCCCAGCTACTGTTTACGAGATGGCTTCCAAGGAACAACGTGTTACACCCCTTCAACCAATATTATTATATTATAATAATGTCATGTGCTTATTTGCAAATGTTAACACGATTTATTCGACACGCGCCCTATATGCGCAGTCTGGGGATGCAACAAACGACACCGTTGGAATCCTGCTTGCCGAAGAAATTATTCGAGATTTAATGTAACGAATTCGCATTTTGCTGCTCTGCACGCGTTTAGATGATCATGGAAGCGATTCAGCCAGTACTTATATACACGTCTGGCCACCACCGAAACCTCTTGATATCTAAGCAAACTAATACCAATTACCTATCCACACACTTTCCATTAAAACAAACGATTATAATTATTACTAATAGAGTGCGGTAAGATATTATTGAATAATATAATAGTGAAACTTGCTTGCTTTCTTAGATAAAGTGTAATGGTAATTGTTATTCTTATTATAACTTGTAAGGTTGTTACAGATCCAGATGGTTTTGACAAAATAATGCTAATTGTAACAGTTTCAAGCAGCCTCGGTAATTTACACTAATTTGTGGGACCTTATAGTTATTTCCATAATAAACAAGATTTAATTTTAATTATCTTCATATTCGTTTCTAAATATTCCTGGTTATTTCTGATTAACGCTAAATTTAAAAGTGTGTACCTGTGTATGTGAAAAATCGTAGTGTCTTAGTTATGCACCACTAATTAATAAAACACTTGGAAGAGACAAATTTGAGTAACGTAGAATCGAAAATGCAAAGGAGTAAGCTATTCGTGGCACGGTGACGCTTGCTTGTGTAGAGCATGGAGCCAATTTTGAGGCGATCTCCTTTTCTTTGGCGCAACTTGCCCCTTAAGCTTGCCCCGCGCGAACGGGAAACCAGTTACCAACTTGTGTCCGTCATAATTCTTCGTTTGATTCGACACCGGAAATTCTTGCAAAGATAGTTCCATTCCTTAGCCAGCGCGGTCCGCCGAAGCAAGTCAGTCGCAGATAGACAATAAGTGATACGCAGAAGATAGCAAATGGCAAACGAGCTAACGTGCGAGAGAGAAATGAACGATATAGAAATTGAACATCGGGAGGAAAGTACGCTCGTAATTCACACAAGAATATAACTCTCTACAACCATTTCTCTCGTCGTGCTTCCTCAGAGAAAACGTAATCAGGTTTTAAGACGTTAGGAGGGTGGAACGGGATGTAATAGATATTATAGAAGGAGACTAAATGCTGCGATGAAATGGAAGCAGGGGAGCCAATAAGAAGATAGACAGTTCAGGGCACGTCATCTAGAGAAGATTCATAAAAGCAATAAGCAGATTTTACTGGCATTGCAATGTCAAGATTCGGCAATAAACCTCGGCGGAAGAGTCACTTTGAAGAAAACCAAGGAATCTGCAAGTGCCGCTGCCGCTGGGAATTGCAGTACGTCAGGTGTTTAATTCGCGTTCCGAGGAGGCACGCCGATTATTTCGCTCGCGACGTTTGCTCGGCTTCTGGGACCATCACAGCATCCGACGGCGCGAGATCACTCCATAAAGCCAACTCTTACAAACGCTCCGTCTCTCACTAATAGCCGTGCATGCGTTCTGGTGCGATGTAGTTGGAATTTCGATCTGCAGTCAATCACGTCAAGATACGCGTTATCCAGAGTCTCGGTGACTCTTTCCAAATAGGTCTTGGAATTATGTTTTGTCAGAGTTCGAGCGATGATGGCGACAAGAAGTTTGAAAATTGTCGTAAGAAA
Organism: Nemurella pictetii; assembly: GCA_921293315.2. Lineage (NCBI taxonomy): Eukaryota > Metazoa > Arthropoda > Insecta > Plecoptera > Nemouridae > Nemurella > Nemurella pictetii. The sequence continues at coordinate 25,343,612 of OV121115.1, forward strand.
ATTAGACGGGGCACACGAAAATTACGCAGACATTCTGTTTTTCAGAAATGATAGCCGAGGAGAGTAAACACACAAATAAATCGGCTCGATAGCCGAAGCATATCGCCTCAAGGCGAAATTGCTTTGAATCGAGCCACAAAGATCTTTTTATCTTATGCTTCAATATCTTATACTTCAATAAGCAATATTGACAATGTCTGTTTTATGAGTAACAATAAATCCACTTACAAATAGAAGGTATCTGCCACAGAACTTTATTTCCTCTCGACGCCACGTTTTCCTCGTGTTACCCAATGCGTCCTAACAGACACTTTACGCGTGTCTGCTCTCTGCCTCTTACAATTAATTCAACATTCAGACAACAAAAATAGGTGGTCGCCCGGATCAATGGCGGGAGTGGGTGTGCAGCATTAGCAACCTCCAGCTCTTGATGGCATTGCCAATGGCTCGTCGTCTTGGCAGCTATTGCCTTTAATTTGCACACTAAGAGAAGGTGAACATGGAATGTTAATTAAAAGCATTTTCCTCCTCGCCTTTCGATCTCTCATCTCGTCTAATTAGCCGACTAAACTGTAACCTATAACTACGTTAGATCCACGTATCAGTCAAAGCCAGCGCGTAATGGCAGCGCACCCACCCCCCTAGAATTCAGGAAAAACAACCAACGCTATCTGAAGGGATGGTATTGATTCTAATTTATCCAAGTCAAATGTCAAATGAAATCCTTACAAAAACACACCCCTGAATTAAATCGGATTTCAAGTTTTCGTCGAGGAGCAAGATATTGTAATCACATTTGGCTTACAACCGAGTTCATCAAAGGGTAGTATTTAATGGACACTTGCATTTTTGTTGTTGCAAAATATAACCACAACACAGAGTTTAACTTGGTTCAGGTCTTTGATGGCCGATGTTATTATCTTGAATCACCGAAAAGCTTAATTAAGCAAGCGGGATTTGAAGGTGGAGGCGCCATGACCAGACGTCCACGGAGATTAAAGCTTTCAATAGGAAACGTTCACTCACACGATGCACAACGAACAAATTTCTCACGAAAAGGAAGTCTCATCTGATGTCCAGAGCTTTTGGAAAATCACACTACGTTTAAAGAAATTAACGAAACCAGGATATATTTTGCAGTGGACTGTATGTGTAGGTACATTGCCACCCCCCCCCCCCCCCCCACCCCCGCCTTCCCAGTCACCCACCTACATTTGATACAAGAAGATTCCTTTTGCCAAAGAGGGCGGTGGGAGAGGGGGGGGAGGGCAAACGGGGGGCCTTCAGTTTAGTTTCCTGACTGGCGTAGAAATGGCCTCGATTTCGACGCCTTGAAATGTCACGTCTCGGTTTGAAGGGAGGTCGCGAGGGGCTTCTACCGTGGTTTGTAAGTAACCAACGAGGGTGGCAAGCAGCGCGGGGAATCCCCCTGCCATCTCATCCTTATAACTTCTCATATACACATATCAAGTCGGCGTCCCGTCTTTTCTTCTAGGGCATCTTTCTACGTCCCCGCGTGCCTCCCACTCGTCTCACCGCCGTTACCCACCCACCTCCCGCCTCTCTTCACACACACACACACACACACACCAACACACCAACACTCACCCACACACCCGCACACGCACACACGCACGCACACACCGATATTACGAAACACGGGACACGCGGCAAACAAACGACAAATTCTGTCCTCGTCATTTACGATTACTCGCGCCTTGCCTCCCTTGTACTGCAGCAGTAGCAAAATAACACCCGTCGCCTCTCTCTGCTCTTGCAGTCGCACTGCTTTCGACCAGATATCAACAGACATTTGAGTGTCTCTCTCTCTGGCGCTGTTACTTCAATACCCACAAACATTCAAACTTCTATAACCTCCAAGATATGACAATCGTACGTGTCTTATATTGTTGGGTATTATTTTATACGGCATTGCTACATTATATTACATAGAAGAGATGGGTAGTTGTAAAAGTGACGTTGCTAGCGGAGCAATACCATCAAACAATGATTTGATAGCTTGTTTCGTTTACCACTGTTCTCAAAAGCGGCATTGTTATTTTGCTAGCATTCCTCCAATAATCATTAAGTATTATTATCGAAGACAATCATTTGGACAGTGAAACTAAAACTTGTAACAAGAGGTTTGCAAACTCCGTCGAAGAACTTGGTCGTCGTCGTCGTCGTCGCCATCGTCGTCGTCGTCTTCTTGGTGTGAAATCTTTCCGAACTTCAATAACATTTACGATTATAAATCTTTCTGGTTCATTTGAAGATGTTCTCGGTTTGGTAAATTCAAAATCGCGCGCATAAAAGCACAAGCCGAGGAGGCGATTTCGCCGATGACGAATGAGAGTTTAATGTAGACAAAAGGCAATCGGGCAATTGTTAACTCGGATCGCTTGTTTCCTCTCCACTTCCAGTTGGGAAATTCTAGCCGAATAATCAGCGGCGAATCTCACGAGAGATTGGCCCTAACTCGTTGATGATCTTTGGAAATTAACGTCGCATTATTGAACCATTGTTCCAATAGCCCGAAGTGCCTGGAACCATCGCAAATAGTCTTGACTCTTGAGAATACGCTATCTCATAGCCATTCTGTCAATGGGAATACCAAGAAACTTTCACAAAGATGGCAAACCGACCCCGAAAAGTTTGAATACTAATAATATTCTCTAACAGGTCTTAAGTTAATATAATTTATGAATTCAACTTTCAAGTCAATTCCGAAGCATGTTCAAGAAATGATAACCTCCAGCCAATTACTTTTTCTGCTATATCATCTCGTTCTGTGTAAATTCATCGCTTCCCTCCGATCGTTTACTAATTTTGTGTGTCGACTTCGGTGGCACTGGCAGGCTTAGCTATACGTTAGCGAGGGGGCGGAGGGTGAGCGCTTGGAGAAGTTCATCTCAATATTATGAATAAATATCACCACTCGGCTGGCGTTGTGGATTCTAATGAGCCTCAGTTAACGTCGACGCCTTGAGCAATAGCGCTATTTAAACAATTTGTGACTCGAAATAACATTAAAATTTGTCTCGAAGAAAAACGTAAATCAGGCTTAGCATTCAAGTTCACACACTCTTTCAAGCATCGCACCCTCATCTCGAGCACACCCAACCTTCGGCTCGCCCGCCATCATACTTGTAATTGCCTCGGGATTTCAATTAACTGTGGCAACAAATCAAACAGCTTTAGAGCGACTGGTGAACGCATGCATTGCTGGAGGTAAGCATAGTGTTTAATAGCGGAAATTCAACCTCCTATTTGCTATTCGTTGAGAAATATCACCCGAGAATCGGCGAGTAACATCGCTGTGTAATTGGACAGATAAAAATTTTGATGAATGTGAATGTATATAAACGGTTCTCTTTTCATTAAACAATTTAAATGGAGCAGTTTGGTTCAAAAACTCGAAAGATTGAGATAGAAAAGAAAGTGCCTCCTACACAAACAACCGGCGGGTTCTAGCCAAAGATCTGGCACCTCGCGAACAGGCTAATTTCATTTTCAAATTCACACCATTTTCTTGCAAATGGGCTGTAAAATTTCTTGATCCTAACAATGTCGTACAAGCAGTGAAAATATACCTGATATTCTGCTAAATTCTATACATTTTCGATATTTTATTCATGCAAAATGTCATAATTTATTGACCATTTAACTTCCTGTAGCGCACGTATAGCTGCCTGGTGCTTAATACGTTGCTCCTTGAATTATTTGTAAAGTGACCCTACACACTTGCATAAGCCCAACAGAAGTTTCCAGCAGGGGAGCTTACATCGGACACTGTTCATTATCCCAGTGAAGACTTTATGAGCGTAGGGAGGTGAGCATTCTCTTTGCTGTGGTAGCCGGCGTCGACTTCGGCGTCGGCGTCGGCGTCGGCGTCGGCGTCGGCGTCGGCGTCCTCTGCTCCACGACGCCGACGCCGACGCCCGCGACGACGCCGGCCGGGTGACAGGACTAAGACAAAAACTGTGGTCGCGCTTCGTTCGCTTGGGAATCGCTTAGGCGGGGAGGAAAACGACGACAAGCGCGAATAAAGCTGCTTCTTGCTATTGTAGATCAAAGTGGTACAAGGTTTAAGAGCTCGAAAATGATTCTATTCTTTCTGGAAATGTTACCTCTAAAACCGTTTTAGTTCACCGAACACGTAAAAATCCAAATAAAAATCTCGACCGAGTTGAAATGTGGATAGTCGATATTTAAAGTGTTTCTTATAACAAATCATATCGGTTGTCCACCAAATATACACTTTATTTTTAATAGCAGGCTTTAACGGCCATCTCCTAGTTACTTATTTCAGGATCAAATACGAACACATTTATATCACACAGCTTATATATGTTGAAACTTGACAGAAGAGAAAAAAATCCCACATTTAAGATTGACTCCAGCGCACGAAGCAAGTTGAAGGTTGGTAAGATTATGCTCGTCCATCACGGCTTAAGAAATCTCAACTCTTGGCGGTGCTGGGCATGGGGTAGGGGGATGGGTGGGTGGGTGAACGCTGGCATCGCGCGAGGGTGAGGCGAAGCTATTCGATACGATACATTGCTTTCTAGTAACTTTGATCTATAGCTGACAAGCCGCCACCATTCCTTAATGACACTGTCAACCTTTGCTTGATTTGTGACGCCCAAGCAAAGTTTCGATTAAACCCATCAGTTTCAGACTCGCGAGAAAATATGGCAGTTACGGCAGAAAGGCCTAGCGCGCGCTCGCCGAAGCCAACTAATGGCAAGATGAAGAGGGATGGGAGATCTGAGATCTATGTGACGTACATGTCTGGATTGTAGATGAGAGAAAGAAATAACCGATCAAAGTTTTCCGCTCGGATTTTGTCAAAGCTATTGCGTGTTACGAACGAAGCAATACTGTGGATGATGTCCATCAGCTGAAACTCGGAGGACACGTCGTCTTAGCTGCTTACTTTGCTTCCAAGGAACTTCGCTCGCCATATCCACTGACACATTCGGAAACCACGTCGAGAGCTGGAGCTCGAACGACACGCCGTTAAACACCTTGCAGAAACCGTGTGGCGTAAAGTTCCATTTGAGAAATTAGTAATCATATTGATTATTGTTGTGCTAATTGAATGTGCCTTTATTAACTCCGCTCATAATGCCACTTAATTAATTTCAATTAATTAAATATTTAAATCATATATAAATTCAGTGAAGCAGACCAAACACATGCGGATATTATATTATAACGGATTGTGATAATGCTTGCAAATAAATCTAACATACTCACACACCCAAACATACTCCTACATAGGCTATTACTAGTTAAAGGTTGTTTTGGTGCCTCCTCTTAGCCCATTCATAACAATTTAACCCAGCTGGCACATGATATTAAACCGACATCATATATTTATGGTTTTGGTTTAGTTAGTCGGGGATAAAACAAGAGTAAGCGAGATGGAGCGATACGGTCACACTCGCGATTAGCGACCACCCCACCCACACACCCTCCGCCTGTGTGTTACGAAAAATCTCTCATTCTTGAGGTAAAGTAAATATTTCCACCGCATTACTTCCAAAACCGGGAAGAATTTAGTGAATTTCTACGATTTTCTAATATTGATATCAAAATCCCACCGCTTTCACCATTGTAAACACACAATATTTATATTTTTAGCTAGATTAAAATCTTACCGAGTCATTTATTCATTTATTGGTTGTTAGATATTTGACCGAATGCCTTAAATTCCTATTATGCCTAGAATTCTCTCATTGCTTTATGTTTTTTAGTTACTGTGTGAAAAGTAGCAATACCGAAGCGTTTAATTTTAAGTAAACGCTATGTCGATTTACTGTTTTCCAATTATTTAAGAAGTCGGTTCGTATCAAATCTCTGAAATCTTGACTTTAACCATACTGTCTCACATAAAAAATTAAATTCATGACGACTCTTAAACTGTACAAAGTTGCATTCGCGTATTGCCAATTTGATGTAATCGCACCTTTTTATTCTGTTGCAACCAACTCATCAAGTTCCCGAAGTCACCAAGTAAACATCTATCTCTATTAAATTAAATTTAATTGTACATTTTGAATTTAAGTAGACACACGGCGAATGAGTATACTCTGGAATGGTCACCGCTTTTCCAAGTGTACTAAATTTGAGAGAATAATTGTTACTTTGTAATTTGCTAAGGGACATTCCTGCAGAGTACATTTTCTACGACTTGGACTCTATATATATATAAGAGTAGTAGGAATAGGACTAACATAGTGGATACAGGCGGCTAGTGCAAATATTAGATGCTAGAAACTAGAATAATACGCCACGGTAGGGAAGGTATAAATTACAAGTCCCTGGCTGGATAACAGCATCTTCTATCTCTGAAAGCAATGGTCAACTGTTATGGCTCAAGAAACTCACAATTGCTGACAAAATAACTGGACGTACGAAAAGATTCGATTCTCCTTGCACAGAGAGCTAGAAAGGAAATGTGCTTGTGACGTTTTACTTTTGATTCAGCCGCGTAATTCATGGCTATCCAAGATTTCGCGTTAAAGAGACATAAAAAACTGTATAGCACGTACGGTTTCCACTATTGGCTGGCCCAAAATGTCAAAAGCATATATGAAGCACAATTTACGCGTAGTTTTTACTTTTAATGGCGTATAAAATGTATTTTCAGTTTCGACTAATTATTTACTGGCGTCGTAAAAATGTCTCAACGAAGAAGTATATATTCAAAAATATAACTGCAAGATACGAAGTGGAAATTCTGTTTCCCGTTTTAAGCAGTGTGAAAATCACCCAGGGATGAATTACCACTTTCGAGAAATCCCCATGAGGATTAGGAGAAACGTAATAGATGAGTACTTCCAGAGGATTAAATTCCAACATATTGAAATATTTTTGTTTTTTTCCACACTCCTCCCAACAATTTCCCAGCACCCCCTCCCCCTGCCGGCGCCTGGACATCTCTAACGAACGGCTGGCTCCGTATATAAAACACCAAGGCTGGCCGCTTTCTGGTTTTAATACAGTGGCAGCTCTCGGTATTGCTGGCGTCGCCCCGCTGACATACGAGCTACGAAAGTAATATTAGCAGCTAGACCTATTATTACGGAGCACGGCTCTGTCCGACTACTGCCGGGTATTTAGATTCTACCTACCGTTGCAATATAACGTTAATTAATCACACACTCACAAATAATACGGACAACGGGGAGTAGAAATGGCCACTTTTTAGAAGAATGCTTTGCAAAACTCGAGATAACATTCACCGAGATAGAAACAAATGTTCGGTACATATGAAATCTTTCGGTGTATTGGTGTATTTTATGGTATAATGCCAGTATGCAAACAAGGCTTGGGAAAGTAAATCATTTCTACATCCAGACAGAAGAAAACTTGAAATAGTACGTGTTCACGGCTCCTCCACCAAGCGTGGATGCGAGCGTGAACTGCACGCTAGAATAAAAAAGAAACTCGATATTTTTCAGAGGCGGTAGGCTTGCATGCTTGAAAAATGTGGAAATTGTTGATGTTCATGCCACATTAAAGATGTTTTTGAAGAGAAAGGTGCTAAAATTAAGATCTATTGGTTTGTTTTCGCCGCCGCTTTTTGGCAAACAACAACGAATCTCGTCATCCTTAGCACGCAGCTTTCAGAACTTTTGATAAATGAACGTACAGCTTTAAATCTGATGGGATCTGTCACTAGCAAAACCACGGAGGCCAAAGTCAATGAAGATGGCTGAGATGTAAAGGATTTTTATCAAGTTTTCTTGGTTGATCGCCTCCGCTTGTTTAAGAATTTTCATCCTCTTGTTCTTTCTAATCGAGCTTGGCGGTGGCAGCTCCCTGCCGTGGCCGCGCTATGTTGATGAACTATTGAGTTCTGCTCAATTACAGAGCAGGCGGCTGCTCGTGGCTGAACTGTCAATAGCGTGTGCTCGGTTCGAGCCAGCCACTAGGTAATAGTCTTTTCCACTTCCTGCAAGAACATGAAAGACTCATAACAACCACGTGTACATGTGCCGTATACGTAGAATGTGTAGTAAATTATCACGGCAGAAAATGCGCGATGCGAAAATTAGGAAATACATCTACACCAAAAAAAATCAAAAGATTTTTTTTTAAACTTTTCCATCTACTTTCTGCAAGACGTTGTTGGTTATGTGAAAGAAAATCATGTCCTTGATGGTCTGATGATCATCAGCCAAGACGCCTAACGAAACTTATTAAAAGACACGGCTATACTTCCCTTCTTTTCATTTTACTCGTTTCTTATTTATTGCATCACGTCGTAACAATCAAGGGATGTGTCTTCATCAAAATTACGTCACGTTCCGAGCCGGCACTAACTTTTGTCTTCGTCTGGTTGTTACGTGATGTCACAATTCCGTAGCATTTCGTCAAAATGTCGAAACTTTCGTGCCGGTAACCGAAGGTTGGTGCGCGACGACGCTGTTTCGCAACTGACCAGCCGAGGTAATTAACCGAATCGGAAGACTTTTATCGTCGGCGAAATGGCCGCCGTCTTACAGCGCGAGAACGAATGTTTCGCCGGAAACGATTAGACTTCAAGTACCGAAATGGATCGCTTTCAGTGCATCAGTGGAAATTGCACGGCCTTGTATTTGATTTAATTCCAGTCCGTAGCTATCGAAAAGGACTGAAATTTGATGTAGCTTGCACGCTTTTAATAATGCAAGATTCTAGAATTAATTTTCTCCATCATTCCTCAACATAACTTATGAAATAAAATAACTTGATCAGTTTATTTCCCCAAGGTCAGCCATGGTGGTAGTGGCCATTATGGTGGCACTTGGTGGTGGTGGTGGTGGTGGTGGTAGTGGTGGTGGTGGTGGTGGTGGTTGTGGTGGTGGTGAGGGTGATGATGGTGCAACCATCCTCGAAAGTGATTCCCATGGCAAATGCTTCGATTACACCTCGGAGAGTAACGTAACGTATGTCGCCCAAAGCTTTTCCCAAACAAAATTCAGGATCATCACCAAAGTGAGCCATCAGGAATTTTTCCTTCGAAACTTCCATACACACCCTTAAATTATCCGAACCAAAACTGTCCCCTAAAATACAGTTAGCCCGTGTCATGCGAGAATCCCTCGTGTCCCGTAGCTCCCTATAGTGAAACAATCGAACTGTGTCCTCATTCTTTCTATTTGAACCCCCACAAGAGAGGTTGCAGAGTCACAGGAATTACGCTCACAGACGTATTTCACATTATTTCACTATACTATTGGACAAGTAGGGCCGGTGGACGCTCTTAGATAAGTTCCAGTGCTGTCCACTGGGACGCACTGTGGTCAACCTACGAACGCCACGATAACACACGTCACACTATTTATCAGATAACCCAAAGTTATTATACAACCACCTTTAATATTGCAATCCACAATACTAACTTACATTATACCCGTGTGCTCGCTGCCTCTGTGGGAGTTTCATTCGGATTGTTACAAAGTTATATTGCTCATTTCAGCTCATTTTCATTCTTTTGCGAAACAAGCGGCATGTCTTCTTACATTTTTGCGGCATGAAAAAATGTGAGTTGATGGCAAACCAGGGAAGTAACTGATTGGTGCAGATAAAGTGTGTTTCATTTGTGCAGTTGTGTTCTTTATGTCGCGAGATGTGTGGTTCATATGTTATGCATGTGTTAGAAACATCTGACCAGCCACAGTTCATTGTTAGCGGATATATTATGTCTCCCACTAATCGGGGAGATTGGAATGAATCGTCCCCTACCGTTAGTTCTGTGAGCTATTAACTAGCGGCTAGTGCCGGCGCCATAGTCGCTAACTTCACACAACTCCACGCGGAATCATGAATCAAAGGAAATAAGAAAGAATTCTGGACGTTCCCTTAAGATACATTGCACCAGTGCATATATCTAAACGTAAACAAGAAGTAGCCCTAACTTGTTAATATAACTGTGAGTCGGTGAAAAACATCTACATCTCAAAGGTGCGCTACCGCTTAATTATGTCCAAAAGTCACTCTGGAGAGCCATTGGGTAGTTTCAAGAGGCAACTAAAAGAACACTTCCTTCTCGTTAACACCCGCGGGTTATTATCCCAGATGAGCAACTCTAAGAAGTTACCGAAATACATATTTCTTCGCTACGAATCTCGTTCGTAAAAACGAGCAGCGCTCATGCATTTTGTTGCAGAAACTGCAACGCATTTCTTGATGTCATCCCCGTTAGAATAACTGACATGTTCTGTTACAAGGAATTGAAGAGCTGCTAGCGACTTCAGCAAGGCTCTAGCGTGACGCATGGCTTTGGTTACTACGACGCTTTACCATCAGCATCCGCCACTATACATCAGCCAGGAAAGAGAAAATAGATTCTAATATCGTTGTCCTGTCCTCGGGACGAGCGCGCTGTGGTTTGCTCCCCGTCTGCTAATTGCCAGCACTGGTGACTTAGCCTCCGGTTGTTAAATACTGTAATAATACGACTTGTGCATGCATTATAGTAAGATGCACGACCCCCAGTACGTAAGTCAAGTCTCAGACCTACACTTTCGCAGGCGAGCCAGCTAAATAGCGGCAGCCAGCGCGCTTGATTTATACATCGTATTTCTGTGTCTCTGAAGAGGACTGAGGTAGATTTAAACCATCGTGTTTATCAAAGGTTGGCTCAAGTAATTCGCGAAGACGTCCCATAGGCAATGAGAACGGTGCCAACACCTAACCGACACGATACGGCAATTAGTAGATGCTGAAATGAAGACTTTGAATGGGGATTTATTGAAGAGAGCGACCTACCTCACTGAAGATGGCAACTCTGTGTATTTTTCTGAAAAAGACAAGCGAAGAGAAATAAGTATTTTGAAAAGTTTTTCGATTTACTTTTAAAAAACATTGCCTTGGATACACACGTACACGGCCAATAAGTTAAAAATTACCGGGGGCAAATAGAAATGTGAAAAAAACGCACGAAGCTCGACTATAATTGAAACTTATGTCCGTTCACTTTACGTCACACAATGTACCTTCATGGAACGCGATGAAATTAGTCGCAAAGCATGACAGAGATAAAATAGTGGACTTGACACATAACCTGTGCAAACGCTTCGCTCCCCCGACCTTTGTGTGTAATAACTTCACGCAAGTAATAATGTGATTCTCAGAGACCACGTGACGGTTGTCATGCCTTCCAACCAGAACGGTGGTTTGACGCGTATACTATTGAACTTCAAGGGAATCAACACAATCAGAGGAAGTGTATACGGATTAGAGACTAGAGGTGAAGACATTATTATATGTACCTATCCAAAGTTTATGGGGATAAACAATGTCAGCTACCGTATAGCGACTTTGTGCATAGAGACTGAATAACTCATGCTAGGAGGATCCAAAGTTAAAAGCGTTCACTGCAAGACGGCGGCGAAATTGAAGTCGACATTGTAATTATGTGCCTCATTTCTCTCACATTGTAAGCGTTTCGTCTCCCTTTTCAAACCCCCTTTCGTCGCTCTGTTCGACCCTCGTCCGAAGTAGGGAGATAATTTGAGGTCACAAGTGCCTAACATGAATATTTAACACATCAGTAAAACGGTATCCAGGCCGAGCGATTCTCTTGTAAACGAGGGGGTGGTACGAGATGTGGGGGGGAGGGGCTCTTTCAGGGGACGGGGGCGAAATGCTTTCAGTAAACCAAAAGAGACTATATTCAAGCACCCCATTCCTCCGCTGCTCCCACCTTTATACTTGTAACTACTCCTGTAATACACTCTGAGAACATAAGTCGACTGACTTTAGAATGGGATTAGCTGGTCAGTACAAGTGCTGACATTTACCATCAACACCGCTTCTGAGGGTCAGACATACCCAAAGCTAATACCGATCCAACATGGTGCCTTCGCACCCGCCAACCCCCACCCCCACCGCTGAGTCGTGCCGTGCAATTCTGTGGTTTAATATCCCGTGTACATTTTGGCCAGGATTTCGACGTAAGTTATCAGCCGGCTCAGATAGGACATAAAGAGAATTGTATTATGAGTGTTAAAGCGGCGTGAATGCGAAGAAATTACAATACACGTCGTCGCGTAGTTGAAAACAATGATTGTTTTTAAAACCATTCACAGACTCAAGTGTACCTATTGTTAATGCTGCTTTCTACATATATATCCATGCGAACGCAAGGGATTAAATCGCCAACTCGCCCTTCTTTCCACCTATCTACTCTAAAATGACCTGTAGTATTTTACAAAGGGATTTCTTTGATAAAAAGATATATAATACAAAGCTAAATGAACAAGGCTTTTGTTAGAGTACTAAGACCGACGCCATAAAGCCTCCCGGTTCTTTTCTTGCTCGTCTCCGCGGCTCCTGTGGGTGGAACTGGAATACAGGGCACCGTGATGTTAAGCTACAACTAATGCATGGTACAAGAAGTGTTAGGGATGCGGGTTTCCTCTAATCTCTCCCATTCCTTCTCACTCCGACGCCACGCTCTTTCACACCTAGTAGTACACGTTTGTCAGGATATTATTACCATCAGCAGACAACACTGGACTCAAACGCATCACACGAAAGCTTTTAAAGCTGTAATATATTTATGAGGCTACGATTTCTACTATTGCAATGTGTCTGCTGCCTCATTGCTCAGTGCTCGTTGCTCTTCTCAAGTGAATCTTGTAAATTCTGAATTCTCTGCCACGACTATAGTAGAGTTACTGACATGTGAGTAGAATGTGTTATCAAAGAGATTATACACTGGAGGCTTTGCACTTTGGTTCAGTTCGCCTTTGCCACGGCTGTTGTCATTTCTTTTCCTAACTCCCGCACCTAACAATGTAAACCCATGTTAATGCAGCTCTGGTAAAATCTAGTAAGTCGTCTTCCATGGTTTGGACCCCGGGATCATGTCACATATTAACACCTCTGCACCTGGATTACGCTTAAACTTAAGTTAGGCAACTTCCCGTGTGTGTTATTATTAGTTAGTGTACTATTGTTTTAAGCCGAACAGTTATAGGTCGTATATGCAAACAGTGTGTGAAGGGGCTTGAACAGACCAAGGGAGAATATTTTATGCACGTTTAATTGCAAGAAAATTGTATATTTAATTTACATTTCTGTAGCTCTATCTTCACGTATACGATGCCAGCGTGGCACGAAAGTTTTTGCAAGCTAGATGAAGTTTAATTTTAATTTTTAGGTATATTTCTGCCTATATTCCCGCATACCGAAACGAATTTGCCATTCAATTTAAGCATTGTAATCTTTGATCTGTCGCTAATTGAAAAATTCTTGACCAATATATCACTTATAACTTTCTAGATAAGCAAACTTTCGGTAAAAATAAAATAAACCCAAGTTAATTGAAAACGCAATAAAAAAATTGAAATATTAATCACTTTTCCGCAGATTTAGACTAAAATGACTTGACAATAAATATGCTAATTCAATTCATGGAATAATTTGCATTAAACTCGCCCGAAACCCATTCATCTTTGATATTCAAGAACCACATCTTGATCGCGTTGCGTAGGTACACAAGGAGATGTTTACGTTCCTAGTCAGAAAATGACGACCGCGGGACAAATGTCTTGCACAATTATACCTAAAAGGGTTCCACATGGTTCCACGCTGTCAACTAGCAGCAGCAGCAGCAGCAGCACCAGCACCAGCACCAGCACCATCAGCAGGCGTACCACTACATGAGAGCAAACACACACACACACACACACACACATACCACTAACCCAATTAACAAGAAAATGACGTCGTAATCTATCAAGAAACCCATCGTCTGTGTCAGTGTCGATCGCCATCAATTTCGGTTAGACGTTGCTGCTAGGGTTTTGTCAGCAAGTGTATAATATGATCGTGTTTGTTTACCTCTCTGGGCTCCTCCTTAATGAAAGACGACTTAATTACAACACCTTAATGACGATAACGTTCACTAAGTCACAATCACTTAGTTCAATTCATCACTAACTTGTTGGGACAGTGTGTGATGCGATTCTGTCTTCGAAAGCCTTCATATTCTGTCAATGTCAAGAACAGGTAAGTGTATATATTCGTTCACATGATCACAGTCATTATAGGATTATATAATGAGCCATCCGTGCCCAGAAGTATCTTGCCGCATTGCTTTAAAGTATATGTGGCTGTATTCAAAATCCTTTGGAAATAGATCTGAAAATCGCACTCAACGACGTGAGCACAACGGTGTCACTTCAGGACTACATTCATCACATTTACGTTTTCCTAAAGTAATTAAAAAGGATCTTATTTGAATGCAGCGGAAAAGTCCTGTCTCTGCAGAACGTGTCTTCGTAGGGACACATCCTGCAGGTGATGTATTCTACTTGAGGGGTAGTGCACAGTCGTGGCCGCGGCACACAGCCGTGTGTGTTTTATAGAAAAACCAAGGAAGAATTGCGGAAGTTATGTGACTTGAGCATACAATACAATGTGAAAGTTTTATTGCCATTTTACTTGTGGTTCAGCGACTGTGTTTCATAATGCTACACTAACATGTACATGTTAACAGAAACAATTTCCATTGATTCTTTTTTACAACAATTTTGTTATGAGACCAAGAAATTTTTAAATTTACAAAATTGGCAGTTACCGTCTTCGAACTGGAAGGAAAATATTTCAAGAAGGCGATACGAGGGAAGCTGTGCTAACCAGTTACATTTTTCAGTGGGATTTTTCTTAGAGATAAAAACACCCACATATTCAAATTTTCCATAGAGTTATAGTTAAAATAAAATAATCCTTAAAAAAAAACATTTAAGTCGAGTCAAATGACACGAACAAGACTGATGCCTACAAACCGACTGAAATTTCCCGTACATAAACATGTACCAACTCCCACCCTGAATTCGCATCCAACTTTAATCATGAATCTCAAAGAAGCTGGCATGTGTGATGTTTTCCCGTGGCCCACGTGCACGCTCTCCGCCAAGAAGCCATAAAGACTGGTGTTTAATCCGCGGGCGGCGGAGATGTTCACAGCCCTCATGAGAAATCTGGGGCCAGGCGAGCCGCCACCCTGCTAACACTTCTCGTCTCACCGGCGTCGCCAGAAATGATCAATCACAACGCAAAACTTTGATACAACCTAATCAGTGCGTGCGCGTAGGTATGTTGGTACAGTGAGGAAGACAAGCGGAGCTTTTAACTAACCTACCTCCCGAGAGTTTTATATTACTTTTCCGCCACTTTTTAAACAATAATTAAATCAGCGAAAATTTGAGATGAAACTTCAAAAGTGTGCAAGCGTTGTTGTTTCTCCAAACTTTGATCATAAGTCAATATCTCAGGAAATATGCTTTAATATATCAATCAATTTTTTGTGATGGAACGTTAACACGAATTGGTTTGAGAGTGTTGGAGTTATAGTGGCGTTTCTATAGTGCAGTAGAGATAGAGTTTTCCGAACTATATACCCTTCGTGTTTGTTTTATAATACTTTTAAGCCCGCTTTAATGAACAAAATTGATATTCGGATTTTTCGTACAAGAGGGAGAACCGGGCCGACTGTTTTTTTATTCACTAAGCGTAAAAACTTTTGATGCAGAAGCAACGTGTAAGTCACTGGCAATATTTTGGTTTAATGCAAAAGCGTAACTTGCGAAATATCTGAGTTCTTGACGTGTTTTCCGATGTAACCAGAACGGATCAAAGGGGGGCGTCTACACATCCGGCCTTCATAAAAGTTGGCATTCGTCGTTAATGCTCAGTTTTGTAGCCTTCCGAACTTTTCAAAAACTAAAGTACGACCGATCGGCCTAAATTTATCGTTCATGTCCGCTTGCTTTTATCAATCTGTAATATTTCATATCGCAACTCTCATATTATACAGAATACCTTTCGGAACGCGTTGCGATTTTGACATAAATTTACATCTTGGATAAGTTAGATCCGCTCTCATTGGTGGAAGGTTCATCTTTCGGAAATGGAATGATATTTTTAAAGCAAAGCAGGACCATTAAAAGAAGGCATTACTGTCCCAAGTGTCTTCCGTAAAAACAAATTATTTGTGGAAAAGGAAGGGGTTGATGGGAAAGGGTAGCAGAAAACTTTGCTTAAACCGTGATGTATGGCAGATATATAGTCTAAATATCCTTGGTTCTCCATCCTCTAGCAGTGGAGATGGTGCATAATTCAGCCATCATTCACTATAGAGGCAGAATCTCTAAGCTCGTTCTCAGCTTAATAATGGGAACAGTATTTCGCTAAGCCAAAACAAACTAACCGAGGCGAATTCTTCTAATATCTAGCCAGAGCCATCTCAAGCCAACTGTGTGCCATTCCTATTTAATGAAGAGAACTACACTCTGAACTTACGAAGAAGATAAAATGGGAATAGAAACTGCAACAGCCTTGCACTGTGCAATCAAATGATAATTCTGTCTTGTTTAGTTCTGTGCAGAGTTCAGTTATGTGCTCAATGTTGGCATTCTAAAACTACAATCACGAGTAATCACCGAGGGTGGAAAATAATGATGTTACAGACCAACCGGCGATACATTTCCAAATGCCCAAATGGCAACCGAGGTATTAAATATCTCCCGGTATATAACATGATCAGTAAAAATATTAACCAGTCGAAATGTGTCCCCAAAGAAATATTAGAGCTGTTAATCGGGCCAAGCGCACACATATTATGCAACATAACCTCTTCATTGGGCAGTTGGATCAAAATCAACGACAAGTTTCAAAGTGTCATTAAGCGCTATTATCCTCCCCTATCACTGCAAGCCATGCCCGATACTCAATTAATTGCTGAAATCATATTATTGTGTATCGCGGAAACACCTCTCAATCACCATATTCTTCAATTCACGCCGACCGTTTATAATACGGCACCATGGCTAGCTGAATATAATCAGCTTTATACCTGATACATTAACTTTATCAAAAGCGTGCACATGGCACCATAGATTGTTTCGATGCCTCAACTCTCCTCTAGCATCGATGGTTGCTCGTTTTCGGGCTGTAACTCACTTACATGTAAAACCGCTCGCACCCATTATTCTGTATTACCTGGTATTGGTTCAATATTGCAAACTGCAACTGGATACTTTATTTTAAAATCGAGATTTGTGCCGCAAAATTACGAGCTTTGAGGTTTAATTAACAAAACAATATCATTGATACATGACTTCCAATAAATTCCGGGTGATAATTTCTGTATACGTACAGCCAATTCGCAGTTAAAATAGTTACGCCGAGCACGTGGCGTTAACGATGTCCACGCAGGGGGAATTGGCGAATGGGGACGAGTTGGAGCAGAAAGCCATCGTCACAATTACTCATCGCGATCAAACACTGCAGATATTTTGCAATTAAACCAATTAAAGAAACTCTACAAAAAGAGGACATTAACTATTCAATAACGTTTTGCGCACGAAGCTTTTAGAAGGAATCGCTCGAGTGAGTTTGTGAATGCAGAGCCCACTTCAATGCAAAACTATACCAGAATCAGAGCAATATTTCATAACTAGACAAGCACCAACATTATACTGTCATTTTTTCCAATTTAATAAATACATCGAAAACAAATTGCAAGCTTGTCATGCAAATGTGCAAATATAAAGCCATATTTCAACCCGCATGGAAATCTAAAATACTTAAAAATAACGTAATGACATTCAATTGCATGTCATTGAAAGCTTTCGGCAGTCATCAAGCACCAATCAACTGAGTGAATACAGGCCATCGCTTCACACACCGAAACGCAAGCAGGTGAGCTCATGGGAGAGTTTGGCGTTTAATTCCGTTGTACGGACCACGCGTTCAGAGACGACGGCGACCGGAGAACAAGACTTAATGGCCTGGAATATATTGCTAAACTAAAACTTTGTCCACTAACCACGAAGTATTTACACTGACTGCATAAACCTCGAGAACAGCGACATCTATGATATTCCATCTAGGAGGAAATGCACATGTTGTGCACAAAAGTACACGAAATGGACTCGTGTCATGAACCATTTAAGCTAAATTGCCTTTTTGGCCGAATCTACGAGTTTTAAGACTCAGGGTTGGAGACATCACGTAATTGACTGGTAATTTCCCTATTCAAGTGCACAATGTTAGAATAACTCTTTAAACGTATCTAGCCGCGATAAATTTTACCGTAGATCACATTGACAGTATATGAAAATGACAATATCTTCCAAGACATCGGCTCAGCTCTCAACAACAAACTTAATTAATTTGTGTTTAGGAATATTTTTCCAATACCGTGTGTTTATCCTCAGTTCATAATCCCCTTAGCTCATTCATAAACATGCCGCGTTTAGCAAAAGTGACGGATTGATGGCTAATTTACACCACATTTAGTTTCCTCAGCCAAAATTACCTGCGCCGAGCTAAAGTATAGCGAAAAAGCGAAGAGTTATTTTTTGATTAATTGCCTCGATTTTGATTCTGGGTGATGGAAAAGTGTTTCGAGGTGTTATCGACTACAGGCGTCTAGATTTTCTTCGGGATGGATTGGAAGGCTGAGAAAATGGGTGGTAGGGGGGGCTAGTTTTCATCCCTCTGGCAGCTTATCACTCTGCCTACGTTAATTGGTTCTGAAGCGAGTATCGGAAGAATAGCTTACCCCGATCGAGCCATCAAACTGTTGATGTTTGTTAATCATAACACTTTCAGGGATATTTTTTTTAAGCTCCGGCTTTACTTCTTTTATACAGTGAGTTTATATTTTGATGAAATTAGTTTAAGATTGTAAATAAACTTCCGATTAAGGTTGTAAAAGAAATTCAAAGACACGCATCGAAGAAATAATGGTGGAACACTTAAACCTGATCTTCGGCACGACAAAGATTATGCTCCCCTGAATGCATCCCGCAGAGCAAATCAACTACACGGCACTTCCACCATATCTGTCCTAGGAGCTGGGTTTGAAACGTACTTTAGGTTTGAAACAAACGCAAAAACTGGTAGAATATCAAGATTTACTAACATTAACCTAACTAAGTGCATCCAAACTTCGACAATCTTCACCGATAAGAGCCAAAATAACCTCTCTTTACCAACCATCAAGGCTTCCTTCCCCAAATAACTCCCACGATTTAAGCTCCGAAGTTACGGCGACAATATAATAGTTAATTTTGACTTAGTATGTACCAAGTATGAGCAGCGGTCATTATATCCGTATTTGCAGTAAACCATCCGTGGGTTGTATATCTTGACTGAACATGCAAAGGTTTGTGCTAAATGGGGCCGAATGATGAACGACACCCTGCACCAGGTGGACCTAACGCCGTTCCTCGGCACATAAATACTGGCGGCGCTGCAGGTCATGCTCGCCATGGGTCTCAGCTTGGCCAGCGCCGGGACGCCGTATGCCGTACGCCGTACGCCCGCGGTCCGTGCCAGATCGAAGTGCCCGAGACTACAACAGACCTTCTTAATGATCGCTCAACGGGCATTACGTATGGAGAGGACGATTCCAATTAGTTCGGTAACGGTTCGAAATATTAAAATTATTGTTTTTGATAGCGGATGCAGCACCTATAGATGTTGTTTTGCTTTCTGGTGTTTGGGGGCGAGGTTTTTAGATGGAGTTGATGTGTTAGGGGACTTGCCGAAACAGAATTGCGATAGTATTGAGTCAACATTTTGTGTGGAGTTTTAGATCCACTTCTTTTATGTCGTGTGTTGAAATGAACATCCTCGGCAGCGTGCTGAATGGTCATACTTGCACTAAATGCTGCTTAGGAGACGCGTTCAACATTCTACCGATAACTTTTGTGCATTGATATTTTAACACTCGTTTTTGATAAGAAGTATGTTGAGTGGCATGGCAAAGAGCTACTTAAGTTATTAAATAATTGCGCCTTTGGCAAAGATTAATGCTTCCCTATTTCCGGCATAAGTCTGTTATTAAACTCTCAAAGGAATCTTTTAAGTAGGATTTCCTGCATTCGGAAAATTACAAAAGAAAATCTCGTATCTAGCAACAGGTGTAAGGATGAAATAAATCCTCTTTTGTCGACTTTCTCAACAAACACTCTGTGCCCAGAAAACCATATAAATTTATTTCCATACATGATATAATAAACACCGCTTCGCCGTGCGCAGCTCACAAGGAGACCGCCCATCGCACACATCCCTCGTCGATCCTTAACCTCGCCAGTCCACTGTGCCTTCACCAACTTTCACTACAACTTTCTTTCCGTTTTCTTCGTCTGTGGGCGCTCAATTTTTCTAAAACAGAAACTGGCAGCAACGAACGTCAATCCTCATGACGTACGATTGATGGTTGACAGCAGCCAATCCTAAGAAACAACACACATTTTGATAGAAAACTTCCATCTAAAATATATCGCAATCTATTTCATCCAAACTGATAGATGTCCATAGGAAATCTCGTGAAAATCACTCAAAATGACGGAAGAAAAATATCAGTAATCAAGCCTTTCAGTTTCCATGGTTACGAAGCTGTAGTCCAATGGACCTATCAGTCATCAGCTCTGTATCTAATGACGGCGGCTTGTGATGTGGCCACGTCACTCTTTCCATGGCGTCTCACATTTATCTCTGCTTTCTTTATTCCATCTTTTATTTAAGAAAGTCAAGCCAAGCGTGTGCGCCATGCAATGGAGGGGAAACAAACACTTTTATTTTGCAAGGTTCCTTACATCATTTAGTGCTACATCATTTGGTTTCAGCATGTAATTTTACAAAAAAAAATATTACAAATAATTTTTACATCACCACCTCACAAAGCGTAAAAATTGATTTCACGAATCCAATTACTAATAAAAACATTGGATCTCCTTTGGATGTGGACGTGCCATGATTTGCTCTGCGGGGTGCGTTTAGGCGAGCCGCTAATTGGGTTTCGTTAGAAATAGATATTTGAAATATCTGTGTTTATTTTACGGCTTATGTGTTTTTAATTGGTGCTTTCCTTTAAATAAGAATACCATACGTGAACGAACAAATTATCAACAGAAAGTTTATATGTGGAGGTGCCGATCCCAGCTCTGCGGGCTGTATCCAGGGACGCCAGTGGCTGGCTTTGAATGTTTTAGTGCTTGCTTGTTTTTCATGTAGGAATGAATCTTTTCGCGCTCTTTTTTTTAATCATGACACTTTGCAAATTTTCTTCTAAATTTCTTTAATTTCTTATTAAGTTCATCCTAAAAAAGGATTGATCATAACTCAATAACCATGCTATCTTTTAGCCCCAACATTCTATTATATAATTGAATATATAATTCCAAACTCGCTCTGGGCAAGCAAATAGATGCGCCAAGCGCAAAATAGAATCCCTGTTTGTCCTTCCATCCAATGATTTGCGATGGCTTTTCTGGCACAATTACTGAGTTAAAACTTTCGTCACGTAGATTCGGTTGTCTGTTTAGAAGATCTTTCCAAAAAGCGTCCAGCGAATTGTTGTTTACGACGTCTGACGACCTATTTTTTGTTTGCCAACTCAATTGTGAGACAGTCTTACTGCAAAATAAGAGACGGGGAGAATGCGTAGCATCAGATACTAAAGACTATCAAGTATAAACAACTTGTAAAAGTTAGTGTGGATATCAATCAACATAAAAGACGTGTGCACGCCAATACGTTGGCAACTCTGGCTTAGTTAGGTGTACTTTTTTAAGAATAAAAAATTTGGACCAGCACTAGAACCTCTGGTAAATATTGAGAATAATAAAAACTCAATACAGATTCATGTAAGAAAAGGGTTCATATTATTGGTAATAAAGAAACATTAAATGTCAAATGCGTTCTTTTACATTGAGACTGCATATTTTAATTATAAGCACCTCAAAATCATAGTAATTGTTTTTTGTTGTAAAAAAAAACGGGCGCGGTTAACAATTTAATTGCTTCAGTCTGAAATAATGAATTTATTGCATGACGCGTTTATGGTTCATTATTCTCGGTTGAATCGTGTTTCGTGTCATGAAAGCACGATATTAAAATGTGTCTCGAGGTTATTTGAATGTTCAACTTGTCATATTCTAAGACGTAGAAAGAAACAGAAACGAATTAATACACTCACTATGCTATACGTTGGAACGAAGTCCGCATTTTGCGGGCAAAAAATGAAACAAGTTAATAACTCCTAAAACAAGTAGAACACATTTTCTGACTTTAATATAGTGAGTTTGTCTCAGCCAGGGTCCTTGCAAGGGACATCCAGCCAAAAGCATTGGCGTCGAATAAGTAAAGGTTATTATGCATAGCACCGTTTAATAGTGCTTGCACCATGCTGCATCTCTCCACTTATTCATGTTGTCTGGCTAACGTCGTCTAGCCTGTCTGCATGACCACATGCATTAGCTTTGCACGCCTACTATTGGTTTGATTATTGTCACAAACATAGAAATATCGACTGACGTTACTGCTATCACAATTTAGCATAGGATACAAACTGACAAGTAAAATGCCCGAGTTACTTTTTTCGGCCTATTGGGATGATACAGACTTTTAGCCTGAAAAATAATCAAATATTCCCTACGAAGTATTAAAAATTTGCAATAAATTAAACCTGAAAGTTCTTAATACGCAAGAAACTTTTTATGAGACATGTTATTGAGGGGTCCGCCTAACATGCATCAGAAGTTGAACGATACCATACCCGGATGTTCCTATCTCGCCACTTAACTCTCCAATAAACTAGATTTTATGGTGAATAGAGTGTTAGTATTGGCCATCAACCGCCATCTCTCCTCCACCCTTGCTCCAGTTCCTCCCCTGGCCGCCGAGTTCTACGGCAAGTAATTCAATAAGTCGAAAAACTCGTGTCGACAAAAGCATGATTTCAGTTATAAAGTCATAGAGGGTTCCGCTAGAGTCCAGATCCCACCCCCCAAGTCGGGTCTGACGGGCAAGAAGATGCTCCCCCCTCCTTACCCCGCATGGGGTGGGGGGTGGGGGAGGGGGCGAGGGGTGGTGACCACCGAACCGAGAGAACACAGTTTAGTCTGGTCACTGAGCTGACTCACTCGATTCGGAAAAAAAGTAAGAAACAGACCAAGAAAGTGCAAAAATCAAAGCACCATAAAACAACAGTGTTTAAGGGTTCATGAACTTTTGGTCCTCATCGGCTCAAATTCTCCACAGGAAGCCAACCAATCGTTATCAGCAAGTATTGGCTGGCTAATTTGGCTTATTGGAATGACCAAGCACGAAACGGCAATCGGCGAGAAAAAAAGGCGAATCAGATTACGAGAATGGTATCCCAGAATAATCATCTTTAATTTCTTTCCCTAACTGTATCGAGCACGGCCATAAAGTTTATATCACACACTCGTATGATAACGGCGTCTCTCACATTAAAACAATGAAATATGAAATTGGGAACGACTTTTATGTATAATAACGCAAGAGTTTTTTTTTTAAACGACGCCTCTCTTAATTAATGGAAGTTCTGGTTGGTTTCTCACTCATTATCATAGCAAGTAAGCCGATGGCTTTAACCTTAAATGAATGGACGGCGGACATGGAGCCCGAAACCTCGTACATTTCTACATATGCCCTAAGCTCGTTCTCTCATAACACACCCTAAGCCTGACTTCAGCTACGAGGTTTGTTATTAAATCGCCAGTCTGAGACATAACACCATATAATATAGGCCTGGTTTCATGCAGTTAAAGTGATTTGTGACATGGAAATATCCTTTCCTCTAATGCAAATCCCCTATTCTTCTATCCGTGACCCTCTCTCCAGTAAAGGATTAGAACCTCGTACAATATATGACCGATTCCAATTATTATTCTGAAAGCAATAATATCAAAATAAACGTGCTTGGACGGTGATATTAAGGTGGTTAAAGACTAAAACTAAGCCATTGAACGCCCCTCTTTTCGAAACCCCTAATTCCTGTACGCATTGAGGGCCGCCCCGTAGTGTCGTTCCGCTAACGAATGTTTGCCAAAGAGAAAAGTTCACGAGTGTCCATTTCGAGGGCACTTACATCGCTGTTTCTATGTGCACAGTGTCTTTATAATTAGTGAGGCCATTCCGCCGATGGAAATTATGTTGAAAATGAAAAGTCATGATAAGTGTCTACGCAATGTTAACCCTCCGACATGGGTTCTGTATCATTTTTCATTTATTATCATTCAATTCTGACTTGAGGTGTAAATGGGAATGCACTTTTGCCAAAAAAACAACTGCGAAGGCATTATCTAAGTCACGGTTAGTTAACAAGAGAATGGCATGGCTGGCCATTCGTCAAATGTATGCACTGATTTTGTAGTAACTTTAGTCTATAAGAAGTCGAGTAAAGCCTTGCTGTTCACTGTGTATATGAAGAGTGATGTAGCAAGATCAAATGCTTGGAGAGAAAATGAGCCGCTATTGTCAATGACATGGCTATTGTAGTAATTAATGCGAGTTATGGCTACAATGATGTGAGATGATTGAAGCAGAGTTATTCATCACATTGTCTCGCTTCGCCAAGGGGTCGATAGTTGGCAGTCGTGAGCAGAGATACCACCACGTTGACATTCGATGTGCTATATTGTTTTGTGTTCCCAGTCCCAGAATAGTAAACCCATTACTAGATTGATTAATTCAAACAGATCCTGCTAAGCGGCGTGAATTTGTGAGGACACTCGGCGGAAACACTTTGCAAAGCATTGGTAATTGGTCAGCTTGTCGAAATTTTCCGCTCACCTATTTCCCAGCAAACCTTTGGCAATCGCGTAGCTCGAAGGTAACAACGCGTGGCGATGACAACAGCTTGTCTCCGCGAGGAGCTAACTGGAAGTCGGTAGAACACGTTGACACTCGACATTATCAGCAGCGTAAGATGTTTTGAGATTGGTCTAAAGTCGGCTCGCTCACTCGCCTTGCAGCGTGCAGACCCCGCGCGTTGTATTAATGTGTAATATGTCTAGTTATGGCCGGAGGGCGTCGCAACGGCGTCCACTGTATAAGGACTAGCGTCGGTCGTCGGCAGTGCCTTAAGTTTATCACAAAACCTAATACACATGGGCATGACAGCAAGCAAATTTCCTTCTTGCAACTACAGGCGGGACGCGCGACGACGTGGTTTTCGTCAAAGCATAATGCCTGACGGCGATATTTCCCTCTCCCCCTTTCGCTTCAGCTTCTAAAGACTGTCGATCTCCACCTCCTTCTCATCGAGTCGTCTCGACGGCGGCGGCGTCGGCGTCGGCGTCGACGACGACTTGTCCACACCAGCTTCAGCCACGCAAAGAGATAAAGACCGTAGAACTAATTAGGGATAAGAAAAGGCCCCGACGTAGAGGATGCTGTGCTGTGCTCCTCAAATCTCCATCCCTCTGCTGCTGCGTTGTCAGTCAAAGGAAATCTAGAGAGAGAGGAGTCTCAACAAAGGCTGATTGTCGGGAGTGATGAAAGGAAATTAATTAGTCCACAGCATGCACGCCCTGGGTCGCTGCACCGAGATCGGCTAGCCGGCTCGATCATCATGGGCGATTGCTTGAGTCATCAGAGCAATCATCTCGAACAATATCAAGACGAATGGAAATTAGTTTAATTCTTATTCTTTCGGCGGCGATGCTATAGTCGCGTTTTTCGTCAGCTGTCTCATCAGGGAAAATGTTAAGTGTCCAAAACAAAGATAAGAAAACGCTAATGATCCCGCTTTTCCGTCGAGGATTTAAAACCGAGATATGCGAAATTGCGATGGTAATAAAAGACAACAGATTATGCAATTATGAGATTTTGAAATTTGGTTAGCCGAGATACACTTGAAACATTTACATAGGCCTTTAAAGTCTAATTATTGTAGCAATCTCGAATTTTTATGGAAAAAGGAAAAACAGTTTCCAGCGGCAGTATTATTAAAACTTCTTAATTTGTAAAGATTATAATTATTACCATCCTATCTTACACTCGCTAGGTAGTGAGATTTTAGAGCTTGTGTAAATTTCTCGTTTGCAGCATTATAGCAACGTCGACTAATATCGCTGTGCCAACAAAAAAGTGGCCGCAACTTTAGGTGCAGTTTATGCAAATAATCTAGATGAGAATTTTTCCTCATTGTAATAAACTGTGGCGTTATCCCTACAGTACCTCGCTACTGCTGCTTCTCGTACAGCTATATCATGGATTTACTTGGCAACACATTTCCTTATTAAATACCTTCAACTAATAAGATCTAACATTAGTTAGCACTGAGGTTGACTGAGGGAGAGAAATATATTTCATCTTATAATGGTGCAAAACGTCATATGAAGACGCAAATGCCCCCTATTTTGTGGGCTACGAAACGGTGTGCACGTAAGGCCTACGTATATTCATATATATCCCCAAATATTATCGTGGAAATAACGTGGCATGATTCGTCGGACTAATATCCCCGCGTGAAATTAGCATTCGGGTCTGTCTACCACGAGGACGCCGGCGTTGCGAAGCGAATTTCACTCGCCCGAAAAGCGAAACGATACCATTATTATAATAAATGGAAACAATTTAGTCGGTCGCGCCAGCGAGTGCAGAATCCAGCATCCAGCATTCAGGATCCAGTATCCAGCAAGGCGGCAACTAAACACCAAACCATGCGTATGACGACAGGGAGAGAAGACAATGTTCTCGAACATGATTGGCGACAATATTAATGAAACGCTCCCAAAGAGATCTGTATGAACACCAATGGAAAAGTGATCGCATTTTATTTAAGCACCGTGCAGTTGAATGGGCTGAAGGGTTCCACGCGAGCAGTTCGAGAAATCATTTGATATTCTTGACAAATGACGGGAGATTTCAACTGCCGCGCGGATAAGAGACAGCTGGGCTCAGGGCGAGGCGGAAGTGATTAATTTTTCTCTTTACTTGAGCCGTGATCTTCGTCTTGTAACGCGAGGAATCTATAAAGACGAATCCAGCCACTGTCTCAACAGCGTGGTTTCATAGCTGGGTCCATTAATAACGGCAGAGATCGTTTCGTCTCAAAGACAGCCGTCGAAACAATGCGCATCGTCTCTCATTACGGAGCATTAGTCCATTCATTTGGGACACTCATCGCACAACTCATCCAGAATAATTCCGCTCCTGGCGGGGAGTACACTTCTTTGGCCACTCCACATGTGCCATCTCATCTCCGTGACTCCATCCGCACTATATATATATATATATATATAGTATATAAGAAGCGAACCCGAGATCATTTCTGTCAACGGTCAAGACAAGTCCATTTTCACGTATAGGCGTAATGGCCAGCATCTACTCCGAAGATGAAGTCCCATCAGAAAACGGCTTACGCCAGCTTCCAAAGATGCATGACAACCATAGGGGTTTTCTTTGCGAATATATACAACTCGGACACTCCCTAGCGCCGATAGACCTACATATCAAAATATCACAAGGCGCGGTCGGTGTGCGAAGCTAGGGCCCCGCGGGGCCCTTGCGATAATCGAAGGGAGAGAGTAAGATAGTACGTAGTACGTATATCTAGACACCTTGCGATGAAGCAATCCCCAGACGCCATCGCGGTGCACTAGCATCATGAGATGTGATACTCAGGAGAGGGTGTTAGAAGAAGACAGAGGTCGAGAGAACACACACAGATAGGTACATTATTATGCCCTCCTGTATGATACAGACTCGGTATATATCGGCGGAGCATGCGAAAGAGGTATCCTTGTCCAATAGAATGGACAGTAAAGTCTGAGAAAGTCTCGATGGTAGCTGAGGTCATCCTAAACCATTCTCGTTTACCATGGCTCTTCCTAAGGGATTTTTCAACCCTCCCTTGTTGTTGTCTCTTATAAGTATATTGCAGCGATGTTTTTCTAGTTTATTGGTTATCTGGATTCTCCAAGGTGTACAACCTGGCTTTGGAGTGAATTGTTGTTTAATGATGTACTTACATAACAATACATTTTCAGCATCAGGGGAAAAAGCATGGAAAATAATTGTGGAAAATATATTTTGCGTTTCGTAAGTTGTTTACAGTGCTGTTATGTATATACCCGTATCGCTTACGTTTGAAAAGGCCAGAAAAGCCCCAAACGACACGTTTAGTTCACAAAAACTTATCCCTGCCAGAACAAACAAGAAAATTGGATTCTACAATAGCAGCAAGTTAGCAGAGACATATTTTAGTACTCAAAGTCATGTACGCTTGGTACCGTGATTTGCCCTTCGTTTCCCAACTATACATAACGGATATTTATATTCTTCGAACAAAGCCAATTAAAAGAGCAGCGGGCTCCCGTGATTTTCACCGCCGTATGAATCGCGGCATGCGCTGATGCATTGCCAGTGGATTTCCAGCCCAATTATGCCACATTTCGGGTCCTAAAATGTAACAGCGACAGCACTGCATGTGTCGCAGGTGACGGATAGACCAAACTCGATCCGAGAATGGGATTATAATAATGGCATTTGCCCGCACGCTCACTCACACAACAAAACAAGAGGCAAACTATAATACAACAGTAAACATTGTCGTTAATACATCAATATTTCGCTTGTATTGTTCGCTTGGCGAAATATATCGCACAAATGGCTACCCAATGATACAGTTACAGACTCATTGCTTTTTACCATGCATTGATGGGGTATGCAGGATGGATCTGTATATTTATTACCCTCAAGGCTTTTCAATAAAACCGCGAAACATATACCACATAAAACACAAAACACCAGTGATGAGCCCCACTAATACTATCATCATCAATATGAATTCTATGTTTACTGGCCAACGACACCTCAGGGTGCTCCAATTCACGAAGGAATTAGTGTCGGTGCATTATTACGATGACTAATATAGCTTGCATTTATTACAGCTTATAATACTGTGTGCACGGGACACGAGTCCAACTGTATACTGTGAATTATTATAATTATATTATCTTCGTATCTCAAGGGATCGCAAATCGATTTAGGTATACATTTGATGAAAGCTCAGGTGCACGTGCGAAACAACAGGACGAAAACGGTTGACACATCACCAAATCTTTTTATTTCTAATCAATGCTTAATGCGCAGCGATTCGATAACTTGACTAAGTGTCGTCCCACGGCAGGTGTGACGTTGGGTGGGTGGGTGGGCGGTCGAGTGGAAGATGTTAGTCCATTGGTCGGCGCACAGATGGAGACTGGTAGCCAGGGAAACCGGCGACGCCGCGAGATGCAGCGGGGCCACCGCACGGCGCGACGACCGCGAGTGATATCTCTGGGAATAGGAGATCAGAAGCGAGAAGATCGACTCAGGAATGCAAGACGCCGGCGCCGAGCACGGGTTAGTGGACTGCCGCGCTGCTCGGTACGCTTGCTTCGCGGTACTGCTGCTGTACCTAGCGCGGAATTACGGTTACTGAGTTGCTGTTGTCAACATGATAGTCCGTAGATTTAGTCGACGGGAGCACTTTAGAGGAGTTTGCGGAGGATATGTCACACGATTGATAAGATAAAGAAATGTTTATATCGGAATTGAATCGAATTGCAAATCTCTTTGCAGGGATATATAGAACTTTAAAAAGTATAATTTCAAATCTAAAAATTATGCGAAATAATAGTGGGTAATTTTAAACAAGTTTTGTGCATTTAAAAGGATCAATTTATATGGCAAATCAAATTTTGTTGCAATAAAATCGAAATAAATTGAGTTATAAGTCGATCTTACAAAGTTGAAAGAATGGAAATCTCAGGAACCAAACAAATCATCATGCCTTCGAAAGGAAATGGATCGTCATCATTAAGATGTAAACATGCTCAGTGCTCACTTTTGACCAAAACCATGTCAAATTGCCGCAGGAAGCTGCACGAAGCTAGCGTAGCGAAGACCACCCAAAGCAATGCACAGAGAAAAAAATCTTCGGCTGTGTAGAACACAACAGATTGACAGCTACATTGCAGATGGTTTCGGTGGTTTCAGCTCTTTCAGCTCATCCGTCAATTCAACGCAAGGCGGTACAAGTTATCAGACGCTCTCGTATACAAAAGAAATATTGGAGCAATTTAAGATTAAATACAGTTTCGGTGTGGGAACTATTAACATTATTTTCTTATATTTTTCTTGTATGGTTAAAAATATCTCTGTATTTTTCTTGAACATATAGATTGAATGACTTCGCTCACACAAGAAATGAACGTTAAAGTACAATAATATTATTTTTTAAAACATGTTTTGAAGGTGAAAACAGAACAAAAAACATGACAATGCAACTGAGCATTGTATCAAATTTCTTTCTGTCGCGTCTTAATTATAACGAAAACCCTTAAAAGTCAAGAAAGAGTTTACTCTTGCAAACTTAATTAGCAATGAAAATATTTAAAAGGGAAGTGAAGACGTGAGAGGGTCGGCGGCCAGGGAGCGGGGGTGCGAAGGTGGAAGGGTGGGTGCTGCAACCACCAAGCTATGAATATTAAAGCCTTGTTAATCCGAGAAACACTTCTTTTACTTAAATTTAAAAAAAAAGTTTCTTAAAAGAGAGAGGCACCGAATTAACTACTTGAATATTCAATCAGATTGTCTGGTTACAATTCTGTAGATGCAGAAATTTCTCTATACATTTCAGCAACCCACGAAATATTACTCTAATTGGCTGCTATTCAGAGCAGTTCTTTTTTCTTTCAATACCGTGCCTAGATCTTCAAAGTTCCGAGCTACAAACGACAAGTTATTAAAACAAATTATGCTGCATCTTCCGACACAAACCACGGTATCACAATTATAACAAAAGGTATAACCTCTGCGCAGCAGCGGCAGCGACGGCTTGTCACGCAGCGCGACGAGAAAACGACAGCCATCAGAAAGTTTGCTGTGCAATTGCTTGGCTCAACGATGCCATTGACGTGATGTTTAACACCTCCCTAGGGCCACGACAAACTTTCTTGATCATCCCTGCCAGTATAATCATCATTCCCGTCGAACCGTGTGACGTAAGGACGAACATTTACCCTGACGAAATGTCGCCATTTTCAACCCGCTCGCTGTTACCTTTTCCACTCGCCGTCTCTTTCGCTCTCGCATGAACCCAAATATATTTCATTCCGTCTCTCTCCACTTCTGTGTATGTGCCCGTGTGTGGTAATCTCGCATAATGCACGCGAGTTGTCTCTCAATGCGCCCCATGGTGGAAGGGCAGTGATTGCACCAGCGGCTCTACATAGAGCAGGTCCGTTCGTTCCACAATAGAACGCTCCGGACTAGAAAAGCTTTCGGTTTAAGTGTAAATTATTGACATTCAAAATCTCTGCACATTAAAAGTTTGTTGCCAAAAAAATCGGGTCGATTTATGACTGACCATCCAGATACCTTATATTTCCTGACCAAGCTCAAGAAAATTGACGCTATCTCCCAGGTCGCAGAATTCCGGTCGCCGAATGTTACTCGATTTCTCTCAGATGGTCTGTAACCAATATATCTCTAGGAACAGTTTATCATCTTAGTTTAATAAAGGAGTTTGGGATCAGTTATCACTATCTGAGCGAACTGCGAAGAAAGGGGTGAGGTGAGGAAGAGGAGGTGGATGGTGCAGAGGTGGAAGGAATTGCCATGACGAAGAACTTGGCAACGACAGTGCGCGAGACGAAGCTAGGGAATAATAATAATAATTAAGATTCGCTAGTCATAGACCTATTCCAAGTAATAAAGCAATTACAAAGCCAACAAGACGAATGCAGAACAAACTGTTCGTGCTTGCTTTCTGTCATCGAAATTCACAAGTCGTTAAGAACTCGCCGAATGTATACGGTGGTACGAAGAAGAGAAGAAGAAGAAGAAGAAGACGATGGAGAAGAAGAACGAATAGAATCCCGGAAGGAAAACGGCCGTAAATAAGTCTCTTAGGTTTTGGTGGATGGAGACAGTCATAGTATCGCGATGTCCTTTAGCTCCTTTTGGGTTCCAACAAGAACTGGCCACTGGAGATTCATAGCAGATAAATGTAAACACCAACAAACGTATCCTGATTCCTGACTTGCTCCATTGGTTCAAATTTTGGCGAGACAAATGTAGACCCCGACTAATAATCGCTAGTTAACTGCTCGAGTGCCCGAACTATTTCGTTGTCGCTTTTGGTTAGAAATGTTAATTTAAATATCTAACTCGCGCAAGACACTATACAAAATCAGTTAGTTTTTAGCCATGGCAATGCGGTATTATGGACTAAGGTAGATCACGAGGTGTTTATTTGTGGGTGCAAAGTTCCCGTCGAGCTGGTGCTTGGTGCTTGGTGCTTGGTGCCTGGTGCTCGCTGCTCGCTGCTCGGAACTGGGGCGTGCAAGTGAACCAGCAAGGACCTATTGTGTTTGGCCAGTGGACATAACGGAGCTGCCGACGCCGGATCAACAAAACTGGCGGCATCCTCGTGAATTATGACTTTCTTCGTCTGGCTACGATTCCTTATTTTCATCCCACTAAAACACACCCCCGCGCACATTGTCGCAATAATCATAATTTTCCAAATTAATGCTGTCACATCTGTCCCCATTTCATGAGAGATGCCTGCTAAAACTTGTTTCCCAAAAAAATAACATAGTCGTTTCGGGAGATGAATAATTATGATTACGGATACTCATCGTATCTATATCATTCATGCAGAATTGCAGGCCAACCCGAATTGAGATTTCGGATCGAATGGACACGTACAGTTCAGTGTCATTATAGCTCTTATGTATTTGCATTATCAAAATTTACTAATGCGCAATTATTTTTGTCAGTAAATTATTATGCTCCGATGTTTCACGATATTTCATCACAAATTTCCATTTGCCTGCGAACTTTTTCGCGTCCCGCGGCGGAGTCATGTCTTTTTTCCTCGATTCGGTAACATTCGGCGGATCCTCACGAATCAATGAGCCATAATGAAGACCATAAATAAAGAGTAAATGGCGGGAATGGCGGACAGGCGAGGATTTTATGAACATACCCAGGAAACAATATGACAACACGTAAATTACGGAATTAGACAGAGAGGAAGTATGAGTTATTTTGAAATGTTTGGTATTGATTCTATGGAATGTAAATGTAATGCTCGTAGTCGTTATGTCATATTATAGAAGAGTCCCTCCATACCCATAATTATTATGACAGCAATAAACTATAGCCGGAGGCTAATTAAAAAAGTTCATCATTCTAATTACAGCATTTTTCGAGTATTTTTTCATAACCAGCATTAATAAAGATATATTTTAATAACTTTTATAAAGTGTACTGTTTTAAAAGAATAATAAATCGCAGATATGCTTTTTTCATGTGCTAAAATGAGTTAGTGCTTATTTTTCTGTCTCGAATGACAGCTTGCAGTCAGGCTATCAATCTGGATGATTTGCTGGCGTCGCCGCCGACTCGGTGCAACAATGATGATGTATTCGGCAGGCAGAGTCACGTGTGCCGGCCCACCCATCAATCACGATCGACAGAGTCGTGATGCAGTTTCAATCACATTCCCATCACGCAGCGGGCATATTGCCGACGTCCGGTGCACATCGCTCAACCCCCACCTCCCCCACCCCCCTGCCCACTGAGCCCACAGCCCCATCCCGGCGTCGAATTCCGCGCGGCGTCGCCGGCGTCGTCGTCGCACCCCCGTGCGCCGGGAAACAATCGGGTCGTCGCGGCCGTCACGCATGCTGTCGGTGATTAGAAAGAGGCGAGACGACGTCGGTCTAATCACGCGCGGTCGCTTCGCCCCCCTCCCCACCCCTCTCCTACCCCCCTCACACCCCCCTCACGATTATGCATGCGCATGTAATGACCTGCTGACCACTGTCCCACCTGGACCAATTGCACACCGTAATATCGCGTAATGGCGGCCCGGGCGCGCGTATCATGGGTGCTAGTTTGTTTTAATGAGAAGCGAGAGAGGCTGTATTTCGTATTGTATATTAGTTAGGCAAGCTGGCTAGCCATGGCAGGCTGGCAGACTGACTAGATGGCTGCTACCATGGACCGAGCATGGGGGCACCACGGTTTCGCCCGTCGCAACTCTACGTATGCCCCTGCTCCGTGTAGCTCTATAAATTGCAACTCTTCGAGAATCTCATCCCACTGGTTCTCTTTATTGCTTTTATAGTTAGAAAGAGATAGGGAAAGTGAGTTCCATCAGCGGCGTCGAGTAGCCACTTTCCGCCGGTTCGCTCGCCCTTGTTCTTATGCACCTCTCCCCGCCATACACACACGGGCGCGCTTATGCCGCTCGGATATGCAGGCACACACATCCAGTTAGCGTGTATCTCCTGGACAAATAGCCGCGTGGGCCACCCCGTTCCGTACCTTCGTCGCCCCGATCTGCAGCCGTGTGCGCGCTCGACGAGCTTCTTGTCCCATTTTATCTTCGCCAGCCTTTTCACCTCATTTTCTGACCGCCAAAAACATAACACCCAGCCAGCCCCCCATCCCCCTACCCCCACTCACGCCATTGCGCCCGAAACCAGTGTGATATACGTGGCCATATTGAACATGCCAGCTAATTTCCCCCCTCTCGCTCCGTTTTCTATCCTTGTAAAACCGCCACCTCGCCACTTTCTAGGTGCCTTATTTCCAGCGTGATCGCAATAAGCACATTCCCGGTGCGGTGGTGTGTTCCAGGGTTCATCTCTGTTAGCCCCGTAAACGGGATAGGTTTTGGTAAGCAAGCATCCAGATCTGTGATGCAATATCTCTCTCAGGTTTGCTGGCGTTGGCTCGACAGTCTCAGCATCCACAGAAAATCATCCTGTCTCCCTCTTTCATCCCCGTCCGTCTACCACCCTCCCCCCCTCGACCCACCCACCCTCTTTCCATCCTCCCCATAGACGCGAACCTCGCTCTCGCTATGGCATCCTACCGTCCGATAAGCCGTTATGCCGTCGTCCTGGCCCCTCTACAACAAAGGCCTAATTAGCCATAAACTCTCTGATTTATAACGGCACAGAAAATGCAAATATGAAATATGAAAATGAAGATGGGTGTAATAAAAGTGATATACGAGGCTCCGCAGAGCCATTTGTGAAGGCGCCATGAGTCACTCGTCAGTTTTATGTGCGAACGTCCATCATTCTTTTGACAGGCTTCATTGCCGGAGCTCGGGCGAGGCCATTCCGAGAGCGTCGAGCTCGGAGCATGCGGGGGAAAAGGACGCCCGATACGCGAAAGAGAGACGAACACATCAAAAACCCACACACAGAAATTATACAAGAGAGAGATAGAGGGCGAGAGAGAGCGAGAGCGAGCGAGCGAGAGGGAGAAGGAAAAATACAAACGAAAACGCAAAGAGGAGGAAAAGCATAACAGCGTCGTATTCGTTGGCGACACTGCCATCCGCCATGATGGAAAGAATGAAACCCATAAATACTGTCAACAACTGAATCCTTACAACAATGAGATGAAAAGCTGTCGGTGGCTAAAATAAAATATAGCCTCGGCGCCGGTGATCGACGCTGGCCCTCGCAGGGGTGGTCGCCACGTCACGCGGTGATTCGCGCTCGGCGTTTTGCAGGCGCAGGGGGTTTGGTAATAATCGGCGATCGGCGAGCTGATTTTTCGCCCGCTTGGCTCGTGCCCATAACTGACGCGCGGTTGGACGTTCTTTAATCAAACGCAAGCTGTAAATATTTTGCTTGGACCCGGGATTTGCGATGTCGCCATTCGTTTCAAATCCTAGATGCAAGTATTCTCGTTAGAAATCTGGCTTTGCTTCTAAAGAATATAGAACAATGATGAAGAGCACATAATTATGACCGCTGTATCGTTCTTAGAACTTTCTTGTACACTATTTATTCGAAAAGTATGCAAATCTGAGCTTCTTTTCTAAGATCTGCATATGTGTGGATATCTGCAGAGGATCTCCTATAAAATAAACGTCAATCTAGTAGAACTCACCGTTAATCGGCAAACGTAACACTTCATGTTTTGACATATTTTGGATGTGTGCTATTGAATATTCAAGAGCGTAGTGAATCTCGCACTGCGAGAACTTTGACTTGCCACCGCCGCTAGCAGCAGGAAGAATAAACCAAGACGAAGACGTTAAGAAAATCCTCGAGGTATTAAAGTCGTTTCTAACCAACAAACTATATAAGCTTTGAATACGATTTCCATTGTATATGTAAGCGTACAGTAGCTTCAGGAAGCACTGTCTTGATTCACAATGTTAATGTCATTGGTTTAAGATGCTAAAAGTTAATAAACTTATTGTTTTGAATGTTGTTCGTATTTATATTGTACATCAACTTAATGGCGAACACCAGCAAAGGTCTATTATATGTATTATCTGTACGACAAGTTGAATCCATAGCGTTTATTTTCGCCTCCCCCATCTTGTAATAACGGTAATACTCGGCGCTTAGCAGTGTTAATTGCTAACTTAACTTTCCCCAAGTGGTGCATTGCGTCTGGCAAGACGGAGCCCAGCTTTCTTGAATATGTTTGTTGTTATTTTCCTTAACTGCGATTGCCATTACACGTGCTTTGGATTCCATAATCAGCATAAGGTTGAGCCACGAACTGTTCAAATGTAAGACGCTTGGGTGTTATAATTGCATACAACCTATTATTAAACGCTGCTAAAAGTAGATTATCGTAATCTTCAGCGAGAGTGCAAAAATTAATCTTTCTCACAGGTGTTGGAGACAATGAAATCGTCCTATCTTTAGAGCCCGTTCGGCCAGACACTCGGGGTCGCTTGTTTGCGGTGGAGGTGCCGGGTTGGCACAAAGCTTTTTTAAGCTGTATGCAATCAACCGTTGCAAATCAGCCGGAATGAAAACCATTTTGTCATGCTGCCAGTTATAGCTCATCTAAACAAAGCGGAATATCATTCATATTTAAATTTGAACAAATTTTATACAAAATCAAGAATATTTAAAGTAATAAATTATCAAATAAATTGCTATACCAGTAATATATAGTTTTTCAAACTGGTGCTTAAAAATGAAACATTGGAATGATTTGGTCATCATTTTATGTTAATTTGTTCTCTACTAATATGTCAACTAGGCTGAAAGTAGTAATGGATGGCCATTGTAATGCTGACGTGTTACCGTAAATTAAACCAGTTTTGACTTTGAAATGTGAAATCACATTGAAGTTGACGTAATGGTGATGTGTCCACGCGGGGACTGACATGGCATCCGAGGATTGCCGAATGCTGGCTGCTCGCGCTACACACATACAAATTGTGATCGGATAAATTGATGTGAGTTTGGTATTGTGTATTGGTAGAAAATAACTGTTTGTTAGTCATTTTGATGGAAGCGAATAAAACTAGAATACAACAATTGTTCATAGAGGAATGAGGAGGATTTATTTACTTGCATGGTGATGTCACGGTATCGTAAAAAATGACTGAGCGATGGAATTTTGACAAAATTCGTCGACATTAAGTTTAGGGTGTAGATGATATTAGGGTTGCTTTTTCAGGTGGCCAACCGAAGGTTGAAGAACATAATTTCCAAAATTGCTGCTTTACTTTCTTAGAGATTAATTCATTTTAGGGCAGTCATGTTAAGATTGAAGGATCAAAATTCGGTCTTGTCTAAGCTAAAATGTAAGCGAACACACACTAAATAATCAGTAAACTTTCCCAAAGATTTCTTGTCCAAATGTTCACTAGATGTCGAGGCGTATCTGTAATACTGCCGATTGATTTCCTAGAAGTAAATAACATCGACACAAACAAAAACGCCGTTAACTTCTTAGATATACCGAATCGAACTCGAATAAATAATCATAAGTATGTGAAAGCCATTACCTACCCTATGCAATTACTTGTCTACGTGCATCTTCATTTCAGCCATCGAAACTTTTCCAGCGATATTGTAGGTACCTACCAATCAATATAAACCTATTCCACCACGGTTCAACTAATAAACGAAAGCAATAATCGCAAAATGCGATGTGTGCTTCAAGTTTAATAGCTGCGACAAGCCACTCAGAGTACAAATAATTGGGTTAACGGTTTTCAGACCGGATTTTCTTCTCTGTTTGCGACGAAGAATTGAATTCTCCTGGAAACAGTTCGAGGTTCACTCACTAGGTAGAGCCATCGTAGCGGCGACCACTCGCCGCGTGGCATCATGCAGAAAATGGAAAACATACGATGCTTTATTATGCTTCGTCTCGAACTGAAACATTATTAAATTTCCAAACATTCAGGTAGTCGTCTCTAGCTGCCCATCCCGTTGTTCTGGCCAATAACCCACAGTACAGTTATATTGCCACAACGCAATTTTACGACAAACCTACAACAACGTCCTAAATATATATTTTCTCAAGGAAAGACTCTGAGATGATAGAACAGGCCACCCTTATTTGTATGGAGGGAAAAATACTGCTATATCGGAAAATTTACCCCACTGTACAGATGAGCATTCACTGCACACGGTTACAGTATCTGATCAGAGTAAACGAATACACTTTTTACATATCACATCCAAAGCAACCTATATATTGGAAGTGTTTCAAGTCTAAAGAAGTATTTTTTGTCTATATGGTGATGGGAAGATGGTGATGGGAAGATGGTGACAAGAGTTGCTCTACGCTGTCATCACCTCGAGATGACAGGTTATCGGGCATCTCTCCAGACGGACGGACTGATGACACGGAACCATTGCAGAGGACGCGCTCACTCAACCGGACTGGATTTATACACCGTGCTCTTCTAATCGCGATGAAACCGATTTAATTAATTAGGCAGCGCATTTAATGAAATCAGTTCTCTGTGTAAACAGGCTACGAGTTTTTTGTCACATCAACATCGTCCTGCACAATTATTGGCAACACGTTGAATTCCGACAGACTCGTGCACGGATTTAGACGAGTTGAACATTTTTCGTCCAACTTTAAGATGAAAATGTGTTTTTTTTTCGCAGATAATTGTTACGGGTGAATAACACATGCAGTCCAACGAATTAACTCGTCGGGCGGTTAATCGGAAAGCGATGGAGAGTTCACGTCCAAAGATGCGCTGTCAGGAACAAAATAAAAATGCTGATACTGTATTCGAACATCGTACGGATTTCACATTTTCACAGACCCAATTAAATAATGACTGCTCAACAACACAAAATGAAGCTTTTTTCCCCGAGTGTGACGTGTGCTGGTCTAGAATATCAAAAGGTGTAGCGCAGGAAAAAAATACATGTACTGCGTCTCATTGCCAGGTCACAATCACGTGAATACCAATTTTTTTTTGTTTCCTCGCGCGTTTATTTCTCGTTTGTTTTCAGTATTCCGGGGCACACGAAGAAAAGTGTCAGTGCCAGCTTCAAAAAGCCACCAAAAAATGTTTGTTATCCAAAATGCTTTTCGTTGTCAAGGGCAGGTTCGGATCACCTTAACCAGTCGCGCATGAAACTGACAGGAGCCACCGAGGGTGAGAGATGCGCGATAAACCCGGATTCTCCTCTGGAATCTGGACCCCTTTTCACCAAGTGTCCTGTATATATGCTGAGTGCTCTCCAGAAGCGCGGAACAATTTTAAATACGCGAAAATAATTCAAACTGTGAAGTTAGCTGTTGTGCGATAAGGATAGCTGGCAAAGATTTGGCATGATACAGAACATTTATATAAGATTACGGTCGGTTGAACATTTTTGTGAGATTACCTACACATAGACTGAATAGATACATCATTCTGGCAGTGCAATATTATTTCATCTGTCGTTAGTAGGCAGACGGACAACTGTTCTAGATGTTTGAAATATTTATGATGCACTGGAAATAATTCATCAGGCAGGCGGCAGACTCTGCCAATGGCCTAAGAATTTTCATGTGCCATCTCATGGCACCGTAAAATGAGTGAGCGCCCAGCCATCATTCGTCCATCCAAGCAAAGAAAATTGTCAACTTCTAGATAATATATTATTATGACCATCGGTTATTTTTAACTTGAGATTAAATTCATATAAAATCTGTCCCAGTGATGCTACAATACAGATATTTGAGCGACAAAATACAATTCTGCTTACGGTTTAAATATAATGATTAATTTAATGAACAAATTTAAGGGTAGATTGAAATTAAGCAGTGATTGAGGCGTGTGATGTAAGAAAGCTTGCGCATGGAGGGGATTGATGAAAATGTTAGCCAATGTAGTGGTGTGATGTCCTCAAATTGAGTGTTGATTTAGTTAGTCTAGAGAACATGGGGTGAACACAAGCGAGAGCCGGCGCGAGCGAGAAGGATTGATTGAGAGTATGCAAGAGCCGGAGAGAGAGGGCGACAGACTCGACAAGGGGTTGGCTGAAACGCCGTGCCACCAGAAACACTTTTGCATTATTCATCACCCGAGAGTGCATTTTTCACACAGGACCAAGGGGGTCGACCACAAAACATACTCTTTTGCAGAACACCGCGACACTAACACGGCAGAGTGGAAACAATCCGCAGAAAAATTACTAAAGCTGATTACATAACTTAATCACTTGTGAGCGATTGCGACCGTCTGAATGTTCATTCGTATAAATAGTAAGAATTGGGAAGGGTGGAACCACCCTGATGAAATCCAGAGAATATGCCTGCAATGAAATGAAATGAAGTGAAGTGAAATGAATAGAAAGTAATTTTGTCATCTGTAACTAAAATTTCAGCGACGTCATATTGATTACTTTACCAGAGTCAACATTTAAGTGCGTCCATTAGATTTCGTGTATTTTTTTAAACTAAACACACATAATATTCTATGCATTAATGAAAGAAAATTTGAACAAATATCCATCGAGACTGAGGTTCTGTAAAAGTTACTCTTCCTAAAACAGCCAAAAAAAACTAAAATAAGAATTTCTGTCTGCAATCCTAGATCCAATCCGAAACTAAATGATAGGATGTAGACTAACGACTAATAAACACATGCAGTAAAATTATCTTCGCGTGATTAACTATCGGAGAGTCGCGACGGCGTTGGCACCGCGTCACGACGCGACGTGAGCGAATGGTGTCGATACTGGATAAGACGCCAACGAACGCCGTGTGGTCGACGGCGCCGATAGCGTCGATCGCGTCTAGGAGATAAATACGGCGGCGGCGTCGGGGACGTCGGATACAGCATTACTACTCGACGTGCAGGCAGAAATTTCCTAGTTCGGCCATTTTGCATCGAGTTTCCTTAGTCGTCGTACTTCTCACGTGGTTAACTAACAATGGCCGATAAGTACTATGAAGTAACGACACCATGTCGCTCCATTTCCAGTAGTTTCTGAATGAAAGCGCTGCTGTATCAGGGGGGGGGGGGGGGGGGGGGTTAGTCAGGGGGTGGTAACAAGGAAAGTCGTGAAATTCCTTGCATTAGGTGCTGACACTGTCCGCGTGCCCTCATATAAGGAAATTACACTGGGTTTCCTCTCTTTGAGGTTGGGGTTAAGTCATGGCTTGATTTACAGGTGAGCATCTTTGTTGCCTAATGGGGGTGTAAACTAGCTAGATTCCAACATGGCATCCTAAAATAATATGAACTGTCACCGGCAAGATAAAGAGACAATTTTAGCTTCAATCGACGAGAAACAATAAAGTTTTGATTGATTTTGACACATTGAAAGATTTCCCAGGTATGGTGGTATGGTTATGTTCATAACTTTCGGTGATCCATGAGTGTTTCTCAGCAACCAAATTCAAGAACTTTGTGGCAGGTATGTCGACAGTACGACAGCTAACTTCGGAGTTACCAAATCAGGAGAGAGAGTGACCGTTTCACTATCTATAGCAAAATGTGAAGAAATGGTGAGATCTACCATAGAGTATCGATGCGGCCTGTAGTAACATGGCGAAACATTTTATAACAGTGGGCCATGCTTATAAAATTAAAATAAAAGTTTTAATTGATGATGTTTACCTGCACATTACTAGTCTAAAAAATGACTCTTATAATGATATTTCAATTTATATCCCATTGATATTCATTTTCATTTTATTGCTAAGTGATAAAATCGTTTTTGCGAATAGATTTTTGAAGGATTTCTGTAGGTTTTTCACATAATTCTATGAAGAAGCAGGAAAAATTTCAAAGAATTTGCCATCTCCAGTGGAAAAAAAGTGTTAAGCTCAAAGCAAAAACGAATCATGAGCGACATGCCATATCAAACAACGACTTTTTACCTATTGCATATCCCCCCCCCCCCCACCCCCCTCAAAAACAAAAACACATATTTATCCGAACACAGT
Organism: Nemurella pictetii; assembly: GCA_921293315.2. Taxonomy (NCBI): domain Eukaryota; kingdom Metazoa; phylum Arthropoda; class Insecta; order Plecoptera; family Nemouridae; genus Nemurella; species Nemurella pictetii. The sequence goes on from OV121115.1 coordinate 25,385,639, forward strand.
TATCATTCCACATTTCACGCAGAAGGCTCACGCGGTCAAAATTAACTCAAATTCGATGTCATTTATGCGTCGTGCGTCGTGGTGCGTATACACCTCAATCGAATGTGATCAAAACTGAAAGCCCACAATAAAAACTGCGGGACTGCTGGCTGGCGTGTGAACTTCTCGAGGAGGGGAGCGAAAAACGGCGACTGTTTGTTGCGCAAGTGAAATGACGATAGAATTTTATTGTTCAGCCCACCCTACCTGTGCTCTATGGGTGTATACTATAGAGTAATACCATAGTAATACGCTAGGTTGGGTTTCCATATAAATAGAATAGCTCCTGTTCCCGTGTTTATTGCCGGAAAAACCACGGTGTGTCGCAAATCAACGCAAAACACACATCGAGTGTGTAATCAGTGTCCAGTTCAAGGTATTACCTCAGCTTAGCTATGTTTAACACTGGTGAAAAACATGTTTCAATTTCACGAAAAATCCGTGTTAAGTAATGGCCGTTGTATTGTTTCACGGCAAAATATTGTGCCCCAAATTAAGCATACAAAATAAATAACTTTGGGTAATTCGCTTTTGTCAATGGTGCCTTATTTAGGTGATTACAAATAAAATAAAATGTCTTCGAGAACTGCAGCTTTCACGATAGTTGTAGAGGCAATCGTCACGCTTGATTTTTACTGTCCAAAACTGCAAGCTTTTTTAAAGTGATGGAACTGGCTGTCGTTCGAAGACGAAAATACATGTTAGTATAAGAAATAAGATTATGCAAAATGATGCTTGGTTCTTATGAGAAGTTTTGACTTATATCAGTGAATCTCAAGAGTTCAAAGTGGTGAAGTTTATAAACAATTATTGATAGCGTCCATAATATTACGATTCTAGTTTACATTATAAAAGAATACGCCAATTTTTTTATCCCATAGTAAAGATTACCAAGAGTTTGAAACGTTAGTAACGAAATGAGTAACGAGTATACAAAAAATCATATCAGTTGTCGATCTTCAATCCACGATTCGCCCCAGCCTAATGCACTACCGCTACAGCAGCAAGCTTCATTTAAGCTTGCGGTGGAGGCGCCGGGTTCGCACACACAACATGCCGGAAACAGAGGCGTGCTAACATCCGCGCGCTGTTCGAGTGTACAGCCCGATTACACTCCACTTCAATGTGTTTAATAGCTGTTTTGTCCACAATTTATGAAAAGGGTGCATCAATTGGTGTTGTTCTTTATTCGAATGGCCACACATTGAAGTGGTACAACATGACGGAACTCAATCACAGCCCGTGCGCTATAGGTGTTTGGAGTAACTGCATGCCTCTGGGCCTAGAGCACCTATCCTATACACACTCGGCACTGTTGGCGGTGCACTGCTGCGAACTAATCAGCGAAATATGTGCCTCGCGAGTATTAATTGGTATTGCATTTCAATGTGATTCACTACAAGTGCCAACCAGAGTGGTTTCATGCGACAACAGTTTCGGATGCATTCATTAACTGCATCCACCCTTCTCCCCATCATATAAACTCTATCTGGATCAACAGAATAATATAACTAGCGGTTAATTAGGAGATTAATAGATAGGCATATATGTGATGCTATTAAAGGATTATTTTGATACACATGAATATCACCTATCAGAGCTAGCAGCGTGGAAACTAATCTTTTAGTCAATTTAATTGATTTGGTTTTTTGGCTGGGGTGCTCTTTGGTGTGCCTTTGTCATGAAATAGGTTTATTTAATTTGTTAATGGACGGTAACGATCAATTGCTTTGACACAACAAAATAAGTTTTAGAGCCGTTTGCAGATTTAACAATATCATGACATACCACACGGATAATGTTTATCAAAATAATGATTTTTCGAGACACATACAATGTGTTTAGAAAAAAATGTGTCAATGCATTTCCAATTAATGCATTTCTACGCCAGCCCAAGAGACCTGATTCCACATTACTCACGTCAAACCCCCAATAAAAAAGCGAGACGTTCGTATGCATGTATTGTTTGTTTTTTGTTTTTTTGCCACAAAGCAGCTAAACGTTGTCGAACCTGCGGTGTCGGTCAAGTCACATTCCGTTTCGGGCCTACCAGTTGGCGCAGCCCTGCGTCGCGTCTGCACCGTCTACACTCTACCTGTTTGCAACAGTTCGACAGCTCGCTGCGGTAACTAGCACGCCGTCGAGCAGCCTAGAGAGCCGCCAAAGCCAAAGAGTGGCAACGCCATCTCTTCACAGGCGATCGAGACATCAAGTTAATAGAAAACTGGTTTGAAAGCGATTCCAAAAAAAAAAAATGTTTATTTTGCACGATGAACCGAAAGCGATTTATGAAATTGCGATAAATGACACCAAGCGTAAAAATTATCAATGACATAAGGCGATTTTCCACCCAGAACAACGTCAATTCCCTTGTTAGATTTGAACATTATTCACGATCTGGATTTTCACTAGCGATAGGTGAGGTAAGAGGCGGTGAGAGCATGTAAGCTTAAGAAAAGGATGTTGAATCCCAGCTTTCCATTTTCATCTCCTGTTGCTGGTACTCGAAGTGGCCAAGTGTTGGCCACTCTCTTGCGCCACCAAGGTTCTCTAACAACGGTGTGGTGTGCTCCGAGGGCAGGTCTCCCAGGGCCGAAAACCAGAACCACTAAACCATTGTTTAGCTTATTTGCTGAGTGGGAAAACGAGCTTGCCAACGTTCGCGGAATGAGAAATCAAAGACAGGCAACAGCTCGATACGACGACGGCTGAGTGATCTATCGCATCGCCTCAGACATTTCACGTGTATCCTAATGGGCTTACAAAATGAGACTTTTTATGTCTGCAGCAGCAGAAAGAATGGAATCTAGCGAGCAAAATGGATTGCAAGCGAGACTATATACATGGCGAAGATATCGAGTAAGAGAGTTGTTTGACGAAAATCACGTCAGGCTCGTGAGGGCACGACGTCGGATGATTTGCGGTCGAATCCGTTTGTAAATTAAATTATGCGGCACGACTTGATTGAAATTTCTGCTCTGCGGCCGCGAAGATATCGTTGGCGATGCGTTACAGTGGGGGGGGGGGGGGATCATGTCGCCGATCAAGTTCAAGCGTGAATCTATCCAACAAGTTGTTGGGCAGTGTCCACTTTATGCCACTGAATGGATTCAGGATGAGCCAAACTGAACCACTTATCAAACACCTAGAGCAAGATCACTGTATTATTTTACAGTCACATCGATCTCCAAAAAGGAATGAACTAAAATCACAGCCGATTTACCGTCGTATTTTTCTGACACTTGTCTCACGTCCTTCACCTCATCAGACTCTAGAAAGTGTTTCGCAAGTCAGTCACTGCGAGGATTGAAAACCGTTTTGTGTAACGCGATCCGTATCGCACCTATATATACTCAAGCAGAAGACTGATCCGTGTTGTTGGCAAACAATATTAGTGTAAAGTGACGGCGGGAGTTTGGTGAAATGGTGTCGCCGTCGTTATTAGAAGTTCAACAATGACGTCACAAATCCAATCAAACCATGCTGATGCTTCATCCGAATTATTAACGTCTAACGCTGATTAACACGGACGCTTAATTCGGAGACGGAAACACTTTACCTTTACGTCACGTTACAGCAAAGTTCCAACGTGATTATAGGAGGCAATTATTGTGACGTCAAAATGGGAGTATGATAATTTACACGAATGTAATCAAATTATTGTAATTTTGTGTAATTCATTTGTATTCTGATGATTCGTGGGTTAATTTGACGAGTCTTCATACAAAGTCGATCGCGACGACGTCCCTCTAATTCCAAAGAAAAATTGTCGCCATCAAAATCATGCCCCTAAAAACTTCTCATTTGAATATTTGAATACACTCTACCGATGCTTTCGTTTTTAGTACATCTGTTCGAATTGGCAGTTTATTAACTGGTCAGGAAGAATATAGCGTAGTTGTATTTTATCCACTTTAAATAAGTAAAACAGAGAATCATGGATTTACTGCTTCCACACGAAGACATCCCGCTGGCCATTCGAACGCGATGTAGCGAAGTCACGAACGGGTGTCAGTCAGGCCAGCTTCAATCTTACGAGCTTTGGTAACAAGAGTGGACGGAGTTTATGCCGTGACAATGATTCCACGGTAGGCATTGGCCATGGCGGCGTCGGCGTCGGCTGCATGGGAAGATGTTAGTTGTGGAGATGGGCGCACGCCCGGAATTGGATCACGCTTTTGAAGACGGGATTGTGGGGCAGAATGGGGCGCGGATCACGTGACGAGTGAAGTTTACGACGGAAGGGGTTTCGCCAAGTCTCTCCGGAGACTTTGAGAGCTGGAAGTGGAGGGCATCTTCCCGTGGCCGCGCGATACGGTATGGGTTTCGCTTCAAACCGATGTATCGGTGTACAGTTTTCTATTTGAACTCTCCCGAGTTTCTTATAACTAACTTTCGCTAAATTGATTAATTTTAGAGTAAATTCATTTTTACGGCTTTGATAAAAATTGAAAATTGATGCCACGTAAGATCACGTAAGATTCTAATTAGGTGGGTTATACACCTAAATATTTGTAAACGAGTAAATATTTCCACAAGTTAATTCATTATAAAACATTGCATTACGATAATAAATTGCTGCTGACAGCTTGAAGGATTGACAACGATCGGTGTGCTTTCTAAACATCAAACTTTTATTTAAATTTAGTTTAATTTAAATGCTTAATTATGAACAGGATGCAGTTTTTCAAGATCGTACCTTGTGGTCAAAGCCGAACCTGGTCAAACCAGCACAACTATAATTAACCGAAATCACTTGTAGTCCTGAACGAGAACTGATCTACTGTCAGGTCATTGCACAATCTTGAAGTTGTTTCTACTTTTAATCATTTCTTGGCTTGAAGAGGTGAGCTGAGTTCCCTGTAGATCAGCAATCCTAGAGGTAAACCTCTTTGAATGACTGGCAGATCGAGTGCCAGCAACTCTGTCAATCATTGCAACACGTACAGTGTGTTTACGCAACTCTGCTTCTGATCTTAGCTCAGCCACGTTACGAAGCACAGCATTGAGACGGTCAGTTTTTTATGCACCTATGGCTGTACTCAAGGGGATGGATTTTTCTCAACAAAACAAGGAATATGAAATTAGAGAAGTAATATGATTCACTAATTCCGGACAAATATGACAGAGCTATTAACCTTCGTCTGACCTTTCATATAAAATAATGACTGTGAGCTATAATTTTAACGTCAAATGAGAATTTTGCGTTAATTAGATTTTCAGGAAGTCATCATAAACATTTTCAGAATGATACCTGGTCAGCGCGGAAAACACGGCTCGTCAAGGAGAGGAGTTGCAGTTTGACTTTCCAGTATGGAACGCCCATCGCCAAGAGTAAGATAATTTATGCTTGACGTATTCATTTATATTCCAGAATGGCTAGCGTCCTCCTGACTCAACTTAATTACATGGGACGGACAATTCGACCAGACCCTCCAAGTTCTACAATAGGCGTGATCTGGATGGCAGATCTCTTCAAAATCTGCCACTTTTGGAAATAAACCGAATGTACAAAGTAAACCAATCCAGACAACATTTACAGAGCACACTGGTAAGATAAATAATCTATTAATTTCATCATAGTCCTAATTTACAAAACGTTTCTTCGTGTGTAAAATAAATCAAGTCCTGATACAATATTAAATAAATATCAAAACTCCCGAAATATATATTGGATTACTACTTAAATCTCTCTACCACCGACATGTATGTGTGCGCTGCTAACTTATGAGTTTCTTTAGTGATTTAAGCATTTGTTTTGAAACTTGGTTTGATCTCGGTCTGACTGGCGAAGCGTTGGGCTGGGGGGGGGGGGGGGGCTTTAGAGGGGAGGCGTCGACAGAGGCATCGCAGAGCGACGCTGCCGACGCTCTGCACATTATATCGGCGTCGAAAGATTCATGATCGACAAGTTACACTCCACATCCCCAAAAACCAGAATAAATATCCAGACACATTTGATGAATGCCTGACTGAAATGAGCATAGTGCTGAAAAGTTGGGAAATTATTTCGAATCTGGATTGGTCCGCGCGCTCGCTTGCTCGCTCGCTAAGCTTCGTTTTTCACGCGCGCATGAAATGTGTAGCGCGCTTTCGGCCAATACTGTTTTGCACTAATTCATCTCGCGCTTTTCCGCTGCGCGATGTCGCCATGTCGGCGAATTTATGTTTCCTTTCAGAGCTGCAAGTTGATCTTATTCTTACTCGCAATTTAGCCGGCATGGGTTCCGGGACAATGCGGAAGTTCGCTTTTATGTACGAAAACATTTAGCAACAGCGAGCATGACCCGAGGCAATTGTTTTTGTATCTCACCCCGCGGTCTGGCGAAGTGACATCAAGTGTCAACTAACATCAACCAATCATCTTGTGCAAAATGCAGGACGAATTGCAGCCCAACTGTGAAAATTAATATCATCAAAGAAATCACGTGTGCCTTTGAAGAACGTCCCGATTCCCTCACATGTTTTCCGTTATTTTCCTGGCTACTTCATCCCACTCACTCGCGGGCAAGTCGGTTCAACTCTATCCATGCCTGTCCCGTTCCAGTCAACGAGACGCAGTCTGAGGGAAACCCACTCGCCGAGTGATTCAATAAATTACTACAAATTGAAACTTGTAAGACAAATCACGACTGTTCAGTGCGTCTGTCTGGCGGTGTGGCGTACACATCAGGCGCCACGGTTATGATCAACTGTTCCAAAGAGTCTCCTCCACTGGTTCGCTATACTGACTCCTGGCGACATAGAGCCATTGACGACGCCATTGCAATGTGCACTAAAAGTCGCTACCAATATCGACATCGATCAAGAAATGTTCGGAAAGTCTGCAAACTCTTCGTATTTATGACGAAAACGACTCAAAGAGACTAACAAATATTGATTTAGGGTCTAAATAAATCTTCCTGATGATGTCGAATGCTCTTTTCTTGTGACAACGGAAGATAAACTGATAACGCCATCTTTGAATTTCATCACAGTTAAGTTTGAACTGCGCTAGGATTGGCTAGAGTTTTCCGCGTGTCTCGCGAATGTTTTCCTGCGTTCTTTCCGTCCTCCGGTGAAACCAAACACACGTATTTGAAGTTTTAAACACAAGACAAAATTTGCAGCACTTTAAATGAGTTCACTAAAACAACGAAACAAGCTTCAATCAAGATTTTAATGACTTTCGGGCCCTCATAATGAACCACCCTTTACTCCTCCAGTCACGTGATTAAATCAAGAGGCTTGTAATATAGTGGTTAAGACCTCGTCTTCGCGATACCGATAAGCAATTTAATTAAAATACTGTCTACAACACGATTGATGGGGACCTTTCTTCTTGTGTTTCATACAACCTTTTAACTATAAACTATTCTGTATGTCTTTCCTTGCAATACACAATTTACAGATAAGTTCCAGCAAGGCTAAGATTTAAGTCAAGCTGGGAAATTGTTGTCAGCATTCGGAATATACACTTCAGCGCTACGTGACTCGGGGACGTGAAGTGCATAATATTATTATTGAGCAAAGATATATGCAACTATACAGCGTTCGAAAGAGAATATGTAGACCGCAAAAGAGTAATATACCCCCTGGCAAACATTGCCAAAACAATAAAATGCGTGACATCTTTATTAGCCACGTCTAGCACCGTGCAATTCGGTAATAGCTTAATTAGAAAATATCAAAGGACGTCATAATTTATAATGCGTAGACAAACAGAATAATTATTGAGAATACCATTATAAAACCTCTTCCGTACTTTGATCCATCACAACAGGCTACCTTCGAAATGTCAAGTTAATTTTCTGGCTGGGTCAGATGAGGTTTTATTTTAGAATCACACTCGGTCGGACTTTAAATTAAATACATCCCCGCTTGTGGATAATCTAGTTGCCAACTATGCCTTGACTTGTCTGCCACTCATCCTGGGGACACGAATAGAAGGACTTTTAATCTATCGCTTGACACTTTTAATGTCTTTCAAGTGCTAGCGAAATAAAAATACATTTCTCGATAATCCAAGTGAGCGTGTGCCAAAATCTTACAAAGACAGATAGATACACAAGGGAAAGACACAATGAGACTTCTTTTTACCGCAATGAAAATGATTGATTTTAATTATGATGCAATTTTCGTCGTTAATGGACCGGCGAAAGCACCTTTAAGCAAAACCCACGATGGCCAATACCAAGCCATCGGTATATACCTAGCGAACCCTCGAGCGAAATTCTTTCTGCAAATGAAAATGAATCTCATTACAGCAAATGACGGATGATGATCAGATCCATTCTTCATCTCGGTAGCCGACCAGAAGCCGGTTGAATGATGAACCATGGACGATGAATGATATTTCTCACCGCCAAGCAGCAGCGCACCGCCAAAGAATTATCAACCTGTCACTCGATCTGATGAACTCATTTTCGTTCGCGAGACGATAGATGAAAACTAAGGGATGATTATACACAAATGAAAGAAACCCGTAGAACTCAATGAATGAAGTGTCAGAAACTTTGTCATTTATTTTCCGTGTAAGATATCGCGCCGGCTGATGAGAAATGTCATTCCATTTTCCCGAACCTAATTTAAATGAGGTATAATAATTAGTATGAATAGCATTATATTCATCCTGATCATGTCAAAATACATTTCAAATACTCTACATTCAATTAGTATTTTCATATCTCAATTCTCAGTAAGGTAAAATCGTTGAAAGTTGACTACAAAAAATGAAATTTGCAAAATGCTAATGCAAAAATGCGATATTCCGCTGGCACCATTGTAGGATTCTAGCCAAGTAAGACATTTGATTGCAGTAAAGCAGCAGCCAACCCGTCGAATTATATCGCTCAGCAGATCATTGCTAAGAAAATCATCGCGTCTATTTCCATGGCCATTAAAATCACCAAACACCTGTTTAAAACTGTCTCGTCCGTCCACTAGGATATATCGCACCCATCGTCCAAAGCAAGTGACTACACATCACACACAAACACACACACAAACACACACAGAACTGTCCTAACCAAACATTCTCGGTACAGTGCTACGAGCTTGCAACGAATGGTCGGCCTCTGAACGATGATTTCACTTGCCGCAAATTCCTGGATTGCAACTGACGGTGATGCTAATTCAATAAAGTAAGTCTCAACGCCAGCTGCAATCTAAAGGGGTAAAAGCATTCAGATGGAATACAAAAATGAAAAAGAAGGAAGCGGTCACTTTGGACTTGCCTTTGTTATTTTCGGTAAAACTCTTTAGCGAGATTTATTCCCACACACACACACATCCAAACATCTTGGACTAGAGAACGCAATCAAAATTACTTCTCGCCGTAATGATTTTTTAAATAAACCACGAGACACATTATCGTCACTGCTAGCTCATTCCGTTCCCAACGCCACACGTCGCTCTATAGACAAAATAGAGTGTCGTGAATTTTAAGACAACTTTAAGACCAGCGCATCCCAGCGCTTCAAGTGGAATCCGTTTTTCTTTTTCAGTTTCCCCGTCGACCGTTGCTTACAACGTGGTGTCGGTGGCGGCGGCGGCGGCGGGGCATCTGCGGAATCGCCGCGTGTGTTAACACTAACACGAGATGTTTAATTCAATGCTGGATTAAAGTCCTCGAGGTAGGTTTAATCTCCAGAGGGAGAAACACAGATGATGGGAAGAGATAAAGAGAGAAAGAGTGTGTGAGGGAGAGAGAGAGAGAGAGAGAGCATCAGGCAGGGGGAAAGCGATGTGCGGACATGTTTCGTTACCAATATAGATAGCCCATCGTATCATGTGTGACTAGCTGAGAAGTGGTGAAGTGACAAGTAAAATATTCACGATCATTGGGATGCAATGTATAAACCTTTACAAACCAAGTATCCCCACAAGTAAAGTACTTTGCCGTACACCACGACGGGAATAGCTAAAACAGCAACCAGTTTGTAAACAAGAGACACTGTCTCTGACAATCATGAGCATGAAACTTTAACAAAACTCGTTCGTTTTGTTGGCAATGCAGGTTGGTACAACGCGGAAAGAAAAAGGAGCAGAAAATAGCCCCCAAAAAAGGGAAAAAACTAATCAAACTAAGATGTTCCTAGGTGATTGTTAAGATAGGATGGTAACAGAGGAATGTGTTGTCTGCATAATTACGTCAAGCAATGTTATCGATGGTATCAGATAAGGAAGACTTAGTCGTGACGTTCGGGTAAGGAGCTGGGAAGGATTTATGGGAACATATCGGAATATCTAATGAGATGGTACTTTTTGTATTTTTCGCTTGTCCTTTTCCATGGGGCGACAGTATTTTCTAAACTTTTGGAAGCATTTCAGAATGAAATCTTCGTTGATCCGTTTTTTTTCGCCTTCCCTTTCGTAAAACACCACCCGCTACGCCCAAGCCGTAATTTTTGTGGCGGACAAGTTCGAAGGAGTTGGTGGCGAGAGGAGGGGGGGGGGGGGGTTGAGAGGCGAAGGAGGCGACAAGACAACGTTCTAATCAAGTCGGATGGCCTCCCTCTCCTTCATCCCTGCCGTCGCACAGTTGACGCCTTACTGTGATTAGTTTTAAAAATCCTGATTTATTCGAGACCATACATTCCTTCGTTACTTACGAGCAGAGTGCACAAACATCTTTTGCAACGTCATGTCAACGAAAATCTCTACAAACGCACCCACTTTTCCCCATTTTTTATGAATCCTTTTTTATTCCTCCCTTTGCCAGGCAGCGCGCAGAGCCTCCAGTCTTTCATTCAATCTCCATATTTCTCTTCGGCTCCCTCTGGCTTAATTTCCACACAAAAAAATCACGCAAATCTATTGAATTTTTCATCCCCCACAGTACTTTTTGCTAGCGCATCGCGATAGTTTATAGTGTTATTGTGGAAATGTAAAATCAAATGATTTACCTGATTTAATTTTTAAAAGAGAAGTTTGTTTTGTGTGAAAGCACTTGAGGGCCCCGGGGGAGGGTGGCGTCGTGTCACAAGACCGATTACCCCGACGCCAGGCGTCCCCTCTGCCCCTCGCCACCCCGCCACCCCGTGTGGAACCCACCCCCTCGGTCGCCCCATGCGACCCCTTCTTATTAGCGCATTCATCTCGCGCCAAAGAACGAGCGAATTGTCTGACTGATGTCATGCTAAGCACATGTTATGCTGCTTTGATCTTTACTTCACTTCAATTCCAACATCTCATCAAATTGAGTTTACGGTTTTTTCCCTTTTGCTTTGCTAGCATTATTCTTTTTCTACAGTCGTTGCTTGTGTTTCATTCGTTTTTACCACGAACGAACTACTTACTCGCACCATGCGACACAACGAAATACGCTATTCCTTAAAATAAAGCATGCACACTCACAAACAGCAATGCATTTTAAATAGAAGTGCATCACTGAATATGTTCTATACATCCGGGTCGATTAAAATTAGGAATATGCGACATTTTTGCGACAAGAATTGCATAGGATGAGCTTTTGTTTGTACCTAATATAGAATTTTCAATATTCCTTGATAGTTTTATTTAGTATGAACTAAAAAAATCAATACCGATCCTAAGTTAAAACTCTGTATACTAGATGTTAATCACAATGTTTTCACAATTTTATTTCAATGACTGACGTATGCTTTAGAAATGCCAATGTCATATGCCCCCAATCCACCTCTCTTCACTTCACCGCAAACAAGAAAAAAAATACTGTTCGTTAAAGATTTAATCAAGCCTCCTGGCAATACTCTGTTCCATTTAGTAAGTAATTGCGCCCTCACAATTGACTCCGATGCCCATTTTCACATTGGCCATTCTTGGCGTCGTCCTTTCGCAGTTAGGCAACTCCGGCACCGCGTTCCAAGTGGCGTGCGATATATTTACTTGACTGCATCCAACCTCTGCAATAACTCAGAAGCCTACTCAATCTCGTGACGAGGTTCGCCAATTGGTTTCCAACAACGAACATAACCTCACCAAAGCGAAAGGTTTGTGTTTTTTGGCGACCAGAAAACAGTGCGGTCGCCACGACGCTGCCGCCGTGATTCAATTTGGCTCCCGCCTCCGAGCACCCACCTCTCATGCTGTTTAATTACTGGCCAAGACTTGACTCGGGGAAAATTAAGGTGACCCAAAGGGAGTAGGGAAGACGACTGGAGATTGTTGTTGATGTGATCTGTACGTCTATAACTTTCCAATTCCTGGAGCCGAGGCGCTGTGTGCGATGTGTGCTCGTGGCAGGCGGGCGCGGTCAACGTGCCAAGGGAGTCAACTAGCTATACGGCGGCGACCAGAAGAAAAAGACAGATTGGGATAAGATTGAGCTGTGAGGGAAAAACGTCTTTTGGTGAGACAGATCGAGATATATAAACGTACTAGCGAAAAAGATGAACTGATTGAGAGACTTTTATTGGCGGAAAGATGGTGAAGAACTTTGTAAGAATCGTCTACTACTTGGGAATCGTGCGTCCTCTAATCAGAGGGGTTATATACTTTCACAAAAGGTTCATTATTGTAAAGCTATGTTCTGTCGGCTTTTTTACTTGTAATGTCAGTTCAAAGTCTTTTGATAGATATCTTGATTTTAGTATCTCCCTTTGATTCTGATTTATCCATTACACAAGTGTAAAATATATTTTTTTTATCACTCTTGTACATAATTTTTGTTACTCCGTGTGCTTTTGTCATGTGTTCTGCTACGAAGCGTTTGCCAGCAATAAAACGTAATGAATTGGTCGCGCTACGTTCCTGCTGCGAGCTTTTCAACAATGACAGAACGTTTGTCATGCTACCGATACACTCAAGTTCACGGAATTGCCGCTAGCCGCGCCACGCCACGCGATACAACCTTGAGCAAAAACCACGGCGCAAGCGACAAAATCCCTTTCAACTTTCCGGGTTTTTCTTCAGTTTGATCGCAGTGCCAGCTTCTTTCCGTGCATGCAAAATGCAGGGAAATTGATAAATGTAAATTAAATTAAATTGACACAAGTGAATCGGTTATAATTTCGGTTTAATAATTTCGATTTGGGACCCTTACAGGAAGGAGGAAATCAAGGAAGTTGAGAAGGTGCAGCGGTTGGCTGCGAGAAGAGTGACTGGAAGAATGAAAAGAATGAAAATAGACAATATCGAAGGAAGAATGAAAAAAGTACTGGAAAGACCATCGGAAATTGTAAGAGAACTGGGTTGGAAAACATTAGAAAGTAGGAGAAGACAAGAAAGAATTTTTAATTTCTTCCGAGTAATGAAAGGAAGTGGAGGATGGAAGGAATTGAAAGCGAAGATAATAATGAATAATACAGAACACAGCAGCAGGAGAGACCATGGAAGAAAGATAGTTTTAAAATTTAGAAGCAAGGATGTAGGGAAATTTTCATATATTAATAGAACAAGTATAGAATGGAATGGATTAGATAGAAGGGTGTTTGAAGGAGGCGATGACGATGTGAAGAAGTTTAAGCAAAATTTTGAAGAAGAAGAAGAAAGAAAAAATAAATAAATAATAATAATAAAAATATAGTAATTCTACCACCTGTAAAATTTACAATTTGTAGAAAATGAAATAAATAAATAAATAAATAAATAAATAAATAAACTAGTTAAGTAAGCCGGTAGAGGTGAACTGATTAAGAATAGATCACTGATTAACAGTTTCCTAAAACAGTATTATCATAAGTCTTCTAACTGTCATTTGAAACTGTCTACAACATTTTGAGTTTGAATTCTAATCCAAACCACAATTGCAGATATTTCAAAATCCAAACCAATTTCGATTTAATTTGATGCAAAGAAACAAGAAACCTAATCGGATGTTCAAAGAGAGTTTTCGTGTTTGAGGTCTGTTTCCCTCGTCGCAAGCGACGGACCGCCCCCGGGCACAAGGTGAGACCGGCCGTCTCGGCTGACGATTTTCAATTACTGCTCGCTTGCGAAAACAGAGCGAGCGAGAGACGCGTGTTTTTGCAGGGAATGTCCGCTCGGCTCAGCTCGCACCAGCCGAGCAGTACGGTAGTAGCAGTATAGTAGTAGCTTTTCTATAAGAGGTTGCTTACTGGCGTGGCAATACACAAATCGTCATGTATCGCTTTCCTCTGTCGCAGTCCGCAGACGAAGTGTTGTACATCAGACCCTTGTGCCAATGTGTCGAGCTAAAAACCAGCTACTACATTCACTGGTGACACATTGCTTAATGAAATATAGGCTTTGGAGAGACATTAAATATAGCTGGAGTATGGCTTCTTTAGCCAGCCAACATGAACGAAAACAAATTAATCAAATCTTCTCTCTCGGTCTCGCACAATTCATCGTAATTTCTCTCGCGTCTCTGTTTCAACGCAATGTAAAGTATTCATCAATAGGAAAGCTTTAGTATGGCTGAAGATTGGAATTGACAAGGAAAATGTAATCTGATAAGTATAATGTATACTACAGATTGATGTTTATGAGGATTTCCGATAAGAAACCAACTTTGGAAGAAAATTAGATTTTTTCTTGTGTTTCTGAATTTTCGAGGGTGAAAAATGAAAATGCCACATTAGCGAGCAAAGCGGCGATTTGTGCACGATTTTACTCATGACTGAATTTAAGTCACAGGATGATATTTACGACATGCATTGAGTCAAAGTTTCGTTCCCCAATAATTTATCGAATAATATTGGAATAACCCATAAATAGCAGCGGGAGCCGAACACATGGCCGAGGGAGATACAGCGTGCAAGACTCGCAATCTTTAAAGCATGATCCATTGTCGCTAGTTAATGATCAGTGACTGGCAATTTATCACGTGTCAATCCGCCCGGTGGCCCTCATTGACACGTTCCTCAGCTAGGGGACGCTGTCGATAAACCATCATTCAGGGCGCTGGCGACAGCCACCCCTAAACTGAAAGTTATCATTTCAAAGGATAACTATAAGATAGGTGCGGCGTTGCATGTGGCTTAGAGCTTTTATTTCAACTAATAAATCATTATAATATGCAATATAATTTGAGGGACGAGAAGGGTGCACTTATTTTTTTTATTTTTTTAACAAAGAGTATTACCCGATTGAGCAGATGGCCTTTATTTCATTGGCTGAGTTTTATGTAATAAATCTAACACAAATTTGCTCCGCCCCCTTTTTGCAAATGTCTTTGAATCCGAGGTGGAAGGTTTACGTATACAAAAAGCGAGTCGCCGCGGCGAGCTACGGACGTACGGAGCGAGTAGTGAGGCATGCACCTACATATACATATAGGCCCTGCCGTCAGCATCCATCACTGGCTCCGTAGACTGTTGTCCAAGTCTATTGTTCCAGTATGACTGGGAATGGTTGGCCTGGTGATTTACTGATTCCTGACTTCACTGCATAGATATAGACCCCGCAAGCTTCACTCACAATAGTCCGTGCCATTGTTATGTCCAGTGCTCACTTCCATAAGGCATCCAGGATGTGTCCTGCTCCTGGCTGGCTGTTAGCTCGTGTAGAGACCTCGTCCCATCGCAATGCTAGAACTTGGCCAATAAATTTGAAATCCATCGCAAGCAAAACTGCTATAAGTTGTCGCCCCCCCCCCAAACTCACCCCCCCTTACCCTCCCATTTCATTTCGAAGCTTAGACATCATGCGACATACATCATCCGAGCCGGTTACGCCATTTTAGGGAATTTGCTCTTTGAGATATTATGTAGATATTGGCGAGCATTATTCAGCATCAGATATGAAACAAATCATTCCGATAAACTCAGCATACACCTTTTGATCCTTTCAGGCATTCATCATGATAAGCCAGACATAAATCAGCTCCTGCCTAGCGCGAAGATGAGCAAAAGGTGCCATCTAGATATATTTTTTTTGGAGGGGGGAAGGGCCGAGATGTGGAAATGAGAAAAAATTAGCGGCGGTCGGCGTTGACATTAGCAAAGCGATGTCGTAAGGAAGAGCATATTATTCGTGCACATGTCGAGTAGAAACATGAAGAATGGTCGTAACTAGAAGAGGAAGAGCTCCCCAGTTGACCGTCCATCTCAGAGCCGTGTCACCTCTTCGCAGCGCCGCGTTTTGGGGGTCCTTATCACAGCCGAACACGGGTACTCATGCAAGTCTCCTACCACCGCCGCCGCCGCCGCCGCCGCCGCCGCCGCCGCCGCCGCCGCCGCCGCCGCAACGCACGCTGGACCTTAATTACAAACTAGTAGCTCTGTGGGCCGCGATGTCTCACGTCTCTCCATCCCGCTCGCTCATTAATGTCTCACATTTAATTGTCTCTCTTCCACCGGCGTCCGAGTTTGAGCGAGCTAGCAAGGCAGAGCGGAGAGATTAGCATCACCACGCAGATTATTCCGCCTACTAAAGTCGAGTCCTGATATTTACGAGTGGCACCCGAACAGGAGGCCCTGCTAACTTGTACACTGTGTGTATGGATATTTCTGTATGTTTAGCTACGTTACAAAATGCAAAGTCAAGTCAAAACCGACCTAGCGACCGTGTCAGAGTGTCACCGTATAAGTGTATGCTGTTGCTGGGCGGCTGGAAATGCAGTTGCAGTTGCACTTGCACTTGCCTGCATTGTGTACCGATGTTCATAACATACTGTTATCGAGTCACGAGTCATAACTATTGGCTAACGTCTTCAGCGTGCTATGAATCATCTCGGCCAACTTGCATGGAGCTTAGGAGGATTCAGTTTGTGAACTAAGAAATGCATTTGGAAAATGGATGTTTATATGCGATCATATTGATTTTTTCTTACAAAATTGTTGTTATTCTTCCCCCTCATATGTCTGTTTTAGTTTCCATATACGTGAACTTCATGTCTCTAATTGGAATAGACGGCCATTGATTAAAGCTGCAGACGTAAACAGTCTGCCAAGTGCATCGTTGCACTCGTTAGGAAAACGCAAGATTATTGCACTTTACTTGCAGCTACACAAACAATTCCAAGTGCATGGTGCCCCATCATCAGATATGAAATGGAATTAATTAATCGATATCTATTGATTCAGAGAACATGTGCAAAATCCAGAGAACGAAGCTCACGGCTAGTAAACAATGTGCGCAATCACACAGACTGCATTTTCCACGAACTTTTTCTGGTCGTTTTCTTCTATTTTTATATTATATATTTCTCCTTCTTATTCGCTATTCTAATAGGTGACGCGATATACGGTCAGTCCAATCGCAGCAATAAACCACGCAAGGCGGAGACACGTCACCCGACCGATTGCGGGTAAGTTACACACGCGGGCTGTTACTAAGCTTGATTGCAAATTAAGCGAACGGAATGAATTAACCTTCCGATACATTCTAAGGCGCACAATGATAAAATTACGCCAACATGATGCGAATTTCACGTTCGCTCTTGCACTGCAGAGATTCATTGCCATTGATAAGCTATGCACGTGCATACGGTACGCCAACGGGGAGTGAACGCTAGCGACGAGCGCCTCGTGAGTCAGAGTCAATCATTCTGATTCATTGCCATCCATGATAACACATAACAAAAAAAAAACACATCTCTCATTGATTTTTTTGGATAAATATTTGAACATTTTTCGTCACGTAAACGTGAAAATCAACTAGGACTCTCCCGATGTGAGCGGAGATCCCGGCAGCCAGTCCTGATTGCGGCTGGTTGTGGTATAGTGTGCAGATTTCGAATGTTGGAAGGTTTGTGTGTGCATACGTCTTGTTGATGAGTTGCTGAACGAGTCGGGGGTATGCCGTAAATTACACGATAATCTAAACTCCATGGGATGGTGACTAGTCTGAGTTATGTTGTCTGATGTATCCCGACCAGTACTCGGCCGGTACATGCTCTATCTCTCGCCGACCGACACAAAAACCGCTATATCCACACAACGACCACAAAAACATTAATGAACACAATCAACTGAACGAACAGAAATTAAAGCCAAACTCTTGGAGACTTCGTGATGAACCGAACTGAACGGTGCGGCCGTCCGCTCCCCAGCGTTCCCGGGACCGGCGTACGAACGGCGTATACTGACGAGCTTGCACCTTTGTTTGCGCCAGCTGAAGCAATCAATTTAATCAACTCTTGTCGGTGGTGCGCTGCTTACTTCAGACAAACTTCGCGTGCGATGAGCGTTTCTAATAAAATAATTAAATACTGGCTAAGTGAAAAATCCTACATGAATGCAAGTCAATCTTGCTGGAAGTTATGACCCCGGCGTTCGACGACGATTGCAACGAGATTTCATTTCTACCGGTAAAGTGTGCGCTGTCTCGTGCATGGTACGAAAAGATTGAGATCTCGCACAAACATGGCAAGTGCAAAATCGCACGGAGAGCTACGACTCTTCGCAAGCCATCAGCTGTGGTGCGTATTTGAAAAACCAAAACTGCGCACTTCCAAGGCTGCAAAGCGTGACGCTTCAAGTCGGTTTCGCCGTTAGATGGTGCGCTAGTCGCCCATTGACATGAGCAGGGCCAAGTTTTCACGGCACCTCCACTCAAATTCGTCGTCACCATCATTAAGACAAGAAATAGACTGAATATTTCCTGCAATTTTTTTTTTTTTTGTTAAAAGCGCCAGAATGTCTCTTTTTTCGCTCGCGCACCGCGCGGCAAGCTGCTATCCGATTGCGTATGTCAGCGGCTCGTCACGTAGACTGGCACCTCGCTTCGGAGCGAAGCGCACTTGCTGTAGAATTGTGTGAACGCAGATAGAGTACACACACATGTGTGCGTGTGTGTGTGAGCTATACGATGCGTCGTTCTATGTCAATCACCAACAAAGCTATGGTTAAACCTATAAATCCCTCACCGGTGACCCAGATGGTGTGTATCGCATAATCACAAACTGACGCCAGAAGTTGTGATGACAGAATCACCTCCATTCGTCAGTCGACGACACTCTCGAAATGTTTGCATAAGTCATCATAGAGAATGTACATAGTTATAGCACAATGTGTGTAGTATATGCATGCTAGCAGCACGAAGCTTTACTGATCAGATTTGTATAGAATGTGTTTATTGATGAATGTCGATTGTCATCGATTCATTAAGTATGTGAATTTGAATAGACATTGATGAAGTGGGGAACATTGACATGTCAAACTTTATGTACATTTAAGAAACAGATCATTTTGGCTATGCAGAAGAAAGTGTAGTTATATCGACGTTTATTATTTAATCACAGTTTAAAACCTTTTACTACTTTCCATTGGAAAAATCCATCAAAAGCCTTTCACAATTAAAATAGTTGGCAACCATCAGAAAAAAAAATAGTGTAAAATTCGACTGATAATACCAAAAAAGAATCCGTTTTGGCACTAACAAATAATAGCAATGCCAGCCGATGTCGCAAGCATTGCGTATGGACGTACCTATGGACGTATACATACATTGCGCCGTATCTGTAATTTTATAGGTTCATAGTGCCCATAGCTTTGTGTCCTAATAAAGTAATTCCCTTGCAAATATTCGGCAATAATTTCGCGCGCGTCCCATACTTCATATAATACACGTAGATAGACATGAGTCCGATAAGCTGCATAATACACTTGAAGCTCACATATAGACGGAGGGGTAGGGAAATGGGTTGGTCTAGATTCATAAAAATCCACGTCTATGTAGTTTACTACTGGAGTATAATACTGAAAATGACCTAATCCTTTCATATCTCTGTATGACGCCTGAGGCATGTAGGCGTCCGGCAATCGAACATTAATGTCAACTCTGAGCGAAAATAACGGCTCCCTTGTTGATTTGCCAAAACCACACAGCGCTCTGGTTGCGACGGTGGAGGAATAAACATGAGAATCTTCCCCTGCATTCGCTTAGGATATATCATGTAACTCAAAAGTCTGCCCACTCTTCATACATGCCAGTGTGCATGGGGCTGTCTGATTACGCTTGCCAATGAATGCATGTAGACAAACAGGAATTATTATCTAACTAGGCGAGTCTCAATTGTAAGAATTACAACCAAAATCTGCTCAAAGACTAGATGGTTTCAGTTTTTAGCTGCGATGTGATGTGGGTTTCATTTGCACCACTGTGCATGTTTCCTTAGCTTTCATGAAGATGGAGCTCTAAGGGGAAACATTTTGAAAGACGTTTCAAAGACAGATAAGGTGAGATGACGATAAAGGTGTAATACGAAATGGTTAGACGTTCGAGAATAGAAACGAGAAACAGAATGGATGACAGGCAGCTTTTGGGTGGGAGACAGTGACTGTGGTACAGGATTTAACAGGAAATATTAACATTTGGATTGAGACGTGAACAGATTGAGATAGGGAGCAAGTCTTCGTCTCAATGTGGGTAAATCTCAAGAATTAATCTGTCAGTAAATGGTAAAGCCACATCTATCAAATGTCAGATACAGTCTTCAGAATTATTGTACAAGTCTGAAGTTTGAAATTTAACTTCGTATGATATACCAAAGACACGTTACTAAATGCCAACCCATTGAACATATTACACTATTGTCTAAAGAGAGTGCGGAAGCAAGCGAGATCTCTGTACCTATACACCATCTCAACATGAACATCACGTTTTTAACCCTTTTTTTTTTTCATAGTTTCAACAAAAATAAACGGTTTTCTAATCAGACATAACTTCGGCGCATGTTAGCAAAACAGGTAATTATTTTCTTGAGGTTGCCGGTTGACTACCACGCGAGCATTATTGTCTCTCGTAAGGATCAAGATTCTCGAGAGCACGACACATGAGAAAACTCTACTTTACGGCTGATGTTTCTGTGGCGTACCCATTCACAACTCAAGGCTCCAGTCGAGGTTTGAATCTGTCTCCCTTCTAGATTCTGTCAAGTTAATGTTACCGAAAGTCGTGAGGATAAAGTGAGTGGAACACCTCAACCCCACCTATCTACAACGCGTTTTGGTTACATTTGGCGGTGTCTTCTTCGCCTCGTCTAGATGTTCTAATGATGAGGTATGAAGCTTCTATCTGTCACGTGATCTTGACACTTTATACTGACACCTGTAATATAGCATCACGAAGATTCTGCTCGGAGAACGCTTTAACTAAGAATTGTCTAACGAAAGATTGATCTTGTATGGCTTGCCAATGATGACATTGTCAATGTTTAAAAAATTAGGGTGAAATATTCGACTCTAATTGGTATACACATTGTATGCCAGTCCAATTAACAAACTTTTTTTTTCTCATGTCTACATCCTAATTCCTAGTAAAAGTTCTCTTATAAGAAATATAATTAGAATAGATTGAAACGCGATAATCTTACTGTCTTACAAACATTTTAACTGATTACAATCTCTCTATATTGATTCTAAGATCAATTGTCGACATAGCAATCACTTAATCAGGGGACAGACTTGACAGTCAGTTTGTGTCGCGCACGAGAACTCACTTGATTGACATTTAATAGACACGTTATAAGAAGCCGCCGTCAAAAATTGTGTCAATAGACACGACGTCCATTTAAAAAATGACTTGTCGTTAGTCGTCAGAACAATTCAAACCGAAGCCGCACCACAATTCCCTCTCTTTGCAAGGCCTCCTCACATTAATACACAAAGCCACACTGCGATCTTACAATCGTTATAGGTACTCTGCAAATACGGTTGGCGATACGCACTGGCAACAGCATCAGTGATACAGCATACACATATTATTCACAAATCGAATCACTCTATACAATACACGGTGGTATAGCTGAAGGGAGGTTTTCAACAGAGTTATGGAGTGGTGTGGCCGGGTTATCTGTCAGCAGTCGGGACAGGTTGTTTCATCCCGGAAGTGGCTGGACCATGGACTGCTGCAAGCTGGGAACGACGATCTGGACACAGGAGCGACCGAGGAGCACGGGAAACCGACCATCACCTCATGTCACCAAATATGTGGTGCACCACCGTCAATATCATTATCGCGTTGTTTATGCACCGTTTTGACCAATGGCTTTAAATATAGTACTGCTGCGGGTAATTCACGTATGACGCAATAATACATGGATAGGATGGAGATTCTCTATCAAAACACTTATACAGCATTATATATTTGTTTATTTATTTATTTACTTGCAGACTTTTTGAACGATAAATATAACAACCCATTGGCCATTCTCCTGAACGAGTAATAAGAGATAAAATCGATTTCTTCTCATCACTCCCAATTCACAATACTATTTTCATGAAATTCCCTCTGAGTGTATGATGAGAATCAGTGACGTCACTCACGAGTGACACCAATAAGATGGTAACCTGATAACACGATGCGCGCCTGATGAAACGTAGGCTAGACAAGAGGATGTCAAGACTGGTGACACTTTGCTAACTTGCTCGTCAAAACAGCGCGCGCAAAAGTTGAGATATCAGTTACCCACCACGGGACGTGGGTGTGATGCGACTTCGCCGCGTACTCCTATAGTTTCCTGACTCATTAGCTCGCTAGTGGTGCAGCGACAGCCGTCGCAGCATTCGCTCTCTTATGTCCGGAGATGAGCAGTGGATAATTAAATTTATTACTCGGTACCTATCAGCGATTTAATTTCCGCACAGATTTGTTTTTTGAAAATGATGTGGGAATCATTTTAGTTATAGAGAGCAATACAAAAGTTTACAATACACCTACACCAATACAGGTGTAAACAATTACACCTGATTATGTGACGCAAATAAGCATACAGAAACAAACACCAATAGAATGAAAAAAGGAATAGCCCTGCTAAAAACCTAAATGGAATGGCATTTATTTCGTGATATTCATCTAAATGTCGGTGTGTATACGTGGTTATCAATATCCTCCGAAACGGGTGCGTTTTCAAGAAAGCATCACGTGAGTCGAAGGGAAAAAAGCGTGTGTCCTGGCACCTCCATCGGGCAGCGAGTGACGTGTGGGATGGCACTGTAGTGTTTTACGACTCGTACACTCTGTAATTAGCGGCCAATAAATTCACAAATAAGACAGCCTTTGTGACTACTCTTGCCCTCCTACCGCCCCACCACCCTTTCACTCCCCCTTTCCCAATAAGTGTAAGCATATCTCACCAGTAAATCGCGTGCATGACAGCGTTTTAAATTAGATTCCGATGTTTAGTTAGATGCTCGGGTGCTCTCTGGTCATACCACGTTCCGGCTCCATACTTCAGTTCGCCGGCCTATTATTTCAATCCTTCATTTACACGTCCCCATATCCTCAATGAGCAATGAAATACCTTGGCCATTCGCAGCCTTATACAATGTCACAATAGATTTTACAAATTGGTTATCCCCTTTGGCGAGTTCTCTTATTGCCCACGGTTCGCAGCTAAAATTTAGATGAGAATTAATTAATTATAATTGATTTCACGCTTTTCGAGTAAAATTCCCGATAAACAGACTAATAAATAACTCTAGTCGACAGTTTAGTTAAAAGCGTGCGTATATAGTTCCTTGTTAGACTTTTTGGCGGATGAACATTCACTCTCCAATGATGACTGAATGCGTGAGGCTGGATGGTGTCATCGTGACATTTAGTACAGCAATTCTAGGCTGACATTGGCGTTTTTTTAATGATCGTTGTTTTATATTCAGTCGAGTGCTAAAACAAATCATTTGATACTGTTTTCCAGTCCAGTTTTACCGAACTATTTGAATGTGGCACAAAGCTTAAATCAATTTGATGAAGTGTTTTATTATTCTGTTGGCTGAAATGAATAAATTAATATATATATATAAAACGTGAACCCGTGGATCAATTAAAATAGGTGTGACCATCAAATGAAAGCAACTTGTTCGCTTGCGACAGCAATAGACGTATTGGACGAAAATAAATTTTTCATCCATATGTAATTAGCTAAGAATTATTATGTTAGCGCACCACATGTTTCTATACGTTTTGACTTCTTAAAAGGCAGCGCGCTACACAACCATGATTGAAAGCCATCTAAAGCAGCTAATTGCTTTAATGAGGAGGAGCTTGTAGCTTAGCGCGACACATCATTAAGGGAGGAGTGTGTAAAATAAAGAACAGCGATGATGACGAAAAGAGCATCGTTAAACGGGGCGCCGGCGTCTTCGGAAGGCGTCGTGGCTGCATAGTGAACGTTGCTAATAGCAGGTCCTAGCCGACACCACCTGATCGCAAACACCTGCAGCCTAAATAGCTAAGTACCCAAGTGTATTCTATCTCGATATAAGTTAAGTCTATATTGTACAAAAGCCATAAACATTGTTAATACGCTTCTTTGGCCCGAACCATCAAGCTACATAAACGTCATAGGTATAAATATAAAAAAAGAAAGGCGACTGAAAGGGGAAGCCTATACATAAAATAGTAGCACTAAAGTGTACTTGTGTAATATACAAGAGCGATAAAAGCTCATTATACACTCTCCACTCAGCCCTTACGTTGTCAACAATACGCCAGATACCTATCATCGTAAATAGTCTGCGTTGGCTTACTATAACGGCAATTAGCTCGGCTCATTAAACTCTGAGGGCAATCAGCAGATGAGAGCGCAGAGTGTTGTGCCTCTTAATAATTGCTGGTTTCACTGCGTGTGTGAAGCAATTAAAAAATTCGCACTTGGGGTAATCATTACGAGCATTTGAGAGCTTCGCGCGTTTTTTTTCCTTCTTTTAACGGTGCCGCCAAAAAAAAGGCGAAAAAAGGAACACACCCCCAGATAATTAAATGATGAAATAAATTTACATCGTAAGAGTCCCGTTCGTCGATTTTTCTTTTCACTGGCATCGATCGGCTGCGTCTCCGACAGGAAGTACACCGCCGAAACGCTTGCCGACTTTGCGTCGCGAGATTGATACGTCATCAAGACGCGCGGCGAAGTACAGCAAGTTTCGTGACCTCCTCCCAAGTAGGAGAGCGGCCAGGACGGCGGAAGATGTTCGCTGACAAATGACTAACAAGCTTCCGCCTCGCTGTTGATCCCAGCGCGGCTTTCCGGCGCGACTGCCGCCGCCGAGACCCGAATCATTCGTAACACGGCTCCGTCGCGGCCGCGCCCGCTAAACGCTTTAATCCGGAGCGATTTTTCAGCAAAACCCATAGTGAAATAAAATGTGAGTACGTCGACTGCAAGCGTTCATCGTTTGTTTTAACGGATGGCATCGGGACGGCTGAAGGAATTGTGGTCTGTCAGAGTGCAGACCGCGGTCTCATAATCTAGCAATCTGTATCATTTCGTGGAGTAACCCTCGCGATTAGTAAGTGACACAAGTCTATCGAAAAAATCTCACTCATTTGATACAGCCTTTCCAGTGGCAATTCATTCTCGTTTACTCGCGCTAAAGCACGCAACTGACCGTTCACAGCGTTCTCGGCGTGTAAACAGACATTCCACGGAAGTTTCATAACTTCCTCTTCACACAAACCAAAGATTTTCATATCGATCATCGGCAAAGTAATCTCCAGCGGTAAGTTTAGCGTTCAAATGTGTAACAAGTTAAATTTTGATTAAGATGGACCTTGTTTGCCTTACGTGGATTATTGCGTTACTTTGATGATCATTCCCACTAATCCATCGCAAACGTGAACAGAAAGCAAAACGCCACGACAACATTGAAGATTACAGATTACAGATATCGTTATTATTTCCCTGCTTGATTATTTAAGCATGGAATAATTGTCAGCTTGAACACGGCAGCGCGAGGAGAAAAGGGTGAGTGTACAGCGCGTATATAATGAAACGAGGAGGTTTAGTTTTGCCAGTGATTGTACGTCATATACAAATGCTTGTTGAGCTACTAATTTGCATCTCTATCGGGTAGGTAGAGGCCTACGTACCACAAACTAGACGATGGGAATTACGAATATGACTGCATTATAAACATGGAGCGGGAGAGATGTGCAACATAAACATGGTTTAAAGAGACTAAGCGCTATGTTTCGATCTGCATATAGTTATGCATCGTATCATCATTTAGTTGTGTGATAGAGTCATGAGAGAAAATTCTGCATCGCCTACTGTTTTGGCCAGTGTGTTATTATCTTAAACCGTCGTTTGAAATGTATTTTCCTTTTTACTGTGTGGAAAAACATGCCGAGAAGAAACGACCCGTTCCAAGTTTTAAATTCGTTTTCAATTCTACTCCGAATGCAGTGCATCTCTACAGCCAGAAACTAAATAAAACTTTAATCATGCATTTGATTAAAAGTTTAATTAATTCAACGATAAATGATGCGACATACAAATGGAAGGAAGGGCTGTATGGCAGCACTCGGAATAACTAAGTTGAGCCAATTCACATAATCACCGGAGTTGCATCTTCCCATCAGAAGGATTAGTGAATAGCAGCTTTGTGATATAAAGCTTAAATGTATTTAGTGCCGCGAACCGCCTCACTGTTCTTACTTATTGCCGCTGCTCGTAAGGGTTAATTCCTTCTGAGCAGGCAAAAACTTAGTTCCTGCACCATTCGACAAGGACCATTTCACTCTGAACGAACCAGCTTTAAATATTTACAGAAAATAATGCTTTAAAATTCAATTGCTTCCGTCTACGTATGTGTTTTTTTCTTTCTATTTATGATGAATGCGTGTAAATTGACATGTGATACAAGCTAATGCACTTTAAAATGTGCACTATATGCAAAAATCCCTTCCCAGGTTGATTAGCTTCTTCTTTAGCCATGCCTGTTGCAATCATATTTACAAAGCAAATTGTAAAACATGAAATTCTACCGCGACTTCGCCATTCCTATAGCAATCGAAAAAACACCAACCATTAAAAAAAAAATTGCATCAAAATCATCCCCACTTCAATTATTTGCAGCTCGCGCCGCGCCCGCTTTACCGTGCCACATTACAAAAACGCTTGCCATAGGTCAGCGCCGCTAAAATGCCCCAAACTTGTCAGACTCGGTTTCACAGACGAGCGCACGTTGGTAATCCCAAACTGAATTACATATTGACATTGTTTCGAGCGGCATGGAACGCTGGCAGCTCCACAGTGCCGGCGGCTGGTGGTGTGAGCCCATCATTAGGCCGATACTTGATGGACAGATCAGTCCGGTGACCTGTCAGACAAGTATTGTGTACGCGGTCGCACTATTTCCGTTCTGCATGGCCTGGGATTACTTGTGGCCGCTTGAATACGTCACTTCCCATGGCTCATGCACAGCGGCGTAACGCTGGCTGTTTCTGCACGTTTTAGGTGACAGTTGACTCTGCATTTCAGCATCAATCAAAGTTATGCTTAGGGATGTTCGTTTAAAATTTTAGTAGACGTGGAGAATAGGTGAATTAAATGGGACTTCGAACATTTTTGAAAACTACTTTTCAAACGTTCTTATTAGTTATTAGATTAGGGAAGAGGCGCGTGATCCCAATATTTGGCTTCCGTTCTCCACAGACGGGTAACTCGATTTCTTTTGGTTTCAAATTTGTCTTTGGTTTGTTTTTCATGTTTTAGAAATCAGACTAGCTTCAAATGAGCTAAGCCAAGGTAACATGTTAAAATTGGTGAATTATTTATTTTCATTGTGGTAATTGATGCATGTTTAGATTTGAAATGTCTTCTGCGTTGGACTTATTAGTGTTGGGCAACCTCTATTGGTATAGGCACTTCAAAACAATAGCAGAAAAACTGTCGACAAATCATAGTCGTCGTCATGGTCTTCATGAGAAAAACGTCTCACAGCACTCGCACTTCGCGAACAATCCCGGCCAGAAATCGCACCCGCGAGATTCCGCCGCCACCGCTGCAACCTCGCCGCCACTGTCCGATCGGTCATCCCTCACGCGGCCCACAAATCACCGCGTCGACCCGCGGAACGCGGCCGTCACATATGTGTATGTGTGATGTCACGGCTATCCGGGGATGAACCAGACGTACACGCGCTAGTAAATCAGAAGCACTCGTCAATGCATCTAGTCGCCGGCGGTAGCGGCGGCGCCAGGATGAACGGTACGCCGGGTGACAGTCATTGCTCGGACGTGGCCGGACACATTGTATCGCCAGTCGGTGTGATGGACGACCAGCGTTCAGTGACAGACCAGATGGATCACAACAGGTATTGCCGAACTGGATTGGTCCGGGACATTGCGATTAATTGTGACAAACGGACACTTGTGAGCGTGAGTGTATGTGAGTTTGTGTGTGTGTATGTTGGTGTGTGTGATGGGTGTGCGTGGAGCTGTTTTTAAATTATCACTTTCGGGCTTGTGACTTTTTGTCGGTTAGCAGATGAGAACGTTCACTGATTGGATTTTTTATTTTCGGATAGGTATAGGCGCGCGGTGATGGTAAAAAAGGTCTTCGGGATTTTTTATATTAGATGGACGTATAGGTATACGTCATCGGTCAAAGCATGCGACTAATTTGTGGCTGGTTTTGGGGCTAGAATCCGTGAGAAATCACTTGGAATCAAATTTAGTCACATATATTTTTTTGGCCGTAGAAAGAAATAACTAGCAATTCAATCTTAGTGGGCAGGTTGCCGCATCTATATTTGATTCGCGTGTTATTCGTCGGCGCCGCGATAAACTTGGCAAATCGGGTGTCACTGGACAGGTTTGTGACCTGGTCGGCCGACACGAGGTCAGTTACGTGCACCGGCATTAACTCATCACGCGTGATGGAATCTCTTTATGCCCGATCAGCAACAGGTCTGAATGCGACCTGCAGAATCCAGTCGAATGCCACACGCGGTCGGGTGACACTGTGTGTTGATGTGAAGGTGGAGGTGGAGGTGGAGGTACTTACAGTTGTATCACTTACTCGCACTCGCTGGCGCGTCAAGCAGCGTCGAGTCAATCAGGAAGTGTTATGATCGCTGCACTTCTCACCGGAGTTCACCGAATGTACCATCCTAGAACAAGATTAATTGCCGATTAATATGTTGTAGCGACTAGAAAAACACTCATGTAGTTTCTTCGAAAGATTGCCAACATATTAGGGTTTTCCTGTGATATTACCATGAGAGGTGACTCATCAAGGTGAACATTAAAATTAGCTCTGTAGTACTAGTATAGTTTCGTGATTTTTCAGTAAACAGGTTAAATACCCTATAATTATTACTCATACAAGTACAATTAACATTAACAACAGGACTTCTGCTAGCTCCACAGCCATGCAAGAAAATCTTTAATCGCATACATTTCGCGGAATTCATCGATTTGGATAGCACAGAATGGCAAAGCTATATTGAATTTTTTCAAGGAGGAAAATGATTTGCAACACACAAAAATATCATCTTAAAATGTGCACGAATGTATTCCTTCATTCAAATTACGTAAGCGATGATCCCTATCTGAACGTTGACGAGTTTCCAGGGAGACACCTCTCGGTGAATGAGCTTCCCAGGGGGTGGGAAACGGACGCCGTCCACTATTTAATTTATGCCCAATCAAACAGACCGCGAAACACACGAACCCGCTCGCTCACTGGCCACAGCTAGAATCCTGCCAGTCCTTCAAAAAACCTGTGACAGAACCTACGACTTGAGCTCTGAAGGACATGATTGATCGCTTTTCTCTCCGTATTCACTCAATGCATTGTTTTTTCAAGCAAACCGCATGCTGAATCAAACATATCCATCTAAACATGATCAAGCCATCATTCAGCGCGACTTCCAAAAATGATTCCACGAAAATCTGGTCAGCATGAAAGTCAGTCACGCAGTGCACGATGACCTTAATCAGGGTCTGGTTTTGAGCGTCAAGTACCTCTCGGCTGCCCCCAGGATCAAATTCAATCTCCCAAGAGGGCACTAGATGCGATGCGATGCGGCGTCATAGTCGGCCGATGCCATTGATGTGATGTCATGCAAGATCCGCGCCGTACGTTCTCATCTGCTTGCTCCATAACACGAGCTTAGAATTCTGCAAAACTATCCTAGTCCAACTCTTCACGTTCCGACTCCCGTTACCACTTTGCCGTGCACGCTCATGTAACGCAATCTCTGTAGATTTGGATGGAGTGGACTTTTAAAGTATATAATGTTTTCCTGGGAAATGATTTTTCGTGTAGCTTATCTCAAATATGAAAATCCTTTTCCTCTGGAAACGAAGTGGCAATATGATCATGGTATGTTGTTAATAATTTCGTTGCATCGCTGTGTTCATTTCTGGACATTATAAAATCTTAATTATAACAGCTAAGCTATATAACTTTGATCTTAATTCAAGACTACAATTAATACATTCGATTCCTTGACATGTGCTCAAAAATGATGAAAAATGCATCAAATAAGACTTGATATTTTCATTCACATTTTTTTACTTTGTGAGGTTGGTCCCAGATGGCATTTTCAAAACCCCTCGAGGGCAAATAGTATTATTAATTCTAGTCTCCAGCAAACCCAGAGGCAGTATAATATTGAAGCGAACCAATTTTCCTCTCGACTGCTTAAACATCTCGTTTTGTGTATTATTATGATAACCGGTCAATTTCTGACCGCACTTTGTTGAGACGCACTCACTGTATAACGACAAGCATCGTCCATCAGAGCTTATTCTCAAGCCCGCCTGCCGCAGATGCAAGCCATCTCCTCGCAAACAACGAGATCTCGGCATCGACGATCAGCCAATCAAAATACTGGTGCAGGGCTCGAGAGCGTCACCAAATCCAATTGGGTTTTGTTGGATTTTCGGCGAAAAATGACCTGCTGACCGGTGAGCTGGCTATCTTTTCTGGCCGTAAAGTTAAATAAGAAAATTTTACACGAAGAAAGCACATTCTTCTCATTTGATCGCAGTTAATTTCTTTAGCGCTCCAAGCTAATCGCAGATTTATTTTTAAATTATTTTTTGTTTATAATTTAATCGGGGATGCACAACAAAAAGCGTTCAGTTTTGAGATTCCCATTTTGCGGGGCACGAGTGAAAATGTGATTAGGACCAGTAAGGACCACGAAGGACCACGAAGGACCTTGCAAAATCGTTATATCACTTGTAGATATCGAATAAGACATTCTTGAGCAGCGCAATCATTTTTATTTATAGAAAAACCGTGTTTTTGATTGCATAAGAGATTAATATTGTGCTGCAAACTTAGTAATAAGTAAGAACCTTTATCTTATCCGTGGGGTGGCCTTCGCCCCTTCCCTCCCACGCATAAACGCCCATTATTGTAGATATATCTAAAGGAAACTGTACATGGAACGTAGGTATACTAATTAAATTCGAGCTTAATTTAACGCTATTTACAATAATTAACATGTTACAGAGAAATCTGCTGTTCATCGCTACCCTAAAAACACCAATAGCACGACGGCTTCAAAAATATCACTGATGCTAGGTGATTATAAGCACACATCGCACAGCAATATTATACCGGAATATCCTCCATGATGATAGTCACTAAAATAGCATGCTCGCAAATACACAGGAGAGCGGCGAACACAGTATACACACGCCAGATAGATGCCTTATTATAATGGCTCGTGTTTTCATTTAGATCTAGAGATGTATGGACTCAATTGGTTCAATATGGTGCAGGCAACATGCATGCGTCGGTTTGCCCGCAATCACCGCGTCGGATCGGGGGTGGATGACGGGGTTGATGGGGGTGGGGGTGGTTGACGGGGGCTGCAGGGAAGAGGTAGATTCTGACATGTTGGTCACAATAAAACACAACAAATGGACACTTCTCCACGTCGTTTACTACCGGGTGCACGGAATGCAACTGTGAAAATATGAATATCATTCGAGCTTTGTTCAGGGATTTTCGATATTTATTGACGGGCTTTTCATTAAATTTATTGTTTTAATTTGCTTTTTGATGTGTTTCACTTCAATTTGTTCAATTAAACATTGTTTCAAACTTCAAGGAAGTTGCAGACGAAACAAAACTTCCGTTGCCCCTGAACGCACCCCGCAGAGCAACTAAGCTTAAACTCGGCACCTCCACCTAAAAAATGGTTTTGTCAATTAAATCGTTTGGCGATACCTTGTTTCAATACAAAAAATAAATCAAACGCCTCGCCCTTCATTTGTGTGGAGGCGCCCACTCAATAAATATCCAATAGCGCGTTGGAGGTTAGATATGGCTACAAATGTATTGGCGAACAGAAAGCCAGCGCGCTTTGAAAGTTATGTCTTGTATTAGCAGGCGGTAATAGGTTCACTTTTAAAAACTCTTTTCCCAATCCCGAGGGAACAACTAGAATGTGCACCCTGTTGGAAGAGGGTTGTATTAATTGGGAATGGGGATGGACCCGTGTATAGTACGCCGGCTAAATGGAGTGTCTAGCTTACACATACGGTGCACCGAATATTACAACGCCGGCGTTGCCGAGTTAAAAAGAGCCAGAGAGTAAATGGCCCATAATCACCGTAGCAAACCTCATAAACAAAATTGATACAGGAACAAAAATTAGCTTTACTCAATAACGTGTCTGTGCATGCCTATACCCTGCTAGGAGAAGTATCGTGATATTAAGGGGTAGCGATAGCGCATGTGAAAGGTTTTAAGCCACTTTCATGACTTCCCGATTGCGAAATTGGAGATGAATCCAATTTTTCGTTTATTATTCTCGTTTCCATTTAGTCCAATTACAATACTAATGTCCGGTGTTATTAGTTCACGTTCTAATGGGGGGCCGTTAGACCAGCGACTTTCTATGCTGCGTCTATAACTGTGCACTGTAGGTATGCTGAGAGAACGGCTAAACATGATGTGTTAGTTGGCATTGCAGCTTTTGACCAAATGATCGCACCCCAAAATGGTGACAGTTCGTTGCCTTCGCAATTGATGGTAATCATTAGCGATTAAAACCGGGACTAATATTTTATTTAACTCGTTCAAGTGTTCCCCCGTAACATACGGCGGTCTTAAAATGTAATACTCTTTCCCCTCTCACATTTTTGTCGACATTGAGGCAATTTCTAATTTTTTATGGGATAACTTAAAACAAAGCACCAAACAAAAACCGCAAAAAGTCACGCTTTAATTATTTAAAGTGCACGGGTATAAAAATTACGGTTCCCAATTATTAGCAAAGTACACGTCATTCATATATTACCTACTCCATTTTACATCACGCAACACATATATAACGCGAATTGAATAAGACGATGTCTGCAAGCGATAACCGTAAATTGCTATTCCAGATGACGCGACGACGCCGTAATTTCAAAGAGGTCATTGATTGTTCTGTTCACGTAGATCATAATTACTACCGCAGCATCGGAAGCAAGCGTCCTTATTAAGCGCAGCACCTACTACAATACTGAATTACGCGAACCAATCTCTAATAAAGTGCCATTATCTTCCTACTGCGAAAATAAAACTTTTTTTAAATTACTACTCATTCTAATTTTATTACTTTTGCCATGAGATCGGATGAACTTTGAAATAGCTTCCAATAACTTCCGATGGATTATATGGAATAATACGTACAGACTGAACACCCCCTCATGCCATCAACTATAATATATACGTCTTCTCCTTGAACTAATAATATAATTCCTTAATCAACCAGCTTAGAGGAAAGTTAGGCTGAAACGAACTAATCGTAACATACGGATGCTATAGTCAGAACACTTTCGGGAAGAGCTTCTCTCCTCCCTTAACTACAGATGACAGTTTGTGATTCCAACCGAGTGTTCTTAGAGTGGGAACACTTCATTCGGCGGGTAGGGTAGGGGGGGGGGGGTGATGCGAAGGAGCTTATTACCGAGACACAGTAGTAACAACCCCCAATTGCCACCCTTATAAAATATGAATATCCTAAGTCTATCAATCTCATTAATGTTGTGGGTGATCGTTGATGCATGCAGAAGAGAGCGCGCAGGGTGGCTAGAATCGTACTCCAAGGGTTGGGTGACGGTGGGTGGTTGCTGCGTAGGAGCAGGGCGAGTGTGACGGAGAGAGACCTAACTTGAACTGATAACAGAAACCGTTATAAGCCTATTTCACGTTATGCTCTCTCCCATATCAGATTAATTAAAGCAACATTGTAGATATATCAACATGGAGAATCTAGAGAGTTTATAATAACTTTACGATTTACGACGCAAAGATGAAACTATCATAATTATTTAGATCCTTACAACCACCCCCGTCCCTTTCCGCCGTTCCTTCACATTTCCTCTCCACGTTCTTACGTCGTTCCTACACTTGATTACATGCGATAATAACATAATATTATTGGTTTTAAGTTAAATTGCTGAAACGTTTTGCCGGTGATAAGTGGCCGCGGGCATGCTCGGCGAGATAAGAAAGGTGTCTTGGACATTGGTGGGGTCATTACAATCAATCATTTCATTCCTACTAATTCAGTATATACTATGGTATGTACGATTAGCAATGCTACGAACTCGCTCGGATAAACTTTGCTAATAGATATTATGTGGCCATTTTACTTGCTTGGTCTGATTTCGGAACGTGCTTGTCCGTTCATGCACGGCACTCGTTCATAGTGAAGCAGAAATCGACTGTGACCCACCCTGCAGCCAAGTCACTTGCTAAGTTAGTTGGAAATGGGAAAATTTTCAATTTGCCAACAAAGAAAATATAATGGATCTAGTTATTTCCAGCATGCCAATGACGAAAATAAAGTAAACAACGCTACTTATAATCAATTTTCGTCTATCAGTTAAGCTAGTTTTGTCAGGGAAAGGGGAGTGAGACACATTTTCAGCCGTGCCCTGAACGATTGATAGGTTGACAGTGATTGAAAGCTGAAATGAGGCCATGACAAGTGAAATATCGTTCGAGGTGCAATTTAGACCAGTGGAAGACAGCGCAGCTAATATAATGGAAAAGTTGAAAAGGCTGATTGCTTATGTAATGAAAATAGGTTCCGCAATTTGGAACGAAGAAAAACTCTTTTGGGTACGTGGGCAGGTAAAGATGGAAATTTTTGTCAAAATTTAAAATATTCTGTGTAAAATGTTTGGAGACCTATTATAACATTTAACACAAATCCTCAGATACGATCAAATCGCAAATGGACAGCGTTTGAAAATCATTCGTCCAATCAAATGGAATGGCATTTAAAACAGCATCCCTTGTGTGCATGAAATTCACTTCATCTCATTAAAGCGATCACATAGAATTTTGGTTTCATCACATTTGACATGACATATGATGACATAACACAGTTTCAAAAATTGACGTTTACAACAGTCAATGCAGTGAGCAGCTAAAAACAGAGCAGCGCACAGCGCAGAGAGAGAGCTTGCGACACGGCGAAACCACGAAAACACATTATTTAGTGTCTATCATTGATGAGTGACGAGCGACGACAAAACCATAATTCATCAAGGGAACGGTAAAAAAAAACGGAATAATTGTTTTTTTCCCAGCTCCATTCCCTCTCGCAGTACGGAGTTGAACAGTATGTTTTAAAATTTACGTTGGCTCGTTTGAAAAACAGCGTAACAAAATTACATTCGTGGTTTTAGAAGAGAGTCCGTACGAAGTTCAACTTGTAAAGATACAGTGGCGTCCAACCGGTCAGATCTCCCATGACCGTTCACCAACGACGACGGCGACGATGACGACGACGACGACGGCGACTCATCCGACCAAACAAATCCATTAATCATCATCCAAGACAAATCATAATATCTCGCTAAACGCTCGGACAAAACTCTGCATAAACCCGCCGCCAAACATGATGGATGTTTCGTCAGATAATCTCGGCGTGCATTTCTATGTTCTATACCTCCAGCTCGTCATCCGTTCAACAGCTCTACTAACCCACTTCGAGGCTCTTTTATCCAGCAACGTCCACCTCCTTCCTTCCCTCTATACACTCTACTACGACAAGTCCCCCAATTTTTCTCTTCTGCTTACAACCCTGCTCACCCCATCGACCTCCCCACCTCGCTTCATTCACTATTACAGAGAGCGAAAAAACTTTTTTGTAGCCTGAACACGAAAGAGAATGAAGTTTGCGGGAGGTTTCGACATGCGCGCGCGCACCTGTTGAGTCAGCGCCGTCGTGCCGCTTTTCCTTTCTCCAACAACGGAAAATTCAATGAATATCAAATCGACTTTGACTGTACAATCAAAAGAGAATAGAAAAAAAGTCGGCCTATTAAAGTAAGCGGAAAGGGTCCATAGGCGAGATGCGAGAAGAAATATTCACATGACAAGTAGAAATTGTGATCGCTTATAGTCGTGAATTGCTCTGAGCTATAAAGAAAATATTTCTATAATGATATGTCACGTGGATGGAAAATTATTAGGAAACGTGTTGTACACATAGAACTGCTTGGAAATTGTGTCTGAAGCTGTCGAATACGCTTTAAAAATTAAAAATTGTCTACTTAGACTTGGATCAACCCCTTGAAATGAATTACAGGATCGATCCTGATTATTCAATACTTCATTGGATTCAGAAGATGATTTTATTTCAGTATTTCTCAACACTTTAAGTCTCTCTTCAAGTTAAATGACTTTCATCTCTTGTCACACAACGAAAGTATATTTGAAGTACCGCTAATTTCTTACTAAAATCCAAATCAAATAACAAAACGTATAATTAAATTATAATTAAGCAGCAATTAAAGTCACCCACACACATCCGAACATACCCATCAACCACATGGCCACGTCAAACGCAACTCTCACAAACACCCTTATCATTTCGCCCCGCAAGATTTATTTGTGTTCCACACTCCCGCTTCTTTGCGTATTTTCTTTGCATCTCGAACGTCTATCTACGTTCTTTCTTCACGTTCCCGTCCATCTTCCCCCACCCCAACGACTCCTCCCACCGCCTTGGCCTTCCGCCGTGTTTTCCACGAGGGTGGCGCATAGTCATTTTCATAATTCCCTCGTCTGTATTCTCTTCGTCCAGCACCGGCAACGGAGAATCGAACCACGCGAGTGACACAAACAAAATAGACATGGCTGCTCGACTGCCATTGCTGCCAGTGCAGCCCAAGCGTCCCTGGCTGCCCATGCGTCCTGTATGTCACAGCCGCGTTGCGAGATGGAGTCTCAAAAAATCTCCACAGCCACCGCCGCCGCCGCCGCCGCCGCCGCCGCCACCGCCACCGCGAGAAGAAGAATTGAGATGTTTTTAAAGGGTTAATTATCTTATCTGTTCGTATGTGACTCGAATAAAGAATGTTGCGGTCTTGATTCTGATTTATAAGCGCTAAATTCTTTACATAGTAGGATGGGTTGTTTTTACAGATTAAAGCGGAAACAGAGTGGAAGTGCCGGTTCTTTTACCAACTCAGTTTGTATGTTCACTATTGTAAATTATGTGGCCATAATATTCCCTTTCAATTTCGAATTTTAAATGTTTCTGTTTGTCATTTGGCATGGATTTATTGCCCCGAGGTTCTGTATATCGCTTTTTTCGAACGTGCTTCTTATGGCCAAGTTCGTGATGAGTGGATATCCATGTACTACACCCATGCAATTTTGTTCCGAGTCACTAGGATGTCGTCATATTCCCGGTCTAAATCGACTTTTGAATGTTTCATTAAATATTAGAGCGTTCTTTCCTCCTTTAATATGCATTGTAGAAGTTTTTTTCAAGATGAACCAACAGGAATAAAAACACTTCAGAATGGGCGAGTAATTGAGCCTCGACGGAAAAGAGAGCATGCTCACACCTTCACCTTCATCTTCACCACCACCACCACCACCACCACCACCACCACCACCACCACCACCACCACCACCACCACCACCACCACCACCACCACCACCACCACCACCACCACCACCACCACCACCACCACCACCACCACCACCACCACCACCACCACCACCACCACCACCACCACCACCACCTAAAGAATAAAACAACTTCATTAACTTTGGTGGGATTATGTGTTTTCTTTGTGCATATAGCAATGGGCTAGCATGAAGCACGGCTCCTTAACCCTTCAGCCTCCTGCTATGTCCCTGCCACTGCCCCTGTCCCTGTCCCTGTCCCCAACAACACGGGGCCTACGATCTGGGAACAGTGACGGAGGTACTCCCAGGTGAAGACTATTCTCCGCCAAGTGCACCCCGTTGGTGCTACAAGATAACAGGTTAACTTTTGCTTACTTTTTAATAAACTGCAAAGTGGGTAAGAAAAAAAGGGATAGACATTTTTTCCTTATGGGCACTTTTCTCGCGACATGTTGTGAAGCACGCCTTACGTGCTATTATTTTAAATTGAAGACGAAAAACTGCACTTAGTATGCAGGAAAACGGTGTCTATTTCCACGTTTCAACACTAATATCAGCACATGGAAAACACTGTGTTTAGTGGGATGAGTTTTCATCCCGCCTCTCGCGGTGTTGATGATTTCTCGTATCGGTCAAATACCGCTGTCCCTTGACGGGCTTCTCTCGAAGGAGAAAACGATGAGCGAGAGGAAAATGAAGCCGGAAAAATATGTATACGCTCTAGCATCTTTACCGGAGAGCAATGGGTCGCGGGCTCGAATTCCAATTTATGCATTTCCGCATTAGTTTTCATTCAATTTCTGGTACTCTACAGTGATCAACAAAGATCTGATCATCTGCGACGTCAGTATTATCTCTCAAGAAAATATCATCCTACAAGTTAAATAATAATTGAATGGTCAAAGCAGGACCGGCAGCTTTTATAGCGCGCCGTTTTCTCAGCTTCTTTCCTCGCTGCGTCGAAACTGGAATATGTCTTTCTCTCTCTTAATCTTCTCCGCGCAGATGTCGTCCAGTTTGTAATCTCGCACTATGAGTTCCCTAGTCTTAACGGCGCGGGCAACTTATAACCATCAAAACAACATGACAATTGTTAGCAGCAAGCCGAACAAGATGGCGTCAGAATGCTATCTATTTTGTCGATCATCTTCGACCAAGTTTGGAATGACTTCTCGTTTATGTCTATCTATCACGATGGACGCTGCTCTCTCTTGCTCACCCCTCTCTAATAGGGGCAATTGCCAAATTATTGCTGCTTGGTATATTGGAGGCTGCCAAAGCCAATTCCAGAAAAGAGAGCAAAAAGTGTGATGCTATGATGGGGTTCTAAATTTCAATGTGTGACATATACAAATACAAGTTTTTTTGAGTCCGTCCCTCCCATGTTTTGTTTTACCCCGAGTTTAATATCCCGTTGCAGCGCCTGCTTATTAGTTATTGACTAAATATTCACCTATACAGAGTGTTGGTACTTAGCGAGATTGCCCGAGAAGCCCGATAAATTAGCTATTACAGCCAACTTGATGGCAAGAAAAGGACATAACTTTGGTGTGGTCTGCACAAAACGGACACTGGCCCTAACTTGCAAGTAACTTATAGGCATTCGCCGGCCGCGAGGATTAAATTTGATCACTGCGGACATCAAGATACATGGCACCATTAGAGAAAATGATGTATGTGCGCTTTTAGGGGCCTAAAACTAAAACATTTCACTAACATCTCTGTCCTTCTTTCGTCCTAAGCTTTCCTGGTCTCAAGAAAAGCGACAGTTTTATTATTATCTAAGAGCTTTCCCGTAAAATAAAATAAAACAGGAAAACTGGTCGGAAAATTCGTTTTACAGGTATCGAGTCCTATTAAACTTTGGTGGGAGATAAAAAAAAGTAGAGCTCTTCAACTCTTCGAAAAATACACTTCAGCCATAAAAAAGGGTTGCACATATCAAAGAAGTCGCTACTATACATCAATTTAGACAACTTCTCAAAAGTTTCATATTTTTCTTCGACTGCAAGAACCCTATGCCGCCGCACGATCGACATGACTTGCAATAATTAACAGACACCTCCTCCAAATAACCGTCGCATAATTTGACCGAATGTTCTAATTTTGATTCAAATGTAGCAAATGTGCACATCTACTCCCTGTCTGCTCATAGCCGGATGTCTTCCATCTAGTTGATAAATGGACGCATCTACGAGCTTACAATGATTGCACTCGGTCTTACAACGCCGCGCTTGCGACTGCCAGCGCTCAAGTAACAAGTCTTGTGCATCTTCGCCGCAATCCGCGACCACCGCGAGTAAATTTAGAAACGACGACGACGACGACGACGCCGCCGCCGCCGCCGCCACCGCCGCCGCCGCCGATTCATCGGAGACAAAACCACGACACTAATTCACGCGGCAGAGGCGGCGTCGGCGTCGGCGTCGGCGTCGGCGTCTCTTTTATACGAACAACTCATATTTACAACTAGTGCATCCTTGCTGATTGATGTACTCGTCCAATGTAACTAACCGGCGTCTATTTCCGTATCGTCGACAAAATTCACGTCGTCGAATTTAACAAGGAAACTTTACTGCTCGCTGTTGAATGACCACAGACAACATAATATCATCGCGAGCCCAGAGCTTTTCCGGTCCGCGCAAAGTAACGCACATGAATAAACGCGAACGGTGACAATAGGAAGGCGATTTTCACTTATATCAAAATATGAATTTCGATGCTCGTGACACTTTTCTAATCTAAACCCCGCTCGCTAAATAAGAAGTGTGATTTATCGAAGAAAAACTCTCGGGTGCAAGCGAAGAGGTGAAGTTAGCTTCCTCGAAACACTCTCGAGTCCAGCGCTTAGACCAGCGCAAGTGTCACAAGAGGCAAACAAACGGGCCCGATTTACCTATACCTCGATAAACTATACACCGTTATTGACCATTATATAAATCTTATGTTTGCTTTTTGGTTTCCGTCCATTAGTAGAGGAGAAAATTTCGCTCGCCTTATTCCAATTCTGGGAGTCAGGGTTCCTTCCTTGGTGTCCGGTCGCCGTTTATAATATTCTATAAACTGTTCTGCCGGGGCCGCGCCGACCCTAGCAAGACAATCTCACATAACCTGGAGCGAGCAGCTCCCCGAGTATAGAAAGACTACGTCGGCCAGTCGGTCGGGATGGGGTAGTTAGAGTTTGGTTTCATATGATTTAAACGAAGCCTTAATGGAGCAATAAATACGACCAGTTTCAATACAGGAGCTTGTAAGGACGATCCGGCAATACATTATAAGTTAGCGAGCAAGCAAAGTCCGCTGCTAGCTTCAGGAAGACCCCGAGGTGGACCGAACCCGTATCTCCTAGTCTCTTTCTGTTCACAATGAAATATTATGGCAAACAGCTAGAAACGATTTCATAAATTGTTCGAGTTCCAGCGTTGAAAGATTATACAAGATAGATGGGATTTGCAATAGAAATGTTGACCTCAAATATTAGATCGGCACCACAAGAAAACTTATGCCATCATTTTCCTTGGTGCGCGCGCGCGTCTTGCCATATAAAGATGTTATATGATTGTTTCATTTCAAGAATAGGACTGTATAACTATTTTACTTAGCATGAGTAATGGAAGAGGAATTGATTATACGATGCGGAGAAACTCGCAAATGTCCACCATCAAATAGCGAACCGACGACGAGGAGCCATAAAAACTTTGCGCATGAGATAAATAAATCGTGTAAATTAACTTACAGATGATGTATGACAATGAAACAGACGTACGAAACACTTAACAGTAAATAACGTATTTTGATTAAATTTCAAACTTTAAAAAACTTCCATATACACGGATCTATCCATCTTTTAACGCTTCTTTGCGTGACGGTCACAAATGAAGGGGCTGGCCAAAAGTCAAACAGTCTTAATTTATTGGACAAGTTAGTTGGTCTGTTTGGTCCTTCTGATGGTCTTCCTGTATGCCGACGCCAAAAACCTGACGAGATTACAAGCTTTCAGAGGCAAAGACACAAAAAACGGACCAAAGAAAAACTGGAGAAGTCATAGATGCGCTGGCTTGTTGAACCGATAAAGAATTCACGACAGCATAGGTGACACTACACTAGGGTGACTCTATTAAGGCACCCGAAAGTCAAAACCTCTGCGGCACGGCGAGCCCGTAGACCTGAGCATGGCCCGGTGTCATTATTATGGGCAGAGCGTATCAGTTGTTGTATTGTCCCTTTTGTAACTTTGGCAATGCAGAAATAAAGTTCCTTTCAATTCCTATAATTTCCCATATTCCACAGATTCGAATTCAGCTCGTTGACAATGCCCGTTATCGACAAAATTAATAGCTTTAGGTCTGCTTCTTTTCCTTCCTTTCGTCATCATTTTAAAAACTAAAAAACACAGTTTTCGTCACCCTGAGCCTTCTCGCCACCCTCTTCCATTGAATTGCTAAAAGTTATGCATACAGTTATCTACAAGTTCGTAAATAATAAATTGAAATTACTTTTTTCCAGCAGCCAGGAATCATATTATGAAAGAGGGAGAAGCGAGAAAATAACTTATGGTTTTTGCTTCTTTTGCTGCTGTGGAAGAAACACAACAGACATTCACATACGTCGCTGTAACTCAACGTGAGCCCAGATACACATTAATACAACTTCTCCACGCCGCCCATTCTCAAAATTTCAAATGATTTGTGCCCGTACAGGGTGTAAACTAGTAGAAGCAAAATACGATGGAATCGAGTCAGATTCCCTCCACCACCCAACAGTAACACCCACCACCCAGCAGATATCTCTTTCCTTTTCTCTCCATTGCTTTACTGGGAAAGTGCAATTTACAGATAAACTCGCAAGAGCAATGATTTACGTCTGAAAGCTTGATAAACTCATATTCCCTGCTTGAGTGAGTAATATCTGCATAAAACCTTGAATAGGATTACAAATGTTCATAAATTTTGTGTGCTATAATTCAGTCAAGCAAGCAAGCAAGCCAGCGGGAGGAGTTTTCAGAGTCTAGCGAGGGACACGATTCGTGCACAGTGAGAAGAAGGGTAAGGGTAGGATGCTTTATGATGGCAGATAGATACGTAGTTTGATGTATGGGGGCCGACAGCCTCTCTGCCATGTCTTCTATTACTGCCTACTCCCGCTCATGGCTCATGGCTGGCCTGCTCACCATGGCTCATGTATGGCTCATGTGCCTCATGGGAAGATCAACGCTTGCTGGCTGTCCACTCTCTATCCTTCATGGCCCCCCTTCAAGAGTGGTCGACCGACGCCAATCGTAAAATATCAATACAGCCAAGTCATTAAACAGAAACAATAATGCAAATCAAGCCGAGAGAATTGTGGACAACAAGGTGGTGTGTATTATTTATCTCGTCTGTGTCCTGGTTCTGGTCTGCAAGGAGGAATGAGTGCAGCGAGTTGGCAAGATGTCGAAGAAGTTACGACGCTGCTTAGCGAAACATGCTTCGATGAAGGGCTGTCGCGTTAAGTGAAGGGGCTTCAGTGTTTGGTGGATCAAAAGTTTACAAGGAGGACAAATTTATGTCAAATTTACACGGC
This sequence comes from Nemurella pictetii, assembly GCA_921293315.2. Classification (NCBI taxonomy): domain Eukaryota; kingdom Metazoa; phylum Arthropoda; class Insecta; order Plecoptera; family Nemouridae; genus Nemurella; species Nemurella pictetii. The sequence goes on from OV121115.1 coordinate 25,428,726, forward strand.
ATTATCCGGTAACAGTGAAGCCAAACGCCGAAGAACTTCGCCCCGTCTTGATTCCGTCTCTTGACTTACGAGAAAAACAAAAAAATCCAGTTCATTCCGCGAAGTTTGACCAATAGTATATAAAGTGGGTATAATTCTCTTCAGATCCCGACTGAAGTATACCTCTCAGTCTCTACCACGCCTCAAACACCCATCCGTCTTCATGTAAGGAAGGACTATAATTAAATCCCACTGCAGAAGTATTTCAACTATTTTATTCCAATTATGCGTAGTATCTTGAGAAGTTTATTGGAAATGCAGACAATATAGAAGCCCTTTCTTCAAATACAAAAGTTTATAACCAACTTGTCACATGTGCTCACAACTCGCAAGTTATTCGATTAACCGATTCCTCACCCACACCCATCAACATCTTTTGCATAATGAACCATTAATTGGTTGTCGTGCTGCATGGAGAAAGAATTATTTCGGCAAAATAATCATCTCGATGTAGACTCGTGGTGTTTACTTGTAGAACGTTTGGTTTATTGTCGTCGGTTATAAATGGGCACATACGCGGCAGGGAATCAGCCCTGAAAGATGTGTAGCAAAGCGCACACAGCGTCATTGATAAGGGATCTTTAGTGCATTATGCATCGCATCTTAACTTGTCTCGCCAGCAACACGAAGTTTATATATTATTAATGCGCGTCCGATTGGTTGCTTTGCGTTCTTCACTCGTAGATCAAAATGCAGTGTGCATGCAGGGCCGCTATTCGCGTGATCAACCTGTACATGCTAATGTCCCTGCCATGAAATAATGCGCACCTAGCCAAATGAATTTGAACTCCGAATAAATGGAAAAATGAAATGGGCCATCAAGACGAGATGCACCTTTAGAACCCAATTGCCAATCAACGTCTTGCAAGTAATGGAAAATGAACATGATGTGCACGTTTAGGTTCGTTTTCTCAAACACGCCCATTATGCCTCCAGAGGGCATTGCAATTTGCAGTTTCCTGTAAATCGACACGATTTTATTTGCGCACTATACCAATAAAATGTGGCATACACGCCTCGAGTTATACCCGGTGGTTCTTCAAAAGGAAACGAGAGATAATTCAATGCAAATCTGTGCTCAGGTCGGTAAGAGAGATCTTATTAAACAGGAGAGTTGACGCCGCATGATGCAAGAGCAGCAGCACCAGCAACAGCAGCAGAAACACAACAGCAGCAGCAGCAGCAGCAACAGCAGCAGCAACACAACAGCAGCAGCACCAGCAACAGCAGCAGCAACAGCAGCAGCAACACAGCAGCTGCAGCACCAGCACCAGCAACAGCAGCAGCAACACAACAGCACCAGCACCAGCAACAGCAGCAGAAACACAACAGCAGCAGCAGCAGCAGCAACAGCAGCAGCAACACAAGAGCACCAGCAACAGCAACAGCAGCAGCAACACAACAGCAGCAACAGCAGCAGCAACACAAGAGCGCCAGGCAGCGGCGTTGGCTGCAGACAAGCACCCACGCTTGGCCTAGAAGACAGCGAATGAGTACCGAGCCCTAAGACAGACAGGCGGCAGGTGGAGATGCGTGCACGTAAATCAACAACACATCGGCCTCATGCACATTCGGAAAGCCGGCGTGTGTTGCACCATTGTGAATGGTGATTGTGAGCCGTGGTGTGTTTGTGTGTGCTGCCTATAACCAGCCTTAGCTCATACGTCCGAGTCCAAGATGATAATTACACAGTGCCAACCGACAGGCATAACTCTCAACAACCAATGGGAACATAACTTACGAGTGCGTGTATGTCAATGTGGGGTTGGCAGAACAACGACTAATGTAATTTATAGACGAAATAAGAATTATATTGATAGATTGCATGGGTGTTAGTAATAGGGAATCTTTATTTTAATCAGGTAGATATATGCTAAGATGAGTTAGAATAGCTAATCAAAAAAAATCTAGCTCAAAGATTAATTACTCAAAAACCTTTTGTATGGAATAAAAATTATGAGGGTTTATGGGAGGATATTTTATTACTAACATTACCCTTCACATATCAGATATGATTTAAGGTGTTGTTTGGAAATAACAACCAACGTGTCTGAAATGTGAGTGTTTTATTACAGGTTAGAAGAAGGAGAAAAGATTCAATCATTCAATCCGATTCACTTCGAAGCTGGGAAATATGCGGTCGAGTTCTTTACAGCCCAAAAGAACCAAGACGTAAGAGAGACACCGAGATTTATACGAAGAAACCCGTATATTCTCGGGCATGACGTTAAAATTTATAATTACTACGATATCCACGAGGCAAATTAAAGCATAGACAAAAGCTTTGAATCGCTAATTGGAACTATAAAGCAGATCACACGTCGCCACTAGACAGCACAGACTATTTATAATAACTCAACTAGCATCGCCATCGCGCATCGCAGGTCGATCATCGGCCGAGAAAGTCGGCGACAATTGCCAGTAGCCTGACGGGCACACCTACCACCAAGCACCTACAGCCGGCCGCGATGACATGCGCCTGATTGCACGGAGTCATGTGCATTTCGTGGCGAAGACAACGGGCGTCGATGCGGCGCTCCCCCCGGCGACCCGAGGATCGACTTCAAGCGAGCTGTTCGCTGATTGACGCCCCGACTTCGCAGTCCGGCCACCTCGTCGTCCTCGTCGCCGTCGTCGTCACCGTCGTCGTCGTCGTCGCCACCGCCGCATTAACATTCACGCCGGGCAAGGCGGAGTGATGTCACATTCGAGTTGCACACCTTTTGACCCCCTTGCAGACTCCCACTTGCACGGCAAGTCGTTGACCGCCGCAAGTTGTGTGCATGCACACAACTAGATTCAGTCGGCTAATGCGATGATTTACACCATAAATTACGGGTGGTAAGAGAAACCATCAACAACTGACGAAATTTAGTTGAAAGGAAATAAATTGGTAAAACAAGATCGTTGATCAATGAGAAAAAAAGTTATTGGACTTGTTCGAAAGGTATATCTATATAATATATTTAGCACGCAGCTGCTTTCAATCATTTTAATTTCAAACGTGAGTTAATTGTCGGTTTGTTTGCTAATTATTTAAGCAGGAAAATCAAAATGTTTGGTTTCGATCGCCAGTGATCCGTGAAGCGACACTTTCTAGTATCTTTATAGAATGGCATCTATATGGTACGCCCCAGCGCAATGTTACCCAACTCAACCTGAAGCAAGTAACCTGAGAGAATGACAAATTAGTCGACTGTTATAGAGTTTAAGTCGTTAAAGGATCAACTTCAGGAAAAATATTGCTCGCAAGTGCCAAATAAATCCCGTTTTAATATTTTATAGAATCAAGTATGGAGAGCGGCGACGGAATGCTCGGACTTATTCAAACAATTATGCTAAAAATCCCAACACGTGAATGATTTAGATGCAAATAGATAACTGCGTCAATGGTTTCTTGCACCGCGGTGAACTTGTGGGTCAAGCTGGCAGATCTCTGCTCCTAAGTGGGTCCATCTACCAAGGAATCGCGGTTGCTGACATCTCAAAGAATATAATGATCGATGCAGGAGTGCCCACCGGCCATTCCACACAATAGCGTATCAATTTGCAAAAAGAAATATATATCTTTGCTAAAGTGGATGGTATCTCATGGTGATGTAATTGGCTTTATGTGTAGTACTCAGATACATTCAAATAAAGTAAGCGCTTATTTTCTGATATGCCTAAGGTCGCGACTCAATCTTACATATGAAATACATTTTAAGATGCATGCAATCATTAATTTTAGTTGCATATACCTTTGGGCTTGCACCATCGTTTTTGATGAATTCCCATGTCTTACTTTGTTCTATTGACACTCTCCAGAGTTGGGTGTGACAAGGAAGACAAACTACACCATCTTTATTTTAGCCCAATTAAATAGGAGTATGCTTCTTTTATTTATGTGTGTCAATGCAGCTCGTAAAGTAGAAGTCCATTGTATCAACCAATCGCAACCTTTGCGAACATGTTTTCCGAACAGATATTGGCGGTTGCTAATTAAACGATGATTTTCTCCCACAAAAAGTTGACTTTTGTGCGATATGGGGTTTTCAAATTGACATATTAAAAGGCACGTAAAATTTGTTAAATTTCTAGCGGATTGCGGATAAATTGTGATGAAAAACATCACATCGATGACGAGTTCACAACAACGGTTGGTTTAATCTATGCATTTATTCAGCGATTGCAAATAAATGACCGGCGATTCAAGATATTCAAGGTATGCTTTTCGAACACAAAAGGCTACCTCCAATACATGTTTCTGGTAAAGACGTTTTGGTCCAAGCCGAGAGAGCTAGCAAAGTCCGACTGGATGGATGGCTTGAGTCGATCAATTCCTATCTGACTGTTCTTGGCGCCACAGGAATTCCTCTGATCGTCTTAAATCTTTCAAACAGGACAGTGCCTTTAATGGAATAGGTGTCCTCATAGGTATATTTAGATAGGCTTTCTTGTTTATCGTCTAGATTTAAGGATTGGTAAACCAGTCGGACTCCAAGACACCGACAGTTACCAATCAAGCGTACTTTTACGAGCTTCATTTCAAGACTATACAGATTGCGGTGTTCAGTAAATGTTATATTCTAGAATATTTTTAATAAATTTTATCGTTTTGACGACTGCTAATAAATATACGGTAACGGTCATGGACATTGATATTTCACATGAGTTCCTTCCAAAAACAGAACCTTCAATTCGTTATCTTGCAAAGCAGATAAATCAAACCGTCAACTGGTGGGTATCAAAAAGAATATACAATGTAATTTAAATCATCTCAAGACTGCTCGAATTCGTCTTTGTAGAATCCGATCTAGATTGTTGCGCCTGTTGTTCTCCATAACAATAATCTCGACAAAGTTTCGACTTACGAATTGTACCTTTTATTCACCTCTACACACCTCCTTTGAAAAACAGCTCAACTTCCGATGTGGGGCTCACACGGTAGCATCAGCGCATGTGTCTATCTATCTATCTCAGGTTTCTTTTCACTAGATATAGGCCTCAAAAGAGTAGGCTTCATAGCAACGATTTACGAGCGTTTGAGAGACAGGACCGAAACGGTAGAAAATGTCGCGCTGCTGGGCTCACATACGCTCAAGCACACAGCAGTTTGTATGCCTATGCACTTTCCATAAGAGTAAAGTCATAAATTGCGCGAGCAAACCACTGTCTACTATTTTTCTCTTTCTTTCTCTCTCCCTTATATATTGCTGATTTATAAATATGACTGTGAAGTATAATAATACGAATATCTCCCTCCTCCATCCCACCCCGTCCCTGCCTCGCCACCCCTATGGCTGAATCGTCTCTAAAGGTATATAATTGAAAACTGATTTACGCGGTCCGAACTGTCAGATGGAGTCAAGAACTCGGGACCGGCAAAAGCCACATCAGGAAAAACCAGCAGGACCCATTGAGATTCGCTGGGATTTTGATTTGTTGGTGATGTATTATATCAAAATGTTCGTAATATTCCTGCGACGGTGAGAGTAATAACTCATGGCTGTAAGCAATTTAACTAACACTTGGGATTCGGAAAGCTCCGGTGATATTTTAATGAAAGAAATTCTTTTCATAAATGAGTAAAAAGGTGTAATGATAAACCACATACGAAATTTTGGTGGCACAATGCAAGGATTCATCTGGAACTCTTTCGGCAATCATTTAAGTCATATTAGTGCTCATCATACGCGGGGATGACCAAGCTGTACAGACATGTCCCAAGTACTATCCATAATACCACAGTCAAACAATAAGTCTACTTTACGATAGTATATATAAAAATAAAATATTTGCATTTTATCTCCTCCTATCTGAATATAAATGACACACTCTTTTGCATTTCAACTTCACCTATTAGCTTCCTCAATAAACCCATAAGTTGTTCCTGTATTTGGATATGGATGGGAAGTGAGAACGCATATACAGGTCTCATGATTGTCGAGTAGGGCGTTAGTTTCATTGTTCAATCGGGGTGTATTGGCCACCAGGTAGCAAGCAGCAAGCTATCTATTCAAGAGGTTGGTAGTTGGGTGGTGTTTGTAATCTTATGTAGTTGGGTCGTTATAAAGCACAAGCCCCCTCTTCAATGCTATGGTGACGACAAATAGTGGCCTAGGGGGTCACAATGTGTAGGTCAATATCTTGTCGCTGCTCAGCGGAAAGTCGACTGATGGCGATAAAGAGTGAAATAGTAAATACCAGTTAGACCAGCTCATAACGCAAATGACATTGCAGTTATATCTGAAGAGGGGTGAATTGCGTGGCAACCACAAGCAGTGTGTCACAAGACGTTCTGGCAGTGCAATGCCATCGCGTTGACCATCCTTTACATTTTAATAGGCTTGACCTGACTTCCTAAGCCCCATATGCACCGCTGTGAAATGGAAGAGTAAATTAGATCAAAGATTTCCAAAGATCAAAAGAAACAATAGGTGAAAATGAAGCGTAGACAAATTGGAAACTCGTTTTGTATTCGAAACGTATGAAATAGTTATACTATATACAATTTGTCGGCTACTTCGTCATCGCAATCCATCTCAATGCAACGTTTTGTAGTATGAGTGAACGGAATTGCCGGGCCCATGTTGTGGAGAAAAATAGTACTAGGTCTTTTCTTCTATAAGACTCACTAAAGAAGCATTGGAGATTAGAATGGAATAGATTCAATGGCACATTTCCGCAACCGATTTTTTTTTTGGCCTTGGGAATTTCCACTGCAATTTCACCGCAGGAATCTGCAGAATCGTTGCAAAATATCCTTTTGGATCTCGGGTGACCTTCGCATGGGCAAGTACGTGTGATCGACCGGCACCGGCTCTTCCTGAAGCATCGCCGCTCGCCGTAATTAGAAATTGCAAGCGAGTACACGCGAGTAGTGAGCGAGAATGAGTAAAACGGACGTAATTCCTGTTTTAGCGCTACTGGTAACGGGTAATAAGTATAATGATGCACCGACAAATAACTCAACGACAATTGTGCACTAGAAACTGTCATAACGCGAAGAAAAAAACAGAAAAGTACAGTGATATATTCACTACACTTCTATAGATGTGCAAATTAGACGTGAACTGGTTGGTCAAAGGAATTGAAATAATCTCCTTCTCTTTTTCTCTCTCCTAGTTTTAATTGCGAAGTAACGTTCTTAGAGACATCAATCAACATGATGAACGGTTGTCATACTTCTCTTTTACCTCGTTCACATTCAAGTCCATTTGGGTATAATTTACGTGGTAAGTTTCTTTCTAACTCAGTAGTCATGCAGGATCTAGCGATAATAATTCTTCTCAATCTCTCACACACATCATATGAGAGAATAGCACCGTTCACAATACTGCTCGGAAGAAGGGAATATTAAAAGCGGAGGGAGCGAAGAGGGAAGAGTTGTTAGCTAAGAATTACGAGCTTTGCCCCTTGTTTAGTAATAATGACCATGGACCTACGTGAAAGCTACATTCGGGTCGTCCTGGGACGCTTCCATCTTCTCGATATGGCCCCGCAATATGCGGCAAATTCGCTACGTCATCGGTGATATCTAAAATCACCCCCGGTTAAAACAGTAGCTCGAGTCGCTATTATTCTTGGTCCGGCTAATAAGTCTGAAGAAGTTCTAATTAGGGAATGCGGGCAAGCTAAATGAACAGAATAAATAATATGCAAATGTCCAGGTTGTTATTTTAGGTTTCATTTGCGAGAACAAACATAGAGTCTCATGGTGTCACTAAGAATATGAAGATTTAAAGGCCGCAAACTTGTCAGCCAGAGAGCGCGAAGAGTTGATTGTGAAGATAGCTATGCACGCGGTGATGGATGTGGGGTGAGATTAAAGAAAAAGTGAAAACAGCTGATCGGAGTCAGAGCCAACAGGCCAGCTCGTCGAGGGCGATTCTTCAGCTCGGAAACATCAAATCAACTGGCGTGTCACACGACTTCAGTGCTTGGCTGATCTGATTTTAGTTTCATTATTTTATAGCGGCACAAATTGCGAGCGCCGCTCCGCTTTTCCTCGGGCCCATCGTCGAGTAGCGCCGCGCGCTGGAAAGTGGAAATGTATTCGCCAATACGGTTTAGCTGATGTGCTCCACAATAAAAAACTTGTTTTTCTTATTTGACCGTCGAATTTATTTCACAACTTCGTTTATGTTTGGAATCTAGGGCAAAACTATTTTCTTGCAGTGCCTTATTTAAATTGAATACTCAAGAAAGATGAAATTATTTTTGATTGTATTATTGCCGGATAAAGCTAGTGCTATTGTGTTTTTAAAACATTTGCACTCAAATTCCAAGAAAATTGCCAGGAAACATACACAACTCTGGGCACTGCAGGCATTGAAAAATGTTTCGTCCAAAACTCCAAACATAACAGTCAGTTTTTTTACTAAATCAAATAATTTCCTACGATACGTTTGGCTGTGTTATAGTTACCATCGAAGCATGATAGCTTGCTATATGGCCTCTAGCCATTCAACTTTCCAACAAAGCAACCTAAATTAACGAATTAGTGCAGCGAAATGTAGAAGTTTCAACGTTTCTAGTTTCTCAGTTTATGGCTGTAATTCATAAGAATGGAATGGACATGTAGGAAGGTAGCACGGGTGATAAAGACTATGAAATTCTACCATTATTGCACCAAAAGTTACGAAAAGCTATAACGCTAAAAATGTATTACCCCTCATATAGACAAGCAAGCAGACAAGCTAGACGAATAGGGTTGCCATTTCGAGAAGAGACCTTTGAGGATAGCGCGCAGATAGTGCATGGTGCAGATAGCGGCATTGGGTGCAGTAGAACATGGGGGGTGGGAGCTGGTACTGGCAATGACTTCTGAACTGATGACGGGTGATCTAACGCCCCTGTTCGCGAAGACGTCGGACTGCAGTGTAGCAATATAAACCATCACTCACTGGTTATTGCCAACCTTCAGTGATTGATAGTAATAACCTAGCTGACAGAAATGTACCGAAAGGGCTCGAACAGTGCCCCGAGCGACGAGCGCCCGAGAGAAAATATGAAAAAGGCCAGCGCCCACTGCACCCCCACCATCCTTCCCAGGCATAGCCAAAATTTATCCCCTTCAAAAAATCGGTCGAGCCCGTTTCTCCTCCACGAGGTCTGATGTAGTAATGGTCACGTATCACCATCACCTTATGGAACTCATAAATCGTTGCCCCCTACCACTCGCTGCTATACTTTGAGAAAAGCATGCTGAATCGTTAGCTTTTATGGCAGACCTACGTTTAAACTCTCGAAAAGTTTTCTTGAAAACAAATCTTTCGTCTCGTGCTAGTGGCATGCAAAAAAGTGTTCAATCACTCGCCGTTACATCTGGCCGGTGCGGGTTGATCGTGCATCATGAGTACCGAGCCGAAGCTAGCTGGACGTGCATGATGCGTTTCCTCCACGAGGACGATACTTGGGAAGGTCAGGGACAGAAGGACGCCCGCTACACGCTCATAGAAATCGGGCTGGTATGGAAACAATTTCCTATTTTTTCCCCCTACAAATGAACTTGAAAGATATCAAAGCACAGGCGCATTCAAAGATGCAGAAGCCAACAAGAAAACAAGAAAAACTTATTTCAGACTTCTTCTGACTGCAACTGATAAGTTGCCGACTTTCCACGGTGGACGTTGCAGAGAGTCAGATAATGAGAAACCGATTGCATCTGTTACATTATCACTTATCATACATTCAGCCTCCGAAGAAAATACACAGATTCGTTTTTTCAAACTCGCATCATTGGCATGCGCGACATTTGGCTGTTTTGTTCATATTTATCAGCAATGGTTTGCACTTCGCAAACTGCGCCGGCTCGACTAAAGGATTGCGAGTGCAAAACACACACGGACCTGACGAGAACTATTGCCTGCAATCACGGACCAATCCGACGGCTAATAATAATACAGACGTCGCCCGCTTGACGACCGAATCAACCCGACGGCGGGGAAAGAGAGGAAAAAAGGACAAACGCCGCAAGAGTTAGAGAGAATAGCGACACTTTTGTCAATACAGTACGAGCAAAGCTATAAAGACCACTCGTGTCATTTTCGAATGACGAAACTTTTGCTCCCATTTCTCCTCGCATTGCTATATACCAAGTTTTTCTTTCTTCGTTTACAGTTTTCGAGTACTTGTTCGTCCATCGCGGGCGGCGCCCCTGCAGCCAACATCGCTAGCCCATCTTCACGCCAGCCCCCGCTCCTTCCTAACCACCCATCCACCCACTCTCATACACACTCACACACACACACACACACACACACACACAAGATTCCGGTCACCGCTTGCCCTATAGCGTCCTTCAACAAGTCGTCGCCAGAAAGCCGCTCGCATCGACGCCCCCGACGCCTCCGACGCCTCCGACGCCCTCCATCAAACAGAAACAATCACTAAAGTATCGAGAAACAAAAGATAGGCGCCATCGTTGAGGACACGGTGCGATTGAAGCTGTGCGGGACAAGTGGCACAGAGTTGCCAAACAAACAAAAAACAATAGACATTAGACTGGCGACGTATTGAAACAGATGTCAAATACGCGGATGTCTCTATTTAATCAAGAAAGCGGGGGAACACGTTGAATTGCAATATTCGCCAGAAAAACTAAAACTTTTTTATAAGCTTTTCCAAAAGGCACCTCTCACTCGCCCCTCGCCCATTCTTCATAATAAAAATCAATGGCTTAGATTATTGCATTGCGTTGGCTCCAAATTCAACGCACTCAGTGTTAGCGCGACACGCAATTTGCAGCAAGTTCAACCACCTCGCGCTCGCTAATATTAAGAAGTGCAACGGTTTTCGGCTTGGCTATGGCTCTTCTGCTTTGCCCGCTGTCGCCGCGTTGGGCGTTCGGTTCACGTGGTTCACGTGGTTCACGTGCGTCCTACGCGGGCCCCTACGCGGCGACGGTCGGCCGCACGCGTGCCGGACAACACGACACGGGGCCGGATCGCCCACGCGTCACGTCGTGTCTCCCGCACGCACCCGCACGCACCCGCACGCACCCCGAACACAATTACCTCGTCACGAGCGCGCTGCTAGCACGGCGACGCGACGATGCAGTGTGCATCGCAAGTTTGACGCTGGCCCGTTGCATTCTTTGGCCGTCCAGCGGCTATCGCGCCTCGCTTGTGCCCAAATTGTGTTGGCAAACGGCAGGAAATGTGCCACATTTAAAATAATAATCAATCTGTTAGCCATCGTTGCCATCTGTTGTGATGGAAGATGTTGACCCAAGTCTTTTCGCTTCTACAACATTGGACAATCAAGGATTTGAAAGACATGACTCGAGAAGATTTGCATAATTGCTGTGCAGTTTCGTTATATAATGTAAAAGTTATTTTACTGCTGAAGAATATGGAATAAAATTAAAATTACGAATGAAGTAATAACAAGGCATCGTCATTCGCTGCGCTATTTCGAAGTTAAATGCAAATAATGACGTCGTCGGAAAGTTTCCCGAAGTTTCTCTAAAATAGTTGAATTTTGATGGATTCATCATTCCGCATTGTTCCTTCGAAACGAATGGAGGAATAATAATGCTCCTGCCATCGTATTTGCATTGTCATTTGTTTGGTAATTTTGATTTCGCGAGCAAATGTCTCGTCGCCGGCCTAGAATGCCCCAACTCTCCGTCGAGCACGAGATTGCTCAAAAATGATGACAAAGGATTTGCTCCGCTAGAATCAGCTCAACGCAAATCTAATTATTTCCAACACTTGTTTGTAGCAGGCCCACAGAAGGTTAATTAGTGATGTTTTCTGGTCCTAACTAATTTCTTTTGTAAACTTACAAGAGTTATAATGTAATGTGCGCTTGTTCTACTCATAATAACGCTACACTTGTGATGTGACATAATTTATTATGCAAAAGAAACAATGAACAAACTGCCCCTAGAGCACGACAAAGAAAAACACTTTTCTTCTACTTCTCGAATCTCTCCCGCACATAATTATTACATTAGTCGTGCAGTAAATTTGTCGTCCGGTGGGCTGACGCTGTCGGTTTCGAGCTGCAACAGCAACGACAACGAGCAACGGCAGCAGCAACATCGCATGTCCTACCCTACCCGAGGTCTCCCATCCACGGCGTCTGATTCCAGATGATAACGTGCACCGCAGAGCAGAAAAAAGAGTCAAGCATATTAAGCTCATCTTATCCTGCTGTTGAGTTCTTTTCACGGAGAATAATATTAATTACACAATGTTTCGGTGCACTTTTCATTTTCATTTAAATGAAAGAAACATTCTAACGTGCTTTTATGTTTTATAATAATTTGATATCGTTAAGTTACTTTTGAAGAAAATTAGATAGCCTAGTTAATGAGACGTTTTTAGGTTGATGCTTTCACATTGCTCCGTAATATCCATTTGAAAGCTCATTTGAAAAGCTTAAATGGTCCCCCGTTGACAATTAAAAGTAAAATAAGCGCTAAAACACATCTAGTCACATATTTTCCACAAACAAAAACTATGTGGCCGACAGTTAATTACCCACGTGGTCTACAATAATCGCTAATAAGATCTGACGCAAAACCTTGAGAAGAAAAACATGTGTCTATTTCCGTTATAATTTCCCTGGGCTCTGTTAGACGACGATAATGCGTTCGACGCCTCTATATAAGCAATCAACTTCGGTGACCTATACCGCCACATCTCCTATGACCTTGTCTCGTTGTGGACGTCGTCTGATCAGAACAGGTAACTATAACGACGCCTTCGTTTTGCGCCACGACGCCGTCGATAAACCGACGTCGCGGGCGTCGCGAAGGGACGCCGTCGATTTCTGCTACACTGATTACAGCTCGTCTCTCATTTGCCACGGCTATATATAGATATAGTGAGACATGCACCTGATCAACATGCCTATCGCTTCACTCGTAACTTGCCATGACTCTTTCTTGCTGCTTGATGAAAATTAGTTTTCTTACGTCTTCCTGAAACTTAAAAGACAACAAGTCAATACGAGGGAAAACTGTGTAATTGGAAACTGTCGTCACTGGATAATATATATGCGAGTTAGTTTCCTATCACCGTTACATTTTAGGGACTAACGCTCTCTAATTCCCTTCCTGATAATATGTTACCGTGCCGCGCGAATTGATTGCCTTGAATCGCTGCAAATAAAAACTACACTGTCGTCACTATCGACTACCAATTAAGTCGCAGCGAAAATTTAAACGCTTTAAATTTTCATCTTCAACAGGCCAGTTGCGTTTGTGCATCTTTTCGCTGCAAAAAAAAAACCATCGTATCCCATTTCAAGTGCACGAAAAAAGATATACTTTATAGTAAATACTAAAACCTAAGAAAATTAACCGACGTAGCTACAGATCACGTCTTGCAAGGGCTGAAAAATTCTCGTCGTGTGTTTAAAATATGAGCACAATTATTGATAACACCACTCGTGACGCGCGAGAGTGTTTCGCGGTGGAAATGATTGCCCGCCCCTGGAAAGGTGAAATGGGGCTAAATGTTGCGCACGGGATGCGCCCTCCCCAACACCCACCCCCACACACCCCCACACCAACATTCAGCAGTCGGCCAGACTACGAGCGTAGATTTATTGCGGCTATTATCAGCCGAGATGGACACGTTACGCCGTGGCAGGGCGATCACCAACGTCCATCGCACGTCCTTCCATCGCCCGTCAGGCCAACGCCAGTCCAACGCCAGTCCAACGCCAGTCCAACGCCAGTCCAACGTCCAGCCGTGCGATGGCACGAAGATGGACACGGGAAGGTGGTGATCGATGTGCCCAGACTCGCTTGTCTAATGGAGAGGCCAGAGCTGTGATCTCGTGCGCTCACCGCTCAAAGGTGACGTCGCAAATGCGACGCCGTTTCTTCGGCGTGAGTGTGATAATGTTGATCGGGGGGAATTTCGAGACTGGAGATGTTTTAGTCAGCGATTTAATTAGGATTTTAGTTCGTGAAGTGTGGATTCACGTCATTTATCTTTGCACTTACAATTAGTTCTTTAACTTGTAGATAATCGTATCGCCTGAAAAATTGAAATTTTAAGAACGTTAATTTTCTATGCCTTCTCACTGCGTTTATAAATTCACATCGTTTGACTTGATTTATTATTATTAGTATAGTTAGGGTATATTCAGAAGCTCATTTTGCTTGAGTATACCGACTGATTGGATTATGTTAGTGATCTCGAGAATACGAATCCATGATAGACTCTCATCACACTGTTGATTCCTGTCAGCAATCCAAGATTAATTGAAAATCAAAATTGATTTTCCATAGAATCTAAAAGGACGTGAAAAATGTTTGTATAAGAAAACTAACAATTGTTTCTGATTCATTTTTTGATACAGTATCATTTAATTTGAACACATTTGATAATCCTATGTTAAACCTTTGATCCCGATAATGAATTGAATTCAAAAAGTTACTTTAGAAAGGCAACAACATTTATGTTAACAGTGTAAGCCCTGAGCGTGCCCAAAACGGGTAAATCCAAATAAAATGAAAATAAAATTGAGCACTGAATGCAACATGATAAACTGCAAAATCTTCTCATACGGCGGACTTCGAACATGCTAAGTGTAGAAGCTGAACCGAAAGCCGCACAAAATAGTGTAAAATAGGGCTTCTGTTACACGATTATTTAACCCCCTGACCAAGCAGAGAGGTGTACGAAACTGCGTTCAGCACAAACCAACGCCGATAGTGCTCTGCATTCAGCCCAGCAATATGACACTGATTAACCCAATAAACTGTGCACGTTCAAACAACCACGCGTAGGCCACGTTGCAGAGTCTCTTTGATCTCCTCATCAACAACGACACCGCCGTCGCCGCCGCCGCCGGGCCGGTCGTCTTATATTAAACATCATAATTATTTACTGCCCTCACGCATTACGCACACACGTGATTCAATGTGTCACAAGCATTTATTGTAATGTCAGATATCAAACAAAATTTACCTGCACCGTATCCCGCAAACAATCGAGGTGATTGTGTTACTTCATAAAGTGTATACCCATTTGGTATTCTCAAAAGCAATGTCAAGCGTATATAGAAAGTGCGTGCCCGGGCGGTTATTGTTACATTTTGGTTGAGCCCCGAGTAAAATGAGATTTATCTCCGCTATTAAACGCGGATTTCCTGTTTAATTTGAATGATTTACTGTGCATCTTCTTACAAAACTGACTTTTCTCAAAAAAAAAATGTCGGATAAAATATGCCCTGCGATAACATTGTGAATTGTTCGAATCTCGCTGAGTAGATTGTGACTGTAAAGCGTTCAGGTGATTATTTTATCGTCGTCGGCGCCGCTTTGAGAATTTCAACGCGCTCGTTTTGTTGACTGTTGGGTTTGTACGCAGACAAACCCAATAAGTGGATTGATAGGTAGTAAATAGATTACAAAAGTTTTCAACAACGTGAGAAAAAGCAAGGCGCAAGCACGCCGTTTTGTCTCTAAATCAGGCAAAATGTGGCAGCTTCCCCCCCACACTCAGTAAACCCACCAACACCCCCACATTAACGCACCTCACCAAGAGGTTCAGCTCCTGTGAGCACGCTGTAAATAGCATCTGTGAGTCGTAAGAGTCGTGCGGGGAAAATTAAAGCACTCTTCGTGTCGTGTTTTGATGAAAAGAGAACAAAAATGTGATGAAAAAGCGCGAAAGTCATTGTAAATGTGTGCTCATGGTTTGGTTTTCTCGGTGCGCCGAACAAGAAATCCGTGAAGCAGTTTACGGTCCTGACTTGATCGAGCCGGGAGCGCAGATCTTTCATCGAGGACGTAGTTAGACCCCGGAGGAAGACGTGGTGGCTATCCCTGTTTTCATCCGGGCTGACGTGTTTGTATATGAATGTCAAATAACTTAACCCGTCCCGTTCGGGGACGAAAGATTTTATATCACATGCATTCTTGAGGCGCATGGAAAAGCTCACGTCCGACTGTTTAGGAGGAAGGACTACAAAATAAACAGTTATGTCGGATTCGACTCCACTACCGAATTATTGTCGGCCACATTTATTGAGGAAGGAATGCTAAAATTAAGTGTTTCTTTTTCGCAAATCTTTGGATGAGTTACCAATTTAAATTAGATTGCATCAATTCATTTTGATGAAAGTGTTTAGATCATTAAATTTTGATTCTGTTATCAATGACATACAAAATAGCACAGCCTTAGAGAGATATACAGCTTCTCATTGCAAGCCTCCTTTGGCTCCTGAAATTGCTGACAAGACCGCTGAGCGAGTGAGAAATGTCCCTTGAATAATTATTGATTTAATTGAGTCCAGAAGAAATAATTTATTTGTGCGAGTCAGCCAGCTGGTATCCATCTCGAGTCAAGACGAAAATCTCACATCTACCATGGAATATATTGTTAACATATATTATGACTGCCCGATTTTATTTATTACAAACTTCACCGATGACACACTAAGTGATTTCACAAGCACATGTCTCGCCCGATATCCAACTCCTCCGTTAGTACAACATTATCTAGCGCTCTCACCTCCTCCACTATTTCAGTAATTTTCTGTCGAGTTGTATGTTTTCGTTGCCCTCCAGCGCGTCCCTCTAAACGTAACGCGATCAACACCCCTTCGCGCCCTGTCAGGACCGGGACATGAGTGAGCTACCACATGACGAACTTCTCAGCCATACTATCGCTTGTACAACAAATACTTTGAGCGAGCAATAACAAGCAGATTGGTTAAGCTTTAAATCTTGCATGCTGGAAATCTAAAAAAAAAACCTCTTTTGCAAATAAACTATAAAAATGAAGCTGTTAACATTTTAAGTTAGCCGCGTTTCACCAATTTCTGTGCGGGAATGCGTAGAAAGTCTCTGAAAATTCCGAGACTGGTCTGGTCAGAGAGCTTTTCTGAAGCAGAAATAGGTAAAGGGGCGGGTTGTTTTCATATGTGAGCGGACGTTTAATTTCTAAAAATAAATGTTTTGGTAAGGTATTTATTTGTGACACGCTTTTTGAATATAATTGTGAGAAAAGGAAAATCTGTTCATTTTTTCTTCATATTTGGGGACACGAACCCACCCTTTAATAGCGTTCAGCTTCCAACGGGTCGAAATAATCGCTTTCACGAAGCTGTATCAAGGTGTAGTTTACACAGCATGGTTCGTTATGGATTTAAATGTTGCAAATCGTTACCACCGTAGATCGCAGTGCGGTAGGACTCATATGTATCGGTTTTAGTCTCTATGACAACAGCAGCGTCATCTTTCTTTATTGTGCGAACGTAATTTGAGATTATTCAAAGTAAATACTAGAACGTTACCCAAGTAATTAGTTACACATGTAACAACTAAACAGAGCGGAACCGTTTGTCTGCTAATGAAAGAGTAAGAAATCATTAAATTCACGTCCGTCACATTCAAAATTGTCATTAATCACTCACCTGGATGTCTGACCAATGACAATGCATTCTAATTGTCCACGTTACTCATCTGTAACTTGTTTATAACGATCATGGTCGTTCATTTCTGCACTGCAATATTCACATTGGGCTCGAACTACGGGGACACCTTTCAAACCACATCAATCGTTGTTGTCGAGTTTCATCACGGGCTTGAATATTTCTCAGAAATCGATACCTAACTCTTTCACCGACAACAACCAATTTTATTCCAATTGAACAATCGAGCTGTTAAATGCCAAAAAAAAAGTCTCGGTATAAGAACTAAGGACTAAGGTCATTTCATGTATAGCCCGCAAAGAGAAAGAGAGATCAAGGCATAAGGAGTAAGGACATTTGTAATCCAATCTCTTCTACTAAAACCCTTTAAGTTTATTTCCATAGCCTCGATCGCCTCTGGATCTGCAACCTGGGATTACTCGAGGGCCATAACTCTGTCTTCGATGCCCTGAACGACGCAAACGGTGGGCCCGTGCCCGAGGCGTCCGTCTTCACTTGTCGACGTATGCGCTCGCTAAGAATCACGCATTGGACAACTTTTTCGCAATGGCCATATCGATGGCGCTGATAATAAACGATATTCTATAGAATTAAAGTATCAGAAGCTATCATGTTATGGATGGCCATAGCCGCTATTCACGCTTTCTTACATTGCAGCGGCATCAACTCACATCTCTCTTGCCCCCCACCCCCGCCGCCTCCAAAAACCGCCCTCTCCACCCACCCTTTAGCCACAGTTCCATATCCTATAATCCCGATCCTCCTAAAAGCAACGATACCTTCTCGTCCATAGCTCTTCTATGTCCAAGTCCGAGGGAAAGACAAGACAACTCCAAGATGGACGGCAAAGGGTGGGACACTTTGGTGGGACGTAAACGTGAAGAAGGTTTTCTCTTCTCTCGAGATTTGTGTCCCTTGAGTTCACGGTGTCTGATCTGTGAAGAATTTACTGCGCCTCTAGCCCGTATAGCGACGCGCTCACGGGGTGATGCAGGGATGGAAGGGATTTCCATCCAAACCACGCAATCTAAACCAAACCCAGCCAACTCTAATGGGAACTGAGGTTTTCTTCACTCGTCTAATGGCAATATGGGAGTGGGGGGAGGGTGGGGGGTAGGCAAGATGAACGGTTTTAATGGGAACATACTATGAATCCTTGCAAAGTCTTACATATATCCCCGTTATAAGTCTTAAAATGGGACATTGCTGTGGACATGCAGAGGTCTGCCACACAATGTTCGAGCTAATGGGAAACGAGCAACTTGTCTAGTGGCTCCTAGACGATCCATAACTAAATCACGGTGGATCATTTCTGATGCTTTAATGCCTTTAATACCAATTAGGTATGGTACCAATATATGCGCTAGTAAAGGAGACGAAATGTTAGGCAATATTTGCAGCCAATTTCAGCTGCATCCTGTACCTATTGAATTGGGTAAATGCGTAGTATCGTAAAATGAAGTTGCATTGGTTGCATATAGTAACCTTCGGTATATAAGTATCAACATTTTTTAGCCACCACCGCCGGTGGTTTAGCTACCACCGCAGTACTGCTAAACATATGTTTCAAACACCAATTAATATTTTTAATTTAAGTTGTTGAAGGCATGGAAAGCTGCAACACCTGTCCACTCAATGCTGCAAGCCTCAGTAAGCATTTGTTTGCTTAAATGCATTTGAATACCCATGAAGAATACCATACCAAATTCAAACGCATACATGTTCAATTCATACATGTTCATATGATAATTTGCTGAAAATCAATTACCGCTCAACTTGGGAAGATAAATCTGCAGTAGCAGTAGCCACAGTAGTCATTGGTTGCTTCAACAGATCGCCGAAGCAATTCCATTCATTAAAACCACACACCGACACCTGTTTGGGGAAGAAGGCGACACGAAACACCACCTACGTTGTTTTTTAGGTTATAGTTCTAAAATGTCCAGTGCTAAAGAAACGGTCCACTGCAAATAAATTTGAATGAAAAAATGCACCACTTGCAACACGAGCTGCGACCGACCAGGTCAGAGGCTTCCCTGCAACTAAAATATTACGCACTGATTCATGTCAATACGTCATGTCGAACCTACCTGCCAGCCCTGGTATATGTACAGCCATCCGAATTCCAGAAGTAGTACCTAGTTATAGAGTATCAAATGCGAGGTTAATGTTGTTTACTAAAGCTGAACCATATCATTCTAATTGCTCTTTTACGACCATTGGCGGTAATTGATAACATTATTGATTTATTTAATAGTGCAATTTGATTTTCTAGTAGTACGCAAGCTTTTGCTGGGAAGAGAATCTAATTTTCTTCTAGCAAAATTTCATTTGAAAGTGTGGATATCTTGCCACCTCCTGTTCCTGCCTCTATTTGAAACAATTTGTAATTACGCGTTTTGCTTTTCACGAGACAAAATTATCGAGTGCTGATTGGGCGCAGGCTTGTCGAGGAATTTGATTTGTTCCAAAGAAAGTCGCTTGGAAAATGATTTTAAATGTACTCCGGTTGCCGCATATCACATTTTCCAGCAGAGTTGAGTCTCTTGCACTGCCTTTCCCTCTTCTTTAAGACAATATTTGCTTTGCGAGGGAGCTTTTGTGAAATTTGCACAAGAACAAAACGTTTGAGGGGATGCTTCGGGAACGTGAGAGGATTTGATCGCCCACACTTTCACCATGTTACATAAAATTGACTATGGGATTGGAAGAACATTTACCTACGAATACGATACAATCAAAATCTCTGGAATGGCGCTGCGAAGTATGAATTGCTAGGAAATGTGCATGCGATATTGCACTCATATTAGAACCATACTAAGTCTTACAAGCGCAGATTTAAAATGTGCTATCCAAATATTTAAAATTAATTAATTTGCATTAAACTGCTATCGCCCTCTGGTGATTTTATAACATTCTTGATTTGAGGAGTACTGACAAAATTTAACCAGTTCCCTGATGTCAATTTATACTTTGAAATTATGTTTATTTGGGACACATTCTGTGCAGTCTCAACCCTACAAAATTAACAATGTAATATAGAAAAATACTAGCGAAGTAGTAGTGTATGGTTTTGAAACATTATTATTTTTAAATGAACTGCCTTCGAGTCTTCGAGTGGAAGCACTTAATGCATTCTTCTCAGGTGATGAGCCAGGATAATGAGAATATACACACGTAGGGGAAAAATGATGCAGGGGGCATAAAAGTTGGAAGACAAAGAAAGAAAGCGAGTGAGAAAGAGAAGGAGTTTGATAAACTGGTTGGTTGGACTTTGTTTAGCGCTTCGGCATGGCATCTGTCGTACTAATCTGTCAGCGGCGGCAGCTGTTTATGGCATCAATCTCTCTCGTCAAGGATTCTGCGTGCCACGAATAATATTACTCGCATGCAAGCGTGGGCTTCAATATCCTCTTTTAGAAATTAGTTGTGTGGCTAGCTCCATCAAACGAGCGATGATGTCGAATAGGTATAGGAAAAGAAAGGATCACAGACTAGTAAAAAATAAGGTTCAGTTGAATGTAGTTGGACCGTTAACTATACAGGTACTCTAGACTTTTTGATCACTTCACTGATTTATTTGATTGACATTTTGTGAATAGGCAAACTGGACGTCAAACCAAACTTAACGAATGCAAAAATCTTAATTGGCAAATAAATGAGATACATAATAATTGCTTTTTAAATTTTACGAGATTTCGCTACCTTCATTTCTCATGACCACATCTACAGAGAAGACTCAATCTGATAAAATATTTAGGCAAAATAGCGTGTTCAGTTTAATCTCACTCCTTCACAGGTGAAAGAGCGACTGAGAGCGAGCGCTAAGTAATCTCTTAGATGGACACTCTTGGGCTATCAATCTCAAGCAGGTTTTCTATCTCTTTCCTAGTCTAACATCACGCAATCGGACAACACGTCTCTTGTAAATCACCGCCATGGACAGTCTCTGGGACAGATCGTCATTACCGAAGAGGAACCGGTCATGAGCTAGGTGTGTGGGCCTCATGCCAGCAAGGACACTGTTTCGAGCTCTAAGATTTGTTGCTGCTGCTGCTGCTGCTGCTTCTTTTGCTGCAGTGGCACTGGCGAGAAGTCAACGCAAGAATCAACACTTGCTACTAATTTGTGGATCTAGATTTAGATTTAGGGGATGGTTTGAGTGATGGCGAGGAGTCTTCAGGAGTAGGGAAGAGAAAAACACTTGCATGTAGAAATAAAAAACTTTCTTATAATAAAGTACAGGGGATAAATTAAGTGCTTATTTTGAGCATTGAAACAATTGACAACATGGGGTTCAACTGAATACGAGGACAGTAAAGTATTATAAAAGATCAGAGATACGAGATTCCGCATGATTATTCGAGCTAGCGTATACATTTTGTTCTGCGCAATCGTTTCAATAGGTATACAATATTCAATATAATTATTTTGAGAGAAGGAAGAATTATGGATATTTAGAGATACGTATACGAATGAGAATGTACTATAAGAATCACAGGAATACCAGACGGAGACGGAGTGGCATCCATCCAATGCGTCTCAAATACTCTATGACTGAATCATGATTGGGATGTTTCCTCTTCATAAATAGTACCATTTATCCCTGCTACTGCATCACCTCCATTCGACATCTAGACAGACTACCATAGTATTGCCAAGTGTGTTTGTATTTTTTTCATCACGATTTCACCGGGAAGAACACTAATGCCACAATTAATGTGATCACTCATCAGTTACCTATCATCAACAGTATTTCAAGTAGTATACTACAGTAATAATTATATAATTTCAATAGTATTCGTAGGCCTATGAGTAAAGAAGCTTGTATTTTAGATTTAAATATAGAGGAGACCATTATTATTTTATATCAGAACTTTGTTCTTTATTAATATTCAAAAATTTAAAGAAATCTCCACCGCAATCAACACCTGGTGCTATATTTTAGAGAGACAATGCCTCGAAATGAATGCACGTATAATTTGGTAATAACCGTCCCTCACTGAATGCAGTCCAATGGATAATACTAGCTTGTAATAAAGTGAAGGTAACACGGAGTCTTCGTAACTGACTCCCTTGGCGCCTGCAGATATGGTAGCATCTCTCTCATCACATTGTTGAAGTTGCTTTGCAACGGCGTAGGTATCTCCTAGTCCTCCCCACAGGTCATTCGATATCCAATACATTATTTTAATTATTAACTTGATTTTGGAGAACATCAACAGCAAATGACAAAGTATGTTTCTTCTTTTTACAACAATATTCATTATATAGACATAATAGACATAATTATGTACTGCAGGGAATGACGACGTCGAAACAAATATATTACAGTCGCGTGCAGCTTTCCATCTACACGCTTCAATGGCCACAAAATTAGCTACACGAGTATATACATATAAATACCGTCGTATACCTAGTGCATGTGTCTTGCAGTTGATTTTTCGCGCATTTAACTATACGTATTTACTGGACAACTGCTTTGCCAGTTCTGTATACTTGAGAAACTTTGAATGGGGACTCTCTTCAAAGTTCGCCGTTTGTTGCGGACTTTTACCACTCGAACCAGAAGCACCACTATTGTTATTCCCCGAGCCGTTGTTATTGGAGCCGTTCCCCTTGCTACCCGACGTCGACGCCGAAGGGCCGCCACTGTTCGTTTGCTGGTGCCCTTTCAGCGCCACAGGGTCCGGGATGGCGCCGTCTTTGACGAAGTGCATCTTCGACAGATGGTGGCGATACGCCCCCTTAGAGATGAACGGAGTATCACAAAACGCACACTTCATGATCGAGTCCGACGTCATGACCGCGTCGTTGCAGGCCCAGCTGAACGCGAGGATCGAGCCGGGATTCGAACTGTTGCCGCCTTGGGACGCCGTCGTCGTCACCGCGCTCGCATGGTTGCCACTTCCGCCGGCGCTCTGGCCGGCCTGCCGGTTGCCACCGTGGCGTTCGGTCTTGTCGCATAACTTCTGCAGGGCGGCCAGCGGATGACTGCTTGGCTTCCTGCCGCTCGCCGCCGACCCATCCCCCGCCCCGGCGGCTCCTCCGGAGAGGCTGTCGAACATGGACGACAACGCCCCGAGACTGGAGCCGCCAGCGGGCTTCTTGTCCAGGCCGTTGGTGCTGCGAGGGGTGCCGGAGCGATCGCTGCTGGCAGGGCTGCTGGTGCTGTTGCGGCACGGGCTGTGCGCGACGCCGGGCGTCTCGACGCCGGGTGGCGTCCGGCGGGGACTCAGCCCCGGGCTGGGAGCGCCGATGCTGCTGCTGCTGCGTCGGCTGCTGGCGCCGGTGGCGGCGGCGGCGGCGTGACGCAAGTGCTCGACGTCTTCGTCGCGCATGGCGTCGTGGCCACTACCGGGAGTCAGCGGGACGTCTTCGCGCTTCATGTGACGTCCGCCCTGGCCGCTGTGGAAGCTCGCGCGGTCGTCGTCGTCGTCGCCGCCGCACTCGTCAACTTCCTTCTTCACGCTGATCTCTTTGCGCGTCGGCTTGCTCTTGCACTCGTCGTCTTTCTCGTCGTCGGCAACGATCTCCTTCTTGATCACGTGCTCGTCGGGCGAGTCGTCGTGGACGGACGACTTGGCCGACGGAGGCGTTTGTATTCGCTTGTCGGGCGTCGTCCGGGGCGTCGAGCTCGTGTGACGTTCGGACGAGTCGGCTTTCCTGTCTGGCGTGAGAGACTCGTGCCTACCGCCTCCCCTGTCCGACAGCGAGCTCGACTCGCTGCCCGATCGCTCCCGCCGGTTGAAGTGGTGCTGCTGCGCTTGCTGGTGGTGATGGTAACTCCGCAAAATGTTCATCGTCTGCGCGTCGACGAGTGGCTTCGTGTAGTCGACGCTCTCGTCGATGCCGAGCCGCTTCAGGATGCTGGATCCCATCGGGGCGTTGCCGGGGGCGCCGGGCACGCCGGGGTAGCTGCCGCCGCCGTGGCGCGCGCGAGAGTCGAAGCTTTTCTCAATCAGCTTCTCAATGGCGTTGAGCACGGAGGGCTGGTCGGTCTGGCCGGTCGTCCCGGCGGACTCCTTGCCGCTGCTGGGGGAAGTGAGATCAGTAGGAAGGGTGGGTGACCGATGGTGTCGCGAAGCCGGCACGGAGTCGTCGACGCTCTTGCGGCCGTCGTGGTCGGCCGCCACGTCGAGAGGTAGCACGTTGATCGACAGCAACGCGTTCTTCAGAAGGTTCCTCTGATTGTTGCTTATAACGCCGCCGCCCACGCACTGGCGAATGTGCTCGACGAAGATGGAGGTCTCTATTTTGTCGCCGCACTTTTCGCACGTGATGCGGCCGGCCATCGGGGACTCGCGCATGATTTTGCCGCCGCCGCCGCCCCCACCGCCGCCTCCGCCGACCAGCATCCCCGCGTCGCCGTTCTTCAGCTCGTGCTGCGCGCGTTCCAGCTCTAGCAGCTTCCGCACCGGCAGCGACTTCTTCCGCTTCTCGCGCGTCTGCCGCCGCCGCCCGCCGCTCTCCGTGATCGAGCGCATGATGTGTTCCTTGTAGTGCGAGTTCTTCACCATGTGGTTGCTGAGTTCCTTCAGCGAGCTGAACGCTTGATCACAGACTTTACATGTGAGCACGGCGCTCACGTGGCTACTGGCGCCGCCCCCGGCGCCCCCCGCGTTGGGGCCGCCACCGGGGCCGCCCGGCTTCGCGTCATCCGACGATTTCCACGAGATGATTTGCTCCTGCGAGATGATGTTTGTGTAATGCTGCGTCTGCTGCATGTGATTGGTCATCTCTGCGAGAGACCGGAAGCTCTGGCCGCACCACATGCACTTGAGGATCTGCCGCGTCTGCTCTGCACCCTTCCCGAGCCAGACGTCCTGCCCGCGCACCAACTTCCTCGGCAACGGCATCGTCTCCTTGATGAGCAGATTCAGTTCGGCAGCGTTGGGCTTGTTGCTGTTCGAATGGTGGTTGGACGACGAGCTGTCGCGGTGCTGCGACGCCGACGGGGACGATGTTGGAGGCTGATGTTGGGGCGGAGGCGGTGGTGGCTGGATAGGGGTAGGAACGTTGACGCCGCAGTGTTTGGCGTCTTTCATGTGCACCGTCATAGCGGCGAGACTAGGGAAACTTTGTTTGCACCAAACGCACTTCAACACGTCTTTGGCTTGTTCGGCTCCCTTGTTGAGCCAATGAGATTGCCAGGCAGAGTGTCGACCCGTGCCGGCCCCGCTGCCGCCACTGTTTCCACCGCCACTGTTCATCGACGGCCTGAAGAGGTCGTCGCCGCCGAGCTTGCTGAGCTCGCTCATCTTCTCGAGCGCCTTGGTGGCGTCGCTGGGCGTCGGCATCCCGCCGAAGTGCGACGATGCCTGCTTCTCGTGGCTCTTCATCTTGCCGTTCCACATCTGGCTGTCGCCGTGGCTCGAGCTGGACGTGTGGTTGCTCTTCGGCGACAGGCTGCTAGCAGCGGCCACGGCGGCGGCGAAGTACGGGAAGTGCGACGCGACGACCGGCGACGTCCACGGAGACACCACCTGCTTGTACTCCGAGGACATGCGCGAGCTCTTCCGCGACGGCGGATGCGGACTAGGCGATAAGGAAGAACGGGAGAGCGACATCGA
This sequence comes from Nemurella pictetii, assembly GCA_921293315.2. Classification (NCBI taxonomy): domain Eukaryota; kingdom Metazoa; phylum Arthropoda; class Insecta; order Plecoptera; family Nemouridae; genus Nemurella; species Nemurella pictetii. Next base: position 25,454,726 of record OV121115.1, read on the forward strand.
AGAGGTCTCTTCCAGCGGTCGTTTCCTCCCCGAGCACGAGAGGTCGAGTGGACTATTGACGTTCGATTCGGTCGGCGTCGACGGCTTGCTGAGGTTGAGCACGCTGGAGTCGCCGTCGTCGTCGCGATGCGTCTTGCTGTGGCCGGCGCGTTTCGTGCTGAAGTCGAGGGCGGCTGAGTCTGTGTCCATCGGCGAGCGGATGTTAGGCACGGGCGGTGGTGACATGTCGGTAGCTCCACCGAGCGGCAGCATCGGCGGGGACGAAGACGACGAGACGAGCGGAGAGACCGAGCCGCGGGGCAGCCCCGGGGGTAGCGGCGAGGTCATCAGCAGTCTGTGGTGCGGGTGCTGCCCGGCGGACAGGTACGCGGCGATGGCGGCTGCCTGTGGGGGCAGGAACGCGCTGGCGGCTGTCGGACCGAGCGTTGCCGGCAGCGCGACGGACATCGGGCTCATGGCGATCGGTGCACGTCCGCCCCCGCGGTCCGAGCACAACGACTCCCGCGAGGGGCAGCGCGGAAGTGAGGAGCCACGGGAGTCCCGGGAAGGGCACCGCGAGCCGGGGCCATCTCTGCAAGGACAAGAAGGGACGCGGGGTTAGGCGGCGGATCACTCGGGCTTGTGACAAAAAAGAACCACCCGGGCTATTTTAGTGTTGGTCGCGCGTTGCCGCAATACTGCTGTCAGCTGACGTCACCGCCACTGTGCCTTTGAAATATTGAAAATGTCCGCGTGTTAAATTGATCGCGGAGAGTAATGTCGCGTCTTGTTTTGTTGCTTTGAAAAGATTCGCGTCCATCTTTGTCTGGCAGACTAACAGTTACTATTTGGCTACTCCGAATGATAGAGAAGAATATACTAAATGTTGATTTACGATAATAGCTTAGCACCAGTGCTAAATTGTATCTCGTTTCTCTTTGCCATAGATGGAAGAGATGCCAAAAAATACAAAGAGGAAACGAATAACGACGAGATATATGTGGACTTGCACTTACGCCTAAACGCATTTACTTGATGCAATGACAATTTATGGCGGCACATGCGATGACATGTTATTTCGACTTACCGAAAGTCTTGAAGCATTGATTCTGTATCTTGGCCGTTGTGGGGCCGCGGCGGCGGCGGCGGCGACGGCGACGTCGGGGGCACGTCGTGCTCGGGCGTCGAGCACATCGGCCCGTCGACGTCGTCCTCGTGGTCGCGGTCGTGTGACGTCGCCGATCCAGGGGACATGGCCGACGATGAGGCGTCGTCCCCTTTGCTCCCCGGACTCTCTGGGCCGTCTTCTTCACCGCCTTCTCCGCCTTCCCCTGCAACGAAAGAAAGCACGACTTCAAGTTGCTTCCTTTTCATTTCCTGAGCTCTCACTAACTATAGACAAAACGCGGAATTTGCTCCTGATGTGCGCACCAAACCTTGTAATTAGTAGAGCTCGCGGGGGTTAATTTTAATTAGAAGGCCTATCGGGACGGCGCGGGGCTGGTTCACCCCTTTCCACAAGTATCACCTCTCTCTGTCTCTCTGTCTCTTTCTCTCCCTCTTCTCCTCGCTCCCCATCTTCACGGTTCTCTCACTCGCACAAGGTTTAGAATAGGAATTGCGCCATCAACCGTGGATGACTATTTGCAATAAAAACTGCACAATGCGTCAAAAACCAACGTCATTATTAACAACCGTGCATCTTCTAACTACTTTAATTGTTTATTATAACTAGTTCTTGGTGAAGTAAAGTGGTTTCAATAAACTGCAATTATCACTGAACGAAGAAACAAAATGACACGTCTGTAGTATAGAAAATTATGTTGACACAAGAACTTCTAGCATTTTCTAGTTGTTTGTTGTATATTGTATGAAGGTATGTAGGCCGTTCGGCACAGGTAAAATTCATCGCATATTCTATTCTAATTGCGGAATCAATTCCTATGTAGAGAAGCGCTTCGTAGGCCTGGTGGTGGCGACAACGGACAGACCCAAACGTAGGCCGCAGCACGAAAACAAAGCGCGTTTTAACGTGCCATTAGCAATGTGGCCGTAATTACGAATTATTTCTTGTCGATTGAGCACGGCTAACATTGCAAGCTGTCATCAAACTACCTTTCTTCTGGCAACTCGTTCGCCATTAAAAGAAAATTTACTACGATTTTATACGTTAGGCGAAAGACAAAGAGGCAAAATAGCCATTGTCGCTGTATAGTGTTCAATCGTCCTCGCCAGCGCTTTTATTTTCTTGATAAGATTTGTCTAAATTAGGGCTCTTAAATAACTCAGATTCCTCTTTCATTTGAACACGTCCAGTAATTTACAATTTACTTTGTGCTCGCGAGAGAATCGACGATGACCAATCTCGGGCTGGATGCGAGCTGACGGAAAGAGCCGAAGAACGATAGGAAAAGGAAATAAGGCAGATGGATAACACACCGAGGAGCCCATGCAGTGTTCATGTTCCCTCAGGTATTGTCTAATTGATGATCTAACAGAGCGTTTCCGTCACACCTAGTTATTGGCGCGAGCCAGAGAGGCGCGAAAAGGAAGCTGAAGAGCGGAGACGCGACGGGATGGTGGAGTGGATCGGACGTCATTATGGCCGCCGCGTCCCAACTACCAACGCGCCCCCTTCGCTGCACCCTTCGCTAGGCCACGTGTCAATTGCTGCATTATTTCACTTACAACTGACACTAACAAATGATTGGACTTTTTGAGACGCAAGGCGAAAGGTACATGAAATTTTCGTTTGCCCAAATGAAAAACGATATTCCACTCGAGAATTCGTTTCAACAAGATCACATTTGTATACGCTACCAATCCATTTATACCGATTTATACAATTTCAGACATTTTCTTGATGCTTTTCTCGTATTGGCACTGAAATGAAGTAGGAATCTCCAAGGAATGAATGGTTTGTTTCGTGTATACATAATGCTGTGTTCGCCTGGCAGCCGACAGCCCGCATAGCACGCGCTGACAAGCTAATCTTGCCGCTGCCTTGGCGCTCACTGTTGCCTCTACCTGTTGGCGAAGAAAGATCGCCATCCAATTCTTGTGCTTTATTTCGTGTCACACGCTGCATTTATCACTTGCACAGCAATCGCCTCGCCGGCGGCGACATCGCCGAGGGTGAAACCACGAAGCCCTCAGCTCGCTTCGAGCGAGTCCCGAAACCGACGAAAAACCGGGTAACGACACGACGATTCCACACCAGACGTGTTCACCTTATACAAATCCCAGAAAAGTACCACCTTTATTTTTTTGTGATGGGCGAAGGTCATCAGACAGAGATTGATTGAAAGCTATGATTAGGCATCGTCTTAAATCAATCCCGAGACGTTTTTATAGTAAGCCTCGTGATGGTAAAACTTCGTAAATCTCTTAGGCGTTGACGTCCGACCTTGGCATATCAGAGACGTCGACCACTGCTTGCTTGATAGGTCCACATCATGTCATCGGTGACGAGCAGCTCAAAAGTGCGATGGAAAACTGACTATTTACGAGCAAAGCATGCGTCGTTATCAAAACCTGCTTCCAATGCCGCTGGCTCGGCGAAATGTACTTCATATTATACCTCTCTCTAAAAGATACTTTTCAGTTAGGTAACAAGGCGTCTTTTAAGTCTATTCCTGGCCCTAGCAAAATCAATCGCTGATTCAATCTTTCACATTCTTTTTCGTATTTCTTCGATGCAGCGAAAAAGAAATTGGAATTAGATTTAATGATGAATTGCCATCGTCCGCTTTCTAATTCCATGGCTTTTAATCCAGCTTAATTTTGATCTCAGTTGCCAGAACTTTTCAACGTCTCCACCACCGCCTTGTCAATCAACATCAAAACTTCATTAACGAAGTTTTCTGAGGAAACTTCTTGTGTATACGCAAATGGAGTTATCAAATCAAGATTGCAAAGTTGAGAAAGGATCGCATTGTTTTGAATAGCGATGACGAAAAGTGATAAATTAGAATAAATAGGGTTTAGAACGAGGATGGAAATGAACTATATAATAAGAGAGCGAGCGAGTCTTCTCAAAATATTTGATTACAACATTGTTTGAAGCACGTCAAGTGCGCGAAGCCTTCTGTGATTCCATTTGCCGATAGCTCAGAATGAGCAGACGAAGTTTTCTTAAACGGCTTTTCTCGTCTCAATTTTCTCTTTATGTGACGTCGCAAGTTTGGAGGGCGTACGTATTCGGGGCAAGTTTCCCCGTGTCGCTGCATGGCAGGGAGGTAAGTCGGCATGGGCGCACTCGGTCGCTAGCAAAGGTGCAGGCGGTGGCAGCGTAAATAACAGACTGCGAGTGCGACGGGTCCCCCCGTCTCCTGCCGTCTCCTACCGTCTCCTACCGTCTCCTACCCTTCCTGAAGCGAGCCGTCGAGACGAGACCGGCAGGCAAGAATATAATCAGAAGAGTGGAGACGGAAGAGTTTCCACGGCGGGACATCTTTTGTCTTCGGAAACTATCTGATTCCGTGCCTTCATGCTTTCATTCACTGGAGAAGTTGGGTCTGAACTTGTTGAAAATCAGATAGCAGTGTAAGACGGGACACGTGAAAGATGCGAATTTGAAAGATTTGTTTGTGATTGGTGTAATTTTACTAGCAAGAACATGGATTCCAGTGTGTAACGAAACGGAATTTAAATAATCGCCATCCACTTATTATTTCTTGCTAGCAAACCCTTCCAATCAGCATGGTAGCTAGGAGGAGTGGTTCGAGCAAAGAACTAACCCTTTGGAACGAGCCAACCAATGACTTTCTTTTCTTCGATGGATCTACTTGACTTTCATGCACTGAGGAACGACATTGCTGCAACCAATTACGTTTATTTATGTTGCCATTGTTCGACGAACTGGACAGACACGTATGTCCACGCCCCATTTTCTTTTTAAGCATTGTCTTCGGACAGCGAGAAGACATTGCAAATGCTAAACCCAAAGACCACCATCAGCATTTCTAGGAAAATTCCGCGTTTCAAAAAGAAATTGAAATTTTCCAACAAAAAAAAATCATCAGCGTACACAAGTCGTATGTTTGAAAATAAATATATGTCGGTGAAGATGCATTTCTTCTGTCGCCGAAGATTGCCATGTGAACCGGTTCGACAACGCGTCTAACTCCTCCTTTCCACGAGCCCTCTTTTATTTTATTGTCGTGCGCGAATTGACGGAAGGCTGAACAAGTGGTGCAGCGCAGCGATGCACAGGGATGCTGCGCTGATGCTGCAGCGTGCTGCACTGATTTACATAAACATTCGCCTAGCGCTCGTTCCAGCCCAAGCACAGCCACATCGACCGGCCGATTAATTTATAGCTAGCTTGGCCAACACAGACGACCCATCGAAAGCGTAGGTTCAAAGAATTGATTATATATAAATTGCGAATGATATTTACAAGCGTGCAAGAATATCCTGCTGCACCAAGATGTCGTTATAATTTTCATAGATACGATCTTAGAAATTCTCTAAATTGCACCTTACAAGAGCACCAATGGAGGACAGCAGCACGATATTTGGGTAAAGTAAAAAAGTCTCGCCACAAGAGATACGGAGTACGAACCACGACACATTTACTTGTGGCTCGACTTCATTCCTGTCTTTCCATAATAAGTTAGTTTTAAAAACGGACTGTGGCCGATGTGTATCCTTGACATTGCACGAGAGTGTTGCGCTTATATAATCTAACATCCCCATTTATTAGAAATTACACATCAATAAATAACCAGGCACCAATATTTATTATTTTTGGGAGTAGAAAAATTGTGCTGATAACTTTAGTAAAGTGTGTGCAACCCCCATTCTAGTCTAGTCTACAGGATCGGTAAGGAATTGCAAGTAACATCGGTGACAAAAAGTGTAACTGAATTGATCGGAACTGATCTTGCAGAAAGGTTTTAGAGACGGTAACTTAAAACCACACACAGGAAGTCTTAGATTACACGTACATATGATTTAATCCAAATCTGCATATTAATATTTTTTTTATATTGAATTAATTGCAAAAAAAAGTCGTGTAACTGCATTTTGCTTAGTTATTGTAAAAGTGACATAACACCATGATTGGCTATACATCGTATGAACGTGCCTATGGCAATTACCGGAACTGGAAGCAGGTGCAACAATTAGCAAAATTTTGAGTGAAATTGATTGACATTTTCGATCCAATACCAAATAATGCACACTTTGATAAAACCAATTTTTGAAGGCTTACTGATGCTGAGTAACCATCATGATTTATAATTGTATTCAAAGTCTCGGTCCGCAGATGACACAGAATGCAGGTTTCTTGTATTATGTGATCCCTTATACGAACAGTCAATGACACAAAATATATGCTCAAATGAAAGACAATGGCATATAAATCAGTTAAAAAAGGAATTGCATGAGCGTCTGCTAAGTTGTTACTTCTGTTGGTCGTCTGGGTTCTGGATCAGGATCAGCAGCATCAGCGTCACGATGGCATATGGAACTGCACGGGATGACGCTAAGTACAATGCAGTGCCTGGCGCATGCCACCGTCAGGTTCGTCTTCGCAATTACGGGACAAGGGTAGTTTGGTATATGATGATAACTGTTCAGTCCCGCGGTTATAAGCACAGCTTCCATCCTACCTCAAACCCCATTTCAACGTGGAACATATTATGCCATTATGCTCGGAGCCAATTAACCAAATTGCCATATACTCATTCCCCTTGCACCTCACTCCTTCTCCCTTCTTTTGTGCAAGTAGCGGAATCTTCTGGAGTATTTACGATGACTTTGCGTCTGGTTATGCTCCTCTCGGGATATGTGGATGTCGCTAGCGGAAGAAGAGAGAAAGAAAGAAGTGTCAAGCTATGCTAGCTATCATCACCATAAATATCAAAGCCATGCCTACCGCTATTGTGGTACCATGGCTTCTATAAGAATGGCTGGCAAGGACGTGATTAGTTAATATCGTTTTTTCTGATATGATTACGATCAACTTCATTGAACTGGGACGGGGAGAGCGCGTTAAAATGCAAGGGTCAGATCTGCGCATGGCATTTCCTAGCGAGAGAGAATCTAATATTTTTCTAAATCACATCATGAAAACCTAGATATTAAACTCTGCGTTTCCTTCTCAACGCTACACAATAGCTCTTATAGGTAGTAGTATGCATTTGATTGGCACGACCTATTCAAACCGTGTGCCTGCTATAGTTTTCTCTGTTCTTCTTCGCATACTAATTATCAATTACCTGTCCGAGGGAACCGCGCAGAGAGGTTTAATAACATAGAGACCATGCTCGCCGTCTCACAGAAAGGGTGGGTGAAGATAACACCAACAGGATTGATGGACAGGATAGTTATGAAACATGTTGGCTTGAAAGACATAAACGCCTCTTTAATTCAAGACAATCTAACATAATCTATTATTTATGCGGGTTCTTAAAGAGTTTTCACGTTGAAACGTCCGCGCAGAAATGCATGACTACAGCGCATTTCAAAATGCCCACCCACCCACATGTTGAGGATTTCGGTCAAGCTAAATTACAAATTTTCCAACAACGGAGATGCAGTTTAGCTATAGAAAACAGCTATTAATTTCAGCATCGGGTGTTTTCTCCTCCAATTGAATATAATCACTTAATAACCTCATACATAGGCGACAACCACGTATAAGTAAATAAAATTGCATCACGTCGAAAAAGACCGCGTGAAAATCGCGGCATTCTCGTAATAAGAGGCCATCGAAATACACGTCCCGGTCGCCCGAATGGGATATTACTTCCTCATTGAGCGCTCTCTCGTCTCGTTATTAGTGGTTTGTTAATCCCATCTCTATCTGTCGCATCAATTTGATGAGCTCGAGATTCCGCGATGCCTCCTCTAACGACGCCGACGCCGACGCCGGCGCCGCGACGCTGGCTGGAGCCGGGGGTACGTGATCTGCCGACCGCTCTGCTGACGCTTGGAAGTCGGTACTCATTTGGAAGTGGGTAATAACGTCAGCAGCCATGGTTCTAGCTCTCGTGGTCGCATTCCGTCCATACAGGATCCATGTTCCGAAAGGTGATAAGATTGAATGAGGAGCAATCTTGCTCGGTGGCAATGGTGCAGAGGAGGATGTCACAAGAAAATGGGAAAAACCATTCGGTGAAGTATCATGAAAGCTAAATGCGGGATATCAATATCTTTATATCTTTTGATGGAATTGAAATACACGAAATTCCAGCTTCAATTTTCTCTGATTTTCAAATGTTGAAAGTAAAGATCGGAATGTGCGAATGGGTTGTACAGTGCATTGAACACCAAGTGTGATATTATACTTTCTAGTAGATAATCTTTTCTGTTTCATATCACTGATACTTGATCTGATTATCTGATTATCAGATTAAAATTTACATTCACATTTCAGATCTTGCAGATACATTTATCAGAGCGGGGAATATTAATGTTCATGTTACGACCCCTTTTGAAAAGCACTGACAATACCAACCCACGGTTGAAATATCTCCAATAACATTACATTTCCTTCTAAGCTGATAAACCTGAATTTCGTTCAGATGCAGTGACGCGATCTTGCCAGTGCATCTAGCACATGCAACAAGCACGTGTATGACCTCTTGGTGGCAATCACAAGTCACATGTCACAACTAGCGCGGTGTTGTGATGCAATTGCAAACACAAGCAAATCGGTGCAACGAACAATTCCTTGTTCGTGTATTAGTACTTGTTGCACTACTTGCAAGAACCCGGCTATAATATTATATACGCAGCAGAATTGCCGATCATTGCCTTAATTTAAATTTTCCCCGACATTTACATCCGGGCAATTAAATTATTTTAATTTCGCAAAGTAACGCTGTATAGGTGGAGCACGGCATCAGTCATAGTTCCGCAAGATGAGAAGACAGCCATCACCGCAACGCCAGAGACATGGAAATTATCTCGAAGTTGCCTGCAGCGAATGTGAATTGCAATGAAAATGAGTGACTAAATACTATTAACGGCTACACCTACACCGAAGATGCGGTCGTTACTCTCAGGTCTTGACCACCGATACGCAAGATCGCATTTTATGCCCTGCACATGCTTAACAGAAATCACGATAAAAACATACAAACGAGATTGATCCGAGGCAAGCTTCACTATAGTATGTATAGATAGGTAATTCCCTTACGTGCCACATATATATCCATATCACGGCTATAATGCATGCGGCAACGGCTGGCAAGTCTGGACGTCCTCTAGGGCGCACGGGCTTATGTATCCCGTGCAAGTAACCCGTGACTGCCGGGCTGGACTCTGGAGTCTGGACCACGGCTAGCACTTGCCGCGAATTATGGCACCCATTATTAGGACGTGGGTGGAATGGAATCGAGATAACCACCCTCCCCATTTCCCCGTCTCGGTCCTCCTTGCACTTGCAACGCTAAGCATCTACTCGTCTCTCTTCTGTGTATCTATTTCCGACCCCCCCCGCTCCATCCGACTAGCGCGTTTCCTTCTGCATCGTCCGAACCTGCACAATCAGCTCTGGACCAATGAAGGAAGATCGCGGACACCGATCTAAATGGCGCAATATTAGCCTTTAAACGAGATAAAGGCAGGCCACGAATTAATGTATTTGTTTAAAGTTTAATACCACATCGTTTTGAAAGTCGTTGCCCGCTCACCGTTTTGTCTGCTTTAAGCTTAGAATCTCGACCGACGATTAATTTCAAAGACGATCAATAAGATCTATGACGTTACCTTTGGTGTATCAACAGACATGGATCTGATGTGGTTCTTGACTTTCTATATTGCAGATATTGATTAATTTGAAGCAGAATGAGAAATAAACGCAGAGAAACATATTTTTTATTTAGGAAAAAAAAGGTTGCCCTGACAAACAAATGCATTCAGAAAGCAGCACCGCCGGCGCCGGCCATTCAGTCCCGCTTTTAGCATACGTGCAAATAGCCACGAGGTTAAACTTCACTCTACATGAATGTAATTCCACTTCTGATGAGGCGATAAAGTTGCCCAAATGACTTGACAAGCAACGACACTAAACTAAATAATTAAACTGACCAGCCCCTCCCCTGCAACCCTTCTCCGCTAGCCACCCTTCAGTCGGTAATATGCATACACATGTATAGCAAGCAAGTACGTAGCCAGTCGTCGATTTGTCACTCTCCACACAGCAGCACAGAGCACCGAGCAGCCGGCCGCACCCGCTGCTGCGATTACCTCCGCCCGCGTCGAGCCCGCGCCACTCGCCACTCGACACCCCCAGTCGATTGTCAACCGAAATCACCCCGGTTCGACCGAGAGCTAATATTTGCCTTGTTACCCGATTAACACTATGATTGTATTGCATTACATCTGCAATGAGTCGCAAGTGGATGATTGCATATAATGAGCTAATCCCGACATGAGCGAGCATCGTGCGCCTACGCCAGCCATCCAGCCAGCCAGCCAGCGATCGAGCTTGATTGTCACGTGTGGTCTAGTGAGTTTGATGGACAACAATCTCATCATTATGTCCATCACGATTCTACCGCTCATTTCGAAGCCCGCACTCTTAATTTCCGGCTAACCCACCGCATTGGCCGTCACCCCCCACCCCCATCCACCCACCCCCCTCGCTACCTCAAGGGATCAAACGAGAGTCACGTGTGAGAGAGGAGGAAAATAAGTATACACGTCAGTTAGAAAGAGATTGTTAGCGAGCCAGGCAAGAATCATCGCGCAAGATGGTCCAGTGTGTTGAAAATCACCAGGTCTCCTCCGCACTCATTCCAATGTCCATAGCCATCTAGCAAAACTTCATTAGCTGCCTGGCCAGCTATGTGTGGAAGTGCTGACTGCTTGGCTTGCCTTTCGATTAGCTTGATACTGGCGATGCGGCTAGCACGATTCGAGATGAGAAAATAAGATTTCTCGCCCTTTTTCCTGATCTTTCTCGCCATCCCCCCCTATTTGCCCGATGGTCGAGCAGAGCGGTCTTCTCCCTAAACCACGTATGTGTATCGCTATACGGACCGACGCAAAGTAAGCATCGGCAGTCCCGCTGCAGCATCATCAAATTGGACGACTGGTCAGCCATCAATGAACTGAGAAGCCAAATCCCAACAACTCCCCATAGCGCAGAGGTGATAATCAGGGGATGCCGGCTCGCATACCTGAACAGTTTCAAATCTCTCCCAGCATCTCGAAGCACAAGTTGCTTGCGGTGACGCGAATTAAGAGTCGTGATGCACATCGGAATGAATAATTAATGCGATGCCGGTCTGCGGTGTACGATCGGTGCTTGTCAATACCGATATAGTGCTGGCATGACGCAAAGCGGCGTGAGCTTATCACAATCAGAGCGGCGTGCATAAAAAAGTCGAGGATGGTGATGCCGCAGCGATGACAAGGAAAGAAAGGCGGCTGACAAGCAAGCGGAAAAGAGTAAGAGAACGAGTGTTTCACGTTTCGGAAACAAAGAACTGGAGGAGGTTGATGACGAGACAGACTTGTCAAGATAGACAGAGTGGCAGGTTTCATTGTTGAGATGAGTGGCAGCTGAATAACTTGTACGCCATGCATCTCCCATGGCAGCGCAGGGCAGACAGGGCTTGGGATCTTCCTTCGAGGGGAACGAAGCCTTCGCCTTCGCGTTCACGTTCGGGTTCGCGTTCGCGGGCCAGACGTGAGGTGTGGCGTGATTGCCTATTCCCATATTTCATTTATAGCCCATCATCTCACATCATCATATCATTAACGTTGAATAACTTAACACGACGAGGTTAGCGGTGGAGAAAAGAGACCGACCGTGCACTTCAATCAATACGTCTATAGAAAACACTTTTCGGCTACGAAGATCTTACAAGTCCTTTGACGTTTTGCTAGAGGAATGGTTTGGCGTCATCGCTTTGGCAGGCTGTGTGATTTTAGCATGACTTTTCATCGATATATTATATTGTGTAGCGTCAAATCCACGCGTATTTTAGTTTTTGAGTGATCGCTCATCATGCACTCAATTGAAGAGGGTAGGTCTATGTGATAAGTTGTTCTCAAAACTAAGTAATAGGATGACTGTGCAGACTTTGACGGAAGGCATGCTTGGTTTAACGCACATAATATAATATTGAACTGTAGAAGGTGCCCCAGCCTACCTTTCGAGCGCATCTCTTGGCTGTTTTAGTAATGGCTGTTTGTTTGCGGTCGTCTTGTCACTCGTCGTTGAAGATCTCAAACATTCGAGCAACGCCTAACTTTGATGGAGTTCTCGTGTACGAAGATCAAAGGTTCAGCCTGCTCACCGGCCGGCTTGTAAATGGTTTGATTTAATTCCACAAATACACGTTATGTACGATTTGTGTACAATCCATTACAGATCATTACTCGGTATATACGCGATTATGCAAATACGACGCTAGGTCTATCGGGATACTATCAAGTTTAACTGTACATTGAAATGCAATAATCTGACGGAATTTATTATTGCAGATGCTCCTATATCAATCTCTGGTGTTGGGAAACGTGAGCCTAAGGTTTACCTATAACCCAACTTTCAGAAATGCAAGAATTTGTTTACATTCATCAGTGGTATTTACTTAGGACCTCCACGCTGTCTTGCTATCAACACAACTCGACCACTCCACTGCAATATGACGGTCTTCTTTTGTCGAACCTGCAGCAAACAAGAGGGCTGTCCTGGCGGTGGACATATTTTCCTCTGAAAGGGAGAGAGTTTAGCTACAAGTGCAGTAGACCGCAAAAACCACTCGATTGCGCCGAGAGTTTCAGAAATTGCAACGTGAGAAGTTGATGGTTTTAAGAATATTGATTAAAACTAGGATTAAGTTCGATTGATCGCGGAGTAGGTGCCTCTCAGTTGGAATATAAAACGTGTAGGCTAATCCCATTTTGAGATTCCTTTGATGATGAGACTTGAAACTTTAGCATAGTTCTTGAAAGATTTAATTACAGATCAAAGAGAGGGCTGCAGTGGATATTCCTGAACGTTATTCGATAGTCTATCAAAGTCTTCACTATACCAAGCTTTAGGCTATTCAATCTAACTACATAATATATAATAATATACGGGCAGGTATTAGATGACTTGGTAAATGCAATCACAGTATGACGCCCATTCAGCGATGAAATGTATAAGAATAAAATGTGATGTTGGCTGTCGTGACTGATTGACTCGTCACATCACCGCTGACCTCTTCGACATCTCATTTAGGAGAGCCCCTCTCATGCAACCTCCAGGGAGCCATTTCCCCTGCTTCAGCACCGACCAGGCGTCCAGCTCGTCACTTTAATGATGCTGCAGTGATCGGTCCAAATAAGAATGAATGCCCAACTATTCACGAGATCTTGGCTGCATTATTATTACTATTACCCCTAAGCTGTGCGCCATCCAATCAGGACACGCCAAGCGGTGATCCTGGCAAAATGACAGTGCGAACGTACGATGATGATGATGATTACGGTAGGATGACCATCGGGGATTTGAGTGACTGATTGATGATTGGAAGAAGATATATAAGGACTAATCAGGATTTGTCGGGACGTGTTTGTAGGGTATCCGTTATTAATTGTCTCGCAAGGGGGGTGGTGTTACATTGAAAAGCAAAGTAACAAGCGTATCTGATTTTTTTTTGTGAACGAAAGGGAACTGGTAGCGCTTTTCAAGGATCAAGAAAATTGAAGTAGAAGATTCATGCACAGCTCGATTTGCTATGCCTATATATTTGAATAGAAATCGATGAGAAATGCTTGTCCACACAAGGCGAACCAGGTAGGGGAAGTTTTGGCATGCCAAATCAACATTCTCAATATAAAATCCTCCCCTTCATTCCCTAAGGACGCCCAACCTTTGATTGGTTACTGATACTTTTCATTGCAATGCATACCTTATACATAAAGTCAAGTCTTGTGATATTTTTTTCCGTGCACGAAAACGATTTTTCACATGCGACATTTCAATCGAATGAAGCGAATATCGGTTCGGTTGGCTGAAATGTCATACTAGAATCAACACATCTTGAAGAGTGAAGAGCAACGCGCAAATGCTGACTGTTTCTGCAGACTTGCATTGCAACCGTCGGTCTCCAGCCACCAGCCGTCATCTTCCCAGTACCCCGAACAGTTAGCATGGTAATTGAGAGAGTGACAGGAATGCGATGACAAATGATCATCTTTTGTCATCCTCAACGCTTAAGTCAACAATATAAACTAGTGAAACCGTCATTATGGTCATGTCTTTGAAGCAATGCTTTCCGCAAGGGCGTTTCCGCACCATACAACCACAATAGCCACGTAAAGAAACACCTTTTGGATTGTTTATGAGACTAGATGCCAGCGAATATTGATTGATCTTCGTGAAACTGAAATCCATTTGATATTTCCTGGTATTAATAGAAAGTGAAATTCGAATAATGTTAATGTATTTTTCTGTATAAAATGTGCAAGAAATGACCGTATACTTTGTTGTGATCTGGCTGAAAAGGCTGTTCTGGTTTAGCACAACCGACCAGGGCATGTAGATCGCGTGTTGATGTTATTAGTTAGGCCTGTTGTACGTACAATAGGAATAAGCAATGACCAGGCTATCAAGTGTGGGAACAATGCACCATCACTCCATGCTGTATCATCAACACCGCGTCCTGGCGAAGGTGTCGTCGGCTCAGCCAGATAACCCACTCGAAACATAAACCAGCTAATCTAAATCCTCCTGCATACATTTACATAAGCCCCATTCTTTGATCAATACGATTGTTTTTAATGAACGACACAATAATCTGACGAGCGAAGCGAGTGTTAACTCCCAGTTTTTAAGTGTGAGGCTGAAGGGGGTTGTTACTTGTTTGGTTTTGCAAATGGCAAGGGTTGCTAGCCATGTGAGCCGAGAAGTCTACGACGTTGCTGCATTCAGCTCAGCTATACTCTTTTCTCCGCAGCGCGTTCTGTTTCGCCAGGTGACTTCTACATGACAACCTGTCATTACTTGTATAAGGAGGCCTATATTCTGCATCTTTTCACCGACAAAAGGCTGTTTCCTTTGTCCAAAAAGAGATTCTCACACCACATCACATCGCATCATATTAACGCGATGTGAGTTTCAGACGTTAGAGATTCTTTCTAAGTAGATCGCGGTTAGGACCTTTAGTCATTCATAATTCAAACCGAATTACTTGCATCAAATATACACTTTTCTATTCTTGTGCACATCAAGCCTTACATAAAGAATATTACATTTTGATGAAGGTGCGACGAGTGCCCGCGGCAACTCCTCATCCACCTCTAATCCCCGAGTGACATATAATTCTAGTTTTTTTTAAAGGGTGACTGAATCCCCATCACGTTGATGACAGCTGTCAATGGGCGACAATTTCATGCAACTCTTCAGATTAATTCACAGTCATAAGGTTCACCTATTCTCTGAGTTCGTCATCTTTGCCGCTTACAAAAAAACAAACAAAAAAAAAACAAGTAGCTTCAATGCTGCTAAGGTATATTGCTGACTCCCCTAAATCTTAAATCGAGTTTTTTACAGAATGTTTTTTTTGCTCGGACGGGTGTTGCAAAAAAATAGCATCGCTAGCAGCTCTGATGCATCTGCAAGCATCCTCGAGCACGGCTCTGTCCACATGTCAAGCGGAGGCTGCCTCAGGTGTTGACATCGTCAGCAGAGGCCATTGTTAGCTTGTCCCGTGGTACCCATATAGCGATCGCTGGGACAGGGTAACACTAACGCACACAACCCACGCCAAATACACGTTCGTTGGTATAATTCTTTCTCTCGGACTCGCCAATGCTCTCTCACGTTCAAAGAAAGACACGTTTATCTACATACTGTCTGCTTTTTTCGAATGTCCCCGCATACGAAAGAGTTGACAATATTTATGCCCATTCTTGGTGTTGGTAATGCCCGGTGGAGTTCTCTCTCTCTCTCTCTCTCTCTCTCTCTCTCTCTCTCACCCTCTCCCTGTCCTTCTCTCTCTCTCTGCGCATAAGCATAAACAGCAAAGAAGCAATATAGCAAGGGCTTTTCGGAGATTGCACCGATATCTGTGCACTCGAGTGTAGTTCGGAGAATAGCTAGTCGATATGCATCTTGTTCAGACTTCTGGTTTACGTCTAAGACACGATGTGGTAGCTTCGGATGCTGCTGCTTCGGATGCTGCAGCCGCTGTAGCTGCTGCCGGTGGAAGCATGGCGTTGAGTCGACGACAAGCCAACTCTTCGCCAGCTAAAGCATGCAGAAGCTTACGAGTTCTTGCTCTCCTTGTAATGAATGTTACACACATTGTGTCTTGCCGGTTGACATTGCAATAAATTCACCACGAATTATTTTAAAATAAGGATGTTAAAGCACATCTGAAACGCACTGTCACATAGGTAGCAGTGCAAACAGCAGCATTTACACCAATACAATGTTTTGTGTTGATATTTATTAATCCTGATTTTCTGTTTTGCATTATGTTCTAACCGCATTATAAAATGTAAAAAATCTCTGTCCTTACAAGGATATACATGTGCAAGATGCTGTTAGCATCTTGTGATTAACACCAAGACGGTAAATAAACCAGCATTAAATTGCAATACATTCGCGTAACAAGTAAGCACGTCGGTTACTAACACTAAACTATAGGCTTGACTTGCAATTCTGCCCGTTAGCCTTAGCTAGCTGTTAATTCATTCTTGTTTAATTGTTTCAAGTAATTAAACTCAAACTATAGCCATGCTTAAATCTTTGAAACACATTGTTTGATCAAATAGTAGGTAGGTATGCATTACATAAGCTGCATAAAGAGCGAAACTTGGAGGGGGCATGACCTTTATTAGAGACATTTGGAAGATGAATCTACATACCAGATATATACCCGCCTGAAGAACATTGCCATCTCATTCTCAAGGAAGCTATTGTTTTCCGATCCGAAGGGTATGCATGCAGCGTGTGTGAAAAGATACAGCAGAGTTTATAGCCAACTTGCCTAGCCAAGGAAATTCCTTGCCAGCAATTGTTTTGACTGCTATATGCGAACGCAATGCATCTTTCTCAGCCCAGCATCGTGCAGTTGCTTGCATAGTGTTGGATTGGTTGGATCTGGGAGCTACCAAAGTGAAGCACAAAAGAAAATCAATGTGTAATTCACTGCCAATCGCAACGAATTGTCCACGGAGTAAAACATCAATCAAAGTGCGGTGAGCTTGGAGCAAAGTCGTGAAAAAAGTTGACCCTTATGTTACGACAGCGACGGTATTAATGGAGATCGACAGAGAATGGAACATCATGATTAAATATAATTAGCTGAACGATGTTCCTCACAGTTAATTGGCTACAAAACAAAGGAAAGGACGAAATACTGGCGCAAATTATATAAGAAATAAGTTGATCGTGAAGACAAAACCTAAAATCTAGAGCTATAAAAAGAGATTCAACCTCTTATTACTGCATGGTACGACAAAGTATAGATAAATAGTATCGATACGATATTAAATGGAAATTATAATCGCTCTGATACTTATAATGTAGTTCTATATCGAGCTAGGAGCCAAGCGTTGCTACCTATCGACGAAAGAAAGTATGGAATAGGTGTAATTTGGTGTCTGCGAGGGGCGTGTCAAATCATATTCTCTCGAATACCAATCTCGTATGGACTTTTTTCCCTCTCCCAATAAACTTCCTACCACAATTTCCATTAAGGTACCAACTCGCCACTTAATTCAGCGTTTCCTTGTGATCCGGGCCACCCCATAATTGACTACGTCTAGCATTTTCCGTCGTTTCTCGACCACGAGACATTCTCTAAGGTCTAAACAATATCTTACTCCGACGAGGAAATTATCAAGCAGGATCAGCATGTGCATTGAAGCAGAGCACCACCGACTCTCTTATCGAAGTCGACTCCCTGCCATATTCTAGTAACGAACTCTTGTTTTTATGAAACTGCATATTTTTAAATTATCTACTAATAGCGTCTTGCAGATAGCCGATAGCAAAGCTTTTAAAGAGAGCCTGAGAAATCACACACATACCGACAATTTATATCGCTTTACAAGTCTGCACTTACGCTAGCCATAAAACGGTTAAGTATCAATAAAATCCAATCCATATGTAGCGTTGGCAAGGAGAGAAATAAAAGGAGGACAAAAAATTGAGGGACGCCATTCCGGCGAGGAAAATGTCTACAGAATGACGGAGAGACTCTGTCATAATTGTAGCATGCATTTTGACACAAAACATATGACTTGAATTATTTGTTTGCATTTATACATCGCAAATTCGAGTGAAAAAAAATACCTAGGCGCTACTTTGAGAAAATCAAACATTAAAAGCGACAATTTTGTCATTTCACGAATGCGCGGTCGGTTTCATGCATCCACGCTGATTTTTCTCACCGTCGAATTGTCGGCCTGATAATAATTATCGTGGTCTTAATTTGATGTTAGACGCGTCGGATTTATTCCAAGTTTGAGTGGCGTTCGGCGGACGTGCTTGCGACGGTGATTATCCCCGCGTGATGGAGAGCGAAGCAGGTGCTCGGGTCACGACGCCCGACGCCTGACGCCCGACGCCCGACGCCCATCCCGGCGTCGAGGCGCGTCCTTTGGCTGAGATTCACCATCCACACTCGTATATCTTCCGTGAAGAGCGTGCGACGCCGCCACCGCGCTAACGCACTGTGTGTTTGATTGCATGCTGATGTTGATGGGTGAAAGATACATTTAGACACACGAGTTACGGCTCGAGTTATTTATTAGTCGTATATTTAGAAAACTCTCCGCGGTCTCGAGTTTCTTTTGATCTCGTCACAAGGAACAATCTTGTCGTGACTGCACATGGATTTCATTAAATGGTAAAATGTTCGGTGGGGCGTTGATTTTTATTTGAGCGGAAACGTTTTTATTGTGTCTTCGGCCATCATTTTCTATTTCCATTTATACGTTATTTCGTGCACATTTCATAATACGAAAAGCGGCTCTAGAAGATAGCCATGTCATTTCAACGGAGAGATTTCTAAGGACGTTTCGGGAGAGCTCCATTTGAAACGAGCTGACACCTTGAAGTAGAAAAAACAGTCTCCTAGAATCATCGTTGATTCAGTAACGCATAGAAGCAAAGGTACACACACGCCGTTTATTTCCAGAAACACATTCCACGCTAAACGCTAAACGCTTTCCGCTGGCTCATTTTAATTTACTTTTCAAAGCTGAGCAACGCAGCCAAAACGAGACCCGTGCGACAAATCACCGACGCAAATAAGTGGCCGAGCAGAATCTTTCCAACAAATGACACCAAAAGTTCCAGACACTGTAACGCGGCACCTCGGCAAAGAAAAGATCACCGGAGATCGCTGAAGATCGCTGAAGATCGCGGGACGCCTCCGCACTTTCTTCCACCCCCGTCAAGGACGCGTGTGGAGGGCAAGGACGTCGTTGAAAAGGAAAAAAATATAGAAGAGGATTCCCCCCATTTTTTTTTTCACCAACCATGTGTATTTCATGAGTGGAACGAGTAAAAGCAGGGGCTCCCCACTCTCTCGTATGCTCGCTCTCACTCTCGCTCGCGTAGCAACTATCACCCTCTCTCTCTCTCACACACACACACGCACACAGAGTGAACAGCATGTGGTCCATGATCCCGTTTGGCCCGCGTGGTACACACTTTTACACTCGCCCGTTCGACGCTTCGCCTATAAGCGTATGGAGATGAAAACCATAACCTACCTTTATAGGATCAACGCAAACGCACAATAACGAATAACGATGGACCGTCAAGCGTCGCCTATCTCTCTTTTCGCAAGGTTCCAACTACGATCCAATAGTAACTGTCATATTTTTTTATAGTGGTATTTTTACAATCTTGTTCCATCTTCGACATGCTTCAACGTCCTACCCACAGATCTGAGACACACCGCATACAAATTAAGCTGATTTAAGCTGGAAGCAGACCTTTGAATTCGTTCAATGAAGTGTTGCCGTTATTTGGTGGAGGTGCCAGGTTTTAAGCTTGATATATTTAGATGCTGCTCTGCTTATTTAACTGTGTAACTAGTAACTAAAAGTCACGAAAGATGAAAACCCCTCCGTAAAATTTCCTTTATCGGAGTGAAACGCAAGCCGCAGCGCCGACGCCACTAACGAATTCTATTGGAAAACTCTTGCGCTATACGACTGGAGCAAATATCTCGTTGGATGGCGCTTAGATGTGAGATGAACTCCTTCTCCACGTGCGACGAACGTGACGCAACAATTCAAAACAAAGACCGTTGATTTCATAAAAATATTAGTTTGGTTTCAAGGAGATCAATTGCACCACAACAATTAAATTTAATTAGCTGTCTCTGAAGTTCAGTGAGGACCAAACGATAAAATGGGCAAGATATTTTATAAGGAAAATGTCGACTACATTTTGCTCAAAGAACTGACATGCAGATTTATGTGAATTGAAATGAAGTTTGGACAGGGTCCACGAAAAATGTAGCTCACCAACAAGGACTCAAGCACGCAACCACTAACTTATCTTGTCGAAAAGTTGAAAACCTTATCAAAATGATGTCCCGTACCTGAAAATGGCGCCGAGCTATAGAATACGACTTGGAACTAACACGACAAAGATTATTAATTAGCTTGATTAGTATAATTTATTGGCGTCTGCGAGTTGTTTCATATGATGTTATATGAGAAACAGCTAAAAGAGTTTAGTGTCGCTTTAACTATTTGTGTCCTTCTCATTAAGGAAAATGAAAACAAGTTTCGTCGTGGTAAAGTAGGTTGTGATCTTTTGAAACGCCAGAGACGCCAACAATGCGTTTTGAAAATCATTACCAAGTCTTCTTCTTCTATAGTACTATCCAACAGCGCATTTCGTAAATAAAGTGATATGTCACCGTAACAGCATCTAAAAAGACTTGATTTACAAGTCCTTTTTTTATAATTACTTCATAACGAACATCACATCGCCTCACGTAGCAACATACCATTTGAATAAAGTTTATAGCCACCTCCAGGTAATTTGTGACGGGCAGGAATCATGCAGATGGCATGCAGCATTAGCGGAGGTAAGTTAAGGTAAGAAGAGCCGTAGGACGCAACGCAGAGGGGGTAGCGAAGGCGATGCCATGAGGAGACAGTCAGGAGTGCAGGGGAGACATGGGTTGCCTGACAGAGACACATTCGTCAGGTCGTCGTGGACACTGGACAGGAAAACTACCACCTGCCAGTCGTCCGTCACCCGAACTGACAGTCCCCTCTTCGCCCAACCCACCCCCCCCCCCCCCCCATACCGCGCCCCTTTCCGCCACACTGAGCGCCCAACACTCACGTCATTGCCTATAAAAAGAAAGACAATTCAAATAATATCGGAGGTCTGATGTGGAATAGCAGTGGTTTTTGTCACGGAAAATTGGGATGAAAGTGTCGCCTTTCGCTTGGAAACTTGAACTATGAGGAAAATTAAGATAACTTGCATTGCGTAGAGTAACGATTGAGTTCGGTGGTGCGTTCGCTTTCCAGTTTTCACGCAGCTGACAGCTAGATGGTTCTGAGGAACCTTGAAGTGAGCACACAGCTTTTGGGCAGATGCTAATTGTGAGTTTCCAGGTTATTAATTGGTTGATCGTAAAAAATTGTTATTTTAGGAGAAGACCATTAAATACAGGTATCTTGAAGTTAATAGGTTTTCCGTACATATAGGTAAAAATAGAACACTTCCAAATTAACACTTTACCTTGAATGACACATATGCCTAACATGTAAGCGTTTTCCTTTCGTGCATAAGAAGTAAGGACATAATAGTACTAATAGGTAGTGCAAAGATGTGACGATTCAATGAAAAACCTGTCTCACACATACGACTTACACCGAGTCAGCTGTACGTCACGCACAATAGATCGACTCCATTAGCCCACCCACCTTTGTCAAGCGCAATAATACCAAGTTAATTGATTACTATGCAGACCGCAATCTGACTATTTAAAAGTAAAGATTCTATTGTACGAGTCGCCATCAAAACCGTCAACGTCAATCGCCATCATCATCCATCATGATACAATCACAATCAATGATGAATAATGATTTCACATATTGACTTTGTCTCGGCTACTAAACTAAAGCCATTTCGTCGTTTGACTCATTGTGGCCATGGGGTTGCAATCACGTATCGTCGATATCCGTTAATAAGTTTGCCCAAAACTGGACGCGGGCGAATAATTCACTGGTAGTAAGCAGATTTGAAGTTTGGTGCTGATGCCCGTGCACGGACTAGGCAAAAGTGATAAACAAGGCTCGAAATGACAAAATATCCTGGCGAGGATAATATCTATTATATAAGCTGTGTGGTCAGCATGGCTGACGCTCCCGACGCCGCCATCCCTTACCTTCTCGCCGCCGCGTATATAACGAAGAGGAGAGGGCGGGCGCGACTCGCGGGAATCTATGGGCGCCGTCGTGATTTACGTCTCACAGCTCCTTTTATATAATAATATAATATGTTTCATAGAGCGCTAGTCGGCCAGAGTCGTTCCTCACCTTTGCTTTGCCTATCCGGGGTATACCCCAGTCCACCCCGGTTGACTCCCAAAGAACGCCTCCCTGCCCGCGACCAACATCACTACCCCCGAGGGAGATTTATAGATCTAGGACGGAGTGACATCATTGGAGCTTGGAGCGCGTTTAATTATAATACTTTATTGCCCAATAAATCAGAACCTTAGGGTCCCCTATAGCTTTGAAGGACGCGCGGCGCTCAGTTTCTAGCGACACACTCGCACACACACACACCCCGGTCCACACGACATACTTTATGACCGAATTATGCATTATTCCTCCTTTTTTTCATATGTTTGAAACGTGGCTGTTTGTTCCCGGAGGAACGTTGTAAGGGAGACATCAATCATGCCTTTGTTCCGAGGAATCAAACGTCCTGTGTAAACCACTTCCCAAAACACCTTTTCTATACAAGAAACCAATATTCTCTCCACGAGGTTCGATGCGATGGTCATCCTATCCATGATATTGTCATCATTGCGCGTCATAATCGATCATCTTTACACACATCTCGAGATTGATGGCTCTGACAAAATAGGTACAGAGAAGGGAACCGGCCATGAAAACTTTTTCTTATCGTCAAATTGCTTCGCCATAGATTGACCCAACAAAGCACCCCCCATAAAGTCGCGAAGAATAATGTTCGAGTGATCAGATTTTTATGACTTTTTCTCCTGCGATATACCGTTTCCGTGCCGGCGACGTCGATCACGTCCTCAATTTTGTACTCCCCAGCCATTTTCTTTACTTAATACCATACATCCTGATGGCTGACTCTCTGAAACTAATGTCTACGCGCCGCGTCCCCGCGTGCAATCATCTCGGGCAGACTCCAGCCTCCGCCCGCCATCAATCTCTGACCGTCCACGCCATGTCAGTGTCCCCAGTCACTGATTGACCATAAATTGTCGAGGGTGCTCATACTGCAGCCGAGCACAGTTCTCATTCTTCTTGCCGACATAAATCATAGGTTGCGTCGGCCGGCCGCACGGCGGCGCGGCGAATCGTGGGAACAAGGGAGACTGACATCACCTGCTGTTCGAACACCGATCGCCGAACGACCTAACGCAAGTACCACGAACAGAGCGCACGCCGACGCCGCCGCCCCCGACGCCGACGCCGACATTGATTGCATCGATCACCCGACACTATTAACCTTCACAAATCATTATTGACACCCTGGATGCAATCACAAAAACGCCATCAACATGTGTACACAGATTGCTTTGAATAAGCGCGTCAGCAGCGACAACAAATCGGCGTCTTACGCGCGTGAATTGCCCGCACAAACGAGGCTAATAACGGAGATAAGTGAAATAATATCGGCTAGGGTGCGCGATGGGTTGGGGGAGGGGGGGGGGGAGGGGTTGGGTGGGACGTCGACTTGAGTGTCGCGTCGCTGCGTGGGCACGCAGTCGCGTGGGGCTCGCGCGCCGCTGCGATGCGTAGTGCGTACGCCAGGCTTGCAGCCGGCGCCGCGTGTGTGCTGCTTTTGAAGCTGCGAGCGGCGACCACGTGCTCGTCAATAGATTGCGTCGTTTGCTCTCGCTGCAGGGATTCCTTCGCACACATCATCAACCCTTTAATATGCCTCGGCCGCTCGGAGCAATTCACCCTAATTATCTCCTCTCGATCCTCGCGCACGCTGCCAAATGGGGGAGAAAATCGATGCACCGCGTGATGTGTGTGTGTATCTCACCATGGCCCGTCGTCTCACATTGTACGCTGGCGCGCGTATTCTTTTGCATGAAAGTAAAATGATTCGAACAAAAAAATAATGCACGCGGATTCACAGATGTATTGTTCGCCAGCAAAGCGTTCATTAATCCGAGGTTGCGCTCCCATCCGCGTTCCGAGTCGTGGAAAGGAATTGGGAATCAATCAAGTAAATTTCTAAAGCCGCGCGCGCGTTCGCCCGACGCATTTCATGCATGAAGTTTTCCAAAGAGTTATTGGGCCCACTTGTCATAAATTTCATTTTTAATGATCACGAACTGTTTCATTATATCTTAACGGTGACGATAAATTCGTTCGCGACACGTTATCGATTAACTGACAACTACCCAACAATCACGCATCACGTCATGACAATTTCTCGCGGAAATTGCTTACACAAAAACGCGAAAGAAAAAGTTTGTTATTTTTTGTTCTAAGTAGTATTTGTTTTGTTTGAGAAAAAGAGACGGTGGGTGTGTTTATGCGCGGGCCTCGAACCGCCGTACCGCCGAGGGTGGCGTGTATTATGCAGCTATGATAGCAGCGCGGCGCGCGAGGGGATTGACACTGTTTAGTAGGTTAATGCTATTCGCATCACACGACCACGTGACAGCTGGCACACGTATTACGATACTTATTATGTTGTGTCGCGCCGTCAAGAAACAATGGAAACGTTGAGTGATGTCATGTTGACAGCGAACGGAGGGGTGTTGCGACGTGGTTTGCCGGTGGCCGGGGGTCGGGGGGGTCGGGGTCGGGGGGCCAGGGGGGGCACCGTGCATGTGTACCTAGCGTATACACCGCACCCATCTCAATCCTCGCCAGGCTGCAGCGGCATGCGATCATCTCGCATCGCTCATCAGCAACTGCGTCTCGGCAGCCTCGAAATTCCGGCACACTGCGCTGGATCACCGAAGTTTCAAACGGGGCAGGGGATGTGACCTTGACCACCCTGTTGACAGGGCTATGCAAAATTGGCAACAATCATCGATGTTCGGAATTAAACTGACGCTGACCTCTAGTATTTGAAACCGATTGAAAATAGATTCTGGTTCCGTCCTGACAATTCGCTACAGAGATTTCTTAAGACGAAAAAAAACGAACAAAACGGTTTCGAGCCGTGGCTACTTGTGTGAGTTTTTCATCCATCCCCATTCCCCAATAAACCCCCGGGTAACTCGTAACCGAGCGATTGACTGGCGGAATGGAGCAGTAATCGCGGTGGTTGGTCGACTCTTTGCCAGCCGCGGGCAGACATCGACGCCGGCGCTACCGTGCAGTCGACGTCGCCAAGACAGGGCGTCTAAGTGGGCCATGCTCCGGGGTACGCGGCCGACGTAGCGACGCAAGGTGGGGCAGGGCGGGCAGGGCGGGCAGGGCGGGCAGGGCGGGCAGGGGAGGCGGCGGCGGCGGCGGCAAGGGGAGGAAGGCGACCGACACCCATCAATCGATTGTCAGCTCACGGCGTCGCGCGGGTCAATCCCGTCTAGCACTTACTGCGTCATGCTCTGACAACTGCACTTGCCATTGCGCAAGAAACTGCAAGGCGCGCGGCGGCGGCGGTGGCGAGGTGGGGTGGGGGCAGGGTGGCAGTGGAGGGCGGGGGGAGGGGGTGACGGCGGCGGCGACGGCGACGGCATTGATTGAGCAAGAACAAAATGTGTCAACTTGTAACTTGACGAAACGGGAAGGCAAAGCGGAGAGCGTGTGTATGATGCTGAGAAATCGATGCAGGGGCGATCACAGTGTGCAATTTGCATGGATGCGATTTGACTCGTAACTAAGGGTTTGTAATGACGGATATGAAATTGTGTTTATGGATGGCTCTGGCTGAACGGTTCTAGGTTAAGTTTGGATTTTTAAGACTCTCCGCTCAGCTGAAACCGGAGAGAATGGGAATTGTAAATAAACCAAAAGAAATGTCAATGCATGAACGGGCGCGTGACGAAAAGAAATAAACAGAAATATGATTTTTTCCTGTCTGCCGGCATCCCTTAACCTCTTTTTCTATATAAACTATCGGCTTCGATGGAGTGTGTAAAGATCGTATCACTAGAGACTTTGAAGATGGCTGCGTAGCAGAATGTGTCCCAGGAGGGGTCTGAACCCTAGCCCCCTGGTCCCCCCCTATCCCTCCCACCCTTCCACCCCATATCAAGTCCAACTGGCTGATGTGTCCAGAATCCGACATGGACAGATCAATGTTGAACTGTGGATAGAGATCCATTGAGACTGAGCGAGAAGGGTTGAGCCGTCAGCCCCGGGAAGAACAAGGAGAGGCGACAGCGACGCGGACCGAGAGACTGACAAGACGGCCGATGCGATGGGGTCGTGGAGGGGAGGGGGGAAGGGAATATGTGTTTCCTGTGTGTGTCCGTGCTGTAGTGTGTGTGTGACGCAAGAAGATTGGATCAAAACCCCCATCCCTCCAGTCTCCTTCATGCGATACGTGACAGTTTCTGGACCTTCACATAATGGAGGGACAAGCACTAAATAGGGGTTTACCGTGTGACAGCTACGACTACAGATAAACTAACCTCCTATAAATACATTCATGAAATGAACCTCGTAATTGCTATAGAAACGGAGCCCTAGAAGCCATGGATTTACTTTAATTTCGTTTGATGGGTGACGGGGTGGGTGAGGGGGTAGGCGAGTGGGTGGTGGCTTGACAAGGGAGTTCATTTCCAAGTGACTGACGGCGGTTTTACAGAGTTTTTTAAAAGGCAATATCCCGGCAAAGTCCAAAGAAGCAGACGCGTGGTCGCTATGTGCAACGCCGGCGAATCCATCTGGCCCCCCTGCTCTCAGCCTTGCTCAGCCCGGCGAGAGCGCGCGCTGGCAGCAACAGTTAGGGGTTGCCGGGGCTTGCCGGGGCTTGCTACCCGCTCCGCTACTCTCCGCCTCATTGCATATTCAATGATGTATCTGGGTGAGGATTTCGTCTTGAGCCAACTTGTCCGCGAGGAATGTTCTTTCGTATTTTGACAAAATCCACGGCTACTGGATGCTGCTGTTTTGGGCGACGCGAGAAATCGCGTCAACTCCGCGCACGCAGTCTAATAACAAAGTGTATACTATATTATGTTGCGCGAAGTCACAGAGTCATGATGCTAAATTTCAGGAACTGTTCGAGAAGTGGGTTGGCTATTGTCGAGCCTCTAGAGGGTGGTGTGGTATTGCAAGAGAGCGAGCGAGCGAGAGAGGGTGGACCGCGCGAGGGTGGGAGGGAGGAGAGCCGAGTGACAGGGCGAGGACAGTAGACCAAAGAGTTGGACGTCGCCGACGTCGCCGACGTCGGTTGCCGGATGAGGGTGGAGATGTCGTCTCCAGAGATGAAATGACTGAGGAGAATGTCACGGACCCGGGACCCCCGCCACCCCCCAAACCCTCCCGCCGCCCTGTTACCCACACAACGAGTAAACTTAATACAGCGTCAACTATTATACATCCCTCAGGGGCATCCGTGTAATAAGATGGACGTCTGCATCTGTGGACTTTTGATGGTGTGCCATTAGAGCGTCTAAACGTTGAATTAGGTCCTTCAACCCCTTGCTGCCCATGGACAAGACTCAAAGCAAAATAAAATTATTCACCGGCCGTTTTGAAGTCATTAATTCGAGACTGGCAAACGAAATTGTCGCCACAAAGGCGCTTAAAAATTTCAATTTTTCCAGCCCTCCGGAATTTTTAAATCGCCAAAACCGCTTATAAACAAAATTTATCAGTCGGAAAAATGTCCTTAAGCATTGACCGAATAAACCTGCAGATTTGAGTTGCGTCGCACATTCCGCCGCTAGCAGCAGGCAGCGCGTAACGTCGTCAAACCGAAAAGCGCACGCATGTCCTAACAGTTAGTTTGCTTGCCATGTCAACTACACAACTACGCGCAAGGACGTGTTGTTATTGTTCCGTTCGTCCGCGGCTTGCCAGCCAGCCAAGTAGGCACTGGGCACTAGGCACAAGGCACTGGGTAGGCAGGCAGGCAGGCAGGGGAGGTTGCAAGGGAGGCTGCAAGGGCCAGCATCTCGCCATCTCGCCTGTCTGCCAGCGTGACGAGGACGCCTGTCCGACGCAGGCACGTCGCGCGTTAGCCGGACGGGCGTCGCGACGGCGACGGCGACGTCGACGTCCCTCCAGCAGCGAGGCCTATAGCACGCCCGACGCCACCACGCAAGATGCGGGCGTCGCGACGCCGGTAGCGTCGGTCGCGCATGAATCACTAGCGAGCGGCGAGGCGGATGGAGTCGTTTAATGAACGCCTTTTTTCCATTCTCTATGGGAAATCGCGTGATTGAAAAACTTTTCGATGTGTTTTGCGTGTAGGTGCGCGGAGGATTGAATAGTCAGAGAGTGGTTTTATTGCACGAGGTTTTCTATAACGGTTTTACTTCGCCATGGACCTGAATAATGGTGTAGTAATCTATGGGTTGCTTTTAATAATCCGGTCCATTCTTCTTGGTTTACTGCCTGGTTTTTGTTCTTCTTTTAAATTAGGTGCTGTAATTTTAAGATGTTTTAATTGGAAAGTGCAACTGCAGTGTAACTTTTACTCACGCAATACCATATTCTGACGGAGCGTTTACAACCGATCTCTACTGCGCTTCGTAGCGGTATACTTACCTGCAAAAGAAGAAAGAACATATCAGATAGGAGTCATTTTAGAGATCAGATCGTAAGCCAATTGGATTTTATGATAAATACGTGCATTTATCGTCAGTAAATGGAAGCATATGGGAGACGTAGAAAATGTGGGAAATGCAATTTTTTATAATTAAATATCTCGTGGTCTCACGCTTTTTTTGTTTGAGGTAAAAGATTAAACATAGTTTTTTATCATCGATCTATAGGAATAAACGATAAAAGTAAGTAATAACCGAAGGGTAAAATGAGAAATAACTGGTCTCATATAGGCGTGAGACAAAATAGGCGCAAGCAAAACAGATAACTTATGTCTTTATGTGCGCTCGAAACAGCGGAGAATCTAGATCACCACCAGGTGTTAATGCCCTGCGCAATCACGGTGATTGTTCAATCACGGATAGTAATTCGTATATCGGAAGGCGATCAGCATCCACAGATCATGGATCACTTCGGCTGCTGAGCAAGGTGATTGCCTCCCTACACGCACAAGTGCGATAATTCAGTAAGCAACACCAACAGCAGACACATATAATACCGCGTGCGAATCTCGTGTACAATAAGTCTTGGATAAGTGCAGTGATACATCAATTCGTATCTTGATTCTAAACAAAGAACTGCGGCTCTGTGGTATAGGTTACTGAAGAAGCAGTAGAAAATATTGGGTTTGAAAAATAGAAATCACGTTTGTGGTTGGACAGGTAATTGCTTTGGAAGCAATGCACATTGAAATGTTTACAAAATAAACATGTATAAATAGTCAAATATCCTATTCATCTGTTTGATAATAATAATAATTGTTTGGTGTGAACAACAGGTTTCAAATTTCAGGTTAACACTGGTACTGTATGATTGGGTCTGGATCGACTACCCCTCCTCGTGTGATATTTAACATCCCCTTGTGTTAACGTGGTGTAGTAAGGGTGGTGAGTGGGGAAAGTGGGACGGGAATTCTGTTACGGGGGCCGGGGCACCCCATTCGGGGGCAAGGGGAGGAAAATTTTGTGTGAGGAAATTGTATTTTATAATTGGCAAGAGGTAATCACCGAGTTTATTCATAAAATAGGACAATGTTGTGATGGAACTTACTTTTGCGTTTTAATGGAAATGTGGTATTGGCACATTTCAAAGGGGACTCAAAGTTTGTATAAATGCATATTTAAGAGGGAAGCATCTGCGAGAGATAAGAAAACAACAGATCATGTTGTTTCGTTTGGTAAAGAAAGGGGTTGTTTCAGTGTTTGACAGGGAGCACCCAAGAATAACTTAACGAGTTGGTGATGGACCTATAAGACTACTCAGAAAACTGAAATTCATTTTGAAAACCAAAAATCATTATAATTTTCATGATGTTCGCTTTTTTCTTATATCTGAGGGCTGCTATGGGCATACTCGGCCAATTAATTAGTCTCCAGTTCAAAAAAATGTTGGAGTTAAAACTATATAAAATATATCTGCATATATTCAGATAATCGTCTCATCGTTCCCATCCACGCACAAAAGACAGCAAATAAAGTAAAATGCGTGAAAAAAAATCGTCGCACAATAACTCTCATGAATAATTGATTGAAACAATGTGTAACATGAAATTCCAAGTGCTACAAATGAAACTGAAATTCGCTCGAATGTTCGGCGCAGGTATCCCCAGTCATGAATACCGTCAGCCACTTGCCTCGTGTAACGCTTTAGGAAACCAAAAGAAAAAACATACAAAAAAAACGAGAAACACGAAATGGCGAATGAAGGGGTATAAATAGTTGGCGCTACCGCTTAGTTGTGACCATCACCGAGCACACGGGTTTGCTCTTAGCACCCCGCGAATCTCCTGATCGTTGCTCCAGCAGGCACCAACAACGGCGGTGGCTGTGCCATAGGCTGCGTATCGGTCGCTCTTCACTCTCCAGCCTCGCTGGCAGAGAGCACACTGGACCGCGCTGCCAGCCGCCACGGATGACAGATTTATGTGGACAGGTTGCAGACTTTGCAGAAACAGTGTGACTATCCCAAGGGCAGCAGCCACAAGGCACTAAACCTTCTATAAAACACACGCCCATGAAACAACATGGCGGCCACCACAATCCAAGGCATGCTTTGATGGATAGGTCAAGCGGACATCGTCGCTGCCATCTTTGAGAATCGAAACAAGATAATAAACTTAAGTGTTTGATTGTGTGCGTGGTTCATAATTAGAGAATCAAGCTAGAGCTCATCGCCGAAGTCGAAAGAAGGGTTTTATTGATAAGGCCGTCGGGTGAAGGAAGTTTGGACTTGGCTGGCATCAGCATCAGTGTCTTGTAATTATCGCTATTTATCCCTGTCGTCGGATCCCGACCAACAAGTATATTCTGGTGAGATTCTTGCCCGCGACGTATAGCGCGCTAAGATGTGAGAATGTGAAAGAATGTCTTATATGAAGACGGTGCAAGACGGATGGCATCATGGTTCACGGACTTCATTATATAAGTTCGTTTCGAAAAGAAGGGAATCGTTTTCAAGAACCAGAATCCGGTACAACACTTTCGGTTCAGGACATCGGTTTAAAAAAATATTTGAACTTGACTCGCCCTCACTTAAAACCTGTGCGAGGAATGGAAATTATGTCTCTAATGGAGTAAATATTTTCTGTCAACTTCACAATCCGGTGCGGGGTGCCTGGCATCATAAAACAATATATACACCGAGACAGGTATACTGATCTAGATTCCTTTCATTTGAAAAGCCCCGAGTGAAAACATTTGCAACATCAGAGAAGGTGACCGTACAAACATGACTCGGTCGCCCACCCCTGCACCTGCACTTTCCCATGTACTTTTTCCATCGCCACAACAATGGAGACAAGGACAACGCGCAGGTGCACAATGGTCCTCCCGTCACCGTACCCATAGTTTAATTACACCCCGACGTTATTTAAAACAAATCAAGCTAAGCTGATGTTACTTCACGAAGTAGATTCAACTCGTCTAAGAGTTGGAGCCGTGATGTGTGTGTATGTGAAACTTTGTCATCAAGTTCTAATTGGGGTGCAGTACACACAGCAGTCGAGTTTCTTTGTGAAATAGTTGTTGTAGGCAGCTGAGACAACAGCAAGACACAAAACACAAGCCAAGGAAGGTGTCTGTTGCAGATTGTTGGCTTATATTTTCACGAGACATTATATTATTCAACATATATATGATGTGTATACGACTTGTGTATCGTAATGTGATAGAAACAGCCAACAGCATCCCTTCATGAAGGTATCGTGCGTCTCACGGTATGGTCTTCTGTTTGTTCCTGTTAGGCGCGAGTGTTGGAGGTGCCACGGCCATAAGAACACTTTATAGACCGTAATATCACTGTCTTCAAGGAAGTTCGCGCTGGAAACTAAAGCAACAAGTCAACTAACGTAGCAATGCTATGTACACTTTACCACTTTGGAAACTGGTGACATTGCAAAATGCATGGCTTGCTTGAGGAGTGTATGGAAACACATTTAGCTCGGGTATTAGATAGCGTAATAAGTAATAACGCATGTAATAGTAAAGTACAGCGCATTTGACAAGGTACAATGTACGCATGTTTTCTAATCTTTAAATCACCCCCATTGAAATCGCAAAATGATCCTTTGTGAGCCTACAGAAGATTTTCACTGTCCAGTTCTTTCAGCTGAAGAAATCTTTGATCGTTGCGCATTATAAAAGATTCCTTTCTTTCATTTCAAAATGCTTCACATTATGAAACAGCACCACGAATTATACCTATTGTAATAACACTAACTGAATGAAATGTCGCCGTATATTATTTTTCTCCAAACACACACACACACGTGTTAGATTTATATCTTGCTCATATCCACGTGACGTTTTTACTCTAAAAGTTATTATTGATGGCCTCTTTCCACGGCGGCGACCGGGGTTCGAAACAATCACGTCTACTGTGCGCTCCGAAGGATTATTGCTAGATGGGCCCAAGTCACATACATCTTGCGTCATGTCCCCAAATGACAAGGAAGCCGGTCGGGTGGCGAGGAAGCGACCCAGTCATCATAACTTTGTCTCCAACACACTAATAATAAAGAGAGCGCCTTGTGTGTCGGCGGCGTCCGTGGCAAGCGACGCCGACGCCGACGCCGACGCCTGTGCACCAGCCCTTCGAGAGGTAACGCCTGGTTATCCTTTCGAGGGGACTAGAAAGAGATTGTGGATCTTTCACTCCAACTCGTGGAGATTCTCATAATAAGATATCTTCATCTCATCCTTTTTCTACTGGAAATCCTTAGAGACATATGGACATCGATTATACTCGATATCTCAAGTCCGATCCAATTCTTTCTAAAACAATATTTCACGTGAGTAAAGGAAGATTTTGAACAATAAGATTTCTGGCAATCTATCTCCATTATGTTTTAGACTTTTGAGAGAGGCTAAAAGTGGGGAATGACTTATTAGACTCATCTAGCATGTGTTCATGTAGGGCACATCTGCATGGTAAAATACCACAAGCTATTGGAGCGTGCATCTCGTCTCAACAAGTGAATTGCAATAGGTTGAATCAATTATCATGTCAATTTAACGAATGATTTGTGACAACATTTACCTACTTATTTTCAAAAATGCAAAAATAATAACGCAATTATAATTAATGTGCCTAAGTTTCAGTATTATGAAAGCATTGCATTTAAAAATGCAATGCATTATTAACAACCACTCCTATGTAATACACATTGCGATCATATCTGGATTTTGGCCAACACAAATATGACATTCGTATAAAGTAAATGTTGCAAGAAGCTGTAAAGATATCATAGGTGTGTAGCAGTGTACTTAGGCAATCATAGCAAGATGAGATGGGATGACAAAGTCCCCGTTTCGTCGGGATAGATACGACAGGAGGAATGAATTGCTCCAGGCTGCAAGGGGAAGAAGATGCTGTCAAGACTGAGGTGAAGTCTTGTGACAGGTGACTGTTAATTTACAGACACAGTGTACTAATTCAGTGTATGAGCGCCTTGTCAGGGCCACGTATCCCTTGCACAAGACAGTTGAAAATGTCACGTGTTTCCACCCCTCTATATAGTAAGAGTAGTGTGTGCAATTGAAAAATAATCAAATAACAAGCTTAGAAGTGAGCTGATATTTTATTATAATGCCATGCTTTTGTTGCGTTCTATAATGTCCATTGAGACGAAGTTTAACCTAAATAGTTCAGATCGTTTTGCTGTGGTTTGCTTTTTTTTGTTAAATTCTTGGCCGTGTTTCAACTCAATAAAAGCGGCAATGATACAAAACGGTTTGCATTTTTGAGTTCACAAGGCACATTTCGGAAATCTCCATGCAAATGCGAACGTTCAAAGGTGAACGCTCGGCAAGCAATATGTGGGGACGCAAGGCATGTTTTAAATTGCATTATTGGATAGCAATGTTAACACCGCGAACGAATTCCGCCACCAAAACCAAAAGATTTCAAGCGGTATTTACGAGACACTTCATTTTTAACAAATTTTACGAAATTGGTAGCAAACGTAGAAATCTCATTGGCCCTGTGTCTTTGTCGTATAGTTTTGACAATATTTATTCAGCTGATCGTGGGACAAGTTTTATTCAAGATGATCTTATGACTCGAAATTACACCGATCCACGGTTCGAAGTGGATATGGCGGAGCCGGAGTCACATAAAGACGATATTCAGGAGCGGAACTAGCCATCAAGTTTGATAGAACAGTCCAGAATTCCCGAGATCGCATTGCTTGCCTCTGTGGATTGCTCAGAGATCAGAGCAACTCGCATGAACATCACATTCATTCTCATATCGGCTTCAGACTTCAAACGTCAAGCAAACGATTGGAAAATAGACGATTCAGCTTTATTTTATACAGAAAGTCAAATGGTTAAACGAAATTACCTTATATCTAATCTTAGGCAATGACTTTTAAGGATATTGCATTAAGTTTGCGGGTGAAGTATGAGACTTGTTCGCCACCAGCTAATCAGATCGGTTGATCGGTGGAGGCGCCGCGTTCGATACGCCTCAATTACATGTCGCTCACGCTCGCCGATTGCAGACTCATGATTAGCAATAACCGAAAGGTCACTCAGAGCGCTTTAATGAGAAAGTGTTCGAGATGAACGTTTGATATCTCATGATACCTCCAGCCATGATTAACTATCTTCCTTGTGAGCGAGCCAGAACTTCAAGTCAGAGATGTGTCAGGTTTTTATAGAAAAATAACGAATGCAATAAGCATTGATGTCGTAAACATGATTTCCTATTCCTGCCCAACAAGTTCTGATGGTTGAGATTGTAATTCATCGCTAGCATAAATGCTGTTTATTACCCACACCATTTATTTTTCATTATTGCGTACAGGTGATATAATTATTTCGATTTTGCAGAAAAGTGAATACATAGTACAATTGATTGCAGCTAAGCATTAGAGTTTCTAAAATTTAAGACAAAATTAATTGGAGTCTACTTATAAACGTCAACATTCTCTAAAGCGTATACCCGTGCTGCATTATTTTCAAACCTAACGAAACAGCATCATTTGCATACGTCAGATATTTCGAGAATTATTGTCGAAACCCCATCTTGTTCAATACTCATAGAGTATGAGTGACATCGTCAGCATTGTCAAGTTTCCAATGGTCTCCACATGGGGGAGTAGCTCCTGCCGACCTCCTCCATTATGCTAAGGTCAAAATATGTCGTAAATCTTGACCACTCCTGCACATATGCACACGAGCACACTCCTTCACCGTCTCCTGAGAACGCACACTAGTCACTACACACAGCCACATATTTTGAAAGATATGTAGTATAATTCTGAGCCTGCATAAAGCAGACAGATTGATTTTTTAGTATTGGATCGTGGTACGCTTAGATGTGCCAGCCAAAGGAAGTGACTAGGTAGGTGGGCCATAAACTTGCCAAGTGCGACAATAATCAGGTATTGTAATTCATTGTACTTGATAACAACAGCACCTATTCGCGGCAATGGAAGGTGCAATAAGGTATGCTTGCGTACCACATTAACAGTCAACGCGTTACCACGCATGAGGAGAATACTCATTATGGCATAATTATAATCAACGTCAACTCTTGTTAATTGTAAAACATTTTCAGTTTTACGATGGCCATGTTCTAAGTGTCATTGTTTAGTAGGTAAGATATCTAACGTGGCTAACTCGTAAGGGACACATAAAAAATAAACCAGTGCCAATTCATTTGAGATTATAATCAAAGACTGAATAAAATTAAAATTATATAAATGAACTGGTTGACAGGTAAAACGGTGATTATACCAAAACTTATTAGCATTTAAGAAAAAAATAATAATAATAAAACAAAAAAACAAGGTTTCGCGCGTTCAAGAGGTTTAATGAGTCATTGGGCACGGATGCACCTACTGCCGATGCACTTGGCATGCACTTAGCGTGCACTTAGCGTGCAGTTAGCGTGCAGAGGCGACGAAAGGCCGACCCCACGTGAGCTAGCACGGGGCCAGCGTGCGCTGGGTCAACATAGGTCACCCCTTGGGCAAGCTGACCGCGGAGAGTAGCGAGCGTCCTAGCAGCCATCCGTCAACGGCTCTGTAAGAGTGACCACGTATTGCTCGGGGGGGGGGGGACAAGTCGGGGGCGAGCCCCCCTCGAGCCCCGCGCCCCCCGCGATCGAACAAACTGATCGGTAAACGCGATTGCGAGTAGTGGGTAAAAATAACTGTGCCGGACGAAAATGTGTTTGAAACCGGTGTGGGTATTAGTCGTTGGTTTTTATTTTTATAGTGGCGTATATATAAACATATATCGAAGGAACTTGAGTGGAAGATCGCAGACAAAGGGCAATAAATATTTTCGACACTTCGGTGCGAATGAAAATTTGTGAAAAATGTTGATGTGGTGGCATTTTGGTGCCTTTAGCAGGCCTTTGTCGGTGGTTTTGGGACGGTTTGCCGGGAAATATGAGTGGCTTCCTATTGCATGACTTTGCCGTGGTCAATGCCCGTTATTAAAGGAAGGTCAATTTATTTATTATAATATAACTTATATATTAGTGAACGGAAATTTTCTTGTTATTCGTTTCTCGGCGAAACGGCAAGTAAATGGTGAATTTAGCATCCGTGCATATTCAGGCAAAGGATAATCATCATGTTCAAGTAATAAAACGATATAAAAACCATAAAATTTCATGGCTTCGTTCCCATAAACACTTTAATGGAATTCAGGTTTGCTCATGCCCCCACACATGAGCATGCATCACGAAATATGAGATATAATTCAAAACGCCATAATGAGAACTGAGAAGTTATGCACAAACCTTTTCCACCACCGGTCTTTGTTTACGTCGACAGTCTAATTTTTTATCAATTTATTTCCCGTCCTTGAAAAATTCTTGTTTAAAATTTGAAAGAAATTTGATCGACTGGTCCTCGTGGTTGAGTGGGTGGTTGGTCTCGGAGCTGCACTTAATCTGACGTCGTGTGACAGACGTCTAGGCTGAGAAGCGTGCTCTAAGCGACAGAGATGCTAGATGGCTCCCGCCAGCAGCTAGCATGCAAGGAAGAGCGGACGCAGGACTCTTTCATACTCCGTGCACTCAGTGCGGTTATGCAAACTGAATGTCAACTCCCCACCTGCCTTGCATATTCGAGCCAAAACATGCCACGACATCGTTCATAATTACACTGCGGGCAATCAAGTGGCGATCAGAATATACACGTGCAGTAATGTAAAATTCAAAATTCGGCATGAAACGAAACTTCTTTGTGCGCCGGCTATGCATATTATTATTTATAAGGACTGAAATCTGCCATTTTATACAATGGCGAGCTTCAATTCAAACATCAGAATTTATCACAAAGATGCGTCCCCAATCCTCCCCGTCCAGTTCGCAGTATTAATCTGTGTCGTCAATTCCAAACATGTGCAGCGTCCTGTGAATTACGTCTCTTCAGTATGGACAACGACGCTCCGCGTTTACTTTGTGTGTTTGGACAGACAGACAGATATCGTAATTGTTTGTGGAGAAGGAACAGCTGCGTTCGTGCCGGTTTTAATCACATCATGGCTTGTCTCACATATTATTCTGCTAATGACCAAAACATAACTATATAGCCGCGTACACTGTGCGTAGTAAGGTAACATGTGAGAACGTGTGCGCTTTACGCATGTGAACACACGCGTAAGATATTAGGGTCCAGACCCAGCAATGGTGGATGATGATGAAGATGCTGTAAGTTGAAGACGCACGCGAACGGGGATTGAAAAGTGAGGTTATAAAACCGATGGCAAGAGTCCGGTTAGTGTTCTGTATATAACTGAACGCGAATGGAGCTCGATGAAACTGAAACCTATAACGAGTTGAGCAGCAGAGGAGGCAGGTTGTCTGATGCTGGTTAATTAAGCTTTGGCCCATGCTGTTGCTATCTCGCTATGTGTCTTCCAAGAAGTGTTCTCTGTTATCCCACAACAAATGCACTCAACTGCGGCGACCGATCCGGCGTGAAATCAAAGGGAATCCGCGCGAATGAAACTGAAATTAATTCTAACTAATAGTGAGCGAGGTGATAAAAAATTGTGGCCATCAGTGTAAAAGAGACTTTTCGAGTTGTCGAAGAATCATCCTGTCGTTTTCTTTAGAGCCGCGAGGGATCAATCGAAGATGAAACACCCAAATCAAATCTAATTCGAAGACGGTCGCAATGCCGCGCACCTTGCTTGGCCTCGAAACTAATTACACCACTGTCGACAATTAATGCGCGCTTCTGTCACGCGACTCGCTGGCGGTGTTTTGTACTGCAGTGTACATCGGGTCAATCCTTCGGCTGCGTTTTTCCATGCGCTTTTCTCTGCGCTTTGGTCGGTAATATCCCTGAGCATGCGACGTCTCACCGGCGAGATGCAATTCGGTTCACGGGGGTGGGCGCCGAGGGGGCAGGGGCGGGGGCGGAGGCGGGGGGACCAGCTCTTTTGTTTCACGACTTGATGGATGCTAATGAAAGCGCAAGAATGAGTGAGATGGAGTGAGATGAAGAGAAAGAGGTCCATGTCACGTCAACTTGAATGCTCTCGCTGTCAGATGACAGCGGTGGCGGTCTGCAAGTGGTGTGTACTATGTACGCAACAAGCAACCCTTTACCACGCTATACACAATGACCCTTAGCAAATAGAAGAAGAAAAAAA
The DNA here is from genome assembly GCA_921293315.2 of Nemurella pictetii. Classification (NCBI taxonomy): domain Eukaryota; kingdom Metazoa; phylum Arthropoda; class Insecta; order Plecoptera; family Nemouridae; genus Nemurella; species Nemurella pictetii. Next base: position 25,493,728 of record OV121115.1, read on the forward strand.
TTATATAATACACGAAAAGTACTCCCCATCAATTTCCTTAACTGAGCTCACGTGTCAGCAGCCAAACAGAATTCAAACCGTGTCATTCTAATTTGAAAACACAGAAGTAGACAACATTATTTAAACCATTGTGTGTTAAGAAACTTGTTGGTCAACCTTTCACAATTCAGTTTTGTGAGAGCGCAATTATTTAACTCTAATCTAACCCTAATGATTGAGTAGAACATCGTGTGAGTATAAAGATGGCTCATCAGTCAACATCAATGATGGACCAGCGAATTGTAAAGATGTGAGAAGCTGTCCTGTGGCCTGTGCGGCCGTAAGGCTATGGTGGTGGTACGTACCAGGGGTTTACAATGGACGTGCCTCCTGCTTGAAAGCCCGACTGCCTGACTGGCCGCATGCTGACCCGAGTTCATATACACGATAAGCTAACTAAACGCACGGTGCGGCGGCGCCCCATGTTCCAAACTTTTAACAACTTAATCTAGACTAATCGTTTGTTAACATCTTCATTTTCATCTCTGTCAGATTTACGAATGAAATTTTTCAAGCTCTGGTCATAAATGCTGCGCCTCGTAATTCAGAAATGTTTCAAATTTCTTAGAATGTGATTTTTTTTTAACAATTTGTCCACTATTGTCCACTGCACCAGAAAAAAACTTCACCACTGATCCTGAAATGAGGCAATAACATTTCCGTCTAAAATCGTACAGATAATTCGAGAGACGGAAATTGAATCGAAATAATATCTGTTTTATTCGTTGAGAAAAGAGTTGTAGACCCCTGTCAGTACCTGTCGACCGGTTGCGTTGCGTTGCGAGTGAGTGAGTGATGCACTTCATCGGCGACTCCCTTTGCGACCGTGTCATCACCCTCCCGTCGACAATTATTCAGATCTGAGCTAATGATTCCCATGCGGTGAGGCGACCATTCAACAGAACAGTCTTCTGAGTTCTGACACCGCGCGGTCGAGCCAAAGAAAAACCGGCAAGGCGGTGGGGAAAAAAATTGACGTCTGCCTTCGATTAATAACTGGCAGTGCAAGCAGTTTGGGGATCCCATGAAGCAAGGTGTCCGTTAAGGAAAATACCAATGGAGAAGGCTAATGGTTGCATTACGCATTTCTGGCAGGGGGGTTTGTCAGTTCAATTCCGGATCGCAGGAACAAGTTAGAGAAGAGACAATTTTATACACAAACAAAGCGTGTGAACATCCGTGAAGGAAGAAAAACAACGAAATTAGAGAGACAGTCGAGTGACTCTGAACATTATTCGAGTATTTCTTGGTAGAATAAAATTCCCCTGCAATACAAAAACATATTGATCAGTTGGGTACAAATGATCAAATTAGCCTTAACAGGGGAAAGAAACTTGTGGAGGAAACTGGCAGAGGAAAGCTGCTATAAAGACGGTTTCCTCGTTTGTTGTGTGCATGGGAAATTTTCATCCCTCCGCAAGGGATGATTGATCTCCTGACAGGCGAGTGGGACGGACACTGTGGGGTGTGCAAACTTGCGAACAGAGATAGAAGATTTCGCCACATGTCTCGACTTAGTTATGCTGCTCAGTGCCCTCTGCTCTCTGCTCTCCAGCAAACCCACGTGGGTGAGATTTCTCAGGATTATTCACCCACATATAATTTTCACTCAAGCTCACTCACGAGTCAAGCGTGATGCCCACCAAATGTAGGTACTATTATATCAAAACACAATGACATTCTTAGAGAAAACGAGAAGAAATTTTTGCAATTTTGTCAAAACACAATGCCAAATGCGTAATAATTTGTCAAAAACCTGGAGACGTGAAGTCTTGCTTCGTTTTTATAATCGGACACATTTTCGGTTATTCGTTCGACGGGCCCAGTCTTTTCGGGTGCCACATTATGACGGTTGAAGATTAGACGCGGCGCTTTCGCTATACACGCTCATAGTATATATCGGGATAGATTGGGGACCTAACTGCAGGAATGAGAGGAAATTGGTATGGAAGGCATTTGATTCGTCACTGCCTCATCTGGCATCTTTGTTTTAAGTGACAGGATGAGTGACACTATTGTTCACGGAACGCAGCAGCCACGGCAGCCCATCAAAGACAGGTTGGAATTGCGGAATTTTAATTCAACCCCAAGCATCGTTTGGTTACAGCCTAGCGCGCGTTAGTGTGCTGCATAAAAATAGACAGCCAGCCAGAGCAGTTGAAAGGGGCTGGAATGAAAAATGAAAGAAATCGAATATATATCCCAGGATTCGCGCCTTCCTTTCCTCCACCCATCGCCTTTTCCTTCACTCTCGTCCTCGGCACCCAAACCAAATCCTCCACCAAACCATGTCCAATATTTTCCAGTCTCCTGGTAAAAATTTGGATGAATTATTGACAGTGTTTTTCACCATCTCTATAACCAAAAGAGCTATTAAACCAAAGATGAACACGAAAACTTCTCCACAAATCTGACGCGGTAAAAGTTTGCCGGCTCTTGGGTGTTTGAGAAAATAGGGTCAGTCGTATAATTCTCGCCGTATCTAGATCCTAAGATATTGGTACGTCGAGCGGGAAAGAGCTAGTGGTTGACTGATCCTAAAAGATGGACAGAATTGAGACGGGAATAGTGTGGTCCAGTTCTCGTTCGCCCTCACCCACCCCACCGTCGTCCCTTTGCTTCAACGTCGCGTCGCTGCTGAGGCAGTTTCGCGACGCTAAGGAACGAGATAAACCACAGTTTACGACCAGTTTGAGCGTCTTAGACGCCTTCCAGGAAACTGACGCTCTTGCCGCTGCTGCTGCTGCTGCTCCTGGCGAGATCGCCCCTATCCCGTAGCACCGATGCCTTCGCGTGACACCAATTGAAATAATTCTTAAACATTTTTGCGATGCAATTACCTGATAAAAGCAAATGCTCAGCTGTGACGAACACGGAAAAGCAATTACGTAGATAAGTAAAGTAAACGTGAAGCGAAAACAAAGCATTTGCTTTGCGCAATCGAGTGTGTTAATTGTTAAAATTAACAAAATTTGTTGGTCGGTAAGTTAAACACGGTTGCATCTTACTCCAAATCAAAATGAAAATGAGACCCAACAAATGCATACAAATACAAATACAACAAAGCTATATCGATTTCCCATTTGGTGGAAGTGCCGGGTTTAAGCGGCGACACCGTACAGAACTCAATCGGGAGCGCTCTCATGTTGATAAAGATGACGTTTGCTTTATGCGAGTCGTCCATGCATTTTCCCAAGGAGGTTGTCGCATTTCAGCAATACACCGCCTGCCAATTCACAGACTGCACATAAAACTCTACGATCGAAGCGGCGGGCGACCGACTTGCTTGCTTTTTACACAACACCGCGCCCCCCCGTCCTAGCCCCCCGCCCGCACACAAGGGGGAGTACGAACCACGGTTTCAGCATATCAAAGACATAACCGAATATTTATTGATACGGCTCTGGCCGCCGTTGCCGGTGGTGCCCCCCCCCCCCCGGGTCCCCCCGCCCCCCATCCAAGCCTTTACTGCAGTTTCGAATCGCTTTATCGCGATAGATCCTGGCCAAGGCGGAATCTGTTCGCGTCGGAGACATTTCGATGACAGGGAATCAATACAATTCTAGACGCGATATTGACGGCTGCGACGCGATACGAGCGGGAGACGTCGACGGCGGCGTCGCGCGTCGCGACGCGACACGAGTCTGACGCAGCGCGACATGGGCAAAAATGTTTGCCGTTGTGAGTCGCCTGGAAGTGGGCGGAAGCTGCGCTCGTTGATGATTTGGACCGTAGCGCCTGGATTGCAACTTGCAGGGGGGGGGGGGGGGGGCGGCCGTGGATTGAAAAAATTAACGCGAATTATCTTTAAATCTGTGCATAATTATCTTAGAATGGTCTTACAATGGGTTCAAGTTTGATTTTCAATGCGCTAATTAAAATCAGATCGTTTTAATCTTTGTACACGAAATGAAACATATTTTCAGAATGCATAAACATAATCAATCAGCCAAAAGTCTACAGTTGCAAGTCGTTTAAAATAGTCTGAAAACTATACTTTTCAGCGCTCTAAATTTCGGGGGCAAATCCTGTCATAAGACTAGCTTTTTGTCAGTGTGTAGGAATATTGAATTGACGGTCTATCTCACACTTGCTTAATATTTTTTATTATACATGATACTTTTAATTGTATTGCATGGAATAGTTTTATAGGGACCTGTTGCCAATCTATTCCACGACAAGGACTAGTCAAGCGAAGCGGTGTTTTGTATACGAGCCATTAATAACAGAGAACGGAAAATTGCCGATGGGAAAAATACCCTTGTTAACATCGAATGATATCATTTCTTTGATCATTGATTTCTTGAAGAGAGGAAACGAGGGAAGTGTTAGCTTTAAGGCATATAACTCTACCTGAAATGCGAACACGAGGTAATAAAATGCGATATAGCCCACAGAATATGAACAACACTTAGACGAGGAAACTGTGACGGTATAATATTCTATCTCAAAATGATTGCTGCTGCGATGTCTCACTTCCAAGGGTCACGAGAAACGATCATCACACAAACCGTGAGTGGGCAAGATCCACTTATATATCACTTGACTCCGCTTTGTTTTTTCCCGTAAGCTGACATACGCGAACGTTATACCTGGAGACATCAAATATACGCTTATACTTGCGAGTCAAGTTATCAAAATGCAATAAAGAGTGCGAAAGGCGCTCGGCCATAAATGTGCGGGGCCCATCCACGATAGCGGTATAGTCCTCGGGAGGGTAGAAGAACAATGCTCGTAAAGCCAGAGGCTACACATACACACACGCACACACACACTCACACTCACACACATTACTGCTCACTACACGTTGAAAACGGTGGCACGAGCTCTAAGCCTTTATATACGACAACAAGAAAGTTTAAGTGGTACTTATACAATATCGTATCTATAATATGACTTGCAGTAAACCTAGTAACGATATACCTATGCCATGCTGCTGCTACTGCCGCTGCTGTTGCTGCTGCTGCTGCTGCTGCTCCTTTTACATTCGCGTGCTCCTTGCTACTTACGACGATTGTGTCGCGTATTTAAGCTCGAAATCTGTCATGTAACTCAACATGGGACGCCGATCAAAATATACAACCCCCTCCGCTTCGCCATCCCTACTTCACGCAACCCCCACATTAATCGATAGTCGAACTCTAGAAACTTTCTGAAGCTGCATGGACCGCTCGGCATCTAAGATTTTGTTCTCATTTAGGTAATTTTGGTGCAGTGCTTCGTAAATATCGTCCTACGAGTTTGTTAAGTGTGTTTGGTGTGGGGGTGACTTGACGAAAACGTAGAATGTATGCCACGAATGACATTGGCTGAGGGCCGAAATTAGAGACACGTATACCTACTTCACCATTTCCCAAAGAAAAAGCACGTTTTCGTTCCATCTTTGTTGGCGCGTCGACGAACTCGAGCTAAGTATCTCAATTCTTTTTTTCAAAGCTGCATCAGTTTTACATCCGCGTGACAGTTTTTGAGCGAAAGTCTTAACTCAGCGCAAATATGTGACAGTTGATACAGTCGCGCCGACGCCGACGCCGACGCCGACGCCGACCCTCAGCCGCCCGTCGATCTAGAAAGCGACGTCTCGCTTCACGCCGAGCGCCGAAATGTTGACGGAATAACAACACATGCATTCGACTGGCAAAGTCGACGACAACGAAAGTTCGGATGTCCGGAAGTGAAACGTGAGAAGCGAGCTATCATTACTAATTAACAATATCCGTCGCTGTTCGTTTTCCTCAAAAGGAAACAACTTTAAAATGTCGATGATTTTGTTAATGTGTTGATTTTTTAATTAATATTGGCAACTCGGCTAAATAATATGTCAATGATGTCGAGATTCTTTTCGCTGGCGAAAAGATTTCGAATGTGCTTTAAAAAATCATTCAGTGACAACGGCGGCGGCAGCGGCGTGACCTTCAGAGCGTCCTCGTCCTCCAATAAGGACGCTGCGGTACTTAGCCAGCTTGATGCAGACGATACTCACCTGATCTAACGCTTACGAATCGCGTGGGACTCGGAATTACCAGCGTTTTAATTGTCCCATAAGAAGTTCACTCGTCAAATGAATCCCTTATCAAGTCCGCGCTCGCAGTACTTACCTGGAAAACAGAAAACACCACATCGTTAGTCAATGTACCGAGAAGATTTCGCGTTTTATGAGTTGGAAACATAAAATAATAGCTGCCTAAAGAAGCATACCATCATCATTGGTTCCAATTGCCAAGTGCTAAACAACATGGAATGGTATGCTGCATTGTCGTACTCGTAGATCCGTATTTCGTTATTGCTGCACTCCCGTAGCCATTTCATCCCTTTAGATGCCATCTATCCATCCCTTCCTAGCAGCGTCTACTGTCTATCTCTTGCTGGCGAGGCTCAATGTCGGCATATCTCTCTCACTAACAGCCTTCACTCTAAAAGCATGCACACGATATATAGAGGGACATTATGTCAAGGGGAACAGATGTATAAAATAAATATCCAAGCTGTATGCTTGCTCTCCTCCGAGCCATGATTCCAGAATCACATAAATCAGGACGCGGAGTGGGGGAAATGGGTGGGGAGGGGGGGGCTTTATAAGGTAGTAAGAAACGGGAATGTACCCGGTTCCTGGGTGTGCGATAGAGAGGTGCCTATACTGCACACACCCCGAAAGTGGGTAACTGGGAGAGATTTTAAGGGGTTTTTCTATACTTTTCTTCATTCTTTCAATGGATAAAGCTCGATGTTTCCTTCTCACTCGTAACTCACTCATATAAACGAACGAGCCCCGTTTGCCCCCCTCCCCTCCTCCCCCCCCCCCCCCCCACCCACTCCTGCCACCCATACTCACCCTCCCTTCAACCCCGCCCGGAGTACCCCTCAAAAAAGCACAGGTGTCCGGCATCTATCCGAGTCTCACAAAGATGGAAAAGCCATCCCGGTTGTCAAAAACTTGTAAAATATTGGCCGTTCGGTTTTCTGCCATTTCGCTGAAGCCTTGCAGTGGTAGCAGTCTGTTTGCTACACAATACTTCGAATGAGGGGCTGATGAATCGCTCTAGCCGAGAGATTTATGTCCAAACCCCCGAGTAAATTGTGTGTGAGTGTGACTGTAGTGTGAGCGTGTTTGTCTCGTATCTCCTGCTTATCTTGCTTTTCTCTACGTGTGCCTGACTCCGAACCCCGGAGTCTGGAGCATTCTCCGCTGCTGTTACCACTCTTCCCCATTCCTCCTGGATGTTGCCATCAATACGTCATCGCTTCTCGCCAGCAACGTACCAGGAACCGTTCCAGGACAGCGCGGTGAGCACACTTCCGTGTTCTCTACACCCGAACCCTGGTTAAACAATTATATCCACGGCAAACCTAGTGACGCTGTGATCAGTTTGATTGAGGAGAATGCAAAGCGGGCCTGCCAGCCATCAATCCTGAGCACCGCGAGACGCGCGAAGCCACTTTGCAACCGACTTGTTCTTCCACTCATCGACTGAGGGCGTGCGAGCTACGAGCGACGACGACGAGTGTAACATCATCTCTCGTGGCATGTTTTGGTTATTTCCACAGCGGGGTGTCTTGCACACATCTCAGTAACATGGACCAACCCACCGAGAGTCTGGTGCCCCCCCTCCCCCCTCATCACGGCCGGGCAAATCCAGTTACCGTTGTCACCCCAAATTTCAAGCAAATGAGCGTAAATTCGCGCGATCGAATTGTCCAGGCGGCAGTTCGAAAGAGGTCCGCCATGTTGATAGGTAAGTGGAACCGACTTCGGTCAGCTCAGGTGACCGCTTGGATTCGCCGCTTCGGACACTCAATGAAGCTAGCTTCTATGTGCGGAGACACAGTGCTAATTGCATTCAACATTTACTCGCCTCCCATACAAGAGCATTAGCATGGCCGGAGATGACCACCAGCGTCCAGCATCCAACGTCCAGCGATGCATTAACGTTCTAAGTAGAAACGCGAGAAAGACAATATGACCGCTGAGATTAAGGGCAAATAAAATATCTCAAAGCTAGCATGGGGGTGAAGCGAGGTATTTGCATATCTCCGTGATGTGAGCGTAATTGGCCGGTGGGCATGCAGGTTCCTTGCGGAACTGGCGGCGTGGGGAGGAGCGGGGGTGGGAGCCGGTGCAGCACGTGGCATGTTTCGGGGTTTAAGAGTAAAAGGATTGCCCAGACTCAGCTGCTAATTTTCTTAACAGAGTTTTCAGTTACGATGAGTGGTATTTTTGTCTCCCCATGGCAATAATATGATATTTTATATTCAAACCGTTTCTAATTCGTGCATGTGGATATTTTAAATTTTATATATTACAGTCGGCGTCGGAGCCGGAGGGTGTGAATTTCCATACTGGGAATACTTCTCGGAGAGATAAGACTGCAGATAAACAATAAATTTATATAATCTTTTTAATCATCATTAACTGTCAGAGAATTGTAACGAAGTGTGATTCAACCCCTTTGATTTACGTCATATTAGTGATTCAACCAATGCGCCCTTCCAACTTACCATCCCCACTCCGCCGCCACCCATTTCGCCCCCACCCCTTTCGCGTATAGACAACGTGTAATGTTGATAAACTCCTAACTGAGTTTCCCTTCTCTGCTTACCGAAGATAATTATTTTCTAATTACAGGCTAATAAGCGAAGACGTGTTGGACGAAACATTTGCATCGAGCTTGTCTCCGATTACACGAAGAAAACCGCCAGACAACAAACATTGCTTGCACTACAGTACAAAGCGCGGCTAGCATCGCAACCATTGTCAACCTGTCACTCATCATTAAAGTGACGAGATCCACTGTAGCTAGTCAATCTGACAGAGCCGCGCGTCTAGTCTACTAACGTGCAAGATTTCGCTTGATTAAGGATCCGTGCTTTCTATAGAATTTCAAATTAGCTCGGTATTGATTATATCACCGAATGAGTTACGCCTGCCAAGCAGATTGAAAGGAAAATGCCTTGGCTCCACCACTTGGCGATCGCTACAGCGTATATACTTTTCTGTCCATGCCACACAAAATAGAGTTAAAAATTATTTCCTGGTTAATGACTAAACATGTCGGCGAAACGAGCAGCAGTTCTGGCTGCGACGCAAATGTTTTCATCACATCATTGTGCACTTCGATTCGTCAAATTGCCGAAAGCTGGCGTCCGCGGACCCTCCGCATGCAGCTCGTCTTCACGACGCCGCGCATTGTGCGCCGACTTTTTATGACCCCACCGGGAATCAGCGATCGGGGAAATAGAACGGCCAGTACTCCGTGACCAATCAAGAAATTACGCATCCATCCATCCGTCGTTAATATCCTATTCACAAAGAGCTAAATTATAGCGTCGCCTTGATTGATTCATTGGCAGCACGTGGCGTCGTCGGCGTCGGCGTCGGCGTCGGTGGCGGCGTCGCTAAGAATAGCGCGCGCGACACTGCAATGTGACATACATACGGCGCGACGCCGACGCCGACGGATCACCGTGCGAGCACAGATCTGCTCTTATTCCTGCCCGCTAGCTGAGAAACATACCTCAACCTCTTGCCATGTCTGCATCAATCCATCCGTCTTGATTAAATGTAAAACGCACACTGAAAATAATCCGTTTTAATTGACTGTCAACGTTAAATGTCCTTTTTCCTTTGACAACTTAAATTCCGCTTTCTAAATATAAGAATTATAATAAATTTGACATATTTTTTTTTCTGTTTCTAAAGCTTACATACAATTTTTTATTTTTTTAAATAGCTCGCCCGTTGAGAGTAATTCTTTTGATACCGTCACGTGTTGTCTATTAGGAATTGTGCGTGGAGGTTGTCAATATAAACAGTGTCATGGCGGGTGAGCCCGAAACATTTGCCAACCAACACATTTCCATTTCTTCTGTTCTCGAGCGCGTCTCGCCTCAAGTGGTAATAAAAGGAAGCGAGCCGTTGCCATAGGTAATTGCATCATTCGAATGCTGATGCGCGAAGATATTGGACCAGGAGGGTCCATTGGCAGCAAGCTGTGTATTGTCAGGCGTGCAAACGCTCCCCCTTCGTGGCCGGTAGCTCGGCAGATATACCAGCAACTCAGGTGCACTCTTTCATACCTAATACGTTTTGAAAACTTCTATTGCCCGTAATAACTATCGGTGGGCCAACAGCGCACGTGAACGGGAGGGCGCATTTCACCATAATATTCAATATCAAAAAATAACTTATTCTTTTCGTATAAATATTTTCCCCTGCCAGCAACCCCAATGCCGAATTTCTTTAGCCCAGCTTAGCGTGCTTGTGTAACCAGTTTAATTTCGCTTCTGCGTGAAGTCTGGCGATGTGTTAGCAATTAGTGTGTAGACACCTACTGAAGAGCCAGAGCATCAGCACAATGGACATGTAGCGCAAACTTACTATGCGCATCATCTTGTTAGAATACAAATTTCATTGACGATCGTGTTAATTTAAGTACGTCTCCTATTAAAACAAACTGCGCTCGAGCCGCTCAAAGCGACTCCATCCACCACCCCTAACCTTCAGGGTGTACAGCGACTCGAGTTCGAGACGAAACTATCGAGTCCTGCACGCTGTTAAGAAGACGATTTCAAAACACTAGGCGTATTTACACGGCTACTAATCAGCATACAAATACTTCAGCTCTGTTCGAAAAGTTCTCATTTGCAGAATGAATCGTTCTCCATAGAACATTGAGAGCCTCCCCCGTCGACACTTTCAATGTAAAAGACCTGATGCAGCCCGTGGCGCGAAGGAGCAACACAAGAACCATATTGTAAGCTGAAACAAGCACGCTTCCCGACGTTATCTGTGTTTTAAATGAAGCCCAATAGTCAGTATAGTCGGGTGCCTACCGGCGATCAACGCAATTGCCCGTCGTCTGATACTCCCGTTACCGAACAAGTGCTCTCGGACACGAATTTCCTCGCTCTTGCTAATATAATTAAATATAGGAAAAACAAGAAAAACGTGATACGCTCGAATTGTTTTCGGCTGAGTGTTATTACGGGGAAAGTAATTGTGCACGTAAGTATAGCACGCATGTAACGAACCGTTCGGTTCGGCATCGGAAGATCTTTGAACTCGTACTCTTCACCTGAGCTGAGTACATTGATTCTATTGAAAACTAGAAGAGGGTAGATCAACAAGGCTACAGCAGCAAGACAGCATGGGTGTCGAGGAAATAAGAGGAGGGTCCATTCAGCTGTTTTATTGAATGACTCAAATGCACTTTGTCTTATTAAAGATAACCATTCGCATTGGTATTGTTCCATTCGGCGGGAATGCGACTCAGCACTCTCATTATGCAAGCCGGGCATTAGCGTGGCGTTATTTTTCCCATGGGGGTGTGGGGAGAGGGATCCATTGACACCGAGAGTCAGTCTTCCAGCCATCAAAGACACTTTATGTTTTCGAACGGTTTGCGTGTGGATTAGACCATGCCTTGGGGTACATTATGCATGCCATATTATATCATTCACCAAAATCTTTACCATAAATATTAAATTTTGGTTTTTGGGTTTACCCCTGGGCGTACAAAGAAGCCGATCGTGTTAGTAAAGCATAATTTTAGTTCTATTTATAAATGCAAATTGTTGAATTCAACCTTCTGGAAATATTACGTTCAAATGACTTACCAATCAGACGTTAATAGCGGAAAGATTGTTGGTTTCGTGGGACTTTGTATATACGCGTATATATTGATCAAGGAGAAGTGAAACGGCATAAAACGACAAAAGCAGGGAAACTCGCACACTCCCACCCTCCCCCCACCCACCTACCCACAAACACAGGCAAAGAAGACAAGTTGCTACGACGGATTGACACGTGATCCAATTCGAAGGCACGACACCTGATTGCGTTGCGTCACATTTCTTACGTCAGCGCACAGCACACTATGACACACACATGCACACATACACATACACACATACACATATTGCTGCCATTATTGATTCGCAGGCTTGAAATTTATTCCCGTACTTGCACAGGAAGGTGTGAGCCAAATCCGTGTCCGTCAACTTTTTACATTGCATGCTGGAGCGTCAAAAATATAAATCATCAGTCACTGATGTGCGTACGAAATTCAAAATTGATTATATTGCTAAGTATTGAGCATTTGCCAAAATCACAAATTTTGTTGCACTATTTCCTGGACAGCGTTTTATGGGCGTTAATGTTCATACTTCATACGTCATCGCCGGTTGTCAGTTGCAGTAAAACTATTGAAATCTCTTCTGCAACTGCGCAGGGATATAAAGAGAGGATTCCAGGCGCATTACTTCTGCTCATTAGGTCTTCAATACCGCCAATCAAGCGCTGATGAACTGAAGACGAACAGACAGGCAATCAAATCCGAGCTTCATTCAATGTCAATTCATACTGAAATCTCGTCGAGTTTATTACCGCGTTGCGCGTTCGAGCATTGTTTCAGCGTTCGAACTCGACCCGCGAATGATCGAGTTCCCCGAGACAAAATGAGCAGCTGAACAACTCACAATAAAGTGCATTTTCGATTTTAAGTCGATGTCTAGTTGAGTCTAATGAAGTTATATGCTTAGCTGTCAGTCAGGGACAAAATGAGCAAAATGATTCAGGAACTATAACTCCGCGTGAAAAACTTATATTGTATAATTTGACAAAAATAAACGTGAATCATGATTTTGTCCTCGAATTCAAGTCTGTTGCCCTATTTGCAAGCGGTTATGCGCTGCAACTCGGCCCAAACGGCACGACTTTGTGAAGTAATGTAATGGATCTCATCTCATCTATTGAATATTTGCTAAGTCATTAATAAGTTAGCCGGGCTGGAGGGGTGACGAGGATAAGAAACATATGCCGAAGTCTTTCTATGTTCTCAATACATGATTCAGCAAAGCTAGATGAGTTGAAGATGATTGATGGCTGGTTCGTCATTTTCAAAACTCAGCTACAATCCATCAGGTGGCAGAGGCGGCGGTGGCGGTGGCGGCGGGCGGCGGCGGCGGCGGTGGACCGGTGCAAGGTGACGAAGCGAAATGCATGGAAGACGAAAATACCGCAGTGGAAACCTCAAGAGAGCCAGCCAGTGAATCCACGCCTGCTGCCGTTGCCGCTGTTGCTGCTGTTGCTGCTGCTCAGAAACGCGAGGGCTTTGAACAGAACGACTGAATTTTTTAAAGATCTACATTCAACGAAATATAATACACTGGCGGGCAATTAGATATTAAGATGTCATCTGAAGTATGTGCTGTGTATTGACGAAATTCTTTTGGCTAAGTTAACATTTGCAACGTCATAAAATAGATTTATGTTAGCAAAAATGATATTTATTTAGGCAGCATATTTTTTCTCTCAGAGGCACTTATGCGGAACTATGCTGTTCAACTGAAAAGCTGAATTTAACATAGCTGACATATGCTGAATGTCGGCAGTACGCATGTGTCAAACGCCGCAAGCTGAAGGTTGCTACGGTGGAGGTGCCGGGTTCACAGGAGGGAACCCATCAGCTGAATTCTCTAACCGCGTGGTTTCCAAGCAATCACTCTCTCTCTGGTTCATCAGTTACTTATCACACAATTGTTTGCCCCGAGTTTTCGTACATCCAGCGATGATGCCAGCCATTGTATCGGAATCTTAAAATTTTACCATTCTCTCGAACAATAGGAGCAGATCATGCAGCGTCATCGAACAAAATGTTGTTGCTTACGAAAATGACAACCAATCATCATTCACAATCTTGACGTGCTACAAGATGTCGCTCATTCCTAATTGTATCCAGGTACGCCGACAAAGCGCCTATTGAAAAGATCGCTCAGAAACTGACTCGCAGAATGTTTTGATGAAAGACTTTGTGATTACAACGATATGTACTGCAATCACCACAGCACAATGTCTATTGACTATTACTTATCTTAAGCTTATTAGAACGTTGGATTATTATAGAGAGAAAAACAAAAATAAATCTACGTTAACGATCATTTTCAATTATTGCTTGGCTAGATTATTATTTGAATAATGCAAGATTGTGCAGGCAACAATACTTTCAGTTATTCATCATCGATAAGTATCAACGGACTATTCGCAACTCCAAAACTTTTTGCCAAGTGTGGATCTTTGTTTGTTCGCGGGCATATAAAGAAAGAGAAGAGTCCGACGCTTCGGCTCCATTGTCAAGCATATAGCAGGGCGCGATTGGGGTAGTTCTCGAGTGGAGGACGACGAAGGCGACGAGGACGACGACGAGGACGAGAAGACAAGGAAGACGTGCATGAAGAATCCATCACAGAATCAGTTCGCTCCTCAGTCTGTCTCTACTCCTGAAGCAGACGGGACGGACAATGATGAAAGAGACTCTATAGAATCAACCCGATCAGCCAATTGTTTGTGGTCCTGAATTAGTTTGTTTCTTCACAGCTGTCATCAAGAAGTTCCGAGTCTGCGAGACGAGCGACCGGAAAGAATGAAGACGAACAGAATTATCCCGTCCATCGGGGTAGGGATTGGATTCTAAGCCGTGCCGTGATGCACAATTCACGCATGATTACCCGTGCATTCTAGCGGCTATTGCTGTTAGCTAAAGAGATAACGATTGGCTCTACAATCGCACGTTTTCTTTAAATTACTTTCAGCGTGCAGCTGTCTCATCACGTCCGTTACATCGCTTACGACACCAACAAAAGGTGTCAAATTGTCCATTGACCAGTTACAATGGTGCATATTATTATTTTATTTTTTTCAATTCAGCTCAATCGTAACAGATTGGAGTGCTAGGTGCGATGGTAGTAGACCCGAAGGTGTAATGGTCAGTACTTGGTAGACTCTCAAAGCACGTGCGCCGAGGGAAGGTACGACATGACATTACCGCCTAGTATCAGGTGCATGTAATGTAACCCCAGCTCATATCCTATTACCTGACTCATTAAGCAATATAATCACGAGCATCGATTGTTGCTCAAAATGGTGGCCTCGAACGTGGAGGTAATCATCGACACACTGTCCGGCGGCGCTCCGCAGCGAAGACATGCCAGCCTAATTGCAGCGCACTTTCTGCGCGAATGTGCTGCTGGTGCGCTCCCTCTGTCCCATTTCATTCCTGTCCCCATCCCGTCCGTTAATACGATTATATTAATTCAAATAGCATTTCTTCGCACGATGGAAGCCAGGCTAATTGCAATTTGCGAAAAGACAGTAGGGGGTGGATGGGAGGGGGGGGGGGGGGTGCACGGCGCGTTACACATGTCGATTCAACCACAGTAGTCGAAACCATAGGACGCGCAAGCCGGGCGATTTGCTCAAAGACAATTAATGTCATACCCATCGGCGTGCATGTGAAAACATGGGCAATGAAAAGCCACCGGTTTCTTTTCTACTCAATTAACGGGCGCGCGGAAAGTTCTCACAAACCCTTCGAAACTTTATACGTGTCTGGAAATTTGTGCCACATCAAGTTGAGGCGTTGTCATCGCCTCCTCGATCCATGCAAGAATCTAAAAGTTGAAAAGAGGAGGCGGAATTCGGAGGCGGAAGTAGGTCGAGCAAGTTCTGTCACCCCACAAGCTCTCGTCTTGTTCAGTTTCGGAGGTTGACACTTACACTCAAACCCTTTGACAAGCCCCCTGGTCATGCAAACAAACTGATCAAGCGTAAAATGAAACCACGTAGACGACGCAATCGCCGTATATAGAGGGTAGTTGGACGATGTGTCTCCCCATCCCCATCCCCATCCCCATGCTAACCTGCCGCTAGCCGGATGGTTGCAAACTACGCGTCGTGCAGCGATTCGTCAATGTGAGCAACGACATGTCTCGTATGAATCTCAAATCTGCAATTAGCCCCCGTTCGCCGCTCGGAATCGGCCCAATTCTCAACTCGGAGGTTTACGTCTCAATCGTGGATGGGCAGGGGCACAATAGCAACTGCGGTGGGACTGTTTTGAATGATACGAATCACGAATGTGCGGTTATCATTGTGTAAAAGTTCGTGATTCTCTGTGGAAAGTCGAAAAAAGTAAACAAAACAATTGCTTTGCTTGTCAGCATCGGACGCGGACCAAAAGAGTTAGGAATCAGGAATAAAACTTGACTCCATTACGCGAAGTTTTATGAAAGAAAAAGAGAAAAACCGTCCGAAAAAGAAAAGCGAGCGACTGACAACTGTCACTGAACATTATTACGCTTCTTGTCTGCGTTGTAACACACGTCAAGCCCGTCGAGTGACAAGCGAACATCTTCCACGAGGCTACGAGCTACGAGCTACCAGCGCCAGCGAAGGCAAAAGAAGGAAGAGAACAGAGCGAATGACAAAAGCTTGACAAAGAAAAAGATAAAAACTGAAATAAGCTGTCTCAGTGTCATCTATACAAGAACGTCACTATTTTGTGAGTTTCGTTCTCATTTGTCTGATGACAGTGACGTCATATCAAATAGGATAGACACTGGCAAGGAAAAGGAGCGACAAAGAAATTTTGGTGATATCAGAACAAAGCTTGATGAAATCAATATTACAAGCTAATGGTCGATGCTTGAAAGATTTGTAATGGTGGAAAAACGTAAGGTTTCTGCTTATTCTGAAACAATTTCTTTCGTCATGGCCAGTGTCAGCCTCATCAAGTAACTACCAGCCCGGCTTTGTACTCGCGCGAAGGAACCAAAATGGACTAAAAAAGAAGATTGAAATAAGGTGCTGTCCGTGTTCCGCAGACTTGGATGATTGTTAGTTACACAATATTCAATTTGTCGCTTGTCATTTCGTTTCCGGCAAAGTGATGATGTTTTTGCCCCGCTCGTTCGGCGTCGACGAAATGTCGCTAGAGTCCATCACGAGTTTTGTCCCGTCTTGATGCGTCTCGGAGGCCGAGAGCGAGCGCGGTGTATAAGGAATGAAACAACGCGAAGCTTTTTCTTCGTAGAGCCATGATAATTGCTCAAAGAGACGACATGAACAGCGATGCAATGCTTACCTGGCGCTCTCAGGCAGATTGACTTGTGAATTCGATCATTTCGCTAACTAGCTGAACTCGAGTTGGTGTACAGGTACTTACCTAGAAAAGAGAAAAGAAACATGGTTAGTGAATTGCGTAAGTGCGTTGCGATTTGACATTGCATCTGGTGTATGTAGGCACCAGGTTCAGTCAAATAAATCAGTCTGTGCGAAACAAAACTGATATACACGTTGGATAATTGAATGGTTGCAAGTACCACCCGTGAAAGAGATAATCAAATGCGTGCATGCATTGCGCAATTACACCCCCCGTCCCGCCCATTTCGAAACACACGGCGGGCTCGTCGCTCCAAATTAACTTCCGACAAATTTTCATCATGTTTTTGTGTGTGTGCCACTGAGTGGTGTGTTTGAGTGATTGAACAGCCAAAGATCTAATCGCTTGTTGTTTCACTTCATTTACTACTCAAAGTTAATTAAAATTACAAATTATCCAAAAATGCACACATGATTTTAAACGAGAAATGATTATCGAAATTGGCACACTGCATTAAAATTGACGATCCATGAAAAATTGCAATAATTGTTTGCACAAACAAAAGCCTTTATCGATCATTTATGCTGTTTAAACATAGTTACGGTTAATTTGATTTGAAAATCGGTTATTCTGTTTACCTCCGGCTATATAAACAAAGAGATGTATAATATAGTATTTTGTAAATGTTTTATCCCGTGTTCATCTTCACTCAGATGTCTATCCCGGATGATTATTGGTATTGTCTGAATTCGTGCAGAACCCCTAAAGGGATACAGGCATCGGCGGCGCCCCCGTGGATGAAGCTGCTCTCTTTGTGAATAATTGTATCAGCTCTGGCTGCCGTAACCTCAATTAATTTTGACGCGGTATACAATTAGACAACCCCTCCAGGTGAAATCCTTATTATACAAATGTTTTACAGGCTGACGTATTCGTCATACATTCAGTAGCTAGTCAGTACTCAATAAAGTATTTTCACATTTAGATAATGAACGTTTCCCCTACAGCTCGCTTTGAAATGCTGTCAAAACCACTCCAGACAAATCACATCAAAACATGGTTGGTAACAAAATTCAAACTCAACTCTATCAATGGGTCTTAGTTCCTTAAAAAAAGCATCAAAAAACCGAATATAATCGATTCCGCTTGCAAAGGCACTAATTCTATGAAGTGACAGATCCAACTAACAAGTATTTGTCAAACTCGTGAATATATCGAGTGTTGTCCGGCGCGAGTCGTATTGATTGATCAAAGTTTGTGTCTCGCCTCGCCTCCCGGCGACTGGCGGCAGGTAAAGGTGGCTGCTGGACCCGGCTCCGAAAGGGGCGAGGGCGAAGAGAATCAAATATGAGGAGGTCCATTTCCTAGTCGTGGACGCTCACTCCGTCACTCGCACCGCTGATAACCCATCCATCACCGTCCACGCGTGAGCCTGCCTCTCTGCCGACTAAGAGGGAAGATGTATTATTGTCATCCAGGGAAGTATCCATCCCCAAAGACAACCAACGGTCATCCTTCAAAATCTACGAAACAAGACATCTCTCTCAAGACTAACGCACAGCACAGCCTCCACCGGCACCAGCACCAGATTTCGAAACAGATCTTTGCTTTTATAATCTGTGGCCCACGATTCCCTTCCAAACTCTCTACGCACTGGCACCGCAGGTGACACTTTGAATGAAGTACGGAGAAAAACTTTGTCGCTAACTGTTTCGCGAATATCGTCCAAACTACCTCAGGCCCTTGGAGATCGCGCACTGAGGGGTAGTGCAAACGACCTTCCGCATGGTGAGCGCGTGTGTGTATTCTTTTAGCATAATGAGTAATGACTCTCGGCAAAGCCTTCTTTCTGTCACAAGCAAAGAGCAGTAATATCGTCTGGACCACAGATTTTCGGAGCTCTTAAACAATGCATAAGTTAGAATTGATCGATGGGCAATGTGGGGATCCATTTTCCTGTCACGGACACCACTTTGGGGCCCATCCCTCTCCTTGTCTAGCTCTTCTCTTCATTCTCTTTTCTGTCTCATTCACTCGTCGTCGCACTGTCCCCTCGCTGCTATTGTCCTCATCTCGACAGGTACATTTCAGCTGCGAGCACCGCACACATACATAACACGGTGTGGACCAATGCGCAGTGCACCACACATCACACACAGTGCCTTCTTGAATCTCCCAGAAAATGACCAGAGGCCAATCAAGATTGAGCACTCATACGGTATTGTCGTGTATATGATTATTTATAAAGGTGTAATTATTATAGAATGTAATCATAAATGATGAGTAAACTTAATTAAAACGTGATTTCGTGATTGGCATCATGTGAGGTCCATCACCAAGATAATTTCCTCGCTGACTGATTATTATAATATTTTATTAAAAGTAATGGTCAGGTAAGGCCGGTTTATGCAGTGTATTTATGCAGTCTTCGAGATTGATCCGCGGAAACTTTTTTTTAACATGTCAAGAGTTCACAATTCAATTATGCATGTCGAGACGCGACGCGACGTTTGGCGATGCACACAGCCTCCTCTGGCACGCCAGTACCGCAGATTTACACAGGTCTCACCGGCGTAATATAACTGCTGGGGGTGAAACCGTCAGGATCTACGATATTGCTTCCTCGTCATCTTGCCCGCGTGAGTCAGCCATGAGAGGCGAATCAGCACCAGCAGCAGCGGCGGCAGCCTGTACCTCTCTGATTGAATCACTTGATTGATATCTGCCATTATGAGCTGACATTTTAAAGACCTGACCTTTATCCCCCCGTCCACCCGTCCACCCGATCCCTCTCATTTCGCCCCGCAGCCTCGCTTTTAATGCACACATCTGCAGAAATTTATCGGCGATTCTTTTATAGACGAAAGGGGATTGGTGCTGACTATTATTCAATAGGACGTTTGTCTTTTAAATGGACTCTTTGGAGCCACGACTAGAATAGGAGCGAGCGAATTTGGGTGGGTGTTCGGATTAATACTGTGACTACCAAAAGGGGTTGGCGTAGTATACGCGCGCCGCGTGGTAGAGAAAAAGGCACTGCTAAAAGAAGAGATGGAGTAAAGGGAGGGGGTTGTATTCTCCCTACATTAGTCCGGTAATAAATCTAACCAAGAGAAAAAAAAGCACACTTGGTTTTGGTGTGTTGCTCGTTGCTGTATGCAAATACTTGCAACTATCCGGGCGACATAGGCGGTGGTGTCGGTGATATATGGGACACAAAGTGTCAACTGCGTGATGCATTGGGAGTAGTGGGACCAAAGAGGACGTGCCTTGACGTATATACCAAAGCAAGAGATGAGGCTGCTGCTGCTGCTGCCGCTGCGGCTGCTGCTGCTGCTCTCGCTGCAGCCCGCTCTCCCTACCCAGCACCACGGCCAAGTCCACCATCTTCCACAGTCTCTGCCTCCACCACCCCCTAGCTAGTCAGCCTCCACCACCCCTAACTCACTCGACCACCAACCTACTGTATATTCATTACATCACGTTATATTACATTTTAAAACAAACGTTTCTACATTATATGTATATTAACAAATCCAATTTCGTTTTCATATCAAAGACTTGTTGAGAAAATTTACATTTAGTGACATATTTTACGATATTTCAAGCTGCTTCCTTTGCTGTATTTATTTAGATTGCTTCTTCTCTGAAAGAATCATTGCGGATAATCTTTGAAAAATCATTGTCAAATCCATTCGGAATGAACGTTAGAAGATTTCTTTGGCAACGTTTCGAAGCCTCTAGCGAAATAAGTGATGTAAAGCAAAACAATCAAGAGAAACATGCAACTTTACGGATTTATTAAATTAAAATTTGTAGCCGCTACAAGAGAATATGAGTCTGACATCCACATCGTAGCAGATATTTATATTTCTGTATTATTTTTTTTTCAAGCGTTGTCAGAAACATTAGCAAAGGCAATTTATCGTTCTTTATATAAATACTGTCCGTCGAAAGTGGAGGCGCCATGATTCGCCAAGCAGCGCGAAACTTGGACAGACAGTGGACACCCTAGCCAATTTCCAGCCAGACACCTGACTGCCACACTGCAATCTCGCCAAAGGTCACCCTTCGGCACCGCGGTGGCATCTGACTCGAATACCTGTGGGTATAAAGTCGTCCATGGTGTGGTGCTCTGGCGCAAATGCCATGCCCCGGAGCTTCATGCAAATCTAAAGCTGACTCTAGCAGTCAGTCAGTCAGTCAGTCAGTCAGCCCTGTCATGTCGGGCCGACATTGCATAAGTTTGACGTGACGTGACGTGACGTGAGTTGACAGATGAGATGCTGTGTGCTTCACTAGAGCAGAAACCGTGGCAGTAACCTAACCCTTCTCTCCTGCTCTTGCCGTCCTGCATCACCGCTAATATATGCATGCGAGTTGCGAACTTGTGCTAAGAAGCAACTTACTTCGCAGACTCGAGTCGGTTTTCTTAGATGCACTGCATAAGTATATAGTGTTGATCACGTATCGAGTTACGGCGCAGTAACTTTATATTGGGCGTTTTGCGTACATGCATGTGACGAACAATGGCGCTGAGGCTCAAAGAAATTTTTCTTAAAATTTAACTTCGCACAGAATGGCTGAGGAATTAGGGGATGGCTGAAATATTCATGCCAAAGCAGCTAAACAATTGAAATGTAATTGTAATGATATCATAATGATCAAACGTTTAGCTTAGCTCTCCTGTTGGCATAAAAATCACAAGGACGCCAGGTTATTCCATTATAGACGCTGCACAACATAAGTGTTAAGGCATGACACACTCGATACTCTCTAACCAAAGTCGCCAAGACATAAAATTTCAGAATGGAAACAAGAGGAAGCATAAATTGAGATAGCTTCGCAAAATTTGCCTGCAAGTAATTCGTAAGATATCGAAGTGGAAAGCGGTGGAGAGCGGACGCCCAATGGTGTATTACAGGCAACGAGGTAGCTCTATGGGGTACGCTCCTGCACAAACGATTCTCATTTCACACGAGTCTCCTTTAGTGGCGACTGGCGACGCGAGCAAACAACCAGGACGAACGATCAGATAAACATCTTCATAAATTATTTGGGTTCGCGTTCGTGATCAGAGGCACATAGTCGGGGCACCTTGTTCGCAGTTTTACCCGGTGATGTTGAGCAAACATCTAGGTCATTAATTCACATTTCATCGCCTCAGAAAAGTTGCCTTTCTTAAACTTGGTTTCCTATAAATCGCTTGGTTTCGACTAACTAATGTCAACCGCTAACCCCTGATCTATGGGCAATCCTGCTGACACCATAGCTCTCTAGTGATTTAAGATGCAGATTTCTTCTCCTCGATGTCCTTCTTGTGATTACGTGATCAATAATCAAAGTATCTATGACTTACTCAAAACCAGTTCGTGAACTTCTTTTGTAGCATTTCGCATGAAATATTGTGATTGAATTCTCTGCTCGTGAAAATAAAAACTCGGAATGGATAAATTTTTCACTCGCCGAAATCAAATCGTAGTGAATAAAACTGCAATTCCCTATTGTGCGAAAGTGTTGCAGCTTTTTTTTTTAAACGGTGAAGTAGTAGCAGCATAATGAAAAACTTTTTGGAAACGAGAAGAACTGAAAACAATGATCCTCTGTGGTGTAGCCATCAAACCACACCGGCGATTGAATTGTTACGAAGATCAGGTGCGCATTATTATCTCAATATCTAAATTTGTGCACACGATATTATGTTTTCAATTGCACAACATAATTTCGCTGCAACTGTCGATGGCAAACCAGAGAAACTCCGCTTTCTATCAGAAAATAAAAATCAATTTGACATTTGAGCATTCGTCAGTGATAAAAACTAAAACCGAAAAAAACACTCTCACTAATATCCAAGTAGCAATTTGAAATTGTGAAAGGCGTGGAAGGAATGTGCTTTGCATACTATTTATGTCGTATAAATCAACACTTGATTACACGGTGGGTTTTTTCATCATTGGAACTTAGATTACAATAAATTATTTAATTCCCCTGACATCCATATCCATATGAGGTTAGGCTGTTACAATAAATAACATTGATTGATGTGTAATAAGAAAAGCGTAATGCATCATTATCACTACCCCTCCTACCCGGAGTATGGAGTCTGGACCACGCTAGGCAGGTCCGGTCGGTCCAGTCTGCCACTCACTTGGTCTTGCCAGTTAAGTCTGATCACGATTACACGTCATACGCTCCAACAATAATTTAGGGCATCACTTAAGGGCGTTGAGACACAGGTTGAGATCAGCTAGAGCGTCGATAATTTTCTTACGTCTGATGATTCCACGACTGGACGATTGCACGTTGGTTCTTATGAGGATTGGGAGACTTGGACGGTGTTGCGGTCTTAGTTAATTAGCTTTTGGGCTTGTATTAATATAATAATAAGTTTTTGGTGGTGCTAAAAATGTCCTAAAAAGGACCTAAGGTCATTCAAAACAGAGCTCAACCGTTCAATACACCATCTTTCCGTGGCTCTAACCCCCTCAGAGAAACCAATAAGGGTTTTGTTTCAAATAATCGTGATAACATGTGATTATTTGGGAGTATGTGTAGGTAGAGAGACTATTTTTTCTAAATTTTACTAGTACAGACACTGAAGATCTAAATGGTCGGTTGATTATGATATTTAGCCTAGGACTGCATGGGCATATCAGCCATATCCAAAGGTAGAGTACACAGCGGAAAATCCGAACCAAAATTGTAATGTAACATTCAAACTGGTTATTTCGAATAAAAATTCAAAAATCCACCGATTAAGTAACTAGTTTAGCTAACTAAATCCTAAGTAAAAGGGTAGACATAATGCATCCCATCGAAACACATAAAAGAATCCTATTAAAATTCGAAACACAATTCATTGTATCTGTGCAGTTTTAATATATTCGTTGAATGAGTGCACACTAACGTGTTCAAAACGAGATTCGAATGGGTTACACAACACTCGCTCGCTCGCATCAACCTAACTCTTCTTCACACATGACAAAGCCGCCAATTTTCTGGCCTCTGCCTTTTTACTATGGGCTTATCCTGAACTGACCCACCCTCCAGACGTACCCTATAAAGACACGAACACGTGTATACATGCGATACTGCGGAGATGCCCTCCATATTCGGCACAGGGGGGGATGTTTATAAGAATAGGGGATAAACTCTTTATATATACGAGGAGGAACCATCCTCGAGTCTCTTGGTGGCTTAGAAGAAAGGTGAGAGACTCGATGAATATGAGATAGATACGTAGACACAGAGACAGCAATACAAGAAGACGACCCAAGTAGAGAATGGAATGATATACTAAGAGTGTATCATGTATGCTAATGTCAGGGGTTGCTCATGGATCAAATGTTTACAAAAACATTAAACAAAATTCAATACGATCATTTCAAGAGGGGATGATTTGTTTTACTTTTACAAGCAACGTGTCCGAAAGATTGTGTCGCAAAGCGTGAATCAATATTGGATAAGCCTGGTCTCTTGTTGCTATAGTTTGCTTTCCTTGACATTCGGGGGATGGCGTACGGATTTGCCCCAAGGTGGGTAATGCTGCATGCTTGGCCGCGGCAATCACCGTGTTCAACTGTATTCATCTGAGAGTATTGAGTGACGACGGCGTGCAGACAGCCTAGGCGAGTAACAACTGGAGGGACCATGGGAGAAGATGACAAAGCAGGAGCACTAGTGCATCAAACGTATGTCATCTGGAAAAGGATCAACTCTTAGAAACTCGCCAATCACATGGCTTATCCGGTCGCGTCGCTGTGTGACGGGTACGGATGACGGGACATGATTCGAGCAAGGAGCAGCAGCCAGCAGCCAGCAACCACCGAACGTGTGTTTGCTCGCTGCAGTATAAGACCACAGTAAGACCCTCCAGTCCAAGGCACATATCATTCCGCAACGGTGGAGACATAGTACAGAGCAGACATCAAAGACTCAAAGAGAGGGTTTAGAAGATTGGACAAGACCGTAATGAAATGAAATTAGAATTAGAACAAACAAAAACGACAAAACTTTTGTCTGTCTGCTGCATTAATCGAGAATAGGTGTACGCGAGTGGCATTCGTTCGCTTTCGTCTCACGTCTGATAGGTTTTGAAATGTGTGTGTGTGTGTGATCAGTTTCGAAGAAGTGCGTTGATTTCAGTCACTTCCGCGTGCAAGCGATGCGCCTTATTGTGTTTGTTTAATTTGTGTACCGCGTGCATCAGTAAGCGACACAACGAACAGCGCAGGGCAAGCACGTGGAGTAGAGCTATTCTTGCGCAGTTGATAAATGTGGACAGCATTGTAACGAAACTACCCTTTTGCAAAGTGACAGAATACAATATCAATCCATAAATCAAAAGGCGATAGATAAATCCGACTCAGCAGCATTTGGGGCAAACTTTGTCTGCTGTGTATTCCATTCACGGGTTGAAGCTTTGATGGACGGCCGCGTGACAGCGGGTCAGGGCACATGGCGTTTGACAAGAGAGTGCCAAATGCCGAAATGGGGTCCCAATCTTGTATTGCCGATTATGTTCACCTATGACTGTAGAAAGGGAAAGCCATTAAACCTAGAACCGAGGGATTTGCTCTGAAATATATACTTCAATTCATGATTGAATGAGATGAACGTATTTGGGGTGTCCGGGGGCGGGAAAGAAGAATGAAACGGTATAACTAAAATGGAACGTAGGTCTAGTATCAAAAACTTGGCATTTTTTATTACAAAAGATGAAAGATTAGCGTGAATGAACAAGCTATTTATCTAAACGTCATCTCTTTCTTCCTTGGTGTTTCAGTCCCATAGCGTTCGTTACTGAAAGCAAAATACTACAAACTGACAAAAGTAATGGCGAAAACGTGTGTAGTATGAAACCGATGAGATAATATAACTCCACAAATGTGAACAAATTCGAAACCACGACAAGAAGCACAAGGTGAGAAAAGGTGGCATGAGACAAGAGTTTTCTTCCGGGGCAGGATGAAATCCATCTCACCAGTCACCACCGAGCTCGCTCAACCATGACGCTATAATTTCTACAATTTAACGAAAGTCTCTTAGATAACAGGCCTCAAATTGCAACTGGCAACAAAAATACTTGAGTATATCAAATGCTAATTTGTCATTCTCGAGCCTGCGAGTGAAATGGCAGATAAATTCATTTCTCCCATTCATCGTAGCTGGCATGGTGTCACTTCACCGGAAAGTGTCGATGACGAACGGAAATATGAATCAACAAAAGAAGTCCCAACGTTTTTTCCTCACCCAAAGACCCTCTTTTTCTCCAATAATCACTGCACCTGACCTCGAAAACTGAAAATTCCGTCACGAATGACTACCAAAGAAGGTAAAATATAATAACACCAAATGATAGAGAAATCAAGAGTCGGATCAAAATGAACGTGCGATCGTTGTCCATCACGTCTGCAATTCGGCCATCCATCTCGAGTAATTACCAGTCTGCCGAAGAACGTGAGGACATCGCTGCGGCGCAGACCGATTTTTTGCACTCATGCGCACTCGGGAGACTAATGTGCTATTAAACATGATTATTTACATCGGGGTAATAACATCTTCGGCCAATTTCATTGTTCATTGAATCGCACTTCGGTTCGGAAACATGCAATCAAGCGCAGAAACGGAATGACCGCTGACCGAAACTGTGCTCGGCTCAGCAGCATCTTTCGTCTTCCCTCGACACATCTGACAATGTCGCCCGCCGCAGTCGCGGACGACGCAACATTTCATTATACCTGCGCACCGTAACAAAGCGCCCGACGCCGTCCCCGGGTCCATCAGCTCCATACAACGCGTCACAATGTGTGAAAAATCTCCTTTTCAGATGTTTTTGCCCATTCTCTAAGCTAATTTATTGGTTTGCTTAGAATTCGTCAATAAGTCTGGAATCTCGTGTTGCTAAGAAACGCCGCGCTAAATCATTCACGGGGAGGGGGACCAAACTTCCAAAGAATTGCCCGAGTGTGTCGTGTCTCAGGTATATCATAGACAAGCCTATAATATATTTATATATATGAGAGAGCGAAAAAACAAACGTAGTCATTTAGGTAATAAAAATAATTCATACAAATGCCCAGAAGAAGTTTGAGTTTTAATTCAAACAGTTAAAACCTTTTTGGATATAAGCATTTAAACCACGACCGTAAAATAATTATCAGCAATCGATAACTATATAGAGGTAGTGCAGTAAAATCTTTTTGTGCACAGCGCGTTTCACATACACCAACATATATAAACCAAGGTCTATTCGTTTATCTTGTGCACGTTTCGATTGGTAAAGTACAACACAGACTCCACCATGGACCAATCTAACATGCGAAGATATAATACATGTATATGGAAGCAAAAAAGACAATGCACCACAATTCAAAGTCGTTTATAGATATCAGGTGGCTAACTCCTATATGGTTTGACCATAAAAACCAAGATGGCTCGATCTTGGCTAGTAAACCCTTCAGCGTTAGCAGTCTTCAGACTGTCTTGTCACCACATATTCCCTTAGTCCTTGCCCCGTGGTCTTGATGCGCAGCGGCTTGGCACTTACAGCTGAGTACCGGCACTACTATAGGGCACTGCCACGCTGTTCGAGCAGCAGTTGAAACCCCCACCCACCCACGACGTGTTCAGAAGCAAGCGACGCTAGATAAATCAGCAGACGCCGTGTCAGTGGTAGACGAGGCTTTGGGGACCTCCGCACAGCCATGATGCCATCATACCTCCATCCGCCGCGTGCATAGCCACAGCCTCGCAGGCTCGCATCCTCTCAGGCGCACTCATCGTCTAACACGCACTATGGGTCTCCTAACGGCAATAAACGTAAATCTAAATTATATTTAATTTTATCAAATTATGTCAACGGTGGGCGATGAAAGGAAGAGCATACAAATTGTAACAAATTCGCACTAAGACAAGATATATTTAACTCGTTAAAAGTTAAGTTCAAGTATCATCTTGATTTTTTTTCGTGTATCATCCCATTGAGATGCGAAGCGTAGTCGCAGGAAAAAAAGCGTTGCGTCATCAAATTTTTATATGTGTAGCGCCGAAGTGTTGAACTTCGAATCAAAATTGACTTCGAATCTGTTTCCGATCAAGTTCGACATATTTTTCTATTCTTGTTTACTCAAAAAGTTGGACTGGAGGTCTGCTACATAAACTTGAATGAATAATGATAACGCCCATGTTGTTTCGGCAATAAATATAGCTGAGGATTTTCAGCAGAATCTGGTAGATTGGCGGTGGATGCCGATCCTCTCCGCGCAGCCATGACAACGAGAAGGACGAAGACTCCTGCTGGGATAAGAAGCCTGCGACCGCAACTTGTTTAGCTCCCGAAGAGGCACGGACTCCCGGATTCCTAAACCACGTTTCTCGAATTTCTCCTGCAGTTTGCATCCGAAGAAATCGAATTTAATTGCATCCCACAACGATAACAATCCGAAAAGTAAATCGATCGCAACAGATATCCTGTTCACAAAATTTCAACAGCGAGCCAATGGAAAGTTCATCGTCGTCGTCTAGGAGCGGCCAGACGCGATTTAGGCTCCTTATGCCAGGAGTGAAACTGCTGATTTACGGTGCCCTCGTCGAGTAACACCTGACGTCTCCAAATGGATGGCCGCTAACGAAGAAGACCCAGAGGGCCGCGACGTGAATCTAGTGATGGAGCCAGCGATGGATCTAGCGATTGAGCCAGCGAAAACGTCCTCACGAGACCATTGAGGAACTTCGGAATTAATTCATTTCGTCGATTGCCCATTGGAATCAACACCTCTGTCTCGTCTCGCCAGCCACGATAGCTCGCAGTCGCAAGACATAAAACGATTTGGGAACTCAGGTATAGAAGCGTTGTTGTTTTTTTTTGCACACGCGCGTCAATTGTGATATAAGTGCCACCTTGCATTTTTAATGAAAAAATGTGTACCATGTGAATTTAATTGCTCGCCAGTCGCTTTGTGTATCATTCGTTGCGTGTTCAGAATCCGAGGCTCGGGAACGCTACGCAATTAGTGGTGGTTTCGGACAGTGCAGTCGGCAATTGACTTCTGTTCTGTCTGACGCTCAGGTCTCCTATGGTCTTGAAACGAAGGCGAAGCAACTAGAGCCGAATTGAGAAAATTTGCGTGCACGGCGGTATATCAAGCTGAATTTTTTACCACGTGCTCAGAACACCCCAGGAATAATTACTGTGAAATACCACCCGGAACCGCCCCCCGGAACACCCCTTAAAAAATTGACAAAGTCAAAAAATGACTAAAAAGTTAAAAAAATGTTTTATTTAAAAACGATCATTTAAAGTAAATCTCAGATTTCAAAATATCACTCAGATGTGTGTTAGCATATGCTAAACAAGAATCAGTAGCAAAACAAGCAACTTTTAATCATTGAATAGTCAATACTTGCAAAAAATAGACCAAAAATCGCTCGAAAATAATTTCACGGCAGGACAGTTGTTCGTAAAAATCCAATTTTCGCGTCCGTACATTAATAAATGTACCAATGGATAGCTGTGTTCATTAGGTAACAGGAAAAAAATATAAACCACTCAAAACGTAAACTTCATAGCAGAGTTTTTTCAAAAGAAGCAAAGCGCGTAGCGTAAAATACGTCTCCCGCCGTAATGTTCCACGGGTTAAATCATTGTTAAACCATGGATAACTAAGTTCAACTGCATAAATCGATATAAATATCCACATATATTGTCATAATACAACATAAATGTTACTAAAAGGGGAAAAAACCACCCCAAAAACTACCCCTATTTTTGCGATTTTTTTTTTGCTACCAATATTGGGGTTTTTCTTCCTCCGTAATTTGGGGTGTTGATTATTTGGCATAACCCAACCAGATCATGCATTCTATCCAAAACGCACCCCTTAATAACCACCCCAAAACATTATTAATCTGGCGAACAAGCTTGAAAGTAGGTAGGAAACTAAGTGTCCCTATGCATTCAGTTTTATTTTCAGAAATTTAGGGTTAGGATACCTTCGAGCAAGGCTAGGTTGGGATATCTTCCAGCAAGGCTAGGTTACCTATGTTCATACCTTCTTGTAACACAAGAAATGTGTCCATAAAACACCCTAAATTGCCATGTAATTGGCACTAAATTAGGAATTTTATGTAAGCATCCACCTGATCTTGTCTTTTTCTATAAATATTTTTGCAGGCTGCCGAACCAGTTAATAGATGGATTCTTATTTTTTACCATTTTCATGAAGATATAATTAAATTGGTAGGGATGAGTGTCCATTGAGCAATTCGGCGCACAATAAACAAGGAGCACTGCGCTGCAAGAAGTGGTCGTTGCAAGAAGGGACCTGCATGCACGCAAGATCTTCATGATTGCAACTTTATGCTTTGGATGGTTAGAAGCCTGGAATTTGAATTTAGAAGCCAGGGAGTTGTGTAGTTACTTGCCGGTAAAGAAGAAAATATAATTTTGACCACCGATCAAATCAAGCCTAATTTAAATTTGCTTTTGGTATACTGCTGCAGATTTGTTTCAGTTTTGTTCTCGTGAATGCTTAGTTTCATGGCTACAAGGTTTATTCAGATTTTATTTTATACAGTTCATCAAAGAAGGATAGAAGTTGATGGGAATGAATAGTGTATCGCATCAGCCGATAATGCTGATTTATAGCCAGACACAAATGTTGTTTTCTTTCTTCCGTGCTTCCTTCAATTATATCGCGAAGAAAAAGTGAAAATCCCAGTCAAACAGTATTTGTAAGATCTAAGTGTGTAAGCAAAGAATTAACCTCTCCAACTTTTGTTTTAATCGCAAAGGACTTAATGGACCCACACAGACGCGGACTGGCCCGGGGTGCAATCACTCTCTGGGCCTCGGCCATTCCCAATCGAGAATAACAGATTCAATATAAGTTTTGAATGTTTTGTTATGGTAACTATTTCAGCTTGCTACTGAAGCAAAAATAATTCAAGCACCCCTGGCAATAAATCAAGCAATTCAATCTTCACAATTTCACAGCGCCCTTTTTAGCAAACGGGGATTCAACTCTAAAATTATAAAGTGAACTGAAGAAACCAATTGACACAAGGGGATGTGGGACTTAAATGTGTGTGTATTTGAAAGTCATTTTAGTGTAAGTCTATATAGGTAGTCTTAAACTGTGAACAGCGACTCTCAATGTCAAGACTTTTGCTGCTCGTGGATGCCTTTGTAGTGCATGCATCAACATTTTTATCTTATGCGACGTTGATTTGAAAAGGACTTCAATTAGTAAACTGCGTTTAACTTATTTTTGTATAGGTAACAATCATATAGTATGTGAGTTTAAGTTATTGGCAAGCAGAGCGACACACATGTTCTAACGTCTTCCAACCGGCATCCAGTCCAACCTTTGACTTTATAGGGGTGAAATGAGTCCGACTTCTTCTAAAAACTGCAATTAGTCTTCAGTTTTCTTTCCGCTAACAGATATCCGATTGTGCTGAGTGGAACCATAGAATAAGGACGTTCTTTCTTATTCTTTTGTGGAACCTTTTTTGTCTGGTGTTTTCTAGGAACAACAACCTAATTTAAAGCAACTCCGAACTAAAATAATTGTAAGCTGTGTGAATCAGTAAGGGGGTGCAAATGATAATATATTGAGTTGTGTTCTTACTTCTTGTTGGTGCATCTATATTGTGCCATAACATATAATCTATATGCACTTTAAATATTCATTTACCATCACGATTAGCCTTGTATCTCTAAAACTAATTACAATAGATTATTTTATGGAGTTGTTATTAAGGGGTGCGTTTTGGATAGAATGCATGATCTGGTTGGGTTATGCCAAATAATCAACACCCCAAATTACGGAGGAAGAAAAAACCCCAATATTGGTAGCAAAAAAAATCGCAATAATAGGGGTAGTTTTTGGGGTGGTTTTTTCCCCTTTTAGTAACATTTATGTTGTATTATGACAATATATGTGGATATTTATATCGATTTATGCAGTTGAACTTAGTTATCCATGGTTTAACAATGATTTAACCCGTGTAACATTACGGCGGGAAACGTATTTTACGCTACGCGCTTTGCTTCTTTTGAAAAAACTCTGCTATGAAGTTTACGTTTTGAGTGGTTTATATTTTTTTCCTGTTACCTAATGAACACAGCTATCCATTGGTACATTTATTATTGTACGGACGCGAAAATTGGATTTTTACGAACAACTGTCCTGCCGTGAAATTATTTTCGAGCGATTTTTGGTCTATTTTTTGCAAGTATTGACTATCCAATGATTAAAAGTTGCTTGTTTTGCTACTGATTCTTGTTTAGCATATGCTAACACACATCTGAGTGATATTTCGAAATCTGAGATTTACTTTAAATGATCGTTTTTAAACAAAACATTTTTTTAACTTTTTGGTCATTTTTTGACTTTGTCAATTTTTTAAGGGGTGTTCCGGGGGGCGGTTCCGGGTGGTATTTCACAGTAATTATTCCTGGGGTGTTCTGAGCACGTGGTAAAAAATTCAGCTTGATATACCGCCGTGCACGCAAACTTTCTTATTTGACGACTTTTGGCTCTGTTTATCCTCGCCTATAGAAGCTAATGATTGCTACGTTTGGACTCACCAAAAAATACAAAATCATGTTGGTCGTGTGTCAAGATGCTGATTATTTTACAATTGGCATGAAAACGAAATTTTACAACAAATTTGCATTCAATAAAGAGACGAGGCATGTTTCTTTTATGCACCATACCTACATACAAAGCAAATATCTGGATATCTTGTTCATGAAAACCAGTTAACGTTGTGTATGGTTGCATCGTACACATAGTAATTAAATCACTTTTAGTTTACAGAACACGTTAATGAGCAATTACCTATGAAATGAAATTCGTTACAAGATGCTTTAGTTGATAATAATACACAAGTATATACAGATATTGGTCAAGTCGCTAGATGTGTTAGCACGAGTTTCAGGTATACAGAAATCAAGTGAAACATTTTGTCAAGCGTTTAATTAATGTCTGTACGGTGTGCTGGGAGTCGTGCTCAGGTCTTCTGCTCGTAAGTAATACTACCCCGCCCTTCGAGTAAAGCTGGAGATAGGATAGTAGTTTTAATCCATCTGCAGACTGCATCCAGCATCCAGCATCACTCGACCGACGTGGGAACGTGTACCACTGACTTTGTCTGCGCTTCCAAGAAATAAGCGTGATGGTCAATACGATGCACTAATCAGATTAGATTCACTATTAAT
Source organism: Nemurella pictetii (assembly GCA_921293315.2). Lineage (NCBI taxonomy): Eukaryota > Metazoa > Arthropoda > Insecta > Plecoptera > Nemouridae > Nemurella > Nemurella pictetii. Next base: position 25,526,929 of record OV121115.1, read on the forward strand.
TACGTGATATAGCTAAACATGCGAAAAATCTGAGTAAGATAGATTACACATTTTTGCTCCCAGTTCTTTCGGAGGCTAGTCTTTTAATTCACTCGCAAATTATGTGTATATTTTTATTTTTTTTTAGAAAATTATCAGTTATGGGGAGGATGAAATGTGGATGCATCAGTATCGAAAATCACAATTTAATAGCTCACAACAAACAATTTGTTCGGGACTTTGAAAATAATTTAATGGACCGGTAATTTCAGTGCCGTTTAAGCGTTGATAAAAGAAAACCCCGCTCGTGTTTCCCTTTTATCGAGCACAACAATGTCTACTGGAGATCAACAGCCGCCACCACGAGCAGAGACGGCGCATGGAGCGCAAGTACCAACAGGGTAACTGCTTATACGAGCTTTTTACTGCCCATTCCAAAGGCCATTTTATGTTTTACGACAATCGTTCGCCAATCCTTTCGTCGCAGACAATCTGGGGGGTACACAGAGAGAACTATTCCAAATTGCCCTGCGATCGTGCTAGTCAAGATCGCAGGCAAAGATAAGAAGGGTGCGTATCGTTGCCAGCACTCTGCGGCGCCGACGTGTTAAATGCAAACGGTACAAACTTTGTTACAAATACTGTTTGAATTTGAATCGACACCGAATGAACGCATGGAACGGTCGCAACATGATGGCGATAGCGTCGTCGTCGTCATCTTCGAATACTAGCAGCAGCTGCTGAATTGTGTGCTCCCATAGAGTATAGAGAAGCATCGGGAGGAAAGAATAGTCTCAGAACCAAACAAGCGAACACAATTTGACAGAAGAGTTGAGAAAGAAGACATTATCAGATCGAGTAATCAAAGGTGCACCAAACAGCTTCAATAATCTAGCTACTGGACCGGAAGAAACGCGGTATAGGGCGACGTTGGATGATTTTCATAAGCCACAGGTAAAGAAAACCTGGATTAGAAACTCATTTCGTGTTCGCAGATGTGCGGTGGTGAGCTCACGTCATTATAGAACGAAAAAAATTATTAAGTTTGAAATGCGCAACAAACTTATTGGGCAGTTTCCATCTCTTTGTGCCTTGATGAATGAATCGTAAATATCGCAGTATAATGCATTTTTTGATGGCTGGACCTCTTTATACATCGCGTCAAATTAACATAAGTAATGAACGACAAGTTATGAGTCCCCGAAGGAGCAATAACTTACATTATTATACTTGGTTATAACTTGTCTAACTTACGAGTGTGCAGTGTGTATTTTCCATATCGCGGGTACATAAAGTCGGTCGGTGTCAGCTACCCTTCCCATAAACAAGATTTGTAAATCAAAATGACCGGTCTTCTCAGCGACTAGTCCCTCTTAACGGCTTTAGATATCAATGTCCTCCAACGCCCATCCACAAACCACCCCCGCATTGATCCATCTCGTGTCACATTGCCTGCCGCACAAGCGGCGGTCACTCTTCAATATCCTCCATAAATTTATGAAGAGATTATCGAATGTGATACACGTCACAATTAAGCCCTTCTCGTCTATTGTTTTCTCTTAGTTTCCATGGCAAGCAACGATAACCGTCCTCGCGAAACAATGTCTAAATCTATAATGGTCCATCGCCTAACGTTGCTTCGACTACATAATGCGGATGGACGGTGGATTGCGTCGTCGAGCCCGTGGCATCGGTCTCCCTGCTCTCGGTCAGAACTTTATCCTATAGGCTATAGAGAGTGATTGACGAGTAGCAAACACGCAGAGGAACTGGAGACTGGAGAGGCCAGTTGGATTAGCGCACACTTCCAATCATTGGGCATCACCCGAACGGGATCTGGCTGGACTCACAGACTCACACCATCTCACACACACACACACATGCACAAAATGTTACTGGACAAACAAATGATACGGATGGAATTATTACGACAACAGTCTGCATTCGGATCTCGCTCCATCAATCATTGCGACGTCGATAATCGACAATTGGCATGCGGCATTTCAATAGACTGAAATTAAAAATGCATCTGTCATGTTCAAGATAAAGAAACTATCTACGAATATTAATTCAGTTCCATCAAGGAGATTACACACAGGACACCGAGAGGGAAAGAATTTAATCAACAACCAAAAAAAGCTAATTAATATGTCTTGCTCTGAATTTCATACACAGCTGTCAGGTACATGGATGGTGTTGTTATTTAATTAATACAAGGCATCATGAACTGGCCCTTACCTATCTCCCTAGATGCCTCACTGTCATGTGAATTAAGAGCAAGAGCAATAACTTGTATGATATTTATTACAGCCCTAAGGAGTCTAAGGACCCGATCCATATCCATCAGTTTGACGGGTGCTCATAAATACCAGTATTCATCTATCTATCTGGGCTGGCTTGGCTTGGCTGGCTGCTAGCCTGGCCATATCCTAAGTGTAAGAACAGAGTGATGGAACGCATGTGTGTGTCAGAGACAAGTCATTACCAGAAGTGATTCATGTGTGACATTTTCAGAGCTCAGATGATGTGCAAGCGATAAATTAATTACTATTTTAGTTGACTTTTTGTTGGTAGGCAGGCAGTAGGCACTCGCATGCTCACACATCCACAGATATATATGTACTCCTTATTAAAACAAATTGTCAGAGAAATGACATGTTCAATTGAAATTCAACTCAAGTCTAATCATTTTAAACGATTTAATCTTCATCATTCACGTTGCATGACGTGATGTAAATCAGAGAGCTGAAGACAATTCCGAGTTTAACGTGGATATCAAACGATTATGTTTCAGATAAATGTTTTATGCTGCTGACCCATTTCGGCGCGATTGAGTTTCCAGATCCGACTGTATTTTGCAGGAAAAATATAGCGATCGCTGTCTTGCATAGAATTATTTTATTGGCACAAAAGATTGATTGAAATGCGAATCATCCGTGCGTCTAAAATTTGACTAAACTTGTTCGCGCAGCAACAGCAAGAGTAGAGGCAGCAGCAGCAGCGGCAGCAGCAGCAGCATCCATAACCATCTGAATAAAAAGCGTTGAAATTGTTCCCCAGGGCGCCGTACCGCGAGGACGTGATAAGAAGCAAGTGATCCGCGATGACCTGGTCGAGCTCGCACATCGCACATCGCACAGCGCACATCGCACATCGCACAGCGCACATCGCACATCGCACAGCGCACTTGTTTCTGGCACCCGGTCATCACCATCGTCTTGCCCGCTCGACTGCCTTCGCGTCGCCATCACACGCAATTACCACGCTCATAAAACAGGAATCTACTTATCCAAACGCGCGCCGCCCTGGCCGCGGAGACAAAACCGTACTGGGATGCAAAAACCCGTCCGTAACTTCCATCGCGAAGATCTCGCGCTGCACTAGTTCCGAAGAAACATTGCCATTCTTTTTTTTCATCTCGCTATCGTTGTCGTTTTCACCCAAAATTCCATCTCTGCATATCCTCCATCCTCGTCGTCCGCCCTCGTTGATGCACACGTCTGTCTTCTTCTGTTGGCTGATGTCTTTCTCGCGGCGTCCCGCGGTCCGTCCATCATACCGACGCCACCCCCCCCCCCCCCCCCGACCCCTCTTTGGCGCGACGCCGAGACCCCCGATGAGCGCACGTCGCGCAATGAGCAGTTTCTATGCAGCACTCGTCGCTGAGGAGCGACTGCTAGCTGCGCGTTAGCTGCGCACTGGCCTGCACCCCATGCCTTGGCTCGGCGCAGCGGACCCCCCGCCGGGGAGGCCACTGATCTTCCGAATAAATCACCCCCCAGTCCCCATCCGTGTCAAAACTCCTGCATCGAGATCAGGTGCGTTGCATCATGAGATTATTAAACGCCTAAAAGAGCCCGCTGTCTATGTTTGTAGTGTTTATGTGTGAATACCTATAGGAATTCCGTGCCCGCTATTTATTCAAAATGATAGAAAGGCATCGCGCTGGCTGTCTATGCCACCACAGGTTCATTGAAACACACAAGTCAAAGTCGTTAGCATAAAAACGAAAATTAACGAAATCGCACATTTCTATCTCGCTTGCAAAATGTTCAGCACCGCAAAACGCTGATTCAAAAACGGCGTGGCATGGCACGGGCATGGCGCAAATGCTTGTGATTCCGCGGAGAAACATAAATACAAACGTCAAAATGTCCAACTAACTTTGATTACATTACGTCACAATCCGCGCGGGGAAACGAGCATTTGATTTTGACTTGTAACTTTGGGGGCATTTCCCCTTCAATTATATATAATATCTCAGTGGTATTTTCCGTGCGCAGATTGCTTGGCTTGCAGTGTGCATGGCGACGACCATTCACATCCATCGCGGGTAAACGTTGGGTGGCGGACGGCGTCGCGCTCGCCCTTGTGTCATTTTCCGGGTTCTGACTGCCCTGGCTGCCCCATGCTCTGACTTGGCTGGATGGCTGGCTAGCTGGCTGGCTATGTCAGTCCGTCACGGAAAGCTGACAGACCAATTTCGCGAGCTACTTGATGGAAAATAGAAGAACAGTTGCAGCCATCAAGGGGTTGAAGCCATACGACGCGGTCGCGCCGACCCGTTTTGTTTGCTCGTGACAAAACTCTCGTTCCGCCCAGCTCGCTAAATATGCCGGTAGATTTGTGGGGGGTGAAATTTGACGATAAGGGTGTGTAGGTATAGTAAAATGGTTCCTATCAGGTGGGAGAACATATATAGTAGTCCTCGCGGAGTTTCACGGAAAACTTTCCTGTGGCCATGTAGCGGGCACTATAATAACAGTTGAAATTGGACCATGTTTTCCGAATTATAAAAAAATATTCGTCAACTATCGCCATGATGACTTGAAATGTTCAATCCCACGGGTCATCTATCTCACCGCAGATCTGGCGAACTCTCTAACATGGAGAAGAGTCTTAGAATGGAATATATATCCGACGACAAAGAAAGAAATGCGCGTTTCACGTATGGATTAGGTCTTGGTTGCCGCCTGCAGGTCATGTTCTAAACAATGTCGATCCTCTCTATCCCGATGAAGCCCACGCGCTGTCATCGGCTGTGACACCCTCCTTAAAGAACAATAACATAATGTGACAAGATTCAAAGAATCAGAGGGAAACATATACCATCGTGTATATCTGGAACCCTATAAATAGTTCAAAAATGTCCAATTGTTCCCCAAACGAGCATACTTGATCGTCCTACGCATTCTTCAGCCGCTCTCTCATCTCTTTCTCTCTCTCTCTCTCTCTGCCTCGTGCTCGCTCTCTCTCTCTCTCTGGGATAAAACACTGTTGTTAAGTCGTTGGCTATACGAAAGGTTTCGTCTCTTCATCATTGATTGACCGCTCAGGTTTTGCACCGCATGGGCAAAGATCCAATCAGAAGAGAAAATTCTTATTGCTCAACCGATTTCAATTTACTGCGATCCAAACACTGCGGCACAAGTGGCAGTAAAATCAAATTTACAGTGTATTTGCGATGCCCTGATAAGAATATTGAACCTTCCTTGTTTTAAAACGAGAATTTTTAAATTTTAATCGCTGGTGAAAATAATGAACTGGAGTGCGCGACGAGCATTTGAAATTAGGGACTGGGAAGTGAGCAGTGAGCGTTGAACGGTGAGCGGTGAGCACGGTGAACCTGTTGCCTAGCCCATCAGCCAAATACGTGTCTACTGTCTGGCCGCGATATTGATATACCTCCTACCTCCTCAGAAATACCTTGTAAGCTTGTATATAGCTAGCTCGAAACAGAACACTGTGATTATCTTGTCAAAATCCATATCAAATTAGTTTAATATTAGGTAAATACAAATTATTTCATGTATATACGATTTCAAAGGAGCGTGAAAAGAATGTAATTTAGAATACTGCTTTTGCTAACAAAGATTTCGCATCGGTTCCACTTCCTCATATTGTGTTAGTGCGCATTAACAAACACCTTATAGAAAAGATTACAAATTGATTTAGCCGACTGGTTTGCGCCATCCAAAAGCACAAAAATACTGAAGAAACAAAGGAAACAAAACGATGAACACCTTAAAACTATTAATAAACATTTCCGTTAAAGGTGAAATTTGGCCAAGCATCTGTCAAACTGACATTATTTCACGACACATCCAGGATGATAATTATTTCCTTGTCTCTGGTTTCACTACGAACACCGGTCACAAAATACAGAAACCGTGTCTAAATAGCTATTAATCACCCCTAGATTACCCGAAAGCAAGATAAAACTTCATAAACGTGTTATTCTGGTAGCCATTAAAACTCTCTTAATATAGTTTGATACAAGGTTATAAACCCTCTAAATATTTCTTCTCAGTCAAGATTAACCTGTATAAATTACAGGCACCATCATGCCGTACCTTTCAACGCCGCGCGAAGAAGCCCCTGAGGACATCATTTCCTGAGCACATCGATTGCTTATAAAATAACTTTGATACGCTTTTAATATAAACATAAATATCGTTACGCATATTAATACCCAGTTAAATGATCATCACATTGGTGGGTCAATTTATAGGACGCAGATTGAAAAAGCTCGTGTAAATCTACATCATAATGAGACACAGCCGATAATAACCAACCAAATCATGAATTTCACTATAATGAATTAAGTACGTCACCCACACCTGAACAGTAAATAAAAAACTCATCACATCTCCGCTCGTCAAGCATCGAGACGTATCACACCAACCAATTAGCCTAATAATTCGCTTCAAATGGACACCGACTTCTCATTTCTAATAAGAATCATTTGATAATGATGCCCGTAAAGGCACGCGCCAACAATCAAGCATCCCCGTCATGCCGCTCGGCTGGCCATCGCCGGAAGTCCGCTCACGTCATTGCTCTGGTACACAGCGTACAGCACCCGGCTACAGCATGCTTACAGCGCAGCAGAGACTGACTCTTGCCCCTCCGCATCCCGGTCTTCGTGTCTCTGCTGCTCATCAGAAAGTTCGACTTGTACCAGCTAATTAGTTCCAGCAGCGCATCATCACCGGTCCGGCCAAGGTTTATTGTGGCACGTATTGGAAGTCTAGATACAAAACTATATAGTGCTATATAAGGTGTATCCTTAATTGGGAAGCTATATATGCTGTAGCGATGAGGCAGGATTCATGCATTAGCTTGCCAGGTAAACTTATAATAATGAGCGTGGTTTTAAGCGAGAGTTTGTATAGCTCGAATGCGCTAAGATCTGAAAAGCGAGGTGATTTTGGACAATTGAAGTTTGTGTTGGATAGTCATAAAGTGTAAATGGATGGTTGAGTGAAGCAGTATTAATCGGTTTTCGCAGGGCAGTGCTATTATTTTAATTGCTGAAAACCACATCAAATTATTGTATCAATTGCTTAGAGTAAGTAACGCTTCGAAAATTAAGTCACTGATATCTGACCAATCAGGAAGCGAGGTCATTCATTCTCTCAAGGTCATATTCGCTCGATGCTATTGGATGAATATCCTGGGTGACGTTTTCCACTCAAACCCAGCCTGAAAGCGGAAAGCATCTGCCTACTGACATGGATAGCCGAAAACTACAAGTACTTATACTAAATTTTCTATTTACGTTTCCAAAATGGTTCTAATCATATTTTGAATATACATTATTTCGGCTTTCCTACTTACCACATCAACTTGATCTACTTGACAGCACTGTGTTACAAATACAATCAGGTATCGAAAAGTTTCTTATAGGTTCTAAACTTTACAGGTTATACAATGAAGCAATACAGTTCAGTCATACTATACATCGCCTTAATTAAAATGTAATTTTGTACGTGCCTAAGATCAGAAGCGAAGGTAAATTACGTGTTGAATAATTAACAACACAGTAATATTTCAATCAGTCAGCGACAAGACATGAGTTCCTTCATTAAGTAGGCTCATTGAGTAAATGACACATCAAGAGTACACATATTTGAGAATCCGTATCACCATACATAACCATAGCGTTGATGGATTTATAATAGTATAGTTTTAAGTATAACTCCGATCATTATAATATACTGATCAGAGTGTTTACCAGGGCAAGCATGTGCTCTCTGCGTCACTCAAGCTTGATCAGTGTACAATGTTCAAGTGTCATTATTTACAACAATAAATAAGTGGGCGATATATTGCTTTGCGTACATACCGAGCTTATTTAGCATACACCCATTGCAATCGTGTCGGCAATGATGTGACAGTTTTATGCCGCGAAGACAGAGGGAAATGAAGTCAAAACTCGGCAATAGTGTATAGAAGGAGATAGGTTGTAAATTGTCTCAACTTGACTTAATTTAAATGATAAGAAAACTTCCTGCAGAATGCCTCGATGAATGATAATAACTTCAACACTTCGTTCGCTGAATTATTGTTTTGCGTGGTTTCTCCAAAAGATATGCATGATCGTGATCTGAAATTGTATTATTCCGATGTGTCAGACCATTGATTGACGTCGGAATTAGAATGTGGCCAAGTTTTATTGTAATGGATTCTTATTTATAACGAATAATGACAGTTGGACAGGTATATTTTAATTTCCGTTAGACCACTTTTTCATTTGTCGGTAATGACTAAACTATAAACGACGAAGGCCACTTGAGCTGAACAAAATACATTCACACTGTCGGTACATTTATATAGAAATGCGCTATCACAGTTATTTGTTTTCTTTTTCGTTATTATACCACGCGAACGTTTAGTCTGCCCCCCTCCCCACCCCATTCAATATGAGGACACAAACCATGGCACTCACGCCTATTTAGACCTAGGCCAACACCACGCAGGACTTCGTTCGATCTCCACCAAGACCAACCTAATCTCCATATCAAAAGAGTGATTCAACGAGACGTAGGCGTTTTTTGCCGCCATCCACGTTTTACAGCGATCGACTATCATTACGCAACGCACGAACGATAATTCAGTTTCTAGCCAGGTTCAGAGTAAAAAGCATGCCCTAATTTGATTATTTGCCACTTACACCACAATATCCACACCGCCGTCATGTCTTCGTCGTGGAAAACGTCGGATGTTATATTTGCGCAAGTAATTACTGATAATTCGCGATACAAATCCAATTATTGTCGTGTATAATTTAAATGCAAATTCGTAAAAATATGATCTCAAGTTCGGTTCATCTTCGTACACGCTGCAGCGTATGAACACGCTGTCTTGGTCTTCCTCAAGCAAAAGAAAAAAGCGATCGCGGTTTTGTAACTCTAACCCGAGGGGGTAATAAAATCTCTAATGGCTGTCTGCGGATGGCGACCCGAGATTCAGGCGTCAGCGGGCCGAGAATTTTGATCAAATTGGAAGAAGTGTACTTTCGGGAAACAATATGGCCCATTACTGTGGACAGGGCGTGCATTATTTAAGTTGGTCGAGGTGCGCCGTATCATTTATTCCAGACGGTCCGTAACCACGTAAACCGTTCCAGCTATAATCAAGACCAATATCCATGAGCAGGGCCAATAATTGAGCTGGTAATTTTAGTTATTTTCTATGGGACATAATCATCGTATATGCGCACCACTTGATTTGATCGCTTCGATGTAAGACCTATAGATCCTTTTAATAATTTGGGTCTTTTTGGTGCGCGTCTGTATGCCTGCCGCATGTACTACCTGATAAAAAGTGTACACCTATAAACGCATTTTTTTTCAGATATAGTTTTCACAGAACACAAAAAGGTTGTTATGTGAAGTGATTGCATTTACATTATTCATTCATTCGGCACCCCATTCTCGTATTCACAAGTCCCTAGCTTTATTAGTCACTGAGGCGAAGTATTAGAGAATATTGTCTGTGATGTTGAAAACTTCAGCTCTGAAAAGCCGACGAACGACGGATTAGTATAAGATTATGAATGCTTAGCCCACGGCTGATAAACTATTGGATTCGTTGATCTTGTTCTCGGCGCACGATTTACAAAGAGAGTTTGGCCAATACTCAATGGCGCGCTATTACAAGTAAAACGAATGTTAAATGTGAGACAGGCTAATTACAATCCGTTAGCCTAAACGAAAGCTCTGGCGTTGGTTAGCTCGACCACGTGTGAGCCGTATATGTGTGTGTGTGTGTGTGTGTGTAAGGCATTGAGAGTGGAAGAGAACGTAAAATGCCTACGCCTTCTTATGAATGAAGTGAAGATCCCCTCCCTCCATTTACTATCCGATACTCGACAACGCGGAAGACGACGCGACTCGCGAGTAAGAAAACGAAGAAGAGAATAAAAAAAAGAACACGATAGAAAGAGGGCGCAAGAAAAGGCCTGTTGAATGAAGTTTAAGTTTGGTTTTAGCCAAGAAAAGCTTCGACTGGAGTCGAGCTGGAACGTAGCACGCATACGCTACAATAATAACAAGCTTTTCGCCGACATTGGGAAGGGGCCGGGAAACCCAGTGAGTCAGTTTTCATGAAAAACCAAGCGAGCATGTAATGATACAAGAGCAGAGTAAGAGGCCGTGTCATCTACGACATGTGTTCAAACTAACGCCTCGGTCAATAGCGCAGGAAAATATTTCCATTATACAACTTGCGGGAAAAAAATGTCCGTGCCAGTTTGCATAAAAAGGGTTAACAGGAATATACAACCATGCATGTATTTACAATTATCTTTCATTGTGGAGCATGCACTTTGACAGCATCAATCATATTCATGTTACATCAATCATGCAAATTACAGAGAAGGATTTCCAATAAAAGCATGAGGCATGTTATGGGTGAGGTTGCGTTTGCTCACTGAACATTTTTCTTGGACTTGGCATAACCATAGCATTAGCATCGCCCTGCAAACCGTGCAGTGTAGATCTATTAGACATGCAATCAGATGTGGCTAGCCATGATTTCATAATCCAACCAATACATTGACAAAACTCAACACGTTCAAACAACAACCATGACATCACTTTTTATAATAATCCACAATAATGTGTTGTACGCCATGATATAACATTTGCCCGATGGCTTCCATCTCATACTTAAAGAACCTGACCCTAATAATTCTTCTCGAGTAGATGGCTATAAGTATAATGGGTGCGTGTGACAGTGACGCCAGTGAAATGTTGCTAGGGTGACATGCAGAAGGACAGATGTCTAGCGAGGCTGCTCCAGCACGCTGGAATAAAGTGGAGACTGGTGTAATAGTGCTCGAATGTGATCCGGGGAACTGCTCCGAATGATGGATAGGTGTGACCTTGCGCCGGCAAAGTGCTTCACATGGCCCATCAAGAGCCGGGGCAAAGAAGTGCGGCGGACCTGCCGGTGCCGCTGCAGCCCTCCTGGGCGGTACATCCGCTCCACGCTCTCCATTATGGGTGCCCACTGGCCGGGCCCGATCGGAAACTATGCCATTACCGCTCACGTAATGGCGGTTAGTATCCAGCTCTTGGCACCCATCGCCTCGTTAGCTGGCGACTGGGAGATGATGGACGAATATTGAATTATGGACAAGCGTCTCCGTTGAAATCAGGTCTCGTGGAAAGTCCGCCGGACGGCGCCGGTGGTGTGTGTGTGTGTGTGTTATATAGCTTTCAGGTTGCAACGAGTCGCTCAAAAAGCATGCCGTCTCAATAAATAAAACCCAGAGATGGGGCGCATTGCTTTGAGAGATAAACGTAGCGAGGCGAGTTTCGCCAGATAAACTGGACGACGAAACTTCCTATTTCCTGTAGAAGCTTTTCAATGATTGACGGTTATGCTTATCCCTTATGTAATGTAATTTAACAGTTTTCTCCCCAAAAATTCCATCTACGAGTATCAGTCAATGTTGTGTATAGATAGCGGCCATTTATAGTGCCATGTACATATTGCGCATCACTCCTTTACGATGGCCACGAATTTTTGAGAGGATTGAAGAGGGCGGCCATGGCTACGCCATGGGCTGCGGCAGCGAGCTGTGTAGGGAAAAGCGCGAATGCCAGGCGGGTGCGGGAGCGAGAGCAAGACGGAGGAATGGGTGGCTGATGGCTGCAACTGACAAAGGCTACAAATCATGGGCCTAGCCGATAACGTGCGGTGTTCAGGACGATATACGACCGAAGCAAGGCAACTAACTGGGAGACGACGCCAAAAGAGGGAGCACGAGACGTGGCGGGGCAGGGCATGCCATGCCGCGCGGTGCTTTATGACGTCTGTTCATCACGTCGTCATAAATTAGAAACCCGAATCTCGCTTCGCTCCCGCACAGCATCCCAGTGAGATACTCGCACCCCCTCCCTCCCACCCCCCCCCCCCCTCCCTACCCGCCGGCCGCTCCTGCCCCCTCGGCGCTGCTTTCCATCATCACCCTCAGAGCCCCCGTCGCTGCCGCAGCCACCCCCGCCGAAAAACGCAGGCCGCGGAGCAGATCTTTGAGTGGCTTAACATTTGCTGAGCTATGAAAAAGTGTCATCTTGTTTTCCACAAGCGCGGACGCACGTTAAATCTGCGAGCGAGGACCCTATGCCTACAAACCGACTAGCGATAGGTTATTGTGGTTTCCGGGGTTTCCGGCGCCCCCTCCTCCCTCCCTCCCCCCCCCCCTCGAGGAAAGTGACACTTTCATCTCGAAACACGTTGAATGGTGCGGTTACCTTTGACGGGATGTCTGGCCCGAGTTTTATGGCGCATTATGTGGACCTGTGAAGTTGTGGCCACGTACTTTTCTGACGATGGCGCCCCCAGGAATGCCATCGTGTCTCACACGGAGAGAAAAAGGTTCAAATAAAGTAATTAATCTAACATTTCTTCGCCTGTCAGTATATCGGATTACATCACAAACTGTAGTGCACATGCACAACTAGTGCATGCTGTATTGGAATTCCACATCATTCTGATGAATATGCACCTTAAAAATATGTTACTTCAACGAAAGAAATGCGATTTACATTTGAATCAGCGCAAGCTGGGACTGGAGAGCATGGTGAATAAAATGTGGAGCTGCATTTCGATCGACATGCATGCATCTCCTGCATGACTGTGTGAGTGTGTGTGCATAGTGACATTCTAGGTCGGCTTGGATGGTGGCTGGCAGCTCGTCTCATCACGGTCTCTCGTGTTTGCTCGTCGCCGACCGACCGGCAGGCAGGCAGGCAGGCAGGCAGGCAAGTGTGCGACGCCACTATACACAGCGAGACTGATGGATGGATGGACGGGTGGATGGATGTGCCCTTGCCATGCACCACGCATTGATTGATTGCTCTTGATTGATTGGAGATGTGACGCAGAACGTCATCATCGCGACCGACCGCCAAGATACTTTTAATTGCAAACTGTCACAGCCACCTACGCCACAATTATCTCGCTCTCGCTCTCTCGCTTTCTCTCTCTCTCGCAAGCCCCTAGCATGTTCCATCTCTCTCTTTACTCTCTGCTTGAAGCAATTATACACACTTGCTCGAAAATGAACACTTGTCCTCAACGCTAGCGTTTATATGCATATCCAAACAATGCACATTAATACGAGCAAGTTCTAAGAATTGAGTAGATTTTGAAATTTTTAAAGTTTTTGCTGCGTTATCTAATTGAATGTGGAAGGTGCTCTAATAAAAGATAGGCAAAATAGCAATTAATAATGATAAAGGCAGATTTTTAAATATTTTGTTTGAACAGAGATAATGTTCAAATAGGATGTATCTGCCCCAATGATTAAAACACATAATTTGATCCCGTCGAATTATTATTTATCAAACATCTCAATTCGCAGTGACAATCCGTTCGCATAACGCACATCCCAACGGACTGACCACAGCCGTCAAACATCTACCATTTCTAACGTGGCTGTGACGAGCACAATTGATTGACTTCTGTCAAAGCTTGCAACACTAACTATATGCTATTGCTACCCCGGCGCGAAAACCGCCTATAAACCGCAATGCAACGTTTGAATAATGCCTAATTATGAAGCACGGGATCACGCTCCCATCAGCCTCTATTCTTTATAAAGAAAATTAATTATAATTAACGAACGCGAGCTCGACGCTCTCCGCGAAAAAGAAGAGCAAGCCACTGCGATAGACTGCGAATCTTTAGCAAGGGGTTAGAAAGTAAGGAAATAAAGTTTCGTCCGCCCCGTAGAGCCCTGCGCGTGAAGGAAGCGAGAGGGAGCTATATGATGGTAATGACAGGCCCACGCCAGCCAGCCAGGGTAGCTGCTGATGGGGTGGAGATTTGTCCTCGTGACGTACGCGTCACGTCAGATTGTCAGTCTGGTCTCGACCGGGGACCGGTGACAAGGACAGAACGCTGCAGTGCAGTAGGCACGCTGGCAGCAAACCCTTTGACCCCCGCGTTTGCTCGTGCCTGAGTCCTATAGCGTTCTCCGTGCACCCCGGCTGGCTTTGACATCGCCCCGACGCCGCCGCCGCCGTCGTCGTCGTCGTCGTCGTCGTCGTAGCCGCCGCCACTGCCGCGCTGGCCGTCTGATCGATCCGAAAGCAAGCAAGTGTGTGACTGACTGATGGACAGACAGCTAGCTCAAGGAATACAGCGTGCTTCGCGGAAAATGTCAACTGATTTTCTACGCTGAATCGCTGGCGGCGGCCGAGGGTGGAAAAGTCGGGGCGCATTTGAAAGCTGTGCGCGAGGATGAAGCAGTGTTGGCGTCTAGTTCTTTGCCATGGGTTGTGAGAATAATTTGATGAATCTTTTTTAGCCTTGTTGTGTGTCTTGCTCGCGACTCTTAGGTAATGGTGTTGAGAGAGCATTTCTAGAGCACAATTTTTGTACCTCACATTTCTGTGAATTTTTCTCGGCAGTGTGTGGAGTATAACGAGAAGTGTTCGGCGAGCGACGACACGGGTTGGGAAAAAGTGAGTGTTTTGTGAGAATGGATTCGGGGTGCAGAGTGGCATGTGTTTGCAAGCAAATGATTGCGAGCGACGCGATCTGATACCTGTTTGATTGCCGGTAAACGGGCGCTGACGTGCCGGTCGCGCAATATCAAATATCGACGGCGGTTCGCCTTCTCGAAAATATAGGATGTTTATCTAGAGAGGCTCATCTGAAACCATCGAGAGTAGAGTGTTCGATTTCCCGTTTTGTCCCCCGTTTCAAATTGATAGTGCAGCTGCCACATTAACGATCGTGCAGACGAGGACAGGTATTTCAACCCTTATTCCACAAGTCGTTCTAGATGCAGTCGGCTATGGAGTTTGAATCCTAAACTCGAGACGTTATTCATCACAATATCTTTCTGTATATCTGATTGTTTTTTAAAAGACCCAGAATGCTTTTTATATGTGCGCAAATTCACGAAGAGAGTGAACGATATGGATGGCAAGCTTGCCCGCTTTCGTCGTTCGCGCCGACGTTTTCTCTCGGATCAATCACCCTTCCCCATACAAATTCACACTGTTTGTACGTTGGCTATGTTTTGCACTCGAGATTATAGATAATTATCATCCCCGCAGCAGTTGAGGGCCGCTCGAGTAGCCTGCGCCCGCAGCCAGCAGCCCCACGAGGGGGTGAACCGTCCGCTTGTCCGTCCACCGTTTGGACAGGGAGATGGATGAGCTACGTGATCACAAAGACTCGTCGCTAGAATGACACCTGATTGGCAGGTTGGGACCTAAGAGACTATGCAACTTGCTTAGGTGATTGATAGATTTCACCCATAGAAACATGCAGCAGGCCATCAAGCGGCGAGCGGCGAGGCAGATGGCGAACACCAACAGCCAGACAACTAAGGCCATGAGAAAGCAAATGACTTTTCGAATTTCTATAGCATACCTTCGTTGATGATATAGAATGTTTTTGTTTGTGTCCCGACATACAAATACGACCGTCTAATGGATATAGTTGAAGTTTCATCAATTATTTTTTCTGCTGATGTAATTAAATGACTTCGAAAATTGAATTTCTTTGAATAAAACTCGTGTCAGACAATTTGTTCTCGCCACAGACAGCATCATCTGTACAACGGACGCTGCGAGCCCCAATTTTACGCGAATCCACTTATTTATTCTGGCGATCCCGCGTGATCGCCGCGGCAAACGTTTCGCCGCGGTGCAAATCACGCGTGTGTAACATTTGACGGATACGCGGTAACAAATCCACGTGCTTGCCGGCGCACTCACGGCTCACATATCTGTTGGGGGGGTGACCTGCGCTATGCGCCCATATCGGGGGTGGCGTACGGCGGAAGCCACCCCGCCGAAACCCATTCACCGCCGGCGAGCTGCTACGACCTGGGCTTTCACCACGCCGCCATGTGTTCCGCCAACCCCGCTAAGCGCTACGCCACGCGGGAAACGGGCCGGGAAATCGGCCGGGAAAATCGTACGCGCGCGCGCGCCAGGAGAAAAACACTGCCGCGATGTGTCACTTTGAAATTCGTTTGTGTATGTTTTATTTGATTAAAGTAACGTGTACAAGTTTGTCAATGACCACTTCGCATGTGAAAGTTATTTGATGACTAAGTTATCCGCGCGGTGCGAAGATGACAAGCGTTCAGAAATATTATGAGCGCGTTTTCGTAACACTGTTCGTTCCAACGAGCTTATGTAGCAGCTCCCTGGAGGATGTTTGAAAATGTTACGAATCGTCTTCTGCGTTGGGAAGAGAACATGGAACGCGGTGCGAGACAAAAACAAAACGACGCTTTTATAAAACTCCTCGCGCCGACGCGCCGTCACTCAACTGTCACTCAACCCGACGTCATGGGGTGGAAAAGCACGAGACGACGGCGAGGGAAAAAAAACACGCCGAGTACTACATGCCTCGCGCGAAAAATCGAAACTTTCCTACTGCATGCAACGCGTAGAGAATCAAGTCACTTCGAAAATCTTCAAGAAAACTCGCGGTGTCGTGGCACGGGTGCGTAATTCCGCGGTTAAATTTCTCGCAGTCGAATCGCGCACGCAAATATTCTCGGATAATTCGGACAACGAACGCAAAAAAAAGAACGAGAAAAACTCTGCATGTCATTCCGACTACTTACATTTCATTCGCTTGGGACAATTCTGTTTCCTTCTCGTCATGGCCTGATGAGAAGATCTTCTGCTTTGGGCGAATATGGTGACGATGTTTTCTTCAAGCAACCACAGTCAAGAATTCACGTAAACGCTCAAACTTAAATGATCAATTCAATTTATAGCACACGGCACAGCACACGCATGGTCGGTATCGTTATCAGTACAACGTGCTCCCAGTTGGCCATCCATGGCGCACACCTCCAAACACATGGTTGGCATGATTCACACTTCCCGTCTTCAATGCACTATCAGCTCGGAGCGACCTTCCCACATCGGCGCTCTCACCTCGAAAACCTGCAAAACACACCAAAAAAACACAAACACACCATTAGAATCGAATTCCAAAAAGTCACGTGTTCGAACCAAAACATTGAACAACCACAGAGTAAATCCATATAGAATATCACACACTTTTTCGTTGCAGTCAACTCGAAGTTCCACAGAAGAAAAAAAAACCGTAGCCGTAGGTAGCCAGCGAAAAGCGAGCCGGTCATCCAGCCATCAGAGACACTGACTGAGTGAGCTGAGTGACAATCTTGCCGCTTGGTCGTCGCTATCTGCCCGCACTGCTACACAAGCCGGCACACAGCAGCCGTAGACAGCAGGACGCGGCACCCGGCGCAATCACCGACCACTCGCGGTCCAGTTCGCGACGAAGATCACTCGCCGTTCCCTCTCTTCGCTCTCTCGCTCTCGCGCGCGCAGGACTCTCCTGTCAACCGCTCGTCAGCGGACACCCCGAGATGCTGCTGCTGCTGCCGCTGCTGCTGGGTAAACGCGTGCGTCGCACAACCGTCTCGAGCTAGAGCCGCCGAGCGAGTAACCTCATGGGCAACAACTGACGTCATGACAGGTGGGAGGGTACCAAAGATTCGCCGCCTCCTACCCCCCACTAGTGGTGCGTACGGCTACGTCACTGTTGTGAGTTGCTGCGATATGGGCGTCGGAGGACGGTTGTCACGAGGAACAAGGTGTTTGTGAGGTTTGTGCGCGGGAATACGGCGAGTTGCGGTCGAGGTAGGTTTTAAATGGAATCTGTTTAGTGTTTGGTGGTAGGTGCATGGTTGTTTTGAGTTGAATGTTGCGAAAAACTGCGCATAAGCGTTTTAAAGTGTCAAGTAGATTGCTACTTGCTGTCCATCATGGCCACCGTACATTATGTAGCCTCATTCCTGACAATTTCCTGACGGACGCAAACGAAAAATAAATCTGTGTTTTAAGTTGTCACGGTGCAGAATTATTATTCCGACACCGAAATAATGTGGACTCAATATTTTTACGTTCATTTGTCGTGCGAAATTCGTAGATATCTTCGTAGTTGTGGATTAAATTCGTATTTGTTGTGTACCCTGTGCGAGAGTAGAGCAAGGTTGTTGTCAAGGTTGGCCGCATGGTAGCGGCAGCGTACAAGGCGGGAGTTTCTAGTCGAGGAGGGCGGAGCTACCAAACAATCAGTAAATGGGGGACGACATGTGTACGAATTTATTACTTGCACCGTATAGTGTGCATTTAACGCAAACTTTTCCGAAATTTCCCTCATATTATCCAGACAATCAGACTGGAAAAAAGTTTGCGATTTTTTTTCTCAATGCCACTAAAATGTGGTGGTGGTCAAACGAGGGAGTGTGAGAAGATAGAGATTAAAAAAGAACATATCGCATTCCATATGAATGTTTGTTTTTAAGAAGCTCATTATAAATTGTAGGTATAAAATGACAGTTATAGGCAGATCTGTGGGCACGCAGCAAATTATACTGCGAGGGAGAGGGAGAGAGACAATCATGGAGTGGTGATGCGTAGTATTTTGGCACTGAATGTCCAATGAATGCAAAATTTTGTTTAACTTACTAATGATTGCTCAAATATCATGATTTTGAACAATATCTTTTGCCAGCCATCAAACTTTCATAAAAAAAAACAACAACAATTGTGTAGAATATAGGAAAAATTGACCATGGCCTCTATAACAGTTCTCAAATGATCTGCATCTAATATTTTTTAAATAAAATATCACAAGAATACATCAAGACCTTCCCATTTTTTTCCCTTGCGTTTTAATGCCTTTTGTGAAAAGTATGTACTACATTTAAAGTCCACAGCGTGAAGAAATTGAGTTTTTCACCTTGTTTCTTTTGATATACAATAAACTACTGACAGACCACTGATTGAGCAATGTTCACATGATTTTTTTCCTATCACTATGTGCATTTATTTTCATTGTGTGATGCTTAACATAATTTCACCCGATGTTATGTTTCTAACACGAGCTGCTAAAACGATAGATGTCTTCACTTTTATTGAAAAGCCATCTTCATGTGACCCATCCCACTACAGGACATCACACCTTCCGATGCGTAAGCCATTCAACCTTAGGAAATTACGTCGCATGTGTCATACCTATAAAAAAGTCGCTCGTTTTATGAGGTGCTAAATATTTGCAAGTGGCACTATAACAAATCTTTGGAAAAGCAACTTTAAGAGAAGGAATCGTTTTTCCAGCTTAAGAAAACAAGTATCGTATTACTATACTTGTATGTGCTATTAACATTTAAGTAACGAAGGAGAATCCCGATAAAAAAAAAACTTCTTACTTGATTGGCAATTGCAGATAATCATAAGGTATGTAGGTACTATGATATTGCTGAACTGTCCGAGATTTTGCTCCAAGTCTCAAATGCACCAGCACTCGTCAATCTCACTCATTTCATCCCTAAAAATATCGTCCCCAAGCATGAGCATAGGCATGAGGTAAACTTGTGCACCAATCCCGTTCTGTGCCACCTCAAAAGTTCAATTCTTATAAAAACGTCCGAAACCAGATGATTTCCACCAATAAATCCACACGTCAATTCGCTGAATGAACTCATTTGGTCCGCATCAAATTTCTGTGATTTATTTCGATAATTCCCGTTGTCAATATTCATTCATCGGAGTCCAATATCTCAGCATCAGCTGCTGTTTCCACAGCCAGCGAGGGGACCGATCGCAAAGATTTTTAACTCACATATTATGAACAAAATCTATACTCTAACATAATACCATGTGTAATTTAGCTCCAGGCCATTTTGATCAAAAAAGCGAGAAAGAATAAAAGTAGCTAGTAAATCACTTCCAATCGGGAACTGAATAATGTGTACACAACTCTCCGCAGCATAGAGGCTGTCACTCGAGTTGATTCAGTGCTGTAACCGTCCCTCTTAGGGCCCCGTTGCATCCGCGACGGGCCCTTGGACGTGTGCTCAGCGAGCGCATGGACTAGCCTGCTTGGGGCTGCTCGGGGGCTGTTCAGAGCTGGCCATGGCCTGCCCCATACCTTGCTTAGCGCACATGAGCCGAGCTGGCGGTTGACTTCTTTCAATCCGCACAAGACACATTGCTTTTACCTTCAAAAGTCTTCAATAGCGTCAAACAAAATGGAGCTCAGCATAGACATGCTTCCTTCCCTTTTACACGAGTACAAATTTACGACTCTTTTTCAGTCTTTGCGAAGTGACATGCCGAAAAGGTGAGGGGTGAGGATGGGGTGAACTGTTTCTTTTTTTTCTCTTACACTTCTCATCCCATCCGATGTTGGGAAGTCGAACTTGTATGCTGATAGTTTATGAGATCAATGCTATATGACCGAGATCTTTAATTTATTGACTTTGAAGTCAGAAAGTTGATCTTGCAATGTCCGTCTGTGTCGCAACTTCTGTCCTAGATTTCCATGTGTACACTTCCCATGGCGATGCCAAATGGATGTTGAGACACAGCTCGCGACACACCAGAAATTGAAGACATGTAGGTATCCCCAATTCCGAAAAATATTTAATTTTTAATAATCAAATGTGTATCAAGCAAACCGTTTTCATGAAACACGTTTTAATTGTGTCTTCCTAAGTGCATTAACGCGATTTAGGCATAAAAACATGTTGTTAGAGCTTCTTGAGAGAACAGCCTTATACCGTGACGCCATAGTACCTCGCCAAAGTTCACAAGCGCACAATAATGCATTGCAATTTACAGTGTGTATACTCAGACATGTTATTAGACTTTGGTATTGCTGTGAATTTATCTACATTCATAGCACTCGGGAGTTTCGGTGCAATGCTTCTTATAAATGAAGAGCAGACCGTGGCGCGAGCAACCTGTATTGGTTCACGATTAAAAGGGTTTCTTTTCCAAACACCGACAAGTTTATAGCTTATTAAACCGTATAAAAGACTGCACTTAAACTGCTATCCTTTACCTTTTTCACGGTGCCTAGGTTCCACCGTGGACCGCACACACAAACGACAACATCAACACGATACGTAATGAGGATCGAATCCAGTCTTGAGCCAAACACCGGGTTCCTTTAATCGTAAAAGTCTATCAATGCCACGCGGTATTCTGTTTATTAGTGTCGCTGTTGGAAAAATGCATGGATGACAGAAAATAAATCAGTTCCCATCTTATAAGAAAAAAGGGTCATTGTCCAATCATATATGCTTCGGAATTTCGTTCGAATTTGGTCCATCCTATTCTTATGCCACGCAGGATTCCAAAAATATTTGCATTTCTTTTCTCTTGCAGATTGGATCAAACTTTATTATATCAACCAATCGAATGTTGCAAAGTATTTCTCTTGCTTATCAGCTCGCCAAAGACTGGAACACAATTACATTTTATTGGGTGTGCAATAATGCATTTTGCATGCTGCTCGCTGCAGTATAGGTATAGGCATTTAATGCATCCGAGTGTGACTTTATTATGATACTAAATAGGTACTTGCAGACTACAGCAGTAAACAGGTTCGAATTGCGTTGGAATCCCACGCAAGTGACTGTCCTGTCTGAGATTGGCTTCAATCACTGTCGGCGCCGCACTCATTATGTATGGATAACACTCGAGTATTTTATATAGGTGTGGGTTTTAGAAAACCTGATAAAATGCAGCTATATGGTGGTTATACCTATTCTGCTATATGAACAATCTGTACATTGGAAATGATAAAGCGGACTTCATTTAATTAATGAAGAAGCTGCCAAAAAAAGAATCTATACGTTGAGCACGACGTCTGTCACACAGCTTTGCTAAAGATTTTGGTATAAAATACTATAGAGTTATACATTCAATAACTGATGTTCTTTCATTTTGCTAATCTTTCCCGTGAAATCTATGACTTCATACTAAGTTATACCACGCTTTATAATATTCTATACAATTATATTCACAATTGGAAAGATATTCCCTAAATTATCAATTCGATTCTGCAGTATCATCCTTGTGGGATTGATGAGAAAAGATTGTATTTTATTCTGATGTCTCTATATTCGAAGAAATTGTTTGCATATATAGCCCAAAATGCAAACGGTATTCGAATAGATAAACTACCCAATGATGCAATTAATTAGTCAAACGGAGCGAATAAATTAACATCGACGACTACTGCTGCAAACGAACAAAATAATGTTGCGATTTTCAATAAACCAGGTACTGTGAGTATTATACGCTTGTTCGGTGTTTCCAATGATTCATGCTTAGAAAGCGGCTAATGAAGTTCAAATCGCGTCGGTCTTGCGTTGATGACTGGAAGGCCGAGCAAAGCACTTCACTGGTTGAGGCGAAGTGAATGCACGAACAAGATACGATGCCATCTTCGCCTGCCACAGCTCGACTCGGCCACGAGATTTATGTCACCGTGCAGCCAACACCGACCTTATGCGATCATGCCCGCGCTCTTCAGACCAGCTCTACGTCTCTCCGAGAAGCTCCAAGACACGTTTCCAGCGCTGATGAGATATCTCATATTAGATACGAAATATAATTCAAAATAATAAAAACATATTAATAGGATTTGATCGATCATTCGCGCTTATTGCTCAAGTCACAGAGGCATTCACGGCGCTGATGTACAAGCGTTCTTTTCAAGCAGCATAATTCAATGTTTTATAGCTGACTTCAGATCTTTCGCTTATAACTTATAGACTGCTAAGGAATGTTGTTTTTTTGACGTAAATCAATCCCGGTGGAACTTGGAGTCTTGTGAATACATTCCCGGCGCATTGCATCATCTCGTATTCATCTCTGTTTCCCCGTGTCCTGCACTCAAGTAAGCGGGGGTGTGTTATTTATATGATTTTCAGCATCCTGTTCCTTTGCTAGCGTAGCTTCTTGCTTTTGAAAATTTCCTAAATTTTTGTAACTTGTCTGTTAGCAATTTTGTTTGTACCTAAGAAAGTTTCCTAACATCTGACAGGAAGGCATTATTGGATATCTATATGGGTGTCCGTTGTCCAGGCGGATATACTATTTTAAGAAGCAACTAGACAGCTATAATGTAAGCAAATTACAACAGTCTTATCCCCTATAGATTCTAAAGCATGAGAGATAAAGACCTTATAGGTATAACATTATTTAGAACTCATCGAAACGAGATAACACAATTACACACAGATCATAAGACCTCCTTTATACCGCTCAGTCAAAAAGGAGCATCAAAGATCAAGAACGTCAAAAACACATTCTCGTGAAGATCTTTTGTAAATAAATTAACCTATTAAATACATCCACAATACAACATTAAGTATTCAAAGTTGTTGAATCTGGCTATGTGCTCATCTTCACATAGAAAAGGTTTGCAAGTATCAACACTATCAGGGCACAGCGCAGAGAAATCAAGCAGTATGAGGGCTGGACACGTGTGAGCCTGCACGGGGCTTGCCTGCTAGGAGAATTGTGTAAGTCACCCCTTGGCCTAGAGGAAAACGATTAAGGTGCGTAATGGGTGGCGAGTGCCAGTGCAAAACAGCGCAGTAGACAGCTCATCGATTAGTCCGTCGTCTAGCACACGGCGTCGTCGTCGGCGTCGGCGTCGGCGTCGGCGTCTTCGTCGCGGCGACATGGAGCGGTCGTCGATGCAGGCTTTTTGTCACATGAAAACATGTCAAATGTTGGCTACTTTTGATGAATTCTGCGGCATCACTTTCGTTGTTGTGTTAATCTTGGATAATTATTGGACGTTTTGCATGAGATGATTTTAATATTGGTAGCTCATGATTGTGAGTCGAGTAATTTATACGGGAGTAAATTGAAAGAAGTGATTTAAACTTATAGATTTTTTGTGTGAAAGTTTTCTATACGACGATTGCTTGTGAGTCGAGATACGCGTTTTCCCGGGGGCTGCAGCCTTTTACAAATGGCAATAAGAACTGATACGCATCGTAATTACGCAACCCTTATAAAATCAATCCGGATTGGAAGCCAAGTAGAATGCAGCGTAGATGATCCTTCAAAGAGGCGAAATGAAACCTACACGGCCGTTAAGGATATTTTCCCTTGGCGGAACATGAACACCGTTTCATGTTACAACAACGAACGACATGCCCACTTGTTTACAAGCAAGAATTGAATTTCAGAAATCCATTACATGTTACCTACTTTAAAACACCGAATTTCCTTACATGATATTCTTGAACCTGAGTTCTCCTTAACCTTTCGAACGGTATAAAAATAATCTTTTGGTCATCAACGAATCAGATCCATCGGAAAAGTTCCACCTCTGGAAAGTGGTTTTCCTGACAATGATAACTATATTTTCACATAGTGTTCGGTGCGGATTTTCTCTCGTTCAATCATTTTCCCGCGCGTTGGTTTACTTTTTTGTCAATTAGTGGGCCGTCATTACGACGTGGCGACGTGTAATGAGTTTGCAAGAAGCTGCAAGTAATTCACAGCAACGGATAGCCCATGGCCGCTGTCCGCTGATAAAGTAGAAAGGTTAGTTTGGTTTCCACTAATAATTATCGGCTGGATTTTCCGACAGCTGCACAAAGTAATGGATCCATCATCCCCCGCGAGACAGAAACAGGAAAGGAGCGGATATAAACACAAACAAAAAGATAAGACGCGAAAAAAGAAATATATAAGAAAGTTTTAAGATTGTTTCAAGCCGGCCATATACGCGATCATGTTTTGTCAGCGGTCAGTCAATAACAGATTTTCCGACCGTTTTTCTCGTCACGATGAAAAACAAGAAAATAATTCTCTTCGTTTTCTCTCTCATCATTCTCGAAACAAGCTAGCTCTTTGACAATCTCGTTTCAACTTCATATTTACAGAAATTCTTTGCATTATCATCTATTTCATATTTACGATGCGCCAATCAATTTCTTTGCCAATTTCGCTATACGGAAAAGATATCTAAGTTTGTTGATGCAATTTGAGTTGTTTCAATTCGGCGTGCGCGTCGGCGTCGGCGTCGGCGTCGGCGTCGGCGTCGGCGTCGGCGGTGCGGTATCGAAGTTGAGCAGGGATTTGAAAGAAGTGGCAGGCTAGAGGCAGAAGGGTGACCGATCGATGGAAGAGCTCGTTATTCGGACGACGACACCCTCGGTGAAGCCAGGCAGGCCCTTCTTGCGCTTTCCTGAGGTGGCTGATGCTGCAGGTTGGATGCTGCCGCAGCCTGGCTGCTTGCTGCCTGTGCGTTTGCTCTGCCATAATATAAGCGTTAATTCTACTTCGAGACAGCTTTACGGGGTTGTCTTCGGGAGTACCATCGACTGAAGATGAGCATGAAATCTTACAAACATTGCTTACGTTTCAAGAATAAATTCGGCAATTACTGATCCACCCATTGTATCAGGTATACTGGGTCATAGCTTCAGATATGAGTATCGCTATTTGATTTAAATGTTTTGTGAATTGCTTCGTTCATGATTCACGAACGACTTTTTATTTTATTGTACATGTTCTCGTTCGTCACGTTATTGGTCTTAGTCATAAACGAAAACCACACAAAATGAAGCGATATTCGACCTGAAGGTGTAAAATGGGTAACTGGTACCTCTCTTACAGGTTAATTGTTATCATAACTTGTTTTTATTGATGGCACTGAAACAAGGATAGATTTTGCGTATTCCTCGTGAAACCAAGCCCGATCGTTCATGGGCTGCACGTTGATATGAACACAATTGTTATCATTTCAAACCGAAAAGCCAATGCATATTTTTTAGATGTGAAATAGCGGGATGGGGGCGGAGGGGGAGTGATCGGATTTTGTGTTGCTCCTAGCGTCGCGCATTTCCTTAAGACGCCCTTGGGTGTTGCATCCCTTCGAGAGCAGGCGGTCGTCTAATTCGCGACATCTCTAACAAATCTAGTACAAGACATTGATTGAGTGAAATTGGGCGAGTGTCGAGAAACTAACGCTGCGGGGTGAAAAACAAGTCGTCACGGCTTCAGCCCGCGACCCTTCAATGGAATACCTATCACTCTACTCACTCGAGTATGTAGTATTCACATCTACACATCACCTAAACTGGATGAATGATACTATACGACACATGTCAGATGGATGGAGGAAATTTTTAGAAAATCTTGCGTTGCAATCGAGATGTGTGTTTCAAGAATTTTAAAATCAAAATTGATCAATTTTGTATAGCTGGGTCGACGTATTTTTTAAGCTATAGAACCTATATCATCTTGGCTGCAGTCAATTATCTAAGCAAAATGCAACGTTACAAGAAGTATAAACCCATGCATTTCAAGCCACGAAGCAAATGCAAAATACCGACAAACATGCATTTTCACATGCAGATAGGGCATTGATCACGTCAACTATACTCACTAATTCCGTTTGTCTGAGAGTAAAACTGCTTATACGTTCCCGCAGTGATCTATTATTTTGCACATCACATATTATTATTATTTCTTACAACTACATTACGATTGTGCCCATGCGTGACCAACTGCCATATTTCACCAGGGGCAGACGTGCCCTGTACAACGGGGATTGTGTGCAATGTATAGGTACCTGCCTTACTCCATGGGGACTGGTGCCCGTCTCCAATGTACCGAACAGTGAACAGTGAACAGTGAACATTGAAGTCTTGATTCATATATCATCATCATCACATTCAGACAAGTCTCATTCCAACTTAATCTCCCTCCATTCCTGCACGATCTTTCATTAGACAACATATTATAATAGCGAAATGGATGCGCTTATTAAATTTGCCGTATTGCAGTATACGTATCTCTCACGTCTCGTCAAACTGTTAAATCCATGTGATCATATTTTATCATTTCAGACTTCAGTGTTAATTTACGTTTTTAATAAAAGTCGACGTCGAAACTAGTAGCATGGGAAACAAGTGCCTTTACCATGCATCGCAGTATTTTAAATATAAGTGTGTAATATTTGGCGTGAAATTTATGTAAAACAATAACTCCTAAGACTACGCGTAATAGTAAAACTGTTTGTCGGCGTTTGTATGTTTCCAGGACGCGTCCCTCCTTAAGAATGGAAATGGACTCGGACTCGCACACCGACAGCGAAGAGGAGGACGACGACAAGCACCTGTGCTTCAAGTGCCACCTGACCATAACCGGACTTGAGAACTATATCACACATCGGAAGATATGGTGCGCTAAACGCAAAGCGGCGTCAAAAAGCGACGCTGCCAAGACAGCCGCTGCCGCGCCAGTAGCCAGCAGCGCCAAAGAAGACCACGATCCAACGCTGAGAGCCGATGACTTCTTCTCGTCCCTCGAGCTACAGAGCAGCACCAAGAAAGCAGTTGCCAGCGCCCCCACGCCGACCGCCAAAACCGCCGCCGGGGTCCTCACGCGAAGCAAAGCCACCGCCGTCATCAAGACCAGAGAGCTAGCCAAGCAGGAGCATGTCACCCAACGGGAGGCTGCCACCGAAGATCTACAAGTGATCGACGACATCCTCCGCTCGTCGGTCCACACCTCGACGCCGGCAAGGCGTTGCGACGCGCCATCCACACAACCCGCCGACAGCGACGACGAAGACTCCGATTTGGAGATATTAGACGACGACCACGCACCTCCGAGATCACACACCGGTGGCAAGTGGAGGCCAGGAGGTCACCGCAGCTCACCCCCTTCCTGGTCGCGCCAATCTTCTTTGGGGCAGGTCGACGACGTGAGCTGCCCTTGGAGCATGATGCAGGTCGAGCTGAGGACAACGCCACCGCCGCTGCACACCGGCGGCAAGTGGAAGCCGCAGACGCCGGTGCATCAACATCAACATCAAGCCGTGTCCATCAACCCGATGCAGGGCACTCTGCACCACTACGACGACGAGGAGGAGGACACGATGCACGACGCCCCGCCGCCGGGGCACACGAGCGGCAAGTGGGCGCCGGGGCGAGATGGCCGGGACGACTTGCTGGCGGTGTCGCCGCACAAAGCGTGCGCGAGCACGATTCAATACTGGTGCGGTCCATGCAATCGTCGGCTCAGCTCCAAGCATCTCTACGACAAGCACGTGAAGTCGGGGCTGCATGCGAAGAGGACGTTTCAAGAGCGGGAACTCGACGAGGATCTGGAGGCGGGGGCGAGTCAAGTCAAAGATGGGGATGCTGGAGTCACGCAGAATAGAGGAAGTGGGAAACGAACTATCAAAAAGCCAGGTGTATATGCAAATGTTGATAGAAATCAAGGTGATAAAAGGAAACGCGTCGCCGGAAAGAAATTCGCGGAGAGTAAGAGAAAGAAGCGAAAGAAACGAAAGGAGTGTGTGGTATGTGAAGTATGCAAGGCAAACGTTTGCGTCAGCATGATGGGTAAGCACCTGGCGTCTTATTACCACCGAAGAAAAGTCAAACGCAATGACCCGATCAATGAAAAGCTCCTGTTGGCAAACATACACAGCGTCGTCCGTCAATCACCCTTTCAATGCAGCCCATGCAAGTTTTTCTGTAACACTATGGCAACATTCAAGCAACATTGGTGCTCACAGCTGCACATAGAAAATGACGCAAAGGTAATTTTTTTGCATTGACAGTTGGCAAATGCAACGAGTTATTCATGCCCGTTGTAACTTGTAAACTATCAAGTAGCTATTATGACTATTTAGTATTTATGTCACTTGATATAATAAGAGTGCACTAATTTATTGTATATCTTTCAGACTAGTGGTCGTTATTGGTGCTCCATCTGCAAATGTGTCTGCGAGACGTCGTCTGACATGCTGGAGCACTTCGAGAGCGAGGACCACGCGGAGCTGATTCTATCGACCAACCAGTCCGTGCCGATTGTGATACGAAAGCCACAGCTGATTAGCTGCTGGACCTGCGACCAGGAGTTCCAATACAACGCCCAGCTGCGCAGGCATTGTCTCAAGACACTGCACCCCGACTTCAACTCTGTCGACGACCAGAGCCACTTCTGCAAACTCTGCAAGTTTCAAGCGAATTCGCGAATATCTATTCAACGGCATATGACAAACGTGCACAAAGAGAGTGCAGTCTATTATTGCTCGCTGTGCACTTTGAATTTCGCTTCCTCGGACGAAGCAATTGCGCACAGAAGGACGTACGAACACAAGTACAGGTCGTTAGTCGATCTCAAAAGTAAGGGCAAACACGACAAAGATCTATCAAAACTGTGCCAGCATTGTGGAAGCACGTTCCAGAACGTGTTGGAACTGAAAACGCATTTGCGCTTGGAACATCCTGACCTTGCATACAGGTAAAGGGAGGCGAGTTTTTGAAAAATGAGCTGGCAATTTGTCTCGGTTTTACTAGACAAATTTAAGTAGGTACACATCTTACTTATAACTTAATCAATAATGTGGTTTGTTTTTTGTAAACAGGTGTCCCCATTGTGGCAAACCCTTCGCTTTGCACCAGGAGCTCTCTCGTCACGTCCGCGATAAAGGGTGCGCATTTTTTACCCATCCCTCAAAACCTGACCCTGTCAACACGGTGTCAAACATTCCCGAAACCGAGCCCTCAACGTCTAGCTTTGCAAGCGAACTGGAACTGACAATCCTGCAGTGTTCAAAATGCCCTTATGTTGCCGATTCCAAAGCAGACTCAATTTTCCACGAAATTCTGCACGGAAAACCCGTTTATTTACCAGCCTCGTTTGAAGAGTTGAAAGAATTGGAAGACGGACATAGCGGACAAATAATGCCAAAGTATCAGTGTTCGGTGTGCAGCCGGCTGTATCGCAAATCCGCCCTCTTGAGTCATATCCACACGCACACGGGCGATCAACCCTATGTTTGCGAGCATTGCGACAAGTTCTTCTTCTACCGCTCCTCGCTGAAGACTCACATGAAGCGAGTGCATTCGCCTTCCGAGGAAAAGCGGCAAGCTGTGCGGGCGAAGGAATACAAGGACTTCTCGCGCAGGGAGAGAGCTGCGGTCGAGACGAGAGTTTTCGTCTGCGCGCTTTGCGGGAAGAGCTTCGGCCACAAGTGAGTTACCTTTTATTTGTATTTTCGATCAATTTTTAAATTGTTTTTGATAGTGGGATAGTGTTAGATCTGATCTATCTGATAGTGTTAGATAGCGAGTTGGCAGTAGTAACACATGTATTCTTGAATATTTTACTAATTTTCTTTCTTTTTGATGAATTGTTCTCAGAGTTTTTTGCTCAAATGTTATCAATGAATACATAGCGATGGCGTCAAACAGAATAAAGCACTCAATGTCCTCAGTGTCTATGTATTCGGTAACCATATGTTCATAAGAAAAGGTGAAAAAGAAAGAAACTTCGCTTTGGATGCTGAAATTGTGGCACAGCTAGCAAACTCGTATATAAATGCATTGAAAGTCGATAATTTTTATTTTTGCTGAATTCCCTTATAAAAGAGTTCTCGCGAAGAAAATAGCGATCTGTACTTGGTGCTCTATAACCGCGAACGGATAGTTCCAAGGCCGACTTGTCAAGGTCAAACCTCCGCCTGGCCCGGTGGAGGTGCCGTGCCCTGAACACAAGCTTTACTATCTCCACGTCCTCGTCCCCGCAAAGAACGCACGGGAGCCTCACACTACACAAAACAAGCAAGTGCATGCTTCAACCACTGCCAGGCCCTACGACTTTTTCAAACGCATCACCACGGTATTAATTCTCGATCAGTTTTGTTTTAAATGCATACAATGGCTGACAATGGTGTATGTAATGCCGATGCTATACATTAACTCGTACAAACAATAAGTTGAAATGATTTCGCAATATATTCATATAATACCATTCTAATCCCACTCTGTGTGTATTTAAAACCATAATAAATTGTGACACACAAAGATAGCTGACATTTAATGTTCGGTGCCGTAAAACAGTAATAAAACATTGCTATGGGTGTTGAAAAGCAATATCCTCTTATTTTTACGAGTTTAAAAAAATCGCACTTGTAAGACTACTTAGTGAAACAAAACATTCGAATGTTTATCATTGAAGCGTCCAAGTAAACAGAAGGTAACGCTTTTATGGTGGTAGATCTAGTGCAAGGGGTTAAATCATTGTCATTTATTCACCGTAAATCAGAATGCCAAATTCTTGGTCAATTCTTGTGTCGCGATGTCAGGCTATAGCAGGCTCCAGGCGGCAAGGAAGTATCATTAGCCTGTAATCCCGCGCCTAATATATTGCCTTGATAACAAGGCTGCGGCGAAATGGTCTCTAATTTAAACATAAAGATAATAATTATGTTAGTTTAGTGGAGGCTCTAGGCAGGTACGTCGTTGGGCTGAAGTCTGTTAGAGTCAGTACAGCGCTTTGATCATAGCCTATTACAAGTATTTGTCTTGTGACGCTGGCTCCAGATGGGGTACAGATTGTTTGCACAATGGGAACTGAATGTAATTTTCTCAAATTAAAGATGACTACGAATACTTCGAGAAAGGTGTTGGCGAAATTAATAATTTTAATGCGAGTCTATAAAACACCAAGTCAACACAACGTCTCAGATAACTCGTCATTCAAAATGTGTTTTAACGATCACTTTTTCTTTGTCTTGAGGATGTGTATATACAAAAATGACACCAATATAGGTGTCTTCATCATAAAAACGTGACATATTTTTAACAGCGCTTATACAACAGAGCTCAACTATCAAAGAGAGATATCATAACTATAATTCGGCGCAGCCTAATCGGTGGTAGTGAGATGTGCCTATATAAGAGCACAAATCATGGACGGTTGAGCCGACCCATTATTCCCTAATGCCCTCTGATTCTGTGGTCGACCGGTACCATACCTACCCTCGGTGCCATGCCTTGTGTGCGAGCGATACGCGGCGAGACGTGATATAGGGCCGGCAGTAGGGGTGCAGGGGCGCAGGGGTGTTGGGGAAACAGGTGTTAAATAGGATCTGCGGTCCTCCCACAATCTGCCAGGTGGACCTAAATATCCGCACCGAGTTTGCGTTGCTTTCGCGCCCTCGCTTATTAGATTAATCAAGCTTGCAAATATTATAAAAATCGCGCAAAATACATTATATATCTATATGTGGAGGTATTATACGTGATGATTTACGGGCGAAATTCATTTAGCCGTTCCGTAAAGCAAGTATTTAAAATATATACACTTTATCAGATTGAATATAATGACAAGATCAGTTCGATTTAAAATATAGCAAAAACAATGCCCGGAGAGAACAATTTTTTGTCTATAAACCGTCGTATTTGTAAATCATACGTGTTTATCGCGAATTCATGCAAATTCGTATTCGCAAGCTCTAGCATCGATTAACAAATACAATTTTCGCTAAAGATTATTGACACTATTTCAAGTTCATCGCCATATGTAAAACACTAAATCTTCCTTTTGTGATGTCAAAAATTAAACCTGCCCCCACTTTCCACACGCACGTGATATAGAAACGACCAAAGAAGCAATAAGTCGCCTGTACAATCAATAACACAGGTATATCCACGCCAACCACACTTCGCAACGCATCTTACATCCTTAGTCCTTATATACAACCTCATGCCTTGAATCGCATTCACTGTGCAGGCAAAACTCATGGATAGTTTATTGAAAGACTCTACGGCGATTTCGCGTTGCATCACAGCAAACACCTCGCAGCTTGTGTCGTATTGCGCCTTTTGGGCGGCAGCGGTGGCGTCGGCGGCGGCGGGCTGCGTTAGTTGCTAGTAAATCCATGCCTCGTCATGGCAAATGAGGATCTTTGGTTAGCCGAAGAATGGCAAGCCAACTGCCGGTTTTCCGTGGTACCCGAACAGCAGTCGCCACACCAGACCGCACCGAGTGAAATATATGGCATTTCATATAATAAAACAGGCTTGTGGTTAAAGACGAAGTGACATCAGTAGCGTAGCTCGGCTGGTATAGGGACAAAGCTAGTGTTATTCGTTTACCACTGAACGTTAAATCGTATGCTTGTATTATATACGTACAGTAGCCAGAAGTGCCATTGCTACCACGATCTATGGCGACCAGAAATTATATTTACCGTCAACGCATATGTTTAAATATTTTGCCGGTTATTCTTTAATGTTGCTGTATGGTATCAAGTATCCAGCGAGTAAAACTTGTGTTGCTAACATATGAAACGGACTGGAGGGAAATGAATGGGTTTATTTAATTAATTCCTTTTTTCAATTTTGCTGGTCCTAATTTTCTTAATTTTTCTGGCACTCGCTAACCAGAATTTAGTGCGTTAGGCTTTTTTTGCTATATTAGAACCCCTCCTAACAATCCATACCTGCAGTTTGCTTCTAAAA
The DNA here is from genome assembly GCA_921293315.2 of Nemurella pictetii. NCBI lineage: Eukaryota > Metazoa > Arthropoda > Insecta > Plecoptera > Nemouridae > Nemurella > Nemurella pictetii. The sequence continues at coordinate 25,560,305 of OV121115.1, forward strand.
AATACAAATCTCATTTCTGCTTTATCCCAATTTTTCACTTTCCAGCATGAATGGAGAAGGGAAACCTGAAAATTAAAAAAAAAATGATACACATAATCTATGGCTTTGACTGAAAGCTATACGATGGCCATAAGCCCTTCGTTCGGGACACAAGAAAATAAGCGGCAAATGCTCTAAATAATGAGCTGCAATACAGAATAACCTGCACAAATCACCGCGCGGTTGCATACTATACTAAGCTGCAAATGAACTCGCTGAATTATTATAATCAGCAGTCAAGAACACAAATCAAAAGATTTACTCGGCGGAAAAGTTTCGTTCTTCGGACGGGCAAGTCATGCACAAGTCATATTAAGTTTAATCAACCCCAAGATAATGAAGGTTTCACACTAACCAGGATCTACGCGGGGAGGTCATAGCTAAAGCGTCATAAAAGACGACGTCGAAACACGTGAAAGTTTTGTCTCGTTGTAACGGAATTTACGTGAAATAATGGTTCAAAAAACTCATTTCAAGTTGCCTAGAAGTCAGTCCATCTTCCAGTTCCAGGCCATGATAGAAAAGTTACGCTTTTATGAATAGTATCATCGTGAGAGCGAAATATATAATAATATATATATATATATATACCTAAGTTACGTATTGAATAAATAATTTACCATTGTTTCAGTTTCATCTTTCAGTGGGCGTTTAGTATTTTGACATTACCAAAAGAAATATTGAAGAGGGCGGACGATTTTTGAGACGCAATTGAGTTATGACGATTCGACGGTTTCTAACATTCCGCTTTCTCTCATTTCATATGGCGATGAATCAAACAAACTGTCACTGCTCCATCGTAAACTATATATTCGTGTCATTAAGAGCTATCATTAGTGAGAGAGACACACGTGTATTACTTATTCCATTTGTCTATTCATCATTGCAGCTTAATACGCTGCAGGGTATTTAACCCCACATTCGAATATTGTTCGACAAGTATGACCACCCGGCAATAGCACAACCTTCCTACCATCATTTTTTTTCTGAAAACATTCGTATACAAACTGACTGAATACCTGTCTTTGAGTACTGTAGTTTTTATTTCATGCAGAAGGTATCTAATTATATTATAAGCATGTTTATCGAGATCCCTGCAATAGAAGTGCACCAGATTGCAATCATGAAATGCGTATGATAATATAAGTTAAGCTTTAGCTTCAGAAAGAAGGGAAATTAAGTTCCACGACATTCTATCTCATGCTTTTTGTGGACACGAAGGTGATTCATTTCACTGTTTGGGGGGGAAGACACTGGACAATATTTGAATTTGTAAACATTGCGACCCTCGATTCCTTGGATTGAAAGTATTCATTTGTTTGCCCCTCCCTGCAAACAGGATCCACTTCATGCTGCTTATGGGAGCGGATAACTTTTCATTCACCGAAGGAAATACTTTCCACAAGCACATGGCGTGGCGGTTTTCAACTGAATTACTATATAAATATATACTGGCTGGCTTAATATCTTAAGAGATTGTTCACAACTATCCATGTGTTTTGATGACAACCTCCCTGTGATTCAGATTCCAAATTATGTTAATCTTTAATTAAGTTACTTAACTTCATTACTCGCGCTAGTCCCAGTTATCCAAGCACCGAAACTTCTGAATAATTTTGATCTCCAAATGAAGAACCCCATAGATATTACTTAAAAATTATAACCCAGTGGTTTACGATTTTATGTCAAATAACTAACATAATTTTATACCAAGATTCTTTATTACAGTAAAAAAGTTTTCCCTTCGGTTTTCCATTGAATCCATGGCTTGACGTACAAGAGACTGGGTTATATAATAAATACAGCCAGTCTTGACTGCTAGATGAATACCGTGCTTCTCTGTAGCACTTCATCTTTCTTTCTTTCTATACCCACGGTTACTGCAACAGCAGCATCTCAAAATTTACGACCATCTCTGGCTTAAAAGTATGCAATAAATCCCCTTACGCTTTAGGATTTTTTAGCCCGCCCTGCTGCCTTTATAGATTGGCATGATTCGATATAGTTTCTTTAGAGTGATAAATAGTAATTACTACCTTGTATTTTTTGTGTTTTTCTTCTATACACTTCCCCGCCTATGCTTCATTATGACGAGAGCCATATTTCATCGACGCCTACAGAATAATATGGCAGCGCAGAGCATCATGCAATGACGTGCGTGTATGCTCTATGTGTGCTCAAGGGGTGGTTTCTCGAGAGGGTGGGTTCAATGGGAGGTGGATGCGAGAGAGGAAAACAATCTTATTTACCGACCGAATGAATTAGACAAAAGGCAGCACAGAGGTTGAGAGTTCACGTAGAAATTAATAGCCTCGCTTCCCGCGTAGAAGAAAAAACCCCGCCGCCGCCGCCGCTCCGTTGAAAGCCACGTTTCAATCACGGCCTGACCAATAATTCACTGGTTTTCAGACATAACCTAGGCGAGCACATGAAAGTGCACACCGGCAAAGAGTTCCAGTGCGATCGAGCGGATTGCATCTTCCGGGCGCGTTGCAGAGCAGAGTTGATGAACCACATGAGCATCCACTCAGAGGAAAGGCCCTTTCCCTGTCCGTCGTGCTCGTACGCGGCCAAAACGAAACAGCAGCTCAAAAGGTAGGGCCCTTAATAATGCCCTGTCTCTCACCACTCCCGACCAATCGTAGCAATCATTGTAATCTTCTCTTGCCGAAATTCAGGCATCGAACTTCCTTATGCTTGGTCGCAGCACGACTTTTCCCCCAACAATGTGCTCAGTTGGCTGGTATTTTTGGTTGCAACGCATGCACAGTAGTCAGTCATGTTTACCTCGTTCGTTCTATGCTCGTGTTTAGCGTTATAGTGCTCCTTAGGGTGGAGTTAACTGAAACGTGACCCCCTTGGTGTCGTGGAGAGAGACTGAGTTATAAATCCCACAGGACACTCCTGCAATGTCCTCTCGATACGACGGCGACGACGACGACGATGGCGACGACGACAACAACCTACTAGACGACAATGGACAATATTTTCTAGAACACGACTTGCCCAGAACTTAGACTACAACGATCATAATGACACTCGACCAGCATTTATACACGTTGAATCGAGCCAAGATCGAACCAATCATTATTCATCGATCAGTATCAACAGTCAATACACAGAACGAACACCACTGGATCACATGCTCTTTTCAAATGGTGTCAGCACATTTCTCTGCATTGTAATTTCAGAATTTGATTCCGCATTTCATAAATAACCGTATACATATGTGTTTTGATAGTGGTTATATATATTTATAGGTAGGACAACGTAGACGAGTACGATTTTTGAGATGATGTGTTTCGAATCTCCCACAGACACGTCACAGTTCACGAAAAGGACAAGAGACAAAGTTGCCCTCACTGTCCGTTCGTGACCCGGCTGAGATCCAACCTCCAGCGACACCTCCGTCTGCATTCAGGCGCGAAACCCTTCCGCTGCCCTTACTGCTCATTCGCTTGCAACATCTTCGTGAGTCAACCCGAAACCGTGCACATGGCCCCCGCTTAAACGTTATGATGATAAAAAAAACAGAGTATTAAATTCAATTTCATCTACTTTGCATCTTCAACACATCATCATATATAGCTAGGTTTTTATTATGAATTTCTAAGTCAGAAAATGAGATAATAATTTTAAAATGTATATCGTTATGATAATGTTGATGGTTATTTACTTTGTACTTTAATAAAGAACGTGCGTGAATGTTCTCTGGGTTTTCGAGCATAAAGCTAGTAGGTAAGTGTAAATGCGGGGCTCCGCGCCGGCTGCTCGCGAGAGATTAGGTATTGCGAACTCCCGGCGCCGACACCGCTGCCACCATTGTACACAGTTAACGTAAATTAACTGGTGAAAATGCGAGGGAAAAATATAAATTGTACGGCCTTTATATCAGCTGAAAATCTTTGTTCGATTTTCATTTAATATACCTGTGTTTTCATCATATAGGTGAAAACTCTTGGGGGAGTTATTACTCCCCACGAGGCATTTTCTTTTTAGTATCTAGCCGTCGTAGAATCTTCGAATCTTTGGAAATAATAAAAAAGTTTTCAATAACCTCGACTTAAAAAAAACAACGGGTGCGTAACAGATGAACGTTTTCTTAAATCGTCAACATTTTTGCCAACAGGAGAATATGAGGAAGCACGTTCTGGCCACAAGCAAACACATGGGCAAGAAAATGTACGAGTGCAAGTTTTGCAAAACTGAATCATCGACCAGTGCAGATTCCGAGATGTACGCTACAAATTTGGCGAAGGAGTTCAAAGTGCACTTGGTAAATGTACATAGCACCGAGTTCAAAAACTCAACCGAGGCGGGCTCATATATCAACAGCATCTATGGGGCTCAAATCGAAATTCAGATTGTTGAGGATTCCAGGTCCACAGATGAGATGTAAGATTCCTACTGCTTTTATTATAAAATCTGTACACAGAGAAATTAATTTGAATCACGACATAGCAATAATTTTTGCATTTCGATTAATATATAAATTATATGCAGCATTTAAAATGTTCTTCGGATATCTTTTTCAGAAATAATTCAAATGTAGCACCGCTTAGAAAATCTACGAAATCAAAGACGCCGAAGGATTCGCTAAATGAAGAGATAGCCTCAGCAGCCTCAGAATCACGGACAGAAATACTTTCGATCGGGGAAGAAATCTACGACATCACCGGAGATTACCACGTCCTGCAGCAAGAGATTTCCGGGACGGAAGAGATCGACGCTGGACCTTCTAATTTGATTGCGACGGAGGAAAACCCGTTTCTTTCCGGCGTGCATGTGTTCCAACACCAGCTCTTGGAAGACATGGAAAACAGCGGCATTGGCGGACAGATCATTGTCTTACAAGAAGAAGAAATCGACGTAGAGATTGTCCAAACAGAAGACGAAGAACATTTGTATTGAAGGCAAAAAACATAAATCCATGTTCTATGTCCTCATATTCACTATCAATTCTTGACAAAAATAAAAATGTGAGAAATCAAAACATTAAATCGTGCCTTTTGAAACAGATGTAGAATCTTATATACATTAAGATCATAAGACGGAGAATATTAAAAGACATCAATTATTACCTCTACCTTCTCGATTCGCATCGCATAAATGCAATATCTGGATTGCTCTTTCAATTGCACCGCCATTTCAATGCATGGTATGATTAACGATGACGGTCGCGTCAAGTTCATTAACTAACTGTTTACTAATGATCCGCATTAAAGACAACATAACTCATCTAAGTATCATTAAATGTGGCATTTAATGCATCGCTACTGGACATAGAAGTGCATTGCAATGCAGACACAAAGCCAGCTGCTGCATCAGTGCAATGCAGGCCGGATCGTGCAGTCTCGTGCAGTACGGTGTAGGTTTGTTCGAGCATGGGTCGAGGACGAGGTGGTCGTGTAGGGACCCTTACACACGAGTCTCTGCAAAAACATGGCGTGAGCAGTACATAAAATAGCTTCTGTTTGAAGATGATCAGCTTTGTTCCTCTGGCTAGGTAACAGCGACTGTGTTATGGACGGCCGTTGCGATGGAGTGGTCTACGTTGTAGGTACGTGAAGGTGGAAGTGCCAGGCTGGGTAGTGGCACTCAACTAAGATTGATCAACATTGATTAAGTTGATGATTTCAATTTTTTTTCTGTGAGGCTTGTCGGTGTCTAATTGATTGGGTCTCAGGGGTAATTTTAAGTAATTGCTCGCTACTGAAGGTCATAATTCGTACTGGAACGTCAAAGTTGGATGAAGGCCGTTGTCTGGCAAAAAGATGTGATTTTTACCTTGTTTTACCTTGTTTTACATGAGTTTTAGTGTTTTATACTATGTGAATCATAATGACTGATTAATTTGAATAAAAAATATTACTTCCATAGGGACAGGTACGACATGTGAACTCTCATACGGTGGAGGTGCCGGGTTTTCCTCCAGCGATCCCATAGTATACCAAATAGGCAAGATGTCATCATAGCTCATATATAAATATTTTAAGCGACAATAACGCATCAGCTAAGTTCTTGCACAAAATTTAGACATTCACGGTCGTGTGGCATCGTTTCAAAATGGCGCGTCAATTAACATTTTTCTAGAACATATTTTAAAAGAGCACGATCGTCATGCATCACAGAGACTAAAATATCAGATGCAACGTGATTAGTGTTGGGGCCCATGCACCAATTAAAGTGATCGATGTATTTTTGTGGTTCGTATTGTTGCAAGCTGCATTTCAAGTTCGCATATAACGACTGAACATGTTTCATGCTAATACAGGTCGTATATACAAGAAAGGCTAAAAGTGCAGTCAGCAGCAACAGCAGCAGCATAGGCCGTGCTCGGTACCACTGCCACTACCACATAGCACGTAGGTAATGTATTAAATGCACTTGTAATGTGAACTATATACATGTGTCATGCACATTCATGACTGCAAATCTCCTAGGGAAACATTTTCCTGTTAGTTTGTTATAAATCTTTGCCATTGGCAACAACAATGCTCTCGTGATACGGCGATGAAGGTAACAGGACGTAGAACAGATTAAGGGCACTGTCATTCACTTTAACTTACGAGAAAAGTTTTTTGTTTCTTGTCTTTTTAAACCGAGTTAATTCGCTAGTCAGGATTGTCTCAGAGGACGTGTGATTGGTATGACGTACCAGATACGTGACGTGAAAATGGCATGCATATTATTCAGAGAATTACTACTGTCACCATAAATTCGTAGATCGTTTATGATATATGCAGTTGCACCTTCCGCTGCACTTGCCCCTTTCTGCCCCTTCGCCGGTGAAGGACACGCTCACTTTTAAAAGCCATTAAAACGCAGATTTATTTCTGTCAATCGGCCGTAATTCTTACTTCAAAGCCAGACTGTGTTCACGATCAGCACATACTATTTAATTGCAACAGTATTACTTTCTGTAAGTTATATGTTTATTTAAAACATTAGATTCCCAATTATTGCTACCACACCCTCGATGGCAGCATATAATATCGCAACTATATATCAGTATATCCTCGTATTGATATAGAAGAATGGAAATAAAACTATATTCTAGATAGGAACAACATAATTAAGTAGAACAAGAACCAATTAAAACGGTCGAGGAACACGTTTGACTTCTAAAGGAGCATTCTTCAGTCGCGTGAACCCTCTAACAAAACAGCATCCCACACATCTTCACCGGTCGCGATTTACGCGAATTTGCCGAGAATTATTGCAATGCCGAGACTTGAAAGAAGTTTTAATGAAGATATGAGATTTCTGGTTGTGGGTGGATCGGCTGATACATCCAATTATCGTCGTATGCGCACTCACGGTTACCGAATAGCTAATCTTTCTTCACCTTCGGTCACCTAAATTTAACTTCAAGTGAATTGTGGCTGCTCGAGGGCCCAAGGGAGGCACAAGACAGCAGACACGAGGCCACAATAAAAATCAAAAATCATATCATAATTTTAGATAAAAGCTCGGTAGGTGCATGTCATGGGTGACTGCGAAATGTAAAATGTTTTTCACTTTTATAACGTGAACAAGAAATCTATATGCATCTCAATATTTTAATTATACAAAGTGCTGTAGTTATTAATTAGTGTTTCTTGTCACGTCAAACGAACCCGAAACCATAACCAGATATCATATTTTATTACCGCTCACTACGAATTCACCCCTGACAAACATAAATATCCTGCAAAAATAGGAAATGTAATTGGTTCGATTTTACCTCGCGATTACTATAACCAATAGCAATCGCAGGTACACATTTTCCAAGACGGGTGAAACGGCAGGCATGAACAGCGATAACGTGATGATAAGACGAGGAAAGCACATGCGATAATTCGGTGGAGCCGAGAGCAGTTTACTTGCAGTGCATTGCATGCATGTCGCCAGTATGGCCGGTCCGGCAAAGTCACATTGAAAGCGTGGAACAGCTTAATAACATGTCGATGCATGTCACGCCATTGCTGGCTGAATACGAGTTGAAAATGTCAAGTTTTGCCTTCAAATCATTCACTCGTGGATTTTTTTTTCATTGATCTTGTCGATTTTGCGCTACAAAATACTACACTACAAAATACAGTGGTATGTCAATGTTTCCGCTTTAAAACAATTCTTATAGGTACTACGTATATTGGCACCAATTATTAATTTACATCTAAACTTTTTGCAACTTCTCTTCCCCTTCCCACCTAGAAAACAGAAATTAGTATCCTCAAAATGACAGCGTACTTATGTACTTTATAAACTGTTATATGTTAAGGAACGGCAAGGCAATAAAAGTACACATAGGGCTTCGAAAATGAACCGTTCATACTTTTTTGGCATGTCATGTAATTTTTTTTATTTTGAGAAGGGCCTTTTTTACTTTTACATTTCCGAAATGTAAACGATTCCCTTGTGTTTGGTGTGTGAGTAGGCCCCTTATTTTGCGGGGCTCTATCTTAAGAGGTTTGTGGTGCCTAGATCCCCAGAAAAATGCACCCATAAGGCGGATCCATAAGGGAAGGGCAAGAGTTAGTGAAAGGCGATGGAGGAAAAGCTTAACTGTGCTTAAATTTAATTTCATATTACACGCCACTTAAGCGCCACTTGCAAATATTTTAGATGAATAAACACATATTAGTGTATTTTAATTTTTAATTGTGTGTATGACCCTCAAGCTGAAAAAATCCCGAAAACTCTCTACAATTAGCGGTCAAAAGAAGGTTTTATTTTCTAACCAGAGACCCGAGTAGTGGCCATCTATAAAAGTGATTAAAACCTCTGAGACGTCTTTCATTTCTTTGGCTTACGCCAGACAGCAGTTTGATTTGTTGGAAAGGGAGAAGCAAGAAAAAAATACATCCACACCAATCACCAAAGAAATATATGGCTATAAATGTCAGCTCCATTTGGGTTGAGGTCAGCGAAGTCTGAAAATATTTTCTGTTTAGTACACGAAAAAAGTCATAATTCATAACAATTCAAAACTGCAGGCGAGTCTTTTGCCCGCAACGCCATAGATTGACTGACTTGTGAGTTTCGTCACAGCGGGCACTTTCGGAATCGAGAGTGAATTATACATACAGTTTTAGTATGTTGAGCTACGGTGAGGTATGTTGAGGTATATGTAAGCATGAGACTTGTTGGAAATGACTAGAGAGATGGGCATTTCACAGCAAGAGGGACTAAATCCTACGCACAACGATAACCTATGCTAATAAGTAATAACTTATCGTACAAAACACAATATTATTCAAACATAATGTCCTGTCTGTCCCCCATGAAAGTGGTCAAATAATTGGCTACAAGACTTCTCTCTAACCGAGTGTCTTACATTCGGTACCCTCGAGTTAATTATAAACTTGAAACTCATGTCACGACTAGTGATATAAATATTTCGAAAATATTTACGACTCTATTTGCAAGCAAAATGTCTATCTTCTCATCTGCGCCTTCACTTACATCTTGACTGATTATTCCAACTCCATTTGGCGAAGTGTGTTGCCATAAAAACTAATGTTACTTACATCGGCTTTTCTTAATGTATTACGCGCTATCATCCTCTGTGAGTTATTGAATAATTTAGCAATAATCGTATATAATTTTCACTTACTAGCATGTTAAATTCAAATAATATACTTGTTTTATGCTTTATTTGACGACAGGTCCCGTAAGAATTTATTGTAATCGTCCTGTCATTAGCGTATGGCAGAAGTTTCTAATGAAATTGAATCGACAATTTAAAGATAGCGACATCTTAAATCGGAAGAATGCTACGGTTACGAATGCAAATTACATCATAAAGTCGCCTTTGATTGATTTGATTGAGTCGAGCGTTAAGAGCAAATCGCTCTTCATTGTTCCGTGCAGTGGCCAATGGCACCTACACAGCGCGAACAAACTTACCGAGAAACGCGAATGCACAGCAATAACTACTAGCTAAACAACTAGCCGTCCACAAAACAGGCGTTTTCTCGCTACATCCACACAATTATTTCCTATTTTTCCACCATTTCCTTTTCCACCTTTTCCTTAACTCAATCGGTCCGGAAATCCATCATTGGTCGCTGCCTCGCGCACCATGGGAGTCATATTTATGGCAGTGTGATTACGAGTCTCCGAGATTTATCTGCAAGGTGTGTACTCGAGTGAGTGAGTGTGAAGACCCATCGACGTGCCGTCTCCGAGCGGGGAGGGTGAGTTACCGACAGCAAGCACGCAGCCTCCGCCCACGACCAGCCAACGACTCTCCGCTCGCTTTACTCTTTACTCTTTAACACTCCTCGAACTCTTCGTTAGCGAGGAAGCGTCGACCGGCAGACCGAACAGGGAGTCGAGCTCGAGCCTACTAGGCGGACACTGCGTGACGGCATTGAGCAAGGCTATTCAGATTTCACAGCAAGAAATCACCGACAAAGCTGTTTGCACTCGGTTAGTGGAGGCGCCGGGTTAACGCTCGAGGTGCATTCTGGCGTGAGGACGTAACAGTCAGCGGCGAGCGGCGAGTGTCGAGAGGTTTTCATTTCATCACAATAGCAATGATTTGAATCTGAATAGCAGGTAGACCATCGGACGAATTGAGAACACAATGGCAAAAACTTTTGAACAAAATAATAGGTTGACTTAATTTATGTATATACAAGCGAATATCAACTAAGTCTTGAGAAACTTCCGATCCCACAAGGTTGGCAAAAGGTGTATAAAACTGTTAACTGAAAGGAGGGACGGCATCGGCGTCGGCGTGGACTATAAATTGGCAAGTTGATGCGAGAGGTCAGAAAGTTAGCGAGCGGGCGTGCGGGCGTGCGGGCGTGCGGTCGGCCTTCCCGCGTGGACAGGCGTTCTCATCAACTCGGTGCCGGGCTGAGGGAGCCGTAGCGCTAGGGCAACGCTAGGGCAACATTGGAGCAGGGGCGTAGCGCTCCGCTGGGCGCCCCGGCCGCCCCGGCCCCTGGGACACGGCCCTGGGCGCCGTAAATCTGTCAACGGAGTCCGTTTCGCCGAGCGGCCCATCCGTCAAGAAGCCGGCGAAACTGGTCTCCTAACCCCCCCTCAAGCAGAAGGGACGGAGGGCGCGGGGGGTCGTGCGGGGGGCGGGGGGCATCCCAGGAGATCGACTCTCGCCATCCCTATCTTGCACTTCAAACAAAAGCTTTCTTTCGATTTAAATCACTCGCCATTGTGCTCTTTACAATTTGTCCTGATTTACTGACGAGCGTATGTCCTTTGCAATTACCATAGAAACAGTTAAGACTTGTAATCTTCTCATTACAAACTATTTATTCCGTGTTGCTTTACTATTCAAGACCCCCTTAAACTTTAGCATCCTTGCGTGTTAATGGTACCTCGGCATCCTTTTAGAAAATTACAACAAAAACCATTTGCTTTAATCCGGTTCACTCTTGGCATCGTCAATGAAAAACAATATATTTATAGCTCCCATCTAATTTAGATAAGATTTATTTCTAATGATGTTCATATTATCTCGCGTTAGCATAACAAAACGCGTGATAATATGCATAGAAATAGATAATGTTAGGGGTTGCTTGGAACCTCTGCCCTCAGAGGGATGTTTCATTCATAACAAGGTGATCTACATTTTGCGGATGCATGGGATGGGACATACCTGCAGGTCTATACTACTTGATCCGCACTCATATACACTTTTAATTTAATCGCAGTGCAGTTGGGGTTAGATGAAATCCATTTCTTGTTCCAATAATTTATTCCCTAGAGACCGATCAAAAATGCATTCCAGAATAACTATCTTCCGTTTCCATGAGTCATCTGCAGAAAAGTCTGCTTGTTCGCGTTATCTCCGATCAACGCTGTGTGTCTGTAAACAATAAGCGAGGTAGGAATACCTTGGGTAGCTCTATGACCAAGATTGGAGACAAGTGACTCGCGCATAATATGGAACAGTGTAATAGAAAATAAATCCTCTGAGAGGGCAGAAACCAATATCGTGGAATCGTGTACCCATAGTACACACTCTATTTTGCATTTGGGATTTATTCGAGACTTTATAATTCAATGCAGTAAACTTGAAGATGTGCAGGGAGATCGGTTGCACAGTTCACAATAAAACGATCGCTGCTCAAGTCACTGAATAATCTGCTCCTTGTTGATACTGACTAACGATAATAAAGTCCGAAATGGAGTGTCTCGGTAACATGACCAATAAGTATCAGCTCCGCCATTGTCAAGACCGAGAGAATCACGATAGAGAAAGATTCTTGGGCGAACTCGACGCCATTGGCCGTTGATTGACTTCGCAGGGAAGATTACGTGACTCGCCGTCCAATCCTACGAAACGTCAGCGAGACCAGAAAGATATGCACCAGCCGGCGTAAGATGGTGTAAGATGGTGTAGGCGAGGTATGCATCGAACTCGGCGGAACGAGAAGTCGGTCTTTCAATTACAGCGATTCAGACGCAACGAGAACGCGGAGATACAATTCAGTTGGAATCAAGTAACTAATCAAAACCCACGGCAAATGCAAATTCGTTTACTACACACTAATTCATAATAATGCATATAAAAACTATCGTAGTCATTAAATGACACATTTATCTCGTGAATCAAGTTGTAACAAAACGACTGGTGAAGATAATGTCCATTAGATAGAGGAAGAGAATCAGCTATATTTCAGTTACGTCATGTTTCGGACAAAAGCTGCGCCGAGATTGTTGGGGTTTGTTTTGTTTGTGATGTTGTTATATACGTGAAATGTCAGGGATTTATTGAAGTAGTGACAAAGTACCTGTCCCGTGCTTCGCAGCTATTGTCTCGTCTTTTAGTTCTTACTGACTGCATGATACACACTTCACTAAGTCATCCGCCCTTCCGCGGCAGTACAGATCCGAAACGTCGGGAGACGCATGCATCTAATCGCGATGAAACTGCCCCCACAATGGACAGAGGTCGACCTGCGCATGCCGTACGCACTTCTTGTGCGTACTGTGCGTAACTCAAAAAAGCGTCGGTCAGTGCGCGCTATAGAAACTGAAAACTGCAAACCGTTACCTCGATCATCAAGATGCCAGCACTGCCTACAGGGTTGCGATATGGCGTACGCACCGCAATAGTCTAGAAAGACAAATATTATTCCTTATATTGGCAGATGATTCACACAATGCTTTACTAGCGTAACGCTTTCTTATAGAGAACGATGACGCCTAAGGACAATCTCGAATTCGTTCCAGATAACGCCAGGTTTTGAACACATTCAATTACTATGACAATAGAACCTACCCTTCATATTGAACACCATTCAATGCGATACAATATTCTCAATGCGAACAACAATTCTTCCCTAATTAGAGGCAGATTAAAGATGTCTCATCTTTTCTTCTCGGGCCCGCTCGCCGGCTATATCTATGGGTACCAAGGTTCTTTGTTGGCAAGGAACCAGTGGCCCACGGGGCACAGGGACCATTCGTTGACGGGGGTAAAAAGATCGCGTAACCAGGCCCGGGGCGAGCCGAGAAGAAGTTCGTTCACAAGTCGGTAGATCATATTCATGACATACTAAAACAATAATTCAACCGGTTTACTACCGAAATAAGACAGGCTGGATCCAAGTCTTCACATAATATGATGAGAGTGAAAGATTCCAAAGAGCAAAACGGCAGCGGAGGCCCTGTGCCGCCTGCATGTGATATGCCTAGGCGGCGATTGTTAGGCCTACATTCGTTATACCCTTTGATTGACGATCGTGGATCCCGTCGAAGAAACAAGCGACGACTGGGCCGGATAGAAAAGAATATTTTACCCAACTTCCATTCGGTTATTTATGTGTCTTATAGCAGTCTTTCTCGTGCTGCTGAGAGCTGAGCTGATCTATCCCGTATCCAATAGAAGAGAAGGGGGGTACCGGTATACACAATAAGTTTTCCGCTGAACGATAAATTTGTCAAATTCGAAGTCTGGACGGTGTGTATTTTTGTGTTGGCTTAACTTTCTTTGAAATGAGGCAATTTGTATGATCAAGATTAGTTCTTCCAGGTGGTGGTGGTGGTGGTGGTGGTGGTGGTGGTGGTGGTGGAGAAGGTTGAGTTGGTTGAGTTGGTGTGTGCAATTGCATGTTTGATTGATGGGCGTCTGGTACAACTATTAACAACTGATACACTTGCCTCGTGGAAATTGAATTGCAGTGCAGGTGAAGCGTCGTCACGTGGGCAGGGAGTCATCGAAGACCAAAGGCGGCGAATCCGGCTGGAAATCGAGATATAATTAAATAGGTGCGCTATGCATTGCTATAGGTCATCACGACACATCTTTACTGTGAATTAAGATTACTGTATATATAAAGCCAAGGTGTTCGATTAAAGTAGGATATTTGGACAATTATCATAACATTAATCATGGTGTCTGTCACTCCTTGTTTGAAAAAATCAAAACTTGTTATCATAATGTGTATTCATATGTAAGTAATTAGAGTTCAATGATTCTGGTGAACATCTGAATCATAATTTTGCAATTTCCTTGTCAAAAGTTTGAATCCTCCATGATCTATTTTAAATGTAAACTGAAACTATTGAATTATCTTTCATTTGGAGAAGAGTTTAAGAGCAGTTTGGACGGACACTGTAAAAAAGCTCTGCGATAGTCAATCTTGCATACATGCAATTATCTAATGACGTCCTCGGTGATTTACACAATCTGGTATAAAGTGAAATAAATCTTTCGAATTATGAAGCGTTAATTGTGCGGCTTTCTAGTTATCTTCCCATCTCACTTGTATCTCCCACCCTCTCTCCATTTCTCTCTCTCCATTTCGCGCTCTCTCTCTCTCTGTCTCTCCAGCTGTCTCTCTTTCGCTCACTCATTCGCCGTAACTAGCTGATTGGTCTAATTGCGTCAATACATGCGAGCAAATGCAGCTTACCCAACGAAGTTAAGCAAATAGCGAACTAATAAACAAAGATTTCCATTTTTAAAATCTGGTTGTCATATAGTCCCATTTATAAGATCCATGAAATAGAAAAAAAATGTACGATTCGATCAGAAACGTCCACATGTACATCGCATGCCTTCTCTCTCGGCTCTCCTGTCTGAAATATTCTAATTATTTGACTTTACGAACTAGAATTGTTTATAACACCATCACCGTAATTAAAACGTAGCTCAATTATAATTCCTACATGACTTTGAGTAATGATACAATTAATTTACAATGATAAGATGTTCTTCAGTTGAACGCAATCAGATCCGATACGATTGTTGACCTAGGATGGAAGCACCAACCGTTTTACCGGTTCCTCTGGTAATCTATCGTCTATAATGCTAAGGACAAGAAACTTTCCACACGACTTGTCTAATAACATCGCTCTTGGTTCATCATACAGGAAGACATCAGTCAAAGTGAACTATTAATCTCAGCATGGCGTGAAATCCTTCATCGTCAATGTGTGAAAAAATCCTGAATAACCTGATGTGGAAAATTATCTGGTCATAATTATTTCTTTTGAGTTACCACCTTGCAGCAGCCAATTGCATTGTGTTGCTGCACTGCATTCAATCCCAGCCTACCTTTGCCTCACCTTTCTTTCCTATTAATCTTTTATAGCACTCTTAAAGAATTTATTTGTCGCAAATGTTAATGGCACCTTGATATGGGACGAGACTTGTCTACGGTTAGATCAAATATATGTGCCCACTTTACATACCAATTGTCCGTCTAATGTAGGTAATCACTAAGCCAGTCGACTAATTAATTTGCATCTAAGACAACCGTGAATTGAATTGAATGCTATGCTGAATGCAATTAAAGCTGGGTAACGACTTGCACCTATGGGAATGGCATTGGGACTGGATCATAAACCAACCGCATAGACGAGAACACACTTAGAAACAAGATGAGACAGATTTGAAATTGACAAGCAAAATCATAAATTCGTATCGCACCGGAGTAAGAAAAATGTTAAATTCATTGCTCGCAGCTGTCTGCAGTTCTAGCAAACTCCACAGCAAATGAGTTTTTTTTTTTATCTCGGTGTATGTTATTTGAACATTGGCACTCAATATCCGAAGAACGAACCCCATTAGCATTTGCTCGCAATGTTGGTTTCTACATGCCTGGCCAGTGACCAATCCATCAATCAAGAGCTAGGTCCATATCTTGTCACAGGACGACGTAATGAACGTTAGAAACGTATACGCCCTATAGAATCATGTCTACAATTAGCAAGTGACACGAAAAACTAGAATTAGTGAAACGAAAATGTTGTGTGCTGCCAGGCAAACGTAACCCTAATAATTATTCTAGCTGGAAGGACGTATTCGACGGACGACTTTGAAGACACATTAAGAGCACAAATTAATTCTAAATTATGTACTAGTCTATTATATTAGGTATATAAATATAACCATTATAACTGTTAGGTTATAACTAAGTTGATCCCACCTTATTTTCAGCTCGGAAACGTGCACGTCGCAAAATGTCGACTCTTCCTTGTACATGCAAATCATCAACTGACGAACGAACGGTCAAAATTCAAATAATTTACAGAACTTTCTGGTCACCTCTCAAGGTCACATTCGTCGTTTTAAAAATAGGAAAACAATCAAAGGACGATAAATTAATGTTCTTTCTTTCTTAAATTCTTACCCTGTCCTACATAATATATGCAATGCCAATTAATACATAATATTTAATTATTATATATGAATGTTCTTGTCGCTGTTCTGTGACGCACAGAATCAAACCAGAGACTACATCCATCCTAATTGTCTAACTCAATAGGAGAAAACTAAGGTGTGCGTGATGTGTGTTTTACGGCAATTCCTTCGTTACTATTTGCTATTTTACAATATCCTGTTGCTCTTGCAGGCACTTACCATTTGCAATAGCACAATAGCCCGAATTTATTCAGAGAACACAGAAATAAAAAATAATCTGCCTGTAGACACGTCATTCCGTTCTTGTTACACCCTCTAATGGTTGATGACTGACTGACTAGCTGACTATCCAAGTTCGGTGGACATCCGTACACATACACTACCGCGTACCTACTACGTCAATTACCTGCCCTTTCCCGCTTATTCCTGCCAGTGCCACCATTATATGATTTATGTGGAATCATGATGGGTTTTGTACAATTGTATTTTAGATGGATTCTCATTTTTTTAAAGTGATAGAAACTAGAAAATCCGATAGAAAATTGAGAAAACCGTCGGAAATTCACACCAATTATAGAAATGATGAGTTATAGAACGATTGCTCTGCTGCAGATACTTCTCTACTTGAACCCTGCTCTATATATTTCCATTAAAGATCGAACTAATAAATTATTATTAGCATGTTATTATCAAAGACACTTATCTTTGATGGCGCGAAATGTAAGCCCTATTCCAGTTATCCACATCGAATAAATCATCTACGGTAGTTCCGGTTGGTGCAGCATAACTCATTTGTTAAAAGACATGTATAATTACGAAGAGATGTGCTGATCAAATATTTTACTATGTAATCATGGGAGACAATGAAACGAAGTTGATTTAACTTCCAGCACGGGACGGGGGTGCTAAATCTAATGGCCGACTTCCTTTTATCGGTAATATCTCGTGCTACCACAATTGGATTGGTATACTGGAGAGATAGGCAACCCAGTTACATTCGTTTATGAATCTTCTCTGATTTTGATGCTAATGTGTTTGCGAGAAACTTTAGGGTGGGGGACAAAAATAAGCGTTTTCATAATTTAGATAAGCAAATGATGAGAGAATGTGATATTTTATCACCTATCAGAATTACATGTGGTAAATTATTGTTTTCATTAAGGGATGGTACATTTTAGTGTTTACCATTCATCCCAATCTATAAATGTCAATAAATAATGATTTATTATATAAATATCTTTATAGGAGGGATAATGAACCTTATTTTTTTTTCTTAAAGGTTAATGAAAATATTAGATAGTTGCAAGCATTTTATTTTGATTGTCTGCTGCAATGACAAACATGGAGTTAATAAATAACATAATATTTTGTAACAAATCATTTAAAATGGCATAGAACATGATAACAATTACTTAACCTTTCAGGACCTGAGACTGAAACATTTAGGGGTTTTTGACACTTTGGCTTTGCATTGGTCAGGGGTGGCAGCTTTTGGTGAAACATGTTAGGAGCTATTTATTTCAGGAGATTTTCCAGTAAATTGTAGAAAAATAAAAAAATGAATGGTAAGCACTTGCAAAAAAAGAAATAAATTGATTTTTT
The DNA here is from genome assembly GCA_921293315.2 of Nemurella pictetii. Classification (NCBI taxonomy): domain Eukaryota; kingdom Metazoa; phylum Arthropoda; class Insecta; order Plecoptera; family Nemouridae; genus Nemurella; species Nemurella pictetii. The sequence goes on from OV121115.1 coordinate 25,578,555, forward strand.
TTGCATTATAAACAACCAAACCAGCTGGCAAGACTTTCTCAAAATTAACCCTAGCCACCCCAGGCTAACTGCAAGCTCAACCTTACTTCCATCAACAATATCAATTTTATCACATGAGCAGTTTTCATAATTCATATTACAGTTATTCACCTTCAACTCATCTAGTAACACTTCCATCAAATTCTCCGTCTCGACAGGTCAACAAATTATCAGACATCAAGCAACACTGTCCAATACAGAAAAGCTACCATAAGGACGCATCACATCTTATCGCATCCAACTCACACATCAGCTTCAAAAGGTATTAAAATAACAAATAACACTTTAATTTACCTATGGCCTTTCAGAGCAACTGTGTACCTTGCCTTGCCACACATTCGATATTACTAACACCTGACAAAAACAAGTTTAGGGCAATTTCCCAAAACTATTCCAAAGGTACAATCCAGTACACATTGCAAGATCTCCCTTTCTTTTAGGTTGCAATGCCTCCATCATTCAATAAGCAATTTATAGGAAAAAGAGATATTTTCAGAGATATGTACAAATTGCATCCCTGGAATAATGCACGATATTTTTCTATCCCAGACTAGTATAGGAGCCCTAATTTTTCTTAAACTCTCAGCTCTTTAACCAGAAACTATTTTCTCTTCAGATAATATATAAAAGATCATTGTATTGTTCCTTAAATTCAAATTATTTCTAAATTCCAAAGACAAAAAGCTGGCAACCTTGAACATCCTAGCAGGTGAGAAGAGTTACAGAAAGAGACACAGTACTTGGCGTCAATGTTGCAAGCAAACCTAAGGGCCACTCTCACCACAGCTGGTTGCAAGATACGAATAATCTGTTAGTTTCCACCTTCATGGCACCAGCCAACAAATAGGATTATGTTTGATAACAGTTAATACTTAAACCAAATTAACCAACAGGCTCAATAAATTGAATACTAATTGCCTGCTCATTATCTATATGTATGTAGGTAGTTAAAAACAACTTGATAGTAGATGAATATCCTTTTCGTGAACTTCAGTCCCCTGCCTTGCAGATAGACAAGTTCCGATGAGCGATGACTGAGCAATGAGCGATACCTCCCTCGTTGGGAGACTATCTCCGTCCGTGGCCGGTGGCCATCACCTCCATGTCGTCCCGGCACCGAGGGATGTACAGGTTCACGCACGTGTGCTCCCAGATGTCCTGCGGGTACTTCTCTCCCGTACTCCAGCTGTCTGCATCCAGGTCGTAGCACTCAATCACAGCTGGAACAGGGGGAAGCAACATTAGTCCTCTGCCGTCTAGATAGATTATAACTGGATATACAGCATCATATTACTTTCCTATATTTCTTTTTAATACATTTCTTGACATGTGAATTCATTTTTGGATTTCTACTTCAGGCCCTTTTTCGAAGGCGCTTCATTTATGAATGAAGATTGCCGACAAAATCTCTCAAAATTAAATAAAAATTGCTAATTGTCTTTTAAGACCAGAAACCGATGAGAATGGGAACTGCCAAACTGTCTCATTAGTCATTAAATGTTGTGTCTCAAAAGTGGGGGGGTGAATCCATGGGTAGCGCCCACACTCAAAACCCTCACCATCTCAGAATTTGACAAATATTGCAGGAGTGGTAGATCACGGCATATAAAAAATCTCGTGTCAGCTTTTTTTCCGTAGGTCCAACGGTTTGCCCGTGGCGGGGCACGGAAAAACCCAGATTTTTACTTTTTGCGGAGCACAGAGAACCACTCTTTGCTCTCTGGCGTTGTACCTAAATGACTTAGAAGGATGGGACTTGTTCTCACTTGACGACATTACTTTGAGAAATACGATAAAAAATTAAAAAAATGTCTTAATAAAATTTAAGGGTGAAATAAATCCACCCCTAAACTTCAACACTTAATAACTTAAAAAATGTTTTTTTTTAATTTTTCATATTTTTTTTCCAGCATCTTATATCAATTATCTACTTGTAAAAAAAAAATTGAGTTGGGCCGAAACTGGAATCTGAAGTTATGATTTTTTTACTATCTAGATGTGTATTATTTTAGTGTATTCCAGTATGTGAGCAAGCATAATTATGGCATCGAAGAAAAATGGTATGTTTTGAAGATGGGTCCTACCCACACTTTGTTTCGTGCAACTTCGAGATATTTTTTACATTTATTGCAGATATTTCCTGAATGTAAAATGTAAATTTAAAAATGTAAATGTAAAAATGTAAATGTAAATGTAAAAATGTAAATGTAAAAATGTAAAAATGTAAATTAAATAATAGCTCGAAGTCGCACGAAGCAATGAGTGAGTGAACTCATCTTCAAAACATACCATTTTTCATGGTTGTCGTGGTTCAAGTAATGTCGTCAAGTGAGAACAAGTCCCATCCTTCTAAGTCATTTAGGTACAACGCCAGAGAGCAAAGAGTGGTACGCTGTGCTCCGCAAAAAGTAAAAATCCGGGTTTTTCCGTGCCCCGCCGCGGGCAAACCGTTGGACCTACGGAAAAAACGCTGATGCGAGTTTTTTTTATATGCCGTGATCTACCACTCCTGCAATTTTTGTCAAATTCTGAGATGGTGAGGGTTTTGAGTGTGGGCGCTACCCATGGATTCACCCGGGGGTCACATTTATATTTTCAAAAGAGTGAAAAACTGATACTAACAATGAAAAATATCACCACGAGGCTATGCCTAAGCCAAATCAGCAGGGCAAATGTGTTTATGATTGGTAAAAATACCTGGTTTACCAACATTTCTATCTCTTATCTGTTCAAAGCCTGATCACACAGCAGAATACATTAGATCCAAGAATAGTCAGATTTTTGTTGCAGGATTGTAGGCTCTCTGACAAAAGGGCACCTAATTTAACAAACAGCCATCACCTCTATTCCACGGTTTGCAATCCTTCACATCCAATGGCGTGATTAACAATCCATCGAGTATACATACAGGCTGTACCAGATACCTCAAAATGAAAATAACATATAAAAGCTCTCCTATTTGGTGTTGCCTATGATAACAATAACAAGAGTTTGTGAGAGAAACATACCCGTGGCACGATCAAACATGGCATCACTATGAAATCCACCGATGAAATATATCTTCTGATCGACTCCGACAATCCCAGCGTGATACCTCGGCGTCGGCACCCTAGTGACAACCTCCCAGGTATTAGTCCGCAGATCGTACGAGTCAATCGTGTCCACAAGGATCCTGTTCCCATTGTCCGCATCCTCGAACCATCCACCACAACAGTACAGCTTGTCGCCCATCGACAGCATCACATGGTCAGCCCTCGGCATCAACATCGCTGCTCTATCTTCCCAAATGCCTAGCTTCACGTTGAACGACACCATCGAAGCCAGCACCAGGTCTTTGTCGAGCCCCCCAGATATGTACACACTGCATCCCCAGGCGGCGCCGGCGTGTTGAGTTCGATAACTCGGTAGTTGAGCAATGCTGTCCCAGCTGTCCGTCTTTGGGTCGTAGCGCTCGCAGGTGCTGACGTCTTCTTCGCCGAGGGTCAAGTCGAGGTCGTCCACTTCGTACGCCCCGCCGATGGCGTAGAGACAGCCGAGCAGCACGTTGAGCGAGAATCGACAGCGTTCGCGTTGCATGGGCGCCATTGTCGTCCATTTGTTGTAGCGAGGGCTGTACCGGAATCCGAACGGGTGGATGTTTTCCTGCGAAAAGGGGAATTGGATTAGTTGGTTTGAAATTATTTCAGTGATTGTGGAACAATACATGTGAACATCTGGAAGAAACAAAAGCAAGAACCAACTATTCCTGTGGTTGATTTCCTAGGGAACCGATAGAACTGATATTAGGAATCACAATCGAAATCATTGCCATTCCTCAAACAAATAAAAATTCATCTCTTTCATGCACACAACAGCTCAAAAGCAGATATCTTTGCCTTTCTTGATAAGAGTTTTCAAATTCGAGTGAAAAGTGATCAAATTCAAATTAAAATCCATTTTTATTTAGTAGGTATATAGGCATCATACCTAAATTTTGCTAGCAGCTGAAATTTAAAAATTTCAAATAAAGAATGTTTTATCTTGAGGTACCATCATATAAAATTAACTAATAAGATTGCAATTGGTAATTTCTCGATACTCCAAGAAATATTTTTAGAGACGTTGAAATGGCACAGGCAGAAAACTAGGAAATCATCCCAGGACACACCCAGAGTTTGTTACAAAACATTATTCTACCACGAGTATGGATGCCGTCTCTTTAGAGAACATTATCAATTCTCACCTGCAACGACTGATTGAAGCATCCTCCAACAACATAAAGCTCATTATCCAGCACGGCTGTCCCAAAGTTGCATTGCTCCACGTGAGGGATCGAAGTCAAGTGCCGCCATTTCCCGACGCTGGGCAAGAAGTAGGTGATCTCGTTGGTAATGCCGCTAATGCCGAATCCGCCAACTTTGACAACTGCGAGCTCCATGCCTCGAGAGTTGACCAATGGCAATGTCTTGGGCACCGCGACGTCATTGACATCTCGGTGCCGATTCTGCCGCCTCGTCTCAGAGAGAACTTGTCTGTGTAGATAAACTTGGTCGACTAGAGGCTGTTGTAGCACGTCATCAATGTCCCACTGCGTAATCTCATCGAAATGAATCCGCTTTAAAAGTCCTTGGGAGCAAGTTAACCGCTTAGTAATGTCGTCAGTGTACAGCCATCGAACGACAATTCGAAGCACTTCCGACTCGGGACAGTCGACGGGAAAGTCACAGCTCAACAGGTGCTCGAGCTGTGAAGGAGCTAACCGATTGAAGTCTGTCGATCGAGAAAACTCCCGTAGGTGACCGCTCATAAATCGATAAACCCTCCTCCTCAACTGCGTTAGCGAATAGGTTTCGGAAATCGTCGCGATGTCGATACAATTCTCCAGATCGAGTTGCGCCTGCAGGTAGTTGGAGCAGGCTTCGACGACGGCGACAACTTGGACGTGGCTCGCCGCGGACAGCACGTCTTGTATGTTGGCGAGACTGAGTGCGAGCCGCGACGTGTAAGCGTAGTCGAGGAGGAGGCGGATGCCGGCGGCCGTCACGCCGTTGAGGCTGATCTCGCTCTGCCGCGACTCGCGCATGGCGTCCGTGCAGAACATCGCGCGGAAGTAGTCGCTGCACGATGCCAGCACCGCGCGGTGGGCCTGAAACGGAGACGTCAGCAGTTCGTTAGCAAAGATCATAGAGATGTAAGACTAACAGGTTAAAGTGGTGGTATTGCTTGCATTATTTTATTTCAAAGAAAGAATCAAAAAAGGAATTTCATGTTTTTTAAGTAATTAAGGGACTGATGTTAAGGAAAACTCTACAAATTTATCATGGTGCTTCAGAAAATCATTTGCAAATTGCATTAAACTGTTTTTGTGCTTCTTGGCAGGTATTTTAGTGACCATTCCACGGTTAGTGTGTTCTTCAAATGAATTTCTGTGCATTCCTGCTCAAACAAACTAAATAGGTTTGGACAGGCATAATCTGGCTAACTAGTTTGATAAACTAGGAAGTTAAATTTCATGTAGGTATTCAATTAATTGTACCAAGTTAAACTTTATTTAGGTAGGCAATGGGTACCTTTACAAGTTGGGGTGGTTTCAGGATCCGATTATCCCACTATGGATACAAATGCTAGAATGGATATTTTGTTTCTAATAATTAATACCTCTGTACATTCGAGTTTTTGCATTTATTTTCTAATCAAACTATGGTTTATGTCTTGTTTTCTATCAATATTATTGGTAGATTTTGGTCTACAAAATATATATAAAATACCTGCTAAAACGTGTTTTTCTTTCTTTTCCACCCATATCCTATTTGGTTTCTATTTCTGTTTTTTATTCATTTCAACACTAATTTGTTTTGGCCATCCCAGAAAACAACATCAAAACTCTTAAATGCATCAAATATCAAGTGATAGAGTATTTATTTGACAATTTGTTGTTTCCCATTTATATTGTTTGCAGTATTTGGAAGAAGTATTGTACTTCTAGCGGTCCATCGAGAGGTAGGTCAGTGCAATGAACAGCATTCTGTACTCTAGTTGTTCCGAATTTGGCTCGAATTGTTGTCGGACGCAATGCTTTTGCCATCTCTGGTGTTACAGGCCCACAAAGCTCACGGAATTTGGAAATAGTTTCGCTTCCAAAGCCCACCAGTTCCATAGCTATACAGGGACCAGACACCATTTCCTCGATCATCAGTCTGTAGTCGGCCAAAACTCCGTCATAGATTTCAAAGTGCTCTTCTGCATTAATTTTAGTTAAGTAAAACATCTCAATCGCTGTAACTTTGAAGTTTGCCGCTTGAATGTCAAATATTATTTTAGAGAATTGTCTCTCTCTCACAGCATGGGGCTTGATAATACAAAGAGTGCAATCTTTGAAAAGTGCTGTTGCCTTTGGACGATTCTGTTTATTTTCACCAGTGGTTGGGAAAAATATTTCTTTCTCACTTTTGTATAATTCCTTCGTTAAGGCGCCATGGACTGCATTGCGTAGTCGTGTTTCGCCATAAAGCGCCCTCAAGCTCTTGGGATTTTCTCTTCTCGCCACTTCGGGGTCAAATGGGCCCATCAATGTCCTCCACTTCTCTATTGCATTCTCAGCAGAAAGTTCCATTGCCATCACAGGTCCAGACAAGACATGAGTTAGTAGGGCGTTCACATATGGTTTTCCTTCGTGCATTTTATACAGCTCTTTTGCTATTTCCAGGTTAATCGTAACCATTTTCATGTTGACCATACTGAACCCATTTTGAACCACTGTATCGAGGACAATACCCATTTTGTCGATGGCATCGGGTTTCAACAACGCAAGCGTTCGCTCTAAGTTGGTGACCTGCTTCGCAGCCGGCTTCTCATTTATGGGCTGCAGGAAATCGCTCTGATTGTTTGCACAACCCATCTTTAGCAAGTTTTAGTTGATTGCTTGTTGCAGCAAAAAAATGACTCGGAGTAAAATTTCACAAACTTGTAAATTCACTGTCAAAATTTGGCATTTGAAATTATTTGGTGCTTGTTTCTTTTGTTCTTCAGACATCACTGCCTTCTAAGCATATGATTAAAATGCCAAAATTTCATCAAATGTAATCTATGGTATAATTGTATCACTGGAGAAAGCAGGAATAATATATACTGTAAAATAGCATGGACATCAAAAAGTGATGACAAAATAATAATAAGCACAAAAATAGAAAATGTGGTGTAATATTGATGATTTCTTCATTACTTTCCAGTTCAAATCTTGTATGCAAACAAATCTCTTGCCTGGTTAACCGAGCTTCCTAGTTTTATTTTCCAAGGCATACATATAATTCTCCTTTCTCGATTTCACACTGATTGGATGTTATGGTCCTATGCTAGCTCCTTTGTCCCAATGCTTAAACGTCATCGCCAATAGACCAAATTCAAAATCACCCATTCCACTTGGTCAAGAAGAAAGACAAATATAATCCCATAAGAATTCCATTGCCCCCCTAATTAATACAGTCTCTGGAATGGAGTTCTCAACGTGGTCTCTTGCCGCCTCGACCTCACCCTCCCCGGCTAACTGACCTGGAAAGCCTGTCCTTCGGCGACCAAGGTGACATCGAGCAGAAGGCCCTTCGAGCGGAGCGCGTTGAGCCCCACGAGGACGGTGCCCGTGTGCGACGGCGACTCGAAGTGGACGGTGTTCAGAGGGCGGTCCTGCAGACCCCACTCGCGCACTCGCGTCATCATCGGTGCTCGGAGTCGCCGCTGTCGCTCCCAGCTGCCATTCAGAGGTTACCGCCGCGCGTTTCCTTCTGCTGAGGAACCGGAAGCGCGTTAGGCAACATTCGGGACATGGAAAATGTGGGAAGGAAGTACTAGATGTACTGATGTCTTGCTAGAATTGAGGCGAGCACGCACGCACGAGAGCTAAGATTTCCTGGTCGTTGCTTAGAAATATCGTAGAGGAATGGGTGACTAGTGGATATAGAATGTGAACGCACCAAAAAGAATGATTTGGCGAGGAAAAGCGAGGTGATTTCCTCGACGATGACCATGGGTGACGAGGATTTATCTTCTTGGAGGGCGCCTACTCAAGCATGCAAGATGATGCAAGCAAATATATGTTTTGCTGCAAACACCATTTTACCGTAAGGTTCATATAATTTGCCAGAGAGTGCAATTCAACTTTTTGTGAATACATAGGTATTTATAGAATAGCCCATGCATTGTTTGCTTTTAAAGGTAAAAGAACGCGCCTAATTGTATACGGCTGAACTCCAAGATTGTGTAATAATATACCAAACATAAAAACATGCGTTTGTGGCTTATGATAAGTAAGATCTTTCTTGACATTCGAAAACAAAGCGCAATTAAAACTTTCAGCGAGCGCTTTTTTCCTTTACCTGCGATTCTAAGATTATATACTTGAGATAATGTGTGTGTAGGAATTCAATGTCGCACGAAGACAATTCGGTTAGTAGATCTAAATGAAACGCATGCGTTAATTAGCAAAACGAGACAATTATAAACACGAATCAACTAACGCAGGTGCGATTAGAGTGGCAACTTGTGTTCACGGCGATGCAGACTCTCGAAGCTCGAATTTCAACTTGCAGAGGTAACGAGCAGGTGAAAGCAATTTGCAGCCGGAAGATCCCGTCTCGTTCGCGAGTGCTATTCATTTCTGCAGATGAATTGCGCGTGGGAGGAAGCTGATAAGTTTTTTCAACAGCACACAACGGAGAAAGTGCAGCACACGCGAAATGCACCGTGCACACCCCTTCGAAGCCTGCTTGTTAGTACAATTAGTGCTCGCGCGCATTGTGTATAGAAATTAATTGCCTACAATGAGAATAATTTGTGTAGTGTTGAGATTCATCCAACGGGAAAAATGTGTGTACGCTTCCTCAGTTATTATATTAGGAAGTATTTTCCCAGACAATTTATCAATTACATTTAATCGGATTAAAAGCTGAGTTCATGAAAGCAAAAGTAACTCTACCTGAGATCGGTAGCATTGTCTATGCGTTTCCATAAATTGATAATCAATTAAATCAAGATTCACAGGAGAGATCGGATCCATTTTCTCAAGAAATACCGTTCCCGAAGTGAGTAGAAATTTTTTGAATATGCGCCAAGTTCTTGGTAGCTAATTGTCCAGCCTGAATCTGAAGGTAATGGCTACCTAGTTACGACGCACACCTGATTTAATGGCAATGCTCGGAAGGTGCGGTGCGGTTTTATTTACTAACCATTCAAACCAAGTGTTAGCATTAGAATATTACGGTACCGCTGTAAACACGTGTGCCGTGATAGACCGAAGAGCTAGCTTAGCTTCTATTTCATCGGCCACGAAAGTGGGCCAACGCGTCGTTGTTGGTGCAAACGTGAGCGACAAAAAACGTACAGTGTGCCCAAAAGAAACCAGTTCTTTATAGATGCATCCGATTCCAAGACGAAGCAAATTAAAAGAATTACATATCCTTGAGCTGAATCTGTATGCAAATCACTTCCCTGCGAGGCATGGAGATGCGATTGAATGAGTCGCAAAGCGGATGGATGATTCTGAAAGACACCGGTCGAAATGTCTTGGAAAGATATCAAAAGAGATTCGAGCACACATCAAAAGAATCTCGTTGCTCTTTGAAAATTGCACTCGGATGAGGAAATCGTATGGAAATATTCATTGAACTGAAATCATCGTCTGCGGTATTGAATTGCCAATGCATGTTCAGTGTTCAGAATTTGATTTCGTGCTGCTAATGGGCTAATGCCGCCGCCAGACCAGCCAGACGAGGACATAACAGATGAGTTACACAGCCTCCAAGTGACGCTAGGCTGACATTGATGTAGATGAGCGGTGCTCGATCGACACAATCGAGACGGCTCGAGATGGTCGACGCGACGGTTGCCTTGCTGCTGCTCGCTAGTTGGTACCAACTATACCAACTCGTGGTGGCTGAGGTCATTGGAAATAAACCGGTCACCGCCCGTTGCTATCAAGCGGCAATGGCCTCACCAGATCACAGCATCCTCCATTGCCAGACAATGCACAAAATGCCGTTCGTTTTAGCATATTTTTAAATGAACTTTTTCTGATTATATTGTGTTTCGTTTCCTGCTGTTCGCAATTATCAGAGAATTTTAGGTTTGAAAAGATGAATGCAGATCAAAATTTCGTTCCGCCAGGGTGATCGTGAAAATTTAGCACATCCAGCTTCATTGTATGTATATGCGAGAGACAATAAAAATGATATAGTCACTAAATTACGTGCCATTTATTTGTGACAAACACAATAGATTTGTTTGCAACCGGTGTAGAGTACGGGGTTCGATGCCGGTCTCATTGGAAACCACAACGAAGCATGCCATTTGGACAAGGTCTTTTCGATTCCTCGTCTGCTCGGACTCTGTTTTCTTGGCGTTTCTTTCACATCAATTGCCACATATCATGTTTCATAAGCCGCATCGCTGTGCTCAACTCCAAACATGGAGAATTTCACTTTTAAAACCCGAGTCATCTGTAAAGTGACTCGGCGGGGAATGAGAGACACTAACAACTTGGGTAATAATTATTATCTTGGTATGGACCTCATCTGTTGTGGGATTTTATCTGGGTATATGATATTATTTTGCAGAATAGGAAAAGTGAACAATACGGAAATGCACCCTAAAATTAACTGACCGTTCATAAGTGCATCCACTCGCGAAGCGGTATGCTGCAAAGAGTATAAGGTTCTAACATAACTAAGAAAAGGATTACAACATGTTTTCATGTTCCACTTGCTAAGTCTTCGTGCGCAGTTTGAACTGAACGTCATAGAGATTGGATGTCGTGTCTCACTCAGAATCTGTATGATAAAGACCACTGAAGTCGGTCAAACATAATGGGAAAAATTAAACAGGTTGCTAATGCTTTGCCAGGCAATTTTGATCAATAACGCAATGTGTATAATGGTATAACCGTGGGTTTTAGCGATATTTTCGCAACACATAGGAGCTTTGCATTCGATAGCCCGATGGGTGGTTCGAATGAGTCTGTCTACCTTTCGCAACCTTCATATGTGTGGAGTGCGCATGTGCTAGGGTAGGGGTTGGGGGGTGCACTTCGGCGCGCCAGACGAATTTGCGCACGAATATAAAATAGTATGAGGAAATCAATATTTGAAAACTGTGTCAAGTAAACAAAGGGATTGAAAAGGTCTTGCGTCCAATAGATAAACGTCTGGTTTTAGTATTTTTCCGGTTGCCTAAAATAGCAATTATACATATCTTTACTGTCCACATAATTAATTTTATGCTTAAATCAAAAGTACCCCATTATTTCAAGCATTGAATTTGTAAAATGAAACAATGATAAAAATTTTCATTGTTTGAATTGTCTTGAATGGTAAGCTATTTCCTACTTCCAAGCGTTCTCGTCGAAATGACAGTTGAAGTTTGTAAACATAGACAAGGACAATCTCATTGTCAACCAATTCCGTGCTTATTACACACAAAATCATATATTATACTGAGTTTGAATTCGCACTTACCTGTTACTATTTCAGCGTCGTTCTTCACAATCTTGTCACACATGGCGATATTTTCAGTTTAATATATGAATTCCCTCATGTGTGTACACTGAATGAGTCCGTCGTCTGACCGAAGCTCCCATGCAACCAACACACAACAAGCCGACCAACCAACCAACGACCATCTGCCAGTTCAGTGGATGCAAGCCTGCTCCATCAGACCAGACAACCAGACCAGACAAGATGCACTCTGTGAGCAGCCACAGAACGAAGCCGCAGCTGGCCGTTACGTCTCGCCATCTGTCTTCGTGTCGACGCTTCAAACACGCCGCCTTCGATAGAGTCGGTAATGTAGTGTGCGGCTTTGTCCACTGCCAGCGAAGAGAGAGTGCGTTTGGAAAATGTGTGTGAGAGAGTGCGTAATGTGTGAATATTTTTTTTTGGTTCTGAGTTGTGGGCACCAGTCATGCGGACGAATAATTTCGTCGACAGGAAATAAACGTATCAAACCGAAGAAAATCGCTTTATTAACAAACCTGATGTTTCTAAAATTGTTGATGTCCTATTTCGGGCTTCGTTTAAAATTAATTCGTTATTTTCTCTGATACAGTGAGAAGGTAAGCTAGAGGCATTTTATTTTGGTAAGGTATGAAATGGGATGGTCAATTGAAAGTACGGTTTAACTGGTGCCTCTCAAATATCCTCTCTCGGAAAAGCGAATATATTATAAGGGGTGGTTTTCAGGATTCGGTTTAGGAAACCCGACTAGATGTCGGGAAATTTTGGCTCATCGCTTTTGGTGCTCAAAGCCATCCACATTGTTTGTACACCAAAGCTATAGTCATTGACCTCTGATAAAAAGTAAAAAATAAGCTTTTTAGGTCGACAATACCTCGAGCACCAACGGGCAGCGTGCTAACGGGAGTTATAGCTGTGTAATATCTTCAAGCATAGGCATCGTAGCCACACCGTGCTCTCTTCTTATGTTCTCAAAGATTGTACAAATTAGTTAATTGCATGCAAGATAATTAAGCGGAAATGCAGCGTCCCCCTGTCCGTGATTATAATTATCACCCGCCCTTCTTCTCTCTCACGCGTCGCGTCCATGCCCCACAGAATGGCGTCAACGACATTTCATCCTTATCAGCAAACTGCCACCTAATCCGCCCCTAATAGGCCTGATCGTATTAATATCAGACGTTTCATAGGCGGTCTGCGTTTGAAAAGCACGTCGAATTCTCAACTGCCAGATGCTGCGTCTATAGGAAAAATCACTCGAGTTGATCTAGCTAGCCTAAACAGGTTGATAAAGGAAGAGTTCAAACAACAAGCGAGACAAAGGTGTACAAAGCATAAGAATGGAATAGAGAAAGAAAATAAAACACAAGGGAGAGCAAGTGGGGAGTAGTACTAGGTAGGAGAGAGTTGAGGGGGGTACACTCCGTTTGGCTCGTCGACTCGTTCGGTTGTATAGTAGGCACTTTGTACTGGCTTCGTCTCCTCTCCGCACGCAGTGTAGGTACGCGGAAATCGCCATCGACGCGAGTAGGCAGGTCGGCGTTGTTGGAAGTGCAGTGGAGTGTGGTGGTGTGTTCTTCGCTAGCGACAAACGGTGACATACAGACACTATGATGACGGAAACGTCGATTACTGTGCATCAGGACTCCGCGAATCCTGGACACAACAATGCGCAGCCTACCGTCAAAACGGATCCTGGACAGGGCCAGGGGCCATCGTGGTTGACGTTTAACACTCAATACTTCATGACCATCCCAGGAATACTGAAATTGGTTCAGCTGGTAAGTTTTTTTTTGTTGTGACAGTGGTCGTTTGCTGCGTACCTGGACGTCGGTTGCCACACGGTGCTGATTGAGTCTGTAACTGGATTAATTAAATTACAGTTATCTTTGTAGTTTATTCTTTGCACGTCAATGCGTCTAATAATAGCCCGCGCCATTTGTTTTTAAAACTAGATTATCAACAGGTACTACCTTATCACTTGCTAATTAATAATTAAATTCTGCATTATTACGACGGTAACCCCAAGAACTGTCAAGAATTTAGCCACATGCATTGCACAAACACCTGTTGGCTTTGCGGATTGGAAGACATGCAGCCTACAAACGTACGGCATCTACAGGTATATTGAAGAAGGATATACGTCGTAGGAATGCTGCCGCTTTAGGGCAATAGGTTATTATACGATCGCCTCCTCACATACGAACGTGTCCTGAAAAAATGATTGGCAACTTCCAAGGTTGTATTAATTATCAGAACTCTTTTAAATGAGACCATCTTTAGTGGTCGTTAACGCCTTCGGCATTGTTATTCTACGCCAGAACATTGGAATGGGTTGCCCGTGATTTTTAGCGCTGCCAATCGGTATTTTTGGTCCTGATTGTACCGTCACATGTGATGTGGACAAACACATGCATGCACATAGGACGTACTTTACGCTTATCACAGCCCGTGATGTGTCCAAGCCTTGTTATCAGCACGCTGTCATAAAATACTTATTATACGAATCATCAAGCGCAGGTGACCGTGGATGACTACTTCTTATTTTACGAATTTAAATGGGGTAATATTGTTGTAAGTCGTAATGGACAATCATAGTTTTGCTATGTATGTGCTGAGATGGTGAGATCTCAATTCATGTTTATTTATTTATTACCCGAAGTGGTGTGATACTTAACATCACGAACGCCCCCAAAGAGCAAATTTTTCATGCTTTTATACAAGCTGCCCGGTGATGATTCTAAAAGAAAATAGCCTTTTCACCAAATTTCGATGCGATGTTGTTGATCTGTGTGGTCAAGAATAAAAATAACCGGGTTGTTAATTAAAGTGATTGTCAAGCATGTAGAATCTTGTGTCAAAGCCAAGTGACTGGACTGGACTCTACGCTTCTTGCTCTAGATATTACTATGCGACAGTTGTCGCTGGCGTGACACAGATCGACGATGTCTTGACCGGAACTTGAATCCGATTTGATTTTGTGCTTCATAAAACCATTTGAACGTGAAGTAAACTGCATTGATTTGTGACAAACTAACTGGTGATTATCTGAAACAATCTCTCGCTCGTTGCACTTGAATCTATTTAACGCGCGTTGCCTTTTTATATATAAGGCCGAGATAAATCTCGAAAAATTTGAAACACGTGAAGTTGAAAAGTGTGCCAAAATGTGTCGATCTTTTGCCAAGAACAACGACGGCCATGTCCAGATTAAGGATGCGCTAAACAGATCGTTGCAACGACAGACATTTGAAATCCTACGTTTCGATATACGCACGATCGAAAAAAATCAAATATTGATGCCATACCTAAAAGAGAGATCAACTGGACATCACCTATGCCCTTGCTTTCACCACAAGGTCTTGGACTTACCATAATATCCAGGTGAACTCGAACATCAAAAAGCAAAAGAACAATTGATATCCAAGACCCTGCATGGCATGCAGTGTGTAGCATGTGATTTTTGTGATATGCATTTTATTTGAACGCAATGATTGCTATTTTCGTCACCAGAACCATCATAGAACCGAATGTTTTGATCTGTGGGTGCTAAACGAGACTTTCGCGCGTGCTTCTAAACACACAGAACGATGTTGCATTGAAACAGCGCCTTCGCCCACCCAAGATTACACGAAGTATACACACAATGGCCACACCTCTGCAGCCTGCACCCTACGTACGAAGATAATCATGTTTCAGCGAAGGAAGCGATTGCAACATTATGCAAGCATTAGCCCACTTAACCTCACAATGCTTTACAACTGGATGTAGGAAAAACACCAACACCAAGTGGACGTTTAATTATTATTCTTGAATCTGGAGTGGGTCCAACCAAGCAGGCGAAGGAGGACCGCGCTGACTAGAGCGAATTTTGGTGTGGGGCAAAGATAGTATGGGGCTGAACGGCGCGAGACGGTGGCAAATAGCGTTAGCACCACGATCTCATCGTGTTTTAAATAGATTGCCTCGATTGGCGTCGGAACTAGGAATGACCACAACTTATGTTGGACACTGCTGGGTTCTCAACAGTGCAGTGCAGTGCTCTTGCACTACTGCCATGTTCCGAACATGTTCCTAGAAGATTTGACAATCAGTCAGTTGTTGCAATGCCACTACATGCATCGATGGCGTGGTAATATGGTTGGTAGGTAGTGCCTAGTGGGCTCTCATTTATTGTTCATATTTTATGCAAATTGGTACCATATTTACTGAAAATATTTTTTTAAATTGGCAGCTTAAGTTAATGAGGAAGCTAGTTTGTAAGCTATGTGTGATAATTAGGAAGATAAAGCTATCGTCTTTTTTGTTAAAGCATAATGACAATACAATCACAACAAAAACGTGTACACTGGGAAATCTATTATATCTAATAACACTTTACAGCACGTTGTATCATAGGTTGTAGTGTGAAGGCCATTTCCAATTTTTTCTATAAAATTGCATGAAAATGAATTTTTAAAGTATCATTGCTCATTTTATGAATTGAACCATATACGCCAGTAAATTCCTCCTATTGGTAGCAGCTAACAATTCAGCTAGTATGCCTTATAGGAAGGAGTAAGGCGTATAAGGAGCTAAATAAGGCAACATCGAGTCTACCATTCACACACCTTGATCATGGAGACACCACTGACAGCGATGAGGCAACGATGAAACGCCGCGAACGACCACATATACGGGCATGTTGCATTATAAAATCACACACACACACACTTCAACCCGAAGGAAATTTAGAAATTTAAATCTCGACTCTTGGCTGACTGCAAAATATATTTTTTGATATGATCTTATAAGCGAGAAATGTCGTCTAGGAGCCAAAATGCTATGCGTGAGCGCGGCCTAGATAGCGACATGCTTTATTTTCGTACGTATCTCTTGATTATTCTTCGCATTGCTAATCACTATGGCCAGCGAGGGCGGAAATGCACGCGTGTGATTCAAACGGTCAGCCATCTGATTTCAGATGCAGAGAAGTGCAAGCAAAGAAGCTGCTCGCAAGGCGAACCTCTTTGGAAATTGCACAACGTTTTGCCTTGCGCCTGTATGCGCGATGGTGAACTATTTATAATAATTTCTTGATTTATACATAAATTGCGGTTACGTCAACTTTTCTCATGCTATTAACGTACCTATGTAATTTTCACCCATATCTCCTTACTGCAAAGGAAGCGATGTTGTCAATCTGTTTTTAGTTTATAGTTGTATTGCGAAGTCATAGAAAAAAATCACATATTTGCCAGAGATTTTTTATCACTATGGTGCATCTTTGAGGAGTGGTCACTTACTCTGTCTATTAGACTTTTAAAAGGTCGCGACCCTTTAACAGACATAAGCGGTGAAACGTAATGAAGAATATTGGGGTCAACGAGAGAGTTATACTTAGTGCGTTGCATAATGAAGAGGATTTTTTTTTCCGGGAGCTGGTGACTTATTTTTTAAACTGACAATTTGTGACTATGAAAAGGTAATTATTTAATAGTATTCCAAAATGGATAATCAGTCACGAACATCCGCTCAATTTAAGAGATAGTTTTAAGTGAAAAGTTTAGGGGCTAGTTATAATTACGCAGCCATTTTACTGATTGCTTAAATATTCTTCATCAATCCGTACTATTGCCGAGTTAAAATTTCAACCCGCTAAATTCAACTTGAAGAAATAAACCACCGTTTATATTATGTAAATACACGAGTCCATTCCTGACAACACAATTAGCTCCCCCAGGTGAGAAGAAAGGAAAACCTCAGCGATATAAAATAATAATGACGCAAGTAAATCAGATACCAGTTGCTGAATAGTGAATAAAACCTACCTCCTAAGCTACACCTTCGTGGGCGTTGCTGTTTACTGCTGCCGAATCAAGGCCAAGAGCACAGCATCTGCTACCGTAGCAGGGGAGAATGCAGATGTAATGAGCACCGAATTAACCCCGACACAATAGAAGTGGGTGTCCAGTGACCACAGTGTCACGTTGAGACTATTTCTTGCAATCTTGCAGGCACATGGAAGACCTGGGCGTTGATTATGACACAAATGTCAATTGTCAGTCACCGCACGTTTCCTTACAGATAGGCAGAACCAAATAGCAGAACCAAATAGACTATCCGCATATAGATTGGCATATTACATTCAACAAAATAAAAAAAAATTCATGATTTCCAAGCATTTGGTGAGGCATTCACTGTGTGCCTTTAAATACCTCATTGAAACCAATACATATATTATTATAGATAGATATGATAACGAAGGTCGCGGAATATGGAGAGTAAATGCAAAGAGAGACAGTAATTCTTGCTAAAACTTGCTGAAACAACTGTTTTAAGTGAAACTAGCTGTTAGCTCATACAACAAATAGACGTAGGCGTTAATGACTAATTCCTATGACGGTCACTGGATATTGGACGAGTGCAGGTGTGGTGGATGTAAAAGAAGCAGTGGCGTAATCATGCGTGTTTTTGATACGATTTCCTATTTATTTTGAAGTCGCTATTAAAGCCCACACATAATATTTCCTCGTGATCCAGATTATATTTAACCAAATAATTGTTCTACGAATGTCGTACCTGTATTATCATGCCTTGTGTTGGCTTATCTTTTGGAAGAGGAGGTTTAGCCCTAATAGAGTGCTGCTCCCTCTTTCGAATATCGACTAACAGCAAACTTCAAATAAAAAATAATTAAAGAAATACATCTAGTAAACTGATAACCATTGACAGATCATACAATTATATTTTCACATACACAGCGATACTTTCCATATTCCTCAACTATCCCTCAACTATCCCTCAACTATCCCTCAACTACACTGAAAAGGGGACTTTCAATTGCATTTCAAAATTGCTCCTCCCTGTCCCGCCCTACCCTATAACCCCCACTAACTCTAATCAGCGTAACAATTCGTGAATAGGTTAAATCAGTGTTGTTCAACACTTAATATCTTCCGCAAACAGCAAACAACGCAACTGATTCAAGTATCAAGCTGATTGTCCTACACAATATATATATATATATTCGGAGTGGCATAGAATTGAGAGTTGGACCACAGTCGAACGATGGAGGCGGATAGGGAATGTGATTTGTGTAGCTTTGGGTGGGGACCCCAACACCGGAAGAGTACTTCAATCGTGGCGAACGTCTGTCGCATGGAATAATATCATCACTTGCAATTACCTAACCATCAGACGTGATGGTCGTACACTTTACCAGTCCTTATTCACCATGCATTCTGTGTATTGCGGCCACTGACCCCATCTTACACTTTATAGAAGTATAAGTATAAAATGAAACAAGATATTTAATACAATGGCTGTAATCGTATCGTACGCTTTCGAGTGCCTTGCAGTGAATTGTGCATATCTAACAGTGTTATGAAGCTGAAGGCAAAGTTGTCGAAGGAAAGGAAGTGCGAGAACTGGTAGTTTCTAGTTGGTTCTAGTTGACGAGTTTTTACCTGTACGGATTGGTTATTATTGACATGACCTCCACTGTAGCCTTTCCGGTTTGGTTGGTATCAGAAAAATTGAAGGAATATGGAGATAACCGAAGGGTAAAGAAGATAACTAATCTAGCTTTTGAATACACAATGTTATTTCTCGGTGAATAGGTATTCTTAGATGATACACAAAATGATATGCACCCATTTTAAATCTATATTACTATAGAATTAAATATATTCCTTTCTATTGTCTGAAATACATAGAATATCATTAAAGTGGGCGCTCCTGGGAAGGAAATCCTTAAAAAACAATTAATTTTCTTAATGAGAAATTTCCCTGTCACGAAAGAAGAGTTTTAAAAGGGAAAATCACGGTACAAACATCAAAAGCATGATATAAATTATATGCAGTTTCCTCCCCAAACCATAATCTATATTTTCTTGCAAAGAAATTCCAAAATAATCAATCTTGTTTTGATAATGGCCATAAGAAAATAAATAAGGAGATGGCAAACACAGAAGTGAGTCCCAATGCCGAAAAATTCAGATAAGGGGCTACCATGAGGTTTACCATGGCGAACTTTTATCATCAAATCGTGGAATTTGGTTAATAGTAGATCATAGCTAGAATTCTAACTTTGATTCTACTTTTATATAAAAGTATGCCTTTGTATTTTTTCGAAATGCATAGGATTCCTCCATTCCTGTGCAGTATAAAGGGTGGAAACACTAGTGCAGGATAAAACAAATGAAAATCTTATTTTCCACAGTGACATTATATAATGCTCCTGACACTTGATCTACCAACAGTAATCAGTCTCCATGGCTGTCTGAGCCCGATTACTTTTCAAGGCCAAGATGATTTTGAGTTAATGATTTTCCTAACTCGTAAGAATTCCCTGGAATTTCACACATTTTATTTTAGGAGGCACTAATTGAAAGATATCACGAGCAAACCATTGGAAAGAAAACACATAATTCTCACGTTATATTGATCATATAAAAATATGTAAGCCTGCTATTGTGACAGTAGTGGCAGAGACACGATTGTGACATACGAGCAGATAAGATATTGACGTCTGAGATGTGACTATTATTTTAACCGTGCATTTACCAACGCATTTCCCAACGTGAAAGGCCATTGGGGTAGGCCATTATGTATTTCAATACTCTTTTCCGCAGAGTATGCGTATATACGATTTCATGTTCAACAATCATACATAGTTTTTTTACTGGGTTATTGAATGCTATACTTGCTGTCAACTTAAGATTTTCTCAAAGTTTCACAATGCTGTCTGCTTCAACAAGGGTCATTTGGTATCAAGTCAATACCCCAGATTGATAGTTTTTTTTAACTCGAGTACTCAGATTAGGAAAATATATGTGTCTTAAGCAAAAATTAACAATATAATTTGTCGATAATTATCTAAATCCTTTGCGAATGTGATGGGAGTGTACGCAAGAGACAACCAGCCATCACGGGATAGTGATTGATGACAGCAATTCTGACATCAACCCTTCGACTTTTTCCAGGTTTTCGGGATCATCTGCATGGCATGCGCGTCTCCAGCGAGACTCTCGGGAACACACTGGTTCCTGTTCGTCGCGGTCACCTCATTCATCTCATCTCTTCTCTGGGTTTTCATCTACCTGCTGTCCATCAGGGAACAGCTCAAGTTCCCCATCAACTGGATACTAACGGTATGAAATCGCGTGCAAGGTCCCATGTACTCAAGTAATGTCGTCTTATGAATTACCATTGCTACTGATTCGACAAGTGAGTGCTGGCCTAATCAGTGCTGTGTTGGTCCTTGTTCTAACGCTAAAATGTGCTTGCTTAACGATAAGAGACAAAGACATGTGCACCACAAGTAAACAAAGGGAAATGAAGGACGTGGTTTATAGCCTTCACAAGATATTAACTGCAATTTAGCTGCCGAAATTTGTTCCCGAAATATCGTCGGTGCAAAAATGTGCATTATATGTGCATCGATCTCCCATGAGAACCAATAAAATACGATAAATAACAATATAGATGAACACCAACCGTTCGTATAATACACTTAGTTACTGTAAAATATATGAAAACATCCAGTTTTGTCCTCCATTTCACAAATGCAGACATCCAATGTTAAAATTTCGTTTTGTTTTCCAGGAGCTTCTCAACACCACCATCATCACTGTCCTATACTTCATCGCGTTCATCGTGCAGTTGGCTATCTGGACTGATGTAACCAGTTCGTGGGGTGGCATCAGAGATTCAAATCTTACAGCAGGGGTAAGATGATATTCATTGTTTTATCTTCAAGTTTTCGCAACGCGTCTTTCGCAGTTTGAATGACTAAGAAATGTAAAGTTTCATGTAAAATCTCATTTACGAATGGGAAATACATCAAAATCATAAATATTAGTTCAATATTAAATATAATATTCCACCAAAATGACGCCCCTAGTTAGAAATAGAATTTTCTATAGTTTTGTAAGGAATACGCGGAGTGTATTTGAGTAGACACAATATGTGAATCACTGGACCAATGCAGTAGAGCAGAGCCTTTAAAAACCGTCTATAAAATCAATGAAAACAATTATTTCATTTTAAAAAATTATTTGTAGTTAAATGTTAAATCTATGTTATTTAAGACCGAGTTGTTGATCTATCTCTGCCATTTGGTCAGATACAGATACAATTAAAACTGATACGAATATTTTTTAATATCAAAAATTGAGAGAAGACTTTTCGAGATTGTCGACTAATCTTTGTTCGTGTTTTTTTCCTGCACAGTCTTTCGGTCTGTTCAACTTCCTCGTGTACGTGGCTGGTGCTTACTTCTTGTACCTCGAGTGGAAGGGGTCCCAAACAGCGAACTGATTTTCATCATATTAGTATATTTCATTACGTTGTGTCGCCACCGCTGTTGTTGTCACAATACGATCACTTCAGCCCAGCAAGAAGCAAGAAGATACTTCAAGCAAGAAAGAAACAACATGAAACAACATTTGCTATAATACTTTATGTGAAAGCGTTTATCCAAAACCAAAATAATTGTTACAGTGGTTGTTATTCGGTAATTCAATATCAGTGTTCATGTTTAATATATATTTTAATACAATCTTAGGGTGTTTTTCAAATATCCAAGAAAATGTTGTTTAATAATTTATGTAGAAATACGCAAACGATATCACATTTCATGATTAAGATCAGTGACACCTATACGCAAGGGTTTCTTGGACTCGGCACCTCCACTGAACCACAATGCATTTACATTTGGAAGATGGACGCTAGTCGGTTAGAACTCAGAATATAGCATTTCCCGTTGTTACTTCACAGTTATCTTACACAGGGTTGCTGGCATTTAGGAGAGCGATTTACGTTTTGTGCGGTTTTTAGTACGAAATAGATAACGGTATGAAAATGAAATCTGCTGGGGATTGTCTGCTGAATAGAAAGCAAACTATATAAATATTTGGCACACTGCATCTAAATTAATATGTTAATAACGATATTTAATTTCTCGTTCAGTGCCTCACCTGTAACCAGTGTAGTGATTTTGTATCATTACAGTGTTCCATTTTCGTAATTTCTTTATTGCCATTTTATAATATTGTCACCTCAAATCTACGAAATGTGTAAATATTCCAACTCTTTTACTTTCTTACAATATCCCGGTTAACTTTGTTAAATTTCTTATTCATTCGGTTATGAAATATTTGCGTCATTATCGCCTGTTTCTTCGTTCTTTCATTAATCATAGTTAGGTATTACAACGGTTGTAACTTGTAAAATGTAGATTCAGTTGCTTCATTAGTTTATTTTATTTATATCGCAAAGAGCCATCTTTTTTCACTTGCTAGACAATTTTAATAGAACATATTTTAGCAGTCCCACCTATTAATAAGTAAGAAATTTTCGTTGACTCGAAATTAATTAGTTCGGAAATGATGTTCTAAAAATTCGTAAAGCTGAGAGGAGAGATCCAATGCTGTTTTCAAAATTATGGTCGTTGCCATTTTCACGGAGATTATAAATATTTTCTATAATAACAATAAATGATGAATGATCACAACTCTGTTTTGTATTCGTGCTATACCATGTTGGATTCATAATTAAAGTTATGAAAGCACATTGTATTGTTGGCCATTGATGATACAATTACTGCAATTTAAATTAAATTAAATCCTTCCTCTATACCTTTTACCCAAAAAGTAAACTGTATTGACCTGCCAAGTCCAATCGCAAACCATATTAGAAAATTGCAATAAAATTTTACCGATACTTTTGCAAAATATTTTGCTGTGGCTATAGATTTTGGCTAATGGGTATATGTTTGATTTTTGGTGGCTATATATTGAAATTTAGGTTATTTCTTAAATGTTTTACCCTAATCGTTGTACCGAGTCTTCCGTACGAGTTTACTCTGTGCTATGATAACTTATAAGACATAGTTTTAGGGCTGCCAATGCCACTTGTCAAGACAGGTCGTAACAGTGATTACAATCCTAAATTTCACTAAAAGAGTGACAATTAAGACGTGGTCAGACGGTGACTGATTTGCGACCTAAAATCGACGAAATCGACATCTTAGGTATTCTACATCGCATTGTTTCACAGTTGTTTCAGTGTGCATACAATTAACCAACTTTAACTCCATTGATCTCAGCATTCTGAACATGACACTCCACAATCCCCATTTAGTGCACGGCTCAATTAGCGCACGGTTCAATGCCGGTCATTTTGAGTAATTTCAGTCGTTTGCCCAAAAACAATTAAAAATAATAAAGATTTTTTTAAGAAAGATTGAACATGATCAGATTTAGAAAAGTGATCAACAGTATGAAAATGTGTCTCAGTGGCAGCTATGTATGTTGCAGATAACCAAACATTTTATTAGGGTGCTAAAATCTTAAAACCATGCGTATCAGAAATTTTATGCAACGTCCAAGTGGTATAAATATATGTTACAGTACCTCGTGATGATAATGAAAAAACCTATACCTACAGTGTATCCGATTCCCAGTGATTTCAATACCAAAATAAAACTATTTCGATGATCCGCTGGTCCATCACGAATCTCGAATCACGATTACGAAGACAAATGTTGTTGGCGCCGAAGGGGGTGGGTGAGCGGGAGGATGAATCCGAGGAGAGGAAGGCCTCGTTGGGGAGTGGCATTCAGCGATCAAGCCCGTAGCCGGCAGGTTCAACTCAAGCGCAGTGTGTTACCAGCTACGACCGAGTCCACTGTTCCAGAAAGTACACACGGTGTTCACACTTCCTATCGCGTCACCCACGGTATGTACTGACAACAATTATGAGCATGTTGCATTTGCAGATGTTTTCAACATTGAAGTGGCACGTTTTTGAGGCTGCGACGTCAAGCGGCCAGTGTTTGGATACACCTTGAATGAATCATCAAGTGAAAGTGACATCGAATTTGAATTTTTCAACTACGCTAACTTAAATTTCTGCGGAAAAAGAGAATGTAGACGTTTATTGCACTGAGACAGATTTGTATTTGCTTTTGTTCTTATCACTGATTAGTTCAAATATTAAAGGCGATAGACGATTATGAGTAAGAAGGACAAGGTAAATTTGTATCAAATCGCATTTAAGAAGGTCGCCAGGTGGGAGTAAGCATTATCGTTTGATGACCTTTCCAAATTTCAAAACGTAGCAACGTGTGAAACGTCCCCTTTGTGTCAAGTCTTCTGTTATCGTTCAGTGCAATATAAAAACACGGGTTCGTTGTAACAAAGTCGCGCTTCTATTGCAGGAAAGTTGAAAGCGATAAAGTATAAACAGGTCTACCTATAGCTGGCGGGAACCAATGTAAGGTGTAAGGTGGGCCAGCATTGTCGGTTGGTTGATCATGGGAGTAAAAAGACTGCTGCGCTCCATATTGGCTCCCCTCACGCCAGGGGTTGATACATTCTTAGCATTTTTACCTCAATAACATTCCTAAGCTAGAAACGTCAGTCTCGTTAAGATAAAAATAAAAATATTGACACGGAACATTTGAAAATTCCATGATTTGATTGGTCAGGGATGTTTTCACCCCGTGCATCGATTGGTGATGTCATTGCTATTCCCAACAAACGCGTTTTGTTCGCAGAAACGTAATCGATCATCATGTCTCACTCCGTGACCATCACCAGGACCACGACGACTTCTTCGACGTCGGCAGTCATCCTGAATACAGGCTACCTCAAAACTGTTCCGGGACTCCTGAAGCTCGCAGAAACGGTATAATAACACATTAACAAATGCATTTACTTTGAGGTTGTTGATTTAGCTGCTTAAATAAACGTTTATTTCTATAATTAGTAATGCAGGAAGGCGTACCACCCAGATTCAGTGCCGGCACCATATGTCTTGTCAGAGCGATCAAAACAATGTGCATTGTTCATGTTAGCACTTAATTTATCGATAGATTTACCGTTTCGAAATCCGGAACCTGAACAGCATGCAACGCACCAATACCGATGAATCATATTGGCGGGATCAAATTTCCTGCGTGTGTATGCATGTTAATTTAGGGCAATGATTTCCATACTGCATTCTGGACGTGGTTATTTTTAGGTTTTGGACCAGAGGATGTAGTGTGAGCTATGACGTAGTAAGGCCCACAGTAAAGTGCTTGCTGCTCGCATCTTACTCCAGATTCCATGGGATATCAAATAGGAACTCTAACACATTTTCTTACTACAGCTGGGCGGTAGCCAACACGTTTCGGAACGTGATGTCATCTTCTTACAAACCACCCACTCTGTCCTCTCTCTCTCTCTCCTTATTTCTCTCTCTTTCTCTGTACACGCACACAGACACACACAGATATGTAATAAATTTATTTCACGTTATATGTTCTGAGGGTCATCATTTTCAATCTCATTGAGTGACCCACTGCCGTGATGGTCATTAGAAAATCTTGGAAAAAAATACATGGCAAGGACTTTGCTTCAAGCTATAGTTGGCGGTAAATAAAGAACATATATACTAAAACTCCGTCTTTTTAAAACTATAATCCCAAATTAACTGTGTGATATGATAAGACCAACAACCAAGAAGCAAATCGACATGAAATACAGATTCAGCGACGAAAAAAGAGGCGAAAGAATGGGATAGTTATGCGAGATAATCAATACCCCGACAGGCTTTTCCCTCCTTTTACGACCCAGGGGCGGAATGACGCGAGCCAGAGAGAAGTGTGTCGGTGGTCGTCGCCCTCGCATTACGTTGATTGACCTTATATTAGGTCACGCCACGACGCCGACGCCGACGTCGACGTCGGGCGTCGTCTCAGTTTCTGTGCCACTAATAGAAACCGACGCCGATTTGATTCTCTCTGTTGTTTTGCGCAGATTCTGGGTGCTGTGTGCGTCGGCATCGTTGCCTACTATTTCGGCAAGTACGTCAGCGCATACAGAGACACCCCCGAGTTGTTCTTCCTGCTGATATCAACTGCGTTCCTGATTGCAACCACCTGTCTGTTGCTCTCGTGCGTTTGCTCGCTGTCTACGGGGAGCATCATTGCCAAGACTAGCTACGTGAGTCAAAAAGCAAATATTTTCACGTGCTGTTTGAGCTTGGCTATTGCTGTTGCGTTGCTCTCATGTTAGTGAGCAGTATATTGGTTCGTTAGCTGTCAATAAACCCACTCGCAGGCAATTGTATTACTTCTTAGCGTGTGTTTCTTAGAAGAAATCGTTGATCCCTGGTATCATTTGTCTC
The DNA here is from genome assembly GCA_921293315.2 of Nemurella pictetii. Lineage (NCBI taxonomy): Eukaryota > Metazoa > Arthropoda > Insecta > Plecoptera > Nemouridae > Nemurella > Nemurella pictetii. The sequence continues at coordinate 25,605,230 of OV121115.1, forward strand.
AGATATAAATGAGAAATATTCGTGGGTGTCGTTCATGTCAAGCAACAAAAGATAGAAAAGCTCAATCAGCGGTAAAATGTGAAGCACTGTTTTCCTTGGTTTTATCTTCTCCAATTCTATACAAAAATTACACTCATCTCCCTGCGTTTCTGACCGCACAACTAGTATTTATAATATTATTTTATTTTATGGTCATATATACTTGAGCATAAATTGCATCACATAATTAAACCTAACGATATCACTTCCCATGAGTGGCAAACGGAAAGTGAACTTGATAACGAAATGTCGCCTTGCCCCGAAGCTAGGAGTTGTTGTGCGTTCTCAATTTGGCATCTCCATGAACAAATTGAGTTTCTTCAATAACGTCTCTTCTCGCAATTTTTCCGATAAGTCATTTTCAATAAAACTGTACATGTGACGTGACTACTAATGAATTCAGCGCTTTTTCCATTCAACAGTTTTACTACACCAAAATTATTTATGGCAATATTTTATTATCCAGTTAGCCATAAAGTGCTGGAGAGTGCATGGCTGGGTATGAGTGGGCATGCCTTTAACAAGCTATTACCACCATTACCTCATTCATTGTTTCATTGCAGGAGGTAATCTACCACAGCGTTGCCTTCCTTCTGTACTTGGCCGCGTCTCTAACCTTGCTGGTCGAAGTCAATCGCTACAGAAGCCAATATTACTCGTCAAAGTATGACTCGTACTTGGCTGCAGCGGTAAGAATCTTCAAATATCTCCGAGGTTTAGAACTTTGTTGCTTTACAAATGATTGCTAATGCGATTGTTTTTATGATAATTTATCGAACACTTTGTATTACAAACAATATAGCTCATATTGTTTTTAATTGGCGTATTAGCGTATTATCGTATTAGAGATGATATCATTTTGTAGTTTGCTAAAGTGCCGGCTCTGGCCACAACAGTATTTTCCTAGCTAAAGTTATGTATAAGTGTAGACTTACACAATTTTCATCGATTCATTTGTAACAAATTCTTGCAGAATTTAAAATAATTTTCTTAGTATAATGAGAAAGAAAATTTACAAAAATTTTATGACTAACCATGATTGACTTATGTCATAAGTTTTTAATTGAAATAACTCGTCGTTTATCTGTTTCTACATCTGTTTGTCTCAATTTGCAGATCATCGGGTTGGTCAACACTGTCCTTTACTTTCTGAGCGCGTTCTTCGCTTTCCGAACTTACCGAATGCCGTAAGCTAAGCGGAAATCAACTGAAATCTCAACGTCTTACGATTCAATCGTTGTCCACAAAGGAGTAAAGGTCCACAGCGCATCAAGTGACTTATAGAAAAAGATGTTTTACTTTTCTGCTATGTACAATATATTTTATTTTATACGTATTTTATAAATAATTACTGCGTTCCAATCTGCCTTATCATAAAAAAGCTAATGTATTTTTACGGATAGATTTTTTTACTGAGTACTTTTAAACAATCCCCAAAATAATCAAAAATCAAGCAAGCTGCGAGCCCGCGCCAATACCAAAAACTACGAGTCACCAAACGCCATGCTTCCAAATCACACATTCAATTTACAGCCTTTGTTGGTCATTGTTGTCAGTTATGAATAGTTCAAACTCAGTACTCGCGTATCAATGCTCGTATGACGTATAGGAACTCGAACGAACCGCAGGCAACATTTCAACTTGCCACTGTGTTCAAATAGATTAGCAAGCTTGTGAGACGATCACTAATTTTAGATTTATTCGCATGAGTGTGCATATGACCATTGAATCATCCATTGATGTTTGTACTTTGAAACAAAACTAACTCATTAAATTTTGTTTGTAACCAATTAATTTTCATGCATTGAGTTCTTGAGCCCAGTTCTTTGACCGTTTATCCAAATTCCATAAACATATCGTGAAGCGTGTTTATCTGCCAAAAGTTGGTACGGTAGGGTTTCTTATGCGCTCATTCGTTCGGCAGTACATTTTACTTGAAAGTGTGAAGGGAAAAATAAGCAATCAGTTTCCGACGCCGACAAGACTCTACCACAGCAAATCTTTGTACATGAATGTGTGCAGAAAAGCCTAGGCGCAAGGGGTCCGACAAAAACCAGAGTCAGAATTCGAATCATCTCTAGCCTGCGAGCGGCACTACGGCATCTCATTGAACACGAACGTGTTTAGGAAAGTCTATACGCAAGGGGCAAAATTTTAAAGGCCAGATTCATTGTCGCACTCGTGCATTTTCTTAAAATATATCAATCTGAGAGAGCCCTGAGATTTAATCCGCACATGCATAGCTTTCCACTCACCAAAAATCTTCGTTTATTTTTATCGGTTTTGGATATTTAGACTTGATATCGATTGACAATAATTTATTGCCACTTTTTTCTGACCAAAAAAATTAAGCTTTAATTTTTTTATTAATTCGCTACTTTTAGCGTTTGCTTTTCAAGTTTATTGGAGATATTCGACCTACCATGTGGGAGAGCTAGCCGCCGTCTGACTCGTGCTATGTTTAGATTTGTTTGGGGGAGATTTCGGGCGATGATCTTTCGACTCTCATTCCTGTCTGCGTGCCGGCAGAACGATCATCACGAAATTTTAGTTTTATTCGAATCCAGCAACTTTTTAATTAAAATGGCCAATCGAGGACAACCCCATGTCGTGACGATATCTTCACCGAGAATGGGCTATGGGGGTGGCGGGGGCGGTGGCGGGGGCGGCAAAGGAATCCAGTGCTGTTGTTGCCGATGCTGTACCTGTCTCAACTTACAGTATTTGACAACGCAGAATGGTCTCATCAAAATTGCGGAAGTGGTAAGTAACGTCATTTTCTAAAGACATTTGTTGCAACATCAACAATATAATGTTGTTCTCAATGTTCTCAATGTTCTAGGTCATTCATGTTTAGAGTTCAAAATCAATTAACAGATTATAATCACAGCTAACAGAATTCCGTCTTGGCTTTTCCTTGAGCTTGGATCAAATCGATACTTTATTTTCCCAGTGATATCCATCAAAAGTACATGACTAACCAAACAAAGCTTTTAATTGAAACCAGTTAAAACCAAACGGTATGGGCGCACTACAATTTTAAAATTTTCACCCCTTGCTCAACCTTTAAACTTGAAACACATCGCACACTGTTTTTTCCCTGGCAAACCCAAGTTTTTCTACATTTTGCCCACGTGCGTCTATTTCCATCCGTCATCCGTCAGATCCTGAGCAGCATCTGCCAGGGGTTGCTACTCGAGTATGGGATGGCCTACGCTGCTACGATCGGCGTCGCCTTCAACGGCTTCCTCACGACGACGGCGTCCTGTCTCATGACAACCACCATCCTCCTCTGCTGCTACGTGCTCTCTGACAACTCATTGCGGCTCATTCGGGCGTCACTTTTCGTAAGAAATACGCTGTATTCCTTGTGCCAGACCGTTGACGAAATTTTAAGCACCATGGATTTTTCAATGACTTGATAATTACTTGAACGAAGAAATTGAGAGAAACTTATGAAAACATAACCTTGCACGTTTTAAAACTTTTCATTTGAAAGCTGTTGTCTAAATGCTTAAAGAAAAAAATGTGTTTTTTGGTAGGAGGTGCTGTTTAACGGCGCATCGGCGTTCTTTTATTTGTCAGCGGCGACTTATCTCGGTTTTGCCGTCCACGTGTTCCTCTGGCCGATGTACATGAAGATGATTTTCTTCCAAGCGTACCCTGCTATGACCGCTACTTATGTAAGTGCACATTAAGTACTGTGATTTTCGCGCTCTGTGATCATTTCCTTACGAACATAACTGTCACACAGCATAGAATCCAGGTTAACACACTGCATATGACTGGTATTAACATCAAAACTGAGCGACAGTCATTTATTTGCGTGAATTTTTTCTTTCAGATCCTTGGCTACGTTTTGGCGGGACTTTATGGCGTGGATGCTTATTTAGCGTACAAACAATTTAAAGGAATTCGATAATAAATTACACTATCGCTCCATGATTGGCATAATTACCAAAGAGCGATGAATGCATTTACTAAGTTCCCGAAAAGTAGCATTTTTACAGTACATTATCATATTTATTTAAACTATTATACACGGTTGTTTTTATACACTAGTCATATTTTTATACGCATTTTTGTTTTCACGTTGATCAATAAGATAAGTCAATAAACATTAACTTTTCACGCTGCTTTTAAAAGATTATAATTAACGACGGTATTCCATCAAACATATTCCGCTACAGCCGTCACACATTTCCCATTAAAAATGTATGCTCCCAGTTCCCGGCATAAGCACAACAGCAGGTAAGACATTAGCTGTACTCCCACCGCGCCTAGGTGTTATTATTACCATAGCATAAACAGAAACACGCAATCGCCAACTACCGCAGTTCAAGTTCCCGAGTGTTGTGATCAAAGGTAGTTATACGCGTTCCGCGTGTCAACGCTGATTGCCGCAGCTTGTCGCCCGTCGCTAGTCTGAGCCATAACGAAAGACGTGCCCGCAAGCAAAAGTAATGGCCTATTACGCATGCATTTGGCAGCATACATTGTCTACCAGCTGATTATTGACTAACGATGATACGTTCAAACGTTTCCATGATAACCTTCGCTCTGGGCTTTCTGAATCATTCACATCACATTCGATAGACAAGACTCACCGACATCGACATCACAAAACCAGGTAAGATTCGCTAAAATTCACGCATTTCGCTATTAGAAAATAATATGCCTGTGACGCATTTAGTGACGATTCAGCACGCACAGAAATAGAATGACTTTACGCATAACTAGCAGCACGGCTCGAAATCTTTTGGACTGTATCGTTGTTTGTTCGCAATTGCAGCCGCGCCGAGTTGTTTTTAATATAGATGAAGCGCATAAAGCCGTGTGACAACTCTAGCAGATCAACTGTTATAAAATTCGTGGTCGAAGTTTGCGAAAGATTCGGTTGCAATCCGCATTGCGATTACTGACCCGAAACACGTTTGACCGATCTGGTTCAATAATTCACAGTATTTATCAGGTAGATATACTTTGGTCAACTCTGTTTATTGGTGCATATCAGTTTGTCTCGGATATGTAAAAGCCCGTTTCTTATCAGAACCCACCTTTATGTCTATTATCTTGTTTTCTTTCTGCTATCGGCACCGAATTTTGAAACATGAACACAAAGTCTCTTTCGTACGAAGCTCAAATGACAATTTTCGCTAGCTCCTAGAAATGCATAGAATCCCTCTCACTTCTAGACATTTCTTTACAATTCCGTCCTAGGTACCGCACCATACAAGATACCTGCGCACCTACCTTTTGTAACTACTCTCATTCACCCAAGTCCAACATAATGAAAGTTACATCCTTCCCTTTCTTATAATTTCTATGCTCGAAATGAAGGTGCATTTTAAATTTTCAAGTGTATACACACAGGGAGTGCAGTTTCGTTCTCGAATGTCTGAATGATTTCAAGGCATGTAGGTCAGTGTCTAGAAGCTAGATAGCTATAGCTGCCTGCGACTAGCCTTATGGACTGCAGTGGTGCTGTGCTGTCTTTAGTGTCAGGAAGTCGGTCGGGCTGTTGGTTCGTCTATTCGCGCTGCTGTTCAGATTAATTTTATTGGCGATCTCATCTGACATAGGCCGGCACGGATTTCTCCAACGACCAGCAACGCTGCTGAGTGCTGATCTGTTGGACATTGACAGCGAGGACCACACTGCAATCCACCTGTGATAATGGCGTACGATTCGCTAGCTGCCGAAAGTGTTGATACAACGTGGACACGTGAGTTTTACATGTTTTACGACGTTGTGAATGTGTAGTTTGGCGTGGTTGTTTGTTGCGGTTATCATTTATAGCTAGGAAAGTTTTGAATTTCTAGCAATTAAAAATTTTACAAACGCCAAGATTTTTAACGGATTGGTTCAAAATTGCACTAATTTCTTTCCTTTCGTTATTGAAGTATTTTATCTAGATTATATGTCAATATTGTCTCATGACTGTTTGATTTCATACAAAATTGGGATGAGATTTTAGGCCCAATCCACGTTAATTCAATCGAGAACATGAGTATGAAATGTGCTAGCGTCCGGTTTCCGTATCCGCAATGAGAATCATATCGTAAAACAACGCGTGGTAAACCCAATCGCCTGCAAATGTCACATTCAGTCACAAGTCCTGACGACAACCATTTCCTTCCTTGATAAGCATGCATTTGGTTTTGTATTACGTTCACTTTACAGTGGTAAGAAAGCAATATGCGATACAACGTTTTTACATCATAGTGGTTCACTGATCAACACGTATAATACATAATTATTATCCAACGTGACTTTTTAGTAAAAAGACCAGCGCGCCAAATTTTCAAGAAAGCCATTCCCGAGAATTTGTAAACAGCACCGGTGGTCAAGCACGTACGAGCAAGGTCACACCAATCACTCTGTGCATGTCGTTAGTATTCACAACTGAAAATGATAACGGGTCATCTATGGCCCCATTATTAAACTGCAATGAGAGTAATCTCTAATTAGGTACCAGACGCGCAAAGTCTACAAGAAAGAGCCTTTAGAGGTCAATATTTAAAAAAAAACTTGCGATTTTGTAATGCAAATCATGCATTTCGCATTTGGTTTTACCTGAACTGGCTGTTCATCGATTTCTCATTCTGCTAAGTAACTTGTTCTGAGCACACAGCATACCAGGAACTGAGCAGACTTTTAAATGACGAGTGATTTAATTGGAAGAGGTACTAGTTACGTTGCAGCGTTTTTTGGGGGGGAGGGGGTGAAGACTGTTAGATCTTTTTTTTGAGATTACAAGCCATCGTAGCATTGTGTGTATACGTTGAAAAATCATTGAACTTGCCTGTCAACAAGTCATTAATTGTCTTTGATTTTTTATTATCTTGCAGCTGTGGATGTTTGGCCGCAAGATGATTTCGTCATGAACCACACGAAGAGCAATTCGAGTCTAACAGAAACGACTAGTGGAGCAGGAGGTGACAGTACGCATGAGATATTCATCCTAGTCGCGATCATCATTGGTCTACTTTCGGTTTCGATAATTTTATTCGTCACGGCTTTCATAATTGATCGCAGATACCAGTAAGTGAAACACACATCAAAATGCATCTTATTATATTCACTGCTATAATTGGTATGGTAAAATAGATAGGTATTCAAAAAGAAAGCTATAATTAATAGAATGATTTTTGAAATTTGACGTGAATTATTGCTTTCCAGGAGACTGAAGGAAGAGACAAGTAAGCCAAAGAGAATTTCACAGAAGAAGTCGCGCATTCCTGTTTTCATAGCCAATGGTAGCTCGAACCACGATGCTCTTGCATTTGCGAGCGAAATGTGCAACGAGAATTCTGCTACGGAGGGCGTTAAAATAGGCGTCGACGACAATTGCTGACGAGTAACAAGTACCTTGGCTTGTATAGAAACTTGTAAAGCCAGCCAGATGTTTCGTCGTGTGACAGTTCCGGAGAACTCGTCGCTTTAGCTTGTTACATGTTGTTTTTTACTATTTTTATTCTGCATAATTGCACAATAGCACGCACACACAATGGGTACTTTATATAAAATGAGCACGGTATCTCTTCCACCTTTAAGATGTTGAAGTTCCAGCTTCAGTTCATGTAGCACTGTATGTTATGTTAGTGCAGTAGGTAACTATTCTAAGAAAGCCGAGAAAAGTCAAGAGCAAACCAATTGAAGAGCAAAGTAATTTGCATGCTGGATGCGGAATGGATGCAGATTTGTATCGTGAAAGTGAGAATATATTTTCCACGTTGGATCACAGATGAACTGTTAGATATATGGAACTATCGGATGGATCTCAAGGACTGCTAGATATTTAGGGCTAAATAATTTATTTTAGTCTAATTCATTTTTGATAATTTTTATACGAGTGCAGCATATACATTTTTATTTCTGGTATCAATAATTTTATTTTCGTATTATTGTCGAGTACAAAAATAGATCTAAATTTTGTGCACTGTTAAGCCTTAACCAAACGGCACAAATTATTTTGAAATTGTGTGCCCATCATTCATAATCATAGCTAACAATATTTCCTGGACCTCTTACGATATCATTCAATACTCAACATCAAAATAAACATCCCTATACTTATCACAAAGAATCGGCTGAATATATTATTATGTAACTTGATGAAATTGAAAATTGTTTTACGTCAATCATTCATACTTAGATGAGAGCACGAAGCATTTTCCAATCATTGTTTAAAGTTAATAACTATTCCCTCTAAAAAAATGGTTCGTTTGCAATCGACTTGGACGGAAACCATTTGTCGCCTATCTCCTAATTCGCTTCCATAACCCAACTTAATTTCAACTTGCATTTTTCTTCATGCCTGTACTTGTCAGTCAAAACTGTCCACCCAATCTCTTATTGCAAGTAAACCAATTTATAGTTAGCTGCAAAAACACCGAAACCCTTCCACTAATTCCTTAGACCTAAAGATGTAGTAATTTCATGCACCTCAGAGCTGAAACTCTTTCTGGGGACGAAAGTCAATACTACCTCTTAAGGACTTGAAAAGATTGCAGGCCAATAATAATTCTGAGCTCTGAGCGTCGATGAAAATATCCGACAACCACTTCCACGAGACGTTCCACATAATCAACACCACTCAAATTTGACCAAAAGTCGGTTCGTTTTCCGAGCTTTACACGTTCTGAGGCCAAAAGCAAAAGAACCAATACTTTGACCAAGGTTCACAGTCGCAACCAGCCTCCCAAAAAAAAACATCTTCAGAACTGTTCGAGAAAAAAATACGACGACAACATCTCTGCCCAACTTGACCAAATATCAATGGAAGCACAGCTTTGACGTGCGGTGCCACCGTCAAGAGATGCCGATGTAGATAGGGGTTCTAGCACTTACCGAGCACCATGGCCAACAATGCCATGCGCACGTACATCCCACACTCTGCCTGCCGGAAGTACGCCGCCCTGGGGTCCGAGTCGAACTCGGGGCTGATCTCGAAGACCCGTGGCAGAGGGTGCATCACCACCATCTTACGCTTAGCCTTCGTCATCAGCTGCGGGGTCACCACGAGCAGGCCACACGTCTGAAAGAAAATTGATATTGTCTTCATGATCAACAGTTGCCTTTATGGCCTTACCGAAAATTAAAATGGCTATTGGAATGGCGGTGCTAGCGTAACCTGTTAAGACTGCCCGAAGATTAAATGCCTGTCATTTGGATTTCACATTGATGTCATTAGGCAATAAGAGGAAAATATTTATACTTACCTAACCTAACCCTTAACTGTTAACTTGTCTCATTAGCCCTGGAGGAAGGATTATTGTAAAATATGGTCCATTACACATGGTCCGCAACTTCCAACGGGCTGTTTAGGTGAAGAGCCTAACTTGTTGTTCAATACCTTCTCCTAAACGCAATTGCATACCTTCTCGTACTCCTCCTGCGTGGCGAACCGCTCGCGCTGTATCCGCGTCATGTACAACACGTCCGTCTCCGGCAGCACCTCCTCGAGACTCAAGTACTCGGCCTGCGCCACCCCCTTGGACGCGACATACTGGATCACGTCTAGCGGCATGCCCAGCCCCGGCGGACTGACGTAGCGCAGCTGCACGTTGTAGAACGTGAGCAGGCGGGCGAGCGAGTGCACGGTGCGGCCGTGGCGCAGGTCGCCGACCATCGTGATCGTCAGTCCGTTCACCGTGCCGATCTCCTCGCGGATCGTGAACACGTCGAGCAGAGCTTGCGTGGGGTGCTCGCCGGTGCCGTCGCCGGCGTTCACCAGCGGCTTGCGGCAGAACTGGGCGGCGCGCTGTGGGCACATCGTGGGGGTTGGTGGAGGATGAGCGATGGTAATATTGAGAATGATTGTGGCAATGTATTGTTTTCTAAATATTGTTGACGACCCAACTCGTGATTATTGGTGTTTAACGGCGTTCTGTTTTGACAACTGGCCCTTTGGCACTGGTCTAATGGCGTCGGTGAATGAAATGGTGATGACGAGGGTGATGATGAACCTCACCTAGCCTAGAAGGGAGGAGGGGAAACTCGGTGCACGTAGCCTATACTTCTGTCGGAAAGCACCAAGGGGACCACCGGCTTTAAGTCCCTTCTGAAGGACGGAACAACTCGAACAACAGGATTCCTCCACTAATCCATGCTGTTGACAGGTTGATAAGCAAGGCGAGTAAAGTTGTCGTCCTAACTTCAAACCTTCCAACCTCTCTCCCGAACAGAACTGGATCATGTGCATGATGGTCATCCCATCAAACACCCGACTCAGCGCGATGTTGCTTAAATTCGGTGATCTCACGAGAACCGGTGTTTCCAACATGCCAAACCGTTCGGTACCCAACTGTTTTTTTTTTTAGTTTTTAACACCATTTTCTCCAAAGAAAACATTACACCACTGCCAGGCTACCATGGTCCATTGACCATGAGGCTGGCCGCTTGTTGCACAGCTTCGATCAATTTGTAATGCCTGTCAATCAAAGCCCTTGGAACTACGAATTACTATTGAGTGATTCCCTGATCTGTTGTAATGTTTCTTGTGTTTGCAAAAACTTGCCTTTGCATGTGCATATGATACACATCTGTTTCTGATAGTTTGCATTGTGGCTATTCATCAATGACGTCAACCACATTTGGTCAAACAATTTACCAGAACGACACCTTATTTTTAAGTGAAATGCAGGGGAGTAAAATCCTCCTATCCGTGTGAATGGATGGATGATGTTCTTACCGCGACTGCCCCCGGCTGCGGATGGCGCAGGACGACCACGTCAGCATATCCCGCCATCACGGCGACAGAGTCTGCAGAACAAACAGCAAAATCGATCAGACCATGTCTGATGCCAATGCACTTTGATACTGATAATGCAACTGAAGCACAATTCATCGTGTCTTCCGGTGTTCATTCCGCGACTTTTTACCTTCGAGGGTCTCGCCCTTCTTGACCGACGAGCTGGTCTCGTCCATGTGAATCACCCTCCCGCCCAGCCTCTGCATGGCCGCGGAGAAGCTGCAGCTGGTGCGGGTGCTCACCTCGTAGAAGATCGACGCCATCACCTTTCCCTGGTGGACCACAAGACCAAAGATTCAAACACACTGCCCTCGCATGAATACTATTGTTACTGACAGCTTCAGCACTAAAGTGCTAAATTAACGTTCAAATTTGGTATTTTCGTCAACCTTGGTCAATTCTATAAGTTAAAAAACACAAAAAACTACTAAAAACGGTTGTCAACACTAACAACGACACATTTATCAACAATGTACAGTCATCGTTCATACCATGAATAAAGATCAATAAATACATGTGAAATTACATTTGGTGTTCGTGGCCGTAGTGGTCGAATGAATTTGGTCAAGAATTGCCCTTGGTGCACATCAAACAATCAATGCTAGACCGTCACATAGATAGACAACAGCCACCATACAAGCAGACACGGTGGAGACACCATTATGTCCCAAGCCACCGCCACGGCGGTCGTGTCCGCTCACCTTGAGTATGTGATCGAGCGGCCGCTCCTTCAGCACGAACACGCGCAGCGTCTGCGCCAGGTTGAAGATCTCGTTGAGCTGCTCCTTGGCGAACACGCCGACGCTGAGCACGTGCTGGCCGGCGAGTCCGTGGCTGCACGTGGTCGGCGGCATCGCGATCACCGGCGGCACGTACAGGTTGGGGTTGCTGTCGCGCAGGAAGGGCGCGACCGGCGACGCGCTGCGCACGCCGGAGTGCTGGCGCGGCTCGGACGTCGCGTCCAGGTAGGCGGAGAGCTTGGTGCTCGCGTCTGCCGCGGGTCGCGCGAAACCGTCTGCAGCGCAGGACAACGCACGTTCATCGCTCGGCTCTTTGGTACATTGCAATATCGAATTTACCAAGACCAAGACTGCTTTTGGGGTGAGGGGGATGTCTGATTTCTAGTACTGAGCTATTGATTGCTCTTACCTATAGTTGTCATTATTTTAAATAGTATCTTTGCATGTGCTTACATCGACTTGTCTTAGTTACTATTTTAAAAGCTAATTTAATTAATTATATTCATATTATATATATATAAATTATAGATTATAGAAATATATAGTATATGTATAATTTATTCCCAGATATATTGTTTTTATTTGGGAGGGAAATAACACTACCCAATGAACACGATTTAAAATGGACATGTGATGGCAAGAGAAGATTCCTTTTTTTAAATCAAATTAATACACATGCTTTTTTACCCCCTTTTTGAGAATCGGCTATAATGAGGCAATTGGTGCCAATAAGCATGGATATCAGCTAGAATCGGGCCTGGTCTGTCACTTATAGAATTCACCCTTCGTTGACTGAGCTGTGGAAAAACGTGAGAGTGTGCTAGGACTAGGAGGATGGTTAATCATCATGAGAATATCAAATGATTTCACAGGCTTTAAATAGAAGAAGCCCCCTAACAGAAAACGCTGGAATCGGCTAGAATAAGACAGTGTAGTTGTCTGTGTATACTGCTGTTACAATTCGTGTAGAAATCAGCTAGAATGGGGCATTGCCAATGTAACTGTGATAGAAGTTACCCTGTTGTTGACGACGCAGTGGAAAAAAACGTGCAAGTGCGCTAGGAGGAACCCGAGGGCGGATGCTGTGAAAGCGTACCGTGCAGCGCCGCGTCCGCGTCCCAGCCGTCCGCCAGTCTGCCGGCGTCGTGCTTGTCGGCGTCCCTGACCAAGCCGCCCAGCCGGGCGGCGTCGCCGGGAGAATACTCGAGGCTGGAGCTGGGCCGGCTGCCCTCCGGCTGGTGCCCGCCGTGCAGCTTGCCGCCCTTCGTCTGCCACTCGCGCACGTCCTGGCCGAACCCGGGCGCGACCAGCACCTAGTCCCCCCGACCACACACACGCCCCTGCTTAGCTACATCGCTAGAGGACGGCCCTCGATCTACCCAAGCCGGCACCAAAGTTTCCACACGATCTGTGTAGTTTCTATGCAAAAAGTGCGTCTGCAGTTTGACTAGCTATACTTTTCTTTTCCATCGGAGAGCATTTCATGGAGGACACGTGCATGGGGCAGCAACTGTCTAGGCACTACAAGAAATATATACCTAGCTCGTCACTAGGAGCAAATCACCTGACATATCACTAGGATTGGGCAATAACTAGCAGTAGCCATAATTTCAACCACATAGCAGCAACTACTGGGGCCACCAAGAGCATGGTAGAGCCACCACAAGCAGTTGTCTTGTGGCCAGGACCGTCACATCAGTAGTGTCGCTAGCAGCTTAAGTAGTACCTGGGGCCATCTTTAGCATCAAATAGCACCAGTTCATCTAGCTACCTTTTCATCACTAGCAGCAAGTATATAGTCCCAGGGGCCATCACCATACACCAAATAGCACCTATTCCTCACTAACAGCAAGTAGTAACTATCCATCTCTATAGCAGCAAGTATGTACCTGGGGCCATCACTTTGAATCAAGTTTCATCTCTTCATCACTAACAGCAGGAAGTATGTACCTGGGGCCGTCACTAACATCAAGTTATTACCTGTCCGTCGACGAAGGCCACCTCCCCACGCAGCACCACGCGATGCACGGCGCCCTTGAGCGGCATCCCCGCGAACGGCGTCCACTGCGACTTGCTGTAGGCCATCGCGTCGGGCACCACCCACTCCTCGTCCATGTCCACCTCGACGTATGTGTGCGGCTGCTCGGGCAGGTTGAAAATCCTGCGCGGGTTGCGGTGGAACTTGTCCACGAGGTCCTGGGGGCACGCGGAGCAAGCGTCGTCGTCGTCTTTACTTGCCATTCTTGATTGATTGATTATTGGTGTTTAAGGACACTCTGTTTTGACTTCTGACCCTATGGCACTGGTCGTATGACGTCGGTGAAGGAAATGGTGATAATGAGGGTGATGATGAACCTAACCTAGCCTATAGAGCTAGAAGGGAGGAAGGGAAACTCGGTGCCGGCACGTAGCCTACTCCTGTCGAAAAGCACCAAGGGGACCACTGGCTTTACGTCCCTTCCGAAGGACGGAACAACTCGAACAACAGGATTCCTCCACTAATCCGTGCTGTCGAGAGGTTGATAAGCAAGGCGAGTGAAGTTGTCGTACTAACTACAATCCCTCCTACCTCTCTCCCCAACAGAACTGATCACGTGCATGATGGTCACCCATCAAACACCTAACTCGGCGACATGTTGCTTAACTTCGGAGATCTCACGAGAATCAGTGTTTCCAAAATGCCAAACCGTTCGGTGTGGCATGCTTTACTGCTGGAGATTTGTTAGGCGGCTATTCAAGACTTCCAAGATTTGTGAGTCAGCTATTTTAGCAAGCTAGATCGTGAAGTGGGCCAGGGAATGTCATTTAATTGATGTGGATACTCGAGACAAAAGATACTCATCTCATATAGTCATGTGGGAACTTGCTTTGACGGACAATCAAATACCTTCACTCAGATATCTACTGAACAAGACTCTCCAGATTTGTTTTTCAGCTTTTAGCACGCTAACTTGCACATGGAATATTTTTAGGAAACTTGATTGTTAGGAAACAAATTGCAAATTGCTTCGATGAAAAGAGAAATGCAAATAGTTATACATCTACTAAAAAATACCCTGCCTTGTTCCATAAATTCAATCAAACATACAAAAATGTCTATATAATCAGGAACTAAGGCGTCATCTGTAGCAAACGCAGCCGCTGGACTAAAATAACACAGCGCCTGAGTTAGAAGCTTTTAGGCGACTGATAACAAGGGTTGATGGACTTTGCACGCTTTTCGCACTTCCGTTGCACTCGAGAGAAAATTATCGCGTGATTGTCATGGTTTTTATCATCGCCTAAAAGCTACACATCAACTAAAAGCTGATATACACCAGCGGATGTAATTGATTGATTGATGCATTCAAATGCAATTTACAATTGGTTAGATTCTCTTCCTTGTGATGTATGTGATTTGCTGTGTATAGGCATCTTCGCCTAATCAGCCGGTAGATCACAATTTGCATGTGTTTTTCTTTCACATTGATCTGAATTTTAAATTAAGAATTGCTGTCGCTTGTGTGAATGATCAAAACATCTACAGTGCGACTTCCTGCCGTAAGAATAACTCACTCATTATGAATCAATATACAAACCTGTCGATCAATTTGCCTTTTTGTAAGATAACACATCTGTATCAAATCGATCACCATCCGATAAAAACTAACAAGAAATGCATCATGTACGATTTTTGAAAACGACCTTCTGACCTGATTAATGGCATCCGGTGGCGGCAGACTTTCAGAATAAAATCTGTAATCGGATTGGTAAGAGATTATGAATTGACTGTCTGTGACCATGAGTTTTTCCCACGTGACAGTGGATCATCGACATCGATGATAAAGCGGTCTCGGACAGGAATTTGGCGCGATTGTCGCCGTGCAGGTGGCCGTCGTCAATCGTTACCTCCAGGGTGAGACGCCCGGCGTTCACGGCGGTCAGCAGGAGGGGGAGGATCGTCTCGAGGCCAGGGAAGCCAGGGGGTGCCTTTTCCCCTGTCTTCTCTTCAATCGTGTGTGGAGCTGGGAAAAGAAGGCCCAAGAAAACGATGAAAATTTCGTTTAAATTATTTGCGAAATTGCAGGAATACCGTGAGAACCGCCAAAACGACACAAAAATGTTGTCAACCAATGCGCAAAGTACATGTTCGAACCATTACCAACTCTAAGAAACTTAATTTCCATCGAATCGGACCCATGTCTCCATCTATCGCAGCGCCTCCGAGCTAAACGGACAGGATACAATGGAAATCATATGGAAATGCAACCAAATAAATGTATATACAACTCTACATAGATAACATCATTCACAACCACGACACCAGCCACCAACACAAATTCATCAGCACCACGGGCCCTAGCTCCTCCACAACTCACCGTGGTCCGTAGCGAACACGTCGATGATGTCCATGTTGTCCCACAAAGCCTGCTGGTCCTCGTCGGTGCAGAGCACGGGGCGCACTTGCCCCTTTTCGCCGAGCTGCACGAGGTCGCGGTCGGTGAGGAACAGATGGTGCGGACACACCTCGCACGTCACCGGCAGACCCTTCTCCTTGGCCGCGCGAATGATCTGGATCTCGGTCTTGCGCGCCACGTGGCAGATGTGGATCGGACGGTTGTGCAGAGTTGCCAGCAGGAGGACGGCCGCGGTCGTCTGGCTCTCGGCGTGCACGCACAGGGGATACTTCTTGGGCCACCGGTCAAAGTGCTGGAACGTGGTGGACATTTGGGTTAGCATTCCATTCACCATGTCTTTACTCGGTCAACGGGCAAAGCGCAGGAACGTAGTGTATAGGACTGGGTTTTCTCTATGCGGCGCGAACGTATACAGGGGATACTTTTTGAGAATGAAGGCAAACGGGACGCCAGAACATGGACCAAGTATGGAAGGACTGATGTTAAACGATTATTTTGGTTGGGGTTGGAACCCTTTGAAACAAACTCTACGGTATCTATGATAGTTTTTCAATGGACCAATATAAAAAATATATATGAATCCCAGATCTGCTTGCGTGCTCATTTGTTGCATCTTAGTACTTATGATGAAATAGAAGCTGTTTGCAATTGTCTTTGAGCTCGGAATGCAATTATTTAGATAACAGAACAACATGTCCTTGTTATAATATTTATCAAATTATCATTAAGGATTTCCAGTTACTTTGTTGATAACACAGTGCAAGCGCACCAATAAATTTGTGTTAATCACACAATTATCTAACAAAGCTTAAAAAGACACGAGTGGCTCTACAAACAATTTTCTCGCAATAAATCTTTATTACTAAAAGTCAAGAATGACTTATAATAAAAATGCATGTAGAGGCAGAAACAATAAAAGTAAACACACAGTGTGTTAGCATCGTGTTCGCTGTGGCAATTCCAAGACGTGCCCCGTCGAACAATCACAAAATCTACTTAATTTAAGAAAAACCCTGTCCGCTCAGCGCTAGTAGTTAATACCACTACCGACATGATGGCTAATAAATTTGCAGTCACCGATTTACCTTCATTTCTAACTGCATTAGAATAAAACTGTAATAAGAACTTTACTGGTAAAAACCTAGGTGATATGCGAGTGATATAACGGCTAGGGTATTTGATTTTGAAAATTTGAAAACGGATTAAGTTTCTTGAGTTAATGAAATGTAAACGGCGGCCATCCTGGAAAGAGTATAGCCGCGAGCACGTACCTTGATCCAAACCGAGAGATCTTTGAGCGTGAGGCTGGTGAAGGTCTCGTTGAGGTACATCTTGAGCCCCGCCGCCGAGGGCGCCAGGTCGGGGATCACGTTGTAATTGTCCGACGACGCCCCCAGGAACAGGCCGTAGTCGCACCGGGCCCCCGCCTGCGCCAGCTGGGGGACAAAATTAGCACCCCTTCAGACCGAGAAACACGGCGGTGGGCACCTCTCCACCCGTGATTTAGTGTGAAACTTCTATAAGGGAGCAGCGCGGAATTAGTTTTTCTGATGTATCCCATTTTTTCTGCTGTTTGTTTGAGTGCCTCCACCGATTTCTTTTTACCTCATTTCAATCTGTAGATAAGCAACAGTTTGATTTCATTAAACGTCTAGAGTCTAGACTCGTTGAGTATATATACTACTATCACTTATTAAGGTGTTTTATAAATAGTATAGAATAAATTTATAGTAAATTTGAGCTAAGCAAAACTTATTATGATTGTGAATGTGGGGGAAAGGTAAAGATTCACCACGAAATAGGCGTAGAAAGCAAGAGAAGGAAGGTGCAGTGGCAGATTACCGCCGGGTAAACAAAATCGTGGAAAAATTACGAAATCAACGAAATCACACCGCTATGGCGAATCACGAGAAATACAGAAAATCACATTTATATGCGAGGTGACTGAACAATAGGCAAGACGTAATTCGAGTTTATTTTCCTGTCAGTTTCCTAATTGATGAAGAAAACATGCAAGTATAACGTCAAACAGAGTTATAAAATATATTTATTGGCGATAAGACATCGAATGGTTTAAAATATGCTTTATCCGTAAATATCATCAACAAATCAATCAAGATTATACCGATAATCCCATATGTGTAGATGCAGTATAGCATTACAGTATCCATGATCATTCATCACCATAGGCCAGATAATGACTTCGAATTTGTCTTGAAAATTAATCAAAAACTCAAAAAAAAAATTTACTACCTATACACCTATACCAGAAGGCCTTCTTCAGCAGTTTATAAAGTTTTTGAATTTTGGAAAAGTTGGGGATAAAACACGATGAGAAAGCAGGGAGTATACAAAGAGTGCTTCTAAGTTCTAATGTATCTCGAACATCTAAAAATTAAATATCTAAATATCCAATAAGTGGGGTTAATCGAGTTGTTGATGTGTGATTGCAGCAAAGCGTCACTAGCTTCAGCGCTTATGTTCATTCATAAACATGTTTCTATCACCACGGAGCCTAAAAACTCAATTATCCGTGTAATCCGTGTACGGACACAAATTTCGAAATGCACACTTCGCTTCTAACAACAAAAACAACCATTCCCAGCTCACCTCTCTGAAGAGCGTGAATGAGGCGTGATCGGTGATCGGCGGCTGTGTGTTCGGCATGACCATCACCATGGTGACTCCGCCGGCGAGGGCTGCCGCCGTGCCCGACGCGAAGTCCTCTTTGTGCGTGGCGCCGGGCTCTCGCAGGTGCACGTGCACGTCGATGAAGCCGGGCAGCTTGACGAGCTGCTTCGACGCGAAGCAGTCGGTGTGTGTCTTCATGGCGGGCGCGCGACCTGCGACCAGGGTGGAACGGACATCAGTTTACAATCCCCCAGCTTATCTTGGCACCGAGTTCTAGGAGATAATATACTGATTATTCACTTTTCCCAGGTGCACAAACCTCTATTGGTTTGCGTTCAGGCATAGGATGAGGAAACCTTCTAATTCTATGGTTCAATCAAGTATGGAAAGTTCGTCACACCGTTTTGTGTGTGAAGGAACGGATGGGTTTGGGGGACGAAGCCACCGAAGAAAAAATGAAAATCCAAGGTAATTTGGAAGTACCTATGCAACCCTCACAAAGGCAACCTCGGAAATTTTGGCTTAAAAATAAATAAAAAAACTGAAAGGATACTTACAAGTAATTATTAGGATTCAAGAAACGTTTCATTAAGCCCAATAGGTATTTTTTTTCAAGTTACTAAAGTATTTTTATAATTGACTGAATTGAAACTAGTCAAGACAGGTCTATTTAAGGCCTGGGGACAGTCCCGCAAGGACCGTGGCTGGTATGTCATCCCTTACCGACCAGAATTTTCTTACCCAAATTTACCCAAATGAACCTTTATCTGAATGCTGTTTGACAGCCCTGATTAAGGTCTAGGGACAGATCCCGCAAGGGCCGCGGCTGGTATGTCATCCCTTACCGATCAGCCGTATCGCCTCGACCAGCAGCTTGGCGCACTTGACGTCGGTGACGAGCGGCACCGAGTAGTCGACGGCGAGGCGTCGCGTGCGGTAGCCGTGTGTCATGAACGACGACACGCGCCGCGCACCCCCGTTGTTCATCGGCAGGTTGATCACCAGGTCGAAGTGCTTCCGGCCGAGGAAGTCGGCGAGGTGGTTCAGCTCGCCGCCGCACTGGTCGATGTCCTCGAACGTCCACTGAACGGACTCCACCTGTAATTATAGGGCATGTTTGGCTTAGGTTCAGGCTATTTCTTAGTGCCCTTCTAGAAGTGCCCTTCTTAGTGCCCTTCTTAGTCGACGTATTCGAACTAAACTATACCACAGACGGGCTCCATGACTGCAATTATAGGGCATTGTTGGCTTATAGGTTCAGTTTACTTATTGGTGCCCTTATTAGTGCCCTTATTAGTGCCCTCCTGAGTCCTGACCGACCTTCTTAGTCGATGCCTTCGAAATACCACTGAACGGGTTCCATTTGCAATTATAACCAGTTATACCCGTAATACCAGGAAGTCCAGCAATGCCAAGAATACCAGTAATACTAGTGATAATAGTAATGCCAGAAATTTCAGTAAGACCCAGTAATAACTGATGCCAAATCAGCGCAGCTGTAATACCAGAAAATGTAACATTGCCGAAAAACAGTAATTGTTCCAAATTTTCTGGAGGAAGAACTGTATCAGACGAGGAAGAGATTGCCAACTAACCTTCTATCAAACAGATAATGTAAATTTTGGTGGCAATAAAGTCGTTAATGTGAGTCGAGCAGGCAATTAACACTACCCATAAAAATTATGTTTTTTACAAAAATTGGCAAGATCAGACTGCAATTACAAATGGCAAAAAAGTTACTCACATGCGCAATTAGGAGGTGAAAAAAAAGGTCAGGATTATTACTTAAGGATGATTACTTCAGGATTATTCCGGGGCAATAAATTATTATTTTGAAAGCGGGTGGTGCATGCAATTGCCCTCATAATACGAAATGCTTAAAGTTTCTGACCTTGTGAGATAATCGGATGATTGTTTCAGTTATAGTATCTTTAATGTCATTACCAACTTAAACGATCTATGTAATTCCTCTGTAATGAGGGTATTAGGAATAAACGTCTATATAGTTTATTTAGCAATAATGCAGCCGTCAAAGGATTGATTGGGACTTATTTAGCGAGGTATCGTACGAGTTGATTAAAATGTGAGACACAATAGTTCTTATACCGCGATCACAAGAAACTAGGGGCCAAATATGAAGGAATTTATGTGCTCATTAAACAGAGATTTTTACAGATCCATTGCCAAGTAATGAGTGAAATATGCTAAACTTTTCAAGTTTGTGGTATATTGTATTTTAGTGGGGAATTGGTTTTTCTTGAAGAAATTTGTGATGTCGACCAAAACATAAATTCGATGTTAATAATTATATATAAAATGAAAATGGCTTAAGTCCACACCTAGGTGTTTATATAAGGTCCACACTACCTAAAAGTCCACACTAAAGTCCACACTAAAGTCCACACTACCTAAAAGAGTGAATTAACTTACATCAAACTCTATCATCAGGCTCATTAACCAACTGATCAACTAACATTCAAAGTTTTTCTGTAGGTCTGTATACGAGTAATGCACCTTAGGGAAAACAAAAACATGCATTGAAGTTTGCACCGGGGACAGGCACATAAAAAGTTTTGTTTTTGACAGATACGTGATAGCCACATCCTGTCTGATAGTACTTTAAGACAATTACAATTAGTTCGTACTTCGTATTGATAAAAATGTACTCGCAAGTTAAGTGCTCATTTGTGCAGGGACCTAAAGTAATGCCTCTATTAAGGATGATTATCTCATAATTAATGTCCAGTGTACAGATTATTTCACAGGGTGTGTGCTATCTCATGTGATACAAATAGGCGTATCACAAGATCAACTACAAGTCCGAGTAGATACTAGACTGGCAGCAAGCGAGTCGAATTCCATGCTCATGCATTTTCTGGTCAATGTTCACAGCGTGTTCGATGATGCAAAGGCAGCATTTATCTACCTGCATCCGCCAGTATTGACGAGTGGCGTGAATAGGAGAGCATCTTGAAAAGCTCATCGACAAAAAAGAACTTATCGTTCTTATCGACGGGCGGCATTCGAAATATCTCTTTGATATGCATAACAATAAAATTCGTAATGGAGATTTAGTGTTCCGATCCATACATGTCAATACCAATTGATTTTAGTTTCCTCAATTTACTCTTGAATTTTAATTTTTGTCAGCTAAATCTTGTCGGGTTAATCAGTATCTGATGTTTCTTCCGTGTCTGACCAGCTATAGCTGTCAGTTACGCGTCAGCAAGTGTGTAGTAACGACGAGATGGTTGTGTTAAAGATGCATACATGTCAATGAGCTGGGATTGGGAATGGATTTTTCTTCATATCTTAAAGATAATTTGCATCAATTCATTAATTTATTTTGAATGATTGTCACCCTCTGAATTTTAAAAGCTCTATAAATATTCTCTGTAACTCTGGTGCTGTATATAGCGTTAGCCAGGAGGGGAAAACCAACTTTCCTAGAAAAAATGATTGCTACCACGCGTTGCAGTCTCAGCTTTGGCCTTGAAATTTGGTTAAGTTTCTTGATATTAATTAATTGAAATGACGAGATATCTGAATAACGAAATAGGTACTCATAAGGTAAGAAAATCAAATTTATTCTTTAGATAAAATTCCGTCTCCATGCCAAGCATAATAGATCTGCAGTCCAAAATGTTGCCACGGCATGTATGTGTTACCACTTATCACACATTAATTGATCAGATTGTGTGCAGTAAGTCCAAGCATCGTTTCATCCCATTAGTTCTACCAATACTGCTCTATGCCATGAGCAACGAATTGTATCAAACAGTGAAACTTCGCGATAAGATAGATCGCAGATAACATGTACATAAAATAGTCCCAATCGATATATTCTTATCACTTTGACGTATGGACAGTGCCAAGCATCAGTTGTTTGTAGTGAGTAGCTCAAAGGGGACTGTGGCGAATGGCCACCTGTTAGGAACTGTGGATTTCAGGTGAATTCAAGCCAGTCAAACGAGTGGACTTTTTCTCAAAGCGGATTCTATTTAAATGACGATGTCGATTTTGTGACGAATATTACCGTTGCGCTAAGTTTTTGTGTGTTTTAAAGAGTAAAATGGGAATATCGTCATCGAAGCCGACTCTGAAACCGAAAGAAAAGAAGAAGAAATGGGGATTTATTCGAAGATCTAAAACTCCTGATGTGGGGATAACGGGCGTCCATGTGACGGAGCCGAACAGCTACGACCTTGTGTCTCCTGAAAAGGAGGTAGATCCTGACGAAGAGGTCCTGAGTCGCCTGAGAAAATCACTGAAAACAGATCTTGAAACATTCCTACTCAACAATATCCTCATGTCCGTACAGTTTTTTGAGAATTATGAAAGGTATGTAGAATTTGCACATCTTGATTCATAATTACAGATCATGATTAAATTCCTCCCGATACATACAGGCATTTTTCTGTTTTTGAGGAGTGAAATGAAAAAATGATGGTGTAATTTGTAAGACTGATCATGATTTTGTAAAATATATGGGATATGAAAGAAATGTCCGTATTATCATACTGCAATTCTGGAATATAATCGTTCGCCTTTGTCTCAACTTAAAATGGTCATTAGAAGAGCGACAAATTAATAGAATCAGATGTCTGTCGCTTTCACAGTGGGACTTGTCACAATTATGCACCATAAATACAAGAAAACATCTAACATTTCAATTTTCATCTCAAGTGGACATGACATCCTCACGGGGCAAAGTTTTAGAAGGCATGCATAACCTGTGTGCTCACAGCCAACCTTTGCCTGATCTTTCACAACCGAAAACGAACAACGGCCTAGTAATCCATCACCTCCGCATTCTTCTCATTGATTTTTTGCCAAGATTTTATTTTAATCGTTTCGCTAGTCTGATTGTCAAAGTTATTAATTCATTAATCACGCTATTAATCCATAACGGCGAGCATTGATTGGACAATAAAAGAAAGCATCGCGATGATAAATTGGCAATGAATTCTTGAATTCAACGTGACATTATCTATCGAAGAGTGTCGTCATTTAATTGTTTTAGACCTTGAAATCAAGATAGCGTTATGATGAATTAGACTCTGTACAATAAATACGGTGTTTGATCTTAATTATGGTGGAAATCATGGCCTAAAACTAGCCGGAAACAACATCTTATTCGCTATCAAAATTCCCTGTAGATGGTTTAGTGGTTAAGTGCATCATTGCACATGTCAATGAGGTGTGGCTTCCAGCCTTCAAAATGCGCTAAGATCGGTGCATTGTGCTACTTATGTGCTACCACTGTGTAAACTGTAAACCATACGTCACCACAAGTACATTCTTCAATTGCAAGCTATCATTAAGCGTGATGTCATCTGTACTGGTACTTTGGCTTAAGATACGATCAATTTCTAATTAGTATGATTTTAATATTCCAACGGTATCTCTTGTCTTGGTCATTGTTTTGTTCTCCAGCGACAAATAAAAACACTCTAATGATCTCAGATCAGTTTTTTACATTCCAATGAATTCAAATCACAAGTGCATGTGTTGAAAAGATTTTTGTGCAAGGAAATAACACTTGTCTACACGGGTTGAACAGTAGCAGCATGTTCAGAGTGGACGTAAAAGTTCAAAATTACAAGATATGTCCGAGCAGAGAAATTAAAACGCTGCGGTAATGATATCTAGAGAGGATACGTCATTTCTAATTTAAATTTGTGCGTAATAGATAAGAGTAAAACGATTGTTTACGAAGAGATTTTCATTTGGCGAATTGTGGTTAGGAATAAATCTAATACTTAATTAATGTACATTAAAATCGATGGATGCACCCCACAACTACATTCAAAACCATCAACCATTCCGGCAAAAACATGCTACAACCCCGAGTTCTTACACCATGTTTTTCTCCAGAGTTTTCTCCAGATTTTGCTCCAATGAAAATCATACCGCATTAGAGTCCTCAAAATAGGATAATCTTTATCTTTCATGAAATAGACAAAACCAGTCTTTCAAAAAGCTTTGAAAAATACTTTTTAGTGAGCGTTCGGGGGCAATGGGGGGCATCTATACAACACCGTTAAAGGTCTGAAAATCATACTTCGGGTTTGCAGCATTACACGCTTTTCGCCAAAGTGTCATTTGAACTCCGCAGAGAAATCAGCTCGCTACGCGTGTCGCCGCTGACCGACGCCGAGATCTCGCGCAACGCACGCGTGTCCAAACACCAGCGGCACTGCGTGACACCCGACAAGCTACACGAGCTGGTCAGCAAGCGCGTGCGCTTCCGGCCGCAGCATGGCTCCAGGAAACATTGCACCGAGTTCCTGCACCAGCCGCGCCTGCTGCTCGTGCAGGTACGTCCGCACCCACGCTCTCGCAGTGTCCGTGGATTACCGGGACGTTGCCTGCGTTACCGGGACACGACGTCCTGATTTACCAGGACACGTCCTGTTTTACCTAAGCATGCTATGATTTTCCAGGACGAGTCTTGTTTTATCTGGACACTTCCTGATTTACCAGGACACGTCCCGTATTACAAAAGCATTATCTGATTTTCCAGGACGAGTCTTGTTTTATCTGGACACGTCCTGATTTGCCAGAATATGTCCTGTTTTTCTGGCACACGTCATGTTTTACCAACGCATGCCCTGTTTTACCAGAGCATGATCTGTTTTACCAGAGTATGTGCCGTTTTTCCAGAACACGTCCTGTTTTTTTAATTTTCTGTTTGTGTCCTGTTCTGATTTAGCATTAAATGACCGAATATCCACAAGACACACCGACATGTGTCATGGCGTTAACAAATTACTGAAGCAGCCGCATATGATTGGCTATTAGATTAGAATCAATATAGCCTATACACGCTGATTTTTAATCCGATTTGAAATGTAATAAAATTGGCCATTAAATTCCGTAATCATGGTGTCAATAATTATATTATATTATGAAACGATGGTCTTAATATATTTGATTCATGATATTGATGGAAATATTTAAAATAAATGGTCTGGATGGTATGGGGTGGTGTTTGAATGGAATCGTCCTATCGCTGGAAAACTAATAATGTCAACCCTAACCGTGCAGGACAACGTCGAGCTGTACGAGGGCACCGACAGCGTGGACTACAGCAGTGTGGCAGGCGGCGAGGTGTACCGGCTCACCCTTGAGCAAGCCTCCTCTAAGGGTGAGTTGCTACTTGTTGTTAGGACTTGGTTTCTGTCGCTACCTCATGGGTGGGAAAATGGGGTTTTAATGGGCTTTAAACTATACTTTCCCCACATTTCACAAAGCTATTACCATTTACCATGAGGTAACGTACGATAGCTTTAGCAGGAAGCAAAACTGTCGTAAAAGATTCTGTTACATTGGTCAGAGTGAGTTGATCTTACATTTATTGGGGATGGATTGATTTGTCGTCATTTTGCTTACTTTCTAAAACGAAGAGAAGAGTCAAAGGTCAGAATGTTATTTGATTCATTATCCTTCATTTCATCAAAGACTGGAAATCAGTTCTTAAGGCTCAAGAAGCGTTATCGATTCACCTTTTGGCAAGATAAAAAATAAATATAAGTATCTAATCTATCTTTATAAGTCATGCCGAATCCAAATATATTTCCTTAAATTCGTTATCACCATGTTTAATAGTGCCTACCAATGAAGGTCAGGGTGTTAAAGAAGCGAAATAGCTTTGTGGGTAGGTACTAACTCAAAAAATTCAATTATGATTTCAGGTTTTGTAAAATTAAGGTATGATGACAAACGAAGACCCACCTACGAAACCATTAAACCCGTGAAAACACCCGTCGAAGAAGCGACATATTCCCGGATTGGCGGAGACACGCCCAGCCCGAGAGGGTCGGAGGAGAAAGTGGACCAGCCTACGGAACCAACACCCGGTCCATCTGACCAAGCTCCGCAGATGAGCGAGAGCGAGAAGATGATGCTCGACCTTCAAGAGCGAATCGAAGAAGAAAACAAGAAAGAAATGTCCAAGTCATTGAATTATATAAAATTAGAACCGGTATCATCACGGGGAGTCCCCGAGAGCATCTACAGCCGGAGAAAGTTCGGACCTAGAAACGTCACGAGCGATCCCGTGTCGCCCGCCATCTTTACAACTCCGACGGAACGGAAGCTGAGCGGGATGTTGAGGAACACAAAACCCACGACGTCCTTCACCCCTCCCGTCTCGACGACCAAGTTGCAGCGAGCGGCCCAGCTGACGGCCGCCAGGTCGATGCCCAACCTCACCGAGGGAACTTCCATCACCTCCTCCCCGATGAGCAGCAAGGGTAGCTTCCAGAGCGACAGTTCGGGCTACAAGTCGGGGAGCCAGTCTTCGCGCAACAACCTCAGCTTGCCCAACAGCCGAGGAAGCGAAATCGACTTCTACGGCTACACCACGATCAAGAGCTACACCACGCCGAAGCCCCTGGAACAGCTGCGGCTTGGGAACGTCCCAGTGAATTCGTCGACGATACCCAACGAGTGCTTCCGTTCCGTCGATATCCCGCTCATCGTCAAGGAAGACGAGAAGAGACGGAGCGAGAACGGCACCTTCATTGTCCCAGAAAAACTATTCGAGACGCGCCACTATCTAAAGTCTTCCGGATTCATCGCCAGCTTCGCCGACGTCTTCGCCGAAGGCCTCGCCGAGAATCTCGGTATCTCTAGCGATACAATCGACACCGTCACCATGCAGGGAGCCCAACTCTTCTACGAGACCCACGAGCAGGGGCCGAATCTAGTCCCGCTCAAGATTCACAACCGCGTTATCCCCACGATCACGTCCTCGTCGTGGCCCGACGTGGCATCGGAGTGGACGAAGCGACACCGGAAATGTGTGACGGACGAGGTGCACCACATTGCGTACACGTGGCCCACGCAGCGGATGGTGTCGCACGTCCGCAGCCTCGGATGCCACGTGCTGCCGGAGGGATTCCAGCCGACGCGAGGAGAGAACGCCGAACAAGATCTGGAGTGGAGGCTGTCGTTTCCGGAAGCCGAGCGCTACCTCGAGTCTTGCCTGTCGCACGCTCAGATTCGCTGCTTCTTGTTCACGCTGGCGCTGTACAAGAACTTCATGGAGCCGGCCGACGCCGAGTTGGGTCTGACGATGGGGAACATTCGATCGCTGCTGCTCTGGCAGTGCGAGAAGAACTACGTTGCCTGGCCGGAGGACAGGCCTGGGGAGACGCTGAAGAAGTTTCTAAGTGTGCTGTACGAAGCGTTGATGAAAGAGACGTTACCAGATTATTTTGTCAAGGGGCAGAACCAATTGGAAGGAATCCCGAGGTCACACATTAGGCGCGTTCAAGAGAAACTTTGTCGCGTTCAAGAAAACCTAGTCATGCATGTGTTTTCAATGGTCAGGAATCTGAGATATGTCGACGAAGAAAATTTCTATCCTCGGCTGGACCTGAAAAAACTCTACGAAATCGTGACAACAGAGAATATTGTCTCATTGGTCAATCCACTGTTGGCAAGATCCATATCGCAACAGAAAGTCGAGTCAGAATCGGAAGACGACAGCGATTATGAGGACTCTAACACAGATCTTTGGAGAGATGTGAGGAAAGCAGATCCTGGTAGGCTGTGGAACAAGAAAGTCAATCGGCAGATAGACGCAGAGAAAGCTGCCCAGAAGCTTACGAACGAATTTACGAGGAAATCGATCGACTCCATTGACCTTCTGGTAAAGATTTTCAATTTTATTGCATATTTTTTAAATGATGTAAGATATTTACATGCCAGATAATCTAATTTCAAACTAATTTTCTGTTTTGCAGACAATTCCAGGCCACTTCCCGGACGCAATAAGAAGGCAAATGATTCTGGAACATCTCATCCCCCATTTCATCGAAATGGCAAAGAAGAGCAACATATTCCGGGCACCCAAGCAGAGCTTCCTCTACATCCAGCATGCAGAGCGACTGACAAAACTACTGGAAGAACAACCAGGCAACAACGGCTCCGCACGCAAGCTCATGTTCCAAATTAGGAACTTGCGCGAAGCGGGCAAAGTCGGCATCGAAGAGCTCAAAGCACCGCACATAATCCAAAGCTACTCAAAGAAGCAGTCTATGAGAATGCCCGAATCGCCGACGTCGAAGATTACGATGGACCTTCCGCCGATTCCTGGCGAACAAACGCCGGCTTCCGAAAAAGCCACACCAATTACACCTCGTAACAATCGAGTAGTCAAAGCCGAGATCAACCACAATGCGTCGAAGAACGTTTCAGTCCCGCCAGCTGCTGTCCCCGTTCATAAAATCCATGTAGCGAAAGTAGAAATCAATAATGTGAACAAGACAACTAACAACAACATCAACTTCTACAAGAACAACAACGTTCCGCGGAGTCCTGAGAAGAGAGTGCCTTCACTCAAGCGATTCAGCTTTGTGATATCGGAGGAGTCGTTGGAGAACGCCAACTTGGTACAGAATCTTCACAGCCCTTTGCCAACAACTAAAGTGTTTCAGAATGGTTTCACGCGGCAGAAATCTTTAATCATCGACGAGGCTGTAGAGGAAGAGTCCACGGACTTCTGAACTCTTTACCGTATTTATATTATTATTGTCAAACATATAGCTTTACTCTCTATTTTCACATGAACTGTCATTCATTCTTCTGTAAAATATTCACCAAATAACCATTTATATTTTTGTTCCTATAACTTATTTCCTTCATATAATGTGCATTGAACTTAAATTAAGTAAGTAGATATACCACACATTTTAATCTATGATCTTCGAGTATGATTGCAGCTCTTTGAACGCGACAATGAAGTGCATTTCTTACTCATGTGGCTTTTGTTGTACATGCATAAGCAATTAAAGATATTGTGTAAGCATCTTGAATGAAATGACTTTTTTTTTAATACAATATGTAAGCTCAGTACTCACATCAACCCCATGCTCGGTGTAGAAGTCGGCTGTTCCCATGCTGGCGTAGAGTTTGTACCCAAGCTGCTGTAGAGTCTTGATGCTCGGCAATAGCTCGGTTTTATGCTGAAGGTTTAAAAAAAAACACCGGTTCAACACACAATTACAAGCAACTTTTTAACAGTTGGAGATATTTAAGTCAATTTGGCCATTCATTCTCATCTAGAGAGGGGTACCTACTTTGAAGCTGCCAACTGATAAGAGGATGGCATTTTTGGGAATGGTGAAGCCGGTGCTCATCATAGCTTTCAAATATGCTTCGTAACGGTTCTCCCCGAAGCAAGCAACCTCTCCTGTCGACGCCATTTCCACGCCCAACATGACATCGGCACCTAGAAACATATAATCATTAATGCTCAAATTGAATGTGGGTACGTAAAAGTTGTTTTAAAAAATAAAACTTTTGATGTAAAGCAGCAATACGTGAACCCCAATTAATATACTGCAAGCTGAATATAATCTCAGAATCTCAGAATCTCAGGAGTGCAACGGGGATTTGAAAGCGCTACTATAAATGAATGTGACGAATTACGCGTACCAGCCATGGTGTCTTATTACCTGCCAGTCGCGAGAAGGAGAACTGAGGGACTTTCACCCCGACTTTTCCACATCCCGCCAGAACATCGACGGGCTCCACCGGCTCTCCGACGATCACACGTGTTGCCATGGCTACAAAGTCGTGGTCCAGTGTTTTGGAGACAAACGGAAACGATCTCGACACTCTCACGTTGCACTCAATCACTTTCAGTTCGTTGTTCTGGAATTAAGAAAGATTTCAATCATAATAAGAACATTTTATAGTTAAGATTAGTAATGGAAATAAATAAAAATACCTCTCAGCTAAAATCGCAAAGTTCTGAACAATTTTTACTCGATAAATTGAATGTTCCTGATTAAAAAATGAGCTACTCTATATAATTTAGTAAAAACATTGTCCATTCAGGGCTAGTAGTCGATATTAATACCAATAAAATATGATATAAATTTGCAGTCACTGATTTATCTCTATATCCCACTGCATCAGTTAAAAACTGTAAGAATATAGATGGTATTTGAGTGGAAAATAAAACTTATGGGCACTGTTTTAGTGATTGATTTTGATACTCTGAAATAACGCAAGCGGATTTAGTTTCATGTGTTGGTGAAAAGTAAACGGCCACCATTTCTAGGAGGAACTTATCCTGTATGATCTAATGAGTAATCCATGTATCCATGTATCTATTATCCATCCATACCTTGGCAATAAGCTGCATATTGAACGGCCCCGTAACCTCCAGCGACTGAGCAATCGCCCGCGATATATTCATAATCTTGGCCAGCGTCTGATCGTTGATGTCCTGCGGCGGCGTCACCAGCGTCGCGTCGCCCGAGTGCACGCCCGCGTTCTCTACGTGCTCAGAAACGGCCATGCACAGGATGACGCCGTCGTAGGCCACAGCGTCCACGTCGATCTCCTTCGCGTCGAGCAGGAACTTGGAGATCACCACCGGGTGCTCCTTGCTGACGTCGCTCGCCGACTTCAAGTACGTCTCCAGGTCCTGGTGCGAGTGCGCGACGTTCATCGCGGCGCCGCTGAGGACGTACGACGGCCGCACGAGGCACGGGTAGCCGACCTCCTCGCAGAACTCCACCGCCGACGACAGGTTCGTCAGCTCCTTCCACTTGGGCTGGAGGATGCCGATGCGGTCGAGCATGCGCGAGAACTTGAAGCGGTTCTCGGCGCCATCCACCGACTCCGGGGACGTGCCGAGGATGCGGGCTTGCTGCCGGTGCAGGTCCATTGCGATGTTGTTCGGCAGCTGGCCGCCCATGCACAGGATGATGCCTTCCGGGTTTTCGGCATTGTAGATGTCCATCACGACCTGGCGGGGCGATTTTGTTAAAATTTCGTTGGAGAAGTCACTCGTCTTCTTGATGAGAGCGTTCATTTTTTCCATTAAAAACATTGACAAAAATGGAGACTCATATCATTTCCCCGAGACAAATATTACAAAATCGCCCCCCTGGTAGGGCAATGCAAAGTTGGTCACTAACACAAGTGTGATCGGCAATGGTTCCACAAAGAACAACTCTTACAATTGCTGGTACAGGGCCAATATGATTATATCGATCGATAGCGTCGACCCACCTCGAACGAGATCTCCTCGAAGTAGAGCCGGTCGCACATGTCGTAGTCGGTGCTGACCGTCTCCGGGTTGTAGTTGACCATGATGGTCTTGCGGCCGAGCTTGCGCAGCTCGCGCAGGCAGCCGACCGCGCACCAGTCAAACTCCACCGAGCTGCCGATGCGGTAGACGCCCGAGCCGATCACCATCGTGTGGCCGCCAGGGAAGGCGATGTCGTGCGATGACCCGTTGTACGTTAGGTACAAGTAGTTGGTGGTCGCCGGCCACTCGGCCGCCACAGTGTCGATCTGCTTGACAAACGGCGTGATGCCTGCGGAGGGGACGAAAGTTCGTTGTAGTTTAGAATGAGTTTTTGTTTTGATTGAAAAAGCTATAGATTTTTTAGATTTGTTGTTGAAACTAGGAAATATTTGAAAAATGTTTGGTAAAAACATAAATAAAACATGCAATTCAAGTGATTATGAAAAGAATTGTAAGAATTATGATTAAAATTCTTCCTGATTTCGGAAAAGTTAAATTGATTCTTGGAAATATTCACGAAACATCAGGCAAAAACAAGGAAAAACATGCAATTCAAGTGATTTTGAAGATGATTGTGTAGGCACTTGTATTGTTAAACTGGTAAGAAAATAATTCTTTTGCAATGTAGACATTATTGAATAATTTTGGTGACAACGTCTATAATTTACATAACGCGATCTTTTAGCGCGCCTATAACCGAGAGATTGCTGTTGTTAACAATAATTCATTAGGTACCGTTGTAACTTTGTACAATCACTCACCATTTTCCTCTCGCATTTTCCTCACAGATAACTCGGTGCTCTTCACGTACGTTGCTATCTGCTTGTCGGAAAACCCGAGCTGCTTCGCCTGCAGCATGAGGCCAGTCAGCAGTTCCGCTGGCTTTACCGACTCCAGCAAGATTTGGTAGCTGATGATGTTCTTCATTTTCTCCAGAAACCACCGGTCAATCTTGGTCAGGTCGTAGAGCCGATCGATCGTGTATCCATCCTTGAGGGCAGCGGCCAACACAAACATTCTCTTGTCCGTCGGCGTTTCTAAGATTTCGTCGGATATCTCCTTGACGTAGGGGTCGAAACCGAGGCAGTTTTCGTCTACCATGCGCAGAGCTTTCTGGAAGGCTTCTTCGAAACGTCTTCCGATGGCCATCACCTCACCCACACTCTTCATCGAGCTGCCGATCTGAAGAAACAATCAACACGGTTTAAAGATGTGTGTACATCCTACCTACATAATACTGATTTTTCACATATAAACAGAGATTGTATATAAACATTTTTTGATTATAGACCAGAAATTTTGTAGATTTGACAACATTTAGCCACCAACACAATCCAATTACACATCTCTAACAATAAACAAACACCTTAAAGCCTCACCTTAGCACTGACACGATGGAACTTGCTCAGATCCCAGCGCGGAATCTTGACGACGCAATAGTCGAGACTCGGCTCGAAGCAGGCCGTCGTCGTTCCGGTCACCGAGTTCTTGATGTCCGGCAACGGGATGCCCAGCGCCAGCTTGGCGGCGACGTAGGCCAGCGGATAGCCGGTCGCCTTGCTGGCCAGCGCGGAGCTCCGCGACAAGCGCGCGTTCACCTCGATGATGTAGTACCTCTCCGAGTTGGGATCGCACGCGTACTGGATGTTGCACTCGCCGACGACGCCGAAATGCCGGATGATCTTGAGCGCCGTTGTGCGCAGCGTGTTGTACTCGCGGTTGTTCAGCGTCTGGCTGGGCGCGACCACGATCGACTCGCCCGTGTGTATCCCGAGCGGGTCGACGTTCTCCATGTTGCAGACGGTGATGCAGTTGTCGTAAGCGTCTCGCACGACCTCGTACTCGACCTCCTTCCAGCCTTTCAGCGACTTGTCGATGATCAGCTGGCTGGAATGGCCGAGAGCCTGCTGCGCCAGACTCTTCAGCTCGTCCTCGTTGTTGGCGAAGCCGGAGCCGAGGCCGCCGAGGGAGAAGGCGGCGCGGGCCATGACGGGATACTCGAGGACCTCGGCGGCTTCCACGGCCTGGAAGTTTCGTACGTTTACGACTTGCTAGAGTTTACGACTTACTACACGTGATGAACAGTGTGCGACTTCTTATAAGTTAGTAATAAAAATTTCTTGTAGTAATTTTATGTTTTTATAAGCAAGTATTATTTTTACAAGCCACTATTATTATGACTGTTATAAGCTATGTCAACTTCCTAAGTTTAAAAATTATTACTGCTCCACTAGCAGCGGAGACCCGTGCCTCCGGCACTATGTGGTTACGCCTTTTACTTTAGTAGGGCAAAAACCTATGCCTATAAGATATAACCCTACCTATGCACATAAGGCATAACCCTATGCCCATAGGGCATAATGCGCGTGCGCGTCAAAATTTTTAGTGACGAAAAGTGACTTTGTGGCATAAAATTATTGGACAGACTGTACCTGTGAAGAGTTGTTTACCTTTTTCATACCCTATTTTCAGCCTATGCAAAATTAGTTTTATTCAAATTTAAAATAGTAAAAATACTCGGATGTCGCTCAAAAAGTAAATTGTTATTGGGAAAAATATTATCAACGTTTTGAAAAAAACCCCGACCATTTTGGTCCATTTTTCACCGTTTCTATAAGAGATTAATGGAAGACATCCCCAGATACCCGGATACGTACACCTAAATTAGACAACAACAACTCTTGTAAATTATATAAGGTTGATGATAGTAATTGAAAGTTTTTATAATTTGCAAGACTCATGTCAAGTCTTGATTAAAATTATATTAATCAAAAAACACATAAAGCAATAATGCTTCTGCATAGCTTGACTGGTGATTCGTTTTTTATCCACAGTGTAAAATTATATCAAATTACCTGCAACACGGAATAGACGACAGCGCTCGGAGCGACTTGCTCGCCGATGTCAGTGACGTTGTCGGAGAAGAGCTTCCGATCTTCAGTGGCGATGATCGCTTCGATCGGCGTCCCAAGAATGTGGATGTTATACTTTTCGAAAACACCGAGGCGTTGCAGCTCCACGCCACAGTTGAGCGCCGTTTGACCTCCAAACGTCAGCAAAACACCGTCCGGTCGTTCTGACTTGATCACCTAGTGGAGGAATAAAAGAAGCTTGTTTTTGATTTAGCTACAAAACATGGTGCTTATAATATCATGCTAACATGTTGCTAAGAAATCAAAAAATAAGTCATTTTTTATTCCTTAATCCTATCATTCAGCTTGAAACAAACACAACATTGATTTGCATTTTCAGCCAAGCATGCATTTTTAGACTGATATTGATATCCAACTAACCTGTTCTACATACTCCGGCGTCAATGGCAGGAAGTAAACCTTATCGGCAAGCCCTTTCGAAGTCTGCACCGTGGCGATATTCGGATTGATCAAGACGGTTTGAATCTTCTCCTCCTTCAACGCTTTGATCGCTTGCGATCCCGAGTAGTCAAACTCTCCCGCCTGTCCGATCGACAAGCCGCCCGATCCCAAGATAAGCACCTTCTTCGGCACCTTCCGATGCTCGGCCTGAACCGCCGTCGGCCTGTAGGCCAGCTTGCTGGTGAGGAGATCCTGGACGCTCGACTCCGCAGCTCCCGTCTTGTGGCTCTTCACGAGGTCGAGGTAGACGTCAAAGAGGCACTCGAGATCTTGCGGGCCAGCAGTGTGCTCCGGGTGGAATTGAACGCTGGAACAAACAGACGACGAATCGAGAAGTAAGAACAGAAATGGGACAACTAAACAAGCAGAGCAGTTAAGGCATATTTAAAACCCAATCTGAAGATTCTTGAAATCAGCAAACAACAAATCAAAAGCCATTAATATTGTTTTCATCAGATATATCTCTCCTTGCACCAGAAATATTTTCTTGAATTGGGGATTGGGGATTTGCCCAATTAACATCTTTTTATGGCTAATTTGATGCAGGCTCAATAAACTAATAATATACAGCAGATTCTCATATTTTCCATTCTCATTTGGACACAACCATTTGCATGAGAAAGTGTGCTATTTAGTAAATACATAGGTAGGTAGTACAATTACGATAACTAAGGTAAATCAATTAAAACACCAAGCTGGATCAGCTAGATAATAGCTATTGATATTGAGTTAAATCCTTCTGTTGCACTTTGTAAAAAGTAGGCAGAAAATAAAGAACCAATAACAGCCACAGCAAAGCAATTCATAACAATACAATAGCAAAAAATGTATAAAATCACACCGCTTAAACAAGCTAGCGTGGGAATATTCTTGGCTAGCTACCTGAAGTAAGGCAGTGCGGTGTGTACGAGACCCTCGTTGGTGTGGTCGTTGGTGTTGGTGAAGAGCGGCACCCACTTTTCGGGCAGGTGGTCTACGTCGACGGCAAACCCGTGGTTCTGCGAGGTCATGTAGCAGCGGCCGGTGCCGTGGTGCGTGCACGGCTGGTTGTGCCCTCGGTTGCCGTACCTGCCGAGCAAGCCGAGACACCGGTGAAACAGGTAGATGGTGCGTAAAGTCTAAGTTACATGGGAAGATTTTTTCACAAACGCATCTCACTGGAGGGTTCAATCTCGGAAAACATTTTCCTTTTAAATGCACAATCTTCCCAAAAACAATTCTGTAAGAGACCCTTGTGTAAATATCTTCTTGCATAATGAAGGTATAAGCTTAGAGTAGTTTTAACTTACAGAATGTGGTAGCAAGAAACTATACATTTATTTTATGTATCTGGACGAAATATAAGGTATTACTAGCAATTTTTAGTTCAGCGATTTACGGTTTTTAATGGCAAGTAAGTCACTAGGCTTTATGCACACATGGGAAACATAAAAAAAAAGACAGCCAAATCTCTAAGAAGTAGGATTGTAACTTATAATACTGCCAATTGAAACTAAATTTTGAAAATTTTAAAACATAAAATGAGATTTATATGAATGAGAGTATGTGGTGAGCTTGTCCATCACATTTTCTACTCTGCGAGTTGTGCAGATTGACTTCCCCCAGTGGATTTACCAGAATTTCCAAACACTGTTTATTGCCAGCTTGCAGTAAAATCATAATGCCAAGGGAAATAGCAGAGGAAAGATTTTTCCCACACATTTTCCCTCATGACCACAAACTCCCATTTGCCTCGACAGTTAATAAAACGCTGAAACGCAAGCCGAATCTCACTTCATCTTGAAAGTCTTGCACCCCGCCGCCTCGGCCAGCAGCTGATGCCCGAGACAGATGCCGAAGATCGGCTTCTTCGTCGCGTGCGCCATGACCTTGCGGACGTTGGCGACCGTCGCGCTGCACTTTGCCGGGTCGCCGGGCCCGTTACTGAGGAAGAGCCCGTCGAAGTCGGCGGGGTCCAGCGGGTGGTCCCAGGGCACGAGGTCCACGCGTGCCCCTCGTTGCAGGAAGCACCGCAGCTGGTTGTACTTCAGGCCGCAGTCCACCGTGCAGATGCGAGGGCTGCCTCTCGGGTTGAACGTACGCATCGTCTGGAAACGCGGCGAAGATTTGGATCAACGTCCATTCATTATTTTTTTTAATGGGTACTGAATTGCTTTTTTTGTATTTCTAGTCATATTAAGCTATTTGCATACTTATTGGATTGATAGGAATCGATACGGAACCTTATATACCGATATGCGATAATTAATAACTTCTGAAACCAAATTAGTCTACATTTCTATATCCCAACTGTATTCTGTAATGTCTATTTACAAAACAGATTTCAACTTTTTACTCATAGTCAGTATCGAGATAATGTGCCTTTATGTCCAACCCCTGTCCAAGAAGGAAACCTTTGTACAACTCGTTTTCTTCGTCGTAAAAAGGGAGTGGGGTGGGCAGGTGACAGGTCTGTTCTGTTGAACAGAATCTCAGCAGCCAGCTTTGTCCTAGAATGATGTGGTAGGAAATGACTGAATAAAGATTGTTTATCTCCTTCTTAGTCCTCTCATAGAACCCTAACTCCAATTGAACCCAAGTGTATGATTACCACCAACTCTGAACTGAGCTAGTATAGGTACTAAGAATTGCTAAAATCTTCGGAACACATTGAATCTTTCCAGGTAGAAAGTCCAGACGCAATAAATATGTTCGAGCTCGAAACAGGCGACTCACTTTAATCGAGACTTCCGCAACGAGATTGCGCTCATTGGGATCTTCGAAAGACGGCATGGCCCCATTCGTCAAAGACAAACTAGCCCCTTGAATAATCCGCCCCAAAACGCTCCCCTTCTCCCTGATCTTCTTCGTGAGTCGACGCGTGTCGATGCCGCAGATGCCGGGGACGCCGTTCTCGACCATCCATTGCGACAGCGTCTTAGTGCGACGCCAGTGGCTGGGGGTCTCGCAAATTGAGCCCACGACAAGACCGGCCGCCCAAATGCGATGCGACTCGAACCAACTAGAGTGGAAATCCACGTTAGACTTTGTTGACAGCGATAGGGGTTTGTTTGCAAAAAAATGTCTAGTTGTAAAGGTTTTGGGCTTTTCTGCAAAGTAGGTACAAGTAGGTAATAATAGCTACATCCTAAACCACTTAGCTGGGGGTCAAAGAACAAGAATTGAAGTAAGATATTTCCTCGCCGTTGCTGTTAACGTTAACACATAATATTTAGTCGGAATTTCGAAGCGATAGCGAGAGTTAAAGTTCGAACTTGAGTTGAAATAAGTGAGCGTGTAATTCTTATCTTACTAGGGTAGGTCGTGTTCGTCCTTTTCATCGTCGGGAATCCCGTAGTTGCCGATCAGAGGGTAGGTGAGAACCAATATTTGAGCGTGGTAAGACGGATCGGTCAGAGATTCCGTGTACCCCACCATTCCTGTCTGGAAGACTGAACACACGAAATGTGAATTGTAAGTATAGTTCGCAATTTACAGAAGCAAGGAACCCTTTTAAAATCTAAGGACATATCTCCGTGGGTTTCGTCGAATTTGTATCTAGCTTCCACTTACTAGCAATCGCCGAAAATAAACTCATATTTTTAGTGAGCATTGTGGAGATTTTCAATTGATATTTGATCTACAGTATAATGTCATGTAATTATTTGTCACCAATTGCCTTGACAATTTTTTTTGTTCGTGAAACGCGAATTATAATTAGAGATTTGAAGGCCAGTTGACTGAAAAACCTATTTTTAAACAGAATTGTCTACTCTACATCACTCGATAATTACTGTTATTACCAGATTGAGTCGTGCATAATCGTAACAAGTATACTAATTATTATCGACAAACGCCAACATGCTATTGGCCACGTGTTGTTCTTTACAAAAGCCGGTTACAACAATCAAGCACGATGGCAGGAATAGCAGTGCGTAACTGGGTACGTCTTGCTTGCTTACCAACTTCGCCGTCAGCTCGCACGGGGGCCCCGAACGCATCGCCATCGAACACTTCGCCATCCTCCAGAAGGAGATGGCAAGGCTCCCTATGGACCTGGGGCATACCTGTTGGACCAACACTTTGTTCAATGCACACCTAAACACCTGTTATGATAGAAACTCTTGCACGAACTAACGTCTGGTTGAATCTAATTGTCGGCTGTCCAGTTCAGTATTGAAATGTACAATGGATGCAACGCGCAGTAAGCACCGTTGCGCGAAGTTACATGACCGCTATCTTTGTTTACCTGTGTTTACACGGCTATTGTTGTAGTTTTTTCGATTATTGAACTTTAAGGTTAATCTGCAATTGCGATTCGGCACTATACACACTGCGATTCGCGTGCAAAATCAATACTATTGAAGTCACACGCACAGAGGGAGCGCGAGCAACTATCCGGCGTACTATAATAAATTCACCGCCTTCTCACCAACAGAAAATTGCAGACAAATTAAAAAAAAATCGAACCACTGGCCAAGTCAAATACAACCGTCTCGTTGCAATATTTGAACTCGACTGAACTTGCCCAGATAGGACAAGCAAGAGCAGTGATTGGGACCTTCCGAAAACTGGTTGCTACGAGCCGGGTCGGCGCGCGTGGCCTCTCCTTCTGTGTGACGAGGGTCCCCGATCAGCTGTGTCCATTTGTCTCGGCATCGATGTCTGGCGTGCCTACCTGCTTCGAGCATGGCGACGCCGGCTTGCCGCCTAGGCGATGTGGAGAATGGAGATGTCTGTCTGGCCGGCTCCGACCGATGTACTCTCGCTCACAGCCGCAGACTAACAAGATAAACGTCACTCGCGCTCGGGTTTCCGCTGCACGGAAATACGGCTCTATTTTTTTTTTGTATTTGCTTATGGCAGAGATAAGAAAACGAGCGACCCCTGAAATCTTTAATCATAAATTTTTGTAGTACTGTGCGATAATGTAAACGCATAGAGGTTTTTTTTAAATAGGTTTTTTATTGTTGCTGTATACATTGGTTCAAATGGTCAAGACAATAATGTACTGATTATACGGCGTTCAAACTACACAGTTGAAACCTTGGTGAGAAAGAACCTTGGTGTAAAGTGTGGTGTGGATCATTCTAGAAACTCCTGGAATTTTATCTTCTTACAAGTTACAATGTTTATTTTCTGTATACTATAATTTTGCTGTGTTTACTCAGAGGGGTGAAAAT
The DNA here is from genome assembly GCA_921293315.2 of Nemurella pictetii. Taxonomy (NCBI): domain Eukaryota; kingdom Metazoa; phylum Arthropoda; class Insecta; order Plecoptera; family Nemouridae; genus Nemurella; species Nemurella pictetii. The sequence goes on from OV121115.1 coordinate 25,645,386, forward strand.
ACTTTATACTATGTATCTGGTGTACATTATTATTTATATGTTCGGTTTATTTCTACAAAACTTACAAAATAAATCGACATAACAGTTACCACGTGTTACTGACAATCACACCGTGTACTTTCATTGTTATAACTTGATCAAGAGCCTACCTACACTAGAAATGTATTGACAGAACATTTTATTGGTTCATCAGTTGTACATGCGCTACCAGACCACTATGCAGCAATATTATGATGTTTCCATTCATTTTCTCCAGGACCCTTGACAAATATGACTCGATCACCAATCATATCGTTACTCTCGGCCCAGTAAAATTCCATAACTTCCGCTTTAAGCTTGTAGCCAACGCTGAAAAAAAAACGCGTCTTTAATTTGCATATATTCACAATTTAACAACATCTAAAACCAACCAAAATCGATTCCAGTGAATTTCGGAAAATGCTAATTGCTAATTAAACTTAAATTTGCTCATGAACCATCCTATCAAGTCTACTCAATTTTGCGTGTGTATTCAACTTACAAATGTTGGGGCATGGGCATAGGACGTCCTTGCTCCTTGACCTCCCTGAGGAAGTCGTCGTGGTTCTTCTTGTGCTCCTGCCAGTCCACCGTGGCACCTTGGTGGCAGCAATGGGCACGGATCTTGCAAAAGAGTGGCTGAGTGTCGTAGAGATTCTGGTACTGGTCAGGCTCTAGGTCAGACACACTTCCTTCGATGCGTACCTGAACACAGAAGCCGGTGACACACGTGAATGTCAATTGACTGTGTCATGGTTTCAATTCAAATTTCAAGATTATCTTGTAAAACGAGCTTACAAATTTGTGTCGGGTAAACTAAAGTCAGCAAAAGCCTGCATTTTTTTGTCGATATTATATATAATAGAATAAATATTAAGTGATTATTGTGAGGGTGGCGCGAGTGTCATGTATAATAGAAAAGGTTGTTTAAAATATCGTTAATAAGCATAACTTTGCGAAACGTCGGGGGAAAAACTTAAGTTTGATAGCTTAGCATTCGCTACCTTAGTTAAAAAAAATTTGAAAAATATATGTAGTCCTTGTCCGATTTATTTTTCAAGACCAATGATAATAAGGAAATACGCTCAGAGGTTAATTGGCTTTCAATATTTACAACGTTTCACAGGTTAATGGTTATACGTAATAAGTATACTTATATAACCACATAAAGTATGGTTTATATATTAAACGAAAACTATCACATTTTGAAGCAACTAACAGTTCATTGAACGCAAACGCCAAGTTCAACCTGATCATCTAAAATCACGCCCTCGTTTGCATTACCTGTCTTGAGTATTGAACTCCGTCCTTCAGATAAACCCACAAGAAAACCATTGCAGCGATGGGGTTCTCAGCCTGTAAATAAACAACACGTTACACAAAACATCACATTAGTGTGAAACTAATCAAGTTTTCCTTGCAATTAATGGTGTGTGTGTATACTGATAGCATTGTGTCTTGGCGCACGTACAAGTTCTCTCGACTTCTTACTACGTCCATCAGTCATGAAGACGATCCCGTCTTCTTCGAGCCGACGCAGAAGCAACGTACGAGCGCTCACTTTTCCCTCCCTAAGATGGAAAATCACAAAAACAGTCAAAACTATAATTTTCCTCCGATTCTTATATTAAAATGTCATGCAAATCCCATCGCGTCTATATCATTGTGTCCGATCGCTTTCTGATATGCATGCAGGTCTGATGAAAAAGTACAACATAAGTGTTTTGTAAACGGGTTTGGTAAATAATCAAAACTTGTAGCGTATCGCGCCGTTTTACCTAGCGCTTTTGGGCCTTGAAACTAGGCGTCGCGGAGCTCAGTTTCAAGGCGTGAGTGATCGTTTGCTCCTGGTTGTGCTCACCTGCTTGCTGTGGCCAGCGTAAAAGCTTCTGGGGTAACTAATGGCGACTCCTTCGCTTCTTTTAGCCATCTACCGAAGAGAACAAACGGATCTTCTGAATCGACTTCAATGAAAGTCAGACCCGAATTTTCGTCAGCATATTTGGCCTGAAAATTACGTTTACATCACTGAAACGGGAAACCTACGAAAATGTTTGCGTATAGCCTTCCATGTATATGAAACACTCGTCTATACATTATATACAGGTAAGGCTTAACAATTTTTTAACATGCATATTATAATATATAGAGCAGGTTGTCATCTCTGGAATAACGATATCGAAAAAACGATACAAGACATCGCTTCTCTCATTTTCCACATCCCCTCATTTCTGAGAATAAAAATTAAAATATACTACCGCATCGTTTTTAATTAGTAGTTATAAGCTGGCCGCCTAATATGAATTGTCCCCTAGCCACGAAAGATGATGTGATCTTAATTTAAGTGCAGATTTTGTAGATGCAAGGCAAATTAAAAATAGTTTCTATGTGCTCACCATGTTGAGAGTTAACGAGGCTTGAAGCAGAGGTTTGTACCACACGACGCTCAACCCCGGCCAGAGTCGCGACTAGTGAAACTAGTTTCTGAGCCACACATATAAATATATAAGAAATATCCAAGGATCATTCTCCTCCTAACATCCAACCATATACTGCACATCCCCGTACACTCGCGGTTACGTAATGAACCTTGGAGGAAGATCCTCTAGAAAAAATCCTCAGCAGCAAGAATGTGGATTTGTAGCTCTTGGAATCACAGACTTTATCAGTGAGTGTACTATGAGCAGATGGAGATTTTTCTTCAGCTCAATCAAAATCGATTGAATTAGTTTCTTGGGTACTAAACATATATATGTATTTCGTTTTCTAATGTAACAATTCACAACAAATCACAAACAGGCTTCATCAGTACATTTAGTATTTATATATACAGTCAAAAATCAAAAACATTACAGACATCTTACAAATAAATAATTTAAACGTTTATATAAAATCTAGCATGATTACGGGATCGCCTTCATTGTTTTCTGTATCCATTCCAGATTCGAGGACATCTTGTCGTACATCCTAGGTCTCTCAACACCTAGTTTTGAGCATGCTATCCGCCAGTTGCCGACTCCCACCAAGGACCAAGTGACTTTGTCGCTTTGCAGACACATCATGGGACTGCCAGCGAATTCCTCCTCCTGACAAAACAGAAAGACCACGATAAAACAAATCAATAAATAGTCTATCGCCGAGCATCGACTTTGTATTACTTACATTGCAGTCGTCGTTGTGGAAGGATGACTCTGTACAGATGCTGTTTACAGTTGGAATACTGATGTTCTCGCATTTTGGCATCGCGCTGAATTTCAACTCGACTCGCTGCAACTCTTCTCCTGAATCAAAAGGAAATAATAAGTACATCAAAACATGAGAAAATTCGGCGCGCACCCAAAAACAATGGTATAGACTGCTACTAATTTTCAAAAATAGCGGAAATGTAACACGTCTTGCTGTATGAAAGCAGAAGTAATTTCCAGTTAAACAACAACCAAAGAAGGATAAAGAGCACAAGAACAATCATCTAGTAGCGAGGTCGCGTCTTACGGTTTCGCGCCCAGCCCAGAGTGTTGCAGTATGTGAGATTCTGCAAGGCAATCTTGGCCTGCGGCAAGCAGATCGGATGGACAAAGTCTGAGAATGTTACTGGTTGCTCCAGCTTCACCATCACAATCGTGCTCCCTTCGACCGGCGACTTGACCATCCCGACGACAGCCCTCTCCTGTTGCCAGGGGGATGCTCCTGACAGCCGGATGCTGCCCAGGCGACCAATCCACTGCGCTTTTGGTTGTCTGGAATAAAGTTGTTAAATTATTAAAAAATATGTGTAAAAGTTTCTCCGGTTTATTTATTAACTACTTTGCGAGTGTGATCACATCATCAGTCATCACGCTCCATACTCTACTAAAATTATGCGATCTGATAAAATTACAAATTTCTCCCCCAGATAAATCTCATTGCCATGGTGACAACCAATGGGTTGCTTCTGTTCTCCTGGAAGATAACGTTTAAACCGCAAATTGCAATTTCGGCATTGGTTGAACACATATGTGATTATCAAGGGCTCGAATAGAAAAAGACAAGAAATGGGATTTGTTGGAGCTTTTCTTCTATCACGGTTGATTCGGCGAGGCAAGAATTGTTTGCCACTGCATACCAAATATCTACGTGTAAACCACCAAAGTGACAAAACTGAGCCACTGCGCTTAGCGTTGTCGGGGCACGGAAGAAGGGTAGTAGTTGCTTTCGGTAAATTGCTTGACCTACCCTTGAAAGCACGACGCTGTGGTCAGCAGCCACTCCGAAGACACCAACGTGCCGTCACAAACGTGAACCCCGTCTTTGAACAACGCTGTGTGCCACGGCCAATCGCCGTGCGCTGCCATTTTGTTCAACCCTTGGAGACCCACCCTTCCGCGGAGAGTTTGTCGCCCGCATTCTGAAATGCGATCACATTGAGAGGAAACACACGGGCGAGAGTAATTAAAGAGCCAGCATGCAATGCCGAGCTCTTCATGCTCTACGCGATGTAGGGAGGTGATATCAAAGAATGAAGCATGTTTGAACAAACGCAAATTGTCCCCACGCCATTAAATATATTACATTCCATTGGCGCTGCCAACCCGATCCAGTTTGCTGGCATATTTTATTTTACGAGCCTGCTTTGAAATTACAAATCAATATTCTTTAACTCAAGGGCGTTTAGTTTTCTCTGATTGATACGTCAGATTAATGCATGTATTTTGCATGCAAATTTCTGCCATTGTGAGTGGGCTGCCTTTCTTTAGATCTCTTTCGATTTCTGTAATTCCATAACTTCATCTTCTTGAAAATTTGCAAAAACATTTTCGGTTTTTGAGATATTCCTAGCCCAACCTTCCATCCAATCCAAAAACTAACGTGTCACTGAAGTATGTATAGATATAATACAAATAAGCCTTGTGTACCCAAGTCATTGCAGCCTACGTATAGGACTTCCTTCTTCGGACAAGGCGCGCGAACGAACGTGATTTCTGAAGCTGTCGGATCCTCCATGTGCACGTATCGCACCTCCTCTTCAGTGTCATGTTGAACGCTCACGAAGTTGACAGACCTAAACACCGCCACTCCATTTAAATTACACGGCATTCGGCCAGACACGAAATTCATCGACATGTTAAAAATCACACACTTATCCTACCATACAAGGGCAAGTCTATGGGCAAGTCTATCCTTACTGATAAGAGAGCACATTGCAGAGGGACGAAGCGACCGTGTGCAAGACAGCCTCTCTGTTCGGCTCCGGGATGGTGGAGTTGATGTTCTCCGTGCAGAGTTTACCGCTCTGGCCCTTCTCGTTGAACACGACGTAGCCCTCGGTGTAGTAGCGCGACTGGTGGGGTGTAAGGTGCACCCCTCGTGTCATCGCGGCGATGCTAGGCGCCACGGTCACTGGACGGGCAGAGCACGGGGTGAAATGTCAGAAAAAATGCATGGTTTGACTTTGTTCAACGATGGTAATCACTCCTGGGAAATTAGTCTTATGGTGGCTGCTCGTTTGTACACCATTGGCTATTGGCTGGAGTGAAATGAAAATACATCCCATCCTGGAAAATTGCCCATAAGAGGCTGCTTAAATTTAGTGTGACGGCTATGTCGTCGCGTATACAAGGGCTCTACTTCGGGGAATTAACATTTTCTTTGAGGGAGATAGAGTGGTATATAAAGTGGCAAGGAGTCGAGTAACGTATATATACATAATAAATAAATAAAAACTGAAAAGGACTGGAAAAGCATGTAAAGCATGTTATATGAATTGCCAAGTTGATCATGGTGTGCGTCAATGCTCACAAATCGTTGACGATGTGTCACAATGTGACGACCAAAATTTGGTCTAGGTATGCATTGGAGCTAACACATCATAGCATCATTTGCTCATATTTTAAGATAATATGAAAATATATGAAAATTGACAAGAAACATCACAGAAGACAAAGGAATTATTTGACGTAAGATATCCTAAAGTGACTGCTATGTATACTGTGACATTGGTAACCATTGGTGATCACCGTTACATCATTTTCAGCACACATTTATCTTTCAGATCTTAATGATGGTATAACGTACGGCAGCCCCGCTCGTCGCTGCCGTTGGGGCAGTCCACCTTGCCGTCGCAGCGCTTCTCGGGGGGGATGCAGACGGTGTCGCGGCCGCAGTGCATGTACCCCGCGGGGCAGTAGCTGCACTCCATCTCGTCGGAGAGGTCGGGGCAGTCGACCACGCCGTCGCATACGTGTCCTGTCAGCGCGCGGCTTTGCAGCTCTTTCACGCAGCCTGCGACCCGTCCAACCGTCAACGGATTAGTCAATTGACAAATGAGATTTCCTTGTTTTCTGCTTGGGCTGCGTCTGAAATAGTGTGGCGAGATTCTCTGGGAAGATTACAAAAAAAAATCATTCAACTGTGGCTTATCGAATATTGCTTTCTAGTTTCTTGAAACTTTAGCGACGTTATTTCAAAAGCGTTGCTGTGAAAATTGGTATTATTTGGCTCAATATTGGCTTTATAATGGAAAATACCCTGGTTTTTCACAATGACCCAATGTTATACTATCAAAATATTGATAATCATCCATATTAATCGGTATTCCTCGCAATTTCGTCTCCGGATAGCCTGTTTTGAATGTCCACACTCCGCTTGACAAGTTTCGCGCAGCACTAAGCGCATAGCAAATATTTGTTGCATTTCCCCTATGGATGGGATAAACATATACCATTATCTTGTTAATTTTATAGTGAGATATCAATCGGCATCCTGGAGACACCACGAGTGCAGTTGCTAAGACAGCAGACGAAAGATAACGAGTTCAGACTTAAAATATACTTCGATAACGAAATGATAAATTGCATCACCGCTTTAAGCCCTCGCCCAAAGTGTGCCAATTGTGTTAATTAGGAAACTGCTCCATTTGTGCAACTGAATCAATGTATGGTACATGTTGTAAGCGATTGCCCCCAGGCTTATCGATCCACACCCGCCCCCACGACTGCGATTGTTTCTTGGACACCGACCTGGCTTTGACGTGCACGAGCCCGGCTCGGTGTACTCCGGGAACTTGCTGCAGTCCAACGCCGCTTTGAACCGCTCCGGGATGCGACTTCCGCATCCTGCGTAGAAGTCTGCGCAGAAGCTGCGACAAGGGAGGACGATGCGGTCCTCCAGTTCGCCGGGCGAGCGCGTTTTGCACGCGGGTTGCAGCACTTGGCACACGAACTCGTAGGCGAGGCGGTAGCATTCGGCGTCGACTAGTTCTCTGCAACGAGGACCGTGCAGAACGATCAGAGGTCGAGTTTACATGGTGGAACCGCTGGGAGTTCGGGTAAACGATGGAAATGAGGCAGGAAAGTAGTTGACCGAACCCGGGTACAAGGAGGGCCGTACGAGGAGTCCGCCGTTCGTTTTCTTTCCATGGGAATGATTGTCAGTCACAATAGGGCATGGTTGTCACGACGTATTGTAAGTACAAGGGTTGACTTGGAGTTAAGGCCGCAAAAACAGGCGATCAACGGGACGAATTACATTTAGACCTTAGAGAGGGTAATTTTGTCTAGAGATCAAGAGATTTGGGTGGGAGATTTTGACAGGACATGGAGAATTTAATTTTCAACATGTAATCGAGGTCAGAAAGAAAGTGAATGACTTGGTAACCAAATAATTTACTTTGTTTCCTTTCCGTTTTATGTGCATGTAAATGAGAGTGATACCCACATTTATTTTCTTAGAAAAATGGTTAAAACGTAGTCTTTAATGGCAGTCGGATGGACGTTCCTAAGTCAACATTAAAATTTCAAACGTGTATTTTAAAGTTTAAAGTTTAAATTATTATTGTGTTCCATCTCTGCAGGCATGGACAGACAGACAGAGCATAATTGAGCTTTGACCCGTAGAGTTTTCTCAGACGATTTGTCACAGACCTTGAAATATAATTTAAATGCCGGAACAAAAAGAAAGTAAATCCGATAACATCTGAGCTCCATGTTCAAGATCAGTAAAACCACAGTGGTTAAAACCGCGATTCCCACAAAAAAAGACAATTTTCTCACCAAAAAGAGCAGACGAAATGCCAATTACAAATGAGTTTTCACACACTGAAATTCGAAAACTTTCTTATCATCTTGAACTGAGCGCATACCTGAAGGCAATAACATCTTCTTTCAGTTCTTCCAGGGACTTGTGTCCGAGGCGGTTGGGGTAAGAAGTGATGTTGTACGGCAATTTCGAGCAGTAGCTCAGCTGGACGGGAGCACAGCGTCGCGGCGGCGACGGCGCCTTGGTCGAGCCGAGGGTCGTTATTTCCGGCGTCTTTGATGTAGAGTCTTGCCTCCTCAGGGCAGCGCTGTTTTCTATTCGAACAGAATGCTAAGGGTTAGATCAATACTAGCGATAGCATTATAATATGCGAAATGGGATTCGAGGTTGTAAAATACAAGATGCTTTATTGAGAGCGTTGACTGAACCATGGTATGCCTCGTGTTTAGTTCCCTATTTATTACTCCCTCGTGATTAAAAAATATCATTATACTTTTCCGATGGGTTTTCGACTTTCAAGGATGAGACAAAGCGAAATAGGGAGCCAAGGAAAGAAAGAAACGGCAGCTGAAGTCCGTGCTTTATTTGTTTTCAAATTCCCTTTTCCCAATTTTCATGCCAATCTCAAGCCTTCCAACAGTATCAGACAGTTGCAGGTGTTTGTGTGGTATTAATTTGGGCATCACTATGAAAATACCAAAAAAAAAATCAAGAGGCGGAAGAATATCGTTCGCTTCTGATCGAACCCAACCTTCCGGAAACGTGCCTAATCCACAGTTCAGAGTCATTCGGGCATCAAACACCGAATAATCGTGTTCGCATTCTTTGTTGGCACGGTCGGAGCGGAATGAAAACATACCTTGTATATCGAGACTTTTCGGATCAATCGTCAGATTTGTGAGGTATCTGGACTCCTCGAGGACGATTTCGTTCGATAATACTGTTAGGATGTCGGTCGTGCGCACTTCTTGGCGTCGTGGGTCGAAGTGCAGATTGAAGTGCACGACCAAATCCTGACCCTCGACCCTATTAGTTTGAACAACAAAAAAACGCAGAATTATTACACGAAATCCCGAGTAATTTTCGTTGTTTCCGTTTGGCATGGTCGTCGGTGCGTATATTCGAGCTCACTAGAAGAAAATTGTATGCTTTGTGAACATTTCAAAATTTACGCATGATCAAAAGGTGTTAGAATTCACCCTCTGGAAACACACCCCATAGCACTATTATGAAAAATATCAAAAGTACAGTTTTAATCAACGCTGAAACGTATATAACGGGTAGCACGTTCTTTGATAAAATACTGAAATGTGCAGTAATACCGACATGCCTTTGTCTAAAACAACCCCTGAATTTTTCCAACCCTCATACGAATGATTGGAATTATAATTCTATACCCTTCACACGTAGGCATCCGCATACTATAGTTAATGCAGCCAGTTGTTGTATGTGGAATGCTGATGCCATGCACTCAAACGAGAAAGCCTCTCTGCAGCTTCAAGATGTTTGTTAGGGTGTAGATTGTCACTAAGAAACAGAATTGCGAAGACTAATATACATTTACACACTGCTGTAGGCTTGGCATAGAGTATGTCGTGTTTGTATGCAAATAACGTACTTTTCTTCACAGCGGCCTAGATTGTTACGCCCCCACTCTTCATATGTGGGTTGCTGTGATTCATGAACAAGATGAAGATGCCACAACGGGCACAGTGCCATTTACACCACTTCTACAGGTATCGGTAAATGGGAAAGGAAATTATCATTCTTTTCAATATACTATAGGGGACACCTTTTTTTAAAGACATATAATAAATAGTCACCTTTTAATTTCTCTTCCAGCATTGGCCAGATCCAGCACTTTCTAGCAATGGCCATAGTAACGAGAGTTTTTATCAGATTTTTGAGTAAGAGAATTTGACGAACCCATCTAGCGCCAGGACGTCGGTGCCGATGAACGAAGGTCGAAGGGCGCTTCTCCTGAAGACCAAGTTGATCATCTCCCGGTATTCTCTGGACCGCTGTTTGAACGGCTCGGTGATGGGGTCAGCCAGCTCGAGGCGGAAGGCGTCACCACGGACCACGCGGAATGTCGCCAGAAAGATTTGCTCTTCGGTGGGCTCCAGTACCCAGAATGTGTCTGCAAAGTAAGACACGAGTCGGATTTAAGTTTCAGCGTAATCTTTGTCTGATTTAGTGAACCCTACGTCCGCTTGAAATCGAATTATATCCGTATTGAAATCTGATTTTTTCAGTGCATTTGTACCCCAAAGCCTCTGAATTCACATTGTCTTGCGCAGCTCGGATTTCAAAGCATGCATTGTGAAAGCGGACGCTATTTTGGCCGTTGCATTGTTTTCTAGGGTCTTTATAGTGGCCCACCGAATCTACAGTTTTTGTGGTAGAAGTAAGCGAGTGTGCGCCTCAGTATTAAAATCATACCCGTTGAAAGCGTTATGAATGATGAAGGTGTTGTATAATTTGTACATTGCTAAAATACGAAAAGCATGACTCGTTACATTTGAATGCCTTTAGTGATGAATGGGACATTAAACAGATTATATAGTAATTTTAGAACAAATTGAACATCAAAATAATTGATGAAGAGTGTCTGTCTATAATTGCTTTCTCGAATCATCTGCTTTCACCGCGCAGGTAATTGTGTTTTGAAGAGGTGTTGCTATATTAAGCGACGCGAGCGTTCATTGAAACAAACCATTTTGCGCTTATCGACTCTTTGTCACACTTACGTACAATACACAAAAAATGTAGGAAGCTTCGTCTACACAATGCAATTCTTTAATTCTTTTTCATTACATTTTAACCACAATAATTGGCTATGGCTCAGACCCACCAAAATGAAATTTCCACCGAACAAATCCAGAAAATTGATCGCTTTACCAAGTAGGTAACGAAATTCTTCGTGCTTTCACATGGATTACTTATAATAAATTGTCTCGTTTGAGCTAAAAGCCAGCGCCAGAAGGAGACAAAATGCTTGCATATTCATTCATTGCTTCTTGTATTCTAGAGAAAGGAACACCATTATGCACTTATCTGTATAACTTATGGATATTCTGTACAACAATTTGATCTTTTGGTTTGTGTATTGCTTTTGGCGATGGCGATTTCTATTCACCGGCGCTAAACAAACCCAACTCTTATGTTCTGGTCGAACACTACGCTCCTTATTTTCTTTACAACACTTTATTTAGCATCAATTTTTAGAACCGGACAAAGAAAATTGAAGAAATGTTTAGGAACGTGCCGTTCGTGACTATTGAGTGTCAGTTTTAACCTAATGTGTCATTTATTGTGAGAATGACCAACGAAATCGCCGGTAAATTCCACCAGACCATGAACAGCTGTTCTATTGGCAGATATTCTAGAGACATGGCGACCTGGAGGGCTTATCCTGAAATTTGTAAAAAGAAATCGCGATTTTAAAAAAATACTTGAAGGACACAAAAATCTACAGATTTTCATGTAAATTTAGTGGATTAATTAAAGCTGTTGCTGTTTCTGGCACCACCGATATCTGGATCAAATATCTTTCAATCTAACTTCTGCATTCTGCCGCAAAGTTAATATCTGCATTTGGTGAAATTAAATAAATAAAAATGTTTGTGAGGTGTGATAGTGTTCATGTATACGGCGAGTAAAAAACCTGTATCAGTAACACAAATTACCATATACTGTCACCATGTTGTTAGTGTTATCTGATATCCGGTTCGCCTGTTTCACTTACATCCAAAGAAGACGCCGGTGCCGACGACCAGGAGGAAGAAGAGCGTCGACGCCGCGATGCAGCAGCCACACCGGTAGTGACCTCTCTTCCGTGTGAACCGGATGTCACTGTCCGAAGAGATGATCGAGCTCGGGGTGTCAGAGCGTGCTAGGTGTCGGGTGCTCACCGTGCTGATGGACATCTGCAAAACAAGTGACACATTCGTCAGCTGGTCGGTCAGCCATGCAGCCTGGATGCACTTTGCTATCGCTTGCCTACAGGTAAATATGAGCTTTTTAGGCGGCGAGGAAAATAATTCAAATTTACTGAAGCGGCAATGTATAAAGTTGCTGTTTCTGAAACCGAACTAGTTGTAGAGTGGACACCTCTTATTATTGTGTAGTCATTAAACAACTTTTTTGTTTCATATCATCAATATCTTAGCACCAATTAAAATTTTAAATATAACTTCGACGAAATGCAGTTCAAGAATATTTTTTGCCAGAATTCACAGTGGCACCAATAGCACTGAATATTACCATGAGTCAGTGATGAAATCTAATTGGCACTTAAGAAGAGGCATATATTTTATGTGTGTGTACCACGTGTATAACAGTAGTTTACCATTAGAAGTCACACTCCATTTGCTGTGTGCACCGACGTACCGTCGCTTATTTTATTTCTACACAGAGAGCTACATCATTAAGCTACATCAGCTAAACGATATCAATCATGAATCAGCTGTGAAAAGATTCTCTCTATATGTCTTGTCTTCAGATTCGCATAAGATTTTACGATTTTACCACAAAAGGATCAATTTATAAATCACCAATATCGAATGGTTAAAAAGAAAAGATGCTTCCCATTATGTTTCCTGTCAAACGCGGTTTTTAACCACAAACTTCGATCTTATTCATCTTATAGGCACGAAAACGCGAACGTCGAAACCTACGTGAACGTATTTTAATGTTTCGTGGTATACGAGCACGTGTTAGAGTTTCAGTACATAGATAATAACGAAAACTATTTACTGTTACTGCAATTGATTTTCTGTATTCAGCGGATTGAATTGTTTTATTTCATCTGAGTTGACACGAAAATAAAATCGCTTTTCAAAACTGCAATTGCATTGTCTTGCTGGTTAACTACTTCCTGCTGGTAGGATAGAATTCTCGAGGCAATCCAGCAAACAGAGTTCAATGTAAGCGATCGCAAAATCGCAATTAGGTCACTTCACCGGTCAAGCTGCATTGACAGCAACGCGACTTGTCGCTTGACGAAATGGAAAATGTCTTGTGGCGTGGAAGTAATACCTATCGCTATTGAAGCTAATCGTGTGTGTGTGTGTGTGTGCTTGTGTTCATGAGTAGTAACGGGACAGTAAAGCAAGCTTTTACTGTAAAGTAAAACTCACATCTAACTTAACCAGATAGGTAGATCGAGACCATGTTGGTATATCTACGTTCGATTGCTTGTGCGAGCGCCACGGACTTGAAAAATAACAATTAAAAGTTAAGTTGTCCGACACATGGTTTAATAGACATGATGTTCACAGAGTGTAAAGCTGAAGAAACATAACAAACATCTTAATTATCGTGACAGCATTGTTCAAGCGAATTCATAATGATTTAGATTGCACATGCTTATGCGCATTATTACTTCGTTCTGCTTCAAATAGTTGTTTAATATTTTGTTATTTTTACCACACCCTTATTTAGGTATCAAATAAAATATCTCCGTTCTGCCAAATGCAAGTCAAACTGCAAGTCAGTTCAATCTTGTTCAATGTCGCCGAGCAATAAACGGTACCAGAATGCTTGGATGATTTTCTACGAAATTTTTGTTCTAACTTCGGTCTATTTGCTTCAAAAAGTGCCTCGCCTTTGTGCTTGTCACTTTAAGTTTGTTCGCAATTGGCACACTTGGTAAATCTCACGCTTGCAAACAATGAATTAATTTCACATGAAGATAGTTGTTATAAGTCGATGTCATTTCAAGGGTCCAGAAAACATCGTTTCTTGGAAGCATTGCACTCTGCATCGCTGAGTGACAATGACCGAATCTTCGAGTCAGTATACCAACTAACATCTCATGCACCATGCCCGGAACCATTCAGATCTATGAGACTCTGCAGGTAAACACATTGTGTTCACGAGATTCACATGTTTCATATGGGAACTGATTTTTTTAATTTTCATTCATTGTAAAACCTTTATACCTATTTTCTAAAATGTTTTCCCTTCGCAATGGTACAATTCTATACGTTCACATTTCTTTCTTGGGCATTAAAGTCAAAGAATATATAAGACATTTTTATAGTATATTATATAGTGAAAATTTCTCATCGCCTGGACTTGTTTTTATCCTGAATAGAGCTGGGCTGCGATAAACGATTCTTATTCGACTTTCTCTGTGCACCATGCAAGTAGATATAGGTACCTGCACGGATAGAGGGTGGCACGACATTCTTGTAATGATATAGCGGCAGAATGATTCCACTTTGTGCACCAGCACGAACCAACCAACGCATTGTTTTGCTCGTCTAGAAAAGGGTTAAATAAATTAAAACTAGTGTGAAATTGCCAATTATTTTTGATCGCTTGGCGGGGAACTTAATGAGGAAAGAGAGAAAGGTACGATTAATTCTATAACAGTAGCGGCGACTCATAATTACAATTTACGTAGCCGAGTAAATCTAGCAGGTCAAAGAGCACTGAGGTTTTAGTATTATTGGTAAATTGCAGCAAATAAAATAAATTACTGGTCAGCATTTCAAATAGACTCTTTACATAGTAAATACAGTATGAATCTGGAGTGTAAATGAATTCCTTTCTGATTTTATCGCGAGCATTTACTAAGTGGAGGTCATTGGGCGTGAAAGGTGAAGGATTCCGTGTTTTGTTGTCGGTAATTGCGTAATCACAACACAAAGAAAAGTTCGACAGTGTTGGAAATAGTACAACTAGTAAGGCACCACCCAAATTCCGACCCTCGTGCCAACCATGGGCGCAAAATAGTCACTTTTCGTCGGACTCATCACCCGATGGATGAGAGCGTGCAGATGTGGGGTCATCCAGTTCAGGACTCGGAGAGTTCACGGAGCATCATCCGCTACAGGAAATCATCAACAAACAACACACAACACACAAATTCACAATGTTTTGTGGCATTGCCAATTTTAAGTAGCTCGCACCATTTTTCACGCGCGTGAATATATTTTGAATTATTTCTGTTTGGCATCGCTCGTAGGTGTATGTAGCTGTACAGTCGTAGAAACCGTACGAAAGGAAAATCGTGGCAGAAAACGCATTGTCTCTCGCTGTGTATTTGAAATTGTTTTGTAAATTTTCTACACGCCCCGAAGACATTTCGCGTACGAGACGCGTCTTGAGGGTGGAGCAACCTCAGTTGGAAATCAAATCACTTAGACGAACGAAGATTATAAAATGAGGACACCGAATGATTAGAACTTCTTTTTCATTTTGTCGGTCCAGATTTGCTCTGCTCGTTTTATAATTGAACGCATTAAATTTAAAAATAAGAAACAAATTACTTTTGGTTTGTGTACGAATCTCGGCGATTTGCATGATGCTTAATTGGTTCTCATGTCTGGCTGACAGGAGATCGAACGATATCATGATCCACGAGGAAAAATTACATGCGTCAAGCGTTCACATTTTAGTTTTTTACCTCCACATGGGAAAAATTGTAACACTATGGACATCTAGGCCATTTTTATCGTCTTATCATTAGTACTTTATCTCTTTTTCTGAAGCCATTCGCTAAATTAATATGGTAATTGTATCATTAATTTAGAATGTGGCCAATTAATAATAAGTTTGCACGGAGAATATAGAGATTGTAGTGCACTTGGGTATAGTGTAAGAGGTAAGCTCCAAGGCTATATGTCAATTTAATAATTTGTGAACATTATTATTCAAGCTCCCTTTGTAAAATAATTGTAAAGTGAAGCAAATTGTCCTACTGTAAACACATTGGGTAGACAATTCACTTTTAGTAAGACCAAGGTCCGAAAATATCTGTGAGACATAGCTACATAGTACATCTCAAGTTAATTCGATGCATATCATAAATTCACATGCAAATCTTTCTACACAATAAGACTGCAACGAAAATTGGCATTATTGGAATACCTTGCAAATATCATGGCCATGTCATTAAAAGTGTTATCTAGATTCTAGATGATATTAATTTTACCGTGAGATGTTGACTGCACTGCATGAATTGTTTAGAATCCAAATCTGGCTACGAGTTTGAATTTTGATCACTGATTTCCATATCCACGTACAGTCTTCATCGACAAGGAAGTGTTTTTTATTCTTTATTTTTTAAATCACGTCCTGGCGACAAGATCGAGTTGCAGATTTAACGGTACACGCAACACTGCGTCCATTTCCAATCGCAGTCGGGCAATCCGATCTTGCGCTCCGCCTGCAAATTGGTGTGAAATCATCGATGTGATATTTTACTGCCTTGCACTTCAACCGTCTAATTATTCTTGACTGACACGTCGGCTTTATCAGCTGCAGTAACGGTTTTACGCCACAGCCATAGTTCTTCCGGGCAACTTAACACGAATAAAACGCAAAAAACTCAATTAAAAATCTTAGCCTATTTCTCAAATTAATAACAAGTTTATTTACCGCGAATGAGAGACCGTAGTGTTTCGGTAAAGTTCAATTAGCCTCTTCAAGTTTTACGAGAGTTGTAACGCTTAAGCGCAATTAATTTCACAATTGCGCAGAGTGCGTATTTTATTTTTATGATAAATACCAAAATGGCCAGGATAATTTGACAAATAAAAAATTAAAGAATTCCTTAGGAGATATTTCGAGTTTAAACTTGTGTGTGTTACTTCTAGGAATGTCACCACACATAAGACACAGAAATTTACTAACGAGGAAAGTTCGATTTTTACAAATGAGTCTATAATCACCCAAGTCATTAATGGACAGTGAATTATGAGAAGAGGAATAGATTTTATGCCGTGCAATTAATGAACTTGGCGCTTTCCATCATCGTCGAATACACGGGCCGGATATGTGTGTCCATCTTGCAAGTCCAAAGTGAAATAAAATAATTAGAAAGATAAAGTGTCACGATCTTATAATATCGACGAGCGCGCAAGCGAGAACCGGTGTTCGAATCCTGTATTGACTTGACCTACAATTCGCCAACTACAATTGTATCGCGAAGGAATCGTAATCTTGCACAAAACGCACCTTTGCTTTATTGTTATGTACGCTAGAACACCGTGCTTTTTTTTGTCTTCAGACTATCTTCTAATGAAAAGAAAGCACTGAGAAACGAATTCTCGTGGCTTTAATTGAAGTTGCAATTTCACCCACCTGTTAATTATTATTTGAACCGAGGTAGTATCAGATTTTTTTTAGGACAATGCAGGTAATTCATTTCGTGCCTTAGCTAAGGTTTGCTACATTTTTTCTTAATGGAACGCATGAAAGTTCTCTATAATCTGATTTCGTCGATATCTAATCAAAGAAAGCTTATTAAATCACTCGATTAAATTTACCTTAGAGTCCCAAGATCCTTTTCTCTTCTTACTCTTGCCGTTCTGGTCCATCTTCGAGTTTTCCTTTCGGAAGAAATCAGAGTTGAACTTGATGAATCATCATTTCATACACGCACTTGCACTTGTTCCATGCGCTAACAGTTCAACGACACTATATTCACTTATTTGTGGAGAAAAGATTTCTGGTTTCCACAACTATCGATTGACTTTCTAGAAGTATTACCTATACGAACTCGAGTCACTTCTTCATTCCTTTATTTCCGATCAATCAATCGCAGGTCTCGCAGTTCTTGTTTCAGTGCTGTTTCTTGTCGAAATCACAAACACTTTTCGGGAAAGCTGGCCATGCATGAAGTACCACTATCCACACGATTACACTCCATCCAGAGCGGGCGCACTTTCAATGAGGTAACGAACAATGCAGCTAACGTGCGTACAGATTTCAGTGGGATGCTGTAGACGGCTTTTTCATTTTCTCTTCTTCAGATTCAATGGATGCTGTTTGCTACTTTTGATGCACTTTCTCTGTTTCGCAGATCATTTTCTAGCGCCAATGAGCTGAAAAATGCAATGAATAACTCGATTAGGGTCTACAATACAAGATCATTTCAATCAGCTGCGATACGCTCGGCCTACATTGGACAGTATATAAAGATTTAATCGGCAATAGGTACCAATCGGTGCCTACTTACTATTTTACAGCGTTAGCAACACCGAAAACATATTATTAAATAAATAACCCAGATGTGATCTTCGAAAAGCTAAACGGTCTAAAAACTTCCGAGTTTGAAGCCGCTGACGATGAGATCTAGGACATTTTCGTATAACCTAGAACTAACTGAACGCACGTATTCCTATGAAATTAACAATTCTCACATATTTTAAAGTGTCTCGTCCGACAGAATAGCGCGTTGGATGGCGTGATGGTTTTAACAAGCTTTCCGAAAAGTTCTCCGATCTGCGGATACAAATCATTAACTCCGGACATGACATGACCTTTCAGGCTGCAGCGAAATGAAAGGAGGTCGCCAATAGTCACCTCCTGTCTGTACAGACCCATAGTCCATCAACATTCAATTAAAAAAAAATACAAAAACACAAAAACGTGAACCATCCGATTTTCCGTGCCTCAATCTAATTGCAAATATCATTCCGCAACGTTCACCACAAATTTATTCAACAAACTACAATGTAGCAAAGACAATGATGCGCTTATTACGTACTCACTCGTTGCATAACGTCTAGTTCACTCGAAAATGCACTTCATATCACGCTATATTAGTCATCTATGCCTTATGGGTCGATTATCGTTCTAATAAGTGCTTGAGTGATTCGAGTATTCCGCGTGTATCGAGCCCAGTATAGGTCAGTGGTGGGTCTTCACCGTTGAAGTGGGTCTTCATCAGCCTTGGGTGTTGCCATCGCACTACATAGGCTAGAAGAGGTAACGGTACTTGCAGACGCGTGCTCATATGGAAATACTACGTGTGCTTGTGTTGGTTGTAGCAGTCTTTTTTATTATTTTGGTACTATTATATTGAAATTATTACCTAAGATTGTGGCGTGGCCCTATATTAGAGTTCCGTGACGAGAAAGGCGAAAGCAAGCTAATGTTGAAGTTTATGTTTGATGATGTATGAAGAGAACAAAAGATTGGAATTAGTATGTGGGTAAGTTCAATGCACGATAACGTATGGCAGTCCTACATTGGAAACGCGACAGAAATGGACGTGCCGGTGTTACGATTTACTATTGATGTGTGCCCAGTTTAACACTGAACTAGCTTCTGAGTTCTAAGCTCAGAAAGATGTAGGTCCCACCCACCACAAAAAATTACAATGATAATTGAGGAAGTTAATGAAGAATATGTTTTTATGTTGCTGAACACCAATGTCATTGCATTCATAATTTAACACGAACAACTCCATTGTTGTTTATTAACTAAACGTGGGTGGCAAGCCCCAAGTACACACACATTTCTGTAACCCTATGTAATGTCAAACCCTTAAAAAAAACTCTACAGTAGAAGGTGTATAAATAATGCATCTTATAGCGGCAAGACCAAATTATTCGGTGGCAAGGCGATACTAAAGAGCGTCCAACTCCGAAATATTACTTACTCCCTTATCACTTCTATGAACTCGGATTCATTATTCATCAACGACTGATATGTAATTGACTATTATTTAATGTTGGTATATTCAATCGTTTTAACTTGATTGCCATTATTTGCAGAACATTTAAGATCGAGATAAAGCGAAACATATTATCAAACAATCTAATTTTATATAAAAATTGTTAAAATGCACTTTTTGACGTACTTGAAGTAGAATGGCAAGTGGCGATAATCAGTCAGTAAAATTTCATACGTGCAGCCTACTGTTAAAAAAAATATATATGTTTTTCTATGCCCGGACGGCCATTATCTTCGTCTGGATCAGAGGAAGCCGCCACTAAATCGTAATTATCTCTCCATCAATCAAAACACATTTTTTTCATCGTCAATCCAACGCCTATGACGCATAAAAACAAACAAAATCTCACCTGAAAATCTTGAATTCCGAATGCGCGAAGAAACGAACAATGAAACGTCACTTGGGATACCACACGCGCGATACCTCGTGTTAAGCCCCGTTCCTTCAGCCAGCCGCAAGTACCTTACCGCACGACGCACTCGCCAAGTACCAACTGATGTTACGCCGTGGTAGAACAACCGTCGAAACGCAAAACGAGGGCAATATTTGTGACGGCTAAGAAGAGACTCCGTTGCGATGTGAAAGGCTCTTTCGCGTCGCCGTCGGTTAGGATATCTGATATTCAAGCAAGCTATACAGAGGTCTATAGACCTTCTTATTGAAAATAACGGGTTACTGGGCTAGATGATTCCGAGAGATCATCTTATGAAACCGATGGGCACACGCCAGTAGCTTTAGTCAATCACAATACAATACGCCGGTGAAAATGATTTGCCATTGCCCATCGGCGAAATAGACCCTGTAAATTTGTTAACAATAAAACCGCAAATACACAGATTCGATTCTTGCAATCAATAGATTAATCAATCGTCAATAACTCACTAGCAGTGCTGATGGGCTTCAGCAGTTATTAAGGATGCGTCTACAGAAGGAATGAAAGAGGAATGGAATAGGTTCCTTCACGGAGCCATCCAAAACACTAAAAATGCAACGAATCCGGAACAGATGGTGTTTCAATGCAACACGCATATTATATCTTTCTATGTAATGGCTGGTTTTAAGCCACCTGTAGACAGCTGGTTTTAGTTTTACCCGGGTTGAATTTCATTACGATTTCTTGCGCGGGGCGCATGAATAGCGACTAATGGAATAACGACTAATACATCTTGCAACGCTGTGCGGGGCGTTCCTGGACTAACGTCTAACATTTTTTAGTCGTTATTCCGGTGGAATAGCGACTAATTTCTGCTAGTCGCTATTCCGGTGGATTATAACGTCTAACAAATTTTAGTCATAATTTCACTCGATTAAAATAATAACGTTAGACGTTAGTCCAGTGGATGAACGACTAATAATTTTTAGTCGCTATTCCGGTTTTAAAAAAGGGGGGGCTGCTGAATTAAACACGAATAAAAATAAAAAATTTATAAAATTTTTAGTGGAACAAGAACTAATTTTCGTTAGTCTTAGGTCCAGTGGAGTAACAACTAACAAACATGCCCCTCCCACCCTCAATAGCATGTGTGACACGGGATGCTCTACTGTTCTACTACGACAAACACAGATAATTGCACTTGCAACTGCTCCATCGGTTTCCTCGAGCCATGGTCTTAGCTGTTGCCACCAAGGCATGGGGGCGTTTGGCGACGACGGCTCGAGGAAACCGATGGCTTTGTTGGTATGGTAACAGTCGTCGCCAAACGCCCCCATGCCTTGGTGGCAACAGAAGACCATGGCTCGAGGAAACCGATGGAGCAGTTGCAAGTGCAATTATCTGTGTTTGTCGTAGTAGAACAGTAGAGCATCCCGTGTCACACATGCTATTGAGGGTGGGAGGGGCATGTTTGTTAGTTGTTACTCCACTGGACCTAAGACTAACGAAAATTAGTTCTTGTTCCACTAAAAATTTTATAAATTTTTTATTTTTATTCGCTTTTAATTCCGCAGCCCCCCCCCCCCCCCCACTTTTTTAAAACCGGAATAGCGACTAAAAATCATTAGTCGTTAGTCCACTGGACTAACGTCTAACGTTATTATTTTAATCGAGTGAAATTATGACTAAAATTTGTTAGACGTTAATCCACCGGAATAGCGACTAACAGAAATTAGTCGCTATTCCACCGGAATAACGACTAAAAAATGTTAGACGTTAGTCCAGGAACGCCCCGCACAGCGTTGCAAGATGTATTAGTCGTTATTCCATTAGGCGCTATTCCGCCCCCCCAGACGACAGCCGCCCTCCGACGCGGGAAATAAGATGGCTTCAATTCCGCAATATTTATAAATTCTATTCAGTAGAGCCGATTACTTGTACTTAAAATCATATATTATATTTCATACCATATTGCCCAAGCGTCGTAGGCATGTTTTACTAAATATCGGAAGGGTAATTTATGATCTTTGATGTCTGCAACGTCGGTGGAATTTTCACGTTTAACATTTCATTAAAATTTGCTATATATTATATTATATGCTGTCATTTCTCTTTTGCCTACCTTACCTCTCAATTTTCCTCAGTCCAGTTTGGAATGTGGAACTGCAGAGTTCTGTCAACCTACAGGAGAAAAGGAAATGGAATGGTATTGAAATAATAAGGTTCGCTTGTAGGTCTTATTTAATTTTATCTCGGTATATAATGTTGTATTTTATTATATATTTTATCTATCAAAAGAGTACATCAATTAAATCTCTAATTATACATACATTAGAACACAATTCAAAATGAACAAAACTAACACTCTCTACCCTGTTATTTTTATATGTGTTTGATGGAGTGTTCTAACATTTAAAAAGTGAATTCAACGAACATACGTTTATACAACAAGTTATTTTCGGGCGAGTCGAAAAGGGACATTAAAAATAGTCAAGATTTAACTTTAGCTTGTAAGTACAGGTGCAAATCCATCGTGTAATGCAATAATTAGACGTCAATTCTTAAAATTGTGATCGAAATGTTCAATTTGTCTCATTAACAAAGTGATCTGATAATGTTCAGATTTGCACTGTAAGAGGAGAGATGCATTAGCGTACATTTTTAACATGAATTCAATGTATATGAGAACAGGTGCACTACTTTCCATCTAGTATTTAGAACTAAAGCTCAGGAAGGAATGCGCCTAAATACACATTATAATACTGTAATCTTTTAACACCTCACCTATCTGGATTCGGTGATACTTTTTTTTAAATTCAAATGATTGTCCAAATGAAATCGATAATGAAACTACACTAGGAATGGGCAATAAAAAATGTAAAAAACGTTAAAAACTCAAACCTATCTTGTCACTTGATTTTGAATATGTGCGCTATCAGATGTAGTCGTTATCGTTATATTATAATGATGATGATGGCCAGAATAATGGTCCCTAAGTCCTATTTTCCAAGCAAAATAAATGTAAGACAATTTTGCTTCCTAGGACCAACTCATTCTCACAGAGTGACTGATTGTGATGTCGTTGCAGTCGAAATCGATTTGCTCTTCAGATAGTAGGCGAGTCCACACATGACTCATAAATTATCAGAACAATAGGTACTACACTTAAACATTATCATGGGTTAGGTAGCTATTTAAATCCTACAATGATCGATGTGAAACGCTATGTAATGCAATTAAATATCTGCTACCATGTAATGGTAGAAATGAATAGTCAGTTGTGAAGAGAATAAAATATGAAACAAATAATCATTATAAGACATCAATTTATAAAATGAATAACCGTAATAACCTGCTAACTGCTACATAATATGTATTACTTAAACAAAGTAAAAATAGCATAAATGTGCCACATCCATATCTATTAGTGGGTGGGTACTATCTTATTCTCGATTAAATCATACTGGCATTACACACGCGTCGTTTAACTACATCATACTACCTGCTAGTAGCTAATTTTTATCAACCATCACAGATACGTCATTTTCTCAAGCTCGTTTATCAGTCACACCTATCCACGATTAATTGCGACGGCAAGAATATTAAAGAATGCGCCCAACATCGAAAGAAAACAACAAAATCCGACCGCGACTTATAAAAAAAAAATTCAAACCGATTGCCAATCATGATAGAGACACACCACGTACCCCCGTAATAGTTGCCAAAAACTAACGCGCAATACTCAACTGCTGACGCAAGAGAACCGCGAGGTCCGAAAACCGCCCTCGCTCGAGACGGCCAAATCGAACAGAACTTATAATTGTAACACCGATACGTAATGCCTAGGGTTTACATAGGTAGGGTGGTTTGATGGCGGCGGAAACTAGGTTGCCCTCGTCGCTGTCCTAGCGGCCGGACGAGCGGACGGCCGAGAACGGACGACTACAGGTCCGTGTCGTACCAGGCGGCCACCTGGTTGTTGTCCTGCGGCGGCTGCGGCAGCTCGTCGAGGTGGTCGAAGTTGAGGTCGGTAGAGTCGCCGACGTCCATGGCGTCCATCGGGCCGTAAGTCGAGCCGCCGCCGCCGTGGTGCGAGCCGATCTCAAGTCCTTGCATCGAGTCTATTGGTATCTGGTCATAGCCTGGACAGTAACGGGGTGGCGGTTAGTACAAGGCAAGGTTTCGTTGGGACAGAACCGAGCAGAAAGCCTCGTTGCATGCGAGGTAGATATTTATTATCAGAGACAAAATAACCGTATACTGAAGGGTGAATTTGGTCGAGAGCTTTCACTAGCCAGGGAAATGGTCTAACAACCGAGCTAGCGGGTCAGCTATCCAAAAAGGATATTAAGCTGTTTAAAATCCTTCTCTTTTAGCTTTTACAGAGCATAAACCCGGCAATCTGAAGTTCCGGGGGTTTTTTTTCCCCACCTGGACACAAATTTTTTACTAATTACCAATTAGATGTGATTTGAAAAAGTGAATTTTAGCTTTTTGCTTTTGGAGAGCCATAATCTCAAACCATCAATAAAATTCTCAACATTTTAAATACTTAATCATAATAGCTCAACGGATTAAACATTGAAATAAGGAAAGACTTGTATACAGCATAAGGCTTTAAGTAAAGGACTGTACAAGATAATAATTTCAAAGATGCAAAGAAAATCCTTCAATAACTGAACATGCAAATCGTAAGTCAATATTTCCGAGACACATGCAATGCAATACAGCGCCACTCTCTGAACTAAGCATGCAACGGTAATGTACACTTGAGAATAGCAATTAAGTGCAGAACATGATAAAGAGAAAAGTAAATGTTGATGTTTGACTTACTGTTAACGAACATAGACATGAAGTTGAAGGAAATAAGTATGGCAGCATTCTCTACTCTGATTCGACAAGTTACATTATTTATTAAGATGCATCAACTGCGCCAGTTCTTTCACTTCTCAGAAAGTTATCACGGAAGTCAGTTTCTGTTTGTTAGGAAGAACCAGAACCTTGAAGTCATTAGTGGAAACCTGTCCGAGGAGGACATAACTGAACATTAACCGTGTTAGTATTAATCAATGGAGCTCAGACCGTAGCTTGTTTCATTCCCTGTTTTACAAAAATACCATGTGTTTACAAGGGAAGCAAAACAAGGAACGATTTAGGCTCGTCAGTCCGAAAGGCAGGCTTAAATTTGGGTTAGTGTCGGTTGCTTTCGTTGCGTTTTCTGCCGACTCACCTTGCTGATGGTAGATCCTGCCTCCGTGGCTGCTATGTACACTGGGAGGTCCTTGTCCATACATACCATCATACCCTTGATCAGGGCCAAGCATGTCCTGCAATTGGGTAGCAGATGCAAACAATGCCATTTACAAAGTGCAAAATAAACCGTGCTTAAAAAAATCAATATGAATTTCAATAAAAAAATTAAAATGGTAAAACTTAAACCTGTGAAACTTGAGATCGCAAAAATATTGCTAAGTTGTATTTCAAATCAAGTGGCCCTCACTACTGGGCTAGTTTCTAAGCACTGGCGATCCATCTAGAGCTAATGCAAGCAGTCGTGAACATCAAAATTAATAACTATCACCATGAATCGGTGCACAACTTAGCATTCAAGCTGCAGTGAAATAGCAATTTACAATGAACCAACATTAAAATCGAAATTATACAGAAACATAGTCACTCAATTCTAGACTTCTAATCGCATGCGCGACGTAAAACACTCAAATCGCGACCTCTAAACGCCTCGCCCAAGCGTTCCAAGGCGGGCAACTGACGCGGTCGACTCACCTGCAGATCCTGGCCCATCCCCAGGTCACCGCCGCTCCACAAGTTCTGATCCTCGCGGAACAGCGAATTGGTCAGCTCCATCGACAGCCGCTTCTTGTAGTCTTGCGGCTTGTCCTCGGACATGCGGAAGAGCACTGCGGCCGCGTACGTGGCCACGCCCTCGTTGCGCGAGTGCAGCAGCTCTGTCAGCGGGGCCGTGGCGCCTTCTTGCTCGATCATCTCAGCGCCTGCGAGCACGAGCAAAGTCGGCGTTTCAAAACTCTTTCACATTTCGGTCGCAACTAGGTTAATTTCCAGATAATTTTCAAGATAGTTGCATTTAGTTGCCAAAACATTAAGGCATTAAGTGCAACATAATCTGTCCTATTAAACATCACTGTACTAGTCAAGAATGGCTGTAGGTAAACAATCAACCCATGAATGTTATCTTATCTTCAGCAGTAAACCAAGCCTACTAGTTGGACAAACCTGCCATAAACTTAGAATCCAGTGCAGCATCCTAATTTCACCAAAAAAAATAAATCATAAGTCATCAAACCGTTTGCTCACCCTCTTTGTCGGCGGCAAGCTCGCAGAGCACGCCGGCGGCTACGCGCTGGATGTTCTCGATCTCGTTGAAGAGCAGCTGCACGAAGATCGGGATCACCAGCTGGGCGCGGATAATGGCGCGGTTGTTGGACTCGCGCGCGAGTATGTGCAACGCGCCCACCGTCCCCTCGACTATCTCCTCCATGCGCACTCCATCGGCGTAGGCGCCCGGCTGCTGGCTGCCGCCGCTGCTGGCCACTGAGGACCTCTGCAAGCACCGCCGTTCCTCGGTTCACGTCACGCGGCCTCGGTTTACAGGCGTTTCTTTCACACCAGCGTGCCATTTTTGTTGATAAGTAAAAATGTTGGCCGATTCAAATCACTCCTATCTTCCTTAAGGATGATTGCCCATTAATCCAACAAAAAGAATGTGTTATTGAGAATGAAGTTATTTGACAAAAAAATTACAATAACGTGCCAGCTTTGTTTCAAAGCCAACAAAGCTAAGAGTTATTTAGTTCCAAAAGACAAGAAGAATAATGATTTATCTCACACAAGTTACCCTGCAAATGCATTCATATTACTTTTTGTTTCTCAGACACAAATCAAAGGAAAACACATATTGCTATCAAACTTCTGTCCACCCCTTCATTTCTACAGTTATTGTTCACACAAAATGAAGTGCCGCAATCGGACGTCGGCTCACCCTCTGCGTGTCCTGGAACGCGCGCATCAGCAGCCGCACGAGGTGGTGGATGGCGCCGTGCTCGCGCAGCGGCGCGTGGTTGGCGGGGCAGAGCGCCAGGTTGCGGATCAGCCCGATCACCGCCTTCACCAGCGGCCAGCGCGACGGCGCCTGCAGCAGCTTCACGATCACCTGCATGCCGTAGTTGAGGCGCACGCCGTTCTGCGCCATCTCCGACTCGACGTGGCGCGACGTCAGGTGGCGCAGGGCGCACACCGCCGGCTCCGTGATCTCCTCGCGCTCGCCGGCGTTGCAGATTGTGCGCACCAGCGCGTCCACGCCGCCCACCTGGCAGACGGTGACCTGGGGGCGGAGACGTGAATACGCGTTTGGAAGCTTCGGGTACATTTTACAACTTATGCAACCCGAGTTAAATTCAGAGATGGAGTGAATCTCAATTGCTTTCTAGGAATAACTCGCCAACTACGAAGTACAAAAATATTGGAAAATCAACCCTTAGGTATGCCGCATGAGAAGTCTTTATCCACCTAGTATATGACAATTTCAAGTAACAGTACAAAGATGCAACAGTAACCTGTACTACACACCAAGATGCTTCATCACTGAGCTTGTGATCATGGTTCATTCACATTGACAAGAAACTACAACTGAGAATCCTTGAGTCATCAGTAGGTAATATCAATAGAACCACTCTGATGGTTCTCTCAACCATCATCCATTGATCAACAGTCCTTTATAATTTCTTGCTAAATGCTTTAGAGGCAGGGCACTTGATCCTATGACTGAGTCACAAGTTTATCAACAGCATTCAGAAGTAAATAGATAACAATTTCCTAGTAACTTTGGGCATTTACTATTAAATAAGCTAGAAAGTTAATAGAAAAGTAGGTTGTCATGGGCTACCTTATTGCGCTGGTTGTTGCACGTCAAGTTGGACAGGATGCCAGCTGCGCAAGTGACCACGTTGACGTCGGTGGAGACGAGCAGCTGGACCAGGCTCTGCAGAAGTCCCTCGAGCCCGTCGACTTTGGTGCCGGCGTCGGACAGATTGCGCAGGGTCCACAGCGAGTTCTGCACCAGCCGCTGGCTCGGGTGGCCGAGATGCATGGCAAGCGCCTGCATGCCGCCAGCCTCCACGATCGCCGGCTTGTTGCTCGAGCACACGGACAGCACTGGATTCAAAGCCAAACAGGGAGTCAATTGATGGAGACGAAAACTGCCACCAAACTGCCAACACCAAAATGTGTTGTTGACATACAATAAGTGAGCGGGCAATTAAGTTAAAAAATATTATTTGCATGCTGCCGTTCACTAGAAGACCATTTCGCACCGGACTTGTACTAAACATCTTGTACATCTGAATTTGCACTGTTGAGCAGCCAAGCAAGAATGAGTGTAGATTTTATAAAGTTACAAAATACACTGTTATCTTGAGTCCATCTTCAATAATTTATAATGCCTTTGGTACATTGAATGAAAATCATACCTTTGAGCACACGTGACGTGGTCCACAGAAGCTTCTCGTAGTCGTACGACCTCATAATGCGAACCAACTCCACCGGTCCTTGTGAGGCCAGGATAATCAACTTGCTCTCCTGGTTTCCGTAAGCCAAGATCTGCAGGCAATCGGTCACGATGGCCAAGAACTTTACGTTGTTTCGTTGCAACAAAGCGACCATCTTCTGCAGACCACCTGCCAAGCGGACCGCCATCTTCGAGCCTTCTTGGTGAAGCAGGAGGTTGTGCAGCGTTGTGATTGCGTAGAACAAAACCGACTCGACGGGAGAGCTCAACAGTTTGACGAGAGCAGGGATTCCACCGCTCTTGAAAATGGCCAGTAGACCCTGACGATGGTGCGACAAGTTGTGCAGGGTGCCGACCGCAGCTTTTGTCGACTCCAGATCGTTGCTGTTGGAAATGGCACGAACGAGGGCAGCCACCATTTGAGGACTGTTCATGATGGCATGTCGAGACGCTTCCTTCTTCGACAGCTGATGAACCATCATCGCCGCCTGCGATACGACCACCTGGTCTTCGTCATTGAGGAGTTTGATCAACTCGGGTATGGCACGGGTAGCGAGGTCGGCATCGTCTTGGTAGTTGATAAGATTGACAACGGCATGCTTCAGCATCTGGCTGGGCTCGGCAAGTCTCTGAACAGCAGTCGGCTGAGCCTGGTCGAATTGGGTCGACGGGATCTCGATGCCCTCCTCGAGGGTTTCAGGGAACATGGCGGCGCGAACACGTTGCGAACGAGTCTGGCTGAGTTGCTGATTCATTTCATCGACCTGGTCTTGGGTGAACCCTTGAGTGAACCCTTGGTCCAGATCAAACATCAGCTGGTCAGACTCCATGTCCTCCTCTTTTCCAGTCAGGGAGGGAGCTTGGGTGGTTGCTCCAGAATGGATACCAGAGTCACCCAAGTACGAGTTCTGCTGCCACATGAGGGTCTGCTCTTTGGCCGACCCCATGGGCAGGTCTCCAGGCCCCTGGTAGTTTCCATGAGACACTGAAATAATAATAAATTTTAACGATGTGTTCGTCTTGAGCATACTTTGAAAGATATTAGAAATACTGGGGGTAGGTTTATCACAAGTTAGTCACAGTTTGTAAGATTGGTAGGTACCTAGGTATTAAACAATGTCCCAGCCCCACCCCCTTCAGCTGCCATGCCAGTCGCCTAAAGACTTATAATAATTTCGGGAGCTTTGTTTCTTCCAAAATTTTGTTTTGTCTTTTTGCCGTATAAAATTCATGTACTGTTTAATTAAAAACAGTTTCTGCCTTATTATTACTGCGATGCATTCAATTGCAATGGGGTTTGCTTGTCAGTAGGCCCCCAAAGTTGCAGTAATATAAATTTTCCCATCTTAAGCACTGCTTCCATATGCCCAAAAGATAAGCAAACCAATGAACACTAGAAATTGTATGACCAGCTTAGGTATAAAGAAATTAAAAAGACTCACTTGGCCTCGCCTGCTGCGGTTGCATTTGGTAACTCATCGTGAAAAGTGCTGCTCACTCCACTCCTAGAAAATTAACTGTATAAGTAAATGAACGCGATTTAAATACAACAAAAGGGACCTTAACATAAGTGGGCAATAATAGGATAGTGTATATTCAATCGACTGGGGTCAAAGACTGAGATTGCTGGGTCAACTCTCAGGCAACAAATAGCTTGCACTATTGGAGAGATTTCAGTGGGAATTTAAATGAAACATTAGAGTGCACCTTCAGCACACTGCAGAAAATGTAAGGCAAAATATGTAACTAATATAACATTCGTTACGATGGATCAAGAGTGTAACTTATGTACTCTGAAAATATTATTATTGGAATAGTGCATCAGATCGATCCAGATTCCTGAACCTTTGTGGTGACAGCTCAATGGGTGGTGTTTACCACACCCAATTTAAGAAAATGTACAGTAAATGATACGCCAGGCACATTTTATTTTGCAGAAAAGCACAAAAATTGTTTCATTAAACCAACCTGGTCACCAAACCCGGATAAATACACTCGTTCGAAACCTTTTCTTGATAGACCCAACGCCGAATGAGACAATGCACACTAGAAAATGGCTGTTCTGTTCTCGTCTCAATCTTCGGACGTTGCTCTGACTACACTCCTACACAAAAATATAGTTCGTAAAATTATTATTATTATAGATACATTTGGTGGAATAAGAGAGCGGAAAAATTGTTAAATTGATAAATAGCTTATTTTGTATTTTAT
Organism: Nemurella pictetii; assembly: GCA_921293315.2. Taxonomy (NCBI): domain Eukaryota; kingdom Metazoa; phylum Arthropoda; class Insecta; order Plecoptera; family Nemouridae; genus Nemurella; species Nemurella pictetii. The sequence goes on from OV121115.1 coordinate 25,676,019, forward strand.
TTTAATTTTTTTACGAATAAGAAGAGAATTTTAGTGAAATAAACAAGAGGCAATGTTTAATTGTATCAATACGCCGTCTTGCTGTCATGTCTCCTGAAATCTTCAAAATGATTCATTCTGATTCTCAGAAATTCAAATCAAGAACCTATTGCTGTGCTTACTGATACAAAAGAAATCTGCTAACACCGAATTTTTTTATTTTTAATTATACAATCTAGGTTGTGTTCCCAAGTTTTCGTAGTTTATTATATCAAATAATCAAACAAATTAAATTCAACAGTTGAATTATAACCACTAGAGAGCAGCAGCTTCCGAGTCATAAGTGACGGACCGCCATCCAATCAAATCCGATCGATTCTTCACGACCTAAACGGCCATCTTTGTTTGCCAGCTCTCGCGAACCAAGTAATTAATCGTATGTATTTGCCATTATATTAATTAATTATTGTTTGTGGAGATAATCAGACCACAGACTATAATATTTACTCTCATTTTACAGTCGATTTCAACATGGAGAACGATGCTAAAGAATTCGTCGACCTGTATTGCCCAAGGAAATGGTAAGCACACGTGGTTCCCTGTCTTTATGTCCTGTCTCATTCCCGAAATCTGTGAGTAATAAGTTTATGACTGTTGACCAGTTCAAAGAAACGTTCTGAATAGGTAAATATTCATACGTTGGTTTTACTTTTGACTTTACGATGTTTTATTGAAAACGTCATCTCAGTTTAAAATCGTTCAAAACCTTCAGGAGCGAAGGCTAAAGCCAAATTGATAGCCGAGAGATCATAGAATAGGAACTATTGTTGGCTTTTGTATAAATTTTAATATCTCGAGGCAGAATTCCAATCCACTCCATAGACTTGTCCAATCCAGATCCCATTCCAATCCGCAGGGCCTGATGTAGATTACTGGTTGTACCCGATCCTGAAAGCCCCAGATGCAATGCCCAATGGTTTCCCAAATGCTATGTTATGCTTCAGAGCGATTAAACCTTGGGTGTCAAAATGGCTGGCTGATTCTGACAAAGCACCTTTTTTTTTAGCTCGGCCAGTAACCGCATCATCCACGCCAAAGACCACGCATCGATACAGATCAACATTGCCGACGTAGACCCAGCCACCGGCCGAATGGCGGAGACCTCTAAGATGTACGCCATCTGCGGGGCGATCCGACGAATGGGCGAGTCTGATGACTGCATCGGCCGCCTCGCGAAGAAAGACGGAGTGCTGGCAAAGTGAGTATTTTGCGCTTGATAAATCCGTTTCTCACCGAGTGTGTTTCATAGTAGTAATGCTATGAGAAATAACTTATGCATACAATTTTATGAGTTAAGATTTAATTTCTGTAATTATGGGTTCATGGCTATTTGAACAGAGTGCAACAGATTTTGATGAGCATGAGATTTCCATAGACACTTTTGTTCAAGATGGTTGCTTGCAACATGTAGGAAACCATCGAGGGTGCTAGTAGTGTAAGTGATGTGGCTCGAGCCAAGATTGAGGGCCACTTTTACTACCTACTAGCACTCCCGATGGTTCCCCACATGTTACAAGCAACCTTTTTGAAGCAGCCTTCAAACTCACTTCAGTATTGGGATGTTAACAGTACCTTGGTTGTCATAAAAGCTAGATATTATTTTATTGCATATCTACTATTGTTACAAATAAAGATTTGAGGCAAGGCTGAGATTGAATGTTCCTGAGGTTGCCTTGGGGATTCTTGTATTTCCGTTTCATGTAGTGGTGTCATTACGTAATTCACACTCCTGTTGAAGGCAGCCTTGGGGTATTATAAAATTATCTGATCTCTTAGGTTCTTTTTACTAGGTAACAATTTTATTATTGAGTAATTCCAGTAATTTCTGATTTTTTCTGATTACAGGAACTTCTAAGGCGTCTTATGCTTCAAACATTTTTATTTCAAAAATAAAACAATAATACATTATATCTGAGATTGCTCTGTTTTCCCTGCATTGTAGTTACATCCTAAATTCCTCTCTGTCCAAAATATTTTTATTTCTCTCATGTACAGATAATAAGGGAGGATGCATTGTTTTTTATATTTAACAGCATCTAATCATGTTATAAAAACGTTTGAAAAACACAACGGCCAATCCAAGATGGTAAGCTATGTCTTCACGTACCTAAGCTGTATTGAATTAGATTGTAACACCAGTGTGAGTGAAATGGACAGATCGGAATATGCTAAATAAATGACGGAACGTTAAAAGCAGGAATTTTTTTTCAGTATCCTGATGAATGAAATATGATTTAAGAGGAGTTTTTGAAGTCGCTATGAATCTGAGTAATTTTGTTTACTCTTGGACAAACTAGCTTTGTTTAGGTATTCTGGATTTTATTTGGAACTGTTACAGGAATTTTTTAACTATTTCTGTACCTATGTGCCCTAAGTGATCATTCTTGTTGCTTCATTCAAAAGAGTTATAGAGAAAAGAATAGTAGTTTATTTACAACTTTGGAAGGTGGGTACATAAATCACATTTCTTTCCTGTGGGTTGCAAGAAATTATGTCACAAATATTAAAAATTGTGTTTTCATGTAAGGCAACAAATTATATCTGTAAGTTCAGGTACTAGTAACATTGAATCGGCATATATTTATAACTTAATAATAGTAATACATAAACCGAGGTTTCTTTTAAAACCAGCAAATGACTACCCTATTTCGGATTCCCACAGGTTTTTCTTGCCATTATGAGTTAAAATCAACCATGTAAAATACCCAATCTTATTCCATTTGGTAATGTCGATGGGAGGGCATTTCCTGTGTTTGAATTTTTAGCTGTGTGGGACGAGACCTTGGGCAGAGCCTCTTCCTACTCTGGAGGGAACCATGCGAACTAAGCTAGTTATGGCCCCGCCCACGTCTGGCTGAAAATGAAGTGTGCGCCTGGCTAGCAAGCAAGCAAGAGACGGCTAGAGTGCTTCGAACGTTCTGTTCCGGTCAGGCATGTCGCTCTCTGCCAGTTTCATGCCAGACTTGTGTTTAGCCCGTTTCATTATGTATGTGGCTTGTGCTAATGCAACATATCCGTTCGACGGCTGCATTTGCTGTTAACTGCTGTTGATTCCAAGGTCTCGATACCAAAGTGACAATTGAATTCAATGAGAAGTGTTCGTAACAGACAAAATTTGGAGCCTTGGGATAACTATCCGTCAATACCTAGAGCCTGGCTATGTTTGTGTCTAGGATATTGTCAATGAATTATGATCCATTGGCGCATGGCTCTGAACAGCAGTGAAAAGTGCTTGAGGACAATATGCAACATAAATGTGTGTAGCATTACGAGTAATTGTTATCTGCGGTTTAACGTCAGTGTCCTCAAAGTGTTTTAACTTTCCGGAATGCCAGGAAGTCGCGCTAGTAACGACCCAGAGCTGAAATCTTTACGAGATTGCGGTGAAGATTCAGAAGATGAAAGCGAAATCCTAGAAGAAAGTCCTTGTGGAAGATGGCTCAAAAGAAGAGAGGAGGTTAGTTGGGTTATGTTGTTGTAGATAAAATAATTGTGATGGTACACCATTGCTCATGGATTTCACCGGGTGCATAAGGTCTATTTTTTTTGGAACTGGTCCCTTTCGTTTCAGAACAAATTTATCGATCGCATGAATAGCATGTGCTTCGCTGGCTGACACATTGGTTTTGTTGGTAATTGCACATGATTTCATACAACTCCGGTATTGGTCACTACTTTTAACACACTAGATAGGTACATATTTTCATTGCGGACACGTGCGGAGTGGAGCGAAGTGACTTCTCCTATCCTCGATTCATATCTACAGTCGGACAATGCTAATTCATTTAAACCGTTTACGTCCATGAATCATATTGTCTACCGAGACATTTTCTCTTCGCCTTTCTTTAAGTTTCCAACTCACGATCCTTCTCTGAAAAGGGGTGCCTCATGTTCTTCGGAGGATGTCTAGACTACACGAACAGCATTGCGGTGTGATCAGTCACACCGGTTTGCTTGGGTTTGCCTCTCGCTTGACTCAACCTTGTGATCAGATGCCTATCTTTGTAAGAGTACTGCCTGCTTCGGCTAAATTTAGAACGCCAATAACATTTTTGCTTATTTTTGCCCCGAGGGTAATAAGATTTAGATTGTTGCTGTTCGTCGATCAGCAAATTGCAAGTCATACCTGGGGTATAGATACCACACTGTAACTCACGAGTACGATCCAATGATTCCCATTCCATGACATTCTATTCTGAAGATAACCTGTTTTCTTACGGATTCTAAAGTGATGTTGACCTCCAGTAGCTAGTTTTGTATCTTGCGACAAAAAAACGATTTATTTTTACTGGCACATGTTGTCTACCACCGTGTTATACATATTGATTTTGACACCTAGAAGTTATGTCAATGTACTTGCCGAGTGGCGATAGGCATAGCGGGGGTGATAGCATAGCGATAGCTCTAATTTTCACATAGTTTCTTGGCATTTCTCTCCATGCAAATTGTAAACGGCATTTCAGTTTTGTGTGTCATCGTGTTGCAATCTTACAGTTAGCGCCGGAAAGAACGAGCACGATGCTAATTGAAGTGGAGTGTGCATTCTAAAGGCGCTAGTAAATATTTTTAAACAACTTTGTCAGCGTTTTTTTTTGGCTCAACGCGCTCATAAGTTTCCACTCAACCTACTGTAGCAGACATTTTCGGCCTGTTAATATTTATCTTTGTGTGAAAGCTAGTCGGAATGCTCTAAAAACAAAGTAAAGCTACCCAAATTCTAAACAAAGCAAGAAAATAATTTGATAGCTGAGCTGTTGGGTACTTCTTAGCGATGACTCAACGCACGTATCAATGCAGCAACATTATCGTTTCCGCACCCAATAATCTGGACCAAATAGTGACTAAGAAATCCCCAACCCAACGCAACGCTTGCCGAGTATTGAGACATCCTTATGACCAAGGTACTCTATAATCTATTAGTCTCAGCGGTAATAAGTGCATTGAACCTCTAACAAAATTCCATGCTCAGTGCTCAGATCGCCAGCAACGTTCCCACACAAGGATAGCAGACCGATAAGAAAATGCAATTGAACATGCTCTATTAGTCCCGCTGCAATTTTACACTCAAGTCTCGACATTTCATTTGGATGTGCAACAGCACGTTACTCTCCTGAATGCTAAACTATTACTCTCTTTGTTGAATTGAACGTTTGAGTCCAATCATCACCGATCCACTAAAGCTATAATGGCAAGATTAGTTGATATTTCATACCGTCACCCCTTGACAGTTCTTCAGATGGTGTTTACACTCGGCAGTGAACATGCTCGCCTAGCAAATTGCGGCGTGTCTTACACAACAATTTCCACGACACGTGGAGTATGAAATGAGTATGTGACACGAGTACGACGACATGGTCGACGAAATACCGCGGCTATACCCATGCCACTTGTTATCTATACATTCGTGCGTGCCTACAGACGAACTCGCTCACGTCGACGTTATAATAATAATAATAACCACCTGGATCCTGCCGCTTACCATGCTAATTATTTATTATAATTAATAGAGTTGGCTGCCGACACGTACATTGCAGTCGCCGCCGCTGCCGCGGACGTAGGTGCAATTGTCCACGTGCAGCTAAAGCCAGTGCACGGGCTCCGCTGTCCGCAGGCCTCTCAGGTCGATGACGGCTGCAAAATCGCGACCTTGATTGAAATCGAAATTGTTTTTGCTAAATAATTGCACGTATATCCTGGTCGCGTTCGGCTAGCGGTGGTCGAGACGCGACGACAGGCACAGCTCTCGAGATGGTTCGACCCTTGTTTTGCGAATTGTGCGCGACCGGCGAGACGTAGAAACCTATTTACATTTAGTAGGTAGCCAAAATATAATTGGGAATTGTCGGAGAGACACTGGGTTTTAGGGTGAGACCGACTAAAAATAATGTGGAAAACATTCGTCTGAGAAATTTCGAGGGCATGCAGTTGATGTTGGCACTAACAAAAGTGGTGGTGGTAGCCGAGTTGTGGTCCCTATAGTACGAGACTCGAGACGCCGCGCGCTGGTCGCTCATTGACTTTGAGAGGAGGAGAACTACGATGTAGTAAAAACATTATAGTATATAGTGTGCGCATGGTGTAGCGGCTCGTCTCAATTCTCGGTCCGCTAATGACTTGGCTACTTTTAGATCGACTCCGGCCGTTACCATTTCGATCGCACCTCCGTGTTGACTGTTGACTGTTCGCTCCAACGTGCCCCCACCCCGCCGTCGTCTCACAAGAGCAAGACGTACCTGATGCGTTGCTAGGCGGAAAGAAGGAGTCTGGGTACAGATGCGAGGCGTGCCGCGAGACTGCCCGGGGGCTTTGTGTGTTTAAAAATGAAATTGGGTCAAGGTTATATGTGGCCAACTAGCTGAGCGTTCAAGGCCAATTTGCGCGAGGGCTTCGCAGATTCGCGATTGCGAATATTAATTTTTTTTGGGGGTCATATCAATGATTGACAAGGATCTTCCTATTGATGCGGCAGTCGTTATGCTAAGCGTGTGCAATGTTAGATTAATACGCTCTGTGGCAGGGATGAGATTTGTTCGTGTCCGACTCGTCCGACGTTTTTCCGGTCGAGCCAGACGGCAAGCCGGAAACTGTCCGAAAGTCTGAAAGTCCCTAAGAGCCCGGCAGGAGCCAAAGCGGCTCAGGTACATAGAAAGCGTGTCGTGAAATTTGACAAGTTTCCTTTCCGCACCAAACGATCACTCATTTAGGATTTGCATTCGGTTTACCCATGGGTGCCCATGGGGTTTTGGGAACGAAACCGTCCCAAATGGTTGAGGGCAAAAGTTTCAGGCGAGTCCAGGGTTCGGCACTTGCTTCAAACAAAAATTTTATGAAATTATCCGACCCAACCCCTCAATTCGGGCCGGACGCTCTTGCTCCGGATCACCGCATGATCAGACGTATTTCTCACTGTTTTTTATCGTAGTTCTTACGTACGTTGGATATTTTCTCGGAAAAGCTCGAGATAATGCGATATGAAATGTTATCTGAGCTGTTAATCTCATTATAACGAATGCATTAATTTGAATTTATTGGGGCTTTGTTTTGAAAGTCTTGTATGTTTGTCGATTTAATTTGGACATAATTACGTGCAAGTGCTTCTAATTTCCATCACATTCTCGGCTGTCGGGTCAAGTCTAAAAATTGTCAATATCAACATTTCAATTGACTGACTTCTGTCAGCACTTTTACTGGTGCTTTCAATTATATTATTGTCAATTATTGTCAACTTGTCAAGACGTCTTGTCGATATCTCGATTTCTCTTCGAGAGTGCTGAAAGACCACGTTTTATTATTTTAGTAGCCGATGCACCATATAAAATAATCGATTGACAATTATTGCTGCTGCCACATGCATGCTGCACATTGATAGCGACGAGTAAATTTTACGTATCACGAAACGGTAATTAAATATCTATTTCAGCCAGCCATCGCACTGAAATGGTTCACGTTTACATCTTAGCTGAAAATGCGCACCTCATCGGCATGACTTGCTCGTAAAACTAATTGGGGGAGGTGGAACAAGATTGCAAATTCTCCCGCCGAAGGTATTGACGCATATTTCGTACATCTCGAGTCTCAATAAGATAAGTGGCAGCAGCTACTTTCTTATCAAAAGAGCCGTTTGACGTTGAACTAAATGTTATATTTGTAGGACGCTGTGCTGACGGAGCTTATCAATATCTGCACTAGGCCAATTAGGACAAATTTCAGTTTTATCGTTCAAACATCCTGGTCAATATAATAACATGTAGCAGCAGGTCAGCTGCGCTGCATTGGTAATATGTCAACCTTTGACTTGAGTAGGCGCTATAGGCTGTCAGTTTTCACGCGTCGCATTTTTATTGCGCGCATGTTCAAAAGATGATAACAATTGTTGATTAACCAAATATTTTGAATTACATTTGCGCCTTACCTGTCACCATCATAAATTGTGAAATCTTTTGAATACTACGCTGTGGCCTTTCGCGTCATTCCTTACGGCTTTGTATTTACTCGGAAAGTAAAAAGATAACCACTCAATTGCAGTTAAGAGTGCAATGTGCATGAATCAATCAGGCGCCTTGCGAAGAAACTGGGTGATGGAAAAAAACTTGTCAAACTTGTGATTTATGATAGATCTGAATCTGATATCAAAACATAGATATTATCTTCAAGTCCTCATTATCAACGACGTTACTGAGATGGCTAATCCGTGTTCCCACAAGTTATTAAATTTCTGGCCGATAATTTGATAATTAATAAGACGTAGTAATAATAAATACAGTCTCGTTGCATCGAGAACTTGTTTATTTCTGGAAAAAACTTGTTTACCAGCTACACGAATAAATATTTCTCTGTGGAAATTCTCTTCTTTCATGGCCAAGGGTTGTTATTTCGATCAATAAGGCGTTTTCTCCAATGATAATGTGTTTCGTCCAAAGTCCGTGATCGGCTTTAGGGCTCTGATTCACGGTTCACCATGAATCCGTTTCCCTGGGGTGACTCACAAGTACAATTGGGATTTCAGTACTTCCGCATGATGCCAAAATATCGGTTCACTTGATCAACTAACGGCTTATTTTTATCGACGTGTAGTTATTTTTGGCTTTTCTGGGATTTTCCTGTCGTTACTCTATGTATCGTATTACAGTAGTACCGATGTTATGCAAGCTAGTATATTAATACATAAAAATAGAAATTATTTATTATTTATTTATTTATAGAATTATTTCCCGTCCCTCGTGACATGGTAAAGGTATTGTAGCTCTGATTTACTACCCTTTGTTCATCGTGTTATTTGCCTATCAATATCATTGACCTGAGCATTCACGACAAACCTCTACCAGCCATTCAATTCAATGCGTCGTTCTCGCTTTGTATGGAAAAGAACGAGCTTTGTAAACCACTGGATTTCTTTACGGCAAGTGGCATAGGCTGTACCCATCTATATTCCTTCCTTTGTGGAATGTAGGTAGCAAGGTAGCAAGCAAGTAGCTTTTCCCATATTCAACTCTATCGAAGCGAGCTAGCCATACCTCCTTTCGAGTCACCTGGATTGAATATGGTGACCATAATACATCTTATACTAGAAGCGAGCGCCTCCGTGGAGGAAAGAGTGCCAATACTGCGCAAATGGACGGCATTCTTGACCCAAGAACTTCTGTCAATGTCATGCTGCTAAAAATGGTCAGCGGGTAAAATTGAAAAATTGAAAATGCCCATCACATTTCAAGACAAAAAGTAAAGCGATAATTTATTTGATTATTTTGATATTGATACTCATGTTTTAGTGGCGATTAGGGGTTGTTTGTAGAAGGCTGCTGAATTAGATGTTAGACCAATGGCATTGCGTGACCTTGTGAACATGACATTGGTAGCTCATTGGTCTAGCCAAGATCCTGTTACTCTTTTCTATCTACTTACGGAAAACGTTATAAGGATAAGCGGCCACTCTCTGGCTATCAGGATTCTCTACAGGTAGCGGCTGGAGTCGAATTCCATCCCATACTTCGGGCCTCATGGTGTTAGTCACCGTCCCAATGCTTGCCTCCTGAGTCAGAGTTTGCCCGGAAGTTGTGAGCCCAGAAACATGTTCGATGGATGTTCGTTAGCATCGAAGAAGTAGCTAGAATGCTGAAGGGAAATCACGTGTGATTGTGATGAATGCCAGCCAGTATAACGTGATGTATTGGCGTTTTGGCAATGCCTCTATGAGCAAATGGCAGGAAAGGATGTATATACGTTAGCAGGAACATATTTTTTCTCAGGGGGCAAAGACCCAATTAAGATAATATAGGTTAACACTTTTTTTTACGCTGCGCCGTGTTAGCCATAGCAGCCATCGTGACTCGTTGGCTGAGGGATGCATCGGTTTTATGCCCCGTAATAAAAACTAACAATTGTGAATTTATCACATGAAATTCCTTTTCTTTCATGTGGTATGAGCTGTAAGGTTGAACCTGGTTGAACTCGTATACTTCCTATTTTATAGTAAACCGATATGATAGCTACAGCACTCGTTTCCTTTTCCCTCAAGAATGGATAGTTTACATTTTACTTATTTACAGTGTACAAACTCTCACCCACCCACGTTATAACGTTGTATACTTTAATGGTATTTGGTTACAACGTATGGCTTCTACGCTTCAAGTTTGTTTAGCTGTTGTTGGCTTGACAAGGGTAATCAGAAACTCCCTGGTTGCGGAGAGTGCAGACAGATGGCATGTTTTATCCACTATCATCGCAGCCATCATCTCGAAATGCTCCCAATAGCTCTTTAGCACAATTTGCACATCAGGGAAATAACAGTGGGTCGATGGTTTGGCACGAGTAACTAGGAAATGGGTGTTTAGCGCAGTGCAATTGGTCTGTAATGCTGCAATATGCCATAGAGTGTCGTACGTGTGGAAACTGGGCGACATTGACGCCGCTGATGCAGACGGTGTCAGAGTTGACTAAGCCAATAGATGTTGATTACGTCCAATGATTTGAGAATTGGTTGTCGTCTGGTGACGCAGTAATAATTATCTGTCTATTCGTCAGCGAATCTCTCTTTTGTTTTAGTTGGAGGAGTGAGTCAATAATATCTAAACTCTAAACTCTCTCTCTGTGCATCGTTTTGCGGGTATTCCAGCTGTGCGTTCGTTCCCTCGTCGCCGCCTCCCCCCTCCCCATGCTTTCCTCGCCGCTTTTCCAGACAGGCGTATCGATCCCTTATTCGGTCTCGCTCACTCCGAGTCGACTCTCTCGCTTCCTCTCATTTCATTAGTAACTGAGCGTTTTACAGTGTGCGTCAATTGTGCAGAATATTATTTGAATGCGGATTAATCTGTATCTCTTTGATTCTGGTTGCCGTAATGCTCTTGAGTAAATCAATAATTAATTTTATTGGTTTCTTATGTAAATTGGAAAGCTTAAGAGTCTACATAGCTTGTAACCCGATACGATAACGAAAAACATAATAATCTGTGGCAGTAATCATAAGAAGCCACGGATTATAAACGCTGGCACTTATCTGCGACTCTTGCATAACCAAGATTAATCATCAAAATGAAAAAAATCTGCTTTTTCTCGATTTTCGTGATTTAAATGACACGGCTGGATTCATATTTGTCAGCAGATTGTATGATACTTTGAATCAAAGTTCTAGTGCACTTATTGGCTTTACTGCAGCACATTTTCAATCACGGCAAAGAATTGGTAGTACGTCACGTTATAAGCCGCTCTAATCCTGTGTCGAGTTTGTTGTAAACATTGCTGAACAGCATTCCGCAAGCAAACTTTCATTGAGTAGTAGATGCCGAGAATACAAATCAATCAGTATTTGTTTGCGATTAATTTTATTGATACCATCGTGTTTTTGATGGACAGTACATGGAACACATTTTTTTATTCGATCTTCTGGCGTGATTTTAACCCATAACATTATGAAAATTAATTTTTTCCACCATGGTTGAAATCACATTCTTGTGACGAACACTAAGAAATAACATGGTTGTTTCTTCAAAAAAGTCTGCCCAAAGAGCATATCTAGACTTAGTATGCAGTCATCGATGCGTCGTTTCACAATGCTTGAACGCAGACGAACATTTTAACGCCACAAAAGTGTCATTTTGAAACTTATCTGATTCCGAACAAAGTAACGAAATAATAATTATATTTTTGAATACGTACTACATATTAGTTTCAATTAATATACATCGATTGCATGGAGCCATGGATCGGAAACACTCCGTTGCCGATTTATTTGTTGGCTGTTTGCGCCTTCGCACTTTTCCTCTGCAATTTCGCGGCGGCTTTCATGTCTTTGGCGTTTTGAGCCGCAGCACGGGCTTCAACAACGCATCGCGGATCTCGGATCTCGGATGTCTGTCTTCAACATTCGTTTACTGTACTGCGGGTTGCAAATTTCAATGACTAGGCGCTTGTTATAAAACCTAGAACAAACAAAAATTATAGATTCATCAGCGTCTACCAATAGTCACTCCCAGCAGAGATCGAGCATATATTTTTTCTCACTCACCAACAAAGGCGCGCTTCCATCTTCTCACGCCAGAAGTCCTCGTTCCTTTCAACACGTTCGAATGTGAACCACTTCGTAGTGTATATAACAAAATAGCACAAAGACTAACGGGTTCGCATGTCTGTGCTGTATGAACTGTTCAATTAGGTATGAGTGTTACGCGGGCTTTTGCTATTTTCATTTTTTTTTCTACCCTGTATGCATGCTTGTGATGCAGAATAAAATGAAGATGAAATTGAAATTGAAATTGAAATTGAATTGAATACAAACGATGATGGTTAGTGCAACATTGCTTTGTTTAGTGAATAAAATATACTTTTTGATCTATAAAAACACTCTGTCTCCACGGAACGAGCCGTCATCGGCCATATCTTACGCCGACTAAATTTTATCGCTAACTAGCGTCAGCATGCCGAGTGCCGACTTCCTAGAATCTCTTCTCTTCCGACTTGACAATCATGCAATTCCGAAAATTACACAATAATACAAAATAACTATATTTGTTAGACCCAAGCAAGCAATGAAAAATATCGGACACCCAATATATCGATTTTCATTATTATCGGATTTCCTTCTAAGATCAATACAAACGTGCGTAACACAAGTTTCAGTTTTAGAGCACTGATAGATTGAGTAAAGTTGAGTAGAAAAGTTGAGTGAGACCCACCCAACTAGGTTTACAGATTGATTATTGGTGCTTAACGACGCACTGTTTTGACAACTGGCCCTTTGGCACTGGTCTAATGGCGTCGGTGAATGAAATGGTGATGATGAGGGTGATGATGAACCTAACCTAGTCTAGAAGGGAGGAGGGGAAACCCGGTGCCGGCACGTAGCCTACTCCTGTCGAAAAGCACCAAGGGGACCACCGGCTTTACGTCCCTTCCGAAGGACGGTACAACTCGAACAACAGGATTCCTCCACTAATCCGTGCTGTCGAGAGGTTGATAAGCAAGGCGAGTAAAGTTGTTGTACTAACTTCAAACCCTCCAACCTCTCTCCCGAACAGAACTGATCATGTGCATGATGGTCACCCATCAAACACCTGACCCAGCGCGATGTTGCTTAACTTCGGTGATCTCACGAGAACCGGTGTTTCCAACATGCCAAACCGTTCGGTTAGGTTTACAGAGCAGTGGGTGAAGGAATGATGCATATTAATCGGTAATTTTCGTCGGATTTTTTCATTTCAACATTGCTTTTGATGTGCAAGCAGAGACGAATCCAGTCGTATCGATAAAACAGTATGAAACACGGATTTGTATCGATATCCTTTTTTATTAACTTTCTATTGAACTCGGTGTCGGGTTGTGCAAGTATAATCTCCAAGAGTGTTTTTATTTCTCATGCTGATAACGAGGCAGTAAAACTGGAAGATTATTTCCATCGGGTCTAATCCGTGAAAGATTAGCTTTCTCACACGGAAATTTTTGGTAGTGCAGAGGTCCACGTGGTTACTTTTCCTGCCCCCTAAAATGTTCCCTATATTTATGAAAAAAAATCAGTGGATAGTTGAAAAAATTTCTAACACGCGATGTAAAGGCTCGTGTCGATCGGACGTTTACTTTGTTCACAAATAAATCTTGAATTTGGGACTTTTTGTGGGTGTTTTTTAAACGAAAACACCACTTTTCTTTCTTCTCTGGTTGTTTTATTTTCCATCCGATCTCAATTAAAATTTACTAGGCGGGTCGGAGTACTCTTCCTCTACACACTGATTTTTTTTCAAAAATATTGGGATCAATTTAGGGGGCAGGAAAAGTAATTACGTGGACCTCTGCATTTTAGGCTTTTAAGCTGACTTTAGCTGGCTCTTAACTCGAGATTTATATGGAGTTGTTAGCAGCTGATGAGTTGCATAGCACCCAGCCAGGATTCGCAAATCATTTTGTTAAGAGTTAAATTGTTGCCAATGTAATTACGATCATGTGATTTGGGTGCTCGCCGTATTTTAACTCACATTTCTTGGGGTCTACTTTTATTAACCCTGAAAACATAACCTCGAAATAAACTGATCGATTTTAACAAATTTTCTTGAAAACAACGGCAAGTTCTCGGCAATCACAGATAATTGTCTCAGGATTGATTTCTCCTGTGAACGCGATTCAGTAATCTCGTGCCCCGTGTTCTTTTCTTTCGCAATCTCACGACGACGTAATCGCTTTTCGTTATAGTTTTGCTTCCCGGCCGAGGCGCCGGCTAGTCGCACTGATAGCTGCATGCAGCCCGAAAGTTATATGCTCAGCGCCATCAAACACACACGATAACTGCTTCCAATTCCAATCGAAGATAACTTTCATAAACTGCAACGCCAGTCGCCAACCGTTTCAACCTTTATAGACACTAAAAGCACACTCAAATGTGCCTGCATCATGCAACAAAACCGTATTTGCATTGCGTCGAAATCAGTGCTTTGATTGACTGAACTGAAAGTCCAGGGACTTTTGAGCTACCACTGCGATTTTATTAAGAGTTTTTGTTATTCCTCTTGGAGAAGGCACCCTTCACTCTACGAAAAAAACTTGCGATTCAATCTGACCTTCCTTGACGAAGAGCTCTGCCAGTAACGTGCCTAGATTATTTCGAGATTTTAATTAAATCTAAATGAGCCATTACTCCGAAATGTATGCTTCATCACTGTCCCCTGATCTAGCGTTTTTGTGCAGTTAGTTTCGCTCTCCACTGGTAAATGATGTAAGATGATCGGGGTGTGTTCCTGGTTTATCAGAAAATTGCCTATTTCACGACGCCTGTCCTTGACTGGTACTAGCGACCTCGCTTCACCAAGTTCCGGTACTTCCTATCACGTCCTTTATCAATGGGCATACGAAACCGATGGGAGCACCTAATCATGGTTTCATCACGGCTCTTGGGGCTCACCACATCCTTCGTTGCGCCAACGTCACAGCTTAGATTAAGCCAGCTGATAGTCATTGATAAGCGGCAAATGATAAGGCGTAGCGTAAGGCGGAGTTTGCATCTCAACACCTGTCTCACTCTCCTCCCATGCGATCTTCGTGATCATGGATGCACCTGCCTCGTTTACGGGCCGCGCGACCGAAAACTGGTTCAATGCATCGCCAAACTAGTTCTAAATTTAGACTTTGAAAACAAAACTACTTACGCGAACTGACGTATGCCTTCTCGTTTTTTTCTCTTTCAGTCATCTGTGATCATTAATTATGATTTCTTCATGTTAATCTTTGCTGGCACCGTTTTTCGAGAATCGTCATTACGAAGAAAGAAATCTTGATTTAGTTTGGCGTCGTATATTATATATGCATGCGCATACGTAATGAAATTTCCACAGAATCATCACCTGAAACGTGAAATGATTCAGATTGGCTTTGAAAGCGCGTAGATTCATCTCTGAATTTCTTTCCTTGAAACTTGTGTCACCATCTTACAGAGAAACGGAAAGAGAACTTGAAATATTTGCCGCATCCTATTATTTTTTTTGATCGGATGCAAGAAGATGGCGTGTACATGTTTGATAATTCTTTCGCTGTGTAATTGAATTAGAGCGCAGCGCCAGATTTATTACTGCGTTCTCGATTGCAATTACCAATTTTCTCCGTGGAGAAAATGTGTGCCAGCCAGGCCAGCAGACGGCCAGACATGAGACAATAAAACTCACTTCTCGCTTCTCCTAGCTTTTGGCAGTTCATTTTTCTAATTTTTGTTTTCTTAGGCTTGGTCATCGTGATGCTTACCGTTATTACCTCAACCTGACTCCATTTTGGCTCACTTCTCCACTATTGTCTTAGTAATGAATGCACTGCATTGTCAGGCTTTGCGAATCGTCACACATTTTGTTCGACCAGCAGAATTTTGGCATTTGGTAACAATGTCGGCATTTGGCCAATTTGCCAGCCGACAGGTATTATGGGTTATTTTTTAAAGATTCAGTAGGTTTCAGGTAAGACCAAGTCGTGTCGCATTGCCTAACTCAGCGCAACACGCGACATTTTGCATGCCTGACTGAAGTCTCGACGATAATTGATTTCAACAGTGCTTGACAAATTTCAGACCCCAAAGGCGATGTCTCGCCGATTATTACTCTAACTACGAAGTGCTTAAAGTTAAACCATCCAGAATCGAGATGTAATTGCTCTCGCTTATGATGGCGCCAATATATTGTTGTTAATAACAAGCCGTCTCCGAAGCAAATGGCATAAATTTGAATCGATGTATGACCCCAATTTAAAATTGTATATTCTTGTTTCTGATCCAACTAACTAGTTCTAATTATAAGGCAAGTATCTTCCGAGTTAATGACTCCAATCGATACTAATCGTAATTAGTTTCGAGTCGCTTCTATGTGGATCTACTGGAAGCTGAAAGAATCAACTCTCTTCTTCGTCGGCTGCGCATGTGAATCTTGGGCATCTTGGGGATCGGCGACGGCAACTGATAGGCAGACCGTTCCCTATTACTCTGCGAAAATCACCCGTCATTTTTTCTTGTAGGCAAATTATGCTGTTCGGATGCCTAGAGAGTTAGCTAGAAGCTACATTATTCGGTCAACGTCATCGGATCGTAGCACGGTGCGTGCCGGCACAAGTCAAGGCTCTTGGGGATTCGTTTTTTGTTAGTAATTAGTGTCGGCTGCCATAATTATCAGCACTTACAGACAGGCTCGGATAGGTGACCTTGTCTATGTAAGGCCCATGGCATTGAACGTGTATTATATTTATAGTAGTAAAGCGACAGCATGGGCGCCCCTAGAGTCTATAATTATTCGTGCCATTATGTAAAAATGTGAATGATATAGGTATCGCGTATAGTTATGTAGCAGATAAGGACAATAGTCCCTTTTTTTGTGAGCACACCAGTCGCAATTGTGTGCAATTTTTCACTTGCGGAAAGATTGGTTTCAACCAACAATGTAACTCCATCTGCAAAATATATCAACATCACTTGGCCGATCGAATTACTGGCAGACTGGGCGTTTTTAGTTTTCAAGTTGATCATTGATGGTGGTCAATTGCAAAGGTCAATGGGGCATGGACTAATTTGCCAGTAGATTCATTCACGTGTGAATTTAGTCAACTGAATGTCCTTCGTGACAACTTACCCTCCTATACATGCGACTTGGCATCTGAAATTAGGCGGTCAACTAACAACTGGAGGTGGACATTTACATTTATCAATCCGTTCAAGTACATTCGAGATTTCGATTGTGTGTCAAGTGTCAAATGTTATGAGCAGATCTATTGACGCGGGTTGCATTTTTGCAAGGTTGCAGTGATTTGCAAATCCCGAAATGGTGTCGGCTGACGGATGACTGATCTTTCGATATGATACACGGACAATCACTTTCAAAATCGATGCAACACGTTACGAGAGCTGACAAGCGATGAATCTATTTGCATTGCCACGGTTGCATGTCATTTTTACCTTTCACAACATTCACACTCCAGCTTGACACTAATATTTTTTCCATTTTTATCTCGCCATTTTGAATATGTGTACAGTGTCACAGCACCACACAAATGGCTCTTTGGTCTGGTAAATTTCTCACGATCCCATCTAATTCTCATTCAGTTCCTGTTGGTTATGGCACATGTGACGCTGTCCTAGCTGTGATGTCATTGGGCCCACAAGCACCCCAGCAACTACAACCGCACGATCTTCGAAAAGACGCATGAGAACTTCAAAGGGTACAACGCATTCCACTTAGTCTTGTCAATTAATTACCATGCATGCACGCTTGTGTTATATATTGCTAGACCCGCGGCAGTCTAGCTAGAGTCGATTTCCTACGTGTGGTTTGGCACTCATCTCGAGAAGTCATTCCAATTTTTTTTTACGAACTGGCGGCGCCTAGAATATGCCTTTGTCTCTCCACTTATCTAGTTCCAACTGCGAATCTACGTTTCAAAATGAGATTTACATAAAATAGGGACATAGGCGCGCTTTATGCCGTGTCTACTAGCAGTATCACTCGCGTAATTTGCCGTTAACAACCCCCGGTTTAATCCCTTATATATAAGTATACCATATATTTTATATATAAGCATATATATATATATATATATATACACAGCGTGTATTGATTTCTAGATGTATGTAGGTACCGTATTTTCACTGCAAATATTTTTTTATTGCTGTGTAGACATTGTGAGCTCATTTTATTTTTTGCGCAGCCAGTACAACGAAGTTGTAATGCACAATTTGTCGCGACTCTTTCCTCTCCGTCTGTGCGATACTTTTGTTCCATTCTAATTGAAGAGAGAGCATGAATGGTGTTACTAACTACTAACTCGACGGTGTTAGCGTTACTGCATTGCAGCATGCTAGATATTTTTGCAATTTATTGACATTTTCCAAGAGAAACATAAAATAAAGAAACGATGCTGTTAGTGCAGCTTGCCACTTTTGATCTCAAAGGAAAGGTACGATTGTAAATGCTGTTCTCTGTGAAGATGACAGTTGGATAAGGTATTGATTTTGTTTCCTGTCTGGACAGAAATATCCCATGCCATATAGTTGCAAATGCAGCAGCAGCACCACTTTGTGGTACAGAATGGAGTATGGACAGACAGATATATCGCCTATCTGCAGCATCAATGCAGAAGCAACTAGGGAAATTTCCTGAAACCACCAGACCAGCCATTAGAAAGCACGAGGGCTACCCATACTTCATAGCTCATTTCAAAGTTCACTCACGTTTATTACATTTTACTGGCTTGCTCACAAATGAGTTTTAGCAAAATTAGTCGTGAAGTTAAATGAATTAATCTAACCACCATAATGCAAGACTAAGATTTCCTCGTGCTGCCTTCGAAATGCCGAGACGATAAGAATTTTTGAGAATCAATGAATTGATAGTAGGTATAAACCATTTTATAGTACTACATATCAGTTATTTTATGGCCAAATGATTGATGATTCATTCATAATTTGAAAAAAATAGATATTGTGAATGGACTATCAACTCATTAGCCACTTATCTAACCTTATTGGAACAGATCCAGACATGTGTAAGAAACCCATGTTGAGTATTTTCACAGTTCAAGTGTTACAGTGTGGAATAGCAGATGCCGCTAAATCCACTTTATTACCAGCAGTGGCAAATATTTGGAAATCCCCAGAAATGATCTTATTCCCCTTAAAATCAAAGTATTCTTAATTGTATAGCGTAACGAGCGAAATCTTCAATTACACTTACTGCAAAAAAAGTCACTCGTGTTTTTTTTAAAACGCCAAAACCAATTTTGATGAAAATTTATATGGACTTTCGTTTTCTCTGAACATAGATCTGCCACAGTTTTTGTAGCAATTCGGACGAGTAAATTTTATGTTCTTAAGTTTTTACGAAATTTTTAATTTTTTCCAAAACACGTTTTGCACTCTAGAGGCCAAGCATCTGATTATAATTTGACGAAACTTTCTAGATGTTTTGACCCTAAACCCCTGTCATCACCTATTCCAGTTGACCTATTTACTACTTTATGGTCAGTACATCTTTGATTGAAAATAAAACATTTGTTTTGTTGGTCTTCAATGAAAATCCAAGACTAGATAGGCAAGCCTTTAGACAGGCAAATTCTTGGGAGCAGAGAGGGGCAATGTATATTATGTGACCTATCTATTTTTAGTGTTTAGGGTCTATTTAGTAGTGTTCAGTGTTTTGCTCAAGGAGCACTTGCATTCAGGAATCAAACCGAACCGCAAATCATGTTCAATTTCTGATAGATAGTAGGTATATTGATATTTTCTATCTGGGTTCTCTGCCGATGTTGACGTGGTCGTGTTTGACGTTTGCTAGGTGGAGCAGCGAGATGTGCCCGGCATCGACTGCGCCTATCTCGCGATGGACACCGAGGAGGGCGTCGAGGTTGTCTGGAACGAGGTGCAGTTCTCCGAGCGGAAGAACTTCAAGGCGCAGGAGGAGAAGATCCAGCTGGTCTTCGAGAACCTCACCCAGCTCGAGCATCCCAACATCGTCAACTTCCACCGATACTGGACGGACACACACAACGACAAGCCCAGGGTGAGTGTTGCGTTGTTCGGGAGGGTATGACTTGGACACGGAGAGGCTGTCGCAATGTTTACCGTGAATGCGTTGGTTTGTTTCAATTTTAGCTTCGAAACAAGCAAACTAGATGGATTATTGTGCGTAAAGGAAATGTTGCTTTACTTGTTTGTGTTTACTGTTACTGTTACTTTCAGTTTCAGCCATCCCATAAATCAAAGCATACCATCTTCTTTCTTAGACAAATCACCTGTACAATCCTTTTGAAAAAGGCAAATTAGTAGAATATTATTAATCCAGGAAATGCCGAATATCTTATTTTGTACACTTAAGATATACCCCAAATCTGCACGGAGTTATTTCGAATTGCAGGTTATCTTCATCACCGAGTACATGTCGTCGGGCTCCCTGAAACAGTTCCTAAAGCGCACCAAGCGAAACGTGAAAAAGCTGCCTCTTCAAGCGTGGAAGCGGTGGTGCACGCAAATCCTCTCGGCGTTAAGGTGAGATTTCATTCCCGGCCACGCCTACCACCTGATGCACATTACGATTCACAATTCAAACTAAAAAGCTACTTGATTCGACTGCTAATCATACTTAAACTGTTTAAATTTGCAGACCATAAATTGGCATAAAAAAACATTAACTGTTTGGCAAATAAATCAGGGAAAGCATACTGTTTTGAAGGAATTAAATTTGAATTGGATGCTTTTCATGGTTTCAAGCTAAAAATAGTTGACACCTAGTCAGGTAGGTCTGCAATAACATACTATGCATTCTTGTGACTAATCAAACTTTTCTTTCTGATTGTTAGGAGCAAACCGATGAAAGTGATATGTGTGTAAAAAAAATATGGATGTGTACCAATTGGTGCGTCTCTCGTATCGTTTCTTTTCATTTCTGTAATCGTTGACTTGAAACTGCATATATATTTGCAGCATAACACATCTTAGTTTTGTTCAACTTCACTGTATAATGCCATCAAATGTCGGTGCAAGCCGGTCCATTCCATATTAACTCGCTAATTTGCACACATGTCATCTAAATCCCCTCGCTGCAACTCCGCCGTGGGAGCAACTTTGTGCCACCATGCCTTGGCGCAATCGTCAATTCAACTTGTGACGGGGTAAAACGCTCATGTTTTTCTTTCCAGTTACTTGCATTCCTGTACTCCACCTATCATCCACGGGAATCTCACCTGTGAATCCATATTTATTCAACACAATGGCCTCGTGAAAATAGGATCAGGTAATTCAAAAAGAAATCAACTCTATTAACGTCTCTAGTTCGTAAGGCTTTCTTGGTAACTAGCCCCCGCCCCCCATGGTGTACGTAACCACACCAGGGTCAGGTAAATGCACCCCTGGCGGTTGAACGCTGGACTCCCCGCTCATCGGACTTTACCGAATGCACGCTGACATTGGTTGTGCGCGATCGCGGTATTACGGGACGCTGCCGTGGCGTGTTTCCGACAACTGGGGTGGGTCGCGGTTTATCGTTTCGTCGGCACACGCGGATGCCAATCATTCCGACCAAGGTCTATGTGCTTCGAGTCCTTTGCCAGCTGGTTTTTATTCGGGAGTCCTCGGCCCGCCTAGGGTTCCGTCGTGGGTACTTTCTAATAGTTGGGTTGATATCTCTCCTCAGTGGCACCTGACGCGATCAATCACCACGTTAAGACGTGCAGAGAGAACATGAAGAACATGCATTTCATTGCTCCCGAGTATGGAGGTAAGGACTTCGTCAATGAACACTCTTTGCTTCCTAGTTTTTATTGCAGTCCGGAGAGTTTGCTTTCTATGAAGAACGTCATATAAAAATTGGCATTTGATGCACAAATAATTCTGCCATTCATTTTTTTTAAATCATTGTAAGTTGTAACCATCTGCAACTTGATTTCTTCTCCACCAGGATCATTTGATAGGAACTAGTAGAAAAAAGTTCCACAAGAAATAGCCATAAAAATGAACTTGTAACAATTTTAAATACCTTCCATCAATTCTAGATAGAATCAGTCTGTTAGTACCTTGGCCTCTGGTCGCTGTCTTTCCGTTCACAAAATCCCATAAACTTCAATTCACCGTTTTCAATCATACCCATTGTTCAGGGTCGGTCACAACAGCGATCGACATCTACTCGTTTGGGATGTGTGCGCTGGAGATGGCGGCGCTAGAAATCATCGGCAACGGCGATTCGGGCACGCTCGTCACGGAGGAGAACATCAACCGAACGATTGACTCTCTGGACGACGCGCAGCAGAAAGACTTCATACACAAGTGTCTGCAGACCGAACCCAACCTCCGGCCGAATGCCAGGGAATTGCTCTTCCATCCGTTGCTCTTCGAAGTTCATTCGCTCAAGCTGCTGTCTGCCCACGCACTGATCAGAGACACAGGTGAGCAGCGTTGACGCTAGCCAAGACGCGAGAGCCCTCGCTGAGAAATTTGTGTGTCTCCGTTTATAGCCTGACGTTTCTAGTTCCGATGCTATGTCTTCGTCAGTTCGAAAACTGAACGCTGTTAAAATTGAGAGAAAAAATTGAATGGTAGTGTAGCAGATATTTCAGATATCACGGAGCATCAGCGCTGGGTTGTGGTGGTGAGACATCCGATCTGAGAGGACGTATCTTAGAGAGGATTTTGTGGTATTCTTCTGGATGCCGGAATAAACATATGAAAAAGAAATCTGTTTACAATTTCGGTATCCTGGCTCCCAGGAGCTAGAACGGTCATGAGGAGTTTAGCTTGTGCTGCAGTTTTATAAACGTAACAAAAAACCTTTCTAATGTCTTAAAATGTGGACTCATTACTCTGGTGTTCATTCCTGTGCCAGCTACCTACAGTTCATTTACTGGTAGAACATACTGTTCTGCAGAGAGCGCTAGCGTTCGAAAAAGGCTCTGTGTTACCAACTTCATCCAACTGAAATGTGAAATGTGAAATGTTACCTACACTATTTTAGATTTGAGTTGGTTAATTTATCATCAGTTTACCTACAGATATTCAGATCAGTGAATGTATTTTATTCATATTTATTGACATATTAAAAGCCTACATTTCAGTTTCTTTTTGTTCAAGTTTGGGTTAAGGAGGTGTTACATGAAAAAAAGGCGTCCATTCTTTTGGTATGGTCTCCTTCTGTGTGGACTGTAGACTATACCTACTGTGATGATTGCTAATTTCATCTATTTCCTCCCGTCCAGCCACCAACGCTTCCGAGTCGATAACAGACGAGGTGGTCCACAAGCTGTTCGGGCCCGACGTTGTGGTGGCCGAGATCGTGCACGCCGACCGCCCGGGCGTTCAGATGCGGATGGCCGACGTCACCGTCGCTGAGAAGCTGGAGAAGTTTGTCGAGGACGTCAAGTATGGAATCTACCCGCTGACGGCGTTCACCGCGCAGGCACTGCCCCCGCGACCGCGAGCCGCGTCGCCCGACTCAAACCGCACGGAGTCGGTCAAGTCGGTGACGCCCGAGCCGGTGGACATCGAGCTGCGTCGGGTGGTCAACATGATGTGCAGTGTCACGACTAGGGAGGACAACAGCGAGCTCATGGTTAGTGCGTTTTCCTTGGCGTTGGCGAGTTGTCGACACCCAAAGGACCATGGCCGTTGTGTTTCCCGGCTTGGCATTAAAAAAAATTTATATAAATGGTTGATATCCCAGTCACACTTTCATGCCAAATGCTTTGGCGCTTATTTTATGTTTTACAAACCTGCAAGATTCAGAAATGGGTTCTAAATCTAACTAATATTATAAATCTACCTTTGTATATTGTCCATCATTCAATACTTGCAAGAACTAGTTCTATTTACTGCATCGTTCTCATGCTTGTATTGTGCACATTCTTTTAGATGACGATCCTTCTTCGAATGGACGACAAAATGAATCGCCAACTCACCTGTTTGGTGTCTGAAATTGACACCTCGTTTCTCCTGGCACAGGAGCTGGTTTCCCACGCTTTCATAAACGAGGTGATTATTGTAAAGGAATAAAAAATGTAAATCTCTTTGTAATGACAATAACATGATTTTTTAAAATCTATAAGTGTTGATAAAGCTCGAATGGCATGAGCACCCATGTTGATTTCCCGTGCTGGCATTCATTTTCAATTAGAAATTTAGTTTGGAGCTAATTCATTTTAGTAAAAACCTGGCAATTAAAATAAATTCCATCCAGTACCGGATGCTGAAGAGAGCTGATCCCACTCATATCACAGATTTTAACCGGTGTCGTTTTGTTGCAGCTGGACCGAGACAAACTAGCGATACTAATCGAGGACACACTGCGTAGTTGCTTCAGCCAGCAGCTGCAGCTGAGTCCTGGCGGTGCAGGTAATTCACAGTTGTTCGACAACGAGTCGTTTTCCGCTCACCCGTCATCGGCAACGTCTTCGATGTCTCCGCCGCCGTCTTCTAGCCCCGTATCGATACCCAGCGGCAGTTAATATTAGCTCGACGGCCATCGGTCAGCCGGCGAACGCTCTAGCTGGATCCGAGCGGCGAGTGTTGGTAAGCGGGTGGCTAGCGAATAGGCTGGAAATTGGACGATAGTGTCGCAACCGAAGAAAATCTCCCTTCCCTCTTTCTCATCATTATTATGTATATTAATATTCAATATAATGTAATTAAGGAAGAAAATAGATTATATATAAATATATATTTTTAAAAGAGCTTAGTGAAGAATGCTAGTCGTACTCTACTCAAGCAACTCGTTATTGGAATTGATTGCAGACAAGTCACTTTGGGAACTCGATTCGTCGTATCTTTGGTTTCGTCGGCGTTTTATATGTATTGTATTGTGAATTTACTTGCTTGTATTACGTATCGGCACGTATGAAGATGTAGGTCTATGCTTCCAATCACACATTCATACACATTTTATGGTAATATTATTAGTAAATATCCCCAGTAATTGCTTTTACTGTACGTATTGCTAATGCTAGCCGCATCGCAAGGTACAGCTGGCGGCATTTGCCCCTACGAGTAAGTTGATGAATTACTCGCTCTCGACTGCATTTGGTTTCTTCCTGTATCAACGGTTCTCACAGAGGGTTCATTTGTCTCTGTCGTACTGTGGTCTTGTCAATTGACAGGCGTGTCAAATTACGTCTCCCAAGCATCACAAATTACATATTTACAGGCAAAACGAAGCAAACATTCGAGACCTCGGCTTTCATGTAACTTGATTGATTGTGAAATTAGTCTGTTAGATGGTGCTGTAATCATTGCTGACTATTATCTACCTGAAAAAAATTAAACTTTGCACAGAAATGGATCTAGACATTTCCATTTCAAATATACAGTGGATCATTCTGAGACCTGAACATAAATATTTGTAAGCAAGGCTAGGATTTCAGATATGACTAAATACTCATCTCGATATGTTTTATAAATGAAAGGATAGGGTACTAATATTTTGTTACCTATTTTAAACTTGATGATTTTGCCTTGTGAGACTGATGTATACATATTATTAATCTAATAATTAAGAAATTGTACCCTGATAAATGATATTTGTGAGCGCACGTATTGATTTAAGAGCTGTCTGCTGCCGTACAAGGCAAGGGGCCAACTTTATAAGTGTCTAAACTGCGTGTAAAGGCAATTGAAGGGATGATGTAGTAACATCGAAGAAATCGACACGGATTTGCTCAGCCGAGGCTCTTTACGCAGTGCTGGACACGAGTATGGGGCTGGTTGGTGCTTATTTATCGCAAATAAAAGTATGTAGTGAAAGCATATCCAGGCTAACAGAGACTGAAAACAAATTATTCACTTTCATGGAAATTGTCACATTCAAAATTACAACGATGACTCGACTTGTCCAGACTATTGGTTATTTCAGTGTTAAAAAAAGGTCTCGACTCCTGCCTATTGACGAAATATGATATAGATGAAGAATTGGCGATCAAAATGCATTCAAGGATTCAAGGTTTCCTCTGCCTGATCGGGCTAACAACCCTTCCTGGTTGAATTAAAAAAAATATGGCTCATATTGAGCAGAAATAAGACTGTTGCAAAGATAAACAACAGGATCAGAATGGCTGGGTAATTGGTGATTGAATTGTTGTGCTAATTCTGCCCTCAGTTGTATTGTGATCCATTATAGCAGAGCTGTACCATACACGCACATATGATTTTTACGGAATAATGAACATTTTGTCGGGTCACCTTGGCTTATGATCAGTATGATGTCTAATATTTTGATGTGATATATATATAATATAAATTGCTTACCCTCCCCCTCCCTCTCCAACATAACCGATGTCAATGGCTGGTTATTATGCTAAACATTGTGTAATTTATTGTGCTTTCAGCCAGTATTTCAATCATAAAGAGATCATTATGACAAATAACCAATATGAATACATTTATATGGGTTTATTTCACCACAACCAAAACTTGTTTATATATTATTTGCCTGCTCATATCCATGTTCCTAACCATTTCCCTCTGAATTTCCCTTAAGGTTCATCTTTCACCGATACCACGGAGAATATAACAGTTTTGTTCGACGCCAGCAAAGCAGTGGTGCAGAAGAGTTGTTCGGATGAGACGATCTGCGGAATCACAGAAACTTACGAAATGTCTCTGGAGCAGCAGCAGCAGCAGCAGAGCTTTGAATGATACCCAATTGAAAATGGAAACTGCTTACAAGGGTAATATAAACTTACTGGTACTGGACAGTGAGATTAGCACTGATCGTGATGGTATGGTCATAACTTCGTAAGTCAATAATCATGATGTGATTTTTGTCGTAACCAATGCCTTGCATTCGGCTTCCAGTCTGCTTGGGAACTGATCATGTTCTTATTTTGTTTTCACCATCTCTTTATTTATACTAGAATAACCAACACACCTATTGCACTAACTTATATATATAAATAGTTGACATTTCTTTACATTGACAAATAGTTTTTAATTCCTAGTTTCTTTGACATTATACTATGCCTAGCTAGTATTGTTACTCGAGACATTTAATCTGTTTCAACTAATCATGCATATCAATAATTTATCACCCATTCAATTATGAGTTATTTCTAACTACGAGCCTAAAGTCTAAACAATGTCCATGCACTCCCATGATACATGCGGAGATTTAGTGGCAGAGCGGAATTGTATTTTAATTTGTTTGTGCATGGTAGAAGTTGAACAGGAGCGAAATAGTGAAGATTTGTTGATGTTTTTAAGGGTTTGATCAACCAATAGCTTATATATATTTTTTACCACATTTTGTGCATGAAATAACTTGCACCAGTTTCTGTTTAGTATCAAAGCACAGCACCTCTGCATTATCAAATGTGATGTAAATGGCACGGTCATAGAAGTAGGTACAGAATAGTTTGGTTGAACAGTTGATAAGCTTAATATTTGTTTGCGAATTAAAAATATGTGCAGAGGTACACACTACACAGTGCAACTAAAATGAACATTGCCGCAGGTGTCATTTCACCTACGCAAGGTAAAGTCCTTCGTCATATGTTTATCTATCTTAATTCTTCGTATGTATGCGACTTGAAAAAAACAAGATATGAAATACTGGTACGGGACTAGTACAAGCAGGTTGTGGGCTAAAAATGCCAATCGTCAGTAATACATGGCATTCGGCAATAACCTTCTAAACAAGTAACTTTAATACTCATTGCGTTACGCGGGCATCTACGCAAATGTCAATGGCAAGTGGCTCAACATTGGCCTTTCTTAGCAAGCAAATTGTTGCTCTCACTCATCACATGCAAATATCTAGTCTACATGCAACACATATTTCTCCACGATGGGCTCTTTGCTCTCGTCTTTCACAATGGGGTTGTGGATGGGAGAGCGGGTGGGACTAGGCCTCACGGTAGTCCCATTTCTACTGAAATCCTCCATCCCCATCGCCTCGGCTCCCGGGTGTTCGTTTATTGGCAGCCCCTTCGGCACTGGCTTCACTTCTTTAGCGCAACAAGGCCGCGTTGCAAACACTAGCAAAAACACTCGCCGGAACTCTTTACTACACAAGAAATATACATAAAAGTTGAGAGCAAAATTTCCAATCTCCAGATTGTTCGCGGCGGCACGGAAAGTCTGAAAACCGATATCTTTGTCCCGGTTCTCGCTGTATAAAATGGACAAGAATGCCGACGGCGTCATCGTGAGAAAGAACAAGTGTATGATGGCGGTCAGTAGCACCACCAGGCGTCGTTCTTCGTGGTAATTCCGGCCCCGTATCACGGCCTGCGGGGTGTTCACGGCCGACGTCGACGACGAATCCAACAGATGTCGGGCACGGAATTTTTCAGACGCCGCGCGAAAACGCTTCCTCTTGTCCGTGAGCCGACGAAACTTGCGAATGATTAGTGTGTTGAGTGCAGCCAAGATGAGCGCCGGCCCGAAACGCACCGTGATCTCCGACGTCCAGAGGTACGCCCTCCAGAACAGCGACCGTGTCACCAGCAAGTTCTCCTGGAAGTCGTACGCGCGACTAGTGTTCGCGATCGCCTCGTGCAGCTCGTTCATCGTGATCATGGACAACCTGTGATCCTCCACGTCCACACAGACCGTCTTCAACGCCATCAACGGGATGCTGACCGTCACGGCGATCATATACGAGCCGGCAATCGCAAGTTTCGCGTTGCGACGCGTGTGGACGCTGCGAAATTTCGTCGGCAGACACACGGAGATGTATCTGTCGACGGTGAGACAGACGACGATGAAGATGCTGGCTGCCATGAAGCTGTTTGTGGCGACCAGCTCGGCATGAGCGTGGAAGAAGGCCGCTTCGTACGAGCGGCCCTGCAGGTTGTTGAAGCGGATTGCCATCGCGATGACACAGCACATGACCCCCAGGTCGGTGATGGCGAGTCCTGAGAGGTAGACGTAGGTGACGCCGCGCAGGGCGGGCCTCGTGAGGACGACCAGGTTTAGGATATTGCCAAGCAAGCCCCCGGCGATGATGATTGGCATGAAGACGGCGTAAGCGACCCAGCGCAGACTGGTCAGGTCGAGGCCCTCGGTGTCGTCGTTGGAGACTTTGCGCCAGGATCCGTCGCTGGGCGACTGGTTCCACATCCCGCATGGATGTCTGGAATATTTGCAGGTTTAGCGGGGGTTGGCGTCTTCCATAAAGACAAGGCGACTCAGTTTGGTTTTTTCGCTGTGAAATTACCTGCTTAGGAGAAGAGAAAGCATTGTGTCGTGGACTCTGAAAAGGAAAATAATTGATCAGTGACAAAGTTTTATAGAAAGTAGAAAGACATGGAATGCCAAGTTTTACATCTATATGTTTGGAAGTGAATCGTTTTAATCTGAAGTAGATGCCTTGTAAAAATATCCGACTTTGTACATACTTACAATAATAGTGGTTGAAATAATATTGATTGACATTAGGTATCACCGCACATTAACTTGAGCAAGGTTATATTTGTTTTGGTAAGATTCGCGTTCCATCCATTCCTAACTTTCAGACTTGCAGACTTGCCCAAGAACCATACTTTTGCAAATAAAATACGTATGCAACCATACTCACCGCGCCCAATAGGATGACCATACTCAGAAGATACATAATTTACCTAATTTGACATCAATTGCAGCCATTACAATTTCCATGGCACATGTTTTTTCCTGGGCGCATATTTTCCTGATTTTAATATTTCGTACAGATTTAGTAGCCTGTCCCAGTTACTAGATAGCCCAACCACTTCACATCGAGAAGAGGATCTTATCAGGTGACAGAAAATCGATGCGTGTATTTGGCCCATTTTTCTTTTCTCTGATAACAAAAGTGTAGTCTACTCGGATCCCTGAGGGTGATGAATTCACCATATACCACTCCTTATGTGGACAACAATTTTCAGACCTGCTATGAACTTATTTTGATTTTCGTCTTCAGTATTTGTGAGGTAATTGGAAAGATGTCACTATGCCATTGGATTCTAGTCGCAATGGTTTTTTATTTTGAATTTCGGTTCTCGCAATTCCACGAAAAGTATGAATATTACGAACACGTTCCAGTCTTATGACAAGATCGTGTCAGAAATAACGCTATAGATAGATATGATTTGTCAAAGAGAAGAGCAGCCCTTTAACATTTTCTATCCACGTGTTCTGAAACCGCAAAAAACGTCTGATCTAGTTATTTTTGCATTGGATCGACCAAGCGAACATGTGCCGTTGAAATAAACTTTTATTTTACTATTTTGCGAACTGATTTATGAAATGCTCTGAAATGTCAAGCTTTGCCAGTAGAGTCGACATCACCTATGAGTTGCTCACGTTTAAAAGCATCATATCCATTATTTACTGGCAATTAATTTGCTCGATGATGCGATCCTTTAGAAATATCAGTTTTAATTGCTGCGACTGTTTATTCATACGGCAAGAGTCATTCCAGCAAGATATTTTCAAAGACTTCTTGTGTAACGGTGAACTGATCTTTAGTAAATGGGCTGTGGGTGGTATCATATACTTGTGCATGGCGACACGCATGGATGATTCCATTTGAAATTGAAAAGATGTTGAAAATTACGAATTCTATGGGTAAAAATATATTTTTTAATTTCGTTTTATGTTCCATTGAAACCAGAATTGCCATTCAAATAGACCTACGCGACTAAAAAGTACGAAGCAGTACTATGCCGCAGGTATAACGGTAAACCCCCACCCTCTCTCACCCACTTTGTATTCATGGATATTTTTATTCATTTGGTCATTTTATAAGGGAAGTCACACAAATTGGCATGCAATAGATGACTCGTATTTGTGATCAACGATTCGGGCTTCATTATAATATTATATTCGTAACTGCAAATTGGTTTATTGTAGAAAAAAACTCTACACTTTTTCTCTCATTTGGTGACATATTTATTTCTTCAATTAGTAAATTGAAAGAAATTGTTCATGAGAGGCGGTTTTTATCTTATCTGACGAAACTTCACGCAGAAATCCCACCCCTATTTCTTACATTTTAGGGGTTGTGTGGCCTTCGACCGTGACATATTTATCTCTACTCGTCGTATCTGAGTGCGACGATGGAGGGTTGACCTTTCAGAGAAAAAGTGGACAAACGACTCTTCGGAATTGTTCGCCACTGCCATTTAATTTAACAGATTTTTCGGGATTCCTTATCAAAATGCATCACTGATTTGACGCAAAGTGATTGAAATCAAAAGTGATTACTTGTCCTCTTTGTCCACAATCTCAAGCATGGTAAGCATTCATTTGTTATGTTTTATATGAGTAACAAAGAAAAAAAACTAATAGTTTGGGTATAAAATAAATTTCTGGCAAAAGCATCGCTATAAACAGCCTGTCAAGTGGTGTCTCGTGCACTGAATCCAGACTTTCCTCCGCATGTGGTTATCCACGAGTCCTCCGGCCGAACCCTCAATTGAGTGCTGACGCCCGGAGTAATTAGCAGTTTATTGTCGTCGGATAAATAATTGAAGATCACAAGTGGCATGACACTGACAACTGGCATTGTGATTAACGACGCATTGATTTCGGTTAATTGCTCGGCACATGTAATTGCTAAGTGCATATGAAAACACGTATATTTTGATGTTATGGCGAATTATAATCTGCATTTTCAAGTTGGGTACTGTATAGAGTGAACGAAATCACTGAACCAGTTGCATTGCCACAGGCTGATTTAGTCAAAAACACCATTATTTTGTTTCGAAATATAGGAAAAAGTCATTAATTGTCATTTTTGTGTTAAATATGGCACACAACTCGATTAAATATGTTTCTACATACTGCTCTCCGCCTGTATTTTTATACGTTTGATTAGGAAATGCCTGAATGGTATCTTCATTTAGATGCCTACGCGATCTGCGTAATAGAAATAGGTTAATTATAATATCTTGTCATCTATATTTGAGATAATATCGCACCCGGGCTGACATTTAGTAAACATGTAGACATAGTAACGATTATAATAACGTACAGCCGGCACAGAGTTGCTGCTATTTTCACAGGGTCCTGAATTCTGATGGCTGACATGGATTGGACGACGTTACGATAATAAAATGCCAATCATATTTCATCAATATTCAATAAACTCACATTTTATCCGAAGAGAAATACAGACAGCAATTTATGCTAAATATATCAATATGCTTAGCATATTTAGATAATGCGTTGTAATGTCAGATAGACGGTGTCGAGCTGTGTGGCTTTGTGAGTGACATGCTCTGTCAATGTCAGCCAATAGCATTTCGTCACATATTAAAATGAGTGGTGCTATATAGCAAACATTTTGGGATTTCAAATTTATTTTGTAGAATTATTTTCGATGCAACTTCTGATTAAAGAAACGAAGTTTAGATGGGCTACAATTTCTAACAACACTCAGTTTGCAGGCAAACTAAATTTCAAAGTTGCAGCATTGAGATATTTGGAGAATGCAAATACATATCTAACTTTGTTTTTAAAATTTAAAAGACTTTTATAATGGTTACCCCTCACACCCTTTCAAAATATACCATGGAATTATTACCCATGCACATTTAACCAATATAGCCCATAGCTCTATGAAAAAATACCGTGAAAACATGCCACCATTATAAAGAAAACAGCTAAATTAAATTAAAAGCATACATGATGCGCGATCGTACTTATCTGAACAGTCGGTAGTCGGCAAATCGCCGTTTCAACAGAACCGACAGCAGCGATCGGCAAGCTGACGTCCCAGCGGCAGCATCCCACAGACTCGACGCTCGTATGGACGCCTCCTACGCCGCTGAATCCGACGCCTCTGGTCGACGCCTTTGCGCGCGTCGGCGTCGCGTCTCGACCTCCTCGCCTTACACCATTCATATATTCATTCAAATTATTATCATGGCCCAATAAAATGTTAGTTAGACCGCGGTTGGCGTTCGGGGCACGAAATTCCGAACCATGGCGTTAGGATATCGGTGTTGTGTTTCCTTACCTGGGAATAGGCCGACGCTGAAACAGACGAATTTAATTCCTGTGTAAACATTTTCCTTATCGGCTATGTGTGCGGTTGTAAATCGTTCCCCGCGGTTTTTATTAAATCGTGCCTGTAAAATGTTAAGCACATGGTTAAACTCACGACAGATATAGAAAACGAGTGTGTCGCGCGGAGAAACTGTTACTCATAATATATAAAGTTTCCCAACAAGAATCGACAGAAAAATAAGATAAAAGTAAATAATAAATCAAAGAAGGGCGTAGAAATCGGATTTTATTTTTTGTATTCTCGTGTAATGTGTTTTGTAATGGTGCGCTGTTACTGCGTATAAAACAGTTAAAATTTGTGGTGAAACCTTCACCTAATTCCATGCGTAAATTATAATGTATCCCTAATCGAAAATTGGGGCTACAAGAGTCTGTTCTTCGTTCTATGGCACAAGGGACGCTTGTGATGGATTGACGTGAGAATTGATTAGTGTAAATAATCCATCCCACGATTATGCTCTGCTCACAAAGTTGTATTACCTTGCAGTAGCTTCTGCCTTTTTAGTTCTTGTAGTGCGTATCATCCTTTTTATGCTAAATTTAAATCATACCTATACATACCTCTCAGTGGTGGGGATCTATAACTCGAAGTATTCACACATATTATTTGTCAAAAAAACAATCAAGAAGTGGTAATAAATTATATATAAAATCTGTTCATTGTCTTAAAATCTAATGATGTACAGACATATTTTTTATAGGCTCACGAAATAACAGAAGCCGGCTAGCCATGCCTGGCACTTCTTTTCCCATTTTCTTCATAAATTGTCTTCATCCTCATTTTCCTCTTCCTCCTCACATTTTTCTATCAGAACCTTCCATTTCTTCTTATCGCCCCACAATTTCTTCGTTTCCATCTCATTCCAACTCGTCCAACTCATTCCAACAATTTATTATAATAAATTATAGAAGAACAAAATTATACATACCACTCGAGGTTTCCGCTTATAGCGGGGACGCCCGGAAAGAAAATTAAAGAAATTGATTTCCCCCACGAATAAGGAAAGGAAATTATTTCAAAAATATTTACCAGTCGATCTGTATACCTTTAATCATGAGCAAATTCATCAAAATAATAACAGACGAAATAAAATGTGTATACGTTATAGACCATAGAATATTTATGGTTAGACGTTGCGAAAAATAAATACATAGTATCTGTATAGGTAGAACGGCTAAAATTATTAATTATGACGGCGAGTGAAGAAGAGAAGAGTGAAGAAGAGGAAGAAGTAATATCGACAGGCCTGGCCAGCCGGATGACTTTGAGAAGGCCTTAATTTGTGTTTTTTTGCTGTACAAGAAATCATTGACCCTAACGGACAAATAAAATTGATTATTATTATTATTATTTTGACGGCGAGTGAAAACCTAATCAAAAAATAGGAATAGTGTACTCCTAGGGATATAGGAATATACTCATGTTATTACAATGCAAAATGACCTAGTAAAAGGCAATAAAATTCCTTGTTGGGAAATAACGCATAGGAAACTTTCAAAATTTTCCACAAAAGCATAAGTGAGATCGGTGTCAGAAAACCAACGTCCACGCCCTAATCATTCCCTTGCATATTTAGGATTCTGTTCCTATCGCGTATTTCCATGGGCAAGGACACGAGACAGACGCCGCCAGATGAGGTTTGATTGCAGATTGTCTTGTTAACACCCACGCGAATAAACAATTTCCAGTGATGAATGAACAAATCAAATATTCCAGATGAGCAGTGTTATTGATGAATACTCAAGTAATGCTGAATTGCATTATCGTTCATTTTCGTGCTGAGAATCTTGCATTTGCTATAGTTGCATGATGGTGCATAGTGCATTGTGAACTATGATTTATGGGGATTCATTGCTTCTCACGGAGGTTAATTGACCTAATTCGGATGGCAAAGCACGTGGTTCTATCATCCTGTGGATAAAATGTTAGTGGATGTTCTCTATCTGGATGAAAAAAATAAAAATCTGAAATATTCATGGCCTATACGGTAGCATTCTTTATTACAATTAAAATTTACATTTTTAATTTCAAAATACATTACTGCATGTCCTATACAACATTAAAAAGTAAACACATTTTTTGCGTCGTTATACAAAGTATCTATTGGATATTTGTTCTCTGTTTGACATTTTTGGTTGGCGCTCACGTTGCACCATTATAAGATTTAAAAAAATTATGTTTAATTTTTTCTCTGCTCATTGAACTGTTTCAAAAGAATGAGGTAGCGTTGCTTTTTCATCTCCTCGGCGTCAAGGACGGGCGCCAAGAATCTTTTTACAAGGGTTTCTCGAAATTTCTTTGGTTTGTACAGCTTAGGAAGTTCCAAAACAGGAAGATTCCCCTGATTAATTAGTGCGGGATCTGCAAATCCCTTGGGAATTGGTCCGACAATACTAAAGAAGCCCGCGGGACTGCTGAGTGACGGATTAAACCCTTGCTCCACCGTTCTTGAAGGGTCGAAGGCTTTTTTGTTACTTCGCGTCGGCCGCACTTGACTCGAAGTCGGGTCCATTTGCGGCAACACAATCTCGATTACTCCATCTTGTTCAGTATTTGACAGCATGATCTTGATCGGGATCGCGCTGTTATGATTTGCAGGCAGAATAATTTTCATCGTTTTAACTTCTTCTCTTACAGTTTCCTTCTCATTGTTTTCAACTGTCTCGGCAACTGTCTCGGGGACAGCGTCGCTAGTGTCTAAAACGTCGACAAGTTTCGACTCTAGTCCAACTTCTCTGTTACCATCTTCTCCGAGAAGCGATGCAGGGGTGGGGCGTTCAAAACGGACGGACCCACGACTCGGAAAACTTGCTGTCACCGGACTGACACGCTCCTTCTCTACCACTTCCTTATTTTCTTGATTGCGAGTTGCAACTTTAATTCCGGCTCGAGAAGATGGCCTGGCGGGCGAAGTGTTTGAGTGGTTGACTTGTTTGACTGTCGGTGTCGGCAAGCTTTCAACAAATGTAATCTTCTGCTTCTCCACTACAACAATCTGCGGATCGGTGGGCATGGACCCATTATCATCTGGAGATTGCATAACAAAAGTGCTCGTTACATTTTCATTATGTTTTTCTTCGAGAAGAGGCACATTGAGACTATTATCAGATGTCGAGGGTGGTGAGGCTGTCGTGACTACTGGTACAGACTTGCTGAAACCGATCTCAGACGAGAGACTCTCGTTCAGCTTTAAGCTTTCAAGCTGAGACTCCGGGATTACCACAATTTCTTCAACAGCTTTGGAAGGTTCAACAGGTGAAACCGTTTCGTTCGCTGTGACCTTATTTTCAGCTCCACCAAAAATCGGTTTAATCCGTATATTAACCAAATAGCTCCCTAACTTTTTCGGCGCTTCAGTAGCCGTCGTGACCTCGTCAACGCTTTCTGTTGTCCTACGTCTTGACAGAAAACCCCGAGACCTGATAGCTTGAGTGACAGGCGTCGTCGCTTTTTCCATCTCCCCTGCGTCCCCGGTTGCCATGGCAATTGGGCGTCGACGCCGCGACGCCGACGCCGACGTCGGTCTGGAGGCTGGACGTGCTCCTGTCGGGCGTGACGGATGCGTGACGTCGGCCTGATCGACGACCGCGTCCCTCGGCGGAATCACGCGGCGGATGAGATCGACGCCTCCCCCCGGCGGTAAGACTTCGTCTCGGTGTTCGCTGCCGGCCACCTGTAGGCCCGAGGCGTCGGCGTCGGCGTCGAGCGACGTCGTCTTCACGGGGGCTGCAGTGTGGCGTCGCAACGCGATACGCTTTATCATGATTGATTTCGACCTGATTGGCCCGTTTATATCGATTCGCTTGTCAAGCTGTGATAGAGTTCGATTGGCAACTGGGCCTTGGGTTAATAAAGATGAGTTGTTTTCTTGGGTGATGTCAATTTTGCCGGTTTCTCGTGGTTTGATGGAAAACTGTGAGGGAAGGCGTCGTGTATTGATTTTGTACTTCAAGTTCGCTTTGTTATCGATCGGTACGAGCGAAGTGCGATTATTTTTGGCATTGATGGGTGACGCTGTGCTTGATTTGGGAGGCTCAGCTGACGAAACGATGCTTTTCTCACTTTCTTCGACCTTCGTGGTCGCGGGAGTGACACTTGCTGTTGTTTTAATCGGCGCACTGTGTTCACGTCGATGTCCAGTTGTGACTTTCGGCATGAATTTTCTAATTATAACTTTTCCTTTAACTGTACTGGACACACCTTTGTCTGTGCTCGCCATTGAATCCAAGTCCGAGTTCACGACGCGTAAATCTTTCTGAAATTCTTCTGTCAGCACGGCGGGCGTTACGAGATGATCGTCTCCGTCTGTCTCATTAGCGGTAGAATTTCTTGTCGGAAACACAAGGAACGGGCTTTGTTTTTCTTGTCTGTTGCGCGTGTTGTGTAACGGAAACACGTAAACAATGCCAGGTATCTGGTTCATTCGCTTCATTGTCCTCTCATTTTCAGCTTCGCGACTTGACATTGTGTCATTTTTATCGCCATCGAGTGACATAGTGTCGTTTCCCGGTTGCTGTTCGGCCAGAGCTGGATATAATTGGGATGAATTCCCAGCTTGTTGCGTCCCAGTGACTTTGAATGGGTCTGGAACAGTCTCCGAGTCCAAGCCGGCGGTGTTATCGCGTGTAATGTTGAACTCATCAGCACCCAATGACCGAGCCATCCCTACGTTGTCCCCTGCTTCAGACAAAGGACTTTCTGATAACATCGACATTTCGTTATCTCCAATATTTTTCTCATTCTCACTTTCTAAAATCTGTATCATATCGTCGTCTATTTTTCTGTCGGTCGTGTCATTGACATTTTCGCTGAAATTTGTCAAATTTACGGAAGAATCTTGAACCTGTCCAGTTCTTAGGGACGCGTTATGTAAGGCAGTATCAATTACATCGGTTGAGTTGAGAGTAAGGTTTTTTGATCCATTCGTCAGTTGCATCCCCTGTTCTGTGCTTTCATCTCGACTCATGCTGGTAGCAGGCGTTATTCTTTGAACGTCAAACTCTGAACCTGCTACTTCTGGTTCTAATCGCTCTTCGAGAACGCCTACAGATTCCGATTTCTCATCTTCAGACACGTTCAACACCTTTGAACCATTCTCAGTAACGTAGCCCTTCATTTTAAGAATGGAATGAGTTTCGTTAGTCGAACTTGTGTTTAAGACGGAGTTATTAGTTGATATTATATTGATCGGATCTTCAATATTAAATTCCGTCTCCGCTTGAGATGCACCAATCGATTCATCACTTTTTAAAACTACTCCCGTTTGAATCGAACTGTTTTTCTCTTCCGTCGCAGACAAATTCGACAGCGATTGATTAACAATTTCTATCGTTCCATTCAGGAAGCCGACTGAGACTGTTTCCCTTACTTCGACGTCGGCACCGCAGCAGCGCACGTGATCGACGTCCACGCAAGCCGGAAGTTGGCCGAAGAGACGGACGTCGTGCTCGGAGGCGTTGTACACTCTCGGACAGTCGCCGGAAGGCAGGCAGGGGCACCGGTGGTCGACCGGAAGTCCTCCGAGATCTCCAGGCTGTTGCGTTGGGGCGCCGAATGCCAGGACGGCGTTCAGGAGAACGCACGAGGCGAGCGTCCAGCTGCAGGTGAAGGTGGTGGAAATCAGCGGAGAGAAGTGGACTTGGTGTAAGATTCACCTGCGGCTCTCAAGTTTCATGTCTCAGGAATAAATGTTACCCTCAACAAACCTTCAATTTATCTATTATGTGGATATGATTCATATTTAAGTCTGTGTGGTGTGATGTATTTTCCACTTCAGAATCATGGTTCAGACGTCCGTTTCCTGCTATTTTTGCAGGGGGCTGGGCTATCCATGTTAGTGTCTAATATTCCTAAACTTAACTCAAATCTTCGTAATATATATTGTTAACTCAATTTGTATGGTAATGTTCTACTTTTGTGTTTCTTACCTCCTAGCAGTTCCCATAATCGCACTTGCCTAAACAACTTGTAATTCACTCTGATGTAGTGTTCAATGCAGGGTACCGCAGAATGTGAATAAACTTTTCTCTCGATGTGTAAATATTAAGCAGTGCCCTAGATTTCATGACGCTCGGACCAATAGGCGATAATATACCTAAGGGAGGTTCTTAAAAGTATTTGAAACTGACGTACACCTATGAATTTAGAAATAGATTTCTTTTGCTGGTTTGGCCTACATTTTGATATGAATTTGTATTTTCTATTTGTAATTTACCATGCACGCAAAAAAGAGCAGATACCACGTTATCTTTATTAAATGTGCGCGAAGAGCACTAGAAGCAAGAAGATAAATTTGAGATGTTCGACGAATATCTTTTAGTACAGCTATCTTGAGGGCATATTGTCAAATTATTCTAATCTTTGAAAATGCAGAAAATAGAGTAAAAGATTAACAATTCAATTGATTTTCTACAAAACACAGTCTATTCTTTTTGAGATTTTGATTTGAAATTTGATTTGATTTGATTTGATTTGAATGATTTGAATGATTTGAAATTTTCATACAAACATGAAATCGAGGAGATGAATTTTTTAGGATAAAATTTTAGATTAATTGGTTGGAGCGGACATTGTTCTTTAAAAGAACCGGAATTTTGATTCTGCTGCTGCTGCTTTAGATGACTGAGATGCTGCTTAGATCATAGACTTGGAGTATGGAAGTCCATGCTTAGTTGACCTTTTGTCGCTTTTTACCGACATTTTATAATGTGTATATTTTTACAGTGAACCAATTGGCCGACAGAGTTTGTTGGTTGTTAATCTATCGACCAAATATCCTTATCAGTTAGATTTCGGTCACTCGTTTCCCTCATCAAAAATGATAATCCTAGATTTAAATATTAGTTTGATATTCTATAACCAGGCTGAGCCACAGTTGCATTTGAGCAAATGAACCAATCACACTCTTTGACCAATCAACAAGCGAGAAAATGTTAGCTGTCAGAAGCCTTGCATTGACAACGGTCAAATTTCGTGTTCAAACTTGAAAATAGGAAACGCCGTTGTACGAAGACACTCTGAAAGGATTATAACGCTTTCTGTGTGATTCCGCTCACTGTTTTACGCAAAGTTGTTATTATTGCAAGTATGGACGTGTTCCAAACCCCAAAGGTGGCGCGGACAATCTCTAAGAAAACAACAATTGGTGAAATTTCAGATACACCTGTTAAAATTCCACTAACTCCCTTCATGACACGGCTGGGATATGGAACAGGTTAGCAACATTTTATTAGTTCTTGGTGATTTTATGCAATTCAACATTGAGTATCGATTTTCATTAGTTTGAATTTCCTTCAAGGTGTGAGTGTATACAGCATGGCACGTCCCACAAAGGCTGGGAGAGAAAACCGTTCGCCATGGGCAGTTAAGAAGGTGAATCGTGGTCAGGAAGCTGCCAACGTGTACGAATGTCGAATCAAATCTGAGGCTGAGATTCTAAAGTCGATAAATCACCCCAACATTGTCGGATTCCGTGCGCTCACCAATACTTCTGATGGACGAAAATGTCTGGCTATGGAAGAATGCCAAGAATCGCTATGCGATTTGGTTGAGGAGCGTTACGAAGAGAAGCTCGGTCCGTTTCCAGTCAGCCAAGTTGTGAAAGTTGGCTTGGACATTGCATCAGCCCTTGATTACTTACACAGAACATCTCACATTCTTCATGGTGATATTAAATCATCCAATATTCTCATAAAAGGTAATCTGTTACATAAATACATAGGTAGTACATCTATGTAAAACATTTAGCTATCACATTTCCAGCTGCAAGCACCAGGAATCAGGATACAAAAACCAATCAACTTCAAAGTTACAAGCAAATTGTGTAGGTAGCCTTATGCATTTCTGTCATTGCCTGCTGATAATATTGCAATATTTGTTACAGATGACTTCAAATTCATAAAGCTCTGTGATTTTGGTGTTGCCATCTGGCTAGATGATGAGGGAAACATGAAGAAATCGAAAAAAAAAACTGAGTCTCAAATGTATGTCGGCACGCCTTGCTGGTGTGCTCCCGAGGTGAAGGAAGATGCTAATGGTCCAGTAACTACAAAGGC
The DNA here is from genome assembly GCA_921293315.2 of Nemurella pictetii. Classification (NCBI taxonomy): domain Eukaryota; kingdom Metazoa; phylum Arthropoda; class Insecta; order Plecoptera; family Nemouridae; genus Nemurella; species Nemurella pictetii. The sequence continues at coordinate 25,717,060 of OV121115.1, forward strand.
AGACATATTCTCATATGGATTAGTACTCTGGGAGATGCTGGCTCTGCTCCCACCTCACATCAATGCCACTCTGGAAGTGGACGAAGGAGATTCTGATAAAAGCTTTGACGATGAAGCATTTCATAAGCGTATCGGTGCGTTCAACCTGCAGTGCTTAGCTAAATATCTCTTTCTCATTGATTAATACTCATTGAAATAATGAAGTATTACCATAGAGGTAGGTAATACAATTGACTTTATCTTAATCTATTTAGGAACAAGACCACCGCTGCCTGCTTTGCCACACGAGTACGATGCCATCATTGAAATTTTCAAAGCGTGCACTGAAAAAAACTTGGATCTCCGCCCGAGTGCAGAGACGCTCGTGAAAATGTTCCAGTCGATGACTTAGACAGGGGAACAAATTAATCACAAGGTTTGTTAAGAAAAACCATAAATTCTTAAGAAATAAATCTCAATTCTACCATTTTATTCGAAAGAAGATTGAAGTTTTAAATGTGGAATCAAAACATTTCATATTTTTCACATAGGTAATGGTGTTAGGTGTACCATTGCTTTTTAGATGTCTAATCCATCAAATACTGATATCATCATTAATACATTCATATTGAAGATAAAATTGACAACATAGGAATTAAACTAATTATATTAATATTTACTCAATAGTTTATGGGTATAATACCTAGTTATTATATTAGTAGGTACATTAGTTTGTTTCCTCACAATCATTCCATTTGGCATTCCCATATCAAAGCCATTGTCGGCAATCTATTGAATCTTCTGCACGTTTTATTTGTTCAAAATGCAAACTTTGGCAAAAACATTTTAAAAAATACAACAATTCAACAATACTTTCAACAATTTTTTTCAGATTATTCTCGACATCAATGAAAATAAACATTTTTGGAGTCCTGGCTGTGAGGCAACATTAGCAAAGGCACTTTGATATTTTTAATTGATATTCAGTCTTACATATTATTTTTTTATTCAACTCGGTGATATAGTAGCATCATATTAGTAGTTCATGCTCTGCAATTGAAATGATTGCGTAAAATGTGAGTGAGTATGTCTATCTGTATAACTATGATGTATATAATATACCTAAATTACTTAGTACTTTTGCACTTTGATAATTTAAGTTTGTCAGCTACCTTCATCTACAAACTAGTTAACAAATCTGTAAAAAATTGCCCAGTTACAGCCACAAATCTTAAAGATGTGTAGGTTGTTTTATAAAATAGCAAATATCTTACAAGGTGTTGAAAATAGGAAACTGGCAAAATAGCATTGTTGAGCTGGCTACGAAATCGACATAGCCACCTCTAGGTGGCCTAGACCTCTATACGCCTAGAGGCGTCTTGGATAAAATGATAGCACCCCAGCCCCATAGCAAGTTACTGCAACGTTACCCAAGTTATCTTTCGTAATATTTAGAGGGTTTTGATTGCCACTATTGCTGAATGTTTGCTCATTTTGCTACCAGTGGGCTCTCGGCCGATGCCAAGAATTTCCTATATTCTACAGCCAGGTGAGATATGTGATAAGAGCTTTGTTTATAACCAATTGTTGGATTACTGTTGCCTTGAGCTGGAATTCACTAGTTTGGTCACGGATTTGAGGAAGTCGATTGCTGCGGGAAGACGTGCTATTTGCAGCGGTGTCGAGCCTTCTTGGTTGACGGCGTGTGGGTCTGCTCCAGCCGCCAGCAATCTCTTAACGACCGACACCTGTCCCGATAATGCGGCTGCGTGCAACGCAGTTTCCCCGTTCTGCGGAACAAAGGGGGTGTTTAAATGCGTCAGACGGAACAAGAGATACTCATGAATCATATTCAAAAGCCATAATATACTCACTTACAAACAAATGCCTTGTATGGCAAAAAATTACCAATTTGTATTTCTGTACAGCAAGAGTTGATGAATTGACCATGTAAGTTAATATTTTTTACTGTTTATATTTTTATGTAATTACTATAGGTGTGACCTTGGCTAGGTAATTAATACTTTTATTACTTTAAATATTTAAATGGAAGTTTTTTTTCCCACAACTTTCTAACAAGCACTTACTGGCAGCAACCCCAGGGTAGGTTGGAATTTTAGAAGCTCGTTGATTACGTCCAAGTGCCCTTTGTGGGCGGCTTTGAAGAGAGGTGTAGCACCATCCTGAAAGTAGTGTCAAAATAATAACTATAATAAGTGAATATAATGCGTTTCAAGATTTTCAAGATTCAAATTTTTATGGAAAAATGGAAACTTGATTTTCAGAGATTCGGTCTACGTAAAAAAGTTGCAGTTTTTCTGCACAATAAACGTGTTCATTTTGACGGGGGTACAATTTTACTTTCGAGAAGTGAATATAATGCGTTTCAAGAGCTTTGAAATTTTTAAGTAAAATTTGTATTTTTTTTTTGCTAATGCCGATAACATTGAAAAACTTGAATTCTAGAGATTCGGTCAACGAAAAAAAGTTGTGGTTTTTCTACAAAACAAACTTGTTCATTGGGACGGGGGTTTGATTTTACTACCTATAACCAGGCTCAGTTACTTATGAACATTATGTTTTTAAAAAAACACAAATTTTAAAAAACATTACTTTGGGTTCATTAATTTCTTTCACAATAATTTTGACATTGCCAAGTGCAAGATCCTCCCGAATTTTAAAGGGGAGCGGATCCCGGAATAAATTAGAAGGAAAAGTCGAGAAACTTGCACCCAACCTAAAAAAAAATGTGTTATTTTGGTTTCTTTATGTTGCAGGACATTCGTATTATTTTATATTCCGAATATGATTTTTAGTTAGCTACATTTTATTTCTGCCGGGGATGTGGGAGGCCTGTGCCTCCACTTAACCAGTGGTCATACCAACTGATACATTTCAAAACAGTCCAATCAAAAAATATCCATCAGCAATTTTGACCTCGGAAGAAATAAATTCCTGCTTACGTGCCGTGTGGAGTCCACGCGAGCCCCAGCTCGAAGCAAGAGCCTGGCGACATCGTCGTGACCCATCTGCGCTGCAATCCACAGCGGTGTTGCTCCGTCCATCCTCGCGATGTCGGGCTCGGCACCGTGCTCCAGGAGAAACTGCACGATCTTGGTGTGTCCGTCTTGTGCCGAGACAAACACGGGGGTGGCTCGGTCCTGAATGGGGTGGGGGGAGGGTGGGATATTAATTTATGTTGCGGGGTATCGGATTTACCTTGAATGATGAGAGATTTATTTTCAAGGTATGTTGGTGTAACATTGTTAGGAAAGTTGAAACTAATCCCATGCAATCAATCCATGGTATATTAATATCCTTTGAACACATCCAACCACTTGAGGCAATTAGATTCGAGGTCCATCAAGGTCCAAACAAGAGCACAGTTCATTGAACCATAAAATATATAAAACTGAAATTTGTTCAAAGAATTCAAAGCTCAGTTTTTGGTGATACAATAGGATGATCTCAGTGCCTTGCAACAAAACAACTCCAACAAACAATTTCCCTTATTATAGCTTACTTTCATCCGAGTGTTAACTTTCGCCCCACGGTTGACAAGTTCTCGCGTTACGTCGAGATGACCGCACTGACAGGCGACAAACAGGGGGGAACCTCCTTCCTAGGAGAGAGAGAGATTAGAATTATAGTCAGATGAAATAGATACTCTCGTTTTCGGCGCTCTGCAAACAGATCACCTTGATAAGGCTTCGCCGAAACAAGGGTGTCCGTGTCACGAAGAGTTTATTTTTGCGTTATACCACGGTATTACTGACTATGCTTGGAGTGTCGATAGGTGCCCCGTTGTCCAATAGGAGTTGGACAATGTCCAAGAATCCCCCCTGCGATGCAAAGAAGAGCGCTGATGTCCCTGTCTGCAATCAAACAAGGAAGGAAACAACTGATAATTAACTACACATATTATTTGAATCGCCATCTCGCCGATTTTAATTAATTTCTTTGCAGATTGTGATAACTTCGACAGCAATTTTGACAAGATTCCACGGGGCCAGCAGATTTTTGTCGTATCTGGGTTTGAATGCGGTCTATATTGAAAATAATATGCATGATTCTGGACTTACCAACCTGCGAGATCTCGGGTCGGCGCCTTGGTTTAGCAGCTCTTTGACACATTCGTAATGACCTCCCGCGGAAGCCAGGATTAGGGGTGTCGTACCATCCTAAGATATGAAAATTGCAACATGAAAAAGTCGTGGAGTCAGATAGTGATTGTGGTATCTGGTCGCACCGACAAACTTGTCAATTCCTAGTTACCTTATCCTTGGAGTCAACGTGGACTTTTCCGGTGTCCAAAACGCCCCTGAGCAGTTTCACATCCCCGCTCAACGCCGCCAAATGCAGCTGGACGTCCGAAGGGGATTCTTTCTGCAAGGCGGGAAAAAATAACACCCACGTTGAGAGGACGCCTTCTGCAAGGAATTGCCTTGGGGACATCTGCGGAAGCTAGGCGTTTTTGGTCTTGTTAGTTACTTGTGGTTTTAGTTCGTTTCTCTGAGGTTCCTGATCCAGATCCAGATGGAATATCTCTGCAGAGCAGCAGATTTTTACTGTAGTTATCGGTCATAACTCGGAAACTCAATCCTTAGATTTTATTCTTTTCATGTATGGTGTCGATTTCTCAAATCTTCTTCTGTTTACACAGTAAACGCTCATTTGTTAATTGACGTTTCGTGATGACCGGACACGCTGAAGTAAATAGAAATCGAGCTGCTGCTGCTGCTGCTGCTGGTGGTAAACAAATACCGAAGAGGCAGCATGGTGGAAGGATGGTAAGCGAGTCAGACCGGATAGCCAAGTGGTACACTCAATTACTATTCTCTGCTGGTCTCGCGAGACGACCAGTTTAAATGAGTCTGAGAATGCGTCGAGTAGGTCAATTCAGGCTATACGCTTGCATGGGATTGATAGGGAACTTACACATTTTTCAAGTTCAACTTCAAAGAGCAAGCGGCTACGTCTTGACGTAGACTGCCGATGCGGCATAGCCTTGCAGTCATGTTCGAGCGATTGACCGTTGATGAATTTACAGCATGCGTGTGACTCTTCGAAGACTTAACACTCCACAACAAAAGCAGCCACGCATGGGCTCAATGAGGAAAGCGCCGAAAATAGAATAGGTGGGCCGGTGAATGAAGCCAAAAGTTCTTATTTTCCCTCGACATTTGATAGGTTTCTTGATAAAGCGTCTACTTAAATTCTAATCATTTGTGCAGTTAAAGTTCGATATCGAATTTATTTTAAGCATAAAGGGCAGTGCAGATAAAACCATTGATATAAAGAAAGAATGGAGAATTGATTCGAATCTTTATTGTCATAAGATAAATCAAATAATTATATGAGATAATAGTCCCATCTTCACAGTTTGTTATCGTTACGCTTAACCTTGCTTGCATATATTGTCACTATAATTTTTTAGTAAACAAAATCAGAATATAACATATACCTGTTAGCATTGAGACTTATATTTGAATAATGCTAAAATCGTCGGTCACACTCACCTTCATAGACATCCTGCACAACACTGACAGTTCGGCTTTGCGTTTCCCTTATCTCTGCACACGTGAGAACCTTCCCATGCCGCGTTGGATGAAACGCTCCCAGCCCCGAGCTCGGCTGTTTCTGCTGTGAAGCCAAACCCACCTTGTCGCTATACGATCAAGAGCTAATCCGCTTCACGTGCTACGTCCACGAACGCTTGCCGACTTTGTGATATATAAGCAATTCTGACGTCACAGGACGAACATTGCTGGCTTGCATAATCTCGATCAATGATTGTCGCTGCTGCTTGGCGAACCGACTTGTAACCTTTACAGGTTACAATTCTATTGTAGGGCAATAATTTATTTGTTTTGAATAATGCTTTGCGTGAAATGGCTGATGATAGGTTTGGTGATGTGTGGATTGGAGCTTATGTAGACCGGTCCAGACGGATTCTGGCGATCAGCCTTGGATGAAAATAACCTCGGTCACTTTTGCTGCGCATCATTTGTGATGGAGGAGTGTTTCTCTTTGATTGATAGCACACATTAATTTGAGCACTCTACTTTCAAAAAGTAACGGGAAAGCGTGAAACCTCTCGAATTATTTTCATGGTAATTGATGGCGATCGGTGTGATTAACTTATTCGAATAAAATCTTGAAAACATTTGAATTACCAACTGGTGGTTTTCCGTACATAAACTACATTTGAGCGTATATCAATTTAAAAAAAATTGTGTTCTTTCGAGAAACACATATATTATGATTTCTTCAAAAATACCAAAGATTTTCCGACTTTTCATAAGTAATTTTGTAATTTTGTGCTAGTTTTCAAAGCAATGGCGCATATTTTTTAAGTATCGTTGCTATGGCTCCACAGAGAGCGCGCAATATGCGTGGGGGGATAGAAATGATTTTTAAATCTAAATTCTGAAACATTGAATTAGTAATATAATGCAATGATTTTTAGCCATGGATAAATATGTGACTGTTATATTGACGACATTCATACTTGTTTTTACTTTTCTTTCGCTCTTTTCAGTGTTTATGCCGTCAGCTGTGATCTGACAACACCTGTCATAGTCACCTGTCAACTACGTTGGAAATTTTACGTTATCACTTTAACTGCGAGACATTACCCAATTTTTTTATGCCAGCAATCGTGATGTAAACTTTGTTGGAAGATTGGGTTTCTATCGAAAAATTTCAGTAATAAATACACACCAGCTATACAGCTGTTTTCAGACAGTGTTTGTGATTAGCTGGCAAAATGTTATATTTGCCTAAAATGGTACCTTGCAGATAAGATGATAATTGATACCGTTGAGTAACAACTAGCCAAATATAGTACCTTTGCAAACAAGTGTATCTTAAACTACATTTAAGCTGTGCTTGTCAAATACAAAGCATGTTCAACAGATTTTCGAAGGTACTGCAAAATGCAGTGGATGCTGTAAGTATACTTGTCAAACCATCAAAACATTGCATATTGTATGTTCCCGAGTTGAGCTTTAATATGCTGAGAATATATTCTGCTAATGTAGTCTGAGTTGGGCATGATGAAAGTTTTATATATATTTGTATTTACGTTCGTTTCAGCTGGCGCCTCCCGTACCAATGCTTGATGACTTTACCTATCACTGGAAGATGTTAATGAAATTTTATATGAATCAAAATACCCTGGCAAAAACATCGATTGAAAGTACAAATATTCCCGGACATCTTGATCAGCTTTTAAAGGTATTTATGTTCAAATGATGCAGAAAATTGCACCATGACCGACATACAAGTAGTCCGAACTAGATTGCAAGAACTACAACTATTTGTAAACATCAAGCTATTTGTACAGATAAAAATTTCCTATTTTTTCCAGTTGTTGTTGGAAGAAGAAAACCAGCTGGAGGCTGGCTCTACGGGTCCTTGCCTTGAGTACTTATTGCAACACCATTTACTTGACTTGCTGGCCACACTTGCCTGCACTGATTGTCCACCAGGGATGAAACAACACACCCTGGGATTTGTCAGACGGCTAATAACGCAGACCAAGCAACCAATTCTTCCTCATGTTGGAATTTACATAGGCATTCAGGTGAGTGTAAGAAATAAATTTGGACGGCTTAAAATAAAACCAGCGAATAAATGTGTAGGTACTCGTCTTTGTGAGATCTCCATTTTTGTCAATATTTTTTATGGAACAAATGAACGCTGTCATCAAGCAGACGTGTGACTTCTCTAACAAATTATTTACAAAATTGCCCCCAAGGTATACCTAAATATTGATCATATGTAATCCATTCACAGAGGTTGATTGCATCCTGTAATGGAATGAATGCTTCTCCCACCGAAAAAGAAGAGATTCATTTTCTTTGCACACTGTGTGCCCTCATTTGCAACGACCCGCACCTGATCAGCATATTTAACTCAATTCCTGCGACTAACGACAGTCCACAGTCTTCAAAACCAGTTTCTCGCAGTGAAAATCTTGATTTGAATGCGAAGGAAGAACTGGGTGATATCTCTGCCAGTTCAGGAAAAACAGACTCGGAAACGGGAACCTCTGGCACTGATAGATTCGATGCATTATATCACGAGCCTCTGCCAGAAAAAGAACAAGATGAGTGCAGTGAAGAATCAAAAGGAAACCCTGCAGAGCTTGCTTCATGTGGAAGTAAAAAGTTTCCTCTCCTTGATGCTTTGCTTAGCTTTTTAATGAGTGCAGTAAGTACACGCAATTTTGCATTAGCACCTATTTGATTTGCCTAATGCGTAATGGATGGATAAAATACTGATTACAATCATATTCATTAGTATGGTTTAACAAAAAACCATGTAAAGGCTAAGTTTTGGAAAGTGTAACTATAAAAAAAAAAATTTCATGAGGTTTGTCATACTCATATATCCTAACAATAGTGAATGTGTCTTTGAATTAAAAATGTAATGCAACCGCTATTTTGCTCCATCTAGGACCAGCGAGTAATGGTGAAGGCATGCGAAGGGCTCATGGTGATTGCCTCGTTACCGTCAGACAACTTGGCCAGGTCGGTGTCACAGCAGTCGGATCTCTGCCTGGTTCTTGCGTCTCGGCTCCAGTCAACGTTCATCGCGATACCAGGCGATGTCGACCCTAACGACCTCGACGAATTAACAGTCAAGTGGGGGTATGTCTTCAATGTTACGGGCTCATATTGCCTTATTTCAGACTTGAAGTTAAAATTGATAATTTCTATATTCTTACTATTGTAGCTTATTTCTTGAGGCCCATTAACCGTTCACAACTAAATTATATGCCATTAACTTTGACATTCATGACATTACCACATGCAAAGAGCGTTCACAACAAACTTAAACTTAAGCTCTATGAACCGTCGTTGAAACTTGCACGTTTTAATTAAGTTTGCGCATACGTGTTCTGCTAGGGCTAAGTTAGCTGTGAACGGGCCTTTAAAGATTTAAAATTTGAAACTATTGAACAAGTTTAAGTCATTAAATCAGGCATGAATTTTCATGCGTTGTCCTTGGATACCTTCTTCTACTTGCAATGTTTTACATTTTAATTTGTAACGCGGCCGAATCTGACGTCTCATGCCATGTTTCATGTTTCATTTATGCAGCCTTGACGGACCTTTATGGTCCGACGAGTCGATGTTCTATGGCTGCCGCGAGGTGGCGTCCTTCCTCGCGTGGCTCGACTTCTGTGATCAGTTGACAAGAGAAGCGCATCCCGTCCTTGGGTCTGCAGTAGCGGAAAGTGTCCAACGGCTCTTTTTGGAAGGCGTTTTGGGAACGAGTCTGAGAAAACACGCGGACGCTGAGGAACAGTTGGACGAGACTGAATGCAGCATAGCCAAACCAAGTCAAGTTCTAGTCACGGCTTTTATTACCAAATGCTTGAAGCAAACTACTGCCCCAGCATTAGTCAATGGTAAGCATGTAAATTGTAATATTGAAGTGTACCTACCCAAATGCTCAACAAATTTCTAAACCTTTGTTTAAATGTTCCAGTTAAAGTAAACAGTGATGATTTTTTGTGTCTTAGGGTTTGTTTGCTGGCTGGTTGGGGAAGAATCAAGCCGAGAAAATGCAAATGAAAGTACAAATTGTATTTGTCCTCTGCTTCTCGAGAATTGTTTTGACGAAAGAGACGAAGTTGCATTGGAAACATTGCGACTATTTGAGGTAAATTTGTAGTTACCTACTAAATGTAATGCCTTACCATAGAATAATTTTATTTACTACCTTGTGTTTTTTGTATCTTAGCTATTTTGGCTTTTCCTGTATCAAACATTAATGTAGTTCACTTGTAGGTTTTATTGGAGAAGCCGCACGAAAACATCTTGCAAAACCTGGTGCTGCGTCACCTGACAAGCCGCCGCTACTACGACGCCCACTCGGTGGACTTGATCGAGTCGTGGAGCGACGAGGAAGACGAGAGAGCCAAGAACCGAGAAGATCCCGCGGACCTCGACTTCTCGCCCGGCTCCTCGCCAATCAGCCGGACCCTGGCACCAAGCAACATCCACAAGATCATAAACAGGTGCCAAATTGTCAGTCTTTCAAACAAAAAAAAACAAGGATATTGAAAATATTTCAATGTTTAACCTCTGAAGTCTAAACCTCTGTAAAACAACTCAGAAGAAAATACAGCCGATTGGTTGATACCTTGGCAATTCTCTGTTTGGACGTAGTTCAAACCTTATTTGGAGTTTTTAATACCGGCCCTAATTGGAACTGTCGCTGTTTCAGCTTCTTGTTCCTGGTGCCCCAGCAGCTGAAGTCAACTAGCAGCCCCGAGCAGTCGGGCTACCAGCAGTATGTCGCAGACGCCGACCGAGCATACCGTGCCGTTATCGCTGGTACGTTACTGCACAGCATGATCAATGTCCGGGGAATGAGACCGGGAAACCAGGACTAAATTGGGAGTGGCACCATGTCCTAAATACCAGGCAAACACTGGTGTTAATGAAGTGTTACGTCGTACCCCGGCTTGATTGTTAGTATCACTGATCTTAAGCCGATTGAACAATCGCTAGCCTGTGAGATCGAGGCAGTACTGCTAGAGACAGCTGGTTAGAAGTCAAGTTAATTATCAAGTAGTCTATTAAATGTTACTTGTGTGGTTTTGTTTTGTAAAGCAATGATAGCAGGCATTAAGTGGTGGCCCAGATGTAGTAGGCAACTAAATTGGGACTTAAGACTGAATTGAGAAGGTGAAAAGAAAAGTGTGCCGAGCGCATTTTCGGAGAAGAGCGAGAAAAGATAAATTTATTATTATTTTTTTATTAAATATTTTATATTATAGCAAAGTGGATGTGTTCCTGCAATTGCAGGCCGTGCACAAAACTCCTGGCCAAGCGAAGCAACGTCCCCGGAGCCAGCGATACCTGAAGACGAAGGCTCAAACGACTCGAGGCCTGAGGCTGACCACCAATTCTTTGAGGGCCCTTTTCTACACATGCTCTTCTCACGACTCCTCCGTTTGCCGTATCAGGTATCCGTACAATTGAATTTGGCATATTGTACCTAGCTATACCTGGCTTTTAACTTCAACTGTGAATTCAACTGAATTTTTCATGAAATTGAGTTCCAGTTTTTAGTTGGAATTGACAATAGGCTGGTGAAGCTAAGTAGAAAAAGAAGGGAAGGAGAGCAGCACATACACCAAGAGAAAAAGTGGCTGACATGAGATAGAATTTGATTTGTGTAAACATTTCGGCAACAGCCTTAGATTAAATTGATGTTATCAAAAGCCCCTTTTACACGGTCACATTTTTTCATCACATTCCGTCAAACCCTTGCACAGCAGTCTTGTATACAACTGCATGTGACCATGTAAACAGTCCATTGCACGGCAGTCCGTCACATAAAAGTCTTGTATGGCAGACTGTGGCACATTTTTTTCGGATAGCCCAGGCTCTATTTCCATCACATCTTGTATGGAATGCAGCCAATCAGAGATCAGAGATTGCGTGACGTCAAACTTTTCAAAAAATCGTGGCGGCAAATGTCAGTGAGCAGTGCAAAATTTGAAATGGCTGCAATTAAAATGAATTAAAAGTTGATAAAAGTTTATTTTTAATAAGAAATCACACCCATACCTGACGTCTGACAAAAGTAGATCTAAATTCACTCTCATTTTTTTTCTGAAATGTCAGCTGACATAACTTCCATGGCCTACTGTGATAATAAATGTGATACAATGATTATTGTATCGTGGAAAAGGTCGTCACATTTTTCATCAAATCCGTCACACAAAACCTTGTACAATGTTTATATTACGGACTGCTGTACAAGGGTTTGACGAAATGTGATGAAAAAATGTGACCGTGTAAAAGGGGCTTAAGTTATATCGCTACCCAGTGTTGAAAAAAAAAACTCTGAGAGTTTCGGTTCAAATGCAAATTCAAATGCAACGGTGCTCAGTATGAATGTTGTTGGCCTCAAGATTTCATATTGCATCGTATGTTTCCTGATCGGTTGGATTTTGTCTGTGCAGCCGTACGAGATCAACCTGCAGCTGACTGGCCTTGTGTCGAGGCTGGCCGTCCAACCGCATCCGTACCTGCACGAATTCCTGCTGAATCCTCTGCTCCCGACCATAGACGGAACCATCACCCTGTTTGTAACGCTTCAAGCGGTGGTCGAACAGCTTTCTGTCGACATCACAGAGGTTGAAGACCACCAATCGCTGGCAGAAGCTACCAGGATAAAGCTGCTCGGAGATGATGCCAGTCTGCAGTGAGTGCTCCTTAATTAATCACTCCATAATCACCTAGATTGATAAGATAATAACTTGGGAAAGGCACACCTAATAACTAATAATAATGAAAATGATGGTGCTCTTTTAATTTTTATCATGTCCATTTTTATTGGGAAATGAATAATTAATATTTAATTATGATATAAATTTTAATTTTAAATGAAAGTGAAAATTTGTTTTGAAAATTTCATTTCTGGATGGGCAAAACAGTGAATTCCTGTCGGTATATTGTTAGTAAGTATTACTGTAGCAAGCAAGTAGGTACCTACATTTCTTCTTTATGTTAAAGGCTGGAGAGTAACAGTATTTTCGAGAGTTTGATTGTGCTGGAAGAATTCTGCAAAGAGCTGGCAGCAATTGCGTTCGTGAAATACCATCACTCTTCGTGACAAACGGACAGGCTGGATGAGTTGGTGAGAATTAAATAATTACGTATTACATGAAATATGAATGAATATGGATGGATGCCAATTTTTTAATTGGCCAAATAGGAAGCAAGAACCTGGTAATCAATTTCCACGGAATCCATGAAAGAAATGTTTCTATTCTCTTTCCAAGACTAGCACTCAATGCAATAAACCCGTTCACCAACCAACTGCTTGTTACTGCCACAGTAAATTTCAGTATCTACTATCTTGTAATGCTAACTGGGTACTAAATTACTTTCAGGTCCGGCACATAGAAAAATCTTCCATCAAAGCATCTTCATCCTCAGCAAAACTCAGCCACCCCTAATGAACTCTGGCCGATACTGGTCTTTGCCTAATTAAAGACGGCCTTCAACCGAGTGTGGCTGGCTGGTTTCATTGAAGGATGATGACCTAGTGGGAGAGGTAAGTTGGTGCTAAGCATTAGTGAATGCTTTGTTTCATGTTGTTGATCCTGGTATTTTACCTGGGATAAAATGGATTGGGAGGCAATAATTGAGAGTGACTCCTGGAATGACAGGACCTCTGCTGCGACAGCTAAGACTATTGTTCTCTTATGCTAATGATACAAAGGAATATGGCAGCTTTTTAACAAGTTGTTTTTAATCTAGGTATTGTTGAAATCTGTACATCTAATATTATTAATACATAATATACATGAAATCAGCACATTTGATTTAAAGTAAGCATGAGCTATATTTGACCATAATTTAGAATTGTTTCACTCACAATCATTGGCAATTGTATGAACCTAATCTTTTTCTAAAAATCTGTGCATTTCACTACATCTCATTAGTGGCCAGTAAAGAACTTTGATAGGAAATCTGTTGGCTTTGGTTCCTGTGTTTCCTTGAAGTAGGTCATAATGTGTCCTTTCTGCTTCCAAATTTGAACTGTCTCCTTCAGTTCCATTTGCCCCTGATGGAAAAGTAAATTGACGAAATTACAGTACGATTCTTAAAAATAACGAGGAATACCTAGGTTGTGCTTGGTAGAAAACTACTTTCTTTAATGCTACCTACTAAAATATGTAATTATTTACAGTTATTGTAGGTACAAAGATAGCAACTAGCCTGGAAAAATGGAAATTAGCTAAAATTTCATGAGTTGAAGAAATGCTATCTAAAAAGAAAGCTCAAAATTGCTTATTAAGAATTTGAGAAAAATCGGTTTCTATGGAAACAGTGTCAAAATTTTCTTGGATAAACAAAAAGATACAGACAAAATTCAAAGTTTTTTCGACTCGAGCTGGATGCAAACTCAAGGAAATACCTAATCCTAATACCTAATAAAGTAAGGTTGGTACCAATATTTTAAACGCACCTTAATAACCAACATATCAATGACTCGAATGTCTGTCACCTGACTGTTCTTTTTGAACTCTTCCCTCAGTTTGGCTCGGCATTGTTCCACTGTTTTAGGGATGTCGTAATCCATTACTATAAAAATACAAATGCATATTAAATTCCATGCTACATAACTAAAAGCTCATAACCATTGCACTTTTTCTTCTATCCAGGTATTTGTTATAATGTTATAGGTACCTACTAAACCTATTTTATCATAACAAAATCAATTTTCTTTGCCACCAAAGTCCGTTTGAAAAAGATACGTTTATGTCATTTAATTTGGCAATGAGAGTAATAAGTGCACTGCTATAGGAATCCTCTTTAAGTCCATAATGATAATTTAAAACATCTAGCAGCATACATACCAACATACGGCATCTGCCTGTACCAAGCCTTGTACAAATTCAGAGATCGTTTCCTCGCCTCACCAATATCGATGGATAAAATGGGCCGCACTTGCCTCACTACTTTCTTTACGGCTTGTCGTGAAGCCATACCTATCGCTTATAAGAGCTTTTTTTATTTAATCTTAGTTTCAACTAAACTGCTGCCCTAAGATTTGTACATGCAAATTTGGATTACAGCAAAATCAGGAAAAGGTTAGGTTGGTTAGGTCTTCAAGGACTTTTCAAACGTCAGAAATAAAAGATGGCTGTCTGACAGGCAGTTGAGGAAAAGTTAAAGCCGCGCAATTTAATGTTGTTCCCCCAAGATATAGTTGGGATTCCAAAAAAAGTTTACTATTTAACTTGTAAGTTACTCACTACCTTCTTCTTTCTTGAGAAAAATAACTGAAATCTTAATTTACTGTTTATTTCCTGCCAGTTGTCATAAAACACCATGATTGTGAATGAAATTAGTTATCCTGAGAGCACAATATGATAAACTACAAACTTGTTATTTTATAGAAAAACAGTTATAGTGTAACTAAGGATTTACGGACTTATGAATCCCTCCACTTTGGGTTTTTATCTGATGTCAAAGTGTCTAGATAACCCTCCGCTGAATACTAATAAAAACAAAAAATTATTTCCCAAAAATTAGCGTCAGCTGTCCCCATGACTTACGTCCGCAAGAGAAGTTTGGCGTTCCAGCAAGAGATCGCTCCAATGAAAGCGTCGCGGATCGTCGCGTCCGGCGCTCCACAAGGATCCCAGATGCAAAGCATGCATGAACGACATAGCATCAGTAATGCCTTTGACCGGCCAATTTCCCAGGGCTTTGGGGCTCGTAGGCAGACTTTGGGGGTTCCAGGTCGTCGGGGGACTGTTTTGACTATGGGTATTCCATCTATTAAGAAAGGGAGGATTTTGAGTGAGAACCGAATCCCTGAATCATTTCACGGATTATATAGTGTTCGGTTTTCTCCAACCGGAACATATATGGCTTGCTCCTATGGATCTGGTGGAATTCAGGTAGGTTAACTTATGGATTATTTATAAATAAAAGAATATTATAAACTACCCTTATGCTTAAAATAAAAATATTTTTAAGTGATGTTTATATTGCTTTTACATGAGACCATTTGTTAATACAAATGATAATTAATTAATAATAATAATATTTAGATGTCTTTATATTTTTCTTCCATGTATAATGGGTAGAAATTTATCTTGGGGCATTGAACATTTCAAAACCCACCTTTTCTCCAAATACTACTTATACTTTTGTCTGTTTTTGTTAATCATCAATGCTTCTGAAAATTTTCCGATCAAACTTTCTTTCTTCTTTACTACTGTGCCACCATTCCGTAAGTTAAAATTAGGGTCTTACATATTTTGTTAACAAAACCTTATGCCTGCGTCTTGTATTTTCTCGCAAATTCTCATTCCATATTAACCTATATGCTAACATTTTTTATGGACCTCTTCTGCATTTTGAATGCTTCTTAAATTTTTATACCCATTGTAGCATTCTATCCAAAAAAAAATTCCGGCTATTTAAATTCTGTACGTTATTTAATTTATATATATATTATCTCTAAGCCTAATCTCTCATTTTCCTCTTGTCATCACCGGTTTTTCATAATATTCTCTTTTTAGTTCTTACCACAAAATTAAAATAATCCCAACTGAAATGTTATACTTTGACAGAATTTCTGACTTGTTTTTAATTCATTTTTTAATTTTCTAGTTGCGAAGCCCTGAAAATGGTGAATTGATCTCGACAATAAGGAGTGGACTGGACCAATCATTACCCATTATGTGCATACGTTTCAATCCAATATTCAAAGAAAAGTTTTATGCTGCCAGTACGGGTGGTGTAGTGTTTACATGCGATACTGAGAAAGGCGAACACTCTCGTTTCTGTGAGGGTGAGTTATTTTCTTTGGTTTATTATTACCTGAGCCACCACTGGCCCCCAATTCATTTTATATTAAATTCTGCAGAAATAGAAACAGAAAAAGTTAGTGAATAAAGCTGATAACATGGTCAAGAATATGTTTTTGATTGTCCAGAAAAACATGCCAAAAAATAACAATGCCTCCCACCTACCCAACCTCCAACATGTTCCAACAACCATAGGACTTTAATTTTGCTAAAAAGCCTGTCAGGACTCAATTCTTACTCACACAAGAATCTTTGTGCTGAAAACAACAAAAGTTATACATTTTTAGAGGCGAGTCCAAATTTAACGAGGAAAACAACTGATACTACATTATTTTTGATGGGATAGCTGAGCAGGAAAAATGTGCGTCCAAACCGGAATATGAACCCGGGACCTTCCGCTTGCCGGGCGGTTGTTCTGACCACCGAGCTATTCGGCCGCACAAGATTTCTGCCTTCACTTTGATCTTTTGGAGTTGTCAAAATTTAGAGATGCTTGAAAGTGTGCCGCCAGGGCCAAGAGTGCTTATGTGGGGATGTTGCATTCAATCACCCTTTTTTCCAACACATTGCTAGAAATAAGGCTTAGGGTAGAGGTACAGAAATTTTCGTTTCCTTTACGTTTACCAAAAATAATATGCTTTTTGTATAAATGTAGGTAGAAAATTAACTCACCATTTAGGACTGATATTTGATGCAAGTTATTTAAAATGCAGCTAAAAATCAACTTGCCATGACTAACTATTTCCCTCCTCCAGCCATTTACTTTCCAGAAATGTCAAGAAAAATACCACTGTCCACAACATGACCATGGACCCAATTAACTTTGAAAGAATAGAATCTCTGTGTGCTGATACATCTTATTTGTTGTAATAGAGGCAGGAAATGAGGTAAATACAGTAGACGTGAGCATTTGCGGTGAACTGGTTGCTTCAGGAGGAAAGGATGCTGCAGTGAGAGTTTACAGTGCAGAAACCAGCCAGGTATCTCATTTCAGTTCAAATATACACTCTGTTTTTATATGTCATCTATGGAATCAAAATGGAATCTATATTGTTAATATAAAATTATTTGCTATCAGGGCAAGGAGAAGAGCAGTGAACCATGATTTACCAAGAGAAAAAAAGTGAGATAGGGTTGACAGCTGAAGTGGTGTGAAAACTGAAGGAGACTTTTGCTGCCACATTTACACACCACTTCAAGTCATACACATCAGCCACTTTTCCCCCTCCGCTTTCCTTTTTCTCATTCACAGATTTACCAGAAATTTAGCATATGCCACTACCTAAATATTATTGAAACTCTGTACTAAATTTTTTATATTTGTTTAGATAATCCAAAAATACCAGCGCCTGTTCTTGAGTGATGATTCTGAAGGCTATAAGTTCCACAGCATGCGGATATTTAGTGTGCGATTTCATCCTCGACATCGAGACACCATCATCTCCGGAGGATGGGACGACACTCTCCGGGTAGGTTAGCTTCGATAGCTTTTAGTAGTTGCTTCGACTTGCTAAAATAAAGTTAGAAGTGACAAATTGAAATTTTGTATTGGTTGTGAATTCGATTGTATGTGATGAACATCTTTGTTCAGTTGTAAGTGGAACGAGGAAAAGAGAACACAACCTATTATTGAGTAGCGATGTGGAAGACCTGTGTGAAAAATTTAGAGCAATGCATTTCGGCTAAAACCTCGTCAGTTGATACTAGCTTTTTCTATTTTTTCTTAGATTGTATTTTAGCTCTAAATTCAGACATCTTACTACAATCAAAAATTTCTTGTGATTTTTTGATTTTTGATTTTGTTTTGAGCAGGTTTGGGATGTACGGATGCCGGATACGGGATGTGTGAGAAAGATGAACGGACCACACATTTCAGGAGACTCCATCGATATGAAGGTATAAATCTTTGAAGCGCATCCCAAATTTATTCCTAGTTCAAACCTTTAGAAAATCCCAAGACTTCTCATGGATTTAGTATCGTCCAAGTTGCATTAGATTTTGTAGCATTACAGGCTTTGAGTACTACATATATATTTTTTTAAATATTAAAAACAAATGATATGTTGCTTATTTTTAATTGGTAAAGACATTTAATTCTTTAATGCAGATGTTTCAAAATGAATGCAAAACAATCATCAGTGCCTACAAGCTGAGCAGGTGTTTACTTCGTATTTAACTTTGTACAACTCCAGTTATTTTTTTTTCCCTTAGCCATGCTATCCAGGTGCATTGATTTTGTTCTAACACACTGTTATTTAATAAACCCACGATTGAAAGCCGCCCTCTTGTCAACCTATTACCTAAATCTCTGTGTGTTCCTGAAAGCCGGTTTGCATTTGCAACAGGAAGACATAGTGCTGACAGGCTCGTGGGTGGTCAGCGGCAGCCTCCAACGCTGGGATCTCGGCTCGGGGAAGCTGATCGAGACCATCGTGCCGGTGAACCGGCCGACCACGCTCGACGGAGAGTTCCTCTACTCGGCCACCTACTTTGACGGCGACCCCTTCGAAGACATGGTCATCGTTGGCGGCAGCGGTACCGGCGCCGTCGAGATTATCAGCATCTCGCAGAAAAAGGTGAATGGCATGGCGTAGCAGCAGATCATTTGGGTGTAGACCCACATTAGACTCGTTTGTACTTTTAATTTCATAGGTAAATCCATTTTGATGGTAGAGATGATATTGGAAACATTATTTTCTGAATTTTTAATCCTCAGTCTGAGTCTTACTTTTCAAATTCTTATACTTTATTCAAACTATCCCTGATTAACGTTGTTTAAGACTGAACCCGTTTTCCCCACCACCCTGTTTTGTTCTTGTTGGCATTATTTAACTACCCCCTCTGAATCCCCCCAGAGTTTACTGCAGTTTGGATTTCTCAACTTTTATGCTGCAAATTAAACATAGAAGAATATGTATTTCTTTCATGCGGCCATTCCCCGGCATAAATAGTTGAAGAACTTGGGATGCAGTGCAGTATATATTTTATCTACTACCCTACATCATTTTTAATTTACATTTTTAAATGTTTATTCACTTGAATTTATGTGCAAATACTGCAAAGTCATTTGTACTTGGATGTGTTTCCTAACTAGATAGTTTTTATTATAAACAAAATATCCATTCATAAATTTGTGTCGGAAGCAGGATCTGTATCCATCCTGCCACAAATACACATTTTGGAAAGAATATTTTGTTTATAATCATAAATGCCCCTGTTTTTGTAGGGAAACTTAGGTCAGTTGTACCACATTTTCAACTTGAGTTGTAGCAAGGTTAATTGGAATTATTGTTAACACCAAATAACATGCATATTCAAATTCAATTCTTCATTTTAGAATTAACAATTGATAAACCTGACTCTGATAGTCAAAAGACTTTAGAATGGTAGCTTTCGAGCTTTATAGAATGCTTTCCGTTTGCAAGAGAATTTCTCTTCTTTTTAATATTTTTACGGTAGTTATAGCAGCCAAAAGAAACTGGCGCTGTGTATTTACAGATAAAGCGACTGCAAATTGGTGCATTGCAGGGGTGGAGGACACACCACGTATAGCAAGGAGACCGTAGTGGGGGCGTATAGCTTTTTACGTATGTTCTTATGCGAATATTGACCACACGAACGTGACGTCCAACATGCTGACTCGACTGGGAACAGGTTGGGTGGATCCTCGAAAATATCGCTACCCTGGTCAGCTTGTTACTTTGCTGACATAAGATGCGATTAAGTTGTTCGCCCAGAGTCGGCCAGAAACTGGGAATGGAAACTATAGAAAGGGTGTTATGCAGGTTTTAAGATCTTGTCAGTCAACACCAGTCAACACCATTCATCGCCTAATGTGATGAACTGCATTTATCAACGTTAGGAGTAGGTGACCATGAATGCTTAGATTCATTACCGACTACGCTACTTGATTTACTGTTTAGCGACATTGAAAACATTATGCAATGCTAATCATATTCGCATAAAACATGACCACCATGACCAAAGAATGGCTTTCACATAAAGGGATCGTGGAAATATTTTTTATGACATCAATCATTTTCCTACGTCATCAGCATCAGCCATGCCCCGCACAAGAGGCGAGCCGTATGACGTTTTCGTCTAGAAATCGATCAGTATTTTCGACAGGAACACAGTTTTCTAGTCTGATAAATAGCTGCACTGCGTGCAATGGTGCAGCATCCCTCCAGACAAGGCCGTATAGCTACGTGAGAGCCAAGCACTGCAATGACGGCTACCTATCTTTGTGCACACATACAACTGAGATCATCTGTGTTTCATCCCAGCTCGTGCTCGTCTGATGCATGTTCCAGGTGTTGGGCAGTTTTAAGGTGAAGAAAACCGTCCAGGCGATTGATTCTCACGGAAACTACATTGCATACGGGGGAATGGAGTCCGTCGTTCGCTTAGGCGTATTTTCATGAAAATTTTATCAATCGACTCAAAACATTATGGTTTCTTTGTATTCAAAATGTGTCCCACTATGAAATTTATGAAATTAAGAGCTATTTATGGAATTAATATATTAAAATAAAAACTGTTAGATCAATAGCGAAAAGAAGAAGAATTATTCTCGGTTTTGACGGCTTCACAAAAGTATATAATTTTGCAACTTTATCCATCATAAATAATCGATCTTATACCGAAATCTATAGCTTTGCAATAAAAACATGACAATCACAGCTACCTATACGCTATAAATTGATGAATGAAGACTAATATAGTCATGAATTTCTATTTCTAAATACGCTGAACATTGCAAGTGATTGTAGAGACAGAGAGACCCCGCGAGGGAGGGCAGTTCAACGAGCGACCTACCTACGCGGCCGCTCAGCGCCCACGACTCCATGGGGTGCCTCGCTTTCTGGGGAGCACCCCCCAACCCCGCCCCACGTCCGATAGCTCGCGGCCGCGGCCAGGGCTATCGATCGCGAACCACCCCCAGACCGTGACCTTCACCTAGAGTGGAGCGGTGTATCCCAGTTCACCGATGCAGCCGCGCGCTGGAGCCAGCCACTAGCTTAACTGCTGCACCCTTGCGCTGCACCGCTGCGCCCGTTATAGCTCGCGTTTGCACCCCCGTGCGTTCGCGAGCGATGCGGCGCTGTGTTCGCTACGCAGAGTGCCTCGCCCTAGGCGGGACTATAGACGACGTTGGCGTCGTAATGTAATGAGATACCCACCCAGCTAGCTGTGCTCGTATAGATAGAAAGCTGGTGAATGGGAGATAACCTTTGAATAGCGCTGCATCAGAGGGTGACCCATAATTGGATCTTGTGGAAGACATTTTTTGTTGCAGTAAAGAATCCCATTGGATCCGCAGCGAAATTTGCATATATTATGCCTTTATGTGCGCGATGAGACTCGTGATTATCAAAATATAGTCAGATACTCGTAGTCGTAGTATACGATCATAGAAAAGAAAACGAAGATAATTCAGGACAAATCCAACAAAGGCACATTGAATGAAAAGTACGAGTAATGCGGCATAAATTTCACTTCTCTTTTCTTTCACTTCTCTCAGAATACTACTTTTCCCCGAAACGAACGGATTGTGACAAACAACAACTCGTCGCAGATTTCGAAGCGTTTCGCGTTCCGAAAGCGTCGCGCGGCGCTGCATGTGAATGCATTTGTTTGACGTCGGTGCGACGCCGACGCCGCACTAGGTGCGACGCTGCAGCCCCATTGGCCGAGGAGAGAACGCGGCGGTCATGTGCCTGCCTGGGGGTGGCCTCCCGAGGCCTGCTCGCTGCAGAGAGGGTAGAGAGTATTGATAGCAAGAGAGAGGCCCAGTTTCAATCGGTTGCCGGAGAAACATGGCATATATTTTGCGACCATGCAGACGCATATAGTATACAATGTCGTTACAGACGATTATAGGTTAGAGGAAAGATTTTACATCATATCGCCGAATATTATCGCTATGCTTGAAAAATAAAGCACTACTAATGTTTTTTTTTAAATATGGCCCAAACATACCTTAGAGAACACGAAATCCTCAAAATATTTATACATCTCCAGGCCCATTTCATATAATGAACCCTTTCCTCGTCTCTTTGGCTGCGAAATGTCTATTTTCTATACTTGTTTCTTAAAATTCGAGTATAGGGGATTAAGGGACGCGAAGAAGGAAAAATGTACCGAATCCCAGGACCCCCCCCCCCCCCCTCCCCCCCCCTCACGAAACCCAAAAGAGCCCACAAGGCGCCGGCATAGTGCGTGCGTAATAGTGTCTCACTCCGAGCAAATTATCGGAGAGTCTTGCTCTCTCTCTCCCGCTCGTATGGCCCTCTGAAAGGGTTGCTTGCTCGCGGCTGTGATTTCTCCCAACCCGACCGCCCACGCACCCTCGCACGCACCCACGCACGCACGCACGTAGCTACGCACGGCGTGGGCGGGGAAACGTCGCCATGGCAACCTCCCCAAGCGCCGTTGAGGGATGGGCGAAGATGTACGCCCACGAGTCTGCCGTTTGCCATGCTTGAATTACCCGACATTGAATACTTTGCTTAATTAGAGATCAAGCTTAGCGTAATAATTTAACTCTTCTTTTGCCATTTTTTTTTTATAATTGGCTATTAGGTTTTTTCCCTCTTGTTGGTTTTGGTGTTAGCTGTAGCCTAGCCGTAAAAGCGTGTATAAAAGTGTAAGGAATTAGATGACAACTCTGTATAACTGCCATAATTGCGAACTTGTGCTAAATCTTGAGATTAGCTTTTTATTCACCAAGAGTATAAAAGATTTACAGAAAATCTTTTTTCGCAATGAACTTGTTGACGCAACGAACATTGAATGAGAGTGCACATCTGAGTTTTCAGTGAAAAGTGTGCTGATTTCGATTAAAAATCGCAAAATCGAAGAATTGGTCGATCTATCCGGTTTCTAAGGGTTTCTTTTTCATGGTGTGTAAATTATGAAGGTATAATCACGACCGTGCCTGCTCGAATAGATAAGAAACGGTAATTAATATCGGGTATGCACACAATGAACACGCACTAACACGAAAGGTAATCAACACGTTGATATTTTGATACTACGAACTCGAATCATTATTTATTTTTAAAAATATCTCGGTTGTGATTTCCCACATGAAGTTATCAAATGCCATCGCGTTCACTTATTTCATCATGTCGAGAAGGTGACATCAGTGCCGCGTACAAAGCTACTATTCCAATTTGCTTGATTACAATCGATTGAATAATAAAAAGTGTAAGGTAACAGCCCATTCATTGTTTCTTATCAGATTCATTTATATCAGCTATAAATTTACTTTTCACACAAAAACGAATTGTTTTACTTAAAAGCAGCAAGAAAGTTCATATTACATATCAGTCGTAAACCTGTTCGAAAGCGAACTCCAATATTTGCGTTCCGAAATAGAAATAACATCCCCAACGTTTAGTCCAAATATTGAACAAGACTGCCACCCCGCCCCGGTTGCCCCTTGACCTTCTGTAGGCGTTCGAACCGTTCGGGTCACCACAAAGATGGCATGAGCCAGAGAAGAGAGCAGAAGAGAGAACGACTTGGCCATGCATTGGACTAGAGAGGACAGAGGTGCAGTTTGCTCGCGAAATGTCAGAGTTCATTGTCGAGCGGGTGCACACAACTGCTAGCCTAGCTAGTCGCGTCGAGGCGTCGGAGGCGCCGGATCGATCGAGGGCTGCCGGCGTCGGCGTTGGCGTTGCTGTCAAACCCGCCGACGCCCGCACAAGCGACGGGCCTGCTGCAAGGTCTGGTCCAGGGACCCAGATGCTGAGGAAAAAAGAGTCCTTTCTTGGAGAATGTTCAGTGCTTGATTTTCATCGCAGAATTATCGCTCCGTTTTTATTTCGTATGACCATCGTATACACTGGACAACATGCGTAAAAATAAGTGATTAGATCTATGTGTAGGCTGTAACGCTTATCGCGTTTTGTTGTAATTGTAATTTTAAGTATCCAACGCATGATATAATCGGCAATTTTATCTTTTATAAAATGATGAGGCAGTTTTCGATGCAGTGATTACAAAAAAATTACAATTGCTATGAGTGCTATGAGCATAGGGTGCAAACGTGCCACAACATGCGTATGCCTTTGAATACTTTGTCGCTGATGATTTGTTTGGGTGAAATGAGCATGGATAAATTAACAAACTGTGCGTCTAGCCCATAGATAGACAATGATTGTCAAGTGATAACGCAGCGTAGTTTTGCCTTTTTTTGCCATGGTTATAACATTCAAGTAAACAAGTAGTACACGTGGAGTTGTCTATTTAAAACCGACACATAATTATAAATTGTTTAAATAGTGAACAAATATTCATAACCTTATCTACAGCACCCAGGTTGCGGCAAGGGTATCTCCGCCCCTCCTCCATACGCAAGCCTCAATGCTGCACAAGAAAGCTTCAATTCGAGGCTATATTCATATCCCGCCAAGGAAATGGGCTTCTTCGTTTCATATTTCCTTTCGGCTTAACACGCTCGACCGCCTGAAGACCGAAAGTATTTCTCGTTTACCTCAAAACAACCAAAGAAAACATAATTCTTGCCCTATAACGGAGAGTCGAAACTAAACAACCAAACAGTCAAAATATCAATCTAAAAAAAAAACCACACACAGGCCGGTCACACACTTTTCTAATTAGCCTTCGCCCTAATTATCACGCAGTCAGTCGGTTTTCTCGTGTTCGCTATATTCAATAATGGCTCGCGCGGCAGATAAAAAAACCTCGTGTTCTTATCAATGCCGAGTTGATTAGCATATGCCTGCTGCTTGCCAAGAGCCATGTATATTGTAACGAATGTACTATGTCCTAAGCCTAACATAGGAAGTACTAAGCATGTCCACCATGCAGTGCAAATGGGCTTTTTGATCACGTGATAGTCACATAGCAGCGAGCTGTGTTCTCGGCTTCCAAGCACCAACCTAGATATCGGCGCATCGACGGCGTGGTAATTGCTAGTGGCAGGTTTCTTTATGAGGTCACATCACACCATCTACCCCTATCGCACGTGGGCTGTCAGTCGGCGATTGGACGATTCATTTAAGCAATTGATTTATTCGGAAGGGAAGAGAGCGACGCGAAGGAAGCGCGGACAGGTGTAGCTCGATTTTGACAGGCTAGCGGTATGGATAACCGTTTCTTTTCCCGGTCATCTATCTAATCAGCTCTGCAGGGTGAGTGAAGCGAACGCTTCAATTCGATTCACATGAAAAGAGTTTGAGCCGCGTGGTTATGTTATGTTATGTTATGTTATTTTTTATTTAATGGTCAGATGGCGCATTGCGATGAGGTTATCCGAGATCTGCAGATATCTTTGAGTGCAATCCCTGCAGGTGCGGTTATTGCTTGTTGAAAAATTATAGCTGATAGCTGATACCTGCACCGTGCAAGCATAGAATAAGCCTTATTCTATGGTGCAAGTATTGGATTATTGACGGATATTAGCTCGGTCTTTTGCTCTGAGAAACGAAAGTTTCGTATTGTCTAATGTACAAAAAAAATTAAGCTATTCAGTGGCGCCTCTATCGGAGCTATATCAATAGCCATATATCCATGAATAAATAAATGTGAATCAATTGACTGGCAGAAAATCGATAGTTTGATTGTGTTTTATCATTGAATGTCGGGGTTTCCCATAGTTGCATTAAAACCCGTGCAGTGACGCTGTGGGAACCGAGAAGCCAGCCAAATAAACTTTCCATCTCAATACCTACATCTAGATGATGGTTTTTATTGACCGAAAATCGATATGCCGGTCGATATGACAGGCTGGAATGTGCAATGCGGATTGCATCGCGTTGTTGAAAGAAATCATAACTTAAGGTCGCGTAATTATAATTAAATTAAATTGTCTGACTGTTTATGACAATTCGAAGCGTGGAGAAAAATTATTTGTAGTTATATAGAATTTTTTTATTTTTTTATTTTCTAGTTAGGATACATATTATTTGATTGCAATGTCGATATTCTGTATTTATTTTGATGAACCCTTCATCCTCCCGTACAGAAAATTAACAAAAATACTGTTTCAATGCTAAAGCTAAAGTAGCTGTAGGGATACCTAATGAAGAGGTAGCTAATGAAGCTGCAAATCTTCCTCATTACCAGTTTCATATTATATAAAATGCTGCAGAAATGCTCAAAGTACAGTAAACTGTGTCCCAAATTACGGAGAAGAAAAAAATTATGGATGGGAAATGAATGGCTGTAAACGAACAAACACTTAACATCAAGAAAAGCTAGAAAAATCCACAACACAACTTTCTCGACCAGCAAAGGGTCAACTACAAAGGTAAATAATCGCAGATAATAAATAATATCATAGTTATTGTTTACATTGATGGAACCGTTTGTGGCTGACGACTGACTTGTATATATGGAAGTCAGTGCTCTGCAGCACGTGTATGAAGCTAGCATCGATTATGTTATTTTTTAACAATTAAAAAGTTGACCTTACATTGTGAATGACCATATATTATACACAACGTGACGCCAGACCACGCGTATCTTTATTGCGACAGCTAGATTTGTTATCAAATAAAAAAGGTATATATTCGTAATACGTTTTCGAATGTGGCAATATGGTGCACGACGCTTGAAACCGACGTCATTGGAGAAGGCGTCCTTTTGGATGACGCGGAAGCGGGGAGGAGGGCGTCGATGTACCTGGAGATACGTCCAGCCTGAACATCCTTCTAGTTTCTACATAGCGAAATGACACAATGGCAGCGTAGTGCACTTGAATCAGGGAAGAACGCTTTTAAATTACAGAGGATTGTTTAATTAACGAACACATTTAATTATAGAAGCGAACAGCTGTCACAATTTCACGTAGTACGAGCGAGGCATGATCGTGCTGCTAACTATTTTACACGTATCGGACACATCTTTGAACTGCATGTGCGAAAATAGCTGAGCATGATAGTAAAATTATCAATAATTTTTTTTTTAGAAAATAGGGCAATAATTGCTCGTTTTCAAAAAAAAGTTACGGTAGTTAGCTGTACAATTTGGGCGAGTGCATGCACTTAGCGCTTTTGCTTAGTAGCTACCGTGTATATAGATAAAACTAATTGGAAAAAGTTAAATAAACAGTTGGAAAGTTTAAGTTTTTCAACATTTTTTTTGCACGAGATTATTGCCCTTGTTATCGCTCAGTGTTTTTTCTTGCGATACTACAGTACCTATTTACGCATTGTTCATGCGCAGTTATGCTGTTGTTCGAGGCATTTTCCTATGCGCGGCTCGCATGTCATGATGCGCCCTTGTTTGATAAGACATGGGAAAGACTGTCAGCATGCTCATTATTCTTTGATAAAGTGTGTGCAACGACAATCACAATCAATCTGATGGCGATTACGTCGTTGTGCTTGGTTGGGGTGTTAATAAGTCTCGGGAAATGAGTGTCATTAGCACCTTAAGCCGTTCGATGCAATCGGTGACGATACAGAACGCCAATAATTCAGACTGGGCAATTCCATGATGTCTACAATGGGAATTTAATGGAAACGGAGCAGCTATAGTAATGAGGACGAAATATATTCCTAGAACACATCCTCCGTATAGCATAATCTATGGAAATCGAGACGTGGACGTGAATATTAATACCTCCACGCGTATTATTTTAAACATTTTCTTTTCTCTCGTGTTATTAACGGCGTACGATTCAATTCAATAAAAACGACGTAGTATTGGATCTCCATTTGATAAATAATTTTGAATAGAATAACTAGAACAATGACCGAAGATATGGGATAGCCTCGAATCAGAATTCAGTAGATTTGATTATGATTTGATTCATAGCATAATATTCGAATTCCCTTCACGCGTGTCCCTTATTCTTAAACGAACTCTATAGAACACAAATTAAATTTTCTCAAATTTTCTCCCTTCAATTTTTCAAAATAATTAGCCAGTTCTATTCAAGACTCAAAACTTTATTCGAATTTGAATCTTATTTGAGAAAATTTACTATTTTCGTCGATCCCAGACAATGTATTTGCTTTTAGACTTAAATGTAACCAAATAGGCTCTGCATTGTTAGACTAACTACTTGTTCTTGTGCTGAATGCTGATAAAATACAATCTGGTGTGGGCATAAAAGTGGGTCACGAGCTAAGAATCATTGATTTACGACGACGCCAGGCCAGGCCAGGCTAGGCAATAGCAGGCCGTCGGAGGATCCATGCTACTCCGTCCTTATAGCCTGGAAAAAGGCCTCTTGCGGGAATCGAGGGCAACCCGGCCTCCTGTCAACTCTCTGCCACTCAATGAAAATTACATCGCTTGTTTCATGCACAATTCGGTTACTAAGTAGCATGCATGCAAGTAGCATCGATTTGTATCGGTGACTCTAATATATCGTCCATCGACCGGTATTTTCCACTTTCCTAGGGTAATTTGCGCAGTCCCATAAGACCAGTACTTGCCTTAAATCATCCCGTTGAGATGTCCTTTATATATAGGCTTAGGATTTGGGTTAAGTTTATAAATTGGATGGCTTTGACCAAGCAAGAGCTAAGAAAAGGTAAGGCCGCATGAGCCACGTGATTTACATTTTTAATCAGCAGAGTGTACATCAGCATTCAGCATTCAGTACCATCGCTGCTAAGATAAAGCCAAATCAGCGTCATCCACGAATGTTATGCATTTTCCCAAGAAAAAGTCCATTTAAAAATTAACAATATTAAATTACTATTATTCCGTGACTTTCTATTTTCTCACCCAAAAAAATATAGGATTATTTACAAGCCTGAGGTTTATCTACAAATGAGAATTTTCTTTGCCCCTACTTTCGAGCCATGTACCAGAAAATCGTTTCATTTGATTCACTGACCACTTTAACGTCGCAATCTATATTTTCTCCGCTTGAGCCGCAAATGAAAACATCGTCATTATTCGGTATTACACATAAGTGGAACAAATCTAAAAGAAAATAAAACGAGCGTTGAAATTAATACGCAAACTGGTTACAAATTTGGTTTAATACAACATCCATAACCAAGCACCATAACTCAGTTCATAATTTATAACAAGGACACGAGCAAAACGAAGACGCCATCATTGTTTACTACAAATACAAATTGACATGTGATGATAAAATATGCTTATGTAGTTTTTAAACGCGTTACGACACCACCGTACATTAGCTGCAGCGACGCCAGGTGACTTTACCTGTGCTGTGAGCATGTATGAGTCTCCATGGTCTCAAGTCATCAAAACGTGTAGCTGCTATTGGTAACCTTCAGGCGACACAGACGACAGCCTGACGGAACAGGCCCACAGTCCACCTAATTGTATTGACCCTCAAAATGATTACGTAGTGGATAAAAACTAATTAAGCATTTTAATCTTATCATTGAGCATTCAGATTTCGTCAGCTATTGTCTCTAAAGAGGGTGTACCACCTACGACCAGGTAGACCATTCTATGAATTTTTATATCGACGCCGATTTGCTATGTGACAAAGCGATACACGATCAAAGATACATTTGTTGCATGTCATAAAATGCAAGTTAATTTAGATATCATATACTGTGCGTGATTACTACGAAATCTTCGCAGTGACAAATTGCACATGCTCTTATCAGGACGATCTATTCATTTTCAAGGGGTTCATACGATGTAAGAGCGTGTTCGAGATATCGTCTCGTCGAGAATTCAGCTCTGTCAGCTCTTGAGATATGATGCATTGTTTAGAGACTCCCTACTGTTCATCGTGTGGCAAAGAAACTACGATGATATTAGGTTATGGAAAGATTTTCAGCGAGGTTCCAACACGTCCAGTGCAACAGTGAGCAGAAAATTTGTTAAAACTGTTTCCAAGCTGCAACCATGTGTATCTCAACGGCAGACAGACTATAGGAGGGCTCTGTCGTGCGGAGACGTCTGAGCTCGGAGCTTCGAAGACGTCAATGGCTGTTGGACGACGTCGTCTTGCGTCCGATGATTTTGTGGGACGACGACGACGACAGTGTGCTCCGTAGACACGCCAATATGCTCACTACTCACGAGATCAATGTAAATATAATTATAGAACACTATTCCCTGCAAGGTCAAGACATGCTATTGAATAACTTGGGAATCAATAAACGGTTCCAGACACATGCTTGTACAGCATATTAGCCATATTTTTTTGCTTCGCATATTAAGCTTATATCGCTAAATTTTGATCACAACTGACCTATATCTTAAATTTGCGTGGAATACGTAATTGGTGGAAGGAAGCGAAGGATTTTTAAAAGCACCGAAACTAATAATAGGCATTCTTAAAACGAGCTGTCGCATTCAAGGCAAACGCCGCTAGGAACAAATGAAACGCGAGCTGGGATGGGAAACTGTCGCACTTTCCATGGCATGCCACGCGAACACATGCAACGCGCGGTCTACGCACTGCCAACTAAGTACTATCCTTGGGAAATCGTGACGCCCGCGCGGCCGACCGCTACGGCGACACTCGGTATATAGCGTGGAAAACATGAGCGAAATGTGTAATAGTTATGATGGTCAGTTCCAGCAAGCGTCTCGCCCCGCCATCTTCGCAGCGAAGGGTTAAAATCCTGACGGTTCTTTTCCCTTTCATGCGAGCTAGTTTTCCGCGTAGTAAACGCTACAGCGCCGTTGTAAAGTTGTAACCGACGGCGGCGGCGGCAGCGGCGGCAGCGGCGGCGGTGCTAGCATGCAGCGTCGCGACGCCCAGCTAAACTGATAGAATCGCGCAGATCGAAACTCGCGAAAACCCGCGTCGACACAACCTTCCTAACCGAATCTGAAAATCCTAGCCATTTCCACGACCAGCGTTTGTCGAGCCTATTGTTAAAACCGCCCGTGACGTAACGACCGCGCAAAAGTGTCGATTGCTTTATTTAACTCTGGATAGAGGTGCCTTATTGGCTGGTTCCTCTTGCGCCCGTATCCAAGCAAAATGCGTTGCCAACGGCAACGGCAGTAGTGACGTCCACCCGTGACGTCAGAGCCGGCGTGCATATAGGCTGTTGTTGGCGTGTGGCGAGAGCCACTGTCGTCGCGTCGGCCGTGGAGAGCAGAGCACGCGCGTGGTAGCTTGACGAGCACGCTTGCTGCCGTTGGTCAGCTTGATCAGTCGCTAGCGCTCGCCCACTACTTTACTATACGCTACTGTGTGTCCCCCCCGTGTGATCACGAGTGAAATAATTAACAAATCTACTTTGCGAGACTTGCGACCCATCGATAAGTGAAACTGAGAACCACACCGCATAGTAATAATTAATCCGAAATAATTTTTTGTATTTTTATACTTTTATATTTGTAATTCCTTACTCGCAATACTTTTTATTTGGTGCAACCCTTGTCGTCATAATCTCTAAGCAGCTGACTTAATTGAATCAACGACGAATCAACCAATAAATCAATAGGAACTGACAAAACTCCGGCAACACTCAAGGTAAGAGGCAAGACGGTAGATTAGTGCAGGCATACGTGAGAAGTTAGAACACGTATGTTAGGTTTTGCTATCTGTAGTTTTAGGCTCGCTATCGACTAGACTAAAAATGTAAGAAATGATAAGAAAGACACGACACTTGCATACATGGCAAGTGACTTAGGGAGGCATATGCTAATGGTGACTTGATATCCACGTCAGAATGCCAATGCCATAAAAGTTCTTGGAATTAAAACCATACACATATTATTTAATTCATACGATAAGTATCATCTTTTTCAAAAGACATGTATAATTCGAATAAAAAACCATGCAATTGTTAAGGTAGGCCTTGCAGGCTTCCCTCTCATCCATCCTGCATGAAAACCGGACTGATTCTGCATGTTATTGCATTGAAATAAGCTATCATTAGGTAAATTGTGATGATATTGTTATTATTTACGATGACATTGGGGTCTGTGTAGGGAGAGGAAAGGGGCGTTGCACGATCCATAGCTACATAGTAATATTGTAGTGGGTGACGACGCTTGTGTTAGGCCATGGTCAGGTGCCAGAGCCACTGATAGCAGAGATTGGATTGATTATCTATTGCGGTATTGACGCCTTTCCGACCCGAGCGCCGATGGCATGCAGGGGGGGCTGCTATTTCCATCCCCCGAGCTAAATCGATACACACCAGCTGCATGCAGTAGCACGAAAAGCAAGACCAGTCCGGAGAATTAAACGGTCATAGTACTCCGCAAATAAACTTGAATGAAATTGTAACTTTCTCGAAGCGGTAATCAACTCGGGGCGCATTAGGGGATGATGAATGTCAATGTTGCGTATATATTGCCTAGTTGTGGGTAAGTCAAAAATTGTGCCAAATTGCGAATGCCGGTACGTCGCGGTAGATGCGGACGAGAACGATACCGGTGGACCCGGATTGCGTTGCACCTTGTCAGGGAAATGTGTGTATCGAGTGTTTTGCAGCCGGGGCCGGGTGGCCTATGCCTGAGGCCGACCCATAAAAAGAGCGATAGCCGAGATCGGATGGACACGCTGGCCCATTTGGCAGGGCTCATAAACGCGAGCGAGGAACCGAGTTCTTCTCTCGCGATACACTCCGCACTCTTCGCTCCGCAGTAATGAGCAAATCACGTGACGTTACTTTGAATATTTGTGTCGCAATTGAACGGTTTAGATGCAGCTATACGCTTCGCGATGACCTTGTCGTATCTCATACTCATCTGTGTAATCATCCCTTTAACTGTGCTGCCGTCAAGTGAACAATACGGTACGCAAGTCCAGCTGGACGAACACACATTGAGACTAATCATATATGCACGGGAATTACAAATTTAGAACTCCTACACCACGCCCAAAGTACCACGTGAAACGGGCATTATCTATAGCGTTGACGCCGGATGATGCATATGGCGTCGCACATAACTTGACACTTAACAGCTTACAACATTAATTAGTTAAATCATCCCCAGCTAATTGATTTGATATATTGATCTGGAAAATCAGGACCAGCTGGTTGCTTAGTGAAACTGAAAGTAGCCCGTCGCAATATGACTCCAGCTCAGAGACCCCCTACAACCGAGATAAATTACGCGATATTCGTGGAAATCGACGGAAAACGATCATGATTACCATTCAGAATATAAAAAAAACCGCCAACGGGCGTCGCTTCGAGGGAAGCCGAATTGCATCAGGTCAAAGAGCCAATAATAAAACAAAGTCGATCACAAACTAGCGCCCGCATTACCATCGATCCTGTCGTCGGCGGCGTCGGCGTCGGCGTCGGCGTCGGCGTCGGCGTCGGCGTCGTTGGGCGGCGGCGTAAGGCATGCGTGTTGCTCTGCCTACATTCAGGCTCAACATAGAAACTAGGTCGCCGCTCAGCCGCCCGATATTGTGACGGCGCGTTTTTGGGGGGGTTGGGGTTGGAGCCGGGGCTGGGGCTGAGGCTGGGGCCGGGGCCGGGCTACAGGGCTGCGGCTGCGGGCGTTACGCCCTGCGAGCTAACGGCGCACGGGTCGCGGGGACCCAGCAACCGTATCGGCTACCAGGATTGAGACATATGGCTAATGAGGAAATGTGCGTATTCAATTATAGAAGAATTCTTGGCAATCGATCGCTTGTTTTGAATGATAAATGGACGTGACGCGCTTTTGTGTATGGGATAACGCTTTGGAAATTGTGTGCCATTTGGCTGGCGCAGGTTAATTTTAAAACGACGCGTCCTATTGATCTCTATCGGCGGAATATTGCATAGGATATTGGCCTGCGGAGATTCGAGACGCTCTGTTTCGAAACCGAAACCGGGGGCGGGCGAAGCGTTGGTCCAGCAGCAATATCATGGCGTTGGCGCCCGTTAGAGTGGCTAGAGTTACGTATATGATTCGTTTTTTCTTTCTCGCTGCTTCGGGTAAAAACGAACAATCGCGTTCTCCGCGGATTAATATACTTTTGCGGCAATTATTTGCCACGTTACGTCACGTTCGAAATACGTGACAGTCTTTTTCGTGTACACGATATTTATACGACTTGGCGTTAGTGTCAATGGTTTTTGCAATATGTAGCACGCGCAGGTCGCAGCTCAAATCTGCATAGCGCGATGTATGTTCGCATATAAATAGACGCCTGGCCAGGCCAATGGGCAAAAAAGAGATGGGCTCGGAAAAAAAAATTGCTAAATTTAGGATTTCATTCGAAACGCTTTGGAATTATTGTGATGCGCAACAATGTTGCTATAAATAACTTTTTGACAAATTTAAACGGTTTTTAAGCGAATTCGCTGTCGAAGTAGGTGAACCCATCTGCTGCTGCTGCTGCTGCTGCTCAATGCACTTTTAAACGTCCTCACCAGGAAGCTGGAAGCGTCATACATCGCCGCTAATTGCTGCTCAATTAAGCTTCATCACGATTATCTTGCATCTTTCAATACTGTAATTCTAATCTAAATATATTTTCTGTCTATTCTCACACGATTGCAAAAGCAAGAAACACAATTATTCTTTATATCTACTATATTTACACCGCGAGCAAAGGTAAAATACGGCTCTTAAAATATGCCAGGACAGTAAAATATTTTCTCTTGCTGTGATGATGTAGGTATGTAAGTTCACTCGGAACAATTTGTTTAGAATGTTAATTGCGATGCGAATCGATAAAACAACATGATCTCATTTGCAACCATTGGTAAGAGGGAAGCCCTATCGAAGAATGTCACTCGCATTCGCTAGAAATCGAACACCTTGTGTCACAAATCGCTCGACCCTTAGCTGCTGACTTGCGCCCTGAGTTCAGAGCTTGGTATTCCGTTGGGTCGTCGTTTGATAACCTTTCACATTTTCACGTGTGTTGTGATCGTTAAATCAGCGCGAACGAAAATAAACAAATTTTATTCAAACTGCATGCATTCATTATGAAGAAATATACATCTATAGGAAATAGCTATAGTATATCTAACCCTGCAACAGCGTGGCATAGAAATGAACCCCATTATTAGTTTTCATGATGATATACAATTTCACGCATGGGCAACTTCTTGCTCGTCACGTCGCTTGAATGAGACAGAAATCTATTTAATGTATAAATAGGAACGCATCATATTCCACGCGATAATATTTGGATTATTTTTGTGTCCGCATGCGAAGTCCGTGAATAATCTGGGATGACTTCCGAGTGATGTGTCCTTTTCGTGTCGAAGTATAGTGCCGAGGAAAATACCTATGCAGGTCTTTGCAAGTGATGTGCAATGCTCGTTGAAATCAAATTATTGGCATTCAAATGCTGCGGTTATCCCGTAACTCACAAACGTGCCTCCGCTAATTTCCCATTGCATCTAATGCGCGTAAAAGTGCAAGTCATATCCGAACGCATAATCCATCGATAATGCAGAAGTGCATTCATCGTCCGCTTGGCGTTAGCTTGCATTTTAAACTCACTGCCAAGGTGTAAGAGTCAGGGGCATCGGGATTTCAAACAAATTTTATGATACCGCCCCACCGAAGCATGTTTATTTATTATTATATTTTGTAATGCATTGCGGCAACTTCGGGTAACAAGATCTCTAAACTCCGGGGCGGTTGGTCGCATGTTTGGGGCGCACTTGGTTGAACCGAATCTAAAAGTAGGAAGATTGGCGTTGAATGTGCATCGTGTAATTGCATTGCTGCAAGCAACGTGCGCAGCGGCGATCTATAGACGAATCTAGTGCGGTGTACCAACCATTATCAAACATCGAAAATAGAATGATTGGCATAGATCAGTGTTCATCGTATTCGAATGAACACGGTACAGTGCATGGAATAATGTCGCGTGCCATTTTTGTAGCCCTTTTTAAGATACTCTGTATGCTCAAATGGCGATTTATCTGTACCACATCTACAAAAAAAAAATAGTAGAGTCGATTGTATGCATTTTCTGCCGATTATTTTTTTGAACTCAAATCTTTCAGCTCAGCTGATTCAGAAATTCAGAACATTGTTTCGATAACCGATTTAAGCTGTCATCTGATTACCAATCAAAGTTTCCCATATGTCTCATAGGCCAAATGATAATCATCTTGAAAACAAGATGAACTCATCCATTTAAATATTTAATATAGACTATACATATATTAAATATAAGTTATTTAAACAAGTATTTAAATTAATTCTGCACATTTTGGGAGGGGCCGAGAGAGTGATTGCGTAGGAAATACAGTCAATGGCAACTTGACGTTTATTAAAGCTTTTAAGGTAAACTAGGCTGTCGACGTAGCGAGGAGAGTGAGATTACTCAACAAAAAAAATAATTGATGTGTTCAAAGATCAGAAACAACAATACCATTGCAATTTTTTTCTGATCGGCGACAAGATGACGGTAGAGATTAGATTCGCGACACCATGTGCTAGACGCATGATATGGGTAAACCCTGTGCACATCACACAACACACAACACACAACAACGCACAACACAACACCCGCGTGGTTGGTGGGTCGCGGTGTCGATTCCCCGCGAGGGCACCAAAGAGTGAACGTACGGAATTGAGGTCGTTGCATTAGGTCGCGGAAAGAGCCAGCAACGCGAAATGTAACGAGGGAGGATTTAGGATCAATAGCAATGCATGAGTTGCTGAGACCATAACAGCTTCCTGCACAGAGTTTACCCACGTGATCGCGTATTGGAGGCCTATTACTTTACTCTGCAATCACGAGCTATCGCTGTCAGATGTACGGAAGCCGCACTCCCCGGCGATTGCATCCCCGGTCGAGGCGAGGCGAGCAAAACAAATGCATTCAACTGCACTTGCACTGCAGGGAGCACAGCACGAACATGCACTCGATCGATGTTGTGAACTTCGAATGCATTTCAGTTTTTCTTTCGATTTGGATATAGTTTCGATTTGTTACTCCATGGCGTGTACAAATCAAATTGTTGTCGAGCGTAACACAGCTAGAATTGATGGCGCTGTATTTCAAGCATAGCTATCAACAAAATGTATTGCTTAATTTATTTTAACAATCTTATCATCTGAACGAATAATTAATTATAGGATAAACGCAAATAAAATGCTGCAGTTTTATAGAAAGAATTCCATAGATCGAATAAATTTTAAATGGCTTAAACAATAGGCTAATAAATGAGCCAATCAACTAACAAATTACAACTGTGTCATAACAATAGACCCCATACTGCTGCACGCCATTCTAACTGGATAACGAGGAAATCATCCTCTCTAAGTACATAAAGGTCACGAAGAGAAGGAAGATTTCATCAATAAAGTTGTTAGCAGCGAAGCACTAACAACCCAATGAAGTACTGGATCCAAATCAATTATTGCCAATTACCACTATAGATGCAAACAAGCGGCCGAATGACGTGTGCCAGTCAAGCAGACTGTATCTCCCATGGCCATGGATGCAGAGCAGCGACGCAAATGTTGTGTCCCATTACTGGTCATCGAGTCATGCAGACGTCCGGAGGATTTTTTTCAAGGGCAATATGGCCCATCTTGTAAACAGTCAACACTCATACGATTTACATGTCTACGCTTCATTTTGTGACTATGGGCAGAGGTATTATTCAATGATAATTTGGTGTAAAATCACCCACGATCACGCGTTAAATACTTTCTGAGTTTTTGTATGACCTCTAGTCGCGACCGTACACTAGTTTTCGAAAATACTTCTGTCGGCTTTCCTTTAGGGTCGTCAATCTGCTCAGGACTCTTTTGTTACGGATTCCTGACTCTTGGCGTCTCTTGCATGCTCAACACAACAGCTGAACAAATCAGCCGCCACGTAAATATCGAATCTCCAATAATGGCGAGATTCTAAATCTGCAGATAATCTCTCGTAAGTGAATATGAGGAAGGTCGCAATGTATTTTAAATTAGGCATCCATTACGTCAGACGACGGCGTATAGTGAGGATCCAAATCAGTCCTGCAGCTCTGGTAGTCTTCCATCCCCAAACCGTGAATCACTGGTGTGGGCCACTCGCCAAGAATTCGCTTGCCAGCCACACCGCGCATATAAGAGTGTAAACATCGCATGCTTTTTTTAAACGGCAATTTGTAGAAATTTGGCAGTTTTTTGAGTGGCATTTCAAACGGATGGGCGGGAGAAAGGACGCCAATGTTTTATTTATGGATGGTTCCCTCGGGCACTACTTTCTCGGTTTTGCAACCCTTGATGCGTGCACTGTGTGTGAATCGTGGACGACCCGGGGTGAAAAGTCAAATCTTGTGATGGTGCCAGAACTGCTCCGTGTAAACTACTCGCGAGACAGCCAGAATAAAAGTTAAAATAGGTCTGATGTAATTAAATATTGTATTGTTGATATTGAATTTTTGTCTTTACTTGCTTACAACACGTAAATGTCATCACTTAACAACACGAAACGATCAGGTTTCAAACTACGCTCCAATCTGAAAAG
The DNA here is from genome assembly GCA_921293315.2 of Nemurella pictetii. Taxonomy (NCBI): domain Eukaryota; kingdom Metazoa; phylum Arthropoda; class Insecta; order Plecoptera; family Nemouridae; genus Nemurella; species Nemurella pictetii. Next base: position 25,755,729 of record OV121115.1, read on the forward strand.
AATCAATCTAATATTATATTGTGGAGATGATAACAATACCTTGCTGTTGCAAGCCTGATAACCAAATGACAATGCAGAGTTGCTCGAACCATGCGTATTAATCTCGATGAGTTATCAGTGAAGTTCTAGCTACGTCATATTGAAGGACAAAATTACAATATACTAATCGCTATATTCACATAGCTCAATTGAACTAAGTTTAAAGTTCATAATTTTCTTTCAAGTCGCAAGAAAAAGTGATAAGCATGTGTGACATCACATCGAAGTGCTTGATGACATTTCAATGATAAAGCTTAATAAAACACACGAAAGACAATCGTTATTGCATGCTGACTTATAAAATAGTATTTACAAAGGTCCCAAGATTCAAGATTTCCATATTTACCGATACCTCGTAACGCTTTCCCTATAACTAAACGTTCAGCCGGCCATATTTTTTGTTGATGTCAACAAAACGCGCGATAAAACGTTTCAAAATTCGATCTCATATTTGATGAAGTGTGGATGTTGAGCAAATGGGAGTGTCTCAATTCTCAATTAACACTTCCCATTAGTTCTAGGTAGGTCAAATACGAATTAACGCGAGGCACATGTGTACAATGGCCGCTACCAGAACATCGTTACATGCAGTTACGAAAGCGTCCATCTATTGAATGGCAAATAATACAATAACCTAACCTTGGCATGACAAGCAATGAACATTGGTTATGTAGCGTTACAGCTGGTTATAGGCTTACATTCAAATTAGATTCATCTACATCCAAGGCTTTGCATAACAATCCCATATGTCTAGCACAATGTTTAGGATGTGTGACAATTTAAAGTCCTCATCTAATTACATCTACTTACATGATATTTGCTCATTTTACTTGTATTAGAATTATGATGCCTATCCACAATCTGGTTGTCTTGAATCTTGAACATTTATTAAACTGCATGTTGATAAATAATTCGAAAAAAATGTGAGTGAATATTTAAAATTTACGATAATAAATCATTTCTTATTTAAAACACAGATTACGACAGAATATTCCAACACTTATGCGCGATGATTTTTTCTTACCTTCTAGTTATGTTATATAGAATGAATCGCGTTAAAGATAAGGCTGATTAAAGATGCTAATTACAAATGACCTAGCTTTTTTGACTTTACACATGGTAAAATAATGGTATAGTACAACCTAGATGTTATCGTGCACTTGCTGTAATTACTAACCACCTTGTTACAGGTACAACGTTAACTTAGGCACGCGCTTATCCATAGGCATACATGTAATGCGTCTAAGCGAGGCAGATCTTACTCTAGATAATATTATTTGCGCAATATATTGTAATTTGTTACCATGGCTTCAGGCAAACTCGCCGCTATGATCGGTCGACGACATTTTATTTTATATTGCCTTAATAAGAGAAGTGAGAATTTAGCGCGACTAAAAAACATTGCGATGCGTAATACACGAACCAAAACATATATATACTATTTGCAACTTGCACTATTTGGTTTTAATGTAAATATCTATGCAACACATCAAGGCTCGCTTGAAAAAAGAACATCGACCCGTTCTTATGTTTTTATTGGTTATTTGCAAATTGCGTCGTAGTTTTGGTGCAACTAAATGTTCAACAAATGTGTGTATACACATTAAAAGCGACGTTGAAATCTCACATAGCTATGAGAACGTTGAAATTAAATCTGAAGTGTTAATTTCTGGAAGGGCCATGCTACACGGTGGCACAAGGCTGGCAGATATCAGTGCTTCCATCGTGGCCCTTGGGGGCCCATTTCGTGAAGGATGATTAAAAACAATTAACACACCGACTATAAAGGAATCGTGTGCTGCGGTCCAATTTGCCCCCAAATTCGGTCGTCTCTTGTAGTAAACAAGACCCTGGGCTAGGCCATGGTCGCAGTTTCGTGTTGACTCCTTGGCTTCGTGCAGGTTTCATGAGTTTGCTGACGTACGAAACCTCCCTCACAAATATCGATAGTCATAAAAAATGTATACGCGAACATCGTGTAATTACGTTTTAAAATTTGATTACATTGCGGCATGAGAGCATGCATTCCTATAAAGCACCGGCAGGATCTGCGTTTGGTAGTCCAGAATTTAATTGGCCTATTATTTTTTCGACCGCTTGTCGAGTGTGGGCATTATGGATTATTTGCCTTTAATAATTCGTACAGATAAAGAACTAAGACTTCGTTACACAATCACGGCGATAAGAGTAATTAACGATTTTTATCAGCCAACACAAGATATCGTGTTAGTACAAATGGAGAAAGATGGGCGATATCGTGAAAAGTGCGAAGATTGGAGTCGTATTTCTTAAGAATCATAATTTCACGGGTTCTCCTTGCTGGTTTCGCACTCTTTGTGTACTCTTTGTGCACAAAGTGCGTGGGCTAACCTTTGCCCCCCCCCCCCACCCCCTACCACACTTACCACCCCCACACGGCTCTCAAGCCAGGATCAATAGACACGTCTGGCTTGCATTTCACCCGAAAATATCGCGGCGATCACTCTTTGCGAATTAAACGGATGAAAATTTTGGACGACACAATGCGATATACAATTTGCATAGCTGACTGTGATTAATTCGCGAATATACGAAGCAATTAATCACGCCGCCGATCTTCTATGTAGATGCCGCACCGGCACCGAGCGGGGGAAGTTTTCACGTCACGCGGGCGAGAGTAAAAGTGTTGTTGGAGATTGAAGACGGGATTTTGCAAGATCGGATCGACAGGCGCTGCTGCTGCTGCTGCTGCTGCTGTTGTATGCATCGCTACAAGGTGATCGCCGCAGACCGCGACAACAGAAGAAAGTGCCGACACGTCGTCAATGGCTGGCTGATCGAATTCGCCGATGAATTACATCAATCAAGCGCCAGTCAAGCAGAGCGCCATGTCCACTTTCCATCTCGTCGAAACCGAATGAAACATCATAATAATATTATTCAATCGCAACTCGCAGCCACCGCAACCACCGGAGCTGGCGATGGCAGGTCCTTTGAGTTCACACAAATTTGCGATCGACCTCGTGCTCGGGTCTCGCAATATGTCGCGAAGGAAATCTCCGCCTGGAAGGAAGGGTCGCTCGACTTAACAAGGCGTAGCCGCCAACCTTTCTCCCGGTTATAGTATACGTAACTAGATTGAATATAGACTCTATGATGTTGAGGCAGTTTGAGCAGGGAAAGAGATTGTTACCAAGGAGCATCGAGCTGATGAAGGAAACTGGAGGATATAATTTGCAAGTAGGCGGGATTTTTTAGCCGACCTACGTCGGCATGTGGATCGATAACGGGAATCGGGGTCCATACGGCAAAATCGAGAGGCTGGATGCGGGATATTATACGGGACTCGGTTTTCTACTTTCGTTACACCCAAAGCGACACGATATACCGGCTGACGGATTGGTCAATAGGTCTACACACGGATCGGTGCACATAGAACATTTAATTTACTTACAGAACGATCAGTTGGTAGACATTCGAAAGATATTACGCAAGAGCTGCGAAAGGACAAATCAGGAACCAATTAGATTCCATGAAAGAAATTATCAGAAGTTCTGCTGCTACGAAAGTGATTCCGCATTACGTTTGAATGACGTTTCATCGAGAGCTCTTGTAGATATCAACGACAGACATCTCGGGGGTAGAATCTTATTCCATTCGCGAATAAATCGATGTTGGCGTGGCTGAGCGAGAGTTTCGCGGACAGACGGGGAGACTGGGATGCCCGGCACGGGCTCGAGGATCCCGGTGGCAGCAGCCGCACCCCCCCCCCCCCCCCCCCCCCCCCCCACCAGCCAGGGACAGTCTGCCCGCACGGGCGTTCGGCAAGGGCGCAACCCCTTCCCGACGCTCCGATAACCACCCTGGCCGACCATATGCTAACGCAGTGGCAACACTTAGATCTTAAATAATGCTGTTAACTGTTATTTTGGTTAATATTTTCATGAACGTATATATATATATATATATATATAGCGCTTCTAGCCTCGCCCGCTTTGCAGACTTTTATGCTTAGGGGAGAACTTTGTTTTTATTCTAGTCACGCAATTGAAGGCCTTTCGGCGTCACATAAGACTTTTTATTCGAGTCAAGAGGCCTAGCAATCCAGAAAAATATTTTTTCCAGCTTGATGAAGCATTCAATAGTTCTCTCATAATAGTGTTATAACATTTAATTTCCGGTTGACAACAGCCGCCTCAACATGCTTCAGCAATCCAAAGCGTTTAAAACGATTTAACGCAATACGAGCCGTGTTCGAAAAGTGGCAGTTACCATCCGATGAAAGTGAGAAGTGGACGTTTTATCTCGTGCGCAAATTTTCAGCTGCAAACCGCGAAGATTATAACAGTGTTTCATTTTGCTACGGCGTTTGTGAAGAAAATAATTCTCTTTTGATATAAATACTATTCGCAGTTATAGCAACCAGCTCAAGAGGATGAACTAGGTAATTTTTAAGCGTTCGGCTTCTGAAAGTACTTCTTAAATAACGTTCCGAAACAATTGATGATGGCTTCGTCTGCATCAAAGTATTCTGTTCCTGCTACATCGGTAGCTGTATAGAGAAAATTTAGGCAGATTAACAGTAACAGCCGGGACGTTATTAGACTACAATGCCAAATGAGTGAGAGGGTGGAGGTGAGAAGTTGGAAGCTGGATGGCTCGTTCCTGGCCAGATCAATAGAGAAACTAGCCAAAAATACGAGCCATCTTGGCAATACTTTCAACATAATAGATAAAACTAGGTCGAAAATGTGCCAAGGTGCAAAGCGAAACATCACATTTGAAGACGGATTCGTTTTTGAGACACTGCATTGCTGTGGATCTATTTCGAAAGTTTGTATTGTTATTTTTATATCTCCGAGAGGTGATTAATTGAAATAATGCATCGGTGTTTGTCGTACAGACGTGGATGCATGTGAGATGGCAGATGATGTATAAATTTTTATTCCCACTTGTCAATATATGGATACCATAATTTCCTGTACAAATTACGTTCAGCTCAGAACGACCAGACCCTCTGCGTGACAGAATGTCACCAAGAATATAGTGATTTTTTTTTGGCAAAGCTAATATTTCTTACTCTTTGACTGTGTGATAAAAATATCTGATGGAAGATAGGTAACAGGTATATCATATCTGTCCTATAAAGCAATAGAAATGGGGAATCCGACGCCACTTTAACTCTCGTTACCGACGTCGCTTAGCTTCGTCGTGAACACACCGAGATCTTGTCGCTATTTTTGCTTCCAGCAAAAGCAAAGAAAAACGTGCGACAGTTTCAGAATTCCGTTAGCAGAAGTTCACGTACATCGTCAATGCCGTGGGGTCTCCGATCAATAATGCTTCACTGAGCTCAAATTACAATAACCGTAGCGTAGCAGCGCACACTTATTAACATGTAATCACTCGCCTCCTTGCAATGTCCCGCCCCTGCTCCGTGCCGTGTCACGCGACTCGCTACTCATAACCATCTCGAAACAGAGCGATGGCCATTACTCGTATAGCGATTAAACCTAACGCCAGGTTCTTCTTGTTCGTTGCAGACTCCACGTGATCTTCTAGTCAAGATTGTAACGAGAAGCGAGCCGGGACTCTTTGCTGCTCGCCACCGTCGACCTCTTTGCTTCTGGATGCATGAGCTGTGCAATCGTCGATCCTCCCAAGAAATCCACCAACCCAACAACAAGAAGCATCTGTGACCATTCGCTGCGGGGGCTCATCGCGGGCAGTGCTTCACCAAAGGGCACAAGAGAGCAGCGTCCAAGATGCATATCGAAGTACAAGTGGCGCTCAACTTTGTTATCTCATACCTGTACAACAAACTTCCACGGAGACGGGTCAACATATTTGGCGAAGAACTAGAAAAGGCACTGAAAGACAAGTTCAAAGGCCACTGGTATCCAGAAAAGCCATTTAAGGGTTCTGCCTTTCGATGCTTGAAGACTGGAGATCCAGTCGACCCGGTGCTAGAGCGAGCGGCCAGGGAAAGTGGCGTCCCCATCACGGACATTCTCGAAAATCTTCCTCAAGAACTGGCCGTTTGGGTGGACCCTGGCGAAGTTAGCTACCGCATTGGCGAGAAGGGCGTCGTCAAGATCCTCTTCACAGAGTTGGTCGACGCACACGACGAGTGCTCGGCCGACCGAGAGGTCACGAAGACGTTCAACCCCGAGGCACAGTGCTTCCGCCCCATCGAAGCAGTGGGCTCCACGCTAGGAGGGTTGAGTTTGTCTCCCAGCAAGCCTTCGTCGCCGTTCGGAGGAGCCGTGGTCGCCGGTCCCGGTCCGTGTCCGGGCCCCGTCCGGGTTCAGGCCGTGCAAGTCGTCCCAGTTGCACAGGGCCCCGTGGTGACCCCCAGCGCGGGCGCGGGCGTGGGCACGGGCGCGGGCGCGGTCCCGACGCAAGGTGCATCTTCGTCCGCCCCGTCGCCCACCCCCGTCTCGGCGCCGCCGTTCAAGGGCTCTCCCAGCCCGGTGGCGTCGTTCATGCCCAGGTCGACAGCGCCGCTCACTTTCACGACCGCCACGTTCGCCCAGACCAAATTTGGCAGCACGAAACTGAAGACCAGCAGCAAGCGAGCCAACCGGTATGTCACAATTCACCACTTACGCAATCTGAAAAGTCTTGCTCGAACCACGAGCAGAAAACTAAGTTTACATTCCTATTGTTTCAGTATGTCTCCGACGGAGTTTTCCAACTACATCAAACAGCGCGCCATCCAACAGCAAATCCACCACCATCACCACCACCACCATCAGGCGCCACCCTCTCAGACCTCGCCCACGGGACGATCCATGTCTCCCAACTCTGTCACTGGACAGGGTCCTCCAGATCCAAGCTTCTTCTTCCAGCAAGCTCCTTATCACCCCCAGTTTCCCCACCGAGGACTGTTCGACTCCGCCAACCCTGGCGCGTACATGCCCGAGATCTACCCAAACAAATTCCCGTCTTCGTACCTCGACCCGACCGCTCTGGGACACCCGTTCTACGGTGGAGGCGCCGGGTCGCCGGCAGCGGGCGCCGGCGCTCAGGTGGCGAACAGCACGTCTTCGTCGGTTGGCCAAGACAACAGCAAGCAGTTGCTCGACGGTCTCAACAACTTCGGAATGGGCTCTGTGGCACCTTATCCACCCAGTCCATATCAGCACCTTCTAGTCGCAAATTAAGCACTTCACGGTCGTAAGTCATCCACCACCATCACTATAACATCGAGACCACTATGGACCGCGAAGGATCCATGTGGCTATTGACCGAAAAGATGTTGGCAAATCCAGGACAGATCAACAACCAAATATGCGACTACAGGCACGCCGAACTGAAAGCTTGACCATCCAAAACCTCCCAGTAAATCTCACTCTCCAAACGGCGCGTAATTCTCGTTGACGAATGCGAATCGCCGGTCGCCCGTCACTTCCTCAGCAGATTCTCCTATCAGTAAAATGACGATTCACATTTGGAAAAGTGTTTATATCTAAAAACTTTCCCTAGGCCTAATATGTAATCACATTGTATCTTAACTTGTAATCGACATTGTAACATTATACTATACGAGATAACTGCGGTTATTTCCATGCATACCACGCTTTGCTTGGGGATGACTTCAATATCGCAGTTTTAAGGTCAGAGACTATAGCTTCAAGAAATGTGGAAAATTGCGAACATCTATATCTATCTCTAGGTAATATTGTCGTACATTAATTACAACCACTAAAAAAATACAAATTATCGCCATCTTATACAGCTCGGTGAATCACCGCCGGTATCTATTATAAAATATCCAAGTATTTAGAGTAAAACGTTTGATTGAATATTTTTACACCATGATCGTCTTATATAGTTGCTTTTGCTAATATCCTGGAGAATTCTTTAGATCGTTGATTTTCAAATGCAATCCTATGCCAGACCAGTTTCTCGAAATTTAGGCCTATGGGTCGGAGCATGCAGCTCAGACCTCGCTGGCGACAATGTCTGCGAAAGGACCGTTCTATGTTAATATAGGATGTACTAATACTAATTGCCAGCGATTAGGGAAGAAAGTTGTCCACCTTGTAGAGTCGTACCAGCTTCGTGATGATGCAAACTATAAAGCTATTGTTATGTCACTGATGGGGGCAGGGGGTTGTGAGCCCCCGACAGCCGCAGGGGCGCCCAGATATCCCAGACGAGGCAACCATTCGAGTCAACCCAAATCCAAGCATTGAACTTGTGTGCGGCTTCTTGGCCTATCATTCTCATACCGAGTGCATTAGCCATCTGTACGAATTGCAGACGTTCGAATTTATTACCAATTACAACGTAAAAGAGTGTGTTTTGTACCAATTTATATATCCACCAAGTACTGAATAGGCTTTAATGTGCACTTAACAAATCGAAGAAAATGATATCAACACTCATCCAATACATAAAAATACTGCGTACTTTCTTACCTTCTTGCTGAAAAATCTCAGATTTGCGTGATAAAATAATTTTTCTAGTCTGGCAGTCTGTAGAATGGAGGCCTACTATTTAAAAATGTAAACACTATGTTTCGTAAGGTATCAACAGATCATGTATTAGGTGGAGGAGGAACCTGTCTGTTACTAACTAAAGAGTTGGCTGCTAACACGTGTGAGCTCAAGTCGTTCATTAACGATGATAATATGATTTGCTTAATTATGAATACTTGTTGAGGATTCCCCCGAGATTCAGTAGTGATAACAATCCCATACATAATCTTTATATTTTCATATTAAATAAATTTTGATATTATATTTATAATTTTTTTCTAGCTCATCTCGTAATGTGAAACAAGGAAGTAACATATTATTAGTAATTTATTTTGACTACCAATTAGCTTGACGCGATTGGATACTTACCAGAAAATCGGAGATCAACCCGAACTGAAATGTCCATTTATTGGTGTTTTGGTGCAGATTGGTTTTGGTGTATCCTCGTAGATAGCCAGTTGGCCCATGCAGGTGGCAGGTCACCTAAGATACGGGTGACTGAGCAACCTGAAACTTTGCTAGTTCAACGTGAATCAGTATTCCTCACTCGCTAGCTGCCTAGTACAATATTCGAATTGGACATAAAATAATGGAAAGAGTGCTGGATGTTTCAGTCAAGTGCATCAACACATTTTTGGTTGGTATAAGATTAGGGTACCTAAGACCTACCTAGGACCATGTAGGTGCCTAAAATGATTCTGGATTCGACGAGGGCTATGAGCCAAAAAGGATTGCGAGACTTTAAACAAGATCACCGACTAAAACAACGTAACCCCACTGCAACAAGAGTGCAAAGAATATTATATTTACGAGCGTAGATTTAATTTAAGTATATTTTTTGTACATTGTAATTGCTAGTTTGAAAGTTTATTGCTGTTGGACGCTACCACTTTTTTATTTGATTTATTTTTTCACAAGTTTAATTTAAACATTATATTTAAAAAATAAGTTTCCAACTGAACATATTGTAGTGGTAGTTTTTCGAATGCTTTCGTAGTTTTATAGTTTTGTTATATTATTGAATTTAAATAAGCTATATTTTATTTTACTGTTATGTTTGACGTAATTTAGGTGTTCTATAAGGGGGTGGTTTATACTCGTAGCAAAGTATTTAGTAATGTATACTTCTGAATATCAATGTCGTTTGCCCAGGAGGACAAAGTGACGTTTTACGATTGTTATTAACTAGATGTTAATTGGTGTTGATGGCAAATGAAATGGAATCTTATTGATGTTGGCCTATTGTTAGTAACAATGTATAGTAGGGGTATTACCTACTTACCGTAGGGTACTAATACTTAAAGATGGTATACTAAATGAAAGCGAGTGAAGATTGAAATATTACCATTCTCATCTGGCAAACCAAATAATATAAGACGAGACCGATCTACCAATAAAGTATGTTTATGTCAAAACTATGAACTATATTGATCCGTTGACTTCACTGAAAAGATTTTTTTCACACCGACCATGTCCGAAGCATTGAATTTTGATGTCGACTGGATCGTAACAAATACAACGAGTTGTTGATAGAAATATTAACAAAAATATTATACTTATCAAGTACTCTCGCTTGTGGATCAGTTTGTCACGGCACTTTTGGTATATTTCTGACTAGGACAGATCGTATTTTTCATTTGCCAGTCTGTTCAAAATCAAAGCTCGTTTTGCCCCTGAAATAACTACTACCCGCAGTGTAAGTTAGCAGTAAAAAAAAACAAAATATTGAATGATACAATATGGTAGTTCAGTCAATGTGATAATTATATAGTGTTTATCTTTTTTACCTACCGTGATTTAAGTGTCAATATTCTATTACAAATATAATATAACTAATGTAACACAATATTAAGAAATGTATTAAAAATAATAACACATACTATATAGCAAACGAGGCATTATCGGCTGAGCTAGCTATATATTCATTGTAGAATTTTATGAGCTGACAGCAAACAGAATTGTCAATCTGATTCACCTACAATCTACATAGAATCCTTTCTCGAAGATGGCGCTATCGATGTAGAGTTGATTGATCTAATATTTTTGAGCCTTAAAGCCAATATGCACGATCTATATCTAGATTTTACTTAATAGGTACTATAACAATACATCCCTATGGTAATCTAGTATAAAACGTGTAAAATTGCCTGATTAAAATCGTGTTATTGGGGGTGTTCAGTGTGTTAAACATGTGTTCGATGAAAAAAAATAATAAAGAGAGTATGTTAAAAATAACCGCGATAAAAAAAAACTACGACCACTATGAGAAAGGAGTTTGTACGAATTGCGAATTTTTTTCACGTTTTTTAATACGACATGTAGATGACTGTAAATTTGGCATTTTAGATAATAGTGCATGCAACTTTTCTACAGCAGATTGTGCAACGTAATACGAGCCCCGATAAGTGTGTCCCCCCGAAAATGTAATCGCATTCACCTCCAAGCATAACATGCATAGCTGTTCATTACAAACAAATCATTCTGAAAATTACAAAAATACAAAAATAGGTCGAGACGATAAAGTTTATAATATTTTATCGGTTCCAGTTCTATGTTTACTAGCATAATTTTTCGTCAACTCGTTTACAAAAAGCAAAAAAAACGTTTCACGCAAGGTCTTAGTGGGGTAGGCAATAGCACAGCTTTAGAATAATTTGAATAAATACAAATTTACAAATAAATATTACATTAAATTTAAAAAACAGTTTATCTTCTTTAGAATTTGGTATTAACCTCGAATCGAGCAGTTACAATTCATAAAAAATAAATCTGCAAATTTAACTGATAAGTTACTTTTTAGGGCTTTTAGGAATAATGATACTACCCACGCAAATTACCTGGATAATAATGAAGCTCGAGATCTCTAATTTTGTGATGATTAAAATTACGTAAAATGTATCCCATAAGGAAATTTAATGGAAATTCTTATTATATGTGTTAAATGGTACTATCTGTATACCTACCTATAACTACATCAATCTTGAAATTATTATCTCAGAATATCATAAAATTTAAAAACGTCTATATCTTTCATTCTACAATGTTAATGTTGTTTAAGTATATAATTCAAAACAAAAACGAAAAAAAAACACATGTTTTTAGAAAATATAATGCCATATAATCAAATAATTCCTTGGGGATGATGTGTATACTATATAGGCTTCCCAAATACACCACTCGTTAAAATTGCGTTACATAATAATGATACTACAAAATATAGATAACTCGTTATAACCACCACCCACCACAGATTGAGCTAATTTGAACCACGTGACTAGTAACGGTTTTAAGTAATTGATTTTTCTCCTGCTACCTAGATAGTATCGAGACAAAAGGTGATGGCTCTTTGTAGTGCGTGTAGATAGTGGTGCACCTTGCCCTCGATGCATTACGCATTACGCATTCCCGTAATCGTGTAATGCGTGACCGCTTGGGGGTGGGGTAAGCATTCTTGGATGGAAATTGGAACCGCTCATGGGATAGCCGCATAATAACACTATATAAGAAAAAATAGTACAGGCTGGATTGGATATATTATGATAGTGAGAACGGTATCATCCATCCCGTTTATATAAACAAAAAAAATATATATAATGTAATAATGAATATAATATACATGTGTATGTATAATAGTCTATAATTTTTCATATTGTTGTACGAATTTTTAAGTTTATATTAAAATGTTTTGTGCATTCATAATAAAAATGTGTGTCTTGTTTGTTATTTATGCCCTCGTAGTCCTATGGTACGTTCCGTCGATGTCAATTTTACTATTAATCCACCTGGTTGTATTTTTTTTGCACATTTTCGCCACACTATACTCGACACAACTAACAAATTGATTGGATTCGAAAGGAAAAACAAGCCGAGTGTGATAATCAACAATATTGACATAGCTGATGATAAAAATAAACTTCTCAACAAGCACACTTTTCCTTTTAGATTTTTTTTACTCTTATCTTTTTCTGTAGTAACGCTCGTGTCAAGGCAAATACAGACGTAATATTGACCTTACAGCTCTATTAAAGTAGTATAAACCGAGTTTATTAAGTAGAAATTTTCGAATCATTATCTTATACAAACCTGAAATGCTTTATACTTATTGATAAAAATAAGCTATCAGCAAAACACATTCAAATTAACATGTCATTTTAGCTGTTATTAAATAAAATGTTTACTCGCATTAATCGAAGAGGTAATTAAAATGTTTCAGGTGAAATCTTTTTTCCAGGGCTGAAACACAACTGTGAGGTAACGGGTGTGACCCACGCGCGTGAGCAGCGAAACGGAGCTTAAGGGGTGGGTTTGACCTAATATTTCCTAGGCCTACCTACTTTCTGGCGATAATCGATTGGTACAGGGCCGCTTGGAGGCTGCGACGAAACCACCCAGCCGCCCTCAACATGTGCTGAGCCACCCTCCAGCACCCTCCATAAAGTCTCTGGCTGTCCGCCGCCGCCACCGCCGCCGCCGCCGCCGCCGCCGCCGCCGCCGCAGCCGACACACCCTGACCTCACCCCAAAAAACTGGCAACGATATCATTCTATTAGTGTTTGCTAGAAATTACATAACACTTTTGATGTGAGTTGGAATTTCGTTCATCTCTCGCTCTACTGGGAGATTGCAACTAAGACTTAATTATTTTCGGCTATAACTTTAGATTTTTTTACCTTTCCCCATAAGGAAACGAGTAATGTTTTTTATTTTGTTTTGAATGTATAAACTTCCCCGTCAAAATATTATTCATTACAATATTATTAAAACACTTGATGAAAATCAAGAATGTAGCGGGATAGAGAGGGAATAAACTCTTTTTCATTCCAAACTCTAGGTGCAAGAACGTAGCATTCAATAGGTAAATTCCAAGAATAGTCTTGTAATGTAACCAAAAACCTCACTTGCGGCCTCTGCAATACTTCACCAACGTGTGTGAAACTAAAAAAGAATATCGCAGTGCTCAATCCTTAAGAAGTAGCGCTGAAGCAGAGTGATTCCACGATTTTGAGAAAGTTATGCTTTTCATTAGGCCACGGTGGTAAAAGGGTAAAGGGGGAACCACTTACTATTAAGCTTATTATTAAGTGGATTATTCGTCTTGATAGCTGGAAATACGCAAAATGACTTGAGAAAATAAATATTCTATCAAAAGAATGCTTCCCTTAGAGGTGAAAGCACCTTCAAGGGTACCTCCGTGGTGGTGGTGCCGGGTTTAACTCACTCTGCTCCAATATTTCGTGAAATTTAACTGAATGATTTGCAAAATGTAGTTGTGGGTGTACTTAGGCTGATGTTTGTGTGAGAAAAGCTGTAATTCTTTTTCAGTCAGTTTTTAGTTCGGCTGTGGCATAAAGTTATGCTATTGTAATTGGTAGGATAAATAATAAGGTAATGTTGTATGGTGCAGAGACATGACATCTGAAATGAAATAAGGGCGCTTTTCAACTCGGCAATTTACGGAAAAGCGAACTCTGTGATTTCTTGTTGTGTGTTGCCACCTAGTCAGGAAACGATTAACTAAATCTTACGGCTGCTTGCGGCTGCTTTTGGTAGCCCAGGTATAGCAATTTCTCACAAGAGATCGTGGTGATGTAGTTTCCTATGCAGCTGAACCAAGCTGAACCAGCATGGACTTAGTCATATAAGCCAATCAGAGCCTGTCGCTAAAGGATGCCCTATTTACCTCGAAACCTTTTACCCCTGAATCGATTTAATGGAATTAATCGAGCTTTTTTTTCAAGTAAGTTGAAAAAGGACGCTACAACGAACATGAACTGTGTAATTCATATATCAAAAGTTCGGAGAGGTTAGTAAGCAGCCTAACAGCCGAGTGGTTATGATGCCCGAATGCGGTGCCAAAGGTCCAGGGATCAAATCCTGGTGAAGTAATTGCAGGATTTCTTTTTTGCGTTTATTTTTGGGCGAATGATTAAAGATAGTTACAAAAATTCTGACCGATGTCGGAAGCGACATCGGTCAGAATCGGAAGCGTCGGAAGCGACATCGGTCAGAATTTTTGCTGGAGGGGTATACCGAAGCCGTAGCCCAGGTACCGTAGCCCAGGTATAGCAATTTCTCACAAGAGATCGTGGTGATGTAGTTTCCTATGCAGCTGAACCAAGCTGAACCAGCATGGACTTAGTCATATAAGCCAATCAGAGCCTGTCGCTAAAGGATGCCCTATTTACCTCGAAACCTTTTACCCCTGAATCGATTTAATGGAATTAATCGAGCTTTTTTTTCAAGTAAGTTGAAAAAGGACGCTACAACGAACATGAACTGTGTAATTCATATATCAAAAGTTCGGAGAGGTTAGTAAGCAGCCTAACAGCCGAGTGGTTATGATGCCCGAATGCGGTGCCAAAGGTCCAGGGATCAAATCCTGGTGAAGTAATTGCAGGATTTCTTTTTTGCGTTTATTTTTGGGCGAATGATTAAAGATAGTTACAAAAATTCTGAAGCGGAAGCGTCGGAAGCGACATCGGTCAGAATTTTTGCTGGAGGGGTATACCGAAACGCACCCACCCTAACACCCTAAGCTCTTGCGCTAGGCTTGGCAAAATTAGAGGGTCGAAACGACCACGAGTGTCACGTGACACTCCACAAAAAAAATAGACAGCGCCATCTGGTAGCAAAATTAGAAACAATCTGTTTTATTAAATTTTTTTATTTAGAATTATTCTCATAATTTTTCAGTTCGTTCGGAACTTATTAAAAGTTCACTTAAATTTTGAGTACCAAAAAGCGGATGGGCGGGGAATCGAACTCGAGCCGCCGTCGTGCTAAGCAGGCGTGCTATCCACTACACCAGGCCACTGATGAATATTTGCTATGTAATCTACCTATTTTAGTTGCGAATGGTGTGCCGCTATCCTTTCTGTGCAGAGCCCACATGAGCTTCTCACTTAATACTTACTACCTATGCATTTGTAATGCCAATCACTTCCGTTATTGTGCAGGTTCTTATCATAGCTTGTGGTGGTTGCATTCGGACTACAAGATTCGCTACTTATAGAGATACCAGGTTCAGTGGATATCAAGAAGCTAGGCTATTTGCGCCGATTTTTGTTATATATTCTATAACACCCATCATTTTTGAACTGTTCAAAAATTTATGCCTTCGACGTGATTTGAACCTAGGCCTCCTTTGTTGCTGAGCCGAGACGTACTGCGTTAGGCTACGAAGTCGTCTGATTATCTTTTAATTTTTTTTTGTATTTGATGAATGTATTGAGTACATTATGTACTTTATTCTTACATGTGCTTAGCCAGTTAACCAAGTTTCCTGGATCTTGTAATAGTTGTTCATCTCTCAAGTTCATTTTTTTGCAATGTCACTGAGGACATTGTCTTAATCTAACTATTTTCTCAGTAAGACCTTTTAACTTTGCCTATTCTTCAAAGATCTGTGCAAAGAGAAAGCGCTAATATCAACCACTGCAAAATGTCTATAGATCTGTTGATAAATGATCACATGGTCTTAGACTGATTTACCTCTGCAATTTATAAATTTAATCCCTGCATCCTAGTGAATTAATACAATTTAGTAGTACAGCCTAGTATTTTCTTGAAACATTTTTAATCTTGCCGAAAGTTTAAACGAAAACCTAACGAAAAGTCTGAATCTAGCAATTATATCTCCCTGCAAAATAGCCAAAATTTTCGAAAAAAGCTCGTACCATATCTGAAATTTAGTAAATGCAGTTTAAACGAGGGCAAACACTTTTGGCAAACGATTTTTTAAACTTAATCAACGACCAAACTGTTCCAAAACATCAAACAGAAATTGCTTGACTAGTTTTGGTATTGTGTTCTTCTGTCGATGCTGTGAAACAAAACGAACTGGAAAGATCACATAAACCCATGTTAAGAGGCTAAAAAGGAAAAAAAAACGGTGCCTGCCACGGTCAAATTTATGAGGATGGAAAGATGGGTAGGTAGTAGGCAAATCACAACGGGGTTACAAAATAACTAAACTTTTTTCAGATTTTTTTAATTCATTTTGTACATTTTCTCCTCCAAATATAATCAATGGATTGGCCCGATTTATATATTATATTTTCAATTTTTGTAACACCAACTTGTAGCTTTTTGTTAAATAGAAACTCTTATAATACGACAACATCAAGTACGCCATGAATTTGTTCTAAGTTAACAGAGCTTACATAAGTTGACAGTTTTTATACACATAGGGGTAACTTTTTAATGATATTGTTTGTTTACGTTGAATTATCTTGCCAAGATAGGTCAGAGTACATTCTGTCAGATGTTAGAATTCCACAGAGACACGAAAAAGCAAGAGAGCAAGAAAGTCCTCCACAAACAAAGAATGATAAAATAATTGTTTTCTGGGTTAAGTTGTGCACACGGTCAAGTATAGCACTGTCAGTTTTTCATCTGTTATATTTAGTGAAGTAGGTAGGCAGTAACAATTAATAAATTAACTAACTGAATCATTTTTTTAGAATACATTTTACATAGGTATACAACCCGGGGGATTGATGAACACATACATTTTACACAGAAAATAATTGTTATCATATAGTACCATTTCATTATTATGTATACACATATATGTATATACATACATACATACATGCAAACATACATACATATACATACACATAGATGTAATACAGGCTGCAGCCAATAATTACTCTATATATATATAGTTTATATTATGGTAACAATAATAATATAGGTATATTTTCTTGATTATAGATCATTAAACAATTTGGCACACGACAAAATACTGAACTTCCAAATCCAACGTGAGGCAATGCAAACCATCGTGGCAACAGTGCCTGCTAGTAATTCATTTATAATGTATGAAGTCAGAAATTTTAATCAGACAGATTCTCATCCTAATAAAAAGTAGCCAGATTTTTGGGTGAGATTTCAAGTTAAAGGCTGCTTTTAATTAAAGTTAATGCTTTGAAAAATTTTGAGCGTGCCCTGTGCATTGACCATTTTGCCAAAACAAATTAAAAAAGAAGCCGAGTTAATTTTTACACTGTGATAGTCTCATGGCAATATCACCCGAGCATTTGCGTTGCGTAGCATTGATCTAAAAAGGCATGAGTATCGAACTGTGGACCTTTTGATAACCATAGAGTACAACATCTAAACATTTGTGTATCACATGCAACGGAAAGTATCAAACTACACTCTATTAATGGCCTCATAAACATCAAGCTTAAAACCGAAAAATGTAGAGGTCCACGTAAAACCATATCGTTGCCCCTAAAACTATCCCTAATTTTTTATTAACTATCAGTGCGTAGAGAAAGAGTAATGATGTCAAGTAAAACAACCAGAGAAGAAAGAACTATGGTCTTAATGTTTAAAATCTACAAAAGTTCAAAATTAACTTTTTTTGTGAACAAAAGTAACCATCTGATCGACAAGAGATTTTACATCGCGAGTCAGAATTGTTTCAATTATTCACCGATTTTGTTTAAAAAATACTGGGAAATTTGTAGGGGCGAATATATGGTTTGAAGTGGATCTATTCACCGCCAAAATTTTCCGTCCGCCGAAGCTAATCTTTTACGGAAAAGATCTGGTGAAAATAAGCTTCCAAATTTAACTGACTAATTAACAGCATCAGCACTCTTGGAGATTATATGCTTGCACAACCCAACACCTCATAAATAAAAAGTCAGTTAAAAAGTAAATCAATACAATTACGTATTAAATTCGGTTTTATCGATATGACTGGATTCGTCTCTGCAGATTAGAAATGTCGAAAGAAAAAGAACTGAATTTTTTTTTCGGTAATATTCATGTCGTATTTAATGCATAAGATAAGAGCAGCTAAAACATTACGCTCTACAAATTCTTTTCCGTGATTGAAATGTGCTTCAGAATCACCAATATATTACACCAGAACTTTGATTAAAAGTAACATACAAGCTTCTGACAAAGATGAACCCTAACGTATCGATTAAAACACGAAAATCTAGAAATAGCATGTTTTTTTCGTTTTTTTGGTAAATCTTGGTTATGCAAGAGTCGAAGAAGTTTTCACTGATTTTTAATCCATGGCTACAGTTTTTTAAGAGTCTGCACAACATGTAATCCGAGACGATAATGGAAAACATAATAAACTGTGGCAGTAAAGATGAGTAGCCACGGATTAAAAAGATACGAACACATCTGCGACTCTTGCATAACCAAGATTAATCATCAAAATGAAAAAATATTGCTTTTTCTCTATTTTCGTGATTTTAATGACACGGTTGGGATCATCTTTGTCAGCAGATTGTATGATACTTTGAATCAAAGTTCTAGTGCACTCATTGATGATTCTGTGGCGCATTTCAATCAAGGAAAAGAATTTGTAGTGCGTCATGTTGTAAGCCGCTCTAATCTAACTCACGTAAAAACGCAGGAATATTACCGAAAGAATTGATAATTTTCATCCGATTTTTTCATTTCAATATTGTCTTAGATCTGCAAACAGAGACGAATCCAGTCAAATCGAAAAAAACCATATGAAACACAGAATTTAATGATTTACCTTTTTACTGACTTTTATACAACCATGTGTCGGGTTGTGCAAGCATAATCTCCAGGAGTGTTTTTATCTCTCATGCTGATAATGAGGCAGTAAAACTGGAAGTTATTTTACACCAGGTATAATCCGTGAAAGATTAGCTTTGGCAAACACAAAATTTTGGTAGTGCAGAGGTCCACGTTATTACTTTTCCTGCCCCTTAAATGTTCCCTATATTTATGAAAAAAATCAGTGGATGGTTGAAAAATTTTCTGACTCGCGATATAAAGGCTCGTGTCGATTGGACGTTTACTTTGTTCACAAATAAATCTTGAACTTGGGACTTTTTGTGAGTTTTTTTTAAACGAAAACACCACTTTTCTTTCTTCTCTGGTTGTTTTATTTTCCATCCGATCTCAATTAAAGTTTACAAGGCGAGTCGGAGTACTCTTCCTCTACACACTGATTTTGTTTCAAAAATATTGGGATAAATTTAGGGGCAGGAAAAGTAATAACGTGGACCTCTGCATTTTCGGCTTTTAAGCTGGCTTGTGCAGGCTTAAGTGCCACAGATTTTTATGATTTCCATTATCTAATTGGATTAGAGAATAGACAGACTCCTAATATATTATATTTCATTTCATTTTAACCATTATTGACCATTTGAACCGTTTTTTTGTTCATTTTTACTTTTGGATTATTTTGTGGGTCCTTATATAATTAAAGCAAGAGAAAATATATCGATATAAATGCTCATTGCACCTTTGCTAATTTTTTACTAAAATGGCCAATGGATCTTCCATTCTTCATTATATTTTTTTCTCAGACACAGAAAATAAAATATGGCTTGCCAAAAAATGTATACTCTATTTGGGGTAAATTGAAGATTCCCATCACTGTTCTCAATGAAGACTCTGTGAAAACTTATTTACCCTGTGTTCATTTTGCCGGGGTTGATGCTACTGCTTGAAAAGATAACAATTCTGTTTAAACTTCGATAAAATTTATCATATCTTTTTTGAGATAAATAGATCAGTATACATTATGAATATGAATATAAATACTTGGATATATTTAAATATGCACATGCCTGAACATACTTTCTATATCTTTTTTATCAATAATTTTACTTTTTTAATGTAATATGCTACAGCCTGTATATTTTATCAGAATTAACTTTTACCTCATAAGACAATTCTTTTCTGAGTAACGAAAAATGTATGGTACCAATGTTCATTGCTGCTTTTTTTAAATACGAAAATATACAAGCCAAAAATTTCCGGTTAGTAATTAAAATTTCAAACTTGGATTGCTGGTCGGATAGATTCAAGTTACCTAGAATAGAAACAACTATTTCCTTGTACGACAATAATTGTTTTTTACGAATTGCACATTCGATAACGTAATAATTTCATTTCGTTTCAGTAGATTTATTTTAAATTGTTTCTTTTTGCAGTCATCTTAGTCCTGAATATCAATTTCATATCATATTTGTATACCAAAGGCAGGGTAAGAAACCTTTTGAAAAAATACAAAATAATAGGTACGCTAGAAATTTTCTAGTCATCAGAAGGTGCGCTTTTTGCTTTCATGTCGTGTGTTTTGATATGCGTCAAGAAAGCCTTTAAGCATTTAAACCGCACCTCACAATGCTGACAGTTAAAAAATCCACCTCTAGAGATAGCTCCACATCCATCGTGCAACAGCAAGTGACCCTTAAACTGGCGCATGTCGAAGAATTTATCATGACACAAGACACACTGATAGCAAGACATCCCTGCAACCCGATGTACTTTCATTTCGTCAGACTCTTTTGTCCCAACATTGGTCGCTTCAGCACGTAAATGCATATCCTGATGTTGATCAAACAGAGTCATACTTGGCAATTGCAGCTTGCAGCGGTTACAATTCCACACTGCATCTTCCTTCTTGACTTTCTTTAATGGTACATTTCGGGTTGTTTGGGTTCTTGTTTGTTGTGTCCGAGTTTGTTCAACCTTGACGGCTGGAACACCCTCTTTTTCGGGAACACCCGATTTGTCTGGCACTCCGCTTTCATTGCGAGGGATATTTGAATTTGCATCCAGATTTTCCTTCCGCTTGTGCCACGCTGCATGCAGAGCTAAACCCTTAGAAGTTCCAAAACATCTATCACATTTCCAACAGTTGAATACTTCACGTTTAGGATCCAACCTGTCTGCCTGATCAAGATATCTTTGAATTGTAGCTTTCATATCCGACTCGTTTCTGCCAGGCACGATATTTCTTCTGCTTTCACCACTGCCACCTGGGAATTGATTGCGAATTCTATTTTCACATTCTTGATCCATTCTTACATTCTCTTCCTTAATGTGTATGATAGGCGAACGGGACCGATCTCGTCTAATCAACAAATGTCCGTGCATCCTTCCTTTATGAATATTGAGACCTTTTTCGGTTTTGAATGTTGATGTGCAATATTCACAATGAGCCAAAGTTGATGCAAAGCTAAGGGGAGATCGGAGGGATGAGTCTTGAAGGTTTTTAATGTGGGTAAATATATCACTATATTTACCGAAATTATTACCAACTCCGCGTTTGATTTTTTGACGTATTTCGTCATTGTGAAAAGTAAAAAAATGTTCCAGCAAAGATCCAGTAGAGATGAAACTGAATTCACAAAAATAGCAATTTAATACTTTCAATTTAATGTCTATTTTTTCATTCTCGTCAGTCCTCAATGATGCATTATTTGGCTCACTGTCTTCAGTCTTTAGTTTCAATGATCTCATTGGTTTAATAGTCTTGTGAGTGTCATTAATCTCCTTATTTTTGGGTTCACTTTTAATACTTACTGCCATATTATAAAACATTGGAGGAATATCACCTTTACTATGTGCATCGATGTGTAACTCCAAACTTTTAGGGTCGGTTAATAGATCAGGACAAACTGAACATGCAAAGTGTCCACTACCGTGAATTGAAAATGCATGCACCTTTAAACCGTGGGATATTTCAAAATTTTTCCCACAAAATCGGCATGTACCTCTATGCTCAAGCATATGCTGAGATATTTCGTTGTATGGAATGTTAACTTTCTTACAAAGCTTGCATCCCACGTAGCCTGGAGTATAACATTGACTCATTCCCCAGGATATGCCACGACATCTTTTTATATGTGCAGTAAAGAAAAAGTGATCAGTAAAACGTGAAGGGCAACTGGAACATTGCATAGCATCACGTATTTTTTTATGGAGGATTTCATGTTCTTTGAGCTCTTCTACTGTTCCAAAGGCATAATTACAAAAACCACACATGTGTGACTTATCAACAAACAGCAAATGCTTCAATAATTCAAATTTACTTGAACATATCTTATTGCATATCAGACAAATTATCCCTCTTGGGAGGGGCCGGTGGTCATCCTCTTCCTCCTCTACTTCAAAATATTTATTCTGATATTGATGCCGAGGTAAGCCATTATAATTTCTTCGATCACCTTCATTTTTAATCTTCAATCTTGCTCCAGAACAAGTGTTACTTCCTGCGGACATGTGTATTTCTTTCACATGCCTACACACAGAAGACCTGTCATCGAATACGCGCTCACATACCTTGCACTTCCAACACTTTAACACTAGCACGTCAGCCTCTTGAAGATCGTCCTCCATGTGGCACGATGCTCCCGAGTTGCCGTTGCTATCAGACGTCTGAACAATTTCCTCAGCTGCATAATTAATGTCTCGATCTTCGATCTGCCTCGGCAGAACCTCCCCGGGGATAAGGCTCCCATCCAAGATACTTTTCAACGCGATTTCCTATAACAAATTGTGAAGAAAGGAACTTATGTTATCAATAATACATCATGCTATAGCTTATTTTAATTATTTACCATCTAAAACAGATTTAAGAATTGCATCTCAATGTAAGCCATAGTATCAACATTTATTTTGGGTATCACCGTTTTCTCAAAGGCATGGCCGTAAAAAGGAGGGGAATATTAAAATGCATAGCATAAAAATAGTTTTAAGTAATCAGCCATATTATTCATTTGCTCTGCTTACCAATAAAGAATGTGCTGAAAATGCATTGTAAATGGCATCAATATCCGAATATAAAAAAATTTGAATTTTTTTCATTAATGTTATACTGATATTGCAAATACTACATGCTATTGCATTATATCTTCCATCAAAATACCACAAGCATGTATTTGATCACATAACTGGAAACTCCTGGAGATTATTTATTATCATTCAAAATCATTCAATATCCCAGTTATAGATTATACAAATAGTTTTTTATTAAGTAGGAAATAAATGAGTCTTAACTCTTAATATGTTTTTAATCAATTTGGAAAATGGCGATGGCAACCCCCTGGCCGTTTAATATAGCCCACAGGCCTGGAATATTAGCATGTAAAAATCCCATATGAAATAAAATACTTTTCAAATCACTATTTCGAAAATGAGCACAAGATCAAGCAAATTGTCTGCAATTTTTTACTCAGGAACAGGATAATATAAGTGTAAAAAATAGTTTGAAATATCTATGGGTTCAATAATGGCTTATTCCTTCACCAGTATAACGATGCGGCTAGCCAACAATCATCAACTCCAATTTCTTTTTATCAAATGCATAGAATTGCTTAAAATGGCATTTAAAATCCAAAAAAATAATTTGGGGCAGCCCCTCCCCACATCCAAATTTTTGTGATGAATATCTTCCTCATCTGGAGTTTTTTGATAGTACACTATGTGTATCCCTATATTTTCTGTTCCAATTTACTACAGCTATGCCAACACATAAGTAAACTATAAGTTATAAGAATGCAGTGGCAGGCTACTTCAATACAACTTAATTTTAAATCTGGCCTGTGACTTCAAAAGGTTGGAAACTTACGAATTCTATAGTGACTGGATTTGATGTGTTCCCGAATTCATCCCAATCATTATCAGTGGGCTCGCTCTTGATGAATATAAGCTGAAAGTCGAAAAGATTGTGTTAACATAATATAGTGCCGATGGTACCCATGCTGCCTAATAAACCTTCCTTTGTTCATTATTATATTAATCATTATATTTCTTGAATACAGATTTCAACAGATCATATAATTTAGATTCCAATTTGTAGAATTTATATATATATATATTCCTCACTATTTCTCACTGAATGCAAAGGAATTAAAAGATGCATAAGTGTCATTTTCAAGAAATTTCAAATACAACATTGAAAATCACTAATATTTTGTAACTATATGTTGACATTTTTAGATTTTTTGTCAAATTCTATGCAAATTTTGGCTCTAGAGTGAAGAACTTCATGTTGAAACACTGACGTAACTAATGTTGGTTCAAACCTAACTGCAACTACTGGTTGCATGCACACAAATAGAAGAAAATATCTGAAAAACAATTGCAATTAATGTCTAAAGACTCACGTCCTTTCCTAATCTAAGCATGTTACTTTTCAGAAAAACTATTTAACAGAATTTGATCCTTTCTACCAAAAATTCATTGCTTTGCAGTTATTATAAATGCTAATAAATGCTATTGTTTCGACTCTATATAAACGCAATTGACAGGAAGGGGAAAACCTCAATAATAGCCTAGGTGCTATTTCAGATGGCATAGCCACAGACCATACAGGCATATTACTCACCCTTCCATTCATCTTTGCTCGATTCCTTCCTCTTTTCCACAAACAGAGGAGATTCTTCTTTGCTTTGGATACAACGCCTTGAAATTTACTGAAATTTTTCAGTTCCAGAGAGCAATTACTGCAAAGTTTGTATGGTGATCTCATCACCCTTGGTTGAAGATTCTGGAAAGTGAAAACATAAAATGCAAAACATTTCAAAAATTATGCTCTAGGTAATATGGAAAGTCAGGAAGCTTTAATCTCCAAAGTCTTTGGATTAATTGATCCATCATAGCCTGTGAGCCTAATTGAGATACAACTGATGTGTATTTTAGAACCAGTGCCCATTTTAATTTATTTATATAATTTCCTATGGAAAATGTATGTAGGGGATTCGAACTCCAGTTTAATCTGTCACCACTCCCTGATTCCTGCTTCAACAAATCATCAAATCCACTAAAGAAAATATATCTTAATTAACCTCTTATAAAACTAATCATTTACTGCCCAAGAAGTTCCACTTCCACATTATTTTGACAACGTTTTACAACATCCGGTTCTTATATTATTTACGAAATATAGAATAATTTAAGCGACTGGAAAGTAAACGTCTATTAAGTAATTTTTTGTAAATTTTCTACATTGCAAAGTGTTCATAATTATTACTTCAATTTTTTACCATGAATGATTGCTTTAAAAAATCTACATTTGTCGATAGCCAGCGTCAGTGAGAAAATGACTAAATAATATGGGGAATGGGGAAATATGTTGTGGGGAAACTCTACTAGCGACTTAATGCCTTACCCTGGAATATTCAGTCATGTGAGCTGCTCCATCTTCGGGCGAGAGGAAGTCGTTATTTGGCGGCGGACGAGGCCATCTCGACATCGGTGATTGACAAACATAGCAGACATCTTCGGTCTCTTCTTCCGGAGGAACTTCTCGCTGAAGCCGAGGATCCAGTTCACGTTCGCCCTCGGTTCCACTGGCAGGCTCGACTATATCGTTGTTATCCATGCTGCCGGTCTCCTGCAGAAACTGCACGCGAAGAACACTGGTGTCAACCAAGGGTGTACGATCTCGACTGTTTTGCGATGTCTGAAGGCTGCTGCCATCCAGAGTGTTCCAAATCCACAGCTTTCCAGCCTGTCGTGCGACCCCGCCGAAACTAGCCGAGCGCAACTACCCCTCCTACCACGCCAACCTCTCCCCTTTCCCGCCACCCTCCACCCGGACTTCCATCTCCACCCCCTCGAGTCCTAAATGACTGTCAAGCACGGAGAAGGGATACGCAACAAGTACGTAGGTCAGGGATACGGATTCGGGATTACTTATTCAAGCCTACGCGCTGGTCGCGGTTTTCCAAAGAAATAATGGAGGTTTTAGTATTGTATCTTCTGATGCAATATATCCTAGTTTTGGTATGGAAGTATATAATAAGGATTTGGAATCGGTTGTTGGATAGAAAGCTATCGAAGACGACACCCTTCATTTAACATAAGATATGATTTATTCATTGATATTTATCATTTTTAATTATCTGTAACATGAATCTGAAAAGAAATTGTGCACCATTTATTTTAATTAAACCTAAATTGAACTCTAGAGTATCAGTCATAATAACTAGCTTGTAAGATAACGAATAAATATAAAATTCATTGGCGGTTAATCGATTCGAAAAAAATATATTGTAGTACGCTAAAATAAATGCAGCTACACAAGGTACAAGTTATACCTTAGTCAGTTAAGTTTTTAGGCAATTCATATTTTAAAACTATTATTTTAAAACTAAAATAAACGTTTAAGAATCATCTTTCCAGGTTGCATACATTGACAAAGTAGGCTTATAATATAATATATTATTACATCTCGATTTCTCTTAGTTTTACCAATAAAGTATTGTATCGTTAAACACTCGACACTATTTAAAGACACGTGAGAAAATATCATCGAGTATACCCACTGAAGAAGAAAATATGTACACCACCAAATTCGGTAAGCATTTTGTGTTAGCAATCGACAGCCGATCTAGAAAACTTCCTATGTATTGCATGGTGGGCACGTTCCCTTCTGGGATTGCTCCCTCACGTAATCTTGCACGTTGAATACCTCGTCATCTGGCTTGCCCATCTGCTTCGAGCGTAGCTCCCTGCAACATCACCGTCACCATCGTCAAAACCTCCACAACCAGTATCAACAATCAACACCCATTGTTGCTGCTGCTGCGGCCCTGTGATGCTTCTTTTAAATAGACAAAATCAAGTTTGCCATGTTTCAGGATCTTTTCGCGGAAGAAGTTCTAATCGAGGAGGATTTGGATTTATAAGAAGCGCAAGAATATTCACCTAGCGATTGCCATGAACGTAAGCTCTACGTTGAGTCCTGTCTTGGCCGAAGTTTCCATGAAAGTGACATTGTATTCGCGGGCCAAGCGCTCGCCATCTTCCCTTCTCACAAGTCTGTCCGAACCACAGTCAGCTTTGTTACCTGAAACGTGAGTCAGTAAAGTAATGAAAGCCACGGAAAACACTCACGCAATTATGCGTAGCACAAAATGACAAAATCGTTATTTGTCTGGATGCTTACCTAAAAGCATGATGACAACGTCATCTTGGGCGTATTCTTTTATCTCGCCTAGCCAAGCTCTGATGTTATCAAAGCTAGTTTTATTTGTTACGTCGTATAATAGGAGTAAAGCTGTAAAATATAAAGTAATAAACAGTTAAGATCTTATACTTGAAGTGAAATGAAGAGCGTAAAGTTAGTTAAAGAACGAAGATATAGGATGTGTTACCATGCGCGTCTCTGTAGTAAGCATGCGTTACGCTCCTGAATCTCTCCTGTCCAGCAGTGTCCCAAATCTGAAGTTTTATTTTAGATTCGTCCACGTTAACGACTTTGTTCTGAAAATTTTCAAGTGTTTCAATTAACTGCAACATATTTTATAGTATAAAGGCACAGTACATGCTGGTAAATCTTTCACTGACGCTCCGAGCATGCGATTCTACAATGCATGCCATGCTTTACGTACATGGAAATAGAATACTGAGATCTGAGTAGAATGCCATTTGTATTAGATACTTATTTTTGGACGAAAAGGAAACGCAGTAAATTGAAGGTAGTGGTTATATCAATCTCGATGAAGAAAGAAAGCTCCGGCAGGTATAGGTAACATTTATAGAGTCCACTTAATTCACACACAAACACTTTCTCATCTGCACTTCTCACCCTAAAGTCGATGCCAACCGTCGAAATAAAGTTTCCGGAAAGAAAAAGTCCGTCCCTGAATCTAACGAGAAGACACGTCTTGCCGACTCCAGAATCGCCAAGGAGCATCACCTGCAAAATGCACCCACATGCGAAGAGGTCCGAACAATCGTCAGCCATCATCATCATCATCATCGCCAGCCAGCCTGTGGGAGGTTCTTGTCCATTACTTTTCCGAAGTAATCATCGGAATGTGGAGTGCTTAAAATTTAACTATTTATGCTAAAGCACTGAATTTGTTAATTCAGATTTGGAAGATAGACGCTGTGCTAACTTCAAGTCCATTTTCACGTGAATTTTTGCAACGAGTTAGATCAGTAAGCCAAAAATATATTTCGTCCAAAAAGATATTCGCTAAAAAACGTATTTGCCAAATGCAAAATTTGTTATTATAAGGACTTGTATAAAACAGCATCATGTGAGATGATAACATGGGTGTGTAAGAGAGAACAAGTATCACAGCTTGATGTCTGGATGGCTAATATGCGTTGCAAATCTGCACCCTAATTGCTTAGCGGAAGTGCAATCAACACGCCACGTGCATCGATCGATTCCCGGGAGCATATCTCATTAAAGTCTAGTCGGGATTTATAATTGAGTCCTGTAATTGGATCGCAGCACCTCGTCCCCCCACCCAGTCTGTTTTTCCATCCCAACATTAATTCTGGCTTTGCACGGCACGATAGGATATTATTGTTTGCTGCTGTGGTGGTGGTTATATCTGACCTTGCATACAATATCAACGACTTCGACTTTGCGATCGGTCGGCTTTGCTATTTTTCCGTTGTTAGCCGATGATTTCGTCGCGGTGGTGGCTGACAGGCGTCGCGACGCGGCGTCGGCGTCGGCGTCGGCGTCGGCGTCGGCGTCGTCGATCGCAACGTTGGACAGCCGAGTGTTCCACTGATTCGAACGACTCACAACTATTCGTCGCACGTCTTGATGTGCGTGCTCTTCCATGGTCCTGGACAATAATTGCCACTTGCAACTCCAGACAGTTTCAATTACGATCAAGGGGATCAAAAGTATTTATTATATATATTATATACCTTTATATTTCTTATTATGGGAGGCGAAAGCAATATTTATTTTTAAAAATTTAGGAAGCCATAGCAATAGATTTATGAAATGGTAAAATGATAGTTTTTTCAAGTGCTTAAGAGTCTACATAGGTTGTAATCCGATACGATAATGGATATCATAATAGTCTGTGGCAGTAATCATAAGAAGCCACGGATTAAAAACGCTGGCACAAATCTGCGACTCTTGCATAACCAAGATTAATAATCAAAATGAAAAAAATATGCGTTTTCTCGATTTTCGTGATTTTAATGACACGGTTGGGTTCATCTTTGTCAGCAGATTGTATGATACTTTGAATCAAAGTTCTACTGCACTTATTGATGATTCTGTGGCGCATTTAAAACAAGGAAAAGAATTTGTATGTGCGTCATGTTTTAAGCCGCTCTAATCTTACTCACGTAAAAACGAATGAATATTACCGAAAAAATCGATAATTTTCATCCGATTTTTTCATTTCAACATTGCTTTAGATCTGCAAACACAGACGAATCCAGTCATATCGAAAAAACCATATGAAACACGGAATTTTATGATTTACCTTTTTACTGACTTTTATATAACCATGTGTCGGGTTGTGCAAGCATAATCTCCAAGAGTATTTTTATCGCTCATGCTGATAATGAGGCAGTAAAACTGGAAGTTATTTTTCCTAATCCGTGAAAGATTAGCTTTCTCACACGGAAAATTTTGGTAGTGCAGAGGTCCACGTGGTTACTTTTCCCTGCCCCTAAAATGTTCCCTACATTTATGAAAAAAAATCAGTGGATAGTTGAAAAAATTTCTGACCCGCGATGTAAAGGCTCGTGTCGATCGGACGTTTACTTAGTTCACAAATAAATCTTGAATTTGGGACTTTTTGTGGGGTTTTTTTAAGCAAAAACACCACTTTTCTTTCTTCTCTGGTTGTTTTATTTTCCATCCGATCTCAATTTAAGTTTACACGGCGGGTCGGAGTACTCTTCCTCTACACACTGATTTTTTTTCAAAAATATTGGGATCAAATTTAGGGGCAGGAAAAGTAATGGCGTGGACCTCTACATTTTCGGCTTTTAAGCTGCCTTTAGCTGGCTCTTAAAAAGACGCAAGCAGATTTTATACTGTAAGTTCGGGCAGGCTTTCTTGATTTCAGATTTCAACAAAAATGTTCGTTCAAACGCGTTTCTTTCAAATGTCATACGTTGATCAGAATTAGTTATCCGCGGAAAGATTTTCAGATAATTTCTTAAATTTTATTTTGTCTTTGTTGTTCCCTGTCCCACGTTTAAAGGTAATACCAGGAATTTTCTTTTTTCCACTCCCCATCTTCCTCCAATGCCTTCGTACCGCCTTTCGCAAGGAGATATCAATAATCATTCAACCGTGAGCATCGGTAAAGCTTCGAAAAAAACTATGCGGCTCCAAATATATTGCGCCCTGTAAGTTTAATTTTTATTTGATTATTTGATTTAATATATAATACAAATATTTATTGTTCCAATCAATGTGGCTGATGACAGTGCTCCAATTTGCCCCAATGGACTTCCCATTCACGATTCAATTCAATAGCATCACCTCATCCGAAGCTATTCACTATACAACTATATAGGAATTTCCAATTAGCAGCGTTTGAAACCCAATATTGCTGAGGTCACACAGCAAATGCGCACGAGTGCGACGTTACATCTAGTGTGAAGGAGCATCTACTTCCATGGACTGCAACCGCGTGCACATTGATTTGCAGCGTGCTCCGACGTTCAGATAATCAGCCGATGCGAATTGAAACCTGCCAAGTTCTGTGGACTGTAATAGCACCGCAACGATGGTAGGCAATTTATTTGCTACAATAGACTATAATATTATGAAAACGAGGTTCCACGAATCGTGAATATTCTGAGATTCTCGCAAAGTAATGTTATTTTATTTTGTGTTTCCGATACAAAAAGATAGCCGTCCCGTATTGGATGAGTGAAGCCGTGCGGATTGGAAGCCATGGCATCGCGTGGAAAACATTTTCCAATTTTTATGAAGCGACCGAGAATTATTTCCGATCGACAGCGGAAAAAAAATAAACGTGAAAACTCATTTCCCGGCAGGTAATTGCCACGACGAACGACAGTGAAGTTCAAACGGAAAACTTCCCCGGAGCAATAGTTAAAAAAGCGGAGAAATCATTTCCGAAGAGCGCATGCATTTTTTTATTATGTTTCCATATATTTCTTTTCTTTTACTACCTATATATTTTTATTCATTTAGTTGAACTGATGCGTTCGACAGTAAATAAAGTTAAATAACCTATGGCTTCTATACATCCCACACTAATTGGAAATCGAGGCGATAAAAATGTGAACATTTCTCTCGCTTCGATTCCGCGGAAATTCAGAGGTAAAACATTTTCCAGACATTTCTCAACATTTCGCATCGAATTTCGCTATACAGAGCTTGCTATAACGTTTGTTTGCTTTTTTCCCCTCGAATGATGTAGAATTTCGCTTCACTCTATAATAGGCGCTGAAATTGCCGAACCGAAAGTAATTTTTGCACCGGCCAAACGTAGCGACAACATCAGTCGCAGCTTCATGCATCACAGGTGAGCGAGTTCCGCTCGGAAACATCCCTATTCCCTACCCCTACGCCGCCACCCTCCCAATTAGCAGCAGCAGCAGCAGCAGCAGCATCAGCAGCAACGCTATACAACAAATTCGCACCTGCAAACTGGGACTGATTTTGATTTTGAATTATGTACGAATTCATCGTAGACAAAGAGATTTGGTTTTGTACACACAGCTTTTCTGTTAAACCCGATTATTTCATGGTGACTTGGGAAAGAACACAACAAGCGAATTATAATTCGCACCAAAGAGCACTAGCAGAAAGGGAACAAAGCTATTTTGCTATAAGACGCCCTCGTCGTTAGAGATATCGGTGTTGAGGGGCAGATTATAATCTATTCTGATAGCACTCATTCGCTCTCTCTCCCTCTCATACTCCATCCCCCTCTAACACTCTCTGTCTCTCTTTTCCTTACTAAAACCAGTATTTTTTTTCCGGTGGATGCCTGATTTTTCTCTGAGGATTCTGTCATCATATTGTTTGCATGTTTAATATTTTAGCGTGAACAAATAAGGGAAGAAATGGGTAGGTTTAACATGAAAATCAAAAGAATTTCATAAGAGGAAAGCTTTAGGACCCGATTTGAGGGAGGGGATCGTGATGTAGGGGGGGGGGGGGGGGAGTATGGTGAGGGAGGCGAGGGGGAGGGCTTATTAGCGAATAGCGAAATCGCGACTAATTGATATTGCAACAGATGGCTGCTGCTCGGAGATAATGTCTGGCAATTTAAGACGTTATTTCGGTGTAGCACAATAATACCTTCTCTTACCGACAAAGTGCAGGGTGGCTTAGCGAATAACACGATTTAGTCGCCCGATTGGTATTGCAATAAAAATCACATTATACATGTCTTGATTTATGCGTCAAGATTTTATGGTACCATGATTCTGTTTGTCGACGGAGGATTCAAAACTCAACGAAATACTAATAGTTCCAAGAAAAACGTCTAAATTAGTATTATAAAGTATACTAAAAAGGATTTTCATTTCCACATGATATACAAAAATATTGTTTTGTAAAAGTTTGTTTGTTTAAGAAATTATGTTAATTTTTTGGATAGAAAATTGAAATAGAGTAAATTTGCTATTATTAATAGCATGGAAATATAAATAGTTGGAATTACATATATTTATTTGTCATTTAGACTTGAAATCCCGAAAACCCCGAAGCGTCAATAATACTTATCCTAACAGTCATAGACTTACCAAATTGATAACACAAAAACTTGTGATAATAACACATACACCATGTATAATATACCTATCCCCGACGGATATGATATCGTGAATTGCAAAGGATGTGGCGCTTTTTAAATTAACACGATTATTTCCGGTATAGAGTTGCCAGTGGCTGGAACTCGAGCGCACCGGCCACGCTAGTTAATCTAATTCGCTATGGTGATCAGTATCATCGATGCCCTGCAGTACACTCTCATGATGCCTCGATTAAACTCGATCGCTCCCGAGTTCAGCAAGACCGAACGTCATTGCCAGCAATCCAATTTCCTCTATCGAACAATTCTGTCAAATGCACCCTGCCTCGACTACGTAGATCGAACTTCCATCGTAATTACCCACGTCCCCGTAAGCACTTCGCGAGCATCAATTGAATGACCGGTCAGTCATGGTAGCAACCCCCTCGTGTTGTTAATTACCAATTTATGATAAAATCTGCAGACCTGATCATCAAGTGCCAATATATAGAAGTTTTCGCTATAATTATACTATTTGAGTAGATTGTCGCTAATCAACTCTACCCGTGGAACGAACTATACCTGCAGGTGGTAATTACTGCGTGTGACGTGTATCTGATATTGTAGACGTAATATTAATTAATTTGCACAGGCTTTCATCGCTGTACGTCCTGTCGTCGATCTATATAGTTGAATCAGGAGACGTGGACAGAAACAGATACGCAATGCAAATGTGTAAAAGCTTAAAGTAGGGGTATGAGTAACATTTGAGATCTTTCTCTGAAAAGGTGGAAACACTCTAAAATATTTGCGGAAAGACCGAAAAATTGCGGGTGGCCAATTTACATGCTGGCAAAGTGGTCAGTATAACGTACAAATACAGTACACTACAACGTGTATATGCAGGAAGCCCCAAAATCTGAAGACAAATGCGATTTAAGGTGATTCTTATGATTTCACGGATTTCAACTAACCTGTCCATGAAACAAGCGGGCAATTCAGCACTGTGTTTACCGAACATGTTGCGAGCTATGACTCGGTTCGGATAACAAAGTGTAAATTCAAATTCCCATGCCAAAGGCAAGTAAGCGTACAAGGTGAATTTCATTGGCCAGAGATAAAAAATCCCGTGAGGTTAACGCCTCCCTAACGGAATATTCATCGATTTTCTTGTATCTAAACAACAAGTGCATTAAGATTAACCTCTCTACGCGTTTCACTTGTTTTGCGATTATATAATTGTAATTGTCATTTTACTCATTTTTTCTCCCTCCAACTCTGAATGAGTGAATACCATTCTTAATTGGTCGTTTCGCGGTTGTTAGTACCTTTGCAGATAGTCGTTTAAATGACTATACTTGACAATCTGCAGAACATCATAATTGACTTCACCGAGTCAATTCAATTTTCTCAATCAGAGCCACTCTGATTATGAGCATCAAATCCAAACTACCTGAAAATTATTCGAGAATCATCTTCTTACCTTAAAACTAGTTGATTAAAAGATGAACAGAGTACAATTGGTGCGCTCTGCGATCGCCGCCCAATGCACAGGACGCCGTCAGTCGATGATGTCAATGATCAGGTATACTGTGCACATTTCGAACAGAGTCGAATGTTATGCAATGTGATTGAATGTGTTCGAAGCGAAGTCAGCTGGAGCGGGCGAGTGGTCTCCCTCGCAGCCGAGTCGAGCGCAGAGTGAACGATTCCCGAACCGGTTCCCGATAGTCAAGTCGCGGTCCGCCGTCGCTCGAACAGCTCGTAGCCATGGCAACAGGCATCACCAGTCGGGAATACTTGCCATAGGTTGTTGGTCACAATCCCAGTTCTCGATCCCTCCTCCCATTTCGAGCAACAAACCTCTCCCGCACTCCGTGGCGGTACGATTCCGGGAATCGGCGCACCCACTCTCGCCCTTCTGCCTGGCGTCCTCTCACCCTCTCGCCCTGGCTGCCACGCGTCCTCCAACCCCTCTCTCCCGTCGCTTCCCCGATGCTCTCCCGTTCCTCTTCCCGTTCCTCTTCCCGTTGCCCGTCGAACCTGTCCCTATGCTGTTGCTCTTCCGTCGCAACTGCGCACTAACGAACGTCGCATATAATATCTCCATAGAAACCGGCGCTATCGTGGCGGTGGGGTGATGGTGAGGGGGTGAGGGGGAGATGGGGGGTAGAGCGGGATGGTGACGGAGGATTGTCATCTTGACAAGAGACAGGCTTTCGCGATAATCATCTCGCTCGTGGCTATAGATAATATGGTGACGAATAGTTGACGCTATGGGTAAAAATCATGGTGATGGGAATGCAAAATGCAAAATGCAAAATGCAAAATGCAAAGTGGAAAATGCAAATAAATTAATGATTTCCGGGGTCTTTGGGCTTTTTGGAACTTTGTAGCTCTCTTAAGATAGTTTTTTTTTCATTATCTGTAATCTAAATACCTACTCTGAAACGTCAGGAAGGGATGGGGTTACAGTTTCAAATCGATTGGGATCTTGTTTAAGAGTGTGAAGTGCAGACGAACGTACAACAAATAGAGACGAATCTATCAGAAGTCACTTGAAAGAAGCCCGATTCGTTTACTCTAGGGGTAGGGGGTGGGCTGGAGGGAAAAATCTATCTCCTTGATAAAAATGCTGAAAATTTGCATTCAACATCTGGAAAGATTTGTTTTTTGCCCCTTATCTTTTTTTGGAAAATATTGGTTTGATGCTGTAAATCCTGCCATTTCCCCCCGAATCACGTATATATATTGGCATATTCGTAGACAAATTGCACTACCTAACAAGCCCTATAGCGTTCATTATAATTTTTTTCACTATATGTTTCTTGCTATTTATTATTAACTCTCATGTAGGCGCGCCGACGACGGCAAATGATTCCGCCTCGATGCCCAATTTGTAGGACGCCGTCGCTAACAGACAATCATGCTCTTATAAATATCTTTCACTGGGAGACATTTCTTAGAAATGAGGAAATCAATAAACGGTGTAGGCTGAAACATTTTTAGAAGTCCGAATTGATGCTGCTGAAGGCAGTCTTTGTGTGAGTACTGACGCAAAAATTGCCGACAACACATACGTTTTGGTGTGCAGAATGAAATATGTATTTATACGTTCATATATTTCACATATATATATATTTATTAATTTTGCGTTTCTAGGAGTGATAAAAAAACGACAAGAAATAAAACACACCGAATGATAATAATTATACAGCGCTTTCTATAGCTTATATATAGCGCAGAATGAAAGGAATGGTTTTCCAGAAAGCAAACGATTTCCTGTTGCAGGGTTGACTTTCCGGGATCAAAGAGGTACGGCCGGTATGTGGTTTGCGTGGTATCTACCAGCGCTCAGCTTCGAGTAGATTGCATTCCGGGTCAAGTGCTCTGCTCTCCGCCCTCCACCAGCATCCCCATGTACCCTGCCAGGGTACAGGGTGGCACTGACGGGGCTCGAACAGGGGTGTTATATACACGAGAACTCGAGCGCGATATTTTAATGTGCTGTCAAATGTCCTCTCCTGCAGAGATTAGCTAATTGGTAATGTATTAAAAAGTTCTGATACACACTACCCATGTCCCTCCGGCGAATATTCCAAATGGCATTCTCTATAATCTTTACTTTGTTAAGAGGATTATAAGATTATACACATTTCCTTTCCGATATTTCGTTTCTAATAGTACATATTGTGTTTCATGCCATATATTCGCTGATTATTTCGGTTCCCAATAAAAATGACATATTCACAAGTGTACACTTGTTGGGAATCAGTGTAATCGTTCTTCCAATGTTGACCCTAAAAGTGAACTGTAATGTTAGCCCCCCCTCATATTGTAACTTATCGCGTTTTATCTTTGATTTGATGTGTACTCTATCAAAAATATATGCAGGAAATTGATGGAATAATGGAGTGAATAAGTTACAAGCATGTCAATGGAACTTTTGATAATGAGCTAGAAATAAGTAAAAAAAACAAACTAAAAAGACCCAAAAGATTTGGTTTTTTAAGAAAAAAACTTGAAGAGGATATTATATCTGAAAATTTTCCTTAAATTTTCTTCATTCTGTAAGCCTGGTATACCTATGCCCACAGAAAAACATAATAACCGGAATTCCACAAATTTTGTGTTTTAAAATCAATTTGAGGCTGAATTGCGTCAAAACAACGGGAATTAAAAGTTATCTTCCCAAATTTCATACAATTTTGCAAGTCGTGTTGCCTAAACGAAGGTCTAATATACACAGTCACGAAAACTAAAACGCTTGTGTTAGCCATCTAAACCAAACCACGTTATAGAAACTCGTTCGAACGCGTGGTTTGACCCTCCCTGAACGTCCAGCGGGGAATCAAATTATGAGCACCGTCCTGGCCCAGGGAAGGGACAACCGCTCTAACTTAATTTTCCTCGATGCTAACACCCCCCTCTAACTACCCCATCAGGCATCATGTCACTCTTTGCTAATGTAATGTCACGGTAAAGCTGCGACGCTCCAGACCGACTGAAAGCTTGCTGCAGACATGACCTGACATAATTTCATCACCCTGGAGCAGAGATAGAGCTCCACCCTAGGCAGCCTACTCTTTACGTTGAAGTCCTCCAGAGCCCTCCAGATTTCAACGCTTTTAATTGAAATTACAATAGGGAAAACTCGTTCGATTTTGGTGCCTATGCTGTCCGTAGCGGATGCCGCTAAAACGTACACCCTCTCAATCACATACTTTCTAAAACAAACTTTCTGCACCATGTTTTTTTTATCAATCTTGAGGAGCAAACACGAGATACGATCAACGCTGCGATGGGTTCTAAGTGATCTGAATAAATTATGTCGTATTTCTATTTTCTTGGAATTTTGAGGAAATAAGAAATTCACGAGAACATCATTAGTGGAGGAGAGATTCATACTCTTCTTCCCTACCCACCCACTAACAGAGTTATCTACACACCCCATTTTACCCCTACAATTCCAGCAGCTTCCAACGCGGAGTGGCCGACCATGGTCTCGAGTTCAGACCTTTCATTAAATTATCTAGTTCAGTGCATTTACATGCATTAACTCTCCCTGTAATTCAATTAATTACCTGTTTGACATTATGCAGCGCTAAATGCAATATATATCTGCATTCTCTTCTAATGCATGCTTGACCCAAAGTTTAATTCCATCCGTATACGTCGTGGCGAAGCGTTCAGACTGCAAGAATCCAGGCTTCATTCCAGTCGGACAGACGAAATTCCGTATGAAAAATACTGAATGCAATATACCTGCATTCTAAGCGTGCATGACCCTAAGTTTTATTCGACCAGTATAAAATCGTGTTCAAGCGTTCTGACTTCAAGAATTCAGGCTTCAGATCAGTCAAACATGGACAAAATTCCGTATGAATTCGACTGTTATTTTATTTTCTTCGAGTATTTTCCGTTTGGACTTGGTTATAATATACCAATTACAGTCATATACCTATATTAAAAGTTTTTTTTTTTTTTTCTCTCTTTCGTTCACCTCTCCGATATCATATCGTATTGAATTTGAATTCAAACGTCGTTTGATTCTAAAAGCATGGAATCAATTGTTAGATATAGTGCGTAATTCAAAAAAAATTCCCAATTGAAAATATATATCGTTGTATTTGCATATGGCATTAGTTCAAAACTTTCAACTATATTGCATCAAATGTCAGGATAAAATATTATTTGCACATCTGAAAATTCTCCGTATACAAAACACAAAAACACCGCGAGTTCAATAAAACAAATAAAAGCAAACATATGTCACAAAATGACGGGATCAAAGGATTAATAAATTAGCGCCCTCAGGCGAGGATCGCATTGGACAAATCTGCGTAGTGCTTTCCGATCGATTGCCAATTAAAAGTCGGTGCTTTCGTGATTGGCCGCCGTCGCGGTGATGACGGACTCTGTGGAAAAGCACCCGACTCTCTGTTACCCAGCGCCCGGGAAATTCCCGGGGGCCAGCCATTTCCCTGAACTGAATGCACTCCGCTTGCATATGGCTGCCCTCCCCCTATCCTCTCTACTGCACTGCTGCTTGCACCACCCTTCAGCTGCATCCGCTTCTGTGTGCGCTCGGATGCACGCTGCCAGCTATGCGGGTTTCTACCCCGTATATACCTTTGTCCGGGTGAAAAACATTTCATTTGAAGAAATGTTACAGCGTCTGCACTTAGCAGTGATGATTTGTACTAGATGCGCGTTAAGAAATGTTGGAATGAATGGCATGAGACTCTCATTTCGCATTCATCATATTGCATTGCTTGTTTATAGATGTGATGGTTGAGAAACAAGAAACAAGAAGGTTTACCTAGACATATATTGATGTGACATTTGATGTGCGCTTTAAATATTTCTACCATTCAATATCGAAAATATTCATGAGCTTTCTTTAAATCATAATAATGATGATATTAAAAAGCAAAATAGAAAAACTTCGTTGAGAATAGAAGCACTAGACATAAAACATTGAATTTTTTACACACGTGTCATTGCATGAGGGTTAACAGGTCTGGAAAGTTTAGTCAAATTAAATAAAACAGTGTGGACTCTCGAGTGAGAAGCGTGTTTTGAAAAATCTGAAACTTTTAGTACCGTATAAACCCCCAATTTAAACACTGATGTTTGAAAATTTCATCAAAATCGGTTTAGTCATTTACCTAACTAAGCGTGAACAGGCTACTTCACAAAAAACACGATGTTTTTGCATGAAAAGTAATTTAATATCTCACTCACATCGCTCGCTACATATACCAACAAAAACAAACAACAAAGCAAACGTAATCCAATATCTGGGTTCAAATTGCAATCAAATAAACATAGTTTGAAATGAACATGATACCTTCCTAACTTTATCTCTGGATAAATAAATATCTAGCGAATCTGATAAATAAACAATTATTTGTAAAGTTCTTGTTCATCAAAGTTACTCTGAACCCCACGCCTCCCCTGTCTATACCAAAAGCGCCCCGTCTAGACATGCGATTACAGTAGCTCTGCATTGTCTAGTTCTTCCCTGTCTCGATCAACCCTCAAACATTGTGTATTGCATTTTTATTAAAATCTCCTGTAGGCCTATATTACTATTGACTATTGGCCATTGTTATTTGACTTTGGCAAGGTAAATATGTTGACATGCACCAGTCATCACGAACATTGTCCCTGTGCACCCAATACGGATGAAAGTCCGAATCAGACCTATTCAAACAGCTATGCCTCAACAGTCCTCTAAATAATATAACATCTATTATGTTATATTAAAATAAAAACGTAGGCTATGCAAATTTCACTGTTGTTTACACTGGTTTCTATTTTTATAAGTCACCTGTGGTGTGGTCAATGGGTTTTTAAAACTTATAGATAGTTCTGAGCGTTGGTTTTTTACCATGTTGTTGCGTTCTTTGTCATATCTGAGGTTGAAATTTGAATTTTTGCTGTAGCGATCTCTGGTGCGATCTGAGCGAATTTTAGGTTGTTATAATTTTAAAATATATAATATATTGTGTATTCGATTTATTTGATTTAAATCATAAAATTGGCAAAAAGGGATTTTTTTTGTAATGTGATCACCTTTTCCAAGTTTTCCAAGTTTGGAGTTTTTTCAAAATTTTCAAGTTTTATTCCTACAGTAACGACCCTTGGTAACGACCAACCACGGCAGTGAAATTCAATATGTTCTGTGAGTTATCTCTCAAACTCAGGGTTGAAAATAATTGGTTAAAATGGTCCTAAAGGAATATCGTATGCTTCTTATCGGCTAAGCAAAAAATTAAAATATGAAGTGCAAATACATTTATATTTCCAGTTATCGCACTTACAAACCAAAAGGGTTTTTTATTTTCCATCTCGAAACAGTCCTTCAAACAGAAATGTTTCAGTAATCACGTGTGTTACTTTTATACATGCTTGAATTATAATGGAAGTAGACATAAGTTCTATCTTCATACTCTGTATTGAAATGAGTATTTCTTTCGTATTTCGTTCAGATACCAATAGC
Organism: Nemurella pictetii; assembly: GCA_921293315.2. Classification (NCBI taxonomy): domain Eukaryota; kingdom Metazoa; phylum Arthropoda; class Insecta; order Plecoptera; family Nemouridae; genus Nemurella; species Nemurella pictetii. The sequence goes on from OV121115.1 coordinate 25,796,486, forward strand.
CGATTTGTTGCGTTATTGATGCTCTGATAATATCAAAGTAAGAAGAAATCTAATTACTCTATGATAATATTATTATTATATTTCGATCACCCTTTTAACGCTTTCGCAGAGCCAGAGATACATATTTGGAGAGCGAATATTGTTCTGATGCGCAATCTAGATAATATCCTTCGTTCATTTTCCTAATGGAAAATCGGTTCATCACGGTAAAACGTCAAACCAGCAAGCGATGGAAGAGTGCGGGGACGGGGTTCACAGCAGGAAATATGTGCGACCAAACTGGAACATGTACCCGTGGATCTGTCGTCGTCCAGGCTTACATGAGATCCCTGCTTCGCTAGGTGGAGAAGCGACCTGAGGACAGGGGTGAAGCGACTCGTTTGCGAACGAGTACCACAACACTAATGCAAGATTATATTCAACTCCGCGTGACAGAAACCCGGCTAGGCTTCTAATCCCTCTGCTCGAACTTCTCAGTAAAGAGAGGGAATGGTGGAAAATCGGATTCTTTGATGAAAGCTCAAATCAGTAGGCAGTAAACGATGGCTATACCGACCCGGGTATTCGGTCGCATCTTCTTACTTCGCTCCCCGTTCCCCATCTATATATAAAATAATTTTTCGAAATTTCTGCCCGAGGGTTCATTTCAGGTTTGTATCGAGGTCTCTTCACTAAGACTCTAACAGATTCTGCGGTCCTCCGCGATCATTATCCTAGATTACAGGGGCGTATGGTTGAGCATTTGCCGAGACCGCGGTCTTCCAGAATATTATGGTTTTACAAAGAGAGAATTGGAGGAAACGGCGCAAGGCACAATACAATATTTTTCCATGCCATTTTCGTGCTATCCATAAAGCGTTTTCCAACTAATGGCCCTACACCTACACAAAATTTTCCATATTTTGCCGTATTTTTATAAATGTAGATAAATTGCGTCTCTACAACTTTTTGATAATAAATAAATAAATAGTAGCTAATAGCGACAAGATATACGTCAATGTTGGGAAAGTTCGCTTAAAAACTGAAGTTTCGAAAGTTCAGTTAAAGAGTTTCGAATGTGAACTTTTGAAAGTTAAACCAGTTGAGTTGAAAAATATCACGCGTTTCTGACAGTCCGCATGTCAAAAGACATTTTTTTTTCAAAATTTCCGATGGGGAATTGATTAAATTTGGCCAATTGATAAAAAATGGTCGTGATTCTTCTAATATTAAACGTGCACAGAAAAATAATTGTATGCGTAATAACGCATACAATTAGTATTGCGTAGAAATAAATAACGCAACAGTTTTTTTTTCTTCGGCCCAACAAGAAGCAGAAGCCAGAAGGCCAATTTGCCGATCAGCTCATTTTCGCCAAAAATCCAGCCAGATTGGGTTCTTCTTCTTTATCTAGGCCTAAATTAATAATCTTTATCGTAGGTACACAATACTAGGCGATGCGAACACTCGTATAATCGTGTTGTGGATGTGCGTAATATTTACGCTCACCCACAACACGATTATATTGTGTGTGCGCATCGCCTAGAGGCTTTTGTGATCAATTTAAAATGTTCGGCGTTAATTTAGAAGCTTTCTTGAGGGCGTTCGTTGCCTGGAAATATCATGATTTAGTTATCGTGAAATTCTTCGATTATTTTGAAACGAAAAATTGATTAAAAGAAAAACTGTTTTGCTTCAAAATCGCACAGTATCTTCTTTTTAAGATTTTTAACGCACACAGTAAAATTTGTCAACATCAGTTGAAGATAAAGTTGATTAAGTAGCAAAAACCTGCAAAAACGCTTAAAAAGCGCCATAAAAGCGCCAGTTTTTTTTTTTTAAGTGCCAAACGGAAAACAATTTTTTTTCACACAAGCATTGAATCACTAGGATCAAAATATCTAGAATGTTGCGTCAAATTATATTCAGATTCTTGGCCTCTAGAGTGCAAAACGTGTTTTGGAATAACTGAAAAATTTCGTAAAAACTTAATTGCATAAATTTTACTCGTCCGCCGAATTGCTTCAAAAACGTGGCAGATCTAAGTTCAGAGAAAACGAAGGTTCACAGAAATTTTCATCACGATCGGTTTTGGCGTTTGACCTGTAGAGCGCGAACAAACACGCGAACAAACAAGCAAACAAAAAAACAAAGAAACATTCAGGATTTTTTTAGCATTAAAGTGTAATTGAAGATTTCGCTTTACTTGCTACTCTCGTTACGCTCATCAATGAAGCATGTTTGTTCCCAGTGTATGAAGCTAACACAACCGTGCAACAACTTCATTGGAAGGGACTTTAAGCCGGTGGTCCCCTTGGTGCTTTTGAACAATGACTCCTTCTCTCTTTGCCACTCGGTACAGCAACAGCAAAATTGCAAGCTTTTACTGGTCTGTACACTAATTACTATGATTTCCGCTGCTTTGATGGTAAAATAAGGGCTTCTCGAACGCTGATTATAGACGCGCGAATTACCGTTATTTGAAAAATGTTAATGAAAATTATTCGAGAACTTAGAATAAAAGAAGCTTAAAAAAAATGCTTCACACAATATATACCTATAGGTTTAATAGGTTTATAGGTTTATATATTACCTATTTAGCATTAGGATAAGTGTTAATAAACATTGGTTTATTGATATAAAATTTGGGTATGTGAAAATATCTTACTATGATTTAAGATTTTTCGTATACGGTTTAGTTGAAAGAAAAATAAAAACGCGAAAAAAATCTGGCAAGTTAATAATCAAATCATTCAAACAACCTAGCTGGCATTTTGTCATTGGAGAATATTACTCGGGTAAGTCACTTCTGTTCTGACACTTCTATCACCAGCACCTAAGTTTCTGCGCTTTCCTTTCATTCATCCTCATCATCACCCTATCATTCACCACCGCTATCAGTCTTAAGTGCGACGGTGAACCAGATACCAATACAATGCGACGTATAAACACCACACAGCAGAATTATGATGTTCCATTTTACGCATAAAATGGCAATCCAATCAGATCTCAGCGCAACTATTACAACATATATCACGATCATGCCAATCAAACAAATATACTACAATCACATTTCAAACTGTGCTTACCGTGAATCCTATGCCAACGGTGGCAGAAAAATTCCCAGGCTGAAATTTTCCTGTGTCGAATTGCACCAACAACGATGTTTTGCCTACGCCACTGTCTCCCAGTAAGATTGTCTAATGAGCAAATAAAAACACTCGTCGATCACTGATTCAAACCTAGTTATGCTTTGTCAAAGCATGATTCTTATATAAAACTGTATTCCATTTAGACTTTTGTTAAATTTCGCAGCTTATATCATCGTCAATAAAGTGTAATCGAAGCACACCGAAATAATAGCTCAGCGTGAATCCTGATCTAAATTTCAATAGCATTATCCTGGTGGGTAAATATTTGAGAAGATAGTAGGTAACGCCTATGAAGGTATGATTCAGGTACAATTAGTTTCAAGGGGTTCAAATGAGCACATGATAGATAAATTGCAGGACACGCGATATCACAGAATAAACACCGACAGCTAAATCGATATATAGACAAAGATATTTTTCTCAGCAAAGGTTTTTGACCCAACTAACCCCATCCTCATCCGCGCCGAGTCCAAGTCCGCAATTTTAGAATTTTTGAACGTTATTTTCTTTCGATTTGCAAAAATTAACGTGGTCTATTACGGGAATCATTGAAAATGGAAGTATGTCAATGATCATTTCATTTAAACCTCAGCAAACCGTGTATTCAATTAACTATTCTGCAAAAACTCTCGTACCCATGCCAGGCTATTTCTGGCCATCCATCTTCGCGAAGAAAAATATCTAAAAACATCCTCTGATTTATCATCCCTATATATCCCTGTATATAAATGTACATATAAGCAACGCCTTTCTCATCTTACCTTATGTGCGATTTGTTCTGCGTCCTCCGGCGTCCTGTCGTAGTGGCGAAGAAGTTCCGCCGGTGGTTTGTAGTCGCGATATCCAGTTGGTGAAGGAGTCTTCAGTTGCTGTTGTCGCTCCGCTGAACTCGTGACCTTTAGCCCACCTGCTGCATACGAGGTAGCATCTTCAGGCGACTCGAAAACGTCGTCGCTCATGCTATCGTCGGTCGCCATTACCTATGACATGGAACGGAAATGAGAAGCCCCTAAATTCAATCAGCTACTGGATCAATACCTGTCTGGCAGCATACAGCCTGGTGCAGAAGCAATAACTCACGTTCAGGGTAGACTGCTCGTTGATCAGCATCCCTGACTGATACATGGTTGTTTGTTGTTGGTTTTATTCGGGGTTTGTTTATGTTGTTATAGTCTTGATTTATGGTTGCAACGTTCGTTTGATGGCGATTGTTGCGTTTATTTTGATGCGTCCCTGTCTCTTAGGCGTGCTCTCGTTTGGTATTATCACCTGTATACCTGCAGACAAATTTGTATTTCGTCATTAGAAATTAGAATATTGAATAGGATTAATTAACAAAACAGTGATGATGGCTGAAAGATTGTGAGATTGGAATGGATGGCCTGAGCGTTAGAGGAGAGAGAAAAAATTGAGGTATAATGACTCCAAAGACTATACAAATTACAAGGAACAAGAGTAGGTGTACAGTTAATTATATTTAAACGTCTTTTCTGAACATTAAAAAGCTGTGTTGTCTATAGGATACCTACATCAATCAAATATTTTATTTATAACAACGGGTTGATATACTTTTGCAATAATGAACATAGAACACAATGTCTGTACCTGCAGTCAAGGGGTGGAATTGATAACAACTAAAATGCCTACTGTGCTTTCAACAAAATTACAAAACATCTTTGCCTTTCCATGATTCGTTTGACGAGCTGGAAACTATGACCCTGTTGCTTAATGACATCCAATATCAATATATAATTACAGAATATGAACAGGTATAACATAACAATATTGTTTGCATTTGTGTAGACTTCTTTGCAGAAAGAAAATGTTTATGAGATGAGATTGGCTAATCATTCCACACGAATGGATTTCCTCTCTATTGATTTTTCATTTAACTAATCACCAATTTAAGGATGTTTGAAAACACAAGCCAGACGAGAAACACACCTGTTTCAATTCACCTCTAGTATATAAATACCACATAGCTTTACTTTACTTTAATAATATGGGATATACAGTCAATATCGCATTATATAGATTATATTATAAAAACAGGTTTCAGGTAAAGTGGTATCATGTAACTTTAAGACAATATTTATTTTATTGTTCTATAAAATAATCATCGACCACTATTTTTTAATTAGAGTTCATTGGTTATCTAGGAAATAATAAGAATGACACTTGGCGGTAACTATAATAACTACAGTAGAGCTAAGTCTATCTACCTTCTACTCACAGACACGCCTCTCATATAGGTTATAATACGCCCTAGTAAATAATGTAATCCTCTTGTAATCCAAAATCAATTATTACAAAATGACCGTAAAATAGGCACGCTTTTCGCTCCGCATCTTTCACGTGCGCATGAACCGCTGCGACTGCGAGGGCTAAAAGAACTATGTTATAGTTAACGCACTCTGTTAACGGTAGGCCACTCGACAAGCATGCAATGCACGAAAACGTCGCATTTCCGATATTACCACAAGGAAAATGACTTACGTGACACTTGTTGTTCGATGTCACCGTCTACATGATATTTAACTCGGCGAAGACTCGATAATACAAAAGATTTCTAAATAGACGAGTGACCTGTCAATTTGTAACCATAGATACCTTTTGTGAATGCCTATATTTTCTGGCGACAGCAACGCCCGACGTAGATGAGAAGGAATCAATGGTTTCCCAGGACGTCCATCCACCCCCGCGCTACCCCCGCGCTTTCTACGACGCACTCTCTGGTGGACCTCGCGCTCGCCGATCAATGCAGCTCGCGTCCAGGATATTTTAGGATTTCTCGGAAAACGTACGCAGTTATTGGTGTACAGTGAACGAGCACTGTTTAGACGTGGCGTGATGTGTGAAAAATATTTTTTTGAATTACGATGGTTAGATGAATGCGTAAGCAGTTAAAATAATGCGTGGAATATGTATGATTTTCGGTGTAATTTTCAAATTTATTTGCGTGCCGGCTTGCACGTGCCGAGACCTAGCAGTGGAAGGTCGCACTAACAGATCGAGCTTCTTAGCTGATAGACGCCAGGTCGCGCGGATGTCGGCTCGCTTATTTAGACTTACAAAAATCAACATTTTGAGCGATTTCTCACAATATTTTTGGTACTGTTACGTTTTTAATAAGGCTTATAGTATGCGATATGCGTATGAGATAATTTTTTTGATTAATCCTATAAAATAATATGAACTTTTCTTTTTTTAATCTGCTAGCACTCGTTTGGGTTACAACCAAATGAGGTAGGAACACAAATGGAATCATCGACACTCGTTGTGCCTTAAACTAATGAGTAAGGAAAATATTGGAGCCTTGGTAACGCTTGGCTCAGCTATGCGATTAGCAACTTGAATTTTTGAACGGGCAAAGGTCGTCCTCTGAGGAATCTGTCTACTTTTACAGAATCCTCGAGTGAAGCGATCTGCCCAAGCAATACCACCATCTGTAACCAACCCTGTTAAGTCTACCATCCTGACCAACATGTCCGATTGATTAAATTGAATTGAAATGATTGATTGATTGAATACATGAACCAGATTTAACAATACTTGAGTATATTTAGAGACGACAACATGTTTAAAAACGCAACTGGCGATTTAGAAGAAAACTATTCGTTCATTAGATAACTTAACTCCCAAAATGTACATTTCGTCAGAATTTTGGTGCCAGAACTCCTTTTACAGGAAGAAAACCGCAAAACGCTAAAAAAAGGCTACATAAAAGTGTCGCGTTTTAGAAAAGTACTAAATAAACACGATAAAAATTTTAGACCTGAACGTAAATCATCAGTGATAACATATCTGGAAAATTCCGTCAAATTTTATTCATAAGTTTGTGTTTGTAGAGAGTGAGAAACGTGATGTTGTGAAACTGAACATTTTCTTTAATGGAAGTTGAAAAGTGGAACTCATATCCCCGTAATAATATTGCACTGTTCTTATTGCTCGGGGCTCAGCCACTTGGACTTGGAAAATAAATAAAAATTCTCGTAAAACAACACATACAATCTAATACAACAATAAAATAATGCTTATGCGAGAAGAATTCAAATGTGACACAAATCTTGAATTCTCATCCGGGTCTCGAATATGATTTCGACACTACAGAGCAGCAAACATGTCACATCAAGATGATCCAATTTTTTCAGCAAAGGCAGTATAAACGTCGCAATCCGTCCCCCTTCGTTTCGACCTCCATACGAAAGATGGGAAAATATGCACCACACGTTTCCCAACTAGGAACCATGGTATTAGTTCATATGAAATCTCACCTCTTTTCAATCTCATTTGAGTGGCCAGTTTTTTTTTCTGTCGAGAGGGAATGGAGCAGCTAGCTATTCATACCTGTCGGACTGTAAACTATTGTCCACAACAATGCCAAACCAAAGGAGTCTTCTATATGCGAAGCAATGAAGAGGGTTTGATCCTGTTTAGAATGGCAATTTAGGGTATGATCATTTTTATTTCATAATCTTATTAGGCATGACATGTTACGCTCATCCTAAGATTGAATTTACAACACTTGTGTTTCCATGAAACTTTGTCACTTACTAATCGATGATATATCATCTAGGAATTGTGTGATTTTATCAGAGTATAGTTATTGGGGTAGATATAAATCACTTTAATATAAAAAAGCTATATATTATAGTAACTATTTTATTGCATCTTAGTATTGTGAAACAAGAAGTTTTTGGCTGGCAAGTTTGGCAACAAGGTATGTTTGGGGCAGGTGAGTAAAATAGGACATCTGTTCGCGCTGAGCGATCTTGCTCCCGCCAAATGTGCGTCTAGCCCGAGAAATTCATGGGCACGGGCCCTCCGCACCTTTCACCAACAGCTGCCCAACGATGACTGACGAAATAATGCGATATTAGGAAGTGGATGTCGACATTTCTCCATCTGCACATGCTGCTCGGTAAATTGTGGGCAAGACTAGCTGGTAGACGGACAGAATGTTTCGTATCTGACATGGTAAAATAAACGCATTGAATATTATAATGAAAGCAGAGTGATATTTTAGTCTCCGGAAGAAATTTTGAAAATTTATGGATTTTAATAATTTTTCATATCGATTTTATTTTCAACATATATATAATGATGAATATGAACCCGATTTCGGGTTTTTTTGGAAAAGTTGTTATTGACATTTTTAATAATCACTTATAAATTGGTGTTATTTACATTTGATCAGCAAGCGTAGCGATTGGCGTGAATTCTCAAATCAGATCGTTGGTATAGATTTTACTAACTTTGTGAAATAAAATAAAGGGTTTTTTCTCGATTTTTAGGTCTTTTTAAGCGTTCTACAAGCCAGACTTTCCAGGATACCACTGAAATCCATTACTCAGATTAACTAGTATTTCGTATTCCAAGAAAAGTTTTCTCAAAGACCAAAATTTTCGACTGTGTATTATCAAAGATTAATTTATCAATATTTTTATTGCTAAACAGAAAAAAACGTCTTCAACGCTATATATTATAATTTGTAATAGCCCTAATCGTTGTCAACAGGACTCTGCTTTGGAAATAATACCTTTTTGATGAGTGTAACGAGCGAAGCGAGTGAAGCGAAATCTTCAATTACACTTACTGCAAAAAAATTCACTCGTGTTTTTTTTTATGTTTTTTTTGTTTGTTCGCAGTCTACAGGCCAAACGCCAAAACCGATTTTGATGAAAATTTACATACATGGACATTAGTTTTCTCTGAACTTAGATCTGCCACGTTTTTGAACCAAATCGGACGAGTATATTTAATGTAATTAAGTTTTTACGAAATTTTTAGTTCTCCCTAAATTCATTTTGCACTCTAGAGGCCAAGCATCTGAATAGTTTTTGCATAGCCTAGTATTACCAGTCACTAATGTAAAAAAAATCATTGTTCACGAAACACATCCTACAGTTCCATTGCTAGGGGAAGACTCATTGTGTTTTTCATATTGTCATCCAATTTCTGACTCATTGGCACCCCATCGAATGACCGAATGGGCTTTTCCTCTTAGAATTTTCCCAGAAAACTCTATTTGTGTGATAAAACTGGAGCCTGACTTGGTGGTGCAAATCGCGTAGTGTGGACGTGGTGGTATAATGATGAAAAGTCACTAAATTACATAAAATTTGGGATTCTCGTTAGCTTGGTACTAAATACGAGGCGATCTGACTTAGATATTTTAAGTTTGAAAACACGGAAGAAGAAATACAATGTTTGTGTCCGTGTATTTATCTTTACGCTTGTTAATATCGCAGGTTAATTAATATTAATAATATCGATGCAACCAGAGATTCATAGGAAAATTCACGACTGCTCGCAGGGGAGAGGGTTGATCGTCGATGACGTCATATGCGCAGTAGCTTCATTCTGCGTAAGCACGCAGCTTTAGCTAGACCGTTCGTAGGCATTATGATACGGACACACACCGATGTGTTTTAGAATCTCTAGACCCTGATTGAACCTAGGAAAGAAAAAAAACTCTAGAAATCGGCTGTCCTCGTGATTGTTTAGTGCTAATAAACCACAAAGGTATCGAAAAAGTGGTCAAGTAACAAAGCTGTTGGATTTCGTACAATTAAAGCGTGTTGATAAAAGGAATTCAAAGCAAAAGTTACGAGGAGAGATGTGAAGCGAAGGCCACTAGCCAGTGTCAAATCGAGTGTTGTAATGCACTGCTAGTGCTTCGTAGGCTGGTTTCATGGTCGGATTTACGCTAGGAAAGTGAGTTTTGAGGTGTGAACGATTGAAGCACGATTTTAAGATCAGCAATTGATGGGCAACCGGTGTACGTAATTTTATTTCTGTTTGCCGACTTTCGTTAAAATTTCGTCAAGAATGGAACTGCCGATGGGCGATCGTGTTTACGCTGCCGAAAGAATAATGAAGAAAAGGGTGAGGCGGGTAAGTGAATAAGAGTTTGTAAATATTCATTCGATTAATGCTTTTCGAAGTTATTATAAATCAGGGGTTCAATTTCAGTAATACATTTCAATATTTTGTTTCTGACAACGGTTTGGTTCCGCCCACAATACGATTGGCGCGATTTTAAAGCTACACTTTTACTGTATTTATTTATTTACGAAGTAATTATTGAAACAATGATCTCTAACTATGTTCATTTTTTACCTACAGGGTGTTGTGGAATTCTTCGTGAAATGGAAAGGCTGGAGTCAAAAGTAAGACATGCACATAACCTAGTAAAATTATCAAATCACCTAGGCCCCTGGCCAGAGACCAAAGGCTAACATAATAAGCCTTTGGCCCTGTAAATATTACATACATTTTATTCAACATTCAGTTGTCATTTAAAAACTAGATGATTTGTAAATTCTGATTTTATCCAAAATATCCCTTTGTTAATTTTTATCATTGAAACATTCAGGCACAGCACTTGGGAGCCAGAAGAAAATATTTTGGATGGTCGGCTCATTGACATATTTGAACGGAGCCAGCGTGGTGAAGGGCCTCCAAAGAGGGGGCCAGGCAGGAAAAAGGGATACCAAGTTAATGTGGTAAGTTTCAAAATACCATTTTCAGAGAGCAAATTACAACCTACATAGGTCCCCATGCCTACCTAGGCATTACTTTTTTGATGGTTTTTTGTATTTCTTAAACTAAAAATTTATTTGTTTAGGATCGAAAAGAGGAGAGGCAGAGTGACCCTGATGACAGTACGGTGGATGAGGCAGGTGATGGAGCAGATGATAGTAGTCAGGATGAAGGTCCAGCTGAGGGCAGTATTATATTACCTGAGCTGGAGGTTGACGTAGAACAGGATGAAGAGGACACTCGTACCGGTAAGACCTACTTCTGATTTTGATATTTAAGATTGGAAACAATGATTGTCTGATAAACTCAATTACAAAAAATAACTAGATAAGTAGCCTGAGCCAGGCTACTAAAACAAATGTACCTAGGCAATACTAACAGTCTCTATTTTGTTATGGATGTATAGTAAGTAGGTAGTTTACATATTTTTCACTAACTTGAACTTTGAATCCTTGATTTCAGAATCTGTGGATAGCGCCCGTGTCACTTCGCCCACTCCCCCTCCGGCAGTTCCTGCCACTGACACCGCCGATGGTGACAGCAGCAGCAGCAGCGAAGATCGCCCCATCCTCAGCAGACGAGAGCCTGTTGGGACGAAAAGAAAGGCAGAAGTTTTGTCGAAAGAATCGGGAAAAATCGGCGTCACGATAACTACAAGCAGTCCGAACAGCAGTAGCGGGAGTCCTCCTCCAGCGAAGCTTCCGAAACTGTTGCCGATGAAGTCGCCAAATTCAGAACCCCTGTCGCCAACGCGTACCACAGCGAATGTGAGAACCGGATGCAAATTCTTAAGTAACGTTGTAAAGTAGAATGGCACAACTTTGTTGACACTCGAATGTGGCTGACAGAGATAACTACGGATAGTAGACTTTATTACAAAAGCCATATTTTTCGTGTTATAAGGGATTGCAGGTGGATTTGTTTATTATTTTTACGGGGAAACCGTTGCTACTTGCTAATGTTGCAGAAATGAGGATTGCAATGTTCATACTTAATTTCTATATCAACAAAATTCTCTACTATTCTGTCATGATGTGTCCTAAAATAATGGTTGTTTGTTCCTCAGCCCCAAGCGGTGACCAGTCGGCGGCAGTCTTCGACAACCACGAGAACATCTGGCGCAGATGCGACGTCAACCTCCGAAGAGCCTGCCGCCTCCGCAGCGTCTTTGGGACGTGGACCGAAATCTCCTGGCGCTTCGGTTGCCGCCACGCGAGGCCCCAAGTCCCCGGCAACTTCGCCAGCGCCCGTAGGGCCCGTCAGCCCACGAGCCAGCACTTGTGATAAGCCAGCCCCTGTCCTCGCACCACTCGCGCAAAATGTGCCGGTAAGATTCTATGTTTCCATGTCTCCTCTTAGGATCATTGATTTCTGTCTGACTATCGTTCCTCTCTACAGCTAGAAAGCAAGTCAGAAATGTCTGGTTACATATTAATTGGATCCATTTTTTAGTATTTAAAAATCAATACCTAATGGACGCCAGCTAGTTTCCACATCAGCAACTTTTTGAAAATGATTTTCTACAAGTGTTACAAGCCTACATTTCCATCGTTGTTCCATTCTTGGCCAACGTGATATCTAACAAGTACCGTCCCATTCAGGTGTCTGGTGGCGGAACCACAGTTCCTCTTGCGACCAAACTTGACGACAAGCAGAAGAAACAGCAGCCCGAATTGGCATCGGGGAACATTTCGTCAACCGCGTCCAACGCAAATACGGCAGCACTTACCGAAAAGGAGACAGACGGTGAGAAAACCAACAACAATAACAAGAAGAATGCGACCACAAATGGCCTCGATAAACATCACACCAATAACAATAATGACAACATAAATTCGAACAAGCACGAGGAAGACGTTAAGTTGCCGCAAATGCTTACCCCCCATGTACTAACAAGCCCTGGCTCCGATTATTGGCATGCAAGGAATCCAGTGGCTGACCAAGTATTCATTACTGATGTCACAGTGAATCTCAAGACGGTTACGATACGTGAGTGTAAAACTGAAAAGGGGTTCTTTCGGGAAAGGCCTGGGGACCATTCGAAACAAAGTGGAATCAAGTGAGAGTTTAAATTGGTAAAAAACTAACTTTTTGGGTATTGAGTTTTAAATAACCTACCTACAGCATTTTTTTTATGTTTTGTTTCGTTTGGTTAATTTAACTCATTCATATCGGAATCAAATGGCTTCTGGAAAGCTTAAAAGGAATTTGAATCAGTATATACTATATAGATATATAGTAGGTAACTATATAAGATATAATATAAGGTGTATATACCTACCTTTGTGTTATAACTTATAATATAATAATGCCACGTTATCCTTTTTAGGATGACAAAAACTTGTGATCTTTGAATTAACTTGTTGGTCGAGTGACTTAAAACTTAGTAATCAGCCAGTGTAAGAATTGTTGATAATTTGATGGCCATAGTATGTAAGTTATATTAAGCTCTTAGATAAAATAATTGTTCAACAACAATTAAAATCCAAATAAATACAATACTAGCGAAAAATACATATTTCGTAGTGTTCATATATTTGCAAGCTCGTTTCAGCATTGCAAGATACATCCTGTGTCTTTAATGCTGTGCTTATTCCATTTGAGATTACTAAGAATGCAGGCCAAATTAATCAAGCTAATAATGGTCATTGGAGCATGTAATGTGATAGTCATGACAGATTAGAGAAAAAAATAATGTGTAAACTAAGCACAAAGCTATTAACTAGCTGTGGTAAAAAGCATTAACCATGCATATTCACATCAATGCAGAGTATTTTTAAACTTAGTGGTCGCTATTTGCTTGGGTAAGGTTGGCTGGGAAATGTTGGTAAGCTGTCAAGTATTTATTGTGTACCTGTAAAATTTAAGCAGATAGATAAAATATAATCATTTCTGAGAGGATGGTTTGATAAAATAAGTTTGATTGAGAATATAATTTATATATGAAAATGTATAGCAATTGGAATGAATTTTTTAAATCACAGAAAGCTTGTGGATGAATATTAAGAGGAATCATGATGAATATAGAAATATATTGATTGGTTTAAATCTATAAATAAAATGGTGACATTATTTTATATAAGATGTACTTTGAGCATAAAATTACTGAATATATAATCTGAGCCATTGTGTGGCTAGCTAGGTTGAATGTAGACTTGAAACAAATTTCTCTCAATGATTTCATGATACACTTAAGCAAAGCACACTAAACAATTTCATCATGGACAGCATCCTTGTAGGTACTGCAAGTAGAAATAAAATGACTAGTGTGCAATTAAAATCAGCTTCAAAATTACAAGAAAATAATTTGAAGGTTTATAACATACTAGCTAAAATATATTGAAACGGCATTGCTATTGTGTACCTGTTCTAAATCAAATCAATACTTGCCACTTATTAGGTACCAGATAGGTCCATTTCATGAAAAACTATATGAACGTCCTTAGATCCAATCTGCAATTTAGAAATGTGACTTGTGAGACTTTGGTCCTCCGCTGGAATTGTATGTACCTACCTACATGTACCTGAATGTTAAAGGTCTAATCAGCTGCGCTAGCTAATCTTTTCATTGAGAGGCAAGCCTACAGGCATGAAATGTCTATTATTTCATTCAGAGTTTTAACTTCAGGAATTCCCAAATGATATTATATCTATGCATTTTATTATATGGTGCTAGCAATTCATGTGAAGTGTACTATCCGAGATGAATTATCAATAACAAAATGATTCTCAATTGCTTACTAGTAGTATACTAGTACACCAAAGGATTATAACTCCAAAAGGGAACACAATATTATGTACTACTGGCTGCTGCTTTTACAACTTTCTTATTTTCATTTAAATACTTTGTATTTTGTAATGTGCTTCTACTAGGCTGCTAATAAACAAATAAAAATGCTTGTTTAAATGATCCATATAATTTCAATTAAATATATTTACCATATTTCAGTTATATCAATAATTATATAATTATTCACCAAGGTTACGGGTGTTTTGCCGTTTCTGTAGTTAAGAATCGTGCAATAGTGGATGGTTTACGACTTCATATGGGATGAAGCAGAAATATGACTAACAAAGAAAGGTAAATATGTCATGGAAAAATGACTAGAGAAGGTAATTGAATTGAAATGTCAGTTTACAAGAGCTTTTTCAACAAAATCGCTTGCCACTTAACCCCCTACTTGTTGGTTAACTGGTTATGCGGGGGTCATCCGAAAAACAATATATTCAAAAACAAATTACATGGATTAGCAAAGGGGCTGAGGTTTCATCTCTGTAATAATGGAATTCTTTAACTCTCTTCCCTCATTCGAATATTGGCTGTAATTCAGTTACCTTAAATTGAATTAAAATGCTTACCTTATTTGACATCTTGAGCAGAAAGTTGATTAGCACCGACTTCATTGCCATCCAGTGCACCATTAAATTTCAAAGTACTTTAAGTACTATACGATATTTACTCTAGAATAATTCTGAAAAATAGAAACAGACAAACCTTTTAAATAATCTGATATTTACATTCAAATTGTATAGATGCAATGTCTCTTTATTTGGAAGACATTTTGTTCTTAATAAAACAAGTAAAAATTGAGTAACATATTACTTCTGTGTATATGTATGCACGTTGCAGTACCTATGCAGGATTATATTTTACATTATATTATAGGGACATCATGATGCCCTTCATAATGGCTTCCTGCTCAAAGTAACAAACTGTACACTGTTTACAACCAATTCATTCATTATTTCTTAGATATCTACAAGCTTGCCTGAAAGGTTCAAAATGATCATTAACTGAATTAATTATCAAATTGACAAGAAGCTACAATCTCATTCAGTATTTAACTATTTAATATCGCTAGTTTGTCCAGTATTATTGAAAGGAACACATTTCATTATTCATAAATATCCTTACAGCACAGAGGCCTACAAATACCATAATATACATTACCTACTCATAAAATACGCTTTTTTGGCAACAGAGTCTCTTATAAAAAAATGTTTTAGGGAATGCAACCAACTGCTGTGATTAATTAATTTGATTTATTTACACTCTTTATATTTTGGAATAAAATTTCTGTAAACAGCCAGGTGAATGATCAACGGACATGGCATCACCCTCACAATAGTAATTCTCGATTGCAACCACATATCGTTTGATTCAAGATTACCATACATTATACAAAATGAGATAGTTGAAAAAGACTCGACATACCTACCTAGGTATATTATCTGCATAATAATATGAAAAGTTGCAAGAATACTTTAATTTTATACCTAGCCATGGTTCATCCATAGCTGGTCAACATTTAACATTGCAAATAAACAACATTCTCGAAGGATACAAATTGACAATAATTTTTAGCACTGTTGAAATTAACATGCCACGTGATGATGACATGTATTAAAAAAAGGACATTTCTGTTGCGTTGAGTTGAGTTACCAACAAAACTATTCAATGTGCCATGTTTTAGACAATTCTAATAAAAACGTCTGCACGTAGAGCCGTTGATCAGAACTATTTACATACAGAGATTGAGAACATATTAAAAAGTTACTTTCTTTTCAAGGAGAAATAACATTCTGCAGCGTTATATTGTACAAAGTTATTTAGAGCTGAACTTTTAACACAATTCTAACCTGTACACAACCGATGAAAGCGAATAAAAGTTTGGCGAAACCTTAGAAGACACTACAATGGTCCACCTAGGATTGCCACATTATCACACTTGCTTGCTGCACTAGCCCATGCCCATGCTTGAAGGGCTTGTATTATTCACTCTGATCACTTTAAACACCCAGAAAACAGGCTTCTTCAATATGCCTATGCTTTCAAATTGTCATGGTCTATGAAATCTGAAATTGAAACAAATATTTTTAATTAGCTCAAAATGATTAATCAGTATTTGAAAAAGCTAAACCTCTCGCATACGGAATAAGAATGCTCACCTAGTGAGATGCCGACTGTCTTCATGCACCTCCATTTCCGAGCTTTTAAATTCATTCAGCTCCTTCCGTATCGCTGCCTTGTCTTTCGGTGTTAGTCTTGTCCAAGGTTTATCAGCACGCCTGTCGTACTCGTGCGCTTGAGTCACCTCGATGTAGTCGTTGAAACGTATTATCTGTGAAGCGAATCGCATTTATATATTTTGGAGTTTCAATGAAAGGTTTCTCTATCTGATAATATTAACTGTTCAATATTTCATAGGAAAATTTGGAATTTAGCCACCAAACCAATGACACTTAAGTTGTCAATTTTCTTTTCCAACAAGCATCTCATGGATAAAGCCTAGTGACAGTTAAAAATAGCATTATCTTATTCCATAAATAACTCATATACATTTGCTATTATTTTTGGAATCCTCACAGTTGATATGATTTGAATTTATTACAAAATAATTTGCTTTTCTTGCTTTACTAGCAATGTTAAGTACCTTCTTCTCCTTTAGTTCCTCAACTGTTGGCCTGAAACTCAATTTTCTCAACAACATGCGCTTTTTCTCTTCTTTCATTTTTTTCTCCTCGGCAGCTGTTTGCTCTGTAACAATAAATCAAACCCCAGTTAGAAAACATCACAAGAAATACATTTGAAATTTCAATCAGAAGATCTATGCTGTCAGACATCTATGATGCACTAATTAGAATCAATTTGAATTAACTCCTTACTTTTGAGAATATTTCTTTCTTCTAGCTCCTCTTGCGTTGGCCGCATACTAAGCCTCCTGCAAAGATAACATTTTGAATCATGAATTGGCATTTTTTAAACACAATATTTAGTAAGCGATCTTTAGCATGAGTATTGTTCTCGAACCCAGATGCAAATACTCATTGCATGTACGGTAGATTTTTATTATTAGAAACAAAATATCCGTTTTAAAATTTGTATCCGTACCGGAGTTCCCTTTCGTTTATAATAACAAAATCTCTTCAGTATGATTGATAACTATTGTAGAGTAGCAGTGTGTAAGAGGCATTTTTAGAATACAATTAACAATGCCTCTATAAATGTTTTACATCATCTGACTTTTTGGCAGTTCAACATGTTGGCAGTACAAAACTGAATAAAATAATATGCACATATTGCTTAGAAAATTGGCTTGAAAGATTTGAGGAGATGGAAGAATACCAATGGGATTTTTTTTTGAAGAGGTGGTGATGTAAAGTGGGTGAGGGGAGGAAAATGTTAGGGCCGAATGTAAAAAAAAAGTCTAGTTAGATAAGGAAAGATAATGTGTACAACACCTAATATAAATTGATATTTTATTTAACTATCCAATAATCTTCTTGAAATGTAATTCCTCTTTACCTGATCAGTCTAGCGCCGATTGCTTCTTTAGATTCTGGTCGATTGTCTTCATTCTCCTCTCTAAGAATGTTTCGCGCTATCAGCTCCTGAAGGTTAGGCCGCAGCGCCAACTTGAGTGCTAAACTGTCTTTACGAGCAATCTTAGCTGCTAGTCGACCTAGTAAAAAAGAAGGCCACATTCATTAGTTGAGGTTAAAATTAGCAATTAATAGTCAGATTGAGGAACAAGCATTCACCAATGTAACATTTTATCAGAGTTGTAACAAAACTCAGGTTAACAACAGTACCGAAATATAACCAAAACAACAAGAGAATCTCAACTCGTAAGACAACTGAAAGTATTGTCAAACACAAAGCAACCAAGTCAAATACAGCAACTCAGGTTATCATCTCCAATTAACCAACCCAAAGTTCCATTAGTGTTCCAAACTGAAATCACACGTGCAAAGTGCAATGCACAAGGCCGCGGCACACGCAACGCCGAGTCGAGCAGTTAGTTTTCCGTACCGTACGTGTTTTCTTCGCGCGGCGCATCGTCGCGGTAGAGCACCGGCCCGTCGGCGGAGTCGCTGTCGTCGTTGTCCGACTCACGGATCGTGTACGGCAACGCGTTCTCCTTGTTCTCCGCCTCGCACGGCACCGCCAGGCCGAAGCGCACCGGCCGCGTGCTGGAACCCCAACATCAAAAATGTTAAGACGCGTCGTCGGCACACTCTCTTACCCTCGCCTCCGGCCCTGAAATTACTCTTCTGCTGTCCATGTGTGGGTTATAAAAAATTACGTGCCCAAGTGATTTACATTTGGGATCATCGGAGGGATCAACCGGATTAGACTTGGACATATTCGGACATAGACAAATGGAATAGACTCACCCTTGGGGAATCGCCTTGTTGAACAGGAAGTAAAGTGTGTTTTTGAAACGACCCCATAGTGTGATCTACTTTATGTGTAATTCAGTAAGGTACCCTTCTATCAGACATTTGATAGAACTAGACAAATTAAATATAATTGGTACACAAACAAACAAAGAAGTTGTGTCAGAAACGATAGGAACAAAGTAGAATAACATTAAATAAAAGGAACATGCCAAACATTTACCTTATTCTTACTCTTGGCCTTGAGGAAGGCCTTCTAGGTAGCACAAGAAAGAAGGAAGAAATTTGTGTCAGATAGAGAACATCAAACAATCAGGTATGTTTGTTTGAATAGTGACAAGATTTTCACCCTTACATCAATAACAACTAATGAATGAACAATTAGCAAGTGAAGTCTTTGACTTGACAGATAGATACTCCTCAACAAATACAACAATAGAATCTTGTCAATATTCAAGAAAACCACACACAACAGCCACAGTACAAATCGTCGCTTTCCCAGTTCTACACTGTCCACGTTAGAACCCCAGGAATATAATTTGGTTATAAATTAAAAACATGGACTGCTGTCGTTGTTGCCGTCATGTGCAGATACACATGTGTTAATAGATCTGTTTCATTGGCTAATGGGCTCTTTTACAAATACAAAAATTTATTTACCTGAAGCATCAAATCAATCAGGTACCAGCCAACCAATCGTCAATTTTCAAATAAATGATTAATTTCAAGAAAATTTCAAGGACTTGGTAACAATTATCAGCCGAAACTTCTCCAAATGCCCAGGCCGTTTGCCAGCAACAATCGGCCGCCTCAGCATCGAACGGGGAAACCGACGCCGCCTCCCACAAACATCCCGACACCCACTCACTTGAACGACGCGTGATGCTCCTGCCGAACGCCGAGCGGGCGGTTCTCTTGCGTGGGCGTGTTCTGCGGTGTGCCTGGCCCGCTGCCACCACCGCTCTTCTTCAGCGCCGACTTGAGCGGCATCGCGTGGAACTTGGGCTCCTTGGCTGGGATCTCCTCGACGCGCGACGTGTCGATGCTGGGGTCCGGCTGCGATACGCGGAACATGTCGCCTTGGTCTGGCGCGCGGAGCAACAGACGAGCGTTAGGATACCGGCCGGGCGGGCGGTTCGGCCGCAACGCGTTCCGACGGCAGTGCGCCGAAAGGTGAAACAGTGGGGACTCTTCGAAGGCATCTAACCCTATGAATATGGCTTTGGGACTATATTTTAACGTTAAATTTTCTGCTGACCTAGGGAGCCACAAAACGTGATTCAAGGCTATTTTCCTTCACACCAAAAAATCCTTATTAGCTTCATCAAATTGCTGCACATAAGTAAGGTTTTATAGCTAAAATTTTCCTGAAGATATTCTTCCACAAGACTGACTTGATATAAATCACCAAGCTTCTGCATAATATAAACTAGTTCCTATCCTTTTATTCCTTGAATAAAGAAACAATTATATAGAGAAATGAAAGAAATACAAAAATAAACTTTTTTCAGCTGAGGAGAAATTGACAACATGTTTTGTATAGATTATATTGGTTACCAACTGGTTAGCATTAATATGTTAATAGTATTATATTAGTCCACCTAACTATTTTTCAATCCCAGCCAGCCTATTGAAATATTAAGCCATGCAATCTGCGACATATTCTCAAAAAACCAGTCACACGAGTCCGTGATAATCGCAATGCCTTTTACGCAGAGACTTACCAACAAAAATTTCACATCATCGTTAAGATTATGCGAAACGTACATTTCACACGACGAGGAAAGTCTCCGACGCAAAACGCGATCGCTCATTCCGCGGACACACGGCGACGAAACTACCAAACGCAACCAGAGTACGACGGTGGTCGAGTGCGTACCTTCGAAGAGGTAGTCCGAGAGGTCTAGCGGGACGGCATTGTGCACGCCGCAGCCCAGCTGTCCTTGTCTCAACGTCAGCGGCGGGCTGGGGGAACTGAACATGGGCGGCGGGGGTATCGGCCCGATCTCCGACAGCGGGATCGGAGGCTCGGGCAGTTCGGAGAGCGTCAGGGTGTTGGCCAGGTGGGGGTGGCGGTCGGAGGGGGGCGGAGACGGCTCGTGCATTGACTGGCCGTCGGGTACTGAAAACAAGCAGGGTTCGTCCCCGGTTAGTGCCAGTGTTCGGGGGTGGGAGGACGGGCGGATGTTATCAGTTATTTCAGGGTGGAGGCTGGCCGATATTTTTTTATTGGGTGGAATTATTAATTTTGTTTTTAGTTGATTGAAATGCAAGTGGTTGTAACAAAGTTTAATTTGCGTTAAAATGGGTAGATTGGTAAAGCTTGATTTGTTAAATGAAAGAGACTTAGTTACATTCATAAGCCCAATGTTTTTTTTCTTCCTATATCTTCTGTGAAACCATTCGAATTTGAAGGCTTTTATTACCCTACAAATCTTTTGTAACTTCATTGAAAAAAGTGTGGAAATGGCTATGTGGGGATCGCCACCATTGTTCCGTTGCACTGGAATTTCTCAGTTTCCCTAAGTTGGTATCAGCACTAGGGGCCGGTATTACAATCTCCGAACTTAAAATGGCCTCTAACATCCGCCAAAAAACTCGGGAACAACTTCAGGTCGATTCATGGCCGTCACGGCAATTCCTTGCAAGGAAGAAGTTCAAATGTTTTCAAAAAACTATTTGACAGGGTTATTGGGTGCTAAGAACTAGGAACTCAACTTAAACTTCGCCCGACATTTTGCAGAGCATTATCATGGTTCAACTTGACTTGATTTAAAAGGCAATTGATTCGAGCAACAAAGCTTTGCAAATGTCGGGAAAAGTTTTAAGTTCACTTTTTAGCATTTGTAACGTTGTAAAATAGTTTCTTTCGAAAACTAGCGTTCTGAGATTAGGAAGGTACACTAGCCATAAAAAAGTTTGAATGTTGTTCGGAGATCGTTGCGCGGGTCCCTAGGCCTTGTGGACGGACATCGGTGACAGACTCACCTCCGGGCTGCATCTGGTTGGGCCGCGGAGGGGAGTTGTGCGACATGCAGTGCTCACTGTGGTAACACAGCAGACGCCGCGTCAGCTTGCCCGGCCCCAGCGTGGACGGCCGCTCCGGCTTGCTGAACCCGCCCGCCGAAGGGCCGCAATCCTCGCCGCCGCCGCCGCCAAACGACACCACGCTGCCGGGGGGAGGGTCACTACTTGGCGTGATTGACTCATTTGTCTGATCAGTCTTATCCTTTTTCGGCTCTGTAACATAAGGGGGAAGACAATCGGGGTTAGTTGGTTCCGATGAATGCATAAATAGTTATCTATCTATCTATCTATCTATCTATCTATCTATATCTCTATATATATATCTCTATATATATATATATAAACTAGCCATGTTAACATGGATAAAGATCAGGCATTTGCTTGCCCACTCATATAGTTAAAAAAAAATTGTGAAATATTTACCAATAAAGAGGCAAATTTTTTTATATTCTCATCACCAACAAAGTCCATTATTTAACTTAGTTTTGAAGAAAAATTTCAACCCTCGGTGAGAAAACTATTTTAATACTAAAACAGGAATAGCGACACTAATGCACAACTAAAAATTCAAAGTGTAAAGTGTAAACATAAACTTCATCACGTGAACTAATTCATTTCGGGATAATGCCAGAACATTACGTCGACGCCTAGCATATTATACACTTGGTTTGCCTCCATGAAATTCAGGAGTACTTTTTTTAAACTTAACGTTGTTGAGCGCAAATTAAGTTACCGGCAAAAAACGTAGGAAAACGAAAAGAAAACTCGCAAAAATTAATTTAGAAACATTTTTATGGAGAGGCAGGGACGCCCTTGTTTATCCGTCTGGGTGCAACTTCGAAAAGCTGCTGCAGTTTCCTGGCTAGCGTCTGGATGCTTCTGACTGGAGTGAGAACAGTCTCGCAAAGCCAGAGCACAGAGTTGAAGTATTAGAACTGGAAGGTATATGACATGCTGGCAGCTTTTCTCTCAAGCTTATGGACCTGGAGAAATGCGCACTCCGAGCCGAACTGCCTGTGATTTGAATAACGGATAGTTGGACTTATAGGAGCCGCGACGAAAGCGAACTATAGAGGCAAGTGAGTTACAAGTGAGTTATGTTTCCCCCGGCCACAGCCCTAAATTGGATTCCTTGTAAAAATAAGAGCTCTAGTTTATTTTATATTACGCTCTACCGCAGTTTCGTGCGCTGATGGCGACAATTTTAAAATGTTCAGCTTTTTTTTAAACATAAACTTGAAAATTAGCATAATGCACGTTACGTTGAACCGTAGTTTTTGTTATTCAGTTCTGTGGCATGCAAAATTTTCTCGTCGCAGCTTCGCTAACGAAATCCCCAGTATGATAATATGATACGGATACCGCAGTCATCTGATATTCCTACCAATCTTCCAAGATACCGAATCAAAATGTTTGGTGCTCCCGCTCCAGTATCAATCCACCGTATTATTCGAATTGCGAAAACTGGGCGCTGGAATCGCGCAAGCAATCCGTATGGAAATCAGAATAATATCTCAATTCCGTTCCCGAACGCGTACTATACACCTACATCAAGAGCCACCGAATTTCCGATCGCTATTCGATGCCTTCCGAGTTTCCGAACCCCTAATGTCATCTCCAGCCCGGCTAGCTCGGCCGTGGCTGTCGATAGCACCGAGATTTTGTTGTCGCATCATCTCGGAGTCGCGCAGAAGTTCCAGTCGCCTTGCAAAGGCTTTACGAGACCCGACGGGAATTCCTCGGCCAAGCCGCTCAATACGTAGTCCAAAATTCGATATCTGCTCGTCAGCTCTCCGCTGCGGAGTCGAATCAACAAGCGCGGGCCACGGTGATAAACTTGATTCACCTTCGGGAACTAGAGTGGCGCACGTCTTGTAAGCCAGATAACGACGACTCCGCGAAGAAACGTCAGTGGGCGATGTCACGGACATGACAGGAGAGGAAAAGTGTATTGCACCTAGGTATTTTTTAACGAGCGGTGCGTCGATCAAACGCTTTTCGAAAGTTACATTTCAAATCGAATTGCCGAAGCCCAAAATAGCTCGTAATCTGAATGGGATCAGCTTCTCATACACCAGGGAGTCGGGGGTGGTGGGTGGGCTATGCAATCAAGCGACAGCCCACGCACACAGCTAATACATTCCCCGGATAGAACCCCGTACGCCGCCACCAACTCCACGGTTATTTGTTTAATAAGGATACCTGGCTTTGTTCGAGTCCGTACACAAACACACGTATATATAGGTACATGTATGCATGTTGCAATGCCGTGTTTGTTAACACTTCATTATGGGCTATTTGCCACTTGCGACTCTTCTGCCAGCACTTAGCGACGGACAATTTCACCTCGCTTTTCATCGCACAGCACAGACGCTTTCCACGAGGCGGCATGCCATCGTTTTCCATCCCATTGTTTGGAATAACGGAACGGCTAATGCAAGGGTAAATTACCATACTCTATATTTTATCGACGGCCGATTGCTCTCCGAGGGAATCCGCAGAATTGATGGGGGAAGCCGTTTTGTTTTGATACAGGTTATAGCACCAGTCATCAGTCAACTTGACGCGCGGGATCGAACCCACGGGTATCCCCATTACTGCTCCTTTCGACGATTTCTCGACGGTAAAAACAGTATTAAATTCTTTTCGTGGAATAAATATCACGAATCTCGAATTTCAGCTGCATTGAATATTATTTTACGTAGCTAGAGTGAATGTGGAGACTGCTTGTATCGATGTCCATAGAATCGGTGGATGGACTGGAATTGTTTTGCATTCGAGTCGATGCTGCCGCCGGGTTCGACGCAAATGCACGCAATCTCGAGATCCATACCAACACGATGCAGCTCGATGCACCAAGCCGTGTTTCACGAAGCCGTTTCGTGCTGCGAGGAAAACCTACTCGACGACGAAGCACCCCGTCGGCTACTTATCTCAAGCAGTTTTCTCACAGCTGTCTATAATCTACGTACAACATGGCACGAGATGAGTGGAAAATTGCCTCCTGAGCTGCTCTTTTCCTCGTCTTATGGCATGCTCCTTAATTAGCTGTAAAGATTGTCTCATCTCGAATTAGAACACGTCGGAGTATCGTATTAGTTCCAAAGAACAAAGGCATTGCCAAACGGCGAGCGCAGATGAGGCCGGCAACGCTATTTTCACGAAATTAATTGCGTTTTGATTGCGTCGCCTCCTCGACTGAGCCGTTTTGAGCCCCCGAAGACAGCAAACTATAAAGAAGCGAACAATGTGTAAAATAAGAATCGGAGTGCCCTGAAATTGTTATGGACAACTCATGTTTACCTTCACTGTCAAGTGTATCGATTCGCAAATTTACACGTGTGCTAAAATTGGAGGTTGATTTTATTTCGAGTAAGATTTAGAGGTCTGGGTCGTCGCCAGATTTGCATCGCCGTGAGCTGCGGTGTTGACTCATCGTAAACCTCGTCTTACACAATTCAACTCCGACGCCGACGCCGTCGCCGTCGCCTTCGCCGTCGTCCGTCGCTCGCATTCCTGACAGCGTTAATACCAGCAATCCCTAACTCACACCATTGTTGTGAAGTGTCATCTGCAAAATTGAAACGGGCCGCACAAAAATAGGCTGGCCAGCCGAAATGGGCACTGACGCCGGGGAAATGAGCTGTATAAAACCTGGGGTCAGACGCGGCCTCGCTCAAAGTGGCTGCGTATTGCCGAGCAAGAAACGCGACCGGCGGCGCACTCCGAAAGGACACTTTCGGGAGTCGCGCTAGCAAATGGCCCGCTCCATAAATCACCTGCGCGCACACTTGTCGAGACGACGGGGTCACCCCAGAACGTCTAAAAACGTCCCAAAGTAAACAACCATAATAATAAACGAAATGGCTGAACATTTCGTACACAAAAAGAATGATGAATATATAGCGAAACCACCTGACAAAAGAGCGATGCCTCCGCCAACAGCAAACCTCACCTGAGGCCGCCCTGTTCTTCCTGTGGTTCGGCGGCAGGAACGCGGCCGGGGGCGTGATGGGGGGCGCCGTGTCCCAACACGGCACCACGTCCGGCTGGCCGTGGCCCGGACTCTGGTCCGACGACCCCGCCGACGGCAACTCGAGCCGATGCAGCTTGTCGCTGCGCCGGCGACGACGCACCGACGACGGCGTGAACGTCTTCACCGCCGTCAGAAAGCTGACGCCGCTCATGGCGACGAGCCCCGGAAACCCGCGACCAGCCCCTGGCAGCGACCTGACTGCCGACGACCGGACTCAACAAGTGCCTAATCTGCACCGACTGGCTGGCGACGGCGACGTCGGATCTGTGGCGGCGTCCCCAGCGCGTGTCCCACCGAGCGTGCGAGCGACCGACCGCCGCGAGATGTACACCCCAACTGCAGCGTCGCCGAACGTTGCCCACCCAGCATCCGCCGCATCCGTATGACTCGCTGGCGCTGGCCGAGAGTGGGGAGGCCGCGGCGCCGCGGGGGGCGAAGGGGGGCGGCGGGCGGGTGATTGCGTGCGTGGGCGTCGAACTCGGTAAACTTGCCAGCAGCGGCGGCAGCGGCAGCAGCAGCAGCAACATCAGCATCAGCATCTCGGGGCAGGCCAGGGAATATCTCTCTCCATGCTCTCTCGCAAGTGTGCAAGCTGAACGAGCAAGGGCAGGCGGTGGGGGGGGGGGGGGGGGGGGGAGAAGGGGTAAGGGGGCTCGGCCGACGGTCGGGTTGGATTCTGCCCGGGTCGTCGCGATCGTTACAGGCATCGGTCGACTCGACGTCGCGCTCTCTCACTCGTGCCCCTGTGTTCGCCGACGCCGACGCCGACGCCGACGCCGACGCCACCAGCGCTCTCTGTGTGAAGCCGACGGCGTCGCGACGCCCACAAAACATGCGCCATTGTTCTGAGTAATTCACTCGCAAATCGAGTGTGTACACAAATGACTTAATTCGAGGACAATTGACTCGATTGGTGGCTCGATGCATGCGGGATTGCAGGTATCGGGGCGAAGAGGGCGCGGGGAGGAGCGCGGGGCGACGCCGAGCATTGAGCGTCGGGCGCACGGGCGAACGGGGAGCTGCATTTTGATAGAGGTGAGGTTGAGGGTGGTCAGTGTCAACGAACTCGACAGCGATTCTCTCGCAAAGTGCAGACGGAACAAATGTCTTCTTCTCGAATGCAAAAAGTCCGCCGCCGTCGATCGATTTCGCCCGGCCAACGGGCAACGAGTTCCATCATCATTGGATGCTGTGCTCCGGACTCCAGCTACCCGTAACTAAGTTAGCCGAATGCTTCGTATATAGACGTAATTTTTTGGCAAAGAGAGCGGGGATAGGGAGTGGGGGGGGGGGGGGTGGGGAGGGACAAATCGATTTGTTGTTGCTCGTGAATAATCCACGAGACGCGAGGGGTCAACGTCGAAATGACTGCTATTTTATGGCGGCGGCGGCGGCGGCGGCGGCGGCGGCGGCGGCGGCGGCGGCGGCGGTGGCGGTGGCGGCGGTCCCAAGAAGAATATCCAACAGATTTCCAGTCGACAATAAAATTTGAATGCGTAACTATTTAATTTCAGCGCGAATAAATCACGGATTTACTGCGCTATTGCACGCAAATCGGGAGAAAACGTCGAACACTATAACGATGGTGTGGCTATAAGCAGTCAGCAGATGCCCCGCGTTGCAGATGCCCCGTGTTGCAGGTTTCAGGCCTGGCAGGCTGCAGTCGCAGGCATCAATGGGCCCGGTCAACTCCGCGAATAACACGCCCCCGACCGCGCACACGATAATTACACCTCGGCGCCGACGTCACCGGAGAGCGTGCACGCGTGCTTTTCACGAGTACACGGACGTCGGGCGACGGATTGAAATAGAAAATTCGCATTAATTATATAAATACAGTGCGGTCGGTGGTGGGCGTCATTCGACGCGGTCGATCAGCTGTGTTTGTTGCACTGCGATCCGGGTGGAAATTCGGATGCACCGGACGTGGTATATATGTTTAAGGATGTGTTTTAGGTGACTAGACCACCGCTCGTGTCGCGCGCCACGAAAATTGCCCAGAAAATACATGTGCATTACCTATTGTTTTGTCCAAAAAGGTATCTACACTCTGGATTTTTTGAGCATATCATGCCTTCCCCACAAGCTTTTACAACTTTCGGCCATGTAAAGACAAATGGCAATAAAATCATTTTGTAGTCTGTGGAATAAGGGCAATTTGATATCAAAACTGCAAGAGACAATTTAGAATTGTATTGTTTTTTTTATAAAGGACTCTTTATCTTTTGCTCTTAGGAGCTAAACAAGCGCGCATCCCAGACTAAGCTTTTTATGCGCCTGACACTTGACAAACACATCTCTTCTTTTCTACACATTTCAGTTTCACACTCCATCTCTCGATTTACAAATTCAGAGCAAGACGCTGCAGCGTTAGAATCTCGCGGCTGCGACTTTTCTCTCCTATCTGTTTACGTGTTGTGAAATCACAAAATCTATATAAAAGGCCAATTCCCCGGGCCAGCTCCTTAAAATTTTATCGTGACAACACGAACTTGTATTATTTATAAGCAAAAATAAAAAGCGAGTGAAACCGAAACTATGGGATCCGAGAGGTTAGACACGCGAACTTTAGGTCGAGAAGTACCCGAGTTATTTGAATATTTCACGACATAGAAGCTTAGAGCGCTGCAGAGTGCAGAGGCGTTGACTTGGGAACGCAGTTCGTTCATCCCGCCGCTTTCCGAGAAAACGTTGTTACATATTGATGTGTGCCGGGAACAACAGGACAAGCAATAACCGGGCGAAATTAAAAAGAAAATGCGCGGGCCTCAAGAGAACGATAACAATCATTCACAGAGCAGCTCGCCTTCAGCGTTCCACAGGCGTTTTCATTCATTTCGAAGCGCCATGACAGCTGACTCATTTGGTTGTGCGGTGGCCCATTAGTACTCGTCGAAGACGGTCGGTATTTAGGGCAAGCCGCGAAATTGGTACACCATGACAGCACATAAACACCGATTTATAAATTCTAGATCACTCTAAATCCATCGGCGCCTGCCGCGCGTTACAGCCAATGGCCCTAGTGTTTCGCGGCTGTTGGCGGCCATTCAAAACAAGGAGACAGATTTCACAGAATTAATCCTTCCCTAACAATAACCGCGCGCAGAATATACCCTGTATAATAGGACAACGGATAAAGAGTTCGTTATTAACTTTAGTCTGGAGCGCTGCAGCGAAGCCCGACTACAACTATTGAAAACCACAATGTTTCTCATCAAAATAGAGCAAGATGAAAGGCAACAGCGTATTATTAATATGCAGCCAAGTCCTCTGTTGTAGAATCCCAGGACTGTTCAGGAATACGTATAGCCTGGAGTACATGCACGAGCACATTCAACTCGCAAGTCCCGAACAAGGAAATATGAAACGATATTATTATCAAAGTTGGATTCCGACAGAGACGAGCACATAAATATAAAATGTGGATAAAGGCTCCGGTCATGGATAGCGGCAGAAGGCACAAGGCGGAAACTTGAATGTCTCAAATATTCATGTGTAACAAGTCGCAATATAATAGAGCTGATAGAGAGGTCGTGTGACGTGAGACTCGAGAGTGAGATGGAGTGGCGGTGTGTGGAAATTATGCATGAACTGCATGCAGACTGCGAGGATTGCGCCCAGGTTAATGAACGCTATTAATTATTTAAGAGCAAGTGGTTGACGAGCGTGGTATTAAAACTTACTAGGCTATGCGAACACTCATATAATCGTGTTGTGGATGAGCGTAATACTTACGCTCACCCACAACGCAATAATATTGCGCGTGCGCATAGCCTAGAGGCTTTTATGATCAATTTATAATGTTCGGTGTTTACTAAGCAGCTTTATCAATGACATTCGTTACCTGTACATTTCATGATGAAATTATTTGAATATTTCAAAACGTAAAAATCGATTTTAAGAAAAACTGATGAATTGATTTGCTTGAAATTAACACAGTATCTTCTTTTTACGATCTTTAATGCACACAGTAAATTTTGTTAAAATCGGTTGAAGATAAAGTTGCTTTAGTTGCAAAAAACTGCAGAAATGCTTAAAAAGTGACATAAAAGTGACATTATCAAAAAAACTGCTAAGCCCAAAACAATGAAATTTGTACACAAACATCGATTCGTGAGGGTCAACATATCTAGAAAGTTTTGTAAAATTATATTCAGATTCTTGGCCTCCAGAGTGCAAAACGTGTTTTGCAAAAACTGAAAAATTTCGTAAAAACTTAATAACATAAAATTTACTCGTCCGAATTGCTTCAAAAATGTGGCAGATCTAAGTTCAGAGAAAACGAAGGTTCACCGAAATTTTCATCAAAATCCGTTTTGGCGTTTGGCCGGAATCGTGCGAACAAACACACAAAAAAACAAAAAAAAAAAAAACAAAAACAAAAAAACATTCCGGATTTTTTTAGCAGTAAAGTGTAATTGAAGATTTCGCTTCACTCGCTACGCTCGTTACGCTCATCAATAAGCGCCCGGGCACCGTTAAAAATTAAATTTAAGCGTTTCGATTGCTTAAGAAAAGATGAAAATTGAATGTTTTCCCGGTTGTTAAGCCGAGTAATAAACGAGGTAGTTAAAGGGGTGAAAAATCGGCGATTTTCTAGACATTTCTCGTGGCATTTTGCCGAGGAGCGGTTCCGTTGACGCATAGAAAATCTAATGAATCAATGCGAAACCGAGGGATGATAACCCCTGAGTCATGACCAGCGAGTCAATGAGCCAGCCAATCGAATATTTCGTCGGGGGAGGTGAGATTACCCCAATCGCGTTAGGCCCTGGATGGCACTGCTCGCCTACACGTTCTGCCACTGAAAAGAACGCATTGGCGCAAATGTTTACAAATCAATCTTTAGAGGAGCAAGAGAAAGAGACTCTACAAAGTTTAGTGGCTGCTTCTCTCCAGTTTAGTGATTATCAAACCTAAGCAGAATCTGCGATTTATAGAGAATAATAGAGAATAGAGATCCAAGAACAGTAAAAACTAAGAAAAACTAGCCCTGCTTTAAATAGTTGGTCAACATTTTTAGTTTTGCGATAGTAATAAATACGGCGATTATTTCTCATTTGTCGGGTGAGATTTTGTTTTGAAAATAGCAGGGGGAGGAAAAATCGACTATACTCGATGACTTAGAACGATGTCTGTATACTAGTACACGGACGGTGCGTTTAAACCATAAGTTATGGTCACCTAAGCCGGGCTTTATATTCCACGCAGTTATTTATCATGAAGAGCGTTCGAGTAAGCTCGCAAGTCGACAGTCCTTTATTGGTCTGGTCTCCGGACTCTGGATTCTGGAATTGTTGCGCTTATCATAAAGCATATATTTGTATACCTTAACCGTCTACGACCATTAGCATGACTCATTAGTTTCCCGAGTTTCCCGAGTTTCCACGAACAGTTGTCGGACACATAAACCGCGCGCGAAACGCCACATTTTCCAGGCAGCATTAACAATTTATCGCAAATAGGCGTCAAGAATCAGAAATATTTTGGCACAAACGCAATAGCATTGCGCCAGGCATCCGATTCATTCATGCAACACCAATGCAGGAGAGTGCGCGCATGAGAATCAAGAACATCGTGATTACTGATTACACCTTCGTCAGCGTTGCTAAATCAGTTCTGCACATGATGCGCCGTGTAACTCCATGGCGAATACTTGTGGAGTGTTGTCGTAATGCACCTCTTCGCCAGCTCGACACGGTGTAAAATGCTAATGAAAGACGCCGACGACGCCAGCTGAATGGTCCTTGTATTGATCAGCCGGTAAAGATTGTGCTGCTATCAGGGCGTCGCGGCGCACCGGGGAGTGCAGCGTGTGGGGGGGGGGGGGGAGCGGGGTGGGGGGTTTAAGAGGGGGAGGACGGAACGCCGATGACTATACACTCGTTTCCGGTGCGCAGGTGAAGGGGAGTGTCACCCCCGAGCCGGCCATGGGGCGCCGCGGTGGTTCGAACCGCGAACTGTTGCCAGCGGGGAGCGAATGGAGGTGGAGGTACCGACAGGGATGTGCTCTCTATAGGCGTATCTCCCATCTCGTTCGCACGCCTTCCGCCGAAGACTGCTCGCTATCAGTTGGCGGCTGAGAAATGACCACGATCAACGCAGGATGTGCGCCCAGCTAGAACTTTATCGGCAAAGACCGCTATCAAAAAAAAAAAGTAAACACTTTAAGACGTTCGTGCACGCTTTAGTTTATGCGGCAAAGTACTAACGGTGGTGCCACCAAGGCAGTAGGTGAACGCTGCAACGCGCGAGGAAAACACGGGACTGTTTTCCCTGAAAAAACCACACTAGTTTATTGGAAAGTCTGGCTTTTGGTCAAAGTTATACTCTCTAGGTTGAAGGGGCAGGGGCTACTCCGTTATGGCGGATCAATAAAGAGCACTATATTTCTCCGTAAAAGTGCCGGCTATTAGAAAAAAACTTGAGCTCCATGGAGTATCCGATGCCAGCAGAGCGTCGCACATGCTCGAGGCTCGATCGAAGACAATTTTTTAAAAACTTTTCACTAAACGTCTTGTTGCTTAGCAAGTCTGGCGCCGTTTACGGACTGGCGACGCTCGGGGCACGAATTTCCAAAAGCGACTGTCACAACTCGGCTTTAGTTGACCGCTGGCAACACGAAGCACTCGCCGAGGATCGAGAACAAGACCTCGAAATCAGACTTTCTGCTCGAGAATTCGGGTCCGAATGGGATGCGACTCCGATTCTAGTCATTCTATTAGAAAATAAAAATAAAAAAACGGCAAAGCAATTCAACGAGTGAATAAATTATCAGAGAGGGAACTCCGGGAACAATTCGAGACCATGCAATCTGCAAGTCGCCGGCGCAATTCCCATGTTGTCCGCTCGGCTTTCTGATGTTCCGGTTCCGCCGAGCTCGCTGGTGGAGTGGCTCAATCAATCACTCGTTGCGAGATCGCGCAGAGATACCCAGTCTTAAGATCAAATCCCAAGACACTTCCACACTGAACAAGTAGACCGATTGCGAGGCTTCCCAAGTTGGAACACCCCAGTTAATTGAGTCAATTAATTTAATAGCTTTCGCGACCTTTCGCGCACGTGTTTCAATGGCGGAAAGGTAAGGTGGCAAAAGTTTAGAATATTAAAATTACGTGATGAAAGTGTTTCGTTTGATAGCACCTTCGAAATAAACAGTAAGACGCATGGTTGAATAAGATATTTTTTGCTTATTGCGAAGGTGGAAACACACGGCAAGTGAGTTTTTTCTCCAATCGGGTCACTATGAGATCGTTATGATCTGGTGTTCAAAGACGAAATTCGAGTGTTTTTACTTTTAGTGCGCTTTGATGGTGCAAACATGATCATGAGAATATTGGAAGCGTGCGCCCACCGTACTTGGGTAGCTAAACAAGCGGCAGTCGAAGCACCTTCATGGACATAAACTGACATAAGTTTCCAGTCGAATAGCGTCGTAAAGGAGATGGATTTACGTGCAGTCTAATGAACTGTAAGAGACGAGCAAAGCAAACCACAAAATTCCTGCTTTTCATGGGTTTTTATGCGTTCGCATATATACTAAAAAGTAAATATAGGCGTTTTTGCACGCTTTTCTCGGTGTGTTAACTGTATCTGTAACCGAAAAAAGCACAAAGAATTTATGAAGTGTTGGAGTTTGTTTTCAGCATTCAGAAATAGCTGTTGTGTATTATGGAAGATGTGAATGTGAATGTGAACTGTAAATTGAAATGAGATCGGTATTAATTTAATCTATATTTGCATATCGCAACTGTAGTATAGATTCGTGAATGTGAGGAAGCTCAGTAAGAATAAGTACACGTCCGTCCTATCACAAACAATGCGCGCGTATATTACACGGTATAGAAAGCAGAGAGCAAAAGTTAGCACCCCATGCCGCAGAGCGGTGCACGGGGTCTGACCATGGCAGTGTTCGCAAGCAAGCAGCATCACATCGCATGATATCGGAGATTGGAGGACGCTAGGCAAACAATGATCAAACAAAACCAACGAGACCAGGCCAACGCGGCAACTTTCCCAAAACATGAATTATCGCAGATGAAAATGAAATAGTAGTTTGCATGAGAGCCGCCGCGCTGGCGATACGCAGCCAATTTATAGCCGGGAGCAGTGCTTTAATGCCGGTGCTAACACAAGAGTGCTAATCTGGACACTGCCTGCTGCATGGACGAACCCATTTGTGTGTTTGTGCATCACTACTGCTAATAAATAAATAGAGTTGTTTTCCGTATGGCAGCTTTTACAATTTGCTGTAATTTTATTGCGAACAAAAACGCGGCGCTGCTTAAAAAAATGACGGAATCTGTATAAAAATGCATAGCGATGAAAAAAAAAGTGGCGATGTTATACAAATTATTTGTTCAATCAATACGCCCACCATTAATGACGAAGCCGGCTTCAACCAACCAAAAGAAAAATATCAAAAAGGCGAGCGGCGACGTTGTTTTCCAATTCAAAACAGATCAATAGGATATTCATTCCAATTTCCATGGCGAGCGTCACACCGCGGCTTGTTTTCCTGTAGTCGAAACTGTGATTGAAAACCGCAATGAATGATAACTTCGGTATGCAAACCGTAAACATGTCTCTCTATAGATCATGACGTATGTGCTACCTGACTGCAGAGCAATCTGAATTAGGGCTTGTAAGCTAATTGTGCGTTCAATTCATGGGCAGCCAATCGAGTATGTGGTCTACGCATGATGTTGATACATAACAATCAACGCATATCATGGCACCCACCCACCCATTTCAAGTCGCGTCACGCATTTTCTTCCCCGCTCTTGTGCACACACACATATACAATGGTAAATAGCTGGGCGAGCTAAGGAAGCACAGATACATTGCGGTACCGTATCCTGCACGCACGACATGCGTATATATGACGCACACGTCTGCTGCTAAGAATTGTTCCGAACTTCCAGGGCACGAGTTCTGAGTTTTATGCCAATGATTAGTGGTTCATTCTGGCTTGTCTGAGTCGGATGGGTAGTTTTTTTTTGCGTCCATATACTTGGCAATGCTTTTTATATTCACATGACAGCGATGACAAGTTCAGGAAAAAAAGTGCAGTCGGTATTTATCCAGTGGTAGATTTATTTCGAACACGCGCCAGCTTTTAGAATAAAATGTCGAACGATACTTTCTGTGTAAACACGTTAAAAACGCATGTCTTAAATTGCTGCTTGTGCAAGAAAACAATGAAATAGCTAAACAGCGTTTCGCGTGGCCTAATGTACTGTGTACGTGGAAAGGAGTAAACACGGCGGAAGGCTTTTCGAATAGATCGAAGAAAAATGCGTACAAGAAGTTAGCATTCGCCTCAAGAAAATTATACATCCCTTGATGTTAAGTTATCTCGTATATCTTGAGAAATATTCTTCCCGTGTCGGAGCTTAGATTTGTTTGTGCGCGCCGTGTGATTTGGCTTCCTCCTCGAGGAATACCACTTTCCAAATCCGCACAGCGCCCGCAGAAAAAAAAAACTGCACATTGAATAATTTAGCACCCTCCAATCGCACCCGTAGCGGCCGTATCTCAAATGTGCCCGTGCCATTTGCGCCTCTCTACAAAAAAAAAAGATGCGCCTCATTTAAAACCGCATACGAAGAAATTTCCACCGCGTTCCGGTGCAATGCATGTCCAC
This sequence comes from Nemurella pictetii, assembly GCA_921293315.2. NCBI lineage: Eukaryota > Metazoa > Arthropoda > Insecta > Plecoptera > Nemouridae > Nemurella > Nemurella pictetii. Next base: position 25,832,052 of record OV121115.1, read on the forward strand.
CGTCGTCGAGTTTTTAAGACCGACGCTCAAGTATATAGCACCGAATCGAGCACCCACGTAAATTGTCAGTCAAAAGTGCAGCGTTCCAAGTTCAAACCCTTTCGTTTATCAGTCTCGAATCTCGGATGTCGTGGGTGCAAATCGGCTTCATGTTAGCGAACACTTAGCAGGAAAGATATCGGAAATACCCTCCACGTGCGGTTCCATCGGATCGGACGCACAAGCGTGCTGTACAGCTCACGACATCCGCAAGCAGAATAGGTCTTCCCAGAGAGAGATACTAGACACCGTATCACGATTCACGATTTATACTTCTGCTTGTGCACTAGAAGGGAAGCGCTCACACCCTAATCCAGCTTGATGTTTCCCCCTTTCGCGTTCATCCCCATCGGATAGAAAACATGAACAGAATGCGACATATGCACGCGAATGACCGCTTAGTTTTGCATGGGCAACATGAAACAATCAAGCTAACCACAGCCACGAGGCTGCTAGGTAAATGATATTATGAATAAGCCATGTATTAACCGAGAGCATGTGGTATTATAATAATATGTCTTTTGCGAAAGCTGTATTATGTTCGGAACTCTAGTAGTTTATATATGTAGAGAACGGGGAGATTAATTTCATCCATATATATACTAAGTGCAAGATTTAGCAAACTATGTGATGCGGTTTTTCAGACTATACTCGCTCAGTCATTCTTTTATTTAATGAAACTATACATGTCAAGGGAGAAAATAAAATCATCGTTTTTGAGTATAAAACCAGTAAAACATAAAAATGCTCTTTTCTGCGATCTATATACCGAGTGTGCGCAAGAAAAACAGCGCTTTAATATCACTGTGAAAGGTCACCGAAAAGACAGCTCCACAAGGGCATGTCAAAAAGAGCAATGAATATTTTATAACTTAGCGACACAGTGGCAGACTAATTGATAAAACCACAGCGTATAAATGGCACGGACAAAAAGTCCAAGGCGGAATCGAATTACCTTGCTCTGACCAATGGTCCGTTGGGTAAGAGCGATATAGAGGATCTATTCATATACATGTTTACATTAGTTTACCTACATATTATATTATTAAACATAGTCGGCGACATCGATTCTTTGACACAAATATGATGAGTACCAAGCTATCGACTCATGAGGGCTAAACTAGAACTAGAACGCGACACAAAATTCCGCGATTTTTATGGGTTTCCAATACACTACTGAACTCGCCAATAAAAAATATACACCGTGGTTATAGTGTATTGATACGAGACCCAGCCATATAGCCCACGTCTGTACGCAGCTATCTTTATTGTTGCACTGTCGTCAATATCAGTTTTTTTTGCACCAATTTAGCCCATCCAAGTAGATATACCCGCGAGTTAAATGAAAGCCTGCTAAGTATACGGAGATGATAAACTTTATTGACTGCAAGCTATAAAAGATCGCCGGTGTGGACAGCAATGTCCCTGATTACTCTTTGGCACACAGTGTGTTAAACGGGACAGCTGATGAGATTGAACCATGGCTTGTTTTATGAGATTATACTATAAATGCAACGTCGGCCCTAATCAACGATGGGGGTGAAAAACAGTTAAAACACGTGGTTGAAACACCCAAGCAAACGAGCCAAGAGGACATGGACGAAGGTGTTATCACGATGGCGATGCCGTTGTAATTAAGAAATCTGAATATAATATTCTTAATTAGTTGCGGGGGCGGATGGCATTTGCGTGGGAGCAATTGACGTGTGTGTGTAACAATAACAGGAGAAAATCAATATACGAAATAAGTTTAAACATAATTTGTTTCCTGCACGCACTGCTGGGCTATTTCCATCATTATTAAGTGTTGCTCAAGGGATGATATTTATCATCGGGAGCACGACGGTTTCTAGAAGAGGGTGGCCTCATAGTATAGATCTACTTACCGCACGTTAAGGGCTTGAAATAATAACTTATTTATCATGAATAGCAACGGAAGCATGCAGTAAGCAGCATGTTACCTCATAACAGAGGAATCAATATCGAGAGGCATAGAATAATAACATGGAAGCATGGCATTACAATGACAGCAAGCTATGTAGAAATATTTCCAACATCATCATACACGACTAGGAAAATAGCGCAGTCAAAACATTGCGCAACAACAACGTAAAAATTCAACGCCAACAATCAGCAAATTAAATGTCAAAATGGTCAACATACCCTTGTAATAGATCGCCTTGTTACCCTTTAGGCAAGAACACCCCATAATGTAGCCCATCATTGGAACAGATCGACGAAATGCCCCCCGCTCAACAATATACGAAAAGCTCACGCGAGCGAACGCATGAGAAGAAAAAACAAACGCACGCAAGCACGCACACGAGGTCAACACAACGCACAGTCCGCGAGTCACCAGTTCGAGTCCCGTCGCCGTCAAGATCGACACACCTCTGCGCGGTGCAGGTGTCGATCACATCGCACCGCCACGAGCCACGGGCGAACGCACCTCTACGCGCTGGCAAACGATCGGCGACTAGGACATGCACACCGTGCCACACTAGTCATTAGCAGGTAGCACGGGCTGGCGCCGCCTCTGAAGCGAATCACACCGCCGGCCGTTACGCTATTGTGCACCTCTAGCAGCTCCAGCAGCCCTAGCATCTCTCCCGAGTCCCGCGAGACGTCCGCTACAGACGCGACCCGTGCGTACCCCTATACGCAGAAAAACACGTCGAAATTTCACGCGGCACGTATGATAATGCAGCCGGGGCGGACTCGCGACGACGAAACGGGGGGGAAAAGAGCGCGCGTCGCGACGAGAAAATGCACAACGAACGCTGGGCGACGAGCGTGGAAACTGCGTGTGTGCAGCACAGCACAGCAGCGACGACGACGACTTTGCTTGGTGCAGCTGCTGCTGCTGCTGCTGCTGCGAGTACAGCGAACCGACTTGGCGCCACACCACACGTTCGCGCCCGTCGTCGTGCACAGACACTTTCCAACCCCCCACGATCGGCAAAGATCAGGCCGCCGCCGTCGCCGCCGCCGCCGCTGCCGTGGTGGCGGTACCAACCCCGCGCGCAATAACCACCCCCCGACTCGGGCACGGGCGCCGGGCGCGGGCCGGCAGCTTTTTCAGAGTCACTAACTCGGTGGATTTAGCGCGAAGTTGGTGTACTGTTTCAAACCGCTCGGCTAGGATCGGCCGCGCTCGGCGTCGCGGGCGTCGCGACGTCGGGCGTCGCGCCTACGGCCCGTTAACAAGTTGCCGTGGATGGCGTGCGTTGGTGGCGGTGGCGGCTGTGTGTATTTGTTCTAGTGTGTGGTGGGGGCGGGGGTATACAATTAAATGGCTCCGATGCGACGAGTGCCGACTGGAATTATAAAGGTTTGATTACATGCGCGCTGAAATGTTCAATGCGATGCAGTAGCGCGAAATGAGATGAGGAAATTCTGGGATGGAGATGAAAACGCGAAAATACCCACTCCAATCGTGTATAGATGCTATAATGACTCTCTTGTGCGCCCTTTTAATTAATCGAGCACTATAAATTACAGCCCATCAAACAGCATTGCTCGAAAGCATCCTCTATATACACACAATTGATAAGTCAGAACGAAATGCGAACTTCCTTTCAGATAGAAGCCTGCACTCGCGCTAAAACAACCCCCTTTTCCAGGAGCGAAATCCACGGTGTTTATCTCCCCGGCACCTCTCAATTATCATCAATTCCCCCCCGCCTAAGTGAATTAACCCGGCCGGCGAAATTGCCATCCTGCACCCACCCACGGCCACCCGCCTCGGCCGCTGGCAATCAAACGCCAATCAAGATCCAGCCGAAGTCAGCAGGCGGCATTCAGTAAACAGAAAGTGTCGACCCCACCTAGACCCCCCGCCCCCCCCAAAGCCCGCAACACCCCTCGGGATATGCGGATCTCGCGTCCATCCCATCAGCTTTAACTCAATTCGATTCTCAAGCTGGCGGATCGCACGGAGTCTGCCGAACAAAGTCCACCGAGGGTACGTACCCGGCACCCGGCGAGGGAATTGCCTTCGCCGAGATATAGAAAAGATATACCGGAAGTCCGGCGACATGAACGACTCGCGCGGCTCGGTAGAAACGTAATATCGACTTGCCGCCCCCGCTACCCGCCGCCCCCGCCGCCGCCCCCGCCCGCACGGCGTCTTCGCCCTCCGGCGCCGCCCACACGCCAACTAACCTATATCTTGCCACGTGATATCTTCACTAGCTATCAGACGATATCACGACTACGGCGACTACGCCAAGATTCTGACACATAATAGCGGGAAGCGCCGCTTTTATTGCGAGCCACGTGCGTACAGAAATGAGCCGAGAATTTATAGCGGTTTATCTAGAAATATATAGCACTCTTCCACTTAGTTTGGATTAAAATCAATTCGGTTAATTTGACGGGTTGGCTGTTGATGATTGCCACTGTGGAAAGTGGGTGTTTTATGTAGATTTTCAGTAAATGGTTTTCCAATGTGATTTGGCCTAATTATTAGCTAATAGATTACAATTTAGCAATTACATAAAGTTCTGCTAATTGGTGACTGCAGTAGCCAGTCACGTGAAACGATTTGTTGACCATGGGGCACTCCCCCCCCCCCCCCTGACTACCCTGTGAACACATTAGCGGACACCCAACCCAACTGCTAATAAAGAAAGTATATATTGAGGGCTAAGAGTTCAGTCGTGTATGATTGGGTCAACTAAACAGAAGATTTCCCAGGAAATTTATAAAATAGCTTGTCGACAATCATGTCTGCATCATGTGGCGCATGTTCATCGAAAATCGAAATATGACTACCAATGATTATTTGTATTTCAGGTATGCACGCGGATGAATTTCCAACTGTCTAATTATTAGGCAGCTTATCAACGCTAGGCGTTTGCCGATAGCAATTAGTCGAGTGGCAATCATGTGGCTCCCGTATCAGAGCCACCGACAACGTCTGAACACCGCCGGTGACCGCTCGGCGAGTGTCCGGTGAGCGGTGTTCGGTGTTCGGTGTTCCTACCTGGCGACAGCGTGCAGTTGGCGGCAGGATCGTGCGTGTCGGGCGGTCGACTCTGTCCCGGGGTCACCGTCGCACCGTTGCTGGTGGTGGGGGGGAACGTCGCGACGCCAATCTGCACGTCAACCCCGTCAACCACGTCGTCGTCAACACCTGTACCAACACGCGGTGGCATTTAGTCATCAATCGACGCCCACCGACGTCAACTTGGCGACGTCTTGCCGAATAGGTCGACGTCGTCGTCGAGAGTGATAGGCAGCTAGAGTCCGAGTCAGCTGTAGTATGCATGTGCAAAATGTCTGTCGTCTGCATTGGGGAATGATGTCCCCCGCTATGTTGCCTGTAGGATTCTCACCCGCTCTGGTTACGGGGGTTGATGGGGTTTCATGGGAATTGTTGGGATCGACGGTAGTCGTGAGAACGTCCCAGGTTGTTGGCAAGTCCATTACCACTTCATGAGACTTCAAATGGCGAATGTTGAAACTTCAAATGTAGGGACTTTAATCATAGCCCTAATGGCAGAATGCTGTATCAGGATGTGGGGAACTAGTTGTGCTATATGTTTTGGGTTTTTTATTAAATTTAGTTACAAGCGGGTTGTTTATTGTGGGCCAGAGAAAAATGAAATTGGAAATGACAGTCTTTCTTTTAATTCCCCAGTGCATCGGATCGAATACTTTCATCTCCGCCCATCTAGGCTCGACCTTCAGCCATCGATCACGATAGCTTCCAGCCAACCGATCGCAGATTTAGGAAGTCAAGGCCACCAGACAGACATGTTCGCCATACTTTCGCTGACACGGTCCAAAGCCGACGCAGTCAGTTGTCAGGTGTCTCGTGAACATACCAGGAGTTATGTTCGTTATAGGAGTCCATGAGCGGGGAGGTGTTAGTATTAGTCAAGCGAGTTAATTATGTATAGCCAATCCCGTGATCCGGTGGTGCGACCTAGAGTCACAATGCAACGCAGTTCGACGGCACTACAGTAAATTAGTGGAGGCAATATTCAACTTGTTAGCTTTCATTATGTCTACGCCAAAAGTACCCCACGAGACTTTTAGTTTTAAGCTGTACCATGAGCGTCAAGTATGCAGGACTGTGTAGAATAATGTGCATACCTTATAGCATAGTTTTAGCAAGGAGGATAATCAAGGAGAAGTTCGGAGCAATTAAGCATATAGAACTGTCACGCGCTTATTCTTGTAGGTAAGGCATGTAGATTTTAGGTGCACGGTGTACCCATTGTACTTTAATTAAAACTAAACAAAACAACTTCGCGATTGTCTTAACAATGTGCCCGCATCAGCCGTTCGCTAAAAGTTGTCGCGCAAGTTTCCAGCAGCTCGAACGGAGCGCGCACAGCGCTCCTAAGAAAATTTGATTCAAATTTCCAATTTAATTAAAAATCTGACAGCTTTATAAAAGCAGTCTTTGACGCTCCCCCCCCTGCTGAGCAGCATCAGAAGTCTAGTTAACATTCAACGCGCATCCGTCCGAGCTAAACGAGCGTCGCGGTGTTTTTTAATTAGATTTGTCGGCGTCTGAAGATATCAGTCAACCAGAATAATAAACAGCGACTAAGATTTCAGCTCGAGCAACGCTTATGCGGGGAGGGGGGGGGGGGGACGCGAGCGAGACGCACTGTTCCCTGAATTGGAGCGCCCAAAATTGATTTGCCCGTCCGCGCGGTGCAGCAATCGATTGGAAATTTGAATGCATAGCATAACGCGCGGCAGGCAGCATATTGAAATGAAATGCGCCTGGTCGGTCGCCCCGGGAGGTGGGGGTAACATGGACTGCAGGGTGAGAGAGCGACCGAAGGGTGTCACACGTGGCGCGACCGAAGCCCGTTGAGGTCAGAAGATTATGCAATGCAACATGCTGTCCAACCATTTCCAAGCTGACGTCATACTCATCCCACGTAACATTTGAACCCTACATAGACGCAGCATTAGAAAAGCTGTCAGGCCCATCATAGAAATGTGTTTTTAAACGTTGTTTTTTAATTGTAATCAGTTATTGGACATTCGACCTTGAAATTCGTCCTTGGGAGAGGAAAAGAACATGGCCGCCACCCCAGTCCGAAGCGCGTATCCCCAACACATGTCCAATCAGCCCGTGGTTTTACAGCTAGCATCAACTGACGGATGACACGTGCCGTACCGGAGTCGGCCCGCCTGACAGCATCAGGTCAGGAGATCGATGCCCGGCTCAGCATCCAGCACCCCGCCTCCATCCCCGAGCAATATCGCGCGCGTAACGGCCGACGGGAATACGCCGCCGCGGAAACCGCGTAGGACGAGATGGATGTGACAAATTATTTAAAAGTGAACCTTCGCGCGAGGGATCTGCGCGTAGGACCGGCTGACACTTTTACGTGCGGCTTGATGGGAATCGAGGGGATGGAATGAGTAATTCGAGAATTTCGCAGGAAACGCGTAAAACGGGACATGTACACTTTAACGAAGAGAGAGAAACGAGCGCTGTTTGACGGCCAGACACCAATAACAAGTCGCCAACAAATTTACATCATTTCGTTGCTAAATATCGTCCGAATTCCAACACAAATTTCTATTTCAGCAGTCTCGTGACGCACGGTGGAGATATTCGCGACACCATCTCGAGATGCTAGCGCCTGAAATTTGCACCGGGTTTGAATTCAGACAGACGACTTGCTTCGATGCAACGCTGCGCGCCACCTGTGGCGGCGTCGCGAAAGCTCGCCGTTCCGCTCGGCGCCACCAGATGGCATCATTCTACGCCGCCATCGCCGTCGCCGGGCGTCGCGACGCCCAACGCACCGCGGCGGCGGCGTTCATTTCACGCCTCCGCGGACAGTTGTTATTGGAGCCGTTAGGCGTACGCAACGTCGGCGTCGGCGTCGGCGACCAATTATTTATATCTATCCCAGGCCGTCAGTTGGAGGCAAAAGAATGCACGTCCGTATACGTCCGGGGTTTTTTGTGTTACTAGCGCACGGAATGATGAATAAAAAATGTGAATAAAAGGAGTGCGTTGCGCGAAGCTAAACGCTTCGGCTAAATGAAAATGTGTGTACGTCCCCGACGGGAATAGATCGCCGACGGTGGAGGCGCCCGGTTTGCCCATCTGCTTTCGAGTCCGACGAGAATCAAAGCCACATTTCTATACACAGACACTGGATGGAAATGGTCAAACCCATACTCTCGTACGCAGTTTATTGACTTCATTTTTCATTGTTTTATGTTCCCTGTCCGCGGTTAAATATCAGCCTAAAATTCTAAAGCCAAAATTCTAAATACTGGCATTAAATCAATTGCAGACAGAGCCATATACCAATTGGTGAGTAGTGCCGATATACCTAAAACATCGAAATAAATTCCGTGTAGACTACAAGCAAAGATGGAGAGAAGAAAATATACGCTCAACAACCAGAGTTCAGAGAAGCAGATAGGCGCGTGGGTGGATGAGCATGGCCAGGGTATAGGAGCGCAGGTCGTTAGCCCGCGAAGACACCGCATTCGCACTCACCTGTTTCGGGAAGAGGGGACATGGGACTCTCCGGCAGGAGGATTCCCTTCTGCACCAGTTCATCCCTATTGGCACGGACGGAGATCTTCCGCTCGAGGGCTGAGAAACAAACACACTATATCAACACACGTATCAACACACGAGCAATCAACACGGACAGTGACAGCGGAACAAATAATACAATATTTTTGTAAAATCAATAAAATTAGATAGTACAGCTATGAATGGGCTGGGCTTTTTTTTAGTGGTAATATTCAATATGCAGGCTCGAATGGGATCAAAACTAAGTTGATTAAGTTTCTATTTAAAAAGATGTGAATGTATAGTTTAATTTATTGACTGTTATTTCTGAGTAGCTTCTGAGCTAAGCCAAGACTAGAAAACGCAAAACAAAGAAGCCAATGGCGCTTGGAAAGGGAGGGACGCTATATCTGTACACACCGACGGTACTCAATGTGTCAGAGGTGAGGTGTGAGGTGTGGGGAGGCATTGAGTGGCGTACCCCGGATATAGACTAAAGAGGATATGGAATCGAGGTGGTTATTTGAGAAGACAGCTTATTCAGCTGCGATTCGGAAAAGAAGTCGGTTGGCCCGGGCAGGGTCAACATTATTGTTTCGACGAAAATGTCACCATTTCCCAAAAGGTTTTGTCGCGGTCCGTCGCTTTCTCGCTATGTGGGGTAATTGGGATTCCCGTGGCAACATCCCAGGGGACATTGATTTGGGAAAGGCCACACGGAGGAGGGTGCAAACACAGCCTAGATTAGATTTGTGTTAGGTGGTGGTGGTGGTGGTGGTGGTGGTGGTGGTGAGAAATCAAGGGAAACCTTGGGAAAGAAAGTCAGGATCTTGCCTGTCATCAGGATTGAATAGGATATCGTGATAGCAAGGCACATGTCCCGATCACTATGCGTACCCAGCATTTGAAAAAAATCCAGATATTTAGAATTCAAAATGTATTGCAAGGCTGATTTCAGGACTTTTGGCGCGTCAGTTTTGTAAATGCAATCAAGGACTTGCGCAGGAGTGCAATGGGCAGTCCTTGGAGTTGTAGCACGCCACTGCTGGCTTGGATCTGTTAAAAGCATTTCATGATGATGTGATGAGAAACTTTGACGTGGCTCACGGAATGATGGGATGGGACCCACCGGAAATAACGAACAATTGGAATTGAAATGAATGAGAAATGAGAATGAAAGGAAATGGTGCGCATGCAATGCTTTACTATATGTGTGAGATGAGAGTAATAACAGATATATACATGTGAGCATGGGATTTAGATGATTATTTCGATCTCCATGTATGATTGCTGCTGAGCTGGGATATCAACAGCGCTAAAATTGACTATTGGCTAATGTTGTATTCAAAGATACAGTTGCATAATGGAGATAGGTACTAGAATTTATGCCAAAAGGAAGTGATGGCAATTTTACGGCCATTTAAAAGTGTTAAATATCACCCATATCTCCATTTCTAATGGTGCAGGGAAGTGACTCGTTATGCCTATTGCAACCTCACTGTTTTTCGATATCCGCTTCGCCAGTTATTGTGACGGCGATATTTCCTCCACGCAAGGATGAAAAGGATGGAACGAGATTGCGTCAATCAATCTCTGTTTCGGCGGAAGAATGACGGAACGCGACGCAAGTCTGGGTATCGTTTGGCCAGATGAAAATACTTATCGCTTGCCAAGATGACAGATGCTTGGCGACAGCACGCACAAGCGATCCCTGGTTAGGGACATTCTCAGCGGGGAAATTCACGCGTCTAACCAGATCCCATTTCCCGGCGCATGGTAATTCAATTTCGACGCGACAAGAACGAGAAGAAAGGAATCGGAAAAAGGAGAGCATGATTTATTGTCACATGTTTCATACTTACACCTAGAAGTAGCTTCGAATTTATCTGATTTTTTCTTTCTCTTCCATTTCCACGGCTTGAATAATCTACCTAAGGCTGAGAATTTGCTCTTGCGTTCGGAGGGTGGCGTTCTCGTGATGGATCCTAGGCTGTTCGTTCGTATCGCCGTACCATTTTGTTTCTTAGCTAGAAAGCAAACAAATACATCACGGTTATTACTTATTAGACAACAGTGTGGTGGCTCGACACAAACGCCGTTGTCATCTGCATCAACATCAACAATAGAACGAAACGCAGATAAAGCTTAAAACAGCACACGGCGGAATCGTTGGAGTCACTAGATGCCAGTCGAAGAGACCACACATAATTATGCGCTTTACGACATCGAAACTAGAATACGTCAACTGCAGACGAAACGAGCAAGTCAGCTGCAGCATAATGCACCTTCCGCCGAGTCGTATAGAATTCATTTCCTCGGAAGATAAGTGCTGTCGAAGCTGTTCGATCGGTTAGACGGAGCGGAGAGGAAGCCAGCGAAATTAGCTCTCTGCATAATTGAAGCTTAGAAATAATGCAAAACATGAGACAACAATTCGCTGGCAGTAAATTGCTGCCCCTTAGAGCGCATGGTCGTTCGCCTTGTGGAAAATTCGGTCAACTCGTCATCGATTCGCAGTTCCTTCCTTCCTGCTCGGTTTTAATTTAGTGCTCTGTTTGACGCGTGCCAGACAGATCTTGCCAAGATTGAAGTCGATCAGGAGCGCGAACGGCGTTTGAAAGGCAGATGGAAAAACTGCAGCGATGAGAAACGAATATATGGGAGTCTTTGGATCGGAATTGACGTGGCGTGTTTTAGTCTGCACCAGAATATTGAACTTTCATCTCGCATATATGAAGATGAAAAAGGGCGATCTTTTTTAAACCCGTATTTTCAAAATTCCATAAATTGTATATATAATAAATACGGTTCTCAGCGCTGCAGAAAAAAATCAGATTACTTCTCTGCAGAATCGAATCCGAACACTCCTCGACACCTCGACGCACGAGGCCCCAAGTTTTCACGTTCTTCACGAGACACTGCAGATCAAACATCGTCGGAGCGCCCCGAACAAAAGAGACGACGCCAGGAAAGATCAAAAAGAAAACTGTTTCTTTTCCCGCACTACAATGGCGGCGGCGGCGGTGTCATGGCGCCCACACACGATCCTTATTATACTCCTCGGCGACAGAGCATGGCAAGATTGTAAGAGCCAAGAATAGAACAGAGTCTGATGAACTTGAGAAGCAATCAAACACTGGACAAAGACGACGTCCGCATTGTTCGACACGGCATGGACGATGTACGATGTGTAATACGTGGGCACGAGCGCCTCTCTTTTAGGACCGCTGATCAAAATCTCGCGCTTGTTACACAGCTAGCACCGATTTAGCTCCTCGACGCGAGCATGTCGAGCGAAGCAAGTGGGTGGCTAATTAAAACGTCGATGGAGCAAAATATCCGGCCATCGCCGTCGACAGACTTTCCTCGTGTCGATTCATGCTGTGTGGGATGAGTTTATTCGAGCGCGGATTTACTGGGGGGAGGTAAATCATATTGGTCTTGTTAGATCCTTTGATAGGCGAGAGTAGAGTGATACGCTGCGATACGTTGTGAAATGTCATATTCTTCGACGCCTACGCGCGGATTTGCCATCTGATATAATATTGAGAGCTTTCACAATAAATAAAAAATGGACAGTGTTCGATAAGTAAGAACTGACCTCTTCCCTCTGATCAAACGTGGTGATAGCCAGACAACTGGAACCAATAAATAGTCAACATTCTCTTTTCAGTTTTCACGTACACACCGACTGCACTCCTGACCGCTACATCCACGCAATTTGCGCATTCTGAGTAACAATGTGTAGTGTTGCTAAATCAACTGCCTGTGATATTTTATTTGCGAATATGCCTACGTATTTACGTATGGTATTACACTCGATTCTCGTTTGTAATTATTTTTAATTAGGCACAATGCTCACGACTCCAAACGAGATTCACCGTCCATATAAGCGGACATTTCAAAAGCCCAATTCCTACAACCATCAAACTCTATCAATTAAATCATTACTAAAATTCAGAATAGGTAACATTTTTCTTGTTGAAAACAAGTGTTATTCATTTGCCCATGTATAAGATAGTCCTAATGAGTGATAATTTACCTATCGAAGCGACGCCCGAAAGCTGTAAACCGTAAATACCTACGCAATGCACACACAATTTGCATGTACAGAATAATTACCACAGTCTTAAGTCTGGTAACATTTCGCAATAAAATAATGGCCTCAACAGTTAGTCCAATTATTTAAAATAAAATGTAAACGCCTGAGTTCAACCCAGCACATGCATTATCTTCAGCTGTGAGTTACGACCTAAAGACATTGCGTTATGGCAATTGTGATGGGACCAAAAAGAAATAGCAGCACGCTTCTTACAGCGCCAACGACCCATCCAAACTGTCTTCTGAAGAAGCGGCAACCAGTTAAAAGCCAGCCAAATTGTTTCTTAACTTTTATCACTTCGCCAGGTATGTGATTTACACAGCAAACGATTGCGTCACACACAAACACATTGGTAACTTCACTGACCGGTAGCCCTTCGCAAGGAATTCTGTAGCCAGCCCAAAGGCAGCTGATGAAAGCTCAAAGTGGCCCCACCACATATACTCAACGTTTGAATCAACACATGCAACAATACATAAGTATCCTCGTATTAGATAAAAATCTATCGATTAATTTAATTGTCTATTCGGCCCTAAATTATTTAAAAAACAACACGCAAGGCACAGGTAGCGCTTGCACAATCTATACACTATCGAGAGAAGAACACTATTGCACCATCACTGGTATGCAAATGGCAACAAGTTATTACAGAGAATATACTATAAATCACTTGATCCAATTTCAAACGTATGCAAGCTAAAGACAACGACATTAACACACTCTACACTCTCATAAACATTCGGCAGAATCTCAGCGAAATTAGCTGAGATTCAGCCGAATCATTCCCAGAAAATTTGCACGCCTAACTTAGGGAATCGGTTGCCCAACCATTAGGTTGAATTCTTCCGCCCAAGCATTCGGCAACTTCAATACTGGCTTCTGATTGGCTGACTTCAAAGTACCTAAATGTCACTTCACCGTGAATTCCTAACCCCACTTTTTCAGCTACGGAAATTAAAATCGGAGCTGCTTTAAAGAATACTGATTTATTTCCACACATATCGATTACACACAAACGATAAAGTACATGTATGGCAAGTAAATAATAATAATAAACCCCCGTGTTTAGAAACAAAAATCGGGACCGGCGTCGGCATTTCGTTGTCCCAGGCAGAAAACAATTCCTTGGTGCACCGACTACATCACAAATTTGTATACATAGATATCATTGACCACATCTGAAAAGATCATGTAAATATGAATAGCCGATACACGCAAAGCATTGCTAACCCTTGGATTGGATCAGTCTCGATTAGCATTCTTCAAAATGCATGAAATGGCAGCATGGAAAATCGATTTGCAGCACGACATATTTAATAATTGTCAGGCAGGCTGGCAAAGACCTGTGTGTATCCTCAGCAGTAAGCGAGATCTAAGGAGAGAAAACCTTCGTTAGAACTTAATTGTCAGACTAGTTATATTATAATCTTATCTTGGCCAATGCTGGCATGCTGGCCAATGCTGGCAATGATGGCATCATCCAAATGATCCAAATTATTTTGCAAGGCACCTGTCAAATCTTGACAAATATTGTAAGTGTTTGAAGTTCAAACAATGGATGGTGGATTGACAAGGGATAACGCAAATATAATATAGATAATAAAGTTACTTACTTTTGCACATCAATGATTTCACTTGGTGTTATTGCTTGACGCGTCTTGCTACGTCTTATTTGATTTTTGCCAGAATTCCGCTCTAGGTGGCGCTCGCTACTCGCTTTTCATTCGGAAAGTCAGTCGATGGTGGCAGATTAGCCTAGATTTGAGTTCAATGATGGGAAGGTTAGGCTAATTCTTCTCTAAAATGGGTAACTTTAGCCGAATCATTGGCAAATCAGGTTTGCCGAATGATTAGGTAGACATTTATGCCGAATGATGGGAAGGTTAGGCTAATTCTTCTCTAATATAGGTAACTTTAGCCGAATTATATGGCAAATCAAGGTTTGCCGAATGATTAGGTAGACATTTATGCCGAATGATGGGAAGGTTAGGCTAATTCTTCTCTAATATAGGTAACTTTAGCCGAAATATAGGCAAATCAAGGTTTGCCGAATGATTAGGTAGACATTTATGCCGAATGTTTTTGAGAGGGTATATTTATAGAAGGATCAAAAGTTTTATGTTCAGCTGAGTGTGTGTTGTATGTGTATTGTGTGTACTGAACGCAAATAACAGAGCAAGCAATGTTTTCGTAGCAGCCACCTTCCGGCGAGTGCATGCACATTGATCCGTTGCAAGGGAATGTATTCGCCAGCGTGCGACAACGGTCCGTTGCCGGCGCTCTCCGTTTCGCGTTTGCATTTATTGGACACTACATTATCCCGGAATTATGCAACAGAAGCCGTTGTTGTGTCTATTAGAGTAATTGTCATGCAATATCGCTGATAGATAAAGCCGCATGCTCAACGTATAACGCGACAGTGTCACATTCATTTGTGAGCTCGTTCACTGGGTGTGAAGACAATTCGCTATTGTGATGCAAAATTAGAGTAAAAAACACAGTGCACTAATGTGCGCTGGATTCATCTTGGGAGCTCGCATACATGGTGTAGCTATATACATCTGCTTCCAACACCCACGACTACAGCAAACAGCAAACCGGAGATCAAACGAAAATATGTTGTCGACTGTATGGGCGAGAAAGAGTTCCCCATTCAATTTTCACGACCACCCTAAAAACGTAACGATTCGGCGTCCCCTGCAAATGCTGCGACCACTAGGAAAGGACACACTCTCCAAACGCGGCCAAATCGAATGCTGTTTATTTTGCGTGCTGACAATAAGGAGGCACCTTCGAATCAGCGCAGGAATGGTGTGTTAGCAACTCGTACCCCATAGATTCTCATACCCGCTCGCACAATCGCACATCGCCGTGACAACCATGGCGCATATGAGTACGAAACCAGGCCAATTATGCGAGGTATGACACGTGGTAATTGATGGGTCAGTTGTTTGTAGAAGCACCCATGTTTTTAATCGTCCATAGAGGACAGTGCCCCAGGATGATAATCCTTGCTGCAGCTGAGCGGCTCGGCCTAGAGGACAAGAGTCGAGGAATTGTCAACGCCGCCGCCTCCGCCGCCACCGTCGTCATCGTCATCGTCGTCGTCGTCGAGGGCAGAAAGTTTAGCGCAAATTAAGGAAACTCGTTGTCGGGCGCGTTAATGGCGGCAGTGTAGTGAAGTTTAAACTTTAATTAGATCTATGAAGAGGCTCAAGTTTTTGAACCGTCTGAGGGTCGATGGGCATTGATCCTGACTTTCCTTATCAAGCCAAACGAACGAGGAATGAGTGTTTGTGCAGAGGGTAAACCCTCGAGTCTTGACGCGCCTATCAAATACACGCACCATGTTCTCCATAGAAAATGTTAATGAAATTTTTCAAATTCCTCTCAAAATGTATAATTGAAAATGGTCTGTGTTTTGAAGTTTACGATCGTGAATGCGCCCGTGGGCCGAACCAGCCGGCGCCCCATCCTGTCTCTTTGTCCTTGTCGCCGTTCTGATAACGTCGACGTCGACGCCGACGCGTTAGAAAGAAAAGCGAATGGATGGGCGAAATTAAACGAAACAATCAACGTCTCATCAGCGTGTGAAATGCGCGAAATAAATTTGAATATCTGTCCCGTGAACACGTGAAGCGGCCGTCATCAAAACAGAAAGCCGCTGGGATCGATGGACCTAACCACGTAACGTGATAGTGCGCCACGACGCGTCCAGACATTTAGAGCGATTGAGCGTTAGAGCGCTGGGTGTGGTCGCGGTGGTGCCGGCCAACTAATTGATCGGATATATATTGGAATTTGGAAATATCTGTGGCGCTTCTGTAACAGTATTAGTCATGTGTTGCTGTATTTGGGGTGGTATCATTATAGGAAAGCAGCGGGGAAGTCCTTTGTTAATGATTTCCGCACCATCGATTGTTTGGTTTAATCGTTCGGTGTATACCTAGTTATCCGATGACAATTCACTTTAATATACGGGACACTTTTCTGTATGTGTGTGTGTGTTTACTTAAATAGTGTCAATTACTTTCGCAATGCAACTCATAGTATTTCTTTCGCGTTATAACGAGCAATAATCCACTCGCGGTATTTGAAGAAAGACAACAAGCTATTTGTTTTAATAGAATTGAGTGTGTGTGATGTATGTGTGTGCGTGTGTGGGTGTGTATATGTATCGGTTAACATTACATTAAATCGATTGTGAGTTCTTTATCGAACGCATCGTCTGTGTTGTGGCAAATTGATGATAGCAATCAAGCGGAAGGCGGAAGATTATTTTACGTATACCTATACTTATACAATCAAATTAAAATTGCTATATTATATGTAAATCTAGAACGATATGGGACACAATACACAGATCCAATTTATTTTTCTGAAGTTTGATTATTTGTGTGGGAGCGAGACACGAGTTAGCTATAGTTTGGCCACGCCAGGAGCGCCATCGGTGCCGACTCGTTCGGTCTTGATTTGCCCGCACGCTGAATTATACATGCAAATAATCATTGAAATATTAATCGAATAGCGGCGAACGCGTGAACAACATGTATACTAACAACGCGACAATAAATATTTCGCATACTTGATAATATAATCACGACATCGCAGCCGGTGAATTCACGACGTCTCTCCGGCAAGCATGGTTGGCAATCAAGCAGGTCACCGCAGACACCACCACGGCCGTCCTCTTATTTATGCTAATCAACTAATTTGATGCCTTCTACAAATGGACGTAAAGCAGAATTATCCAATAAGAAATGTATCGCGCCCGTTCTCTCGGCACGTTGGCAGTCTGCAGAAATCGAAGCCCGAAGCATCGCGAGAGACATTTCCAACTCAAACGGCCAAAAGGGCATTAAACCGATTTGATTTCTTGCCAAAATCATTAGTAACCATGCTCCGCAATCGGTACCTGCGTGTATTTCAAAGGTGGATTACACTACTGTACGCCACTAAGTTTTATACGACAGGTTGAGATTAAAAGGGGTACACACATTGCGCAAATTTACGCGCGAATTTGGCCTTGCGCGCTCGTTCGGCGTCATCTTGAATCGAAAGTGATGCTGGGGGCTCAACGTTAACCTCGAGAGGAGAAGACATTATGAAGAGACTGTTGGGAGCGAGATGCTGGCACTTGAGAAGATGAGTGTGTTGATTTAGCAAACATCTTACAACTTTTGTATATGAATAAATAATAATATTGGTATTTGACTCGAACCAGCAAAGAGACGCCTCAAATCTAATTAAAAAGCCTTCTCGTCAATTTTCAGCTAGCTTGATGATTGTGTTGAATCAAATCAATATCAAGAAGACTATATTATTTTAGCTTCATCTTCTTCTATATGTATTTTTTTCTTTGCCTTTAAAGCATATCTTAACTAATAATATGTGTGCTCTCTGCAGTGGATCATTAAATCCTCTAAGTACATCAATAAATTATCTTCTGCTACCGAAGATGAGCAGTGCTTTGTGCACTAATATCTATTTGCCGAGGTCCATGTTGAGTGCGCTTATAAATATAATCATATAAGTACAGCACACACATTGTGTATCTCGTCTCGACTCGGTCTTCGATATTCTCCGTGGAAAAGATGAAATAATTTACCGATCTCTGCACATGGTTTTCGTATGCTACTACAACCATCTCTCAGTGGTGTCCACATCACACTGTGCACTTGCATTGCACGAGAAGGGTATGATGCCACAACTGTGGATCATCATGCAAGCAAAAAATATTTGGTCCGAGACAAAAAATCAACTCGAATAAAACTCATTTCACACATCTCCACTGGCGAGCATTTCGGATTGCGCCAATATCTTCATTCTACTAAATTAAATTCGATCTATAATTATATATTATACGACTATCTGTAATCAAAAAGTTATAATGGACTCCGGCTCGTGTATATACACATATACTTGTGCACGGCACGTTTTCTGTAATTACAAATTATGTGGTGGTCAGATGAGTAAAAACGTATGGCAATATACGAAGTCTGTGTCCAGAAGCATGACGCTAAAAACAGGAACTGTTCCAGTAGCCGAGTTCAGTGGGTCATCGGATACGCTAAATGCTTGTGTATACTGTATATACAGATAATAAACAAGCAGCCAGCACAGACACCACAAAACCGAGTGATTGTGCTTGTGCTTGTACCGGTGGTTTGCGAAATGCATGACGCCTTGAGATTTCGGGGAAGAATCACATGGGCTTGACCAGACTGACCATTACTGTGCACACAAGGTTGAACTGTAATCGATGCATTTTAGTAAGATTCGTGTGAAGTGTATACAACACAATTGCTCGATTAACACGTTAGGAAGTGGTCCAGCCAAACGATGTAATTTGTTTTCTTTGGTCGTCAAAAAACCGCAAGTTATTCAAGTCAATAGAAAACTATTCATCACTCTTGTCCCGAGATGCAGTTAGTTGGTTTGGCCTATTTCATGTGGTGGAAAAAACACATTTAATAAGAGCACTAGCTTTATTTTGCAGTGAAACGACAGATAATTATTGCAGTTTTCATAGTGTTGTGTATCGCTTTACAGAGTAACAGAATTGGTTTAATTCGCGAAGAGAAAATGGCATGGTTTATGATCGGAAGAACGGTGATCTGACGCGACTTTCTTTCATATATCAAGCCACGGATCATCAACCATTTAGCGATTAATAAATCGAGACGCTAACTTTCCACGTATCGCTGCGAATCGATCAGTATTCAGCTTGTGCATTGCACGATACGGTATCAAATCAAAGTGTATCTCGTGGATAGCAACACATGAAATGGGGTATAAGTTAGAATTACCATCATCCCTGATGCCAGCCGGGCCCGCCCTCGCCCGCCTTTCTTTTAGCTGTTTGCATGAAAATCGGGGTCCCAAATCGATAGCCCCCTCGGGGGGGCTCAAGCACAATCTTCTGAGGGATTCAAAGTGAGCAGCCGACATGGCTAATATTATAGCAGAAAATACGGACACAACCCAAAAGGCTGCGCGGGTGGAAGACACGAAATTGTTGGTACACACCATAAACACACCTCATAGTGGAGATTTGCTCAATTTTTACCCATAGTCTTAAGCTCGTGAGACTCAAGTGCCAAAAGGGCAATCAAGGAACTTGCCCATATTTTTTGTGAGGATGCCCCAAGAATGTAAGACATTGAATTTACTACGATTCTTTTTGTGGCATCTCCATAATAAATAGTTTATCTTCTAATAGCATTAAACAGCAATCAAGCGTTCCGGATCTGGCTACAAGACTAACATTAGTTATCTATCATTTTGTCCATTTCGGAACTAGGAAACTCTACCAGCAACAGCCTATCATTAATAAAAGATCATCTACTCTAGCCAAGCCCGGAATTAGACAGGCTTCATTAATACTACACATTTTTTTTTTCCTAGCAAACAATTCCGACCGCTGCGAGACCGAAGGGCATTCCTCAGATAAACGCACACAAAAAAGACGGTGCCGTGATCTTTGGGCGCACCAAATAAGGGAACGATGCGTAAGTTTACAGCCGTGTCCTGTCCAAGTGGACTAGTTGCTAACTCTACTTAGTTACGGTCAAAACACTTTTTAGTTCGGCTCCGGCCAGCTTCATTAGATGTTTCATGGCGTGTATCTGCTCGGAATGGGCTTGTACGGACTTTAACGAGGCATATGCACGCCGTAGGGACACTCCCAATCGCCCGTATCACCTGACTTCCATGAATCCACGTTTCTTCTTTCGCACATGACGTTTCGAGTTGAAAACGTGGATGCGGACCGAACTGAACCATTGGTTCCAATTTGGTGCAACTAGTTTTTATCTCCGTCGATACCCGAGAAATTAATTGGCGTGGAAATCGCGTGCCGTTTCTTTGATATGGTTAGCAGCTATACGGGGTCTCGCATTGGGGATGAATCATGACGAGAAACGAAGATAGCTCGAATTTCAAATTGAAAACCAGATGGTCCACACGCACGCGACTAGAAAAAATATGCCACCACACAAGTTTATTGAGCGGATTGACTGCTGAAATACTTTGAAAAGATAGTACCTACACATATAATTAA
Source organism: Nemurella pictetii (assembly GCA_921293315.2). Taxonomy (NCBI): domain Eukaryota; kingdom Metazoa; phylum Arthropoda; class Insecta; order Plecoptera; family Nemouridae; genus Nemurella; species Nemurella pictetii. The sequence goes on from OV121115.1 coordinate 25,852,770, forward strand.
CGCCCGTGACAACTTTGGATCAACAAGTAACGTATCAAGTAAGAGCAATTACCTTCTTCAAGGTACCCAGTAGTTGATTTAGTGTACCTATTTACGTTAATGCGTGGAGTTATATGAGCCAACAAACAATACACCGTGGAGAGCAAATACAAAGTGGTTTATGTGTACCTACACGGAGTTAGAAGGCTCAAATTTTCAAATGCTACACTTGCCGAATTGTTTCCACCGTAATTGTAATCACATTTCCCCGTGGGAAACCTGCCGCCGACAAGACACAAGTTCATTGCTCACGTCTCAGATTCGGTAGATAAGTGTATGGTCTGCAAGGCACGCAAATATGCATTACATTTACCATGGGTGTACATCGTACAACTATCAACAACGCACTTCTTTTATCAGGCACATGTACCGAGTAAATGTCCAAACGTTTGTCTTCGTACCTGACCAAAGCGTTTTTCTAACTCCGTCTATTTTTCTAGACAATTCATGTAGCTCATTAAATTGCCAACAGGACTTATAGTACATCCCTGCTAGTGAAGAGGAATGGTAATCAACTCTTGTAGTCTTTCTTCCTTATTTCCCATTGAAAAGACTTGAAGCATCAAAAACCAATTTTGTTCTCGAAAATCACGAGGAAAAAAATCCAGAGAGCTTTCGAGTATTTTTTTTTGTTCTCTCGTTGTTGGATAGTGGTGAGCTCGGAGTACTTTCAACAATGTTACAAAGGAAAACTTAGGCCGAGATCACACTGATAGCTTGTAACGCAATCTGTACATAACATGTAGTCTGCACCTAATGGTAGTATACCATGAGAGTACTATTAGTAGGGGTACTATTAGTAGAGGCAATTGAGGGGTATGAGGTGCATACTTGAATCTTTGATTCTACAAGAGCACACGTACAATCACCGGATAGTTTGAGTGTCAGTGACAGAGACTAGAGCAAAAGCGCCTATCACCTACCACCTAAAGCACCTACAGCACCAGGACCAAGAATGCGTGCACGCAAATTTAACTACTTCATATCGCAGCGGCTCGACGTGAAAAGAATAAGCGAAAAGTGAATTCAGCGGTAAACCAGAGTCACGTACAGCCCCGTAGGACCGTGCGCTAAAATCGTCGGCAATTCAATTAAAACCGCAAGTGTAACACGGAATTCCGATATTTCGAGGTAAATTAAGAAATTTATTTCTGTCACGAAACTCCCCGCCGTTGCCTCACAAATCCACACACAGCTATACCCGAGAACAACAGCTACAATAGAGTAACTTCGCGACCGCGAACGTACTTTTGGCGTTTATAAATACGTTCCTACTTTCTATATAGCGACGATTTCCTATTCGCTTCGATTCCAGTCAATTGCCCAACAAATTGACTTGGGTAGACTGGAGCACGCGTAGATAGAAGCTCGAACACGACAATCCAGCCTACCTGGGCCTGGCCAGACGAAACTTCGCCACGAATTAGGTGCGTGCAATTTTTTTCTCCGCCGTGAATTCGAGTTGGCGCCACGCATGAGATAGAGCATGGACCATCAGCCATCGGCCATCAACTCTCTCAAGGCAGAGAGAAGATATTAACCTCGGCTAGATTCGAAAAATACCGATACTAAAAGATCATCGCGCCGTGTGCTCCACCATTAGTTAGTATTATTGGCCTTGGAAGATGATGCCCGTGCGCTGGACACAATCTTGGCCGAAAGATTGTATTTGTGACCAGCGCTGGACCCTACATGTGGTTATCGCCATCATAAAAAGAGCGAGAACGCGAACTAAATCACTATAATCTGTAACGCGTCCCTTTTCACAGTCACTCTGTCCCTGCCCTTCTCTTTCACACGTTTCGCGTCCGGAGCCGGGAAACTCCATTCGGTCATGCCAGCGCTCATTACATGTCTTACACTGGTGCTCTGAATATGATACATCGAGCAATATACGAATCTGTTATTGCGTAATTATCACAGACGCGATTGTGATTGCCCGCGCTCAATGGGCGTGGTGTGTATTGCGTTATTGTTGCTGCCTCAATAATGTTGGTGAACTCTGCGTGGCCCGACTTATTGTTCCCTATTCATGTAGAAGCCCACAGCAGGTCAGCTGCTTGACAATGTAACGCACAACAACCTTTGCCGTGTACCAACATATCATAACATAATAATGTGGAAGCGTCTGAGCTCTGGGTGTAGGCAGTGTAGGCCGCATAGGCAGTGTAGGCAGAGTTACTGTGCGCCCGTCGAGCTTTTATGCGCCGCCTCGCCGCATGGGCTGCCGCGCCACTAAAACCTTTATGTGGCAATCATGGTGTCATTCTCAATTATTAACCCTCTAATATATCGAGATAGACAGGCCTGGGCCGACTGAAAAGTGATTACTAATTAATTATCTAGATAGATCCGACTATATACGCTTGAAAGTGCTTCTTACTCGAAATAAATTGCAGGGAGCAAAGATTTCATCGTTGCAGGACTAATAATTAGGATAAAAGCCTGATATTAAACGGCTGTTCTGTTGGTTGAAACATGAAAGAGTGCCCCTAATTTGTAGCGTGCAGGTATAGATATAAGTAGATCGATAAGATATTTGGGAATTAATCAATGTTCGTATCTTAGCTGCTGCAGTGGCCACTTAAACACAGTCGTTAATTTAGGCTAAGGACGCGCGTGAAGCGGTCAACAGCAGAAGACGAACAAGTTATTATACCTATTTCGCAAAGCGATTCGCAAACGCGCCGTTGACTGCCGGCCAAATCGACTAACGCGCGAAGAATGCGAAATTCCTGGCACTATGGCCGATAGATCAACGTAAATAATTAGCAGCGCCCGTGGATTCTGAGTGAGCCAGCCATCATTTCACCATCTCAAGGAAAACTGTAGACTCTGTCCACCGGCGCCTCAGCTCGAGCCCAAAAGGCTACAAATTAGAATAAGTTATTACAGGCCCGTCAATACAACGGTGGAAACTTGTGTATTTTCTTATGAAGCGAGCTCCCCAGCTCGCGTTCAGCGTTCAGTTACGTAAGAAGCCGACAAGAAGAACGTACAACGGCCAAGACAATAAGGTACGCCGAGAGCCCACGTGATCGGACATTTAATTATTATTTCAAGGTGATCTGGCGTCCTCGGGTCCGCCCACGCTGCTCGGCGAGCTCGCGTCTCCGGCATCGTCAACATGATCACAACATCATCGTCTCTGACGAGTCACACTCGCTCCTCTACCGCCTCTCCCGCCTCTACCACCTCTACCTCTACCTCTAGCAGCTCGCAGCGCGCGGCGCGTCTCGTGTCGCTGGCGACGACGACGACGACGCTGTTCAAATTTCCAATTTCACGAGCGCAGCATCCGAAGACAAGGGAAGGGAGGTGTCGACGAATAGAAAATGTGAGTGCTGAGCTAAATCAAGAACTAGGAACAGGTGTCATTGAAAGGAGACCTCGGATACGTCCTCCATAAATTTCGTAACGAAGTTATTTTCATCCGAGCTCGAGATATTTTCGTTTCTAAATGCATTTCTGTTAGGTCAGTTCTGGCTTGGAAAACAGGCAATATCAAGAGAATAAAAGTTTACAATTATTTCACTGTCAATCTGATTAACCCAACAATCTTGCTTATATAGTCAGAACGTTGCTGCGAGAACAACAACTTAATCATCTTCACTTCACTTGCGAAAGTCACCTCCGTTGGCTTGTTGCAAACTATAATCGACGCGGGGCATGGCAGGCCATTATTCCCTCCATCAAACTGAACTAAACTGTCGTTAGGCGGGAAGCCGAGAGGATCACCGGCAATTACCGCAATCACGCACTTCATTGGCCACAGCGGCAGCAGCAGCAGCAGCATCACGCTCTTCGTACTCAAGAGCTAGGTGAACTCCCATCTTCCTCCAGCGACCGGTGACGCTCCGGTCCTCAGCCACGTTCGCATAGTGCAGCACAGTACATTCTAACTTCGTGTCGGGCCCACCGTTCGATTCAGATCAAATTTCATTTATGTCGTCTAGACTGTTCGTTAACAACCCTCCTAATCACAAGTGCAGCTTTCCGTCGCCCACCCACCGATTGGCTGGAAATTTCATTGTCAAACACGAGCACGCATGCTCGTTGCCGGGCCAAGAGCGCTCTTCTCGCGGCGCTTTCTGATGCTGCTGCTAGGGGACAATGATTCCGGACTGAATTTATTTTTAATGGCAGGAAGTAAATTAATGCAGCGGCAGTCTATAATCGAACGCCAATGCCAGACGTTTTAATCAGCGGGTTAAATGTGCCATTTTGTGCGCGGCCGGAAATGGGCTTTACTCGCACAAGCCCCCCCCCCCCCCCCCGAATCAGTGACGAAATCGGTTATGGTGCCGAACTAGGAACCATTATGGGTCACGAAAAATTCCTTCTCGGATCCTAGATGAGCAACGTGATTTCGAGGAATCGGCGAGACACAATGCAAGGTGGAAATGTGTAACGCTTTCGTTGAGGTTGCCACTATCTATATACCAACCGGTGTCGCAAGTCATATTGTAGCGTGTCATATCGTGTTGGGGAAAAGCCTGTTCAACTCGACTTTATAACGTGGTAGAATAAATATTGAACTTGACCAGTACCAGCGACAATCTTTCAAGGAAAACAACAGACATAGGAAGGAAATCACTCTAGGAAGGCGCTCGACTGCACGCGAAGGAGTTCAGATGCCGCTCGGTCTCACCTGCCGCCATTCTGCCGCTGTTAATTGTTAACTGTTATCATCAATGAGCAACACAATCGGGAGTGCGCACTTAATCAAAAATGTACGAATGTTGCGAAAACCAGAAGCGTGCAACGTAACAATAACATAGCCATACGAACACCACACCGTGTGATCATAACTGAACTGAACACATTCATAATAAGGGGAAGAAGAATACGTAATCTGAGCAAGCACTGTTCTGTTTTTAGAACCGTACCTAACTAACTATCTACTGAATAAACTAGCTCGTGTAGGTACCTTAGTTGGCAAGATTCTCACTTGGCTCTCAGATAGAGTCTATGCTCCTCCTAACGTAACCAGAGCAGAGGTTGCTTGCTATATAGTGGAGTGTCGACAGAAAGTTGAACTCTATCTACTCTGAGTGACTAGTGACTACTACTACTGTGCACGCAGCAGAGCGTAGAGAAGCGATGTCGGAATTCCTGTCATGTGGTCGGAGACGTCATACAGACAGAGTAGTACACGACTTCCAGAAAGTCGTACAGAATAAGGGGGCTGTCTGAGAGTGCTGCATCAGACACCACCGCAATCAACCGAATCGATGAACCGAATCGAAGAAACGTTCCTATCAAAGGTTCTATGGTGCTGGATTCTTGCCGCGAGAAAATGCGGCGCATAGCGACACAACGCACACAGCAACGCAAGAAAATATCGTCAATATGACATGTGTTTCGAAGAAAAAACTTTAACTGGGTTATTGAACGCTATGCTACCAAAACTTAGCGTTTCGGTGCGAGTTGTTGCCGTTCGTGTACGTTTCGACAAGAAATAAGACACAAGCCGTCGCTTGACACTACCGTCATCGTGCCACCTGTTTCCAGGTTTGATTTACACGTGTGGAAATCACGCACAGCATCAAAGAAAGCACACGTTATGCCGATTGAAATTTCACACCTAATTACCGCAGTTCTCTAGAAAAGAATGGCAATTTACTACCAGCGGATTCCTGTCTAACATTCCTCATACTTCGCACTCAACACACTCCATCAAAATAAAAATCCGGAATCTGCACTGGAATGAATATTTCATGCGGCCTGCTCCGCAGTGCACGAGACTACATGTGTATAAGGCTGGGCTAAGTTTCCCAGGGGCGGTATGTCGACGGCAAGCCATTCGATGTGCAGCGCTGAGATGGGGCTGGGGTCAAAAGTGGGAATATAGTTCACATTTTCACACCGCCGAGAGGAAATTTGATTTTCGACTACATCCTATAGCAGCAGTCAAGCAGGGCGGCCTGCAGTTTATCTTGTGCCCCTTGCTCACCCCCTGCGCCGCCCGCCCTTAGCTAAGTGGCCGAAGGGGTCGATTTTGGAAAGGGTTGCCGTTGCATCATGTTGTGTTACGAAAAATCGTGCCAGGCGGGTAAGTCTAGGTGTGGTTGAGGTATAGGTGCATATAGTATCGAATTCTTTGTAGTAGTATATAGTAGTAGTATTACACAATTGGCTTGCAAATTCTGTATGCCTGTATACTATCATTGGTAAATCTGTAATGCGTCCAAGTTACACAACTCGGTTAGAGAATAATGAATTCGACAAATTAATTTCAGGAGTGTGGCCCTGTATCAGTCCGATGCAAGGCGATAAAAGCCACCGGCGATGCCGAAATTGCATGATTTATTTACTTATAGAGTTAAATTTTATTTTTGGTACGAGGTAGGTCCTATTATATGTTTGTCGTGACACAGTTTGTGTGTGTTCATGTCGCCGTACGCTACTCATGCCGAAAGTTACCGTAAGTAATGTAACATGCAGCATGTAACATCAAATTGCATGTCTAAATTATTATTAAAGTGTTGCTTTCAAGCTGCACGGTACTGATTCCAAATATATAAAATAAAAATAAGCGCGACTAATAAAACGATCGCGAACGAATTCACTCCGTGTTTTCTTTGATGTGAATCAAATAGATAATTACGTACCTAAAGTCCCATAATAGCACGATAGACATAGTTGCTTTCTGAACCGAATTTTATATGACTGCGACTATTTATTTGGAACAATTGGACTACATTTTGCTCGATACGAACAAATTTTGGCTCGTCATACCTTCGGTATGCAGTGCCTTACACATCTAGCAATGCTCGTGTGTCCTCGTCCAGAAATAACCAAAGCGCCGCGACACCAACTAATGTCGCCCGACACCAAAATCTACACATTACACCTCGTGGCTCTCCGACAGGTCCCACGCCAACTATTAAAACAATCACTATCAGATCAGCTAATCTATCGTGTAAGTTATTTATAAGACAATTACGATTCTCAATTAAAACAATCTCATCCTCTCTCGCTTCGCCGGCATTGTCTTAGAGATTTGCTGTTCGAAGAGATGATTACAGCCTTGTGAGCTGTGTTCGTTGTTTGTATGTGTGTGTGTGATGCGGCATACGTGGGAACTTTGAACCATTACTGAAGTAAATTAGTGGATAGTGACTTCGATGTACCAACAAATAATTGTTATTTACACAAGCCTTGGATGCGAGGAGACAATATTTCGCAACGCAATGCTCTTGAGTTGGGTTTCTTCTTCGGATGCACTTTGTTTCTTTGCATCAATATGTATTCGTGACGTCGCCAACGAGCGCGAAAATAGAAAAACAGGTGGAAATGTAGTAGGTAGATAGCAACAGCTGCACCACAGGCTTAGTCAGATCTAGTGCGAACACTAAACTCTGGTTCAACCACGATTAACACTATACAAATTGTTACGTTGGCTTTGGTGTGCAGATCCACACCATTTATGTGCTGTAAAAACGGCGCAAGGAAGTATTAATTGAGAGGTCGCACCATGGAGACAGTGGTGTCAATCTACATTGAGTGAGTCACTAATTTAGAGCAAAGTAAAGAATGAAGATGTGTGTGGCCGCTGGAGCCCGGCTCGAACTTTGCTCAAGGCTGAACCGCACGAGGCGTTCCGAAAGCAAATATTGTTTGTCAAGCTGAAATAAGGGTAGGGAGATGTAAACGATTACATGTTCCACGGTAGTGAACTATATTAATGTGCAATAACACGTTCGGGCTTCGACTTTCGTTGGTTCATCGACCCAGGATATAATTTCATTTTCACGTAATTTTAATTTGATTCTGAAATAGCTACTTTGATGGGAAATGCTAGGAATGTGCATTAAATTATTGTCTCGCTCTCATCAACATAAGAGGAAATAGGTAACTATCTCATTTCAGTATTCACGATAACATAAGCCTACATAGCCCCGCACGTGGAATAAACTCGTAAATATCGCATTGTTTAAAGTAGGTTAATTAAGATTCGACGAATCAACTCCTCCATCCATAAGATGAATGGAGTAGTAAGTAGTAGTAGTATAGTAGTACATCTCTAAGATAGATGGCTAATTACTGAAACCAGAAATAATTAGTTTACTATACCTAGAACTAAGGTTCTTGGAATAATCCTGTCATCTTTGGAGAGATGCTCGGCATTGTTTTCGATGCGGATAATCTCAAACAATCAAAACGTTCTATGGGTGGGATTAGCTATGAAGACGATCTCTAGCAACAAAGTAATCGAATCACGTCATAGTATCTCCACATGATAACCACAAGGAACAACTCGGATGAGTAAGCGCCGACTGAATAACCAATTAGTCAAAATACTTGTAGGTACTAACCAACTATAATTTTGGTGGTCGTGATGGCCGTAGTAACATTTTTGGCGGTCGCTGTGGGTCCATGGTGGAGGAAATCAGACAGCGACAACGATGACGCTATCAGCTGTCGTTTCTCCTCGAAATTCAAATAATCCAAGCTATTGCTTCTCTGCGGACCCACGATAACTGCCGTTGGCTTCACCATTGTCGTTACACTCTTACTCGGCGGCGATGCTTTAGCATCGGACCCGAAATACACACCGTTCACTTTCAGCGACATAAGGCCGGCACTTTGGCAGGTAGTGTATAGGTGGGTGGGCACGTGCTACCGGCCCCAGACACCCAATACGCACCCGACACACTCACTTACGCACCCAATGATTCACATTGATCGATAAACTGCACACTCTACGCTACCGGCCGTCGAGACATCATCGCAACGACGCACTCACGAGAAGATGCGACCGCCAGCCGGCCAACCACCTTTACGCTCATCGCAACGAATACAAGCACTCGTTTCAAATCATCACAAAACACGCCAGCAAACATTCGTAAATGACGTTCAGAGAAAAAAAAACACTTCTCGCACCACTAAAGCTCTAATTTAGATTCTTGAAAGAAATCACATCGTGCCCGACATTCCAAATTATCAATCTGGTGGACGGAAAAGACCTTAAAAGCTAGGTCCCGTCTTATGACAGAATCACAACACAGCGCCACAACAGGTTAGAAAAAGCACTCACTCCGGTCGACGGTTCCCGCTCTACTGCCTTAGCTTAGCTTGTCGGCGTTTCGCTGGCGACTAGCCGTGCTCCGTAGCGAGTGGCGGTTGCATTGCTCGCATCGCGAGCGCCCAACGGCGGTATCAGACAGACGAATGTTTGCGATCCGACCAGTACGTCCACAACTGCCAACACCAGTTGTGATGCACCAAAACAACAATGTTACGAACAGTGTGTGTTAGCGGCCGACGCTCCGGCTACTTGCGTGAGTAATGCTTGTAAGAAAAGAGGATATCAAAATGATTTGCATAACGCACGGCGGGGTGAGTGACGACAGGTGACACAGACGTTTCTGTAACGATCCAAGAAAATTTAAATCCGTGAAGATTGGTGGCGTGAAATGCGCATTGCAAATTCGGAAATTGCACAAACAAACGCGCTCAAAGAGAGCATGCATACGGCATACGCGTGAATAATTTGCGGAGAGTTGGACAAATGAACTGCTGACGGGGACACCGATATGCTTTCACGTCACCTCCGCACCCTTGAGAGGGGCATGGCGACCAAAGTGGCGACCAAAGTGGCGGCCAATGCAAGTCGCCACCGGGATTACACTGAAAGTCCAGCCCGCGTAGCTTTGTCAGCCCACGGGAATCGCTCCCGCATGGATCACGGTTGTTATCATAACAAATAAAGCTCATGTACAAAAAAATAAACCTTTTTTCTAGATCCTATCTAAGAGTCTGATTAATGAAGCGTAATAGACCCGATAAACCGGCTTAACTTTATGCAACACAAAAAAGACTATCCTCCTCGACCGATTTATTTTTATCACCTACGAGAAACATTCCTTCTGCGCAAACGTGTCAAGACGATTATTTACTTTCCGTCATCTCGGTGAGTTTCAATGGCGGGAGGATTAAATTGATTCAACCTGCAACGATGCCGGATGATGCCAGAGCGCTAGTAACACTTTTCTCTCGACGTTGGTACGACAGCGCGTCGGTAGGACGCATGCGTTCGAGCCGCTCTCTACCTGAATGACAATCAGTCGATGGAATGTTCTCTGGCAAGCGACCACCCCTCTATCGCCGGAATGCAACGTTGGACTTATACGCCGAGCCAGAGGTAGCTGCTACGCTAGCCTATGGACCACGGACGCAGGTTACGAAAGTAGGGGCCACGGAAAAAGATGATGATCCGCTCTGGCATGGACCAAAAGACACAGAATCTGATGTGGAGATGGAGAGAGAGAGGGAGAGAGAGAGCGAGCGAGGAGATGCGATGAACTTCGGGACGAGAGGTGCTTGGCGTTATGGTTGGTCTATCCGCGGGCGGTATCAAGATAAGTTGGGAGAGGGCATGTATGATGTTGAAAGTTGAGACATACACTCAGCGTTTGTTCGAGCGGTTTTTTGGGGGGAAGACACGTAAATAACGACGAGTGTGTGATGTGGACTGTAGAGGACAGCCAGTCTTCTGATGCAAGGTGCACAAGGATTTGAAAGGGCCTTGCCGAAAAGTTGTAGGCCGTATATTTTTGTATCACATTGGCCAAACCGCAGGCCAAATGAATGGTGATGTGAGCACCGAGCAGACAGCGTTGATCATGGCCATACGCCAGAAGCTCAAGAAACTGATCAAGAGATGAGATATTTCATTTTTTTTGATAGCCAAATGCGAGGGGGGACAAAATTTGCTCTGTGGAGTTTCTCACATTTCTTGCTAACGTCTCTTGAATACAAATCTTTGACTTCGGTGCTTTTAACATTTTTGCTGTGAGCTGTGCGCATAATTAATTGAAAATGCAATAAGGGTGCTGTGGTGTTGCTTGGACGACTATTAATCAAGCTCCAAGCTTTGGGGAACAGTCCTTTGGTGTTAAAAATAGTCGCTAACTAATTATCGGATATAACGAGCAATTCAAGCACAAAATAAGGACGAAAAAAGCAACATACAAGACAATACCAACGGCAGTTCGATAATCAACGTCAGATGTCTGAAATTGCGACTTGCTGTGACACGAAATTGAAAAGAACGGGTGAAGAAACAGATACACAGGCGACTAAAAAGAAAGAAACTCCAAGAAACTGGAAAAGTACATCGGACTCGAGTCTAGCGACTCAGTTGGTCCATTAACGCTATACACCATCTATACGGATTGATCCTCTCGACGGCGTCCTCAGGGAGGCAGCCTCGATTGCCAGACGGGCAGCGCTTGTTAATGCAATCCCCTGCACAAATCCAATACTGCACACACCCTGCAACCGTGCAATGAAACCACCCCCAGACAGCCGAGCCCATGCTGTATGCGCGGAGCTGTGAACGGACCGACACCCCGACCAATCAATTACATTTCATTACATTAGGAAACAAGATGAAATTGGTTCAAAACATTACTCAGTGAAGGTGAGAACATGTTATACCGAGTAAAAAATGGTCACAGGAACGCGACTTCAATTTCAATTGCTTTGAGATAGTTCCACCGTAGAAATTGGTGCAGTGTGAAAGATCTCACATAGATCTCACTAACATGTGGCTGCCTTCAAGATAGAATTGACAGAACACTGGTGTGTGTGTGCTTTTTTAAAATAAATTACAAAATATTCTGTTGCTTGTAAAATATGCAAAAAATAAAAAGCCGTATAAAATCACAAAATTGCACATTGATTTCACAGCGTCGAATGAGTATTCAATAAAATTGGTTTTTGTGAGTGCACTTTGCATGCATAATTGAATTGCTGATGGTATAGCTGTAGGGTAGGGTGATACGTATAGCAGAATAATTTGATGAGATCATGAAGCAAGCTGCTGAAGGGATCGGTCGTCTATTTCTAGAAACTCACCGTGTTTATGCAATTGATCCCCGTCGGCAGTGTGGCCCGCTCCTGATGATGAGACAAACACAAGGTAAATTAGAGGCGAATTAGAGGCTGCGCCGGTGATCGAGATAAGTATAGCATTGCAGGCAGAAGGATGGATCTGATCTGCACTAATCTCCTGTCTGACTCACTGCATTGGCGCATGCTGTTGGCTCTCAGTATATAAATAAAACTGAAATTCTGATATTATTTTGATTACAATTACGGGGTGGGTTTGGACCAGAAAAATAAAACAGAGCATAGAGATTTTACGCCATCACATAGCGTTGTAGTCGGTGGAGTATTCTGTAATTGAACATTTTGTATGACATGCCACGTCCTCTATACCAGGCTAGCTGCAGTATGTCAATTGAACATTGTATAATAGAAATGGGAAAGCGGTTGAACAACCAAGCATGATGAATATAATCATCTGCAAATGAAGCTGGATTTCATCTGAGCCAAACAGTGATATCGCAGTACTATAACGAATCAATAGAACATATAAAAAATAATATATAGGTCGCAACCATTTTGAAAACCAACATCAAAGCACGCTGTCGTCAATAAAATAAAATCCAATGAGGTAAAATATGAATGGCACAATATAATTTCATCATCCTAATTTCCAGAGACGATAAGTTACAGTTGCAAATCAAGTTCTATGAACAATTAGCGCCAATAAACCGAATATAGAACTTGAATCGAGACCTACAAAGGCAGCTAGCTAGGAAAGTTTTGTCTGTGTACAATGTGGACTGCTGGAGCGGAGAGGCAAGCGAGTTTGCCTGCATCAGAGTTCCGCCTCGCCGTTTGGTACAGACACAGCTTCCAGTAGGGGAGAAAACTCTGCACCCTGTTCTGTACGTTACTATGGTAACTAACTACTTGTCTCCACTCTAAAGCTATGTGCGCAGCGTGCAATATCAGTTCCTTGCTTCGCGGCTCCATCTCTATCTCTCTCGTCCTCGCTCTCCCTCTCTAGCCCGCTCTCTCGCGACAAGCTATGTGAAGCTATAGTTTTACTTACATAGAAAAAAAACACGGTCATTAAAATTGTTACTTTAATTGATAATTATGAAATTGCTGGTGCCAATTAGCAGCATGGCCTTAATGTCCCCTTTACCCACGACAGAACATCTAGAAACTTTGGCATTGCACTTTTTTTATGGGTGAGTACACAACTGGCCACAGCAAGGTTTACAAAAAAAAGCTTGATTATAGTGACTGAAAGGATCATCATCTCTTTTGTTGTTTTTTTGTCAATGAGGTGCGAGTCGTTTTCATCAGGAGAGCATCCTTCCTGTATCTCAGTTGCGCCGTTAATTAATCGTATAACTTGGCGCATCGTCGCAGTGTAAACACTAATCGATTACTAGATTAATGTATTGCAGTTCGTAGCACATAAATTCAAAGTTATATTTCATGAAAGGAATACGTTCGTTGAATCGCTGCTCATTACAAATAGCTTTGAGCAGGAAGGATGATTGATGGTGTTGAAATTGAAACGTGAAAAAAAGAGCATTTCGCCAGTCAAATGCAACATATACGTTATTTAGGAATCATCATTAGAGATTAAAAAAAAAAAAAAAACAGTTCCTATGTCAACATATAACATGCACTTTATAAAATGAGTTGAAATCATGTGCATGTTTCTGGTACAAGCGCTGTGATGCACCATGCTCGCTCCCCTTTCGCGAACACTCATATAAAAAATCAATACAATTCAACTCGATTTTTATTATCAATGTGCACCATTCGTGGGAGGCTGGGACACTCCACGTTTACATCCTCCATACGATTTAAACGAAACTCGATTTCCCGCAAACCTTGTTACAGCCCGCCGCGACACAATTTTCTCCTCGGCAACGCCAGACTTTCTTGTGACGTGATTCTACGAGGGACACGACGTATAAAATTATATATTTTTATGACACACCTTTCGGTCGCAGAGGAATGCGTAAACATATCCTCCCCGAACTACGCGTACTACCTGGCAATAATTTAGTTTTTGCCACTATACTCGTTAAAAAAAATTTGTTACTTATTAAAAAGCGTCACAAGATTTCAAAGAATCACATCCTTTCCACTACTTCAGTGACTCGCATACACGCCGAACAAAGCACCGTCATAAAATTCACAAGAAAAAATTTCATCCTTGGAAAACATACTTCAGACTTTCGACATCACGCCATTCAGCCCTTACAGCATACGCTTTCGTTTTGGCCGTGAGGGTGAAACGGCCCGACTCGCATTACCTTATACACAGAAACGAGGGATAACGTCTTTGCGGACTCTAATGTCACCGTTTTCTCCCTCAGGAGTCAAGATGGTCATCATCATGAAGCAAGACGACGTCGCCGTCGTCAGTCATCCCTTAAGTTCGATCAATAAGCCCCCCTGCTGCGAGCATCTCCTTCTAAACTACTAAAGATCCCGTCTACTACCCCCGTCTACGCGACCCTTGTACTGCGGGTTGCCGCAAGCGACAAACACAAACGGGGCACATTTTTGACACAATCGCGGCGGAGGCGGCGGGCTACTGTGTCGCTGGGTGAATTCACCCCCGGTGTGACACGGCGAGAAACAAGCGGCATTCCAGGCACGCTCGGCGCAACCCTCAGGAAGCAATCATCCCCTAGCGCGAACCTTTACCACGGGGAACAATAACGAAATTAAAGATTCGGTGTGTCGTGTATATATAGACAAGCTCCAGGCTGACGATGGCTGATGATTGATAATGATGTTCTCTTATAGACGCTTTGGAGTCTGAGTGTAGGATCTTCATTATGCTTAGCCAGTCGACAGAATCGATTTGAGCTTCTCTCATCAAGGTAGTTGGTAATAAAAGGAGTTCATGCAAAATTATCTTGATTTCAGCAGTCGGGTGGAGATTGTGTTTGGGTAGGTTTAAGACGTTATGAGTCTTTCAGGGCGGGGTCACGTTTTTGTATGGGGTGCATCTAATCAAGCGGGAAATTCTATAAAATTCCAGCTCATGGGAATTCCCTGCGCTGTGAAAATTTTTTAATTATAGGTATTACACATTTTAATCGATGCATGTGATTGCTTGCTAACATGACGCTGAAATTAATATCCACTGAAATGTGCATAACATCCATGTAATGAAATTTCATGAAGATTCCAATATAATTTTTCATCAGCTCGAATAATGACAGTGGTCAAAAAAATTTTAGCCTCGCTGCAAACGAGCCCCCCGGTCCTTAAACCCCGTGTCTAAACCCCGTGTGCATCGGAAGGGGTTCGAGGCTTAAGTGTTAAAGACATTAAGCACCTACCTTCTTCCTCCTACTGAGCTCACGGGGAAAGACGGAGGGGGCAATAAAAGGAAATGGAGAAACTTTCACAGAATCAAATATTTAATTAGCACCGCAAACATTTAAGGAAGAAAGAAGATCGCGGAGTTCTACAAAAGGCTGATCGCTCGCGGATCCTTACTGCTGCCGCGTCACACTTATAGGAAAATGATAATCGATAATATAGCGAGTGAAAAGTGGCCCGCTTTTCAGTTTTCCTATTAGCGCCTGCGGCTGGAAATGATCGTCGCAAATCACCCGAGGGCCTTGCTTCCAAACGATGCTGGGCAAACCAATCAGAACGAGGAGCGCCGGGTGACGTTTTAAGCGGTTCAGCAATGAACGTGACTGTGTAGTAGAGTGCTTACTGCTTGAATTTTCATAGAGTCATTTCAAATCATATTACTATGATAATTTTTTAACGTTGGAAGATTTAAAAAAAATGCAACCTTTTAACCACGGGTGGTTATAGAGACTCAATCTTGTACGTAAAAATTGAAGATATCATGCTGAACTATAGACTAAAAGAAACGATCACTAAAATCCTAGAAGTGAACAAATTACAAGCTAGAAATGGACTCGCGACAATTGATTTTGTTTTTTAAGTCAATTTTTTGCACTTTATACAGCCACAGGTAGGTTACAAAACATAATATAGTCGGATTTTCTTGGATTAGTCTCAATTTCCACTCTAGCAATTAACAGAAAATTCACAGAGAATATCACAGACAAGCCAAACTATACACAACGGTAAAAAATAAAAATAAATAGTTGTGGGGCTGCCCTTAGAGAGCACTCCTTAATTTCACACTTTAAGTTAATCAGCGCCATGGGCCATAATGGGGCATCATGGCGACTAAAACACACGGTCGAAATATGAATGATTAATACCTATAATAACCGAAAACATTATACCTGTATAAACAATACGATAAGCAACATGTATGCATTACAGATTACATTACATTCTGGCTAATTATATGTACTCATGGTTGTGAATTCCGTGCACAACTAAGACAGTGCTTCTACGGCTTCAACTTCAAACCAAGTGCATCGATCCGCCATTTCTCTGTGATGCAGTATATAAACATATTATGCAACTTGTTGGTTTATAAAGTGTTAATCTCGAATGCAGCGTGTCGTTAATTATGTAGAATCCAATCAGTACATACCGCCTCATTAACAAGAACAATAAGCTTAAATTTGAGCAACGCACATGTTAACTTTTTATGCAGCTATTTGCTCATTTGCTATATGGATAATTAATTCTTGTAATCAGACGGTCAGGTCATATACTTTTCTTACCCATATAGTTGTTCAAATCATCGAACGAAATATAATCAGAAGAGTAGTTCGTTACTTATTTCTTTCCGAACTTGCCCAAATAAATTGCATTCACAATTACAGGGCTAAGAATTACATTTGTTCACACAAACATGCCACGCGTGTAAATAGAGATGACGGGGGATATAAATGTATACCTATATAGCTACAACCTACGCACACACCCAAGGAATTCAATAAATAATCATAATTTGAATTCTAGCAATAAATTAACATGAAATCTGTGCACATGTGCGAGCATTGCGTAGTAAATCGTAACGTATGGCATGCTTATTTCCCTTTCTTCCTCTCTGCACCTTGAACCAACCGTTGTGAAAAAGCGAAACAAGAAAAAGCTTCTATTCACTATTGATATTCATATTCCGGAAGTGAAAAAGAATTGTGTTCTATATAGCTAAAAACGAAAGGGACTCGAGAACATCTCGTAGAAGATAGGCATATTGTGCTCATACATGAAGAACGCAGGGCAATTCTTTCACGAACCAAAGGAAAGAAAAAGTAAAAGCACATGGGCAGACGAACGCACGGGCGTTTGGCACACGTTAAAAAACGGGGGAGTTTCCTGCATTGCCCCCCAAAGAAACTGTAATGGCACACAGAGGAGCGATACAATGTCTTCCATTCGGTACACTTGGATAACTAAACTGCATCTCTATATTCCAAGACGCTTTCCGACTTCGCAGCTTTAACAAGTGTTTGATAAACTCGTGTCTCAGTCAGTTTCCCAAAAAAAAATTCAAAAAGCAGCGCAGCACACCTATATTATACAACTCGCGTCACTAAATTCACGAAAACAAATCTAACACCTACCTTTCTTTCTGAATGTTGGAAACCATAAACTCATTGCTATCTGACAGCAATAGAAGAGAAATCAACAGTTCCGATCAGATTTTATCACTTTTTATTATACTCAATTCAACATTTGGCGACATCTATAAACGCACGGACACGATCTTGACAGTAAAATGTCAAGAAAATACGATCAACAGCTCTGTCTCACAGCAAAAATACTTTAATAGCCGCCATGAAAACACTGTTTAACATCGCACACCGCATCGTTTCCGCCTATAAATTTCGAATATAAACTTCTAAACGAATAGACACGTTAGTAGAAATTGCGCAGCGCCACGACATTGCCCGGGCGGACTGCGCCAAGAACTGGCCTCGTGTTCGTGCGGCTATGACTTTGAATTTCGAGAATATTATGCAAAAACGTGGTTTTCTACTGTAGGTGATAAGGCTTCACGCTGCTAGCGGCCGGCTCGCGCATACAGGTACACCTTGTGTCTGGGATTTCAGTCGGCAGTCGGGAGAGCTGGCATGAAGCCCTGGAAGAGCGACAACAACGTGAATGCTATCTGGATCTAGTGAGTTGAATCCTAGCAAGCCACGGGCATAGACACGGTCCTTTCCTTGTCGTTCTAGCATGGTTCTAGTGGTTCTAGCCACGAGCCCAGCTCGGTGCAGCAAATAGAGAGCAGCTACCGCGTTTCACAGAGGTCATTACCAAAACCCATGACATTTTTCAAAAATAAACTATCTAAAGTACTCGATGCATACCATTTTCCAATTTTCTTCTTGATTTAACATTACAAACTCTGCTACCTGCTTCGTAGGGCCAAGAGCTGATGATACTGGCCTGCTAATATAATCGAGCAAACGGGAAGGGTGTTTTGAAAACTATCGTGCTTTGATTGACGTGGTCACCATCACAATTCAGTAGAATGTTTGTTTTCCATCTCATTTCCTACTGCTATTTCTGCTTTCCCGTAAATAAATGGCGTCTATGCAGAAAGATGCCCAATCCTCTGTACCCAGACATAGGATAAGGCTGGCCTGTGGCTTTCCGGCTCTCGAAAACGACGCTGCGTCGCGACGCCTCGCAGCTCGCCTCCTACCATATTGTGGTCGTAATTTTACTAGATTGGGGGTAGCTTGTTGATGGTAGTCGAGCTGTTGTAGTAGAGTTGTGGGGTAGCAGCCATGGCTGTCGGAGTCACTATACATTGGCTGGCTCTGTTCGCTCCCAGGGAGTCAGTTGGCGTATACAACAACCACACGGGATAATGGTCTTCCCTGCATGGTTATATAAAACAATGGGCTCTTGTAATGCCAGGCGAACACCATAGAGGGAGAAGTCCAAAATTGAATAACCATATAATCTGGACATTGACGTGTATGTGTGTTCGCCTGACTAATTTCGGTAACGCGATTTGCTAATGGTTTTACCCTTGGGCTTGGATTTGTTCGCTGGAACGAACGTTAGAAATCGTAATGCGAAAAATAATTCCAAATTTCGCAACAGTTCTGAAGGACTGCGTTGTGAGTGACAAATGTAAAAGCTCTAGCGAATGACCGACGCAAATGCGTGAGTGTATAGTGATAAGTTGATAACTAGATTAACGGGAAAATGCCGGAGCCACGGAAAATTTCCCGAGTTTCCACCCCCTTATGCGGTTGCCACGTTTAGTCTACTTAGACCCTTGGGTGACGGCTCGCAGCGCGCGTTGGTCAAAGGATTGATGAGATAAAAGGCGGCGTGTGATATCTGATGGCCCTAAACCGCCATCAACGTGCCATGAGCGTTGCTTTTGGGCTGCTGCCAGGGCCTTCCGGCTCGGCCGAAATGAACGCCTCTTCATTGAGTTATTTCAAGTTGAATTGTTTAAAACGCCAGAGCGGCACAAGAAAACAACACGTTTGAAAAGAAATGCGTGGAAGATAGAATTAGTGACTGCCCACAACCTATAGAAGCAAATAAAAGTGAAACTAAAAAGACAGTTCGAACAGATCACTGCGACGCAAAATCGAATCGTATTTCAGACAGATGGAAACTCGTAGCTTAGTGACCTACAGACCTGCTAGATCCCTATGCCAGCCCCCTTATTTATGCTCTGGTTTGCCCCCGCGTGTAGCCATAAAATATTTACAGCACTTAGACGAACCTTGAGGGCGAACTAAGATTTCTCTTAAAACTGATTGATTTTGATTGATATACCTACATGAAATCAAGCTCGAAAAACAAGCATGTTTAATTTAAGTCTGCACATGCGAAAGTGATTTTGTACTGAGCTTTAGTGCAGCTTGAATAATGCCACATTTAATGCTGTAATATTCCTAATTAACCAATTACAGTATCAAATATCAAGAAGGTGTAATAGCAATGCGTGATTACTATGGTGATTTGGGTGACAGCTGGCAGAAATTTAGCAATACGCCGGCCACGTGCAAATTGACTGGAGAGTGGAGAGATCAAATTTGATGACTGGAAATCGACAAGAATTTTAGGTCGTTGGTCCATCACTGTTATCACCATGGAGCCATGGGAGTCGGTGCTCTTGAGTTTAATTTTGATACCAAAGTGAGAATCATATTTCCTCACGAGTCCAGAACCTTTGTGAGCACGAAATGCGAGCTTTGCAGTCAAATACCGTAAGCCGTAAATACCGTAAGGGCAGGTGGGTGCAAAACAAACTACAAAGTGCCACCAACGCTGGCACGTGGGCGCCCCCGTGTCTGCCATTACGCAATTTTGAACGCCTTTAAACTCGATGGCACGCAAAACCCGGCGAAAATACTAATAGAAATTGTGCTCGTGTATATACGAGATTTCTGCAAGAGATATATTTTGTCACTTTTTCTTTTGGCAAGGTACGATCCCGGCAGTTTTTCAAGTAGTAAGCATCTGCATAAGTATACACGAGCTATTTCAGATGGAAAGCCGGCTGCGGTCCTACACAAAAGCTGTGTAGTGCAACCCGTTTTCTTCACTTGTGTTTGCACAAGATAATTGCACTTCTTTTGAGATGGATCAAGCAGAGAAAACGCTTTTATGAAATCTATACAAGAGAACGTAAAGCAATTCATCCGATGATGATGCACCTATAGAGAAAACAATCGAGGAAAATGCGCGGTGGGTATGCTTTTCTCATGAACGAAGATTGCGATTTTGCTTATTCATGAGGGCCATAGTGAAGGAGATATTTTAATATTCTCTGTTCCGAACGCTTTGCTTATCGTTGAAAAGTTCGCATAGTTCTAAACTAGGTCCAGCAAAAAATACCCAAAGAGTATTTAAGAAATAAGTGTCTATTTCGTTCCCAATTTCATATTTAAGAAAATGTGTTTTTTACTGAGTGTACCTATAGGTATACAGCCACAAGATGCAGAATAAGTTATAAAACGAGTAAGTAATGTATGCACGGCTAATAAACGCAATTATAGTATTTTCTAATCAGCAAGCCAGTGTTGGTATCGGGACTTTCTGATTCTAAAAGTAAAATCTATTTAGGGACGATGAAGAGGATCAATTTCAAAATTCTTGCGGCTTGGCTTTCGTATTGTGTCATCAAGCTGCCATCCCGAAGACAAGGAAAGGGATGTTGAGTCGGTATAACACATAGGTTCTGGATAAGACAGAATCCTATACAGTAATTTATTATCACGTTGCGATATGACAGTATAAGACCTATAGAATTAGTACAGAAGAGAATTGATGTCGGATTGTGTGCCCGAAAATATATATCCTCGATGGCAAAATGCCCATAATAAAGTAGAATAGAGCACAAGGCCTTCAGAGACGAAAAGGGATCATGCCAAAACAGACTTTTTAGGGAGTTTTAGATGTACTACCTTCTGCGAGTAAAAATAAAATGAAAACTCCAGACTTCAAACTAGTAATATTGACATTACCATACCGTGGTTGAAAAATTTATTTCCCATCTTGTTTTTTTGTTTGGGTAATTTAGGAACAAAAAGATATCTCTTCCGCTATAGCAATGGTCGAATCACTATGTGGACATGTCCGCAACAGAAATAAACTTCAAATTCAATTCAGTGAGATCCCCTCAAGCAATCACATCGCCATCATGGCTTGAACATTTTCTAAGTTCTTTCTACAAGCCCCTATCCTATCCGCCTATCATATTCACGCATTGATTTCTTTCTATGCCATTGTTCAGTTAGAACAGAGGAGAACTACAGCAACAGCGTGGGCATACAAATGACCCTACTTTATGCACAGCAGACAGCGCAGCAAGAGCGTGGCTCTACCTTCAACCCCATGTGCCATTCCTCTACCAAAATAGGCCATTACAAGAAACTAAATACCCATACGGATTTTCCAACTGGAAGTCTGAAGGCATGGAAGTCTGGACGGAGTTGCAGCGCTTTTATTGTGTGAGAGGGGCAATTGGACGCTCAAAATCGCGTAGCAATCTGAATTTTGAGAGGATCTTAAATAGCACTTTCGCGAGAAACTATTAACTTCCGGCCAACTTCCTTAAACACACTTTTTGTATGCAGACACTTGATGAAAATTGGTAGTGGGCGTTAACGTCTATTCTTTTATGTTTTGACAGATAATGAAAACCAGTCGCTAAAATCACTCCTGTTGTGGTCAACTGTGATTTTCCTGGTATTAATATAGTGAATCTCAGTTGCAAAAACAGCCATGGACAGAAATCAAAATTAACATGCCAGAACGATTCATGACCTACGTTCCAAAATGTCCCAACATATGATATTTGAAGCTCGCACCGATAAAATCGGAACCCGTGTGAACTAGATACTGAGCATCCCATAACTTTGTACCGCTGTAATGCTGCTCAAGGTTTTCGAACTGACGAGATCCATGACCAATGTGCATATCAAACGTTCAATCGTCTCAACGCAAGCAAAGCACATATCTCAGTTACGAACCAAGTCGAAAACGGTTTTTGAATTCGGCCGGTTTATCAGGTAAACGATATAAAAGCGTCGCGACGGCGGCGACGGCGGCGGCGTCGCACTCAGATGACACAGACAGTTTGACGAGTGAGTGCACCGGGCGAGGATGTTGCTCTTTAGTGGCTATTTGTTGTTAAGCATGGTTTATCTTGCACAAGGGACAAGAGGCCAAAATGTGGAACACATGGTGCATTGTAGTGCTTGGTGGTTTGCTGTCACGCTATTCGCTGGAAGTGTATAAGTCCAAAGCAATTACCACACGTGGAATGGGTGGAGGCTGTGTCAAATAGAAAACAATGAAATGAAAACACATACTCGTCTATAATTATCAGAAAGACGAATTTTAAATGAGATGTGTTTTATGAGGTGTGTAAACACATTGTGTGCGAAGGGATTATATTTTTTAAAGAATAATGGATGAGATTTCAATTTATTCCATGTGAATTTGCGTGGTGGTATGCAAAATATCTGTGAATTCACTGGCGCAAAAATACTTTGTGCTGATGGTATTGGTTTTCAATTGATGAGGACGGCTACAGGATGAGAATTTGCGATTTTTTCCATCGAAAAGAATCAGCTGTCAACTATTTACGGAGTGTATGAAAGGTAGTATTGTAAAGACGTATACTTTCTACAAATCTTCTACGAACAAATTAAATAAATAAAATAACTATATAATAATGTAATAATGAAATGCTATCCAAGAACATCAAAATTAAAATGAATTGAGAAATGAGAGCGATTAGTTTTATTGCTTTCTCCGTCGAATTGATATTAGTGACATGTGGTCATTTGTACGGACAAACAGCAAATAGCTGTATTTTCATTTGGCGCGTTTAGTTCGAGCCGCACACACCACTGGTCACGTGCACAGCACGTGTCTTCTGTCATGATAAGCGAGTCTAATTTACAATTGTTGCAGGCATAAACAACGAAAACACACCCACGCATCCAAACGGTAAACAACGCATATCTGATATTATATTCATTTGATGATAGATATCAGCAAAAAAATGCATCAGAGAAATAAACATCATCAAGCGTTCATACATATTTGCCTTCCATACTCATAAGTTAATAACACGTCTGCGCAAATAACTAATTCATAACATACCTCACGCGTTTGAGAACGCGAAAGAGATACCGACATGCATGAAATGATATACCGCGTTTTATTTCCGCTATCAACGACTTTCCAGTCGTGAGATTATTGATGGACAATTGTTGCCAGCTAGTCAACAAGGTACTGAACATCTGTCATAAAAACATCAACCACAAGAGTTGCGAAAATGTCGGGAGGAACTTGGCCTTGCTCTCTGATTGGTCTGAGTCCATTTTCATGGCCTTGATTTGCTTGATTTTGCCTAGTTGTCCCATCTTCGTTAAAATGTGATTTGCCAAATTTAAGGCGTTGATATTATTTTAAATAATAATTTTCGAATAACCATTAACAGAAAACGTAATCATCTCAGAATTTATGGCGGATTTATAGGTTGATTGTGATACAGAAAATTACAGCTCAAACTTATTACATCGTATTTCACTCATAAAATATAGAGGTAAATCAATTAATAGTAGCAGTTGTCGTAGCCTAACAGCAGACTGGAGAGAGAGTGATGATTGAATTACACCTGTCCAGTGTCTGTCACAGTACCAAGTGTACATAGGTAAGTACTTCTGCCACCCTCTGTACACCACAGAGACATCACTAACAAGTCTATGTGGTAACAGCTTGTGCAACCGCCACGCCGCGTTGTGTACAGGAGGAATGCACTTTTTGCTCCAATTCTTCTGCTAATTACACACAATGATGAACTTGACTGGCTTAAGACCGACCGAGGCTTGCGCTGCTGCGGTTTATCATCCAGCCAGGACAGTTTCCAGTTTCCAGCCAGCAAAACTAGCAAAACTAGCAAAACAGAGTGTTACACTTAGCGATAAGGACATTATTTCCGCTACAGACGGCAATATAATGTGTTAAAGTGTGTAAGAAGGTTGGTAAAATGAAATTATTAGTTATTATGAAAATTATAACCTTTTAAAGTCACATGGTAAGTCATATACACCACTCTGTTCTGTTCTGCACTAGTGAAAATAACACTATGCATGCTCATCACAGCATTTGCTGTCTGTGTCATTAAAGAGATTTTAAGTAACTTGCTTGAATAAATTGGTTACCGAGTGGATTTGACGTACCATCAATTAGAATTATACTGGAAGGAAATTATAATTCGGTGCACTTGGTGACAAATTAGAGCAAACCTGGAAGTGCTAATGAATATAGTTCAATTCTCAGATCTGCGCTCGATGAAATTGAATTTCACTTTTTTTCCTGTCTCCATGAAAAATAAAATAAATAAATAAAGATACTTTGAAAAAATATTTGTTATGAGGGCATGCACAATCTTCAATTGCGATGCAAATTCAATTAGTACCTAATGGCTGCAATAAAATTAAGTAAAGAAGACAATAGCAGTAAATTAAAATGTTCATCAGAACTCGAGGCGCATTTTATTGAAGAAACCAATGGAGGCTGTGATTTCTTTAGTTTCATTTCAATTTCTATCTATAGAAAATTAGTCGACACTGACTGGTGTATAGGCAGAATCAGCGGCTATGAAATGGGATGGGTTCATAAAATCATTTCCACTATGGCAGATTTTATATAATATCTTTACTTCCTATCCATGTTTGAATTTGTGAAATATGACACACTCTGTTTCATGCAAATAGTTACAAAGAAAACATCAATATCATTATAATCATCAACATAATGTATTTATTAATAAAAATATTAATTTTAAAATACCTCGCAGGCTAAGAGCTTATAAGAGCATGTGTATTGATGGCAAACGTGTTTGTTATTGGTAATCACTTTTAAGGTCAATAAATATTTTCACCTTGGTTCAGCTTGATTTTTTTTATAAAAAAATCGTGAATAGACCATCATAAATTGAAAACGCAGATTAAAACTAAATTAGTAGGTAGGTAACACAATTTTGTGCTTCAATACACGGAAAAACGGAAAGATGTGAGTATAAATAATGTGTCGACACAGAATGATGAAAAGTCTACTTTATTCATCTCAGTGATGAGGAGCGAAACTGTACTTTTTTTTGTTTGTATGAAGAAGCAAAAGTTTCGGAATATGATTGCAAGTTTCAATACACCTCTCTGTGACCTGTTGTCACACAGGTTTCTCTCTAAGTATTTTCTGTCGCAATAAACACACGTGCGCCGCTCGCAATTATTGATATCGAACGTTTTCACAGAACCATTAAAAGTTCATGGTGTAAATCATTTGCTGTCGCGGGCAGAATTTCGCATACCACCGTGTCACATAGAAAATCGGGTGCGAAATTGACATCAAACCCCATTGCTAATTGCGAATTCAAAGGTAAACAAACAGAAACTAGAAATTAAAATATTATGCGGTTTGCGGTCGTATTGTCTGCCTTGTCCGTGCGGTTTCCAATCAAGAACCGAGATTAATGCAATTAATTATAACATTCAGAAAAGTTAAAACAGATTCCATTGGGAAACTTTGGGGAGATCCTAAAACGCTAAAACTGTTTCTGTGAACAAAGGAACGAAATGTCTCGATCTCGATCGAGACCATACGTATGCAAATATACGCAGACCTACCTACATAAACCAGTACTACACACCACGGAGTGCTAGTTCAAATTATTTACCTTGGGAATACAGCGGGAATTCGCCATCACTATGACTATGAGTCAACATTTCACAATTGTTTAAAACCGATCACTTCATTATGAAAACACCGAATCTGCACGCAATAAATAGCTGTGCCAAATCATCCAAGAACTCGCTGAAATCTTCAGTCGCACTCAATCATTCCTGTCGCCACACATGACGAAACCAAACTCTTTATCGGCCAAATAGACAACCAGATTACGACGCTCCACAAACTTGTCGCACACAATCTCGAATGATTGTTCTAATCAGTCAAACTCAGATGATATCGAATATATTACGAACGACACGCGGCAACCACACGAGACGTATCGCACTCGAGACTCAAGTGACCAATGCTACAAACTGAGACACTTTTTCCCATTCCCCATTGCCAATCCTCGTCAACAACCTTGTAGTGGCAAACGCCGGAGCACCTTAGAATCGTTACCAATTAAGCGGCAAGAAAATACACAAGCACACAGAACCCGTTTTGCCAATGAAACACTGAAAATTGTACAACAGCACAACATAAAATAACGATCGTGAAATTGACGGCGTGCAATGGCAATTAAACACTTTTTTGTTGTCCAGTCGATGGTATAGTCCAGGTGATGTTGTGAATGTTTGAATTTGACGTACTCTATGAGAGCAAGTTCTAACCTCGACGCTCTCCCGATCTGAACACTGGCTTACCTCCCGCGTGAACTTTCCGACGCCCATGGCACATGCGTTATAGGCGTCGCGACGTCGACGCTCTATAGCTAGAGGTATACTATGCTATATAGGAACCAGACTAGACTAAGAAGCGAGGAAATGGGGCTTAGTCGGGGTACCAAATCCCATCCGATAGATTTAATTGGATTCAGACTTGATTAACGAGAGTAAATGATTAAAATTTAAATGTCTTCTCTGTATATCTGTCTGCAAAGTCTGTACCGAATCAGGAGTAATTGATGTCTCTCGGATGCTGGATGGGTTAACAATGTGAATTGTTTTGATTTGTATTTGTGTCTTGAAGTTTGTTCCTACCATTTGTAGCACCGCCGTTCTTCGTGGCACCTTTTGTTGAAGCGAACTCTGGATGCGGTGAATTTGTCTCCTCTTTCCCTAAAAATGAAGATTAATTTTAAGATGTGGGAGTTGAAAGGTGCCAGTTTTCTTTCGAACGTGCTTGTGAACACTAGAGGATAAACTGGACAATGACGATCACCGAGAATGAGTCATCATTGAGTGATGAAGCACGAGAGAATTCGCGAGAATGAGATCATCATCATCATCAAATATTCTTGTTAATTTCATAACTAGGATGGAAATGCAATATATGCTTAGGTGACCGGTGATATGGGCCCTGGCCCAGAGAGTAACAGGTAAGGTGAAGGACATGATAACAAGTGGAGGCCGGAGGGGAACAGTAAAAGTCACAACAATGATAGCGACATGAGGCAGACTTTGACAATGACAGCCAGAGCCATGTGTCTCGTGAAACGTCAAAACGTTCAGTCAATGCCCGATGATGGTATCCTATAATACGACGCCGAATGCCTAGACCAGCATGAATTAGCTCGGAAACCAGAAATGTGCGATAGTCTGTGATAAACATTATCTCGGTCGGCGGACTGCGAGATACCCAGACAGCCCAGACGAGCATCCTGAACCATCTGTGGTCATGCAGCGAAACTACTAAGATATGGAACTCTCTTGCGCTTGTCCAGAAAATGGAACATGAATTTTAAACTTGTTCACATATAAAAGAGCCGATCTAGAATTAGAATACAATTTCTGGTAATGCTGTCAATATTTTTCTACGCTGTCACTGGCTTGTTAATAGAGTGTGGCATGTGAGATCCAAATACCTGTTGATCCTGTCTGACATTTAGTGATAATCAGTCAAAAACAATGAGGACATGCGACCCCAATATTCTCTCCATATGATGATGGACCACAGGTGGAATATTGCATAAAATTATTTGGTAGTTTTAGGGACTCACCTCTTCCATCATTAAAATTAGGGGCACCAATTGAAGCACTTTCTAAGTTATCCTTGTGGTTTTGTATAATATTTGCTACATTAACTGCTAAAGTACCACTAGATTCAGCCATTTTTAGTTTGCAACTAAACTGGTACTACCATATATGGCATGTATTGCGGGAAGTCTATAGCGAGCTAATTCCCTACTTTGACGTTGAACCATAACCTTGAAATTTATAGCTGACAGACTGACAGATCCGTGTTGATCGGCGATCCACATTAGATCAAAATGATCGAGAACGAATCATAATAAATTAATTTGCGGATTTGAAATGCGAAATCCTGAAATCTGCAATCATGTGGTTAAAACCTCAAGAAGTGTTACTCGCAAATGCGTTGTGGCAAGTACTTTTTCTTTGTGTCCATGTTCTACTACAAGCTAGAATATTAAAAATAAACATGACTGAATGGAGGCGTTATCAGTTGATAAGTCGTTGGTGTCAAAGGTGGCTTTTCATTTTCAGGTCTACCGAGCAAGCAAATGTATATTTTGTTTTGCAAAGGAGGAAAGGCCATGGGAAATCAAGGGGCCTTTCTGCGATACTTGTCGGTACATTGGACAGCGTATTTGACACAAAACCACCCCCTTTCCGAATTTTACATATGACACCATCATCTGAAGTGTATTACTGTGAGTTCATCTTGAAATGAAAACAACAGTTTTCATCGGAGTTAACCGTGACTTTTATTAACTGACTAGAGCCGGTACTATGACATATACGTCCTTTTGCTTGCAGCGATATCTTGCGCAACAACATTGAAAGAGATCGAACAAGACTGGCTTTGGCTACAGAGAAATCTTTATGACACGCTCAACACATTTGATAGCGAGGACGATGTCACAGAATTTGTGTGCTGTAAAATTCAATCGCTGATTGCAACAAATGCTGTTGACAACCAGGAGCCAGATGGTATAACATGATTACATAACAAATACTAGTTCCTTATATCCTAATTTTAATTTGTGTTTGGGTCATGCCCCTTTCCTGTAACAAACTCTTTTTTCTCTTTCTAGACGAAGATACAAAATCCTTTAAAACTGTATCATCCAAGTTTCATCGATTATTCCACATGCCACCAGAAGAAAAACTTGTCAATTACTATTCATGCAGTTATTGGAAAGGACGAATGCCTAGACAGGGCTGGCTCTACTTGTCGATGAACCACCTTTGTTTCTATGCTTACATTCTTGGAAAGGAGACAAAGCTGGTGATACGATGGACTGACGTCACTGAACTTGACAAAACCAATAGCCTTTTGTTTCCTGACTCTATAAGAATTGCTACTCGGGAAAAGCAACACCAATTCTCCATGTTTCTTCATAAGCAGGAAACATTTACACTGGTGGAACAACTTACAAATCTCGCAATGAAACAGTACGTACCTACACTACAGACAATAATTATTCTGAAAATATTTGTGAGATAATTGTTGGTATTTCTTTCAGCTTATACCTTTTATTCAGATACAGTTAAGAGCATGTTCTGATTTTTCAAAACACAAAACTTGCATTATATGCTATTTAACACATGTTTTGCTCTTCAATTTGCAGATTGATTGATGAAAGTGGAGGTTTTAATGAAGACAGGGATTTACTGAACAAACTCAGCAAAAATGTTCCGAAGAAGCCATCATTTCTGAAACGTGATCTGGATGCTCGGGCTCACTCGGAAACATATCGTATGCTATTCCGTCTCCCTATGTCTGAAAAACTCGATGGAAGTACAGACTCTACTTTATGGACTCCGTACAACAAACGCCATGTTTGGGGACGAATCTTTCTCTCGCAGAACTACCTATGCTTCGAGAGCCGCGTGAAAGGACTCGTAAGTTTGGTGCTACCACTTCGAGACATTCGTTTAGTAGAGAAAACCGAGAACCAAGCATCGAATCCAGCTGCCAACAAGTCGGTGCTGATAACGACCATCGGCCGAAACAGTTTTCTTTTTGCTCAAATTGAGGATAGAGAGTTTCTGGTCGACAAAATATCCGAGCTCTTAGCACGAACAAAAATAGTCACTATTGCAGGAGATAACCTCAGCGTAACAAGCCAGTATGAAGAAACAAAATTAGACACACAAATGTGGAAGCAACAACCACCGTTGATGACTTTGTTCAAAGTAAATGGCGGACCTGAGGCAACTGCAAAAGGAGAAACAAAAGAAAAAGTCTGGGAATTGCACTTTTCGGAGTACGGCCGCGGTGTTTCTATGTATAGAACGACTGACGTTGCGAAACTAGTCCTTCAAGGCGTTCCAGACAGATTACGCCGAGAAGTGTGGATGTCGTTTTCAGGTGCCGTTAATGAAATCGCTACAAATCCAGGTCTATATCGCTCGTTGGTAGATCAGTCTCGTGGGCAATCGTCCACCGCCAACGATGAAATAGAGAGAGATCTGCACAGATCACTTCCAGAACATCCTGCATTCCAATCGAAAATCGGCATCGACGCTTTGCGCAGAGTACTCTCCGCTTACGCTTGGAGAAATCCGCAAATCGGCTACTGTCAAGCAATGAACATCGTCACGTCCGTCCTATTGATCTACTGTTCTGAAGAGGAAGCGTTTTGGCAGCTAGCGAATCTGTGCGAGAGCTTACTGCCCGACTACTACAACACTCGTGTTGTCGGTGCTTTGGTGGACCAAGGTGTCCTCGACGACTTGACTTCCGAACATTTGCCAAACCTTCACAGCCGGCTCGACGAGCTGGGAATGATTCGTATGATCTCGCTCTCCTGGTTCCTTACCATTTTTCTCAGGTTAGCGCTTTGATCATCATTCCTAGTTTTTAATGTTTCTGTACATTTTGTTTTATTTTTGCCAAGTTCTTTCCGCTAACAAAATGATTAACCGCGTAGTGTGATGCCTTACGAGAGTGCTGTGAACATCATGGACTGCTTCTTCTACGACGGAGCCAAAGTGATCTTCCAAGTGGCTCTGACCGTGCTCGAAGCAAACCAAGAGAAACTGTTGACTTGTCGAGATGACGGGGAAGCCATGCAGCTGCTCTCAGACTACTTGGGAGGAATCTACAATGAGGAAGGCCGAGCAATTGCTTGCCAGAAGGACGGAGGGGAAGTGCAGAAGGTGTGTTAGTAACAGATCTGCAAAAATAGGCTTGGAAATTCAATGCCAAGACCTCCAAGTTGTTTTACAGATCTTGGCAGAACATTTTTTGTTCAGATATTGTTACACCCCCATCAGGGGCGTCAGCTGCGGGTGGGCTGGGTGGGCGGCTGCCCACCCAGAAATTATGAAAGGGGCGCCAATTAGGCCGAGGGTAGGCGCCAAAGGCGCCTATTCGTATTTTTTATTTCTAACATTTAAAAAGAATATATATATATATATATATATATATATATTAATACGAGAAATTGTGGCTGAATTGCGTTATTAATAGCTATTATCAATAAGATGAACATGCATAAGCTCCTTTCGTCATTTTGAATTTAAAAAATGACAATCTGATAAAGCGTTACTTGAAACCGGGCTACTTTGTATTGAAAGGAGCTGGATTCTTTGAAATGCTTGGAATTTATCGGATCACTTCTAGGTATTGTTGCTTGTAACTAGACTTGTTCATAACCCTTACCTTGCCTCGTCCTTGGGTAGGTACTATATTATGCTTTACTCGAAACGAAGCCTAAACTAGTCAGTTCAATGTCGTCCAAGCCAGTCTGGATCACATCGCGAGCTATACGACGACATGGGTGATAGTGATTACAAAAAGAAACGAAAGCTCTCAGGAGCACAATACAAAAAACAAAAAATGTCAAAAAAATATTGAATTTTTTACTGATTGTATTAACTGTTCAAAGCCCACTCAATTTATGCACCACATTCCCTTTCATTTTTCACCCTTTTTAGAGGGGGGGGGGGGGGGGGGGGCGCCAGATGCCCTTTTTTGTTTTGCCCACCCAGAAAATTGTCTTGCCTGACGCCTCTGACCCCCATAAGGCTGACTATTCTGAAAATCTAA
The DNA here is from genome assembly GCA_921293315.2 of Nemurella pictetii. NCBI lineage: Eukaryota > Metazoa > Arthropoda > Insecta > Plecoptera > Nemouridae > Nemurella > Nemurella pictetii. The sequence goes on from OV121115.1 coordinate 25,884,786, forward strand.
GTATCACCCCTACTTAATAACACCAAGCAAATTTTTATTTCACAGAGCATTTCCGTTCAGACACTTGTGTACGAATCGTACAAAAACTACGGTTTCCTCACTTCGGGCGGAATCGAGCGTCTCCGACTGAAGTATCGTCTTCGCGTGGTCCAGCAGTTAGAGGATGGTGTAGGTCGCAACATCATCCGAAGCGTTTTGGCTGACGGCTTTTTCAATGTCGAAGAGCTCCAAGACCTTTTGGTGCTCGTCAAAGAAGAGCTGCTGAGTCAACGGAGAGTGATCTCGGAGAAATACGATCCTGCTCTTCCTCCCTACGAGGCGTACAGCGTTGACTTTGAGTTGTTTAAACTGATTTTCATTGCCCTTTCTCCGTGGGGGAAAGGTACACAAGCTGAAGCACTGGCAGCAAGGTTGTTTAGAGTAAGTGTAGAATTGGAGAGCATTAGAGAAATGCTATTGAAAGATTTGCTGTCTTGTTTCAAGTATGATATCAAACAGGAAAATTTGCTTTATCTTTCAGCTAATGGATCGCAACGTTGATGGTCTACTCAATTTCCGAGAACTGGCCGCGGCCTTAGGAATGACGTGCACTGCAGAACTCACCCAAAAACTGAAGCTGTTATACACACTTCACCTGCCGCCACTACTTTCCACGGCAGAAATTCAGTCGCCGACGGATTCAGGTTCAAATTATAATTTTGGAAGTGTTGTAAACAAAAATCTTCCCTTTCTTGTTCTTGGTTCTTCTCTTGAGATTATTCTTAATATAATCTCAATGAGCTCAAATCTTCTACGACAATTTGTTTGGTTCAACATTCTATGGTTCAACTAATAGCCGTGATTTGTTTTCATCTTCATGTTTTATTTTCAGAAACTGGAGCAGAAGTAGCTGCCGAAGCTACGGACTTCTTCAGCAGCATGGAGGAAAGTTTGTCGTCGCTAGAGTCAGCATCTAGTCCGCTTGACGTTAAGTTTTCTGCAAATCCCTTATCTGAAGACGGACCACAAAGCACTTCCAGCAGTGGCCAACGCGCTTACCAACGTAAGCACAGAGCTTTTAACATTTATTTAGAAAACAGATGGTATGGGACACCAGCATTTCATATATTTGTGTTTTCACGCATAGATTCATTTCATTCAACTCTACAATGGGGGTTTACAAAACTTAGCATTACCTGCTGCTTACATTTTGACTGTATTTCTAGATTACTTTATCCATTTATAGCCATCAATGTATTCAATTGTAAAATACTAACATGGAACCCAGTTTAAATAAAAAGTTGACTTTTCTGTTCCTTTCTAGGCGAACAGTCGTGGGAGGTTCGTAGCATGAGTAGTCTTCGCTCACTTGTCGAGTGCCGTGACAGCCGAACAGACCTGAAGGCGGTGCCGAGAATGTCACAGCCGCATTTCATAATGCTGTGGAAATCGCTATACGATCTCTTTCAAGCCCAACCAGAAGACCAGGAGACGTTTCATTCAATTGCAACTATAGGTAAGTCATGGCTCAGTTGGCAGGCTAGGCTTGTCATAAAAATCGTTGGATGGGAAACTCACGAGCTTTAAACTTACTTCGTTTGTTAGCTAGAAAATACCGATCATTCTTTCACTTTCTTTTAGGAACACTGTTACTGCAATTAGGTGATGTTGGCAAAAAGTTCTACAAAGGGAAAGATGAATCAACTGATAGCTCGCTTTCCGAGGCTGCAGCCCGGTCGCCAGATACTCCAGAGGCAGAAACTTCACAGGCAGAAAGCTCACCAGACAAGAACGGAAACGGTCCGGACCCCGACTGGTCGATTACGGTCGAGCAGTTTTTGGCAACGGCATTGACGGGCGCTCCGATTGTTGAGTTCTTCGGACAGAAAGTATCGTTATCGGAAAGCATTGCAAAACTTCGACGACAGAGATTTAGTCGAATGTATAGCCTTTCCGACACTGCATATGTAATGCATGATTAAATCTATTCTCTGACGTTAATTAATGTTAATTTGTTGATTGCATAAAAATTGACAATTCAGAGTAGTATAAAATGTGCAATTGGATAAAGTTTGGGCTGAGGAGATAGTAATAATTGCTTAGATTTTACAGTACAGTATATTAGGGCTCAGATGTTTATGCCATAAATTAATTAAATATCCGTTCAAACATCGATTTACCCATAGCAGTTAATTTAAATAAGCAGTAATTATTAAACTCAAAGTCAAAATAATGATTTTTGTATTAAGTGAAAAAAAAATTGTGGGGGCGATCCTGAAATTTTGAATAGGTATGATCTATAAATAACATGCTTGGACTTAAAACATTAATTCACTTTAAAATCAAATGTCAGTAAAAAATCAAAATTAAGATCCTTAAAACATGTTTGCATCAAATTTTCAAATTTTCAAATTTTCAAAATTTTGCAAAATTTAATTTAATTGGTTAATGCACAGTTCCTCTGAAACTTTGTAGATAATATTTCCTACATTGAAATCTGAGCTCAAGAAAAAAATGGAAATATGTTTCAAACATGGCAGCCCGAAGGAATACTGAAAGTGAATGCTGATTAATGATCACTGATTACTCTTAAGCAATGATGACTGATTAAAGTGATCAAAATATGCAAGGGCATATTATTATTTAGAGTCGATAGCCCCTGTAGAATATTTTATTATCTCTGAGAAGGAACATAGAGTTATATAATCTTTATATTTTAGAAATATTCCTCACATTGCCAAATATAAAAATTGCAATACATAATTAATATAATTTATCCAAAACTACAGAACAAGATATTTATGTGGCCACAATCATCTTGATTGAATCAGTTCTGGGCACTTGTAGACAGTTAGATTTTTCATCCCTTTACAAAAAGCAAACCAAAACGCTTTACCTGCTAACCATATAGTTTAAAAATAACAAACTGGCTCTTGATTCATGTTCAAAGCCATTCTCTCTGATGAAAAAAATATTGACAAATTCCCACAAACCCTATAAGTTTTGCAACCATAAATAAACTTAAGGGAATCTGGAATATTGTATATTTGTGGAATGATTTGTAATTAATTAAAAGTGGATTTCAGTAGCACAGCTCTATGGAAAAAAGGAGGAAAACAATGATCTGCAAGACATAATACCTCAGGTCCATGCGTACATCTGTTCTGGATCAGTTTGAGCCCAAATTTAATTCCCGTGGGTTATGAAATAAATATTTTGTTCTATTTACCAGGTATCTTTTAATAAATCTCAAAAAATATCCCTATTACTGCTTTTTATGTATCGAGTCCTGCTTAAAATTATTAAGTTGGCAGAAATTGAAAATTAAGTCCAGAGAAGCAATAGAAACATTTGTAGTTTTACAGAAAGGATTCAATGGGAGGTACTACCTACTTGATGGGGGAAGTTCTTAGTTTACTAACATCTGTCTAAAAACTGGTAAGGTAAAACCCAATGGCTTAATTGCTTTCTGCCCAAGCATTGCAGCTTGGTATCAACCAATTTTAATTGTCATCCAGCTATTCATTCGAACTGCACAGATACTAAAACCAAGCCAGGAAGTTAGTTAAATTTAGCCTATAATATAACTACAGTTTGAGTCATGAAATAACAGAAAACATCATCCCAAAAGGCAACTTATTATTTAGTAGGTAACCCGCCTATTTACAGGTAAAGATTTATTATACTTTTACATAGTAAATATATACGATAATGTTGACACTGTGTTATATCTTATTTAGAATTACTTAGTTGCTAGTTACTGTTCTTATATTTTATAAATGTAAATAGAAATGAAGAAAAATTATACATTGTATATTATGTGCAACAAAATGAAAAATATATATAATAATACATTTCTCATATTTACTCTTCTTCTCCGTGGTAAATAAAATTATAGGCAGTGCAAATAAAGGAGCTTACATAAATCAATTCTGAAAATTTATAAAAGCAAAACTAAGAATCTTAATTACAAGTCTATCATGAACCAGTAACAAGTCGTAATGTGGCCATTCAGTTCAATTTAAAATGCTGATTTGATGCCTCAAAAAAAATTTGGCAACCCGATGATAAGACCAATAAGACCATGCAAGAACAATATTGCAAACAGATTTTTACAAATTTTTACAGCAAAAAATGTGTGTCTAGTAGCATTCGTGAGTCCCGAGTAAATACATCAAAAGGACTCGGTACAAAGATACATTCTCAAATACTTGCAAAGTTGCAATTTTTAAGTTAGTAACAGTGTCTATCATCAATAGAATTCAATAGACAACATCACGTCGAAATAGGCCACATAAACCACAGTATTAGATCAACAAAGATTTAGTTGTAAATTATGTTTACAAAATTCTACATAAGGAAATATTTACAGATTGATTGAATTGATTGTAAATACTAGGTAGTCATGAACGTAATTAAAAACTATAACAGAGCTAGTTCACACCGTTAACAATTCTTTCTCTTAACAACACTACACTATTATACAACTTGATCGCAGGTCCAAGTTTGAGTCCTACTTGTTCTACGAGATCTTGCTGGGTTATCATTGACAACGCTTCTCCATCAATGAAGTTATCTATGAAGTATCTTGCATACGGTTTGCAGCCAGGTATCGAGGCTACAAATCTATAAACCAGTTCCAAGTCCCAGGCTCTCAATTCAGTGAGCGAAGCCTCTTGCACAAACGTATTCAAAGGTGCTGAATGCTTGGACCAGAGAAAAGGGGACATTTCATCTTTCGGATCGTAACCGGGGCTCATTATGGAGTTGTGGAGTTCGGTGCGTACTTGGTCTAACATGGAATTACGTTTTGCAATTGCTGCTTGTTTAAACGCCTTCTTTTTCTTACGACGTTCTCGGTTCTCTTCCTCTTGTGGCAGCCAATCTCCGTCAACGACACTCACCTCGGATCCCTCCTCTAGTCGCGCTTTTTTGCATGGACGACCAGGAGAAATTTTTACTTCTTCAGGCGGGGAGGGTGATCTAGAAAATGTAATTCATTTGTGAGTATACTGTATACCTGTCTAGTTGACTTGGCATTCTTCGAATCATAAAAGGAATCTGATATTGCATGATATATTTGATGATGAACAAAGAAATTGATTTGAAAGGAAAAATACAAGCAAAAACTATTTAGGTGTACTTAATTTGTAAAAAAAATACAGTAAAGGAAAGAACTCAGGCAAGGAAGACATTAAAAATTTAAATTTGAATTTTATATTAAAATATCTGTAAAATAATAAATGGAATACAAAAATAACATACGTTTCTACAGGCGCAATTGCCGGCAAGATTAACCGCCACCTTCGCGCTGATGGATCAATGACTTCGGGAGAAATGGAGCTAAAATAAATAGATACCAACCAAATCAAACCAAGGAACTTAAAGTTTTAGCTCAAACAGCTGTAGACTGAGTGATAAGCAAGTAAACAATTTAAGATTGTATGTAAAAGATGAAGTTGAGCACATACCGAATTGGATTGATCATCGGTTGATCTTCTTCGATTTTGTCACTTAATTTGCTTGTGATTCGGTCTTCAATTTCAATCTTGATTTTTAAGTTTTCTGGATCGTAAGGGCAATCGGGAACTGAGTGTTTTTTTGAAACCTCTGCTTCTAGAGCATGGCCCTGACCGGTGCAGTTTATAGTTGGGCACTCTGCATCCTTGTCAACTGAAAAACAACAAGCAACATTTAAAAAATTATCATTGTCCCAGGCAATCCTATGCAAGCATCAATGCCCCAAGAATGATTTTGTAAATTCTACATAGGTACTGTTTTAGTACTTGCTACATTCTAATGCCTAAGATGCACATTCTAGTATTAAATCCTAATTAGCATTACAGAAACAAAACACTCCTATCAATAAACTGTCATCAAAGAACATTATTCTCACAGAATCAAAGACAAACCTGGCGGAATGTGTAGGAAGTGTCCTGTGGTGTGACACCAGCTCATCGGAAAGATGTTTGGACTGTCCCTATCGATCCAGTAGCTGTACAAGTCTGACCATCCATCAAACTTGATCCGTATTTCATGTTCGCGGATGTCATCAACGGTGGCCACTCGAACCCGCCAAGGAGCCCTTTTGTCCACACATTCCAGCCGCATTCCGCGGCGGAAAGAGCCAAGCGAAGGCTTGAAGGCACGAGCAGGGGCAGCAGATGACTTGGTTTCCTTCAAGTATCTATCCCAGCTGAAGTTTTCTCCAGTGTAATCTGTAAAATGAGCTGTGTAACTTACAAGGAATAGATTTTATGAGTTTGAATGAACAAGCTTTTTAAAAATAATTAAATGTTAGTTCAATATCTTGATATCCAGTAGCTATTTACTTTCTTAGTATAATTTCTAAGTAGCTGGATAATGATAACCATCTGAATTGTTCACATCTTGCCAAAAATTAGAGCACCAAAAGTCAAAACATAAAAAGAAAATAATTACTGTTGTAATTGTATTTTGGTTCTGAAATTCATCCACTTACTATTTGGAGGACTGAGAGGATGCTTGTACTTCTCACACCAACCAACAGGGTGGATATAGGATGACGTTGGCTCTGCCCAATAATCGTAAACGTCGTCCCACCCGTCAAAGTGTATGAGAATTCGTGTTCCGATCATGTCTGCGACAGTAGCAACGCAAACAAGGTTTGTGTTTTGGCGATCAACAGCTTCGAGTTTCATGCCAATGCGAAAGCCTCCAGATAAAACAGCCTGATGATAAAAGAAAACGTTTTGTTACACCGGTTTCAAATTTTCAAAGCAATCCATCAAATTCCAACCCATATTTCTAGCACGGTTCGGTTGGTCTAATGACATCATATCTTATTTATTCTTCCCAACTCCCGCTCTATTATGCGTTATTAATCACCATTATGCAGATATCTGCTGAAATTCCAACATTGTTTTCTCCTTAGTAGATATCTTGATCAAGGCTATTGTTTTTAATTGATGAATGGAGAAACAAAAAATTAGCAATTAGCAGGAGTCCAAAACAAGAAAAAGGCTTGGTATTTCTAGTTCCCAAATAGATCAGTGGTGATAAAACTAGCTCATATTAGATACTTACGGGTACATCTTTGTTGTAAAACAATGTTTTTGCAGCTGGAGATCCCTTGGTTTTCTTCAAGTATTGTGTCCAATTGAAATCATTTTGAGAGTAACCCTTAGGTGGTTGGAGAATACGATTTGTCTTATCACACCAGCCAGGTGGGAAAATATCCATCGAGTCGGCACTCAACCAGAAGTCATATATGTTGGCGTAGCCATCAAAATGGAGTTTAATACGATAACCGATAACGTCTTTCACAGTTAGAACGCAGAAAATTGATGCGTGTTCGGGATCAATACCCTCCATTTTCATACCCACTCGAAAATTATTCTTCGAATACGGCAACTGGCTTTTAAAAAGTTTCCTCGGGGCCGCTCTTGTTTTGTGGCAATGTAGATATTTTGGCCATGAGAAGCCTTTACTTCCAAACTGCCAAGGTAATCTTACTGTCCCAGAGTTTATTTTGTGCCACCCTAGCGTTGGTTTGGCAGAATCAGATGGTTCAGTTCTCTCCTCTTTCTTTGAGACATGTGATTGCTTACTAAATTTTGAAGGTCGATCCGATTTGTCCTGCTTGCGTTTAAGCCGTTTTAATTTGGACGAATTCCGAATTTCTGATAGCTCTTGTTCTTTTTCCTTAACAATATCATCGCACGAGTTACTGCAGGCTACGCCAGTGATAAACTCAGAAGCCAGACCGTAGCATCCGCAACCATGACAGTAAAAAATTTCATCCTGTGTGCACGGCACAGGTTCACTAATTTTTTCCTTAGGTTTTAATTCATCTGCTGGTGGCACATCTGTCTCTAAGTCTTCTTCTTTGATTTCTGGCCGATTTTCATCAATTAAATCAGGTAGAAATGCATCAACTTCCTGCTTTATTTCCACTTCTCTTCTTTTATCTTGATAATTGTTTTCAATTGTTTCTTGGACATCATTTGCTTCTTTTTTATCTTCAGCAGAATTCTTTGGAATCTCAAATTCTTCTTTAATGTCCATATTTTGGCCATCTTCAATTTCTGCTTCTTGAAGACCCTTACTGCTGTTTTCCTCTAGTTTAATGTCACTAACAACTGATCCCTTGTATTCCTTTTTCTTACCGTCAGCCAAATCAACCAATTCCATCAATCCAAATTCATTCATGCAAAACTTAATATCACATCCTGGTAAAATGCCAACTCCCTCTGCATCCCAATCCAAAACTTTGAGAGGGTCAATTTCAGGAGATTTCTTAGCCTTTGAAACACCCACCATACAATCAGATTTTGCTGGTATTATTTCAATGTGAACATCATCATCGGGAAGGGCGGTTACTTTCTTCTCCATATCAGATGTCCCATTTATTTTCACGAGAGTTACATCGTCAGCATCAATAACAGTTTGTTTGGGTGAATCTTTTGGGGAAAATGAGTCCACAGCATCTTTCAAGCATTTACTCAAATCCAAACTTAGTGGTTGCTTTTCAAGTTTTATCTCTGTATGATCCATTGCAATCAAATCGGGTTTCTTATCATATTGTGGAATTGGATTAGGAACTTTGTTATCCTTCACCTTCTCCTTTTGAACCTTGGGTTTTATTATGTTGGGTCGCTTTTTCCGGTTTGCTGCCAAAAGTGCTTGTGATACGAGAATCGGATCAAAAGGCTCTTCAAGAACCTCTAAGTGCTCTGAAATATATAAAATGTTGAATTAGGAACTTCTGCACAGACAGTTATGGATTTACCTACTGATGATAACTGCAAATAAAATTAAAAAATAGCTCACCCATATCCAACGGTTGGCCAATTGCTGTGTTCAATTCATTGTTTCCCAATGGCCCATTTATTACTTGAGGAGTCAATATTTTGGCTGAAAATAAAGCAATGTAAATTTTTACTTTGTTTCACTTTTTACATTATTTCACTTTTACTTTATACTATAACGCCATTTATCAACATTACCAAATGTTAAAACAACTAGCTGTAGTAGTACTACTCTACCTCCGGCATTACGGTACTTCTTTAGGTACGTTTATTTATTTTTTTAATTCTTGATCCCATTTCCCTGTGACCATAAGGCAAAATTAATAACAAGCTAATTTTTTTTGTAAAACACTATACCTGTGGGGACATTTTCATACGTTTTTCCAAACTTTATCGTCGAAAAAGTTATGAATCTATTTCCTTTTTCATTGGTTGCTTCATCGTTTTTCAAAGTTGATAAATTAAGAGAGAATATCTTTGAGATATTACACTGTGCCTTTTCCGCAGTCGTGTTTGTTAAATGTTTAATGGCAACATTTACTTCTTCAGGTGATTTGAGTGCAGAACCATTATGATCTGTTAAACTTGGACTTTTCTTTCCATGGTTTGTATAGACGGCTGGGTTCAATACACCTCCCTTTGCTTTGGACTCGTTTAGAGGAGGTGATGGCAATGGCTGATGTAATAATTCATCGTTTAGCTGTGAGTTCTTCATGGCAGCATTAAAATATGATTTACTTTCACTAGCATCGTTTTCTTCGCTAGATTGCGGCTTCGGAGCCAAAGCTCTCACATTTGGTGGTTTAATCGTTCCAATGTTCAAACCATTGAAAGATAGTCTTGAACCACCACTTTTGGCTATTCCTGGACCTTGAATATTAACAACATAAACTTTTGAAGATTTTGGCGGGTGGTTTATCGCAGACCGACTGGCATTAGTTATTGTGTCAACTTCTTCCATTACAGCGGGAGAAGTAAGTGTGCTACTACATGGAATCCCAACGATCACATTCTCTGGCTGAGCAATTGATTCTTGATTATTATCCATTATTTGATCTGAAAACATAAAATTTAAGTAAGATTTAAGTTTATATCAATTTGAATTATGAGAACTTACCTACAAACATTACTTGTCAAAAAAAATCAGTTGTATCAAAAGAGTGAAACACCCTCTTCTTATAGTATTTAGTCCTGTTTACTTGTTTGACTTATTGAAGGAAAAACGCCATTATAAGTGACAAAGAATTATACAGTAATATATCAATTAAGAAATGAGTATTTTACAAATAGTTAAAATGGTTATATGGGATGTTCAATAACGAGGGCGAATGTTTTTAGAACGGGTATAGCAGTAGGCCGCTCTATGGTTCCTAGCATTTGTAGGTAGATATAATAATGTATTGAGCTTGGAAGGGCCGCGACGAAATAAACTTCCAACTTATACTAATACCTAGATAATAGTTTCTGATACACGTTTCAGGAGTATGAAATATGATTCATATTTTGCAGTAACTTCTTAATTTAATGTTTATTATCGACTTCACTCTTGGACAAGGCTACCTGCTATTTCAAAACTTTTAACATGTTTGAGCAAAAGCATTTAAATATTGCTTACTTACGTCTCAAAATTGTAGATTTGTGTGCACATGTGCAGGACGAGTTTTTCTTTTTATGTGTAACAATATGATTCACCCAGAAGTCATGAATTGGTCATTATCTTTAAAGTAAAATACATGCACCGATCGCTCCTACATGGCCTTATGGCCTAACCTGTGGTCTTCGCTTGAAACCAATTGTGTGCGTTATTTTGTGCTTAGAGCGCGCAAGATAACCCAGCATAAAATGGAATGTTTTTGACTTACCTATTTTAAATGTTGACCATGGTATATTTACTGTTCCGAAATTCTTGACACAATCTTTTCACTCAAATACAATAATAAAACTTAGAGAAATATGAAAAATATCAGCACAACATTTTGTAATTCTCAGTCTTCAGAGCTTCGGTCCACGGTTATTCGTCGATCATGTGGCTCCTCCTTCCAAATATTTATGAAAATATTACCGCGAAAGTATGAGCAAGAAATAAAACCCTGTCATCACCAACCATCATGCATTGTACAGTTACTTCGCAAAGGCATATATCCTAAAAATATTATTGCTTGAGTATTAAGTGAATAGTTAACGTAAAAAGTGCTTACGATATTTTACTAAATATCATCAGTCAGCGCTAGAAAATAAGGGAGCGCGGCAGAGTGAGTCAAGTCAATACATCTGCTCGCATAATATTATTATTTGGAAAGTGTGACAAGGCGACTACAACTTTTTCTAATTGCGGTATTGGAACATCGTATTAAATATGAAAATTAAAACAAATTTTCATATGAACGTGAGTAGATAAATGATATCCACTGTGTCTGGTAATCAACAACAAAAATGCGTCCAAAGCAAATCGCGCAAGCATAGCCTACACAACGAGTGCCTGTTTGAGAGTGGAGAGCTTTACCAAGGCCAGAAGCCGCGAGATCTTTCTCTTTTGATCGCTAGGGCGCAGCATACAACAGCCTCATTACTTCGCAAATGACAAAATGGCAAAATCCACCATCTTTAAAGATCGAAGTATTTGAGCTGCAAGACACTTTGACTTGGGTTTATCGAGAGTTAAAAAAGGTACAATGATCTAAGAGCTACTCTATTAAGCTTTTAATAATATTTTTAATTGCATTGATACTGCACTCGTGACGTGACATTTCAACGGATTTCGTTTAGCAGAGTAAGTTTCAATGTCAAATAATATTATAAATCGCACTACCTTTGTTTACGTTTTGAAATGGATGCCAACCAGCTGATTAAAAAACTCAAAATCAATCCATTATTCCAACTATTATGTTGAGATTCAGCATCCACTTCAGTAATTATCTCTACTTTAAGCTAGTTTGAGTAGTGCTTAATAATAGGGAATGTTTAGTAAGCATGTGCAGTACTGAATAGCAATATTAGGATATCAAAGACAAGGAATAAGAAATCAAAGACAAAAACTCAATGACTAAAGCAATTTAAGAATAAAAAGTTTAAAAATTGAAGGCACCACGTTTTTTAATTCCGTTCTCAATTCTTTATTCTGTGAATAAAATTAATATAAAATGAATGCTTCAGTTATTTTATAAAGAAAAATTAATATCAATTTTCAAGCCAGGTCTTCCCTGAAACTGCCAACTATTGTCAATACACTAACTAGGTTAACCAATTAACAAGGTTTTCTTTTACAGGTGGTGTCGGTTGAACGCCTGGCAAGCTATCAGGAAGATGGGTGGAGCTGTCAGTGCTGGCGAATGTAATGACGAACTAATCGACAATCTAGTAGACGCTAATTATATCAAAAGCTGTAATATTGAGCGTGTTTTCCGAGCTGTTGATCGAGCGAATTATCTTTTGCCAGAATACAAAGATAATGCATACAAAGATCTTGCTTGGAAAAGTGGAAACTTGCATCTGTCAGCACCATGTATCTACAGCGAAGTCATGGAGAGTTTGCAGCTATCAGCTGGACTAAGTTTCCTGAATTTGGGTTCAGGAACAGGATATTTGAGTACTCTGGTGGGTCTTATCCTTGGTCCAACAGGAATTAATCATGGTGTGGAAATTCATGAAGATGTTGTGCTCTATGCAAATAGTAAGCTAGATGAATTTTTTGATAAATCCTCAGCCTTGGATGAGTACGAGTTTTGTAAACCTTCATATGTTGTCGGCAACTGTTTGAATTTGAACACCAGCGAACGGCAATACGATCGCGTTTACTGTGGTGCGGCGTGCCCAGAAAATAGCGAGACTTACATGAAGCAACTGTTGAATATTGGAGGAATTTTAGTGATGCCTCTAAATGATCAGCTACTACAAATTGTGAGGGTATCAGAGAATACATGGACAACAAAGACTGTACTTCCTGTATCATTTGCATCTCTTGTATCAGAGCAATTCAATTCCAAAGAACAAATAGTACTACGTATGTATTGCTGCTATCTTCATTACAATTACCTAGTAATTTTACCAGACTTGATAAAATATAAATTGCTAACTCGTTTCACTGTTCACAGCCATTAACGAACCCCAGTCACTCCAGGAAAGTTGTCGCTCGTTGATTCGCCGCACCCTACGTCACAACATCGAATCAGAACATTCACACTTGACTGTAAAACGTCGCTCAAACTTCAAGAAACGATCGAGGCGGAATGAAGGCAGAAAGTTTCATCATCTTGTAATGCCCATTTTCAACGATTCGGACAGCGAACAGGACTCGATCTTTCAAGAGGTTAGACAAGCACGTATTCTCTACGGTCTCAGAAGTGAAGAGGCTAGTGCTGGTGAATTGACAGCAGTCGTTGAGTTGGCTAGTACCGTAACGGTTAGGCATTCAGCGAACCATTCCGTGATGTACCAAATTGGTCGTTCTCAGGATTCAGATGAAGACGATGAGGATGAGGAGGAAGTGGTGGCTGGGCCAGCCCCTAGCTCAGCTGCAGCAGTTCCTCTGGAGCCTGTAGCTCAGACCAGCCACAATGATGCATTGGTAGAGCAAAGAGGGAAGATTCCCAAACGTGAGAAGTTTGATAGCGGGCTAGGTGATGAAATGGAAAATGGAAAAGGATTGAGCAGTACTGATTCAGAAAATAGTGGTGCCATGGAGATTGATTACGAGTCAGAGACAGATGCTGATCCGTCTCCTTCAGTTAAGAATGCTTCCGAACGTTCTGCTTCGCAAACGGACAACCAAAGCGAGAGCAGCGGGAACGAGAGCCTGGTTTTGGCTGGCAATGGTTCTGCAGGGTGGAAGCCGCTATCGACGGACGGGGATGATGGCGACGATGAGTCTGAAAAGGAAGGTCAGCAACCGGACGAGTCAAGTACGGAATCTCGGGCGTTTTCTAGGTCAGGTAGGAGAGCAGATGGTGATCAGTTGTCAAGAAAGAAGACATATAGTCATTACATGAGGCTTAAAATCCAGGAGTTGCCACTACCTTTGAGTCTGAAGCAGTTTGTTAACTTGTACCGAGAGTTTTGAAATGGAATCCTATTTTCATCTTTTATTTTTCTGAGGAGTAACCTAAGTTAAACTAGGAAACTTGGTACTGCCTTAAAAAATTATTATTTCATATACTAAGTTTAGTCTTAAATTATACTACTTTGTGGGGTTCTTATATCTCTGCCTCCCTTTTACTGAAATATTCTCGAGAAATCACATCTTTCCTTAGCATCATGCCCAAGATAGTTTTGCATTCACAGATCATGTTCACTGATCACTTCTGTACATTTGACATCACTCACACAACCGATCACTAAACAGGAATAAATATGCTATATTGTAATCTACTATCTACTTTACTGATTGTGGTAGTTGTGTATTAAGGTGTAATTAGGTCAACTGGCATAAAACTAAAAGTGAACAAAACTTGACATTAATTATTATTTTAAGCCATGTTTTCTTTAATCATGGTGTCTTGACGAGATTCTCTACTTTTTTTAAAAATTTTGTCTTGAATTAATTTGCCCTTTCTCACATTACTATTTATGATTTAAATTTATTGGCTTAAATCTTGGGTTACTTCATGTTATTAAATGTTTTATCCAGTGTAACTAGTTGAACCATTGTTAAACACAACTGCCTGTGCCCTTGGATTTGGCATAAAGTTAATATTTTTTCTGAGGCTTAGGTTGGATTTGAGGTTGACAGATCTTCAAGTTTGCATGTCTTGAAATTCATGATAATATCGCAATTGGTCACTTCAATCCCGTTGCAATGCAAGCATCATCAGCCACGTAAAGCTAAAATTTACAACTTAAAGTCAAGATTATTACTTTATCTGATCTGATAATGGATACATAATTATTATTATGAAGCCAAAATGGGAAAATATCATAGCCTCTTTCATGGCTTATCTTTATTTTCTTATATAATACAATAGATATTATTATTACTAGGTTACTAGGTATGTAGCTAAAGTAATAATTACTCGATAGGATTAGAAGAGAAATATACCTGTAATGGAACAAGCTAGTAGTTTGAAGCTATTTATTGTTGAAGCTATGATTGAAGCAATTGAAGCCTAAAAGGCTGTCTAAGATTTTAATGCATTGTTTTCATTGAATTTGAATCTGCAAAAAATAATTTTATATGCAATGTTAAAGTTGGAATTTGAAAGGATGGTCAATGCTATGCTATTCTGTGTCTATGCAAAAAATATACTATTATAAAAATATATAGGTACTTAGATATTTTGTCTTTCATCAATAACATGAGAAAACATATTTTATTACATTACTATACTAACTTCCATTTGTCATTTGAAAAGGGTAGCACCGTATAGCATTGTAGTTGTATGCTGTCACGTTATAAAAATGGAATCACATTTAATATTACAGCTTATACTAAAATTTGTAGGTAAGAATATTATAAAAACACAAGAGTTAACATTTTTCCCCATCAGGTATTTTGATCACGTTGTGTGGAAACATTTTGAAACTTCAAAGACATATGATCATTAGGAGTACATTTTGAAACATCAAAGACATGGTTTCCGACCTAATATGTAAACATCCTATATCCATCCAGATTACCATCCTATATCTTAGTAAAATAATGATAGGTACCTAGTTTTGTAATATTTTGTCCAGAAATGTAAGCTTGCATTCTTTGTTGGTAGCGTTAAATAAATATAAGTGAACTACGTCAAACTGATATTTTCTCAAACTTGACACTAAAGCGACCTGGTTCAATTTTATAGACAATTCTGCCACGTATTAAAGATCTTACCTCACACCATCTATGGACGGTGCGGACGGATGTATCACAGAAAAATATAAACCACAAAAAAAACCTTCTGAGGTCTATCACATCCCTCACCCCCTTCAAAAAATAATGTAAGAAATTTCTGCTTTCAAAATGTGTGAAATCGGTTGGTAGCTGAGGTCTCCTCGGGACATGCGAAATCAAGTAATCGGAAGGGTTGCATCCCTTGTAATCATGACCGAACAATTATCAAATGTGGTGTTTTTTGATGCATATTAGAATTTTAATGGTATATATTCTACGCCACTCATCGACTTCCTTTAGAGGAAATAAATGCAATTTTGCAGATGACAGTGAAACAGCAATTGTTTGGTCATGATTGTCAATGACTGTGGTAACCTAGGGAGGTGTGTACAAGGTCGGGGAGAATGATAATAAGATCCTATATCGGGAGGTTCCTACTTACCCCAATTTGAAATATTTTTGACCCAATTCCCTTTGTACACATTTTAGGCAGCTGTTTTAACATTTAAACATAGATTATGCCCAAGAGATTTTATTTTATTTCGACCAGTAATTTTATTTACTGATTAACCAAAGAAATTTAATACACACTTGCATGAAATAAAAGTTAAAATTTGTAAAATACTCCAGTTTGAAATGCATGAGTTTTGGGGGTGATGACGTAGATCATGCAGCAGTGCTGCGTAGTAGCCAGGTAAAGAACCTAAAGCTGAGTGCCGTTTGCATAGAAGCGAAAATTCAAATAACTTTCGAATTTTTACAGAAAATATTTAATAACAGTCGTCTGTCATTTCAGTGTAACAGAAAACTCTTGCTTCCATTACATTTACATCTTTACCCCAGTAAGCTTGAAACACATGTGAACTGAAAGACCCCGCTCGAAACCACTCGAAACACAGCTAAAGAATATACATCCCTTCTGTGCTAGACGAATTTGTTGCCTGCACCCAAATTCGTAAGAATTTTTCATTATCTTACCATTTTACTTTGATTCCTGTACACATCAATCATCACATTAAATTTAAGAAGTTATGCAAGAAATTACGAACTCACGAAATAGGTACAACTTGCAAAATTTATAGAGTTCCTAATCATTTTGCGCATTTCGGTGTA
The DNA here is from genome assembly GCA_921293315.2 of Nemurella pictetii. Taxonomy (NCBI): domain Eukaryota; kingdom Metazoa; phylum Arthropoda; class Insecta; order Plecoptera; family Nemouridae; genus Nemurella; species Nemurella pictetii. The sequence goes on from OV121115.1 coordinate 25,901,472, forward strand.
ACAACACCGCATAATACTAGTTTCATTTGTCTAATTTTGGCACGGATATTTCGTTTCTATTAATACACAATCATATCATTCTTATCAATAATCATAATCACTCTGCTTCTCTGATGGTCAGGTATAAAACTAACCATTTTTCACAGAAATAAAACCAGTAAATAAAAATACACGAGATAGAGGAACTCATACTAGTAAATAGAATAAAACCATATCAGCCAAATTAGACTATACACACGTTATTACGTGTGCATCAGAGTGCATGCATGGGTTGACATGGTCTCAAAACATTTCATCCGTTATATTTTTTTCCACAAAACTCACACTCATCCATTCACCAGTCTTTCTTTTCTCGAAGACGAAACATTTGAATCCACCCACCACCGTAAATCGTTTAAAAAGAACCGACTTTAACCCCAACCCCAAAGCCCAGTCTCCTTCCAGATCAACCACACGAAACATGTTGTTTCCTACCAACGTCTCACATGCAGTATAACCACCCACACACGCCGGATCGTTGACATTTTACATTAATGAGTTGAAAAATGTCTCTCGGTAGCTCCTCGCCGGCCGTGGCTTTGATGTTATATTCTAGTCTCATCGCATCTGGGACGTCCTTTCCCTTAATCTTTGCGCCCCCGGAAGACGTGACTGCGAACGCGTGGCGACGTCGGCGCCGGCGTCGGCGTCGCACCGATCTGTGTGTACAGCTTCGGACGGCATTACGTATGCAGCACTGTGGGCTGCAATCGGCGAACATACAGTAGCAGGCACCTCCGTCCCTGCCTTCGGTGCCCATGCTTCACCATGTTTCACACCCCCATGCCAACACTAAACGGGGTAGCAAAGTTTTACAAGTCTTATGCTGTTTACATTAATAGCGTGGGTTGATCGGATGAGTTAGCTGGGTGCACGCTTTGCGCATCTATATCATCGTGACTTGCAAGTTTTTGTTTTGTTCAATTATGCTGGTGGTTTTTGTTTTGTGAGAGCTAATAGGGTTTCGCGTATACGCTTTATTTTAAACGCGTTGTAAGTGAGCGCAAATATTTGTTATGGTTAGCAATGTGAAGTAGTAGTACTTCGTGAACTCTCTTGTTAAAATTTGGGGTTGTGACTTGTGGGTGAGAGTTATATTTAGTTAGCCAAAAAACGTAATTTTTCGGAGAGCCTGAAGTCGAGAAACTTAAGAAAACTTCGTTTAGACGAATTAGAACTAAGCTTTTAGAATTAAAAGTAAACTGTATTGGCAAATTTGCTTCAAACTCAAAGTATTGTCAATGACATGTCTTATATATCTAGGGCTTCGGGGCCCCTTTAAGATGAACATACATGCAATACAGGTGTGTTTCTACTTTCTGTTAGCAATAGTATGAACTAGGAATCGCTTTTTGGACGAGTGCTTTATTTAACTTGGCTATGCGACCACCCACAACGCGATTATATTGCGTGTGCGCATAGCCTAGAGTCTTATATGACCAATTAACATTGTTCAGCATTAATTAGGCAGCTTTCTCAATGACATTACTTACATAGAAATATCATGATGTAGTCGTCGTGAAATTATTTGAATATTTAAAAACTTAAAAATCGGTTTAAAGAAAAACTATTCAATTGATTTGCTTCAAATTAACACAGTATCTTCTTTTTACGATTTATAATGCACACAGTAAATTTTGAGAACATCGGTGGAAGATAAAGTTGCTTTAGTTGCAAAAAACTGCAGAAACGCATAAAAAGTGTCATAAAAGCGCCATTTTCAAGAAAAGTGCTAAACATACAATGATGAAATTCTTACAAAAACATTAAATTGTAAAGCTCAACATATCCAGAAAGTTTCGTCAAATTATATGCGGATTCTTGGCTTCTAGAATGCAAAATGTGTTATCGGAAAACTGAAAAATTTGGAAAAAACTTAATCACATAAAATTTTCTCATCCGATTTGCTTCAAAAATGTGGCAGGTCTAAGTTATGAGAAAACGAAGGTTTCGAAAACGAAGCGTGGTAAGTGATGCTGAATGCTGATGCACTGGTAGGAGATAACGGTCCATTCGGTGGCGCTCTCGTTATTATAATAGCTATCAGAACAACCTCTAAGTGAATCAATCAAATGCTGTCTGACAGCATATTGACACTTCGATTTCAATGATCTTATTCGATCGGGGTTGCCAAGTTGCTCAGATGCATTGATAAGAGAATATGGCCCATATGGTGGCGCTGTAGACATCGTATATGTAGACAGGAAAACAACCTTTCCTGAATCAATCAAATGACCCACAGAAAATCAATAATTCAATAACATCTTTATCGCGTTGTTAGATGAGCGCTCAAAAGACATTCTCACCATTTTTAAAGAGGTTGAAATATCACAATGTTTATTCCTTCCAAATTTGGGTGCAGAAGTTTATAAAAAAAAACGATCGCATTGAACACAGCTTAAAAACGGCCAAAAACCACCCAAAATCATTCGAATAGTGCGAATTAAAAACGAGTATGGAATAAAAAAGAGCGTAATGACTTGCACTTAACTTATCAGTTTGTATAAGAAAAGTGCTAATCACGAAAATTCAGTCCAAAAATGCAATAAAAATGTATTTATAACACCTCCGGCACTGAAATTTCCGAAAACGGTGCATCTCTTTACGGTCAACATATTTGTATAGTTTGGTGAAGAAACGGAAAGGATAAATACAATTTAGATAAGCAAAACGGCAAAAAACACAAAAATTTAACCAAAAATACGATTAAAAAAAATATGAGAAGACTTGCGAAACTAAAAATTTCGGGAATTGTACATCTAATAAAGGTGAACATGTTTGTAAAGTTTGGTAAAGATATTATCTTGAGTTTTAAAATTTTGATAAAAAAAGTGATTTTTAAAAATCGATTTATCAGAAAAATGTTTGGTAGATCTTTTTAAAAAATGTGACAGCTCTAAGTTTAGAGACTTCGAAGGTGCTCTGAAAGTGTCATCCTAATCGGTTAAGCCGTTTGGTCAGAATCGTACGAACAAACACACGAACAAACAATAAAAAACGTGATCGTTTTTTTTCTCTGGATGGTAAAATTGAAGTCTCGCTCGCTCATCCAATTATCTCATTAGAATGGAGGAGTTGCGAAGTTGACTGAAGTCCATAAACGGTGAGTGAAGTCGAAGATTTTTCGCCGAAAAATTATTTGTTGTGATCGATTATTGCTTGAGGTATAGGTGCCCTTAGACACCTTAAATCATCAAGACAGGGATTACAGACCATGCTTATAAACATTGATATTTTCACGATATGATAATCGTAAGTAACGTAAATTGTAAATAACGAGAATCATACCATGTGTTTGGAAAGCACAACTGTCTCTATTTTATATGGGCAACGCAGTTTGTCAAAATATTGCGTTCATGGTGAACTCAACTTTTACAGACTTTTGGCGTCCCTTGAAGCGAAAACCGAACAAGAAACAGTTAAGAAACTCTAAAGCTAAATAAGCATGGTCTAAACTAAACGTATATATTTACAGAGTCGTAGAAAAAAACGACTACAGCCCTAATTTAAATATATAGTACCTATAGCAACCCATTTATAATTTTTGGCGTTCTTTGTACCTCAGTTTCAGTTTCGCAAAAGCACGGTGGTGGCCACAATTAAACCAGTTACACGGTAACACCAAACCTAAATCTAATTGAACCTCACGAAGCGTCTTGTCGTTGAGTCAATAGGCAGAGCTTTGAACTTTGACACAAAAGCGTGGAAACAGAAACCTTATCAACATTTACACACTATAGTAAGTATCTAAACTCACCATGGTCGAACCTTTTTTGCTAAAAATTGCGATTGTCCACTGTGGGTGGCCCTTGAATAACACCGAAGCAATACAATATCTTATTAGTTCTTGCTATGTTGCCGTACGCTTAGTTAATTAGAATGGCGGTGGCAAATGTCACGTGGCCATGGAGTCTTTAGTGTGTACGGACCATGGGCTATACGGCTATCCTATTCCTTTGAGACCAGAGCTTTATTGTTTAGGATATTCCCCTGGCTAAATCTCTTACAAAACTAATTTCCAACTCCCCCCTCTCTCTCGCGTTCTCTTTCTCATTAGAGAAAAAGAAAGTCCCAAGTTTTAAGAGGGTGTTCCTTACGTCCTTGCGTTACAGCTGATAGTAAATTGCTCACTATAATATGATCTTGGTCTCCTTCTCTGTTCTCGCCCGTGTTTCGCTTTTACCAATGCTGCTTCTCACGTTTTAACTCTCTAAAAAGAGTTAAACAAATTGTATTCAAAAAGAAGTTGTTAGATCATTCGTTCAATTTAAATATAAAGGAAGGCTCATGGTTAAATTTCCTTTTCCTAGACGGAGATGATGAAAAGACTTTGGGAAAAGTTTAAACCGCGGGTAAAGCAAATAACAAGAGTGAACTTGTGGCGGCTGCAGCTGAAGCAGAGGAAAGCCCGGGCGCAAAACTGTAACAATATAAACCAGCGAAATATAAATGAGATTTAAAATTTAAATTCTTAATGTCCCTAAAGAGGAGTGCTGTTTTTACTATCATACAGATGTAGGCGTTTGGTCTCGATATGCATTATGCTATGTTCAAGTTTGCATATATGCCGTGTACAGCCGAGAAGCATGTGCATGTGGAGAAAGCAAAGATATTTGCTATGTCGCATGATTTCATCAATATTTTATACATCCGAGGCAAATAAGATTGGAAAATGGCATGGCTCTTTGGGATTCAGCAATGCGATATGCGAAAACATGCAGTATATTGTGACTCATGCCATATCCGGAGAACCGTCATGAATGTAAATAGGAAAAACACAAAATTATCTGGTGAACAAATGTAAGGTCACGTTTTCAGTAACTAAGAATAGAGTGCTGCGTTATTTTAGAATGGCGATTAGTAATTCTAGCCGATAATATATAGAATAAAAATGTACAACGATGAATTTGAAGGCTACAAACAGCAATACATCCGGTTCATCAGTTGGGATTAATTTGAGATTCCCCCACTTCCTCCCCTCTGAATAAACTACATCGTATTTTATATCATCATTTCAATTCTTTGAGCTCGAGGGTAATGAGGTAGAATAATCAGAATTAATTATTTTTCTTTGTTCACTAAAAATCTTGCCTTTTAATCACAAAGATTCATCAAGGGGGTAGGGGGTTGAAGAAATAGGACTGACTGAGTAATATAGTTGTGGTAAAATAGCTCTAACTGAAACATCCCTTAGATAAATAACAAGCCAGTTTCTTCAAAACGAATTGTAATTAAAAACTTTGTTCTCTCATTTTTATTTTGAATAGCTGCCGGTGTTTTGTAAATTGTGTGGCAATGGCAAGTGGCAGAGGAAATAATATGAATTCATCGCACAAAAAATGGGTACACGATGGGTTATGGTAGTGTATAATTTTACCAAACTGTTCACAGGGCTCTGGGATAAAATATCTTGTTGGTAAATAGTGACCAATTGTTTACTGTACTGCACTCGGATGCACAGTTATTATTTTGCAGTTCCAACAACTTTATACTTGACCACTGGTTCTCTCGTACACCCTTATAATAACCGAAACATAACTACCTCTCCATTTAGCCGTAGAAACCAACAGAGTCGGAGCGTTTATGGTGGCCAAATAAAATGAGTTTGCACTTAATATATTAATATTATAAACTCTCAAGCACTCCGAGCGAAACGAACACTGAAAGTTTATTAGGCTATACGTATGGACCTCTCTCTAATCGACCAAGAATATTATTTTCTCAAAATCTTCGAGAACTATATACAGTTTATATTTAAGAAGACCACACTCGTAGAGATTAATAACTTGGCAAGCGACGGTGGTTGTAGGAAATCGTTGATATGGCCCGAATTACAGAAACGATGATGTATCTTTTGAACACAGTACCTTAAATAACTATTGCCATCTTTTCGTTCCATATTATAAATATTTTTTCTACCCATCTTTCTACTCGGCATGGCTTTCTCATGGTTCGTTATGCCAGCCCACCGTTTTTTGAGGAAAAATTACAGTCTAAGATTTCTTTCCTTCCCGTTTCGACGACGACGACGACGACGACGGTTAGAGCAGAAGTAGGTATTTGGTTTGAGGATATTTTTTGGCAAATGCTGGATGAGTAATCGGTAGCATTTACTCGTTTTGTCATTCCCTACGCTCGCCGTGTTCAGCTTCTATCCATAAAGACGTCACGTGAAGCGACGCATTCGCCTCGCGTCACGCTTTCTTCTCTGCTTTCTCAGCTGCTTTCTCCATCACGCGGCGGCACTAAACCGACGCCACTGCAGCCTTATACCTCTAAAGACAAAAGCGCACAGCCGCCCGCGCCCTGTGTGCATCTCATTCCATCGGGAAATGAACTATTGTTTAAGGATGATGTTATTAAGCCTTACAAGTTACAGCGAACGAAATCACGATGTTGTTCTACTACTTCCGTTAGCTCATGGAAGCTCTCACGAGAATGATGTAGTACGACGAGTTCTTAATTGTCGATCGAATCCTGGAATTGCTCGGAGCTTAAGTTTTGGCCAATCATCGAATGGGACTTCTTTGTTTTTATCGCTAAACGTCTCGTGGATTTTATTGAATGGCCGTTAATTTTTTTCTTCCACAGCACATTTCTTACAACTGGGAATAATTTTCCCATTCATTTTTTTCCCGGATAGTTATTGATGAGAGAGAGTAGCAAGACGTTTCATCGAATGAATTAAGTCGCATTGAGCGGAATGCAATAAAACCTGAGATGGTGGTCGCAAGCTTAACTTCCGCACACCGAGTCCCTGGGACAACCCTTCAACATTTATGCGTCCGGCCAAAGTACAAAACCCCAAATGAGGCTAATCAAAAATTAACGAATATCCACAAGCGACTAGGAGTTGGCTTGTATATACTATTATAGTACATGAAGGGCAAAATGGAAATGCAAGTAAAACTCGCTGTTTAATTCTCTTGTGGTTAACTTCCTTGCATGGATATACAGTTCTCTTCCGATGAGAGAGTTAAACCTTATTACCATGTTACACGATAACCCTTTTAATTCACCGCAATTTATCCAGCTCGTATCACATCCTCAGCGCATATACGCGCGGCGGCCATGGCCGGCTCGTATCTCGCTCATGTATCATGTACTTGAGCGCCGTGTTTCCAACTAAACCGCGACGACTTCCCTTGTAACAGATTAGCTTCACCGTCGAGGAGCTAGGGATCTCTCGACGGCCTCTTTCTCTCTCTCTCTCAAGCCGACGCCGACGCCGACGCTGACGCCGACGCCGGCAGCGCCCCGACGCCGGCAGCGTCCCAACGCGCGATGGTGCTCTTATTCCCCGGCGCCGCCGCCGTCGCCGACGCCACCGACGCCGCCTATGTCCGGTCCGGACACCACGCAAGAAAAACTAACTTTTAGTTAGCGAATTAATCAAACTGATGAAAATGTTCAACGCTTCATAAATTCTTATTGAAATCAAGAGGAAAACTTGCAGGCGAGCCGGAAAAGGAAAAAGTCAGTGAGTATTGTCTTCCGCCGCGTATGTATAAGGAAATATGACGAAATAACACGCTACAGAAAAAAAAAACATGGAAATACGAAGTTGTTTCAGTCATCTCTTTGAAATTGATAACATTTTCTTTTGCCTTCTTTTCGAATCAGCGGAAAAATAGGGCCACCACCGGCAGGTTTCCACGACACAGTCTCGGAATTCTGAGACGCCTGGAAGCATGTTCTGACTGCAAGCTACGTTCGTTGTAAGGGACCCGGGTTATCGATGGGAAGTGGCAGGTTCAATCGAAAACCGATTTTTATCAAAAACTGAATCGAATGCACATGTCATTGCTTGGGGATATTTGGGGCAATTTGGCGTGTGCTCGCTGATACCTACAGGCCGGTGCCGGACGTTTGTTTTTGCGGTAAACATGTGTGGTTCGATTGGCGAACAGTTTGCACCCTGCACAGACAGAGGCAGAGGCAGCAGCAGAGGTAGATGCCTGGCGTTGGCACGTGCTATGTGATAGCTGATGGTGACGATGGCATGCCGGCTGGCGATCCCCGATGGAACACATTGGGCGATATCGACCGAGATTAAAAACGATCCGATGTTTCCAATTAACTAAACGTGGTTCGGTCATAAACTTGTTACAAGCTGGAGATACAGGACATTGACTAAGTGAATTGATGTGGAATGAAATTATATCCTTCAAGAGGCAAGACTGGGGCAAGACCAAATAAGTATCGCCGTCTTTGAAGCTGGGAGAAGGCCCAGGATTTTGGTTTCTGGAAAATTCTTCAAAGAGATAATGACGTTAGGTTTAAATGTTGTTTAACCTCTATGAGACAACGATTTTAACTTTGATTTTAAATGCTGGATTTCGCCTTCGAGGTTGACTAATCCTATAGAGAATCCATGCACAAGGTAAACTTCCATTTAGTGTCACGGATCAAATAACTAAATATTAAATTTCTCGTTTTTGGACGGAACTGACTCAAACAAACGGAACTCGACAACTAATTAATTAATTGCAAATGTTTGCTATGCCAGGCATCCCTGGATTATTTTCACAGCGAATTAATCTTCGGTTATCGTGAAATGACTAGTCAATCGGAAACGACAAAAAATGTTATTTTTTTCGCGTCAGAAAAGTTTTCATTAAAAGTGACTAGACGAAGGGGAATCTGTTATGCTACTCATAATTTCATCTAACCCATCGACTAAAGAAAGTAATAATTCATCTCTTCTCAATTTTCAATGCCTCCCATCAATCAATGTTGGTGTGGATTGATGAATATCGTAAGTACGGAGTGTACGAGAGACAAAGAATACCGAAAGGGGAAGTAATTTCCCTTCTCGATACTTTCCTATTTTTGATTTATGTCTTCTTTTCTCGATTATTCTGTGTTCTGTGTTCAGGGGCTGGGGGGAAGCATGAAAGCAAATTGCTTGAATGCAAGATCCATCAAAATGCAATTCGGATGAGCACCATGATGCTGTGATATTTTTACACACAACTACGCGATGGATTATTATTTGTCGCCCGGGGCTGTATTATTCTAATGTACTTGCAGCGATATCCATCCATCCATTCCAAATCTATTTTTCCTTTTGGCCAGTGAATTTCTTCAATGTCATTGATAGAGCATTGCCATCCCTGATGTAGATACATTGTGTCATTCCGCATATATATGGTGTAACCTTTCCCCTCTTTCCTAACTTGAGCCATTCCTGTTGGAAGCCTATCGCTCTCGACTCCCAGTCTCGACTCTTCGGTATATTTAATAGCTTTCTCAACCTCTGTATCCTTGCAGATCATCCCACACAGAGACATAAACAGCGCTCGCTTGCTCCTGAATTGATCAATAGTCAATACACCGGCAATCTGAAAGACACGTGCAAGAGCACTAATATCACTTTCCATTGGAAACTTTCACATCAGCATCGCTTTTTAAGGCTTCGCTTTTTGTTACACACACCCCGAGCTCTCCGAGCACAGTATTGATATTTCCTCATGCCAAGAAACGACACTACTGTCTCGCCCCTATTGTTTTACATAATATTTTGGCAACATTTTGATTAGAAATTTATGACGAGGGTGATTCTATTTTTGCCCAGCATATAGCCGCTGTATCTTCTACAATATCTTCCCAGTCCACTCTACCCTATAAAAAAACCACGCTTTTCACGTTATTTTTTTACCCTAATGGGCTCAACGAATTATGTGTCTGACTACATATGTGTGGAACGAAAATTTGGGTATAACTTGTCTTTACCTATGTTTGAAAAAAGGAGCCATGTACAAATGCTATTAAGCTGAACAAATGTCATCTTTTATTTGCTCGCATTCACATACTCCCGAGTCCTCGCGCAGAAGTACACAGGGACATATGTATACAAAATGTACAAACGCTCAAATCTATTGGGGCAACTACCTTAACCTGAGAGCTACATGTTACTACATTGTATACAGCAGCGTTCATATATTAACAATGGAAAAAGTGGTTAAATAACAGGACTAACTGAATAAAGCCCTGGCTAGTACAGCGAGTACTAGCGGAGGAGATACACCCGGGGTCTGGTACTACGGGGTATAGCGCAGGGCAGGGGGTAGTCAGTGTTGGCCCAGTGAAATTACGAAACCGCCAACAGTAGTTAATTAAAAAGCCGTCCAGTTCCGCGCTTTTGCTGTGCGTTTGTGCCCACCGTTTGTGCCAGACTCGTAAATCTCGAACCTGTGAAGGTTTCACACAATTAAACGGATCCACTGAGAAATGAGTGTTGCCTGTTAGCTTTCTGTGTATGTGTGGGTAGATGAGTGCGCGACCTCGGTTTTGGATGTGTGCTTGCAAATGGTTTGCTACGTTTATTAATAAAATTGGTTTAGTTAATTACGACTAAATTGCCATCTAATTAATTCGGGAAACAAAAGTTATGTCATAATTCAAAAAGGGTTTTATTCGGTGAGGCGGCAAGAGAGCAGTAAATTATTTTGGATGAGTTACATTTTACTTTGACGTATTACAGTAACTCCTTTTGTGTGGTTTTATTATTATTAATTTTTAAATGGAATTTCTTTGGCAGAGACGTTCGGTGGCGTATTAGAATATATTACTAAATGGATTTCGTTTCGTGAAAATTGTTTTTCTGTACAAGGTACTTTTTTACATTTTCAATAATTTTAATAATTTAACATTTTGAGCTTTCGTTGCAGAAAGCCAACGTCAAGTGTCACAATACTGTCATTGCGAAAGAGCGAAACAATTCGCAATGCCATGAAAATTGTCAACTTCAGAAGACAGCCAGCCAAGAATTAGTGGACATGGTGGAGGTGCCGAGTTTGCCTTCACTTAAATAACAGCATGCTAGCATCGGCAAGCACGCAGCGTAAGCATAGAACAGAAACATCTACATTAAAAATACTTCCACCTCAATATTCACTTTAGCCACCACTGCACTTTGATATTACACTTACGGAGTCGAAACACGTTTGTTATAGATGAACGTGTCACTTTTTATTAAATTAATTGAGTTCAAATTGATTGTGGAATGCCAAGTTATTAGCTATTGATTTAAACTCGGTGGCGGAAGCGTGACGAAATTTATTTAATTGCATTTCATGAAGCACTTCATCTCTTTCAGCTCTGAGCTGAAATGTGTTGCAATGCTTCTTTCAAAAACAGACAAAAATACAGCGTAAAATATAAATGTAGGTTAATGAAATCATCACTTTTCTAAAAGTTCAAGTTAATCGAATTAGTTTCTCTGACCCCCAGATATACTAACCAGCCAGACAGCAACAGACGTTCTGCTCTTGATAGACGGAAAAACACTGAAAAACACAGGGAAAACACACTGCTCAATCAATTAACGGTGGCATCATATTATGTGGTGTGGGAGCTGGGAAATCGAAACTGGAAAGACAGCATTGAACACCGCGTTAGCCCTCGCATATTTCAAGATGAAATGCAACGAGGGCGACACGTCAAGCACCGCGACGTCTGTTCATTTCCTCGACACCGACGTCGACGTCGACATCTACGTCTTCGTCGCAAACACGCGACGCCGCGCGTATTTTGTCATACGACAGGAATCCAATAAAGCACACATCTCTGTCTGCGGCATAGCTAACACGTAAGATATGAGGATGCTGAATGCTGGATGCTGGATGCTTATACATGCAATGTCGTACGAAATAATTCCCAATTTGCAAACAGTCCAGATCCTTTGTAGAAATGATAGATATTGAGCGAGCACACGTTATGCGGGTGAACTGTAAGTGTTTAAAAAAAATTACCAACCGTATAACTGAACGCTCACTTTTTTTCGCTACATGTTAACATTGTAGATGTATTGAAGGAGGCCGCTTCTGTAAAAACCCCTGAGAAATCACGATCTCTAAACTTTGACAAATGGATCTCGGGGCTATGTTGAAGCATGGAGGAGAGACGTAACTCCGAGGTGTTCCCTGCGGAGAACTAAATAACGCCATCATCGCTAAACTATAGAACGCAACACTTCCCAGCTGTTTACGGGGAACACGCGTCGTGATGATAATACATCAAAACGCAGTGCAGGCCTGCAAAATTGCCCTGTTTCAGGGGTAGTAGTTGAGCGTAGGGGCTGTGTAGTTTGTGTTTTTATTTTCTTAACTTGAGCGTAGATACTTCAATAAGTTTTGGTGTTTGTTCGTACCGTAAGTGAAAATTGTGCGGTTTTATCAAATTCATAAGTAGTCTTTTTACAGCCTTTACAGGCTTTAGACAATCTGTTTAGTGTTTTTAACTACAACATTTTTGCCAAAAAATGAACAGCCCTACAGCCCTAGAGGCGTGTGAGGCGTCGCTGAAATTGTGCGTGAAACTCTCCGAAGCAACGTACTCTACAGCCTAACACTTTGAAAAATTGTGGCAGTTGATTTATTCGATATGCGCATCTTGGTAAAACTTTATATTCGATAAAAATGTAAACTCGGTTGCTGATCATTTGGCATCTACACGAGCGAGTTCTTCTGGAGAGGTCCACGCGGTGCTCAGTTGACCATTTTATGTGGGTTTCCAGGCGAGTGGAGCGTGAGGTCAAAGGTCACTTGTATAATCCATCAGCTGAGGCATGGCACACCATATCCGCAGCGCGTCCGCTCCACATATATCCACCGCTCATTGTTACAAATTCATAAAAGGAGTACTTTTCGAAACATTTTATTCACTTTTCTTGCAAGAGGGGTGAATGCATAATACTCGTCCCTGCACACATATAGCATCCAAAGAGAAAACCAAATTTTCGCAAAATATTCACACATGCAGTTTGATGTCTGCGTATCATGCGGTGGGTTTGTTGCTCCTGTCTCTTTCTGGCGTGATTCTTTCTGCGTGATTCTCTTTATGCTGTTTTTTCAGCGCAATTTGTTAGGACAGAACATTTTAGTGGATGCATTCTGCTCCCAGGACGTTTTAGAGAGAAAAAAACCACGTATACGCAGCGGCTGGGAGATTTGTAATAAAAACACATGGGATTTATTCTTTCTCTCCGGTATATAATTCGCATCACATAAAATAAGGGTTCAATGTAAATCCCAGTCTAAGGCTAGTCGGCTTACTCAGTTAGAGAGTAGAAAGACAATTCGGGGCTAGGAATTAGAGTGGTCCTCCTCTAATGTGAAGCATGGATCATGATGGCACGCACTGACCCCCGCTGACCTGCACAGGGGCTGGTCACGTGGTCGTGGGCGCTCGTACAGCACGCCGCCACTATATTGCGATTGTCTTCACTTAAAACTCGACAGTTTTGATGGGGATTATAAAATCGCTTGTTTAATGTCGGAGAAACTTGTTCTACCCTTGTTTGGAATGTATCTGTGTCCATACCGAAAATAATTGTAAATGATATTTTATTGTTGTTGTGAATGTTGATTATATTCTGATTGAGAAAGGCGTTGAGAAATAATGCTGTACTTTGAGGTGCAGGAATGATTCCAGGAACAATTTTATTTGAGGATCGCGAATAGTTCCAGAAATTTAAAGACCCGGGTAATTGGGTAATGGTAGCAGAAGAAAAATAAGAGAAATCAGACCTTTTCTGCCTCGTATTAACGACTTAAATCAGAAATATCAAATTTCAGCTAGCTTCAGGTATAATAGAGGTTGGTGTGGTGGCGCCAATGAGATCCACTTTAGTTACCAGGTAAAAAGAGAAAGAAAAAAAAACGCTAAAACTGTCCTGTTCTTTTAGAGCTCTAAGAAAATCTCAAGGGTTCCATTCTTATCTCGTAGCATTTCGCAGCTCTTTCAAGCATCTCCACGTTTTCCAAAAAAAAAAGAATATGAAAAATCAATAGCTAATCACTGTTGGATGCAAGATCGTAAATCTTGCGGCGAAAGACCTCAGTAATCTACGTGGTTCGTCGTTCATCTCCACCTTCTTTTATCTGTGCTTATTTTATTCACTATTCTTCGGAATCAGTTTTCTTTGTCACTTCTTTATAGAGAAACCTTAAGAGACAAAGAAGTGTAAAGTAATGGCACACGAACTTTTTGTCAGGAATAGTTTTCTTTAACACACACTTTTCTGTGGTTGGTCATTTTCGTCCCAGTAAATATATTTGTGGAAATCAAGTAGTACTCATGACGTTCAGCCAAAGTTGAACTATAAAACCGTATATATTTCTATTTTTTACTTGCCATGAAATGCTTAAGATTGGCTATAGTCGGCCGATATAAAATGAAAGTATGCAATATAAAATACGACATTTTTTACTGCAGTGAAGGACAATCCTCTTCACTCAAATCTTATTCGTTCACAATAAAATAGAATTTGGCATAAAAATGGGTTGCGATGCGCATTGTTTACGCATTCTTGTATATCATTGTTTTAATAACACGAGAAAAATGTAGGTAAGCATAAAATGGAACGTGAGCTACGGAATCCCATAAATTATATTTGCCACAGGGATGATTTTCGTCGCCATACGGCCATTCATGCAGGCATTGGCTATTTGGCATAGAAACATATTATATTCAAAGCTCAAAAGATGCAAATTTACCTTATTTCGACAAGCACAAAACTAAATTCCAACCTAATTTCGTTCTCGAAAAGTTTAAATTAAAAGAAAAAAAATCCCACGATATTCTTTTTCTGAGGGATTGGTACTCCTAGAGACTGATCGAAAAGCAACTGATTGCTAGGAGCGTTCAAAAAAGAAGCAAAACAACACGCCACGTAATAACCAAACTATTTCCGTCTCTGTTTTTCTTGATACATTATTTTTATTATTTTATTTCAACGACAGTACACTATGTCACTACACTGATAGATGACCTAAGGGTGTATGTATTTCATTCTTCAAATACAAGTGCCATTGATAAGAAATATCATTCCAGGTGAATCGACTGTGATAGTCAGAAATATCTGCCATAGTTCGATCTACAATAGGTATACTCTAGATCTTTGAGTCCTTGTATAATCTCAGTCCTTGTAGCAGTGCTAAGCAAACATACCAAGGTGCTGCAGCAAGCTGAAATAAAGTACAACTGTACACACGACACCGACCCTTTCGACAGACTACACTACTGCACTGATTGAATCGAAAGATGTCAAGAATATTCGCACGAGACGTGTTGATATTTGCTTGCTGACAAGCTGCTGATCTGGACTCCTGACTTTTCCAATAGTAAATAGTTTCAGCGACGAACGCTTTGGCGTTTGGCGTTTCGAATCGTATGTCCTCCTTGTCTGGCACCAATGGACGCACGCTAACATCGAATAGTCAATGTTTTAACAGCTCTAGGATAGAAATAAAATTCGCTTACACAAGTTAAAAGTAATGCTGTGCTTCTTCAGGAAGACTTTAGATTGACGCTGCTAATAAATTCTTTCCGTCCGACTCTGTATTCTCTGACGTACTGTTGGATATTAAAGTGTTCTATCTAGGTTATTTTTTGTCAACAATTTCGCGATAAAAATTTCAAGTTACTTCCAGCCAGTTTGTTCAAGAAAACTTTGTTGTTGTGTGTGACAAATGCCAAACAACTTTAATTGACGTTCTGATCGCAATTGCTATCAATGTAATTAACAGTTGATTGTGGGTCATCATAAAATACATAATTAAACGATGTGGAGAAGGACACGACGAACATTAGAGGCTTTAGTTTGTGCTTCATACTGGGATCTGTATTCTGCATGCATCTGCATGCTGCTGGGTGCAATTTGCTAAATTGACTTGTTCAGCCTGGACGAACTAAAGTCAACATAGCGAACAAATCCACGAGCTTATGACTATTTCGATTCAATCTACATGCCGATCGATCCAATTACGATAATGTGATATTGTTTTTATCCCATGCCTCCAGCTGGACTCGAAGCCGATCATAAAAACCGGTAAATTGAAATTAGAGTGCATTTTATGCTAATCTTTGACCCGCCATACATTGTACAGCGAATGCATCGTCTAGTTTTCTTTTTTGTTATTAGTTGGGGAGGGGCCAGATTTGCAGAAAAAAATGTAAAACACTCGGTTTTCTTTCAGTGCGGCTTTCTAGGTAAATATTAAATGCTAAAGTGAAATGCCAGCTCCCAAGGCGCCAGTGTTTTATTTTCGCTTGACGATTTTAATAAGGGATTTGTAATTCGAATGGAGATAATGTATGCTTGAGTAATTTCTCGTTCCTAATGAGTTAGTATAATTATAATTAAAGGCTCGCCACCCTCTGCTCGACTATTTGCTTCGCGACACCTAATTATTTCTAACTAAACGCAAAAAATTGTCTTCTTAATTAGATGGATATAAATTCGTAAAATTATTGTGTGCTTCTGAATCAAGCGAAATATTCATTGGAGGTACATCCTATTCCGTAATTTATAAATAAAACAGTACAAATACTAAATTAATCATGAATTTAGACGGTCTCCTGTTTATTTGCTGTTAATATGAGCTTTATTTTCCAAACACGTCCCTCTATAGCCAGTTCGATATCGCGAAGTTAGCAAATTCACGACGGAAAATTACGTGACTTTTTGACCAAATCTTGGGGAGATTCCACACTTATCCACGCTGTTTGGGTGCCAGCTACATAATACACTCCCCACAGCTTGCGGGAACTAGCCTTGCTCCCCAAAACATCCACCCCCCCCCCCCCCCCCCCAAACACCCCTCACCGACCAGTTGGCTTTTATCCACCCTCTTTGTTAGAAAGTACACACAACTTAAATACTAAATTGAACAATTAGATGTTATTAAAATGTATCGCAAGTGATACTGAAATGCGACGAAAACGCTGATTTGATGGTATTTTGTAGAGAAAGTGTGCGTGTTCTCGCCGCATTTGTTTGGAAGCACACATCTTGGCACGATGTGTTTTCCCAACCTCATTTTCAGTTGTGTCAGAATCTGCTCAAGACACATCAGGGTGTGTTTCCTTTATTTGACCATAGCAATAAGAAATTCGTCAACAAGCCATTCATAAAGCTTCATTTGAGATGAGTTTTTGAATTGCACTTCCTCGTCCTTGCGCGCCCTTTTAGAAGTGCCAGTTTCAAAATTAAAATTATTTGTAAAATTCGAAATAATGGCAAAAATTTACATCTAAGATACATGCTTTTTGAATTTAGAAGGTAAAATTAAAACCACCGCCTAGACATTTCCTTTTGAATGAAGACAAAAAAAGCTCGAAATAACTCATTTTACCTACTTTATGCATTTATATAATAGTGCGCAATATGTTAGGATCGTTGATTCACAAGTCAAGTATTGGGGCGGCCATGAAGACGCCCAAAGGAACCGACAGGAACCAACTGGAACCGATGGGAACCGAGGGGTAGTCGCCGCGCTATAAATATCTGTTTTAATGTGAATTACTTTTGAAAACAACGCTATGCTATTTTACAACAATTCCATCCTTGGCACACCATGTGTGTATCCATAAAGATACTTCACTTGATTTCTTATGGCCCATAGATTATAGTTATCTCGATTCCACCGACACCGCTAATCCAGTTCTATGTGAATATTGCTTGCTCCCTTTTACGCTCTGCTATAGTACCGTAAAGTAATAAACTATACCCTAGTGCCATTTCCTAGCATACGATCAAGTTTTATACTATTGACAATAATAGAAGCTAATATGATTTCCTGATATTTTCAAATAACCCAGCTTTGAAATAAAATTGCAATGAAATCCAGCTCATAAAATAAAACAAAACTTTTATTAAAAGTTTAAAGAATCCAAGTGCACTTTATAGGAAGTTAATTAAGAGAAGTCTCAGATGAAATGGTTTCCTTCTAAGCTCTCTTATCTTCTGTTGACATCATACGTGATCAGGGTCGGTGCGTGAACAACAGATTGTCTCCCCAGCTCGTAAAACTGGCGCGCCTGCACAGCCGTTGTTGGCTCCTTTCAAGCTGGAGCCAAATCTAAAGCAGGGTCATGGCACCTCCACCACAAGAAAGCCGATCTTATCGTTTCTTTTCAATTTCATGCACCGGCTTATCGCAGCAGTTAGTTTTTGCAATCGAACGGCGTCGAGCACTTATTCCCAACGCCTCGATTTCCTTTCCGAAAGCCAAAAGAAAAGCAGTATAAAGCACCTATCGTCGTCAACGCTTTGAAAATACGAATGTTTAGATTTGTCTGCATCGATGCACTCGGATTCACAAGTAGAAGATTTTCTGACAGACAAAGATAATGTGAAAACAATGCTGCAATGCACTTTAAGATGCTCATTGAAAAGATGCGAGATACTCGAAACTATTGCCAGCCTGTTTAAGTAGACGCATTAATATTTGATTCTCGTCGCTGTTAGTTGATACATTAGACGGCATTAATCTTCAGTGTTAAGCAGTCGGGGCGGTGAATGTTACGGTTAATTAGTCTGAACATAGCAGATAGGGGCGCGCGGGCGACGGTGAACGCATAATGCGTAGCGCACACGACATGTTTAAGATCTGCTCCCGGATAAGTGAGTGTCCTGCCCCGGACGAACATATTGATACAACGCCCGGTACCCCGTGTCACGAACAGAGCCGACGAATGAGAAATCGTTCTGATTAATCTGTCTCTAAAATTTATTCCTATTTGAGTAACTTTATGCGTTTCCAACTCTACGCTGAAGATATTAATATTACTACGTGATTCCAGATTCTTGTGTAATTACAAATAACATTTTTTTTTACCGCGGGCAGTTTCTTGATCGCGTCCAGGTTCATTCTAAATGTCTTGAGACTGTTATGGATTCACAGCGGGGAATTGGTATGCAAATCTTTCTTCAGAGACTTTATATTGAAATCAAATATGTATTTTTTTTTTAGTTTGTCAGATTTCTGAGATGTAACATTACTTTATTCTCTCTTTAACTTTCCATTCCCGTATTGATCCTCGACGATATCAGTTTTATTCGACTCCGATCGAATTTAATATCCTCCTTTGACATTTGACCCTTGTCTCTTCTGGCAGCGAATTCAACACCCCTTCGGAATGTTGCGGCCGCGATCCGCGTGCCATTCGGGATGTGGGATGTGTTAGGTGGAACCCCGGACCCTTGAAACCCTGCTACCCTGCTACCCTGGAACCTTGCAACTCTGTAAGCAGTGGACGAGGCCAGAGAAGGAGTTTCCATGACATGAACTCTGGACCACCGGGCACGAGAGCCGCAGGAGTTTTAAAATCCTCAAGGTGCCCACTATTCCCATTCGAAATGTAATGCGAGTTGTGGCTTTGGCTTCATAGTCGAGTCCCTAGTGACGGCCAGAGTCCTTAGGCTTGTCATTAGGCTGTCATCGCTAGTTAAATATTGTGATGGCCATTCCAGTCCTACAAATTTTAGCCACCTCTGTAATTTAGAGGCGATGCAATGCAATGTTTGTGACCGCCCATTTTTCAAATGGAGATTTTTCTGAATCTATGAATCGCGTTATTGCCAATTTCGAGCCAGGAATGACTGGACTGGTGCTCTAGATGGATTTAAATTCTTTGGGTCACATTTTGGAAAATGTCATGGAGTACAAAAAGGAGGGGGATTGATTGACAAACGGTCAACATTGGCTAACTGTAAAAATGCACGGAGTGCGTTAAGGGAAGTGGAAAAAATGCTTCGGCAGGGGCACTCAAAAATAAATATCCTCTCTTTTCAAATAAAGCGGGAGTGAATTTTGTGGTTCCCCCCTAAACTAGATAAATGGTCGAATGGATTACCCAATGAAATATATAAAATGAAGACATTATAAAATATGATACGTAAGCCTGTCAGCTAAGTTATATGAAGTCAGAAGTTGTCACCGGGACCTCGTAACACCCAGCTCTAACGGAGCATTAGCATAATTGTAAGTTATTGGGGCGTCTAGTTCTACAGAGAAAGCCAATCTCACAAGGAGTGGCGTCGGCGTCGGCGTCTGCGTTGGCGTTGGCGTCGGCGTCGGTGTCGGCGTCGGCGTCGGTGTCGGCGTCGGCGTCGTGGCCTGGAGACGGCCGCAACTATCTACAAGTGGAGAAACACTCCCTGCGTCAGACAGCTTCAAACATTGACAGATACCCGAGCTGATTCAATAAGTAACGGCATCCGATGGCTTCATTAGAGGTTATTAGTAGTATTTCTGTGCTGAAAGCACTTAAGATGTGCGTAGAATATAATATTAATCTTTGTTCATTGTGAAATTTAGCTATTGGAAATTGGAAATCATTCAATGTGGACATTTTTATTGATTATCTGCTATCTGCTTTAGGCTTTGCAATGGCATGGCTTGTTCACTTCCTACATTAACGGGATTCTTTTATTCATTTTTGAATGCATCGATATGCCAACTTGAAATTTGCATTGCTGAATGAGTTTGACGTATATTGTTTAGCATAGAATAGTGTGAAGGATTATGGATTGCTACCCGTCAAAAAGCGTTAGTTATGAATCCTAGCTGAAATGAGAATACTGAAACGTGTCATAAGTTTTGACAGAATATTTTTTTTAAATTGTTGTGGGTTGGCGAAATAAATATGACAGATCATTTAGAGTTTCAAAAGTGTGGAATCATACCACTTGAACACTTCAGTGTATTGTTTATCGGGCAATTAATAAGAGCCGTGTTTTTTTTTCGTGCGCAAATTACATCCTCTTAATCCTGTCAAATATCGAGTAGGCAACCATTTGGCTTTCAGTGCCTCCCGCCCCTGTGTTGTATCAACGCTAAAGTCACCGATCAAAGTCAAGAATACATGGCACTCTTTCATTACAAAATATTGCTGATGATTTGATCAACGAATCCCTTCCTAGCCCTTCACCCTTCTGGACAAAACAAACTATTAGCGAGCCAAAAAAACGTGGATATCACTTTTATTTTTTTGGAGGGCGTCAACTGTAGCTGCAGGGAATTCACAGCATTTTTTGACAGTTGCTTAACAGAAAAAAACGTGAACGCTGACATTATATTTATAATATGCACTCTGCAGCGAAAAATAGAAACATCACACGTAACATAAAACTATGATGATTCATATAAGTATAATGAGAATGAATTCGGGACAACAAATAGTGTTCGTGTTTGCAAAACCCAGAAAAAGGCGTCTGCTTTTTTATTCACTGTCCTACTATTTCTCCCTCTACAGTAAGTAAGTTCAGTAGTAGGTTCACTGCGCGATACCATTTCATCGTGAAGCATTGGGAATAACGATCTAATTAAATTTCCTACACTACCTTATTAAAAATATATGAAAACTTTGTAATTTTACTGAGATGTACGCAATCAAGTCGAATTATAATGATGATCAAATGTCTTCATTCAAATAATAAAACAAACAAAAAACATGTTTACCCAGCAGCACTCTATAAAGGGGCACTGCCATAGAGTAAAAATCTTCTCTATATGCAACCATTAAAAACGCATTCATTTTTATTACACATTTTTATCGCGCACACGAATTAAATTAGGTGTGGCAGCGGGGAGAACAGTACACTGGTGAAACTGTGAATTGCGGCATGCAGCCACGTTTATGCTCTAATTGCACGATTGTCACCGAATGACACCGCTGCTGCTGCCGCCGATTTGGGCAAGAGGAGCGAAAATGACAATTATAATATATACAATGCCCTTGGCAAGATTCGGTCCAGATTCATCCTAGCGCGCGTTCATTATTTAATTCAACGTGATAATTACAAACAATGAACGAAAATTCATTAATAATGACGAATATAATAGCGCGATAGCACGCTTGAAATGAAGTACTACTATAACACCGTTACGCACAGTGCAATGGATTTATTCAGCTATGAAGTTGTAATGGTGGGTGTTAATAGACGTGTTTCATAAAACAGTTATTTACTTTGATACAAGGATTTTCATTCATGTCCAACCTTTTTTACGTGTCATTGTGATTGTGATTGATTAAGGTCTTGTAATTGTTACTTAACTTAATTGATCGAGCGACATTTTGATTCAGTGTATACTCTGCCATCTTGAAAATGGTTGTTTGTTTTGAGTTGCTTTGATGAGAAAGAAAACGAAGAATTCAATGGATTTAGTGGGATCGGAAGTTAAAGTTCAGACAATGCTGCATGTAAGTCCGCATTCTGGTACTGCCTGCAGTTGCAAACTGTGTAACTATGGTCAAGAATATATATACAGTGTGAGAGACCACTTTATATTTCTTTTAGATCTCGTGGCACTGGGCGGTAGCGGGTGATGTTTTTCAAAAATAAAAGAGGTGATGTTTACTGCATACTTTTCTTAGAAAATAACCAATAAAAAAATAGGAGCCACTCTAACGGTAGCAGGAAGACCCCATGAAATACCGTGCGATTTCCCAGCGAATTTGGGAGCGCACGATTTCCTTGTAATCTGTGGGCAGGTAAACCTAGCAGATGAGGTAAACTCGCTACGAACGTGTTCTAATTCACATCAGTTTAAACAGATTTTTTCGTTTTACATAAATTAACAGTAGCCGTTTTTTAAAACGATACGATGATACGTTAGGATGTAAATTATAAATTATCCATTTCATTATTTATTTAATTTGTCGTTGCTGGACTATGGGCAAGCCCAAGAGTAGTTTTAAATGAGTTTTTTTCGGCAACCCACGCCCTTTTTTCCACACACACCCCTTGCCAACAAACCGTTGTAAAAACGCAATCCCTGCACTTAGCTGCTCAATTCTGTTTTCTGCCAAGAAAGCGTACAGCAAAGCTGGCGGTGTACTTTTAGGCTTATTTAAAGTTTAAACGAAACATTTTCGCGATACTTGAGAAGTATAGGTATCACAAGAAAGTATATATTGCTTCTTCTAATGCATCCGATCCAAGCCTTGTTGCGAAAAGAGTGCTTCCGAATAAATGTGTTTGAAAGCTGTGAAATATGAACGACCGCCACCGCAGCCACTAGCGCTATACTTTTGCTACTCAGCACACACGTTTTTAAGGCTACTTGAGGAACGGCAAATTCGTGTTTGCCATATATTTATGAGATATGGTGTATAAAGTATATAGGATATGACCCTTTTTATCCGAACTAATGTATTTTTATTGTATGTGAGGTATATACGAGCACTTTTTGACAATACATCTTTATTTTGTTAGATCTGCAGGCTCGAGTATAATTTAGAGAAATGTTATGCAATTGGATGGCAAAGCTTAATCAAACATGTGGTGTTTGATTAACAAGGCTCAATTAACGGGATACGCGCTTAGTTCGAGGCAATATTCCACTGGCATGATAATTTCACCGCGGCAACGGGAGATCACGGATACACGATATCACATGCAGCATCCCTTACATACTCCGATCCGGAACGATACGTGTCACTTCATTACGGCTGTGGTACTGCCAAGAGTCATTCAGATGTCACAGGAGCAGTGAGATCGCGAGCGCGGGTTCACATGGGAAATAATCTCGGCGGATGAATTTATATTTCTGTACTGTGGGAGAAAATTGAGGACTTGAATGGGAATATAATTGTGGACATTTTTATTGAAGGGAAACAATTTTCCAGTGATTTAACAAAAGCACGAGAGAGTCACGGAATTTGAAAAATTAACTTGATATTAAAAGAGGGTGGCAATAATTTTTATTCAATAATTTTACGGTTCGGATATGCCTTTTTCTCCAGTGATCGTTATGGTAATGTGATCGTTACGGAACAGACTAAAATATTTATTAAAACAATATCATGCATCACATTAAAAGTTCTTTACTTTACACCCCGATTTTTACAAACAGATTAGTTAATTAACTCGTCGGTAATTAAGTCTTATTGTGCCTCTGGCGTTAATGCAATTGTTCGCGCCCTTCTGCTCGCGAAGAAGTTTATTCTTGAAATTATAAGTGACAGCTTTCATCTTCCAGACAACAGAGTTTGAGACTGCAAAAGTACAAAATAATTATAACAGCATTAAAGTGTTATTAAGGAAATTATAATCATATTTTGTTCTGAAATTCTACGAGTTAGTGAGGATTTGCATAGAATCCAATGCAAACTGCAGTTTTATGACCAAGGGAAAACTGGAAGAAAATTCTTCGGCACTACTTGCAGTAATTGGTTTTAAAGCAAGTATCGCTATATAGCATCGGCATTCTCTAAGAAATAAAAACCTTTGGGTTGAAAAATGGTAGACAATTTTTTACTTTTCTAACAGTTTTCATTTGATTTTTCTTGGAGCTTTAATATAATCCGGAGAAATTAGACTCCTCGCCCAATAAAACTTCATCATTTGTTGGCATTGCTTCGCTTTTAAAGGAAGTCTTCTAACATTCTGTTGGTATTTTTGAATGGTTGTAGAAAAACAAGACTTACTTGCCTAATACAATGGGGTGTATTTTTAAAATAATTTCTATCACCGGGATTTGATCTATGTGTCATATCACCCTTTCAATCAAGCTTTGTGAATAATATGTGTCCAAAATATTTAATAAATATCCCTTTAACACGTTATTTTACACAAACTATTTTCATATTAGCCATGCGAACATAAAACTTCACGAATGCAAATTAAAATGTACCTAAACAAGCATCAAGCTTTTTATGCACTCAAATTAAATTCCTGAAAATCCATAAAATACTAATGCCTTTGTGTAGTCACAGTCAGCGCATTCCTCGACATAATAACAAACCGCGTCATTATCTAAAACAAAACTGATACTGATGTGACAACATTACGCATGTGATTCTGCCAAATTACGCACCTAGCATCGCTCGGAGTTGTTTATTACTTGTTGCCAAATTGTAACTCTTTGCTGTTTCAGGAGATAGAATCTAACAAAACTTTATTGTCGAGGTAGGCAGACATCTAATTACAGTTCACAGAGGTTTATTTACTCTGTCGAAATTATATCCTTACTCGAGAGGCTGACATGTTAAATGATTATATACATGGAAAAAATCATCTCATTTATACCTACCTAGACTATTATGAGTTTGTTTCATTGTAATTCATTTTGAACTGGGAATGGAGTGCACGTATTTGAATTTGAAGAAGACGTTTATTTTATTTTGAAATATCCCCACTTCTCAGAAGCCAACCGTCAAAAATATTCAGTTCGTCGATCTCAGTAGTAAAGCAAACAGACCTTGGAGAATCAGCTGATAGCCGAATTACTGTCTGCTTCATATGTGCGTCAATATTAGATTGCTTTGCTAATTATGTTACATCATCAATAACCAATAAACTCTAGTCATCCGGTGAATTAGGGGATTGCATTCAGTACTATTTTGACACTTTGCAAAAGTGCACATTTCGGGGTACCGTAAACCGAAAGCCAGAAAGCAGCAGAAGCGGCAGCGGCAGCAGCAACAGCAGCGGCAGCGCCGACTGCAAGGGTGGGGGCCCGTGAACCTGGGAAATGGATTCCAGCAGCTCGCCCTCTCCAGCCCCCAAACACTATACGTTTCGGTTCAGACTTCAGTTGCTCGGCGGCTGCGTTCCTTATCGGTTCGTGCGTGTTTCGTTCGTAGCTAGCTACGCTCTCTCGTCATCGCCGTCGTCTTCGTGGTCGTCGTCTTCGTCGACGTCGTCGTCGTGGTTAGTAGCATCGTCATCCTTCGAGCTGTTGTCGATCTGTTGCAAACTTCTCGATTTGGATCGCAGACGATTGAATCGTGTCGACCTCTCTTAGATACGTGAGTGAGAATTATTTATATTCGTTTCGTGACCGTACATCTTTTGAGAATCGAAATGGTTATGTGTTTTTATTTAAATATGTTGTTGGGGTCGGTGGAAACGAGATTTTTTATTTGTCAATTTTTTGTCTAAAATTTTTATAAAAATTATGTTAATTTTGAATTGGACGATGAATCGAGCACTTAGACACTAATTATCAAAGTCTCTAAGTTTTCTCGCGTTATAAAAACGCTATTAAAACTATGGTTTCATTTTTATTTCTTGGAAGTGAGTTCCATATTTTATTCCAACTACTCTAAAATCAAGAGGAGTGAACTTGCGAAGTATTTTATCATTGATTAATGATCACGATAGATACCCGGACATAAATACATTCCGTTGATAATTTAGTGTAATTTTTTAGTGAACGCTATCTAAGTGATCTAGTGTTTGCTTTCGGACACAGTTTGTTGAAATGTGATTTGTAGGGTTTCGGTTGCTGGTACTAGGGGTATATGCTTTCGCTTACAACAATGTTTGACCTTCCATTCAGTGGAATTCAAGTTTATTTTACTCGTTATCTAGTAGAACTTCTCCGTAGGCGCCAACCTCCTTTCACACAAAAGCATACGACAGACATTTCATTCGCGAATTTCCCCACAATCTATAAATGACTTATCATATCTTCAGAATCAGAACTAAAGTTCAACTTAATTTTCTAAAACTTTTCTAAGGTGGTGGTGACAAAGTTTACATATATTTCTCTCTACTTTTCATTTCGCACTTTTGAACTTCAGAGGCAAAATGAAGCATCGCCATTTAGGTATCTACAGACAGTTCGCTACACGATACCCCGAAAGTAAATCAGAAACTCAGCATGAAATTTAGGCTCTGTAATCTACGGAATGTCCACCACACACTTATTGATAAGGGTTCCATGCGTTCCATGTGTATTGGAACCAATTTTTATTAATTTGTTTAATTTTTATTTTGATCCACTATGGTGTATAAAATACAGATATACTGACAACATAAAACGTCCCACGCTATAGCGGATTCTGGCAGCGGTCAATCGAAAAATTCATCATCTGGTATTATAAAATATTCTTGATGACCTGTTCTGTTATCTACAGGCAATTAGCAATTATTCATTCGATATCAACCCATCGAGGCGCGGTTCTCGCTAACATTCGACCTTCTCCAAGCCATGACATACCAGTTGTCCAGGAACAAACCAATGTTGTAAAATTCACATCCTCAATCTCAAAGGAAATGCATTTCGAAGCCATTTTCTAAACTAACGTGCAATAATTCCGGTTATCGAAAAGCAATTACTTGCATTGCTTTTATTTGTAGCGCAGCGCATGGGAAGTTTGCAGCATGAAATTGCGATTCTTTTTTAGTTGGTTAGGGAAAAGAGAAATGCGAAATTCTTGGGTTTCAAACAACCACATAGCAAAAAGAAGAAGAGGTTTAAATATTTTTCTTGAAATGGAAAAAAATTGGAATATCATGGTTGGGAGTGGGACCGTCTTTTGGCTGCAGCGCAGATCCTTAAGAGCCAGCTAAAGGCAGCTTAAAAGCCGAAAATGCAGAGGTCCACGCCGTTACTTTTCCTGCCCCTAAATTTGATCCCAATATTTTTGAAAAAAAATCAGTGTGTAGAGGAAGAGTACTCCGACCCGCCTTGTAAACTTAAATTGAGATCGGATGGAAAATAAAACAACCAGAGAAGAAAGAAAAGTGGTGTTTTCGCTTAAAAAAACCCCACAAAAAGTCCCAAATTCAAGATTTATTTGTGAACAAAGTAAACGTCCGATAGACACGAGCCTTTACATCGCGGGTCAGAAATTTTTTCAACTATCCACTGATTTTTTTTCATAAATGTAGGGAACATTTTAGGGGCAGAGAAAAGTAACCACGTGGACCTCTGCACTACCAAAATTTTCCGTGTGAGAAAGCATAATCTTTCACGGATTAGACCTGGTGAAAAATAACTTCCAGTTTTACTGCCTCATTATCAGCCTGAGCGATACAAACACTCTTGGAGATTATGCTTGCACAACCCGACACATGGTTATATAAAAGTCAGTAAAAAGGTAAATCATAAAATTCCGTGTTTCATATGGTTTTTTCGATATGACTGGATTCGTCTCTGTTTGCAGATCTAAAGCAATGTTGAAATGAAAAAATCGGATGAAAATTATCGATTTTTTCGGTAATATTCATTCGTTTTTACGTGAGTAGATTAGAGCGGCTTAAAACATGACGCACATACAAATTCTTTTCCTTGATTGAAATGCGCCACAGAATCATCAATAAGTGCACTAGAACTTTGATTCAAAGTATCATACAATCTGCTGACAAAGATGAACCCAACCGTGTCATTAAAATCACGAAAATCGAGAAAAAGCACATTTTTTTCTTTTTGATTATTAATCTTGGTTATGCAAGAGTCGCAGATTTGTGCCAGCGTTTTTAATCCGTAGCTTCTTATGATTACTGCCACAGATTATTTTGATTTCCATTATCGTATCGGGTTACAACCTATGTAGACTCTTAAGGATGCTTTTTAGCTGCCTTTTGTTTAAGATATTTATTGAAGCGAGCTCTTTCTTCCTTGTGAATTCCCTTACAGTTGATTGTCAACTACGCGAGGAAATATATCTCCATCAGTTGCGTATTTTTTTTAGCGCAGAAACATTCTTGGACCACAAAACTCCATATACACGACGTTACCATGTAACCTACTGCTTTTTCGGAGGCCTAGGCTTCCCAAACGGACAACGGGTAATTACCCCTGAGGGGCATTAGGGTAAGACTTGCACATTGAAAGTCTATGTCTATATAAGGACATAAGACGAGTCAATATAGCAACTACGTTGCCATTACTGCACCGATGCCTGCAGCTGTAAGCACCTCTCGTTCAGAAGAGGATGGTATTCGTTATTTAGGTTAGAGTGTGGTACGCCCAGGAAATAATAGTTTATGGAAAATTAGGTGTCATGCTGCTCTGTAAGAAAACACACTTCATGAGTTCTGTCTTTGGGAAATTGGTATATAAATGGGGAATTTCGAACTCGTTCCGCTATACGCAGTGAGCTACACACATATATACTTTCTGAGCTAGGGTAGGAGGAAATTACCCACGTATGCTACAACCACCACCACCACCACCAACCACCACCACCCCAACACCACCGCTAAGCAGAATTTGCGTTCAGTTTTCTTCAGCGTGAACGGGGTACAATAAGGTACTTTGAACTCATGCAGAGACATTCATCCACCGTTCATACGTCCATGCACTTATATGGTACCTATCTAATTTGCATTTGGTCGTTGCCGCATATTGCTTTGCAGTATGTGACCCAGGCATGCAGCTTGCACGTCTGCATTATCACAAAAAAAACTCGTCACCGTGATAACCAATCATTTGAGTTTCTACTCCGTTTTTTTCAATCACCGATGGTGATGATGACTGCTATTGTTCGCCTGAGTACCTTGTCCGATCGTAACACAAATTTACACGGGGGTGAAGTGGCTATAGACGCAGAAAATATCGACAATATTTATTTCCTAAAGGAGACGCATTTATCTCTCGATGTCAACTGATGTCCCGTGAAATTGTCGGCGCGTGTGACGGAATTTCGGGTGTCGCGATTTGGGATTTGCCGCGGATTACAGTTCTACGTAGGAGCGAGAATTTGTCTCCTCTCTTCATTACGCGTTAAACCTACCCCTGAGTAAACAGATGATTAATATTCCGAACATTGCTAGGAGACTGATGATGATAAGGTACTTAAATTGGAATCAGAGGAGAGCAGAGTGAATTGCGGTCAACACTATGTCATGTGCAAACGAGAAACAATATGTAATATTAATCATATTTGAGTAAACGCATAATGTATGAATCCAAGTTATTATTGTTAATTCGTCGTCGTCGTCGTCTTCCCTGTCGCAATCTTGGTAGCCAAGGGGTTACCAGTCTGCAGGTGGTTCTATACTAACCCCAGAGAGCCTTGCCGAACCTATTATGATGCCAAGATCCTCAAAGGACCACAAGTTATATTGTTGATTTTGCTCGCTCTGACATTCAAAGTAGTGCTAGTTGTACAAAGTCTGCTCGCGGTATTCAGTCGCGCATTATCGCTCAAACGTGATACTATTGCCCGCTGCAAACCGACTGATGTATTATTAACAAATTTGAATGCAGCAGTTCGTACTTACTTGTAGTACCCATGTAAGCAGAGACACGTTGTGTGCACTTCTGTTTACATAATAAGTGTCCTGTGATATTTTACTTGACAAAGTTTTGGTTCACTGTTCATTTGGCAAACGTTTCACACTTAGCAGTCCCCGGCGAAATTAAGGTTAATTACTGTTTAATTAATTTGACTGGAACAGATTGTTCGTGTTACAAAGTGTAGTAGTTAGTTAGTTAGTGTTCCTAAACCTATACCTATACCTAGATTGTTTTCAGGGGTTCATTTTGATTCGGGGACGGCAGCGGAGGGTATATCTTCCCGGCATAAGCTACGCAAAAGTTTGCAAAATTTTAGTTTGTTTAATCATACCTTAGAAAACTCGTAAAAAGCAAGTTAAGGTGCAGAGGTGAGCTTTACTTTATATATAATATTATTATTAAAGTTTTGCGATTGCTAGTGAGTTTTAAGACTATTTGAATAGGAACTTCTTCAAACCTCAAGTGTCTGTAAGTTTCCTTACATTGTCTCATTCACCAGTGTATTTATCCATCCAAAAAAACGTTGCAAAGTTCAACACGAAGAATTGGCAGTTCTAGTTAAAGCCAAAGTTTTCACGCCATCTCCGGCAACATATTCTTGGATGCTTATCCCGCATTGTTTGCATTGCAGCATACTTTATGCATCCATCTCGAGCTATAAATGCATTAAAGCCACTTCCGCATCTACTTAAAGTTAGTGCTTTAGCTACTTGTCATGATCGACGCGATAGCGGTGGACATATTGATGCTGCAAATCAAATTTCCCCACCCGTGACTCCGTGATTGTCCAAAGCTTATATTTTATCCAGCCATGTCAATTTCAAATTTATTACTAGCGGAGGACTTTTTTTATCGTCCGTTCCCAATACGAATATGTACCCAGAGAACCCACCATTCTTTATTCTAGATCTGAACTTTAGCCCGAAACGCGATTGCGAAGAGTACATTTGAAAAAATACAGTTGTCTTTTAATCCATATTCAATCTGAATTCGCATCCCTGTTGTTTTTTTCAAACAATATAACAGAAAAGTACACATGGTCTATTTATAAGCAGTCCTATATGGTTCTGAAACATGCTTTTATACATATGCTCGAACTGAACGCAAAACGGTAAAAAGCAGTTAATTTCGCAGAATAAAACTACGTTGTTCACGGAACAATTTCGAACTTTTCTCCCTTGCGAACCGGGATAAGTTGAAGAAGCAAGCAGCTGGTGTCTTATTTAGCAGCCGAGTCCGTGCGAAGACGCCTTCAATCACCTTGCCATGTGTATATAGCGTTCTCCGAAGGCGAGAAGTTTGCTGCGAACGACGGGCCTCCGCACGCATGCCGCACGCACAAGTAGCGTCGTCGATAGATCCAAAATGCGCGTACTTTGTGGTCCAACGCGTTTCAGAGTGATATGGTCGACACGACAGATTTTACGCGCGTGGGATCCGCGACCGCGGTTTTATGACGCGGACCATGCATTCGCCCATGCATTTCTAGCTGCTGAAGCACATTTCCGGTTTAGCGATCGGTCAGAATTTGACGACAGGAGGTCAACCACACAGTGGATATTTGCTACAGCAGGCTGCACAACGATTTTGATGTACATTTTATGGCGCCGATGCATAGTTTTTGGCAGGCCAATTTTTCTCACGTGTTCAAGTGTCTGTTGAGCCACGATTTTTGCCCATCACCCTTGCATTAGAGGAATTATATTCAAAGAAGGCGATTAAAGAAAAGTAAAAGTCCACTAATCCAATATTTCATGGTCAACGGGCTTCAATGACTTGATCAATCTTGATCTATATCAGTTTACTTTCTCGATCTTGATCTTAATCTATCAGTGGTTTACGCCTGTTGGTTTACAGTCCTCTCACTCGATCTGAATCCATCAATAAATTTCAAGAACCTTCAAACGGCAGTCTCTTGTCATGCATAATCAGCCCCTTTTGTTCCACGCAAAGCACCCATCATTGCGCCCCTCGGCTGTCTTTTCATCCCCCCTCCCCCACCACCCTCACAATCCCACCCTGTCATCCAAGAACATGATAGTCTTACTTGTTAGTTGTTCCGTTACCAGTGGCAAGTTTTGCTGCTCAGTGCGACAAAACACAAAATTGGAAAGTCCTGTGAGAGAGAGAAAAGCTCCCGGCTGGAAAACGCTGTGAGCGACCCTATTTTTTCTTCACAAATTGAGCTTATTTCCGCGTCTCTAACAAACGTTTTCATCCTTTGCCCGCCATTAGCCGCGAACATTCAGCCACTTTAATACCACCCCCAGGAACGACGGCTCACTGTTTATTTTTCCATGCTGAAAGTATATCTACACATCACCGCGGCGGCGCCCAAAGTCGCGTCGGCCGCCGACGGATAGCATCCCGTGCAGTCAAGATTCGCGAATCGCGCTCCTGTCTTCGCCTATCGCCACATGGCCTCGCTGCTAATTCCGTCAAATCTAGCCGATCTCGGGGTGTAATCCGGTGAATTCAATCTGACGGCAACAAAAAGTCGGAGCGTCGGGCGCGCCGTCCGAACGTTTTATGACGGTGTCAACGCGCACAATGCCCGACCGAATGGATTAGCTCGATCATTTCCGATATGCGGTCCAGATTGCCGGCGTCGCCATGCTCGGTTATCGACAAAGCATGACGTCATAAACTACAGACACGTTTGTTTCCCCGGAGACGCATGACCTGGCTGAATATTTGGTGTCGTGTGTGTATAATATATACATGTAATACATATAATATATTATACTATAATTTATAGTGATTTCAACCAATCGGTGCAGTGTTTGCTTTAAAGTTTTAAGTTAAAACTGCAATGCATGTGGATGTTCGACGAAAAATGTTTGAATTTTATTGGTGCTCATATTGATGGCGCTGGCGTGTCTGTTGCGGTCCCATAGCCGCGACCTATCCAAGTGTAATTTGGTGGTCTTGCCGATATGCGTGATTTACGTTTGTTGGACGTTTTTGGCAATAGATCTGGAGATGGCTCTGTTAAAATTCTGCACATCGAGACCACGCATTTGGAAGTATTATAAATAGTTATATGGGTGTGAATATCAGAGAATGTGAATTAGAATAAGCGGTGAAATTTTGCGTCAATTTCCCGATGGACGGTTGGGATTATAGGGAAGTCGGCCGGATGCTAAAAGCCGAACAAAGAGTTTAATTGATGTCTGCCAATGTTAACGGTACACGAAACAAAACGAATGGCGCGCGCTCGCGCCAAAATGAAACGCAGTTGGCTGGCGAGTCAGTTTATTAAGTGCATAATATCATTTTGGTAACATTTTGCATGTTGTTGTGTCTGCTTTGCGGGATATTTATTAGGTGCATAATGAAATATACAGGCTGTAGATCATGCGGCACACGAGGTCGACTGATGCTTCGTTCAACATATTTTCGTAATGCGACCGGTGGTGGTCATGTTGTTCCGGGTTAGGTAAAGGTTTATAGCTGGAATTCACGTTAAACACGGGCATTATTTGTTCAAATGGAACCAGATTTTGACATAATATCACACTTGATGTTCTATTAACTTTGTGATTATACTTGCATTGCACTGCATATGTATCAAATATATTTATTTATAATCAAAATGAAAACACGAAATTGTTCCAGAAACTCCAAAGTGAAAAATCAATCGTCACCTTCAACCACTTCTTTGATTTCTATTTAGTTTTTTTGAACCCATCATTTTTTTATGAAAATAATACGCTATTTTGAAACATCAAGCCCTCGTTATGTTAATAAGGTTACAATACCAACATCACTGCACGAGTTTACACAACCAAACAAAAATAAAGTGTGATGCAAACAGTTTCATTTTATACATTTTACTTTGAGCAAATTAATTTAGCATGACATTTGGGCAAAGAGTCGACGCGCTCATGTTTTTTTACACCGCATTTTTTCTTCCCCCGCATATGTAGTCGTTCTATTAACAATTCATCCCTTGTCTTTCGGCGAACATATCATAAGTCCCGGTGACTTTGCCCACTGATGCGTGTTCCAGTAGTCGGCCTCCGCAGTTCACTAGCTGTCCCTGCACGTCAATTTTCTTTTCTCCGAATAGATTTCCACAATTTCATCAGACCTTTTGACAATTCACGCCCCATAATTGACCCTTTTTTGGTAGCGTTCATTATTTCTTAAGCAGTTGATGGACTGTTGAAAGAAATAGAACAGAAACACTTGGCGGCAGCGATTGGCTGATGACTTCTCAAAGCGCGCGTACGAAGCGGCTAAAATGCTATATAAATGCAAAGTGGGCTAAAGGAAAATGAGCAATACATTTATCTTCGAACAAATTCGCAAAATACTTTTATATATATATATAAAAGTGATGGCGCACAATCCACATTCAATCTTCATTTATTTCTGAGACGGGGTGAGATTCAGTCATGTCTGAGGGAAAAAAAACACCAGCACAATTTTGCTTGCTGTCAAGCTGACGGTACGTATATATATAAGAGCACGACTGAATCGACAGATCTCGTCTCATCAAGCCAATACAGATCTAAGGAATGGATACGTCGAGCACAGGGCACAAGCGCAGATGATGCTAAATTTCGAATATCCTACTCTACGGTGAGCTTACATTTTGAGCAAAAAAAATCTGGTATAGCTTTATAGAAAAGGCTGATATAAAGCTTGCTTACGCACAAAATGCTTCAACTTAAAGCTGTATCAACAGTAGTTAGCCAATAGTTTATCGAATGCTGGCCGCTAGGACGAGAAACGAGCAAGCGAGTTTGTGAATTGTGGACAGCAAGTTTCGTCCGACGTCGTCGTCCTCCGCTAACAGTCAGAAAGTCAGCGAGTCAGAACCCGGGCTGGAAGACGCCGAAACGGCCGTTCCCGATGACTTGGTTAAATGAGCCCGCTTTTCAATCTATACGATTGAATTTATATGGGTTAAAAGCAGTTGTACCTCCTCGGGGGGTTAATGGAGTCCGCGATCTCTCGATCTCGCGATCTCTCGATCTTGGAGCGCTCCAGGCATGTGTCTTTTGCCGGTGATGGACATCCGGGGAAATAATAGGAAGATATCTATCTGCGAAATGCACACTGAACGGAAATAATGGCGTTTCGGTAGACTTAAATGGAAAACAAATATATGTTGTATCGCTAAACTTAGAAAAGAAGTTTATTTTTTTTGTTGGAGGCGAATTTCGTACCCGGAATGAGAAAGAGGATCAGGAAGTTTTACGAGTTTGGCGCGGCCGGGCACGCTCCGGTTTAAACTCGGAACTGAGAAAACAAAGAGGTGGCTCCATTTTAAGTCATTTTACTGTAAAATTCAACGCAATTATTTATTTCTTAATGTATATTTTATTATGAAATTGCCACCTTTTTTTAAGTGTAATGGATGTATTCGCACTTCATGTATGCACGCGGCTTGAACACCGTGAGGCTTTAATTTACAATGCTCTATAATTTCGAGTTATTTACATCTCGTTCTGGATGCTGTTTTTTTTTGTTCGGTGTGAGGGTAATTCTTCATTTTGAAACGTTTGGGTCATTGTTCACGAGCCCACATGCGATCGTAAAATAAAAATATTACACCGCGATATGCATGTAACAATGCATCATGCATCACAGCGCTCGGGGAAGAAAATACTAACACATATTGCTGCTGCAATGGTAGCAACCAGCTCTGCCTGCCGAGGGAAATGTACAACCATGGCGTTGGAAGAGAGATACATTACACAGCTCCGGTTGCCTTCATTTCATATCCAGAAAAGTATTTTATGATTGCGTTACTGTCTATGCTTATTGATATGGAAACATACAAGTATAATGTTGTTTTAAAAAAGCAACAAATGGGGTTATTGGAAAGGAAAAGGAACCGCTTTAAATTCTTCGTTTTATTTTGCCGTATGATCTTCGCACGCGATAAAATTGGCTTACCAGCTTACACTTCTTGCGCCGCCCGTAAAGGGGCGCTCAGTTTAGCATGTCCCTCGGTGATATTTGATTACATTTTACCTAACACGTCACATTTATCATATTCTACGGTAGATAGCCGTTGGGTGTAACATTTCGGAATCGTGGCCGATGGCTTTGCCCGCGCGTGATATCTGCCCTTCCTCCAATATGACAGATTGAAGGGAGACCATTGCGACGCGCCAGAACTCTAGGGTGTACGCGCACTTACAAAAGTTACGCCATTTTTATCGGCGAACAGCCAAAGGGACGCGCAAATTTTACTCCCGGGGATCACGGCGATCCCACTGACAGCCAGGGCTGTGTTTTTAAATTATTCTCTTGATGGATGTTTCGTGATCACATTGTTACTATGAATTATTCCACGGGGAGCAATGTAGGTAATCAACGCTGTCGGTTGGTACTGCTGGCTGTACCACTGAATGGAAAATGGTCAATGGTTCAGGGCGTTATGTAATACAATGTAGTGATCGACCATAGTGTGAAATCTGGATCAATTGCATCATGTTATTAGGTGATACATGATGTTTATGTGGTTAGTTGATATTCACACCTTGGTGTATAGCTGCAGTTTGGTTTTGCTGGTGGATTAAAAGAAGGAAAGTCCGTGCTTCTTTTGTATACTGGAGTAATGGGTGAGCCCGGGAGAGTGAAAATGGAGGGCTATTAAAACAAATCTTAATTACTCAGAATTAAAGAGATCTTGCGATTGTAATGTCGACGGTATAAAGTTGGAAATTGCTCGAACTTTAGGTAGGTATATGAAGAAATTTAAGCATGAGTTATGATGACAAAGAGAATTGGATTTACGTTTTGACGGTGAATAATTTTAATTGCTAACAATCTATTATTTTTGATTAACGTACGGTGCTACAAGCGAATACTTTTGAATCCGGATAGTTTATTGTGATTACCACCTCGGGACGTGATTGTAATTATTTCTATATACCAGTCTAGACGACACAAATTGGGGAATTAATTGAATTGAATTAATTGTGGTTCTCACACATTTTTCCTCCGAAAAGTTTAGAGTGCATTGCATTTGCAATTTAAAATTAGGTAAACTTTTAAAGCCACATTGTACCATTGTATTTTTTAGTAATTACCTAGTTATTAAATAAACTAATCACCAGCGCGTTTCGAAAAGAGCTCTCTGTACTGTATTTAAATCATAACCAACAACACTTTTGCAATTCCCAATCGAATAAAATACCGAAACAACCAGAACGCTCCCCGCAAACAGAGATATGCAACTTTTACCACCGTTCATCGCGATTTAGATGGATTGTTCGCCGAGGCCTCCAAATTAGCACTCGGAATTAATCCCAGCTAATCGACTCGCGTTAATGGCGGCTGCGTTTAATGTGCTTTGATCGAGCGAGAGTATGACAAATCGTCGTGACTGTCTCGCCCTCAATCACTTATACACGTGTAAACGTGGTAAATGATTCAATTAATCTTGTACCGGCGTATCAATCACTAGGCCGTCATGTTGACGTCGACGCGTCACTCGACGCCTGTCCAGACGTCTGCTGCCCCTCCCCCCCTGCTGCCCACCCCCCCAACCCCCCTGCGCATATTGCTCTTTTCTGCCACACCCTACCTCCCCGACCAGTATGCGCATCTTTATAAACACCAGCTCATTTTCAAAAGACACTGTAGTGCAGTGTTTTCGAAGTTTGTTTTTGTAAATATTTAAGTATTGTTCCTGGTATATTACTTGAATATGGATGCGATTATTCACATGCATTTGCTGGTAATGAATTAGCTAGTAGCTACTTCACGTGCAGCGATTTTATTTCTAGCAATTTAACTTAATTTTTAACCAATTGTTAATTAACCGACTAGAAATGCATATGTGGTAAACGCGTTCAATAATGGAGGTGCCGCTCAGTCCAAACAGCAGTGGTTATCTACCCTTGCCATTAGGCATTGTTTGTGTCTGCACTTAGGAGCCTACTGATTGCATTTGCCAATACTAATTGTTCAATCACAAATCAGCTGATCGAGAGTAAACCATCAATCATGCGCACGTCTATTCGCGGATTACCCAGCCAAGTGTATTATTTATGCAAACCGCAACATTAGCAATACAGTTGACACATTTTCGCCCGCGCTGTACTGCACTATACAGCGTTTATACAGCGTCTATCAGCGAAATAAGCATTTTATCTCGCCAAGCTGCCGGATCAAGTTCTAAATGGCTTCGGATTGCCATGGTGGGTAGCTGGATGCCAGAGGCAGAGGGTAAAGGGCTTTCCGTTGCGCAAAAATATCGGAACACTCGCGAAGTAACCAAAGTACTACGAGCACTCGAGACCATGGGGTAGCGGGTGGCGTTCCGAGGAATAACGACCTCCATTAGATCTCTGGATTATCAGACAAAGGCAACGGGAACCCACTAATGGCAGAACACTGACCTAGAATTTGGTTACTACCAATCTAAACCCTCTTTACATTCCCATCGACTTCAATCCACTTTCGTTTGGTTAGTATTACACATTTTCCCGAAAGGCCTAGCCGGTCTTTTCTTATATAGACACACGTAGTGTACGTTGCTACGTTAGTTAACGTTAATAATTCAAACGCTACGTTCGAAGTGTGAAACTCCATTGTTTTTATCCGCTCTCTTTATTTACGTTTCCTATCTGCGCCTCGTCAATCTCCAATTTTCTTCCCATTCCTACCATCATTATCGACATCCATGCAATTTTATACTCCGCGTTCGCATTCTTCTGGCATTTCCTTGGCCCTCGTTGGCGTTGACGGGGGCGCACACCATCCTTTTGTATCCAGCTCATCTTCCACCTTCTCTGCATAATCAATTCCGCCCGCTTTCTTCTTACATATTAATCCGCATTCTTTACTTCGTCGCGAATCTTTTCACAATTGCTCGCGGTTCCGACTGTAAATGCGCTAGCGAGCAAAAGGCAAATTACTACACTTGTCAAACTAAGCTCGCCATTACTTTTATATTCACTCGCTCCCGTTTAAGATTGCCTCGTTGTGTCTGAGACGAGCAGACGTTAGCAGACGAACGAGGCGTATTATATTCTATTGTTGAGATCGCATGAGTCTGGCGTCGTTGTATGTGTGTCAACTGCAAGGGTGGCCGAGACGTAAGAGTGCAGTTCGTTCCCAGCTCGTCATGTCGTCTCGTCGGGCCAGCAGTTTGTCTCGCAGGAGGCGATGAGATGGCGGCAGACAGATCACTCGTGTGCAGATCTCTGCGATAAGTTGATAAGAGACTGGCCCCGATGAATATCTGGGTCACTCAGCGCCCGATCTGCGAAGGGAGGGTGACATTAACGGCCGGCCGATCTGCAGACAAGAGTAATGCGAGTGTTGTAGCTGCAAGGGAAGTTCAATCAGTGGGAAATGTCTTCAATTGCTCCATCCGCTGGCATCCGTCTTGTCGGGGCTGGCCTTTCATATAAACTATTGGGACGGCTTCGATTGGCGAATTCCTCGATATCCAGGTACGATAAATACGTGCGTTCGCCTCGGTATATATTGTCGTGCGGAAGCGGGAAATGGACTGCGCCCATAAAACACCGTGACGCGAGAATCGGATTCGATAGTTTTTCCATTGCAATTGGTGAAACAACTTCAACAATCTATTTGCGATGTAAACAGAACACGTTCTATTTGAAACCAAAAAAAAAACTGAAAAAAGCAAGAGGCGACATTTCAATTCGGTTCCAAAAATGCAGAGAAATGTGATCGAAAACAGACCATTAAAATTGAACCAATTGCGAAGTTTTCTTGCTGCGCTGCACCGTTTTGCACGATGATGAAAATTCTCTGGTGCGGTTTGGCGTCTAAGTAGTTGGCATCATGGCTCGGTCTGATATTAAGGTCGACTTATTGGCAATGGAGGGACGTGGCGTCGTTTAAGCGTCGCTTATCAGGCACCGCATGTCCCCGCCACCAGCGACGCCTGTAATATATAATGGCCAACTAGCAGTAGAACGCCGCCGCCGCCGCTGCCGCCGCTGCCGCCGCCGCCGCCGACGCCATCATAACAGCAACACTGCCTGATGAAATTATCACTTTGCTCCTCGATGCTAGACGCGCTGCCGCCGGTGGCGAGTGAAAATATATATGAAACACCCTTTGGATCCCCATAAAAAGATGTCGGTACCTAGTTCTATGGATGGACTAATCAAGACTTACGCAGGTTATGGTCCGATGGCTTATTTTTGAAATATTATGATCTATATAACTGGATTAAATTGTCCTGCTAAAACGCAACCGCCCACCGGTGTGTTTCCTTGCGTTGATTTGTTGCATGGTTTTGATCTAAAACAACCCCAGGAGATTCGTCGCGGATTATTTGAAAGCGGGAGCAGTAAATTCCGCTCAAATAAATCTTAGCGCCGCCACCGTATACTTTTCTGCTTTAGGCGTTTTGATTTTATGGGGAGGCTATCTTCATTTCTAAAACAACAAGTTTCCTTGAATTATTTATTCGCGCCGGAGCTGTAAACTAGATCACACATAAGCTGTGTGAAAACATTCCTTTATTTATCCTTCTTTATCGGCGAAAATTGTCGACCGTTGCGCCAGGAAATATGAAACAAGGTTCATGAAGACTCTGTCGCGGGCTTGGTTCATGCTTTACGACTATTTTCTCCGCTTTATCCGCCACTAAACATATCTCTCTGTCCCTCCTGTCGCCTGGGTTCTCTTCGGTTTTCACTATTCTCTACCACTAACGCAGAGCACTAGATTTTTACGAGCTGTCTTCGCTCCGGCTCGCTCGTCCCTAAGTAGCCCCATCACAAGTCTCATCACAGCTCCGAAAATGACTAAGGCGTGCATATCATTTTCGTACTTGTTTGCATTCCAGGCCACAGTCACCGCTCCAGTGTAGTATACGGCGCTTCTGCCTGCTAGAGCAAATATAAACTCATTTGGGAAAGTGCCCCCTAAATAACCATTACTCTAGCCCGATGTACACGATTCGAAACTATAGAATTTCCGGCCTACAAAGCGAAAGACCATTCTCATCGATTTCAGTTAGCAACTTAAGCCAACTCGTTTGGGGAGAATATCACCTTTGTTTAAAAAAAAAAAAAAGCGCACACCTTAGATCAGGGCTGCGAAATACAATAAGTACAAAGGACTCCGAGGTTTATTACAAGGGCTGGAATTACCGTATGAGCGTACGACGTGCACCGCCGTCAACGTAATTTCATTTCGTATATCCTTTTCGATCTCACGCACAATGCGCAAGGATGAACAGGAACTGCTTTGCCTCTGGCTTCCCATTTTTGGCCACACCGAAAGAGCTGAGAAGCAATAGCCGGCGCCGGCAGTCGCGGCATCAGCGCAAGCTAGAAATGACGTTGGCTTTTCAGTCCAAAACTTCAGGGAATTTATCCCGGCAGGAAAAAAGACCACAATTCGGCTTTCTTTTTACCATAAAAGTATGATAGCATCCAAGGTAAAAGGAAATTGAGATTTTTAAGAGAGAAAAAAAAATGATGGCACTATAAAATTGAAAGCGAAGGAAACCCATGGACATTCGATCTCGAGATATTTGCTACCACAGATCAGTTTTGACACAAGTTTTTACATTGTGATAAAATCATTTTCCAGCCAATATCTTGAAGCGCGTTCATAACAATATTATTATGCCTACCGCACCTTAAAGTTATGTCACCGCGGGCATATTTAAGTTCCAAGCGCAATATACCACCTCGAAGTTTCCATCATAAGCATGCTATCTCAATATTATTCTAATTTGTCAAGGAAAATGTTGTGGAACTCGGGCCTGCGTGTGTCTATAAGCCATTGCAGCATGAAGCGACTGCTGCAGTAGCAGCAGCAGCAGCAGCAGCAGCAGCCTTCTTTTGTTGGCTTGTGAATAAAATGTCTCCCAAGCGGGCGCCTTCTGATATCTGCATAGCTCTGAGGTTTAATCCTCTTGCCCATTATGAAACTTTCTCTATGCCTCAAGAGCCCCGCTGTCTTTAGTTTTTGGGAGAGATTAGGGATATTCGGTGTTTATTTAATGAATGGCTGTGATACGACACAACCGGGGGTCTAGCCGAGCAAGGTGCGGTAAACTTGTGTTGCGTACGACACAGACTAGGGGTTAATACAGGCAATTCATTGTGATGGAAAATTTTATGTCAAGAGGAGAAAATTGAAAAATCATACGAGATAAATTTACATGCCTTGTTGCCATGTCGCGCCAACGCGGGGAAGTGGTTTTAGCTGATGAGGAAACTTTCACTCAGATCGCCGCCGTGGAGGAGCCGAGTTCGCAGATTTGCTCTGCGGGTTGCGTTCGGGGGCCGAGCGGAGGCCATCGTTTTCGCGTGCGATGTTTTTTTTTCGGAAGGAAAAGTAATTTTTTCGTCCCAACTTCCATAAAGAGTTTAGAATGACGGCGGTCGGCGTTTGCCGAGCTTAATTTCTGCAATGAACCCTGCGACTTGGCTGATAGCGCCGCGACGGCGGCTAGCAAATTTGTCAGCTCGCAGACACAACAGACACTTTTTCCGAAACCAATTACGTTTATAGGCGACATTCTGCAGCGCGCGGAAGCTAAAGCGTCGCAGCGCGGAAAAATAACACACGGCCGACAATTAAAATAAAACACCGGGCTCGTTTAATTTTCCACCGTCCGAGATAAAGAAAAAATATGGGACTTCTTGATGAATTAACAATGACTTCTTCTTCCCGAACTTTGATTGTTATAAAATGAAAAGACGTGTTTTTTGATTTCCACATGAAAGGAGTTGTTAAGTGGATTCTCCTGTCACGGCCCCGCGGAGCGCCTCCCTGTTGAGCACGGGCCAAAGAAAGCACGCGAAATACTTTCCGAATGAGTTTGCGCCCGGCTATATAGCCCCAGATCGGAAATGGAAACGTCTTCTTGCCGCTACCCCTTTGACAACCCAACGTCCCGTTGCCCGGACCCGACTATTTGATGGGAAATTGATGTTCAAAAATCGAACTTCGCCGTAGAAAATATTCTATCACAAAAAAAAAAATGTTAACGCACACCGAGTATGAACGCGGTATTTTT
This sequence comes from Nemurella pictetii, assembly GCA_921293315.2. NCBI lineage: Eukaryota > Metazoa > Arthropoda > Insecta > Plecoptera > Nemouridae > Nemurella > Nemurella pictetii. The sequence goes on from OV121115.1 coordinate 25,944,267, forward strand.
TTTTTTGTTGTGGTTGGAAGGACAAGTTAGTCGGTGTTTATTTGGCGCGGTGCAGGGCGACGCAGGGCCCTCCGGGCGGATCGATCGTGCGTGCTGGGACGCATAGTGCCGTCGTGTCCATCCCAGGACGCCTCCTGCCTCCTGCCTGCTGCCGACGCCGACGCTGGGATGCTGGCAAGGACCTAGGCCACGCTGCAGAGTTGCCCGAGGCAGGCACCGCGACACCGAGTCTAGATGACCCTTCCCCGGGAGAACTAGGAGGTCACCGCGCGCGCTTTGCGATACATTAGCCACGCTGCTAGCTTCTCCTAGAATTCTCCTACGGTTGCGCCTAGAGTTGCGCCCTGCGTGCTGAAACCAACGTTGCCGCATGATGGTCGTTTTTCTGTCTCCCGCCGGACTTGTCCTGCAAGCAGATTCAACGCGAATAATTTACAGCATTGGATTGCAAATGAACTTCATTGTGTGATGTTTACAAAATCACATAACTGGAAGACGCGTATTTTAATGCGCGTTATATGGAGATTACCGAGTGATGCAGTTTTGGTTAAAATACATTTTAATAAATTACTTACCTGCATATAATTTCTCAGCTCAAATTTTTAATGACATTTCATAGTTTTCTTTTTAAACCGGTGTCGTGTGGTTTGTAGGAAGCACATGGATATGGGAGTCGCTGTTTTTATTTTTATATAGACCACGGGTTTGAATTACTGCTGCAATATGTCACACACGGAAATGAAACTAAAAATAGTCGACACAGTAACGAATTTACTTGACTTTAAACCGAAACAAGATTTAAAGAGATGGTGTACATTTTAAGGGTAGGACTGTGCGGAGATGCGGAATCTAGTTTCTCTTTATCACGTTGTGCTATTTGAACGTCTTAACCCTTTCAAATTATACTTGTGAAAATACAATCCTCGGCATAACTTGGTTGCAGTTGGTTAGAAATTGCAAAGTGAAACTTTACAAATGTCCCACAATATTGCTGCTTCAAACTGCTATTAGTTCTGTGCTTGGTATCCCATGTGTAGACATCTACAGTTAATTGCATTTTCAATTATAAATCAACACAGATGACGAGATTTTTTGCCGTGCTTTTTTCGCCGTCTCGTGCGAAACTCATAAACAGCTTGCTCGCCGTCATAGCGCCCTTCCTTGTTGCTCTTTATGAAGCTGTTAAAAAAAAATACTCACGCACAGAAAAGGGGCTGTCGGTTTTTGATAAATTTTCCACGGCCGTCCGTTATAAAATGAAAAGTGAGCCCATACTCATAGTCAAGAGGTAGTATCTGGTCAGTACTAGGAAGAAATTTGTTGTCCATTGTCGAGTTAGTCTATGAGTTATTACAAGACAGCCGCTATCGACAGTCGAAAGTGAAAACGGGAAATGAATGATGATTATGGCGGCATTGAATCCGACCCATTTCGGGTATTCTTTTTTGTCTCCGTGTCTTTTGTCCCGTGACACCGTCGCCGCCGTTTCTGCCCGAAAGTCGAGGGCCTGGAAAACGCGGAGCGACATGTCAAATCCTCGTGGTGCCCGGGGTCTTGGTCTCTCACAGCATTTCTTCTTGCCAATTTCCCCCGACTTCTCAATTTCCATGAATCTCATTGAGAGCAGTGCATCGCATTACGGCTGGCATGCAAGAAATGCCGGTTCTTGCTTGCTGTCTTTTAGCTGTCTCGACGTTTGCTTTTCCAATTTTTAAATTTACATTTCACATGAGAAACAGAAAGCAATATAATGCAATATACTTGCTAAACTTGTATCACACCCGAACTATAGGTAATTTTCCATACCTGTTGAATGTAACAATTTATCAGTTATTTCGTTTTCATCCCTTAATCTGTAATAATAGTGACTTTTATGTTAAGAAAGGGTTTGTGCAAAACACGGCTCATGTGTATAGGAACAATTTAATTTAATTTCAATTATATCCCTTTGCGTAGATCACCAATGATAATTTCCATCACTTAATAGACGGTAATTATAACTAATTGCTAAAACAGCTATGTACTGCTATGAAATGCTTTGATGCCAATTAGTAGCGGAAACTAGCTTAAGCGGCCACTGTGATTAATCACGCGTATTATTTTGTATCTGTTATCATGAAAACGTAGCATTAAAATGTGTAAATTACGGAAATATCCTTAATTTATTTTTCAATAATGAACTAGAAACCAAGTTCCATGCACACAGCACATAATATCATATGAATAAGTAAACTTTAATAAACTCCCCCAGCTGAAACTGTAAATTACACCCATGTGGTTAATTAATATCAGCAATAAATGCGGTAGTTTTCGCAATGTATTTTATATCCACAACAAAACACATTACTAGTTAAAATTTCGCTAGAAATTCGTGCCGGTAATTTTTCATTCGAATAAATGAGTAATTTTTCACTCGGAAACTAATGTGGTAAACCATATAAAGCGTTGGAAAACCGCGGCGGGCGGGAAACTCGCGACCTCTGCACGCTGGAGGCGTTTGTCTGGTATGCACGATGGGCATGCTCATCTCCACTCCAGCCTCTGCACCTCTGCAGCGGAGGGCACCCAGCCATGCGCTCGGGCAGGACTAAGTTGCTTGTTGTAGTTGCATTCCTCCTTTTCCGCCTCCTTCTCGCCTACTTGCCTGCCTCCTTTCACGACTCCTGGCCACCGCGTTAACGAGGCTAGAAAGCACGATGAAATTGCTCGCATTTGGCTGTGCATTCTGTGGTCCGTGGTTCTACCCTAGCCGGGCTCAGAGATTAGTGACATGAGGCGCACCAAACTGTCCAATAAGCCGGTTTAAATGCGTAACCCGTCGTGCATGTATACATGCTTGCGTTCAAGTTGTAACGCCCCAGCAAGGAATGAACATACGCAGCGTCGGCGGGGGCGGTGGTGGTCGTGGATACCCCTCTATAAGACCAGCGAGCCTAATTGGCTGCCGAACCGCGAAAACGGACTTGCGAACTTGAGATGCTATTTTCTATTCTCTCATTTTCTGGACGCGCCGGGGTGAAGTTTCTATTGTGAAGGTCTCTTATTGCGTTATAACGGCTGGTAGGGTTCGTTTTTGTGCGTGTGTGTGTGTGTGTGTGTGTGTCAGCTGTTTGTTTCATTAAAATGTTCGGACTGTATAACTAACGGGAAAAATTTCAAAAAGAGTTTTTTTTTTTTGCCAGAGTGTTGAGAATTAAGTGGAATCGTCTCCCTTTTCAGTTGACGAAAGGTACGTTTTAAAGCCCCGGTTCAAGAACAACAAGGCTTCTTGTGTAAATCTTCGTGACAGATTTGACTTATTTAAATATATTTTATAGGGCACCAGAATCGTAATCTGCATAATAAATTGCTTATTACGTTTTTTGGCTTAGCCGTAATTTCAAAAGTTGTGACAAGATTAAGATAGAGCACCGTAATTTGGACCTTCGGAGACATTATTCATTTTCCTAGTTTTTATTATTTAATGGGTGCGTTTCAATTCTCGTGCTAGTTCCAACTTTAAGATAAGATTTTCTTCTCGACTATTTTCTGCTCACATATCTCAAGGAAAGTTTGGATGAGCAATTTTTCGTTGGGTTATAGATCTCGCTCCCGTGCCATATCCCACGCTCCAATCGCAACACCTGTTATTTCCCCTATGACCGCTTAAGCAGGCTGGCGCGCTCAGCTTTAGAGGAAAACAATCATCTCGAGTAATATTCAACCCGTTATCAAAACCAACGCACTTGCAACTTGATAGATTCGCCGAATTTTTCACAAAAAAATGAGAAGTCAAAAAATTCACACTGCGAAGAAAACGTTCAGATTTGTTTCTGCTGTCAGTGTCAAATGTTACATCTTCTTATATAACTCATTCGTCCTCTTTTTCCTATTTTTCTGGATTCTAGAATAAAACGGAGTATCATCAGTTCTGCTTTTTTCACCCGGACGAAACTGACGCGTTGAAAAATCTCTGTGATTATTATTTGTTAGCATTGCTCTTAATGCCTCACGACATCATAAAACGCGTCACTTACTCCAAATAGAAAATCTAACAAGAAGCGGCCTCCTCAATCACGGGAAATTGCTAAAAACCAGTGTGTTTTCGGTTCTACAGGTTGCTGACGTGCGCTCAGAGCTGACGGATGACTGCTGCAAAATGAACGACACACGAGCGAGATTTTGAAGACCCAATTAGCCGCTTTGGGTGGAGATAAGCAAATTATTCGTCTCGCATCGACGCACCTCAGAGAAAAGGTGAGAAAATCCCTCCGACTCGAACTCAAATGTTGATTGTAACTCAAATTGATATCAATTAATGCCCTCGACACTTGGAACAGATCACTTTGTACTCTCATGCGAGCGCGAGAGGGAATTTCTAATTTCCAGGAGGGTTTAATTAAAAACATCTCGTTTAGTTCCTCGATCAGAAAGGCATATAAAGAGTGTCACTAAGTTACGGGCGGCGCACGAATACTAATTAAATATTTAATTGGGTTCCTTCGTATCTGCAAGTAATGCATCTTCGCTGAATCGTACGTGTCCCGTGGCATTGGCAAGTCGCCGGATCGCGACGCTGGTGCCACACTGCATTAAACTCTAAAACAACAAAAAGAAATGCTAGCGAACGCCTTCCTTTTTGTCAACATGCTTCTGCTTGAACGTACAAGAAAATCGTTCTTGTTATTTCAGCCTTCTTCAATCCTTGTCTCATCCCTGCCTCATTTAACCGGCGACACGGAATTTTTGTGTTCGCTGCCACCAAACGTCCAAAGCAAGAGATTAAACACGAGAAGATTACTACATGTTATTATCTGGTCCTGCATTGCACTGTGGCGTTGAATCCCCAAGTGCGATTCCTTTGAAGGAGGTCAAATTACTAGTGTAATAGCTGCCGCTGGTAATGCGGGTGTAAATCACAAGAAACAATGGAGCTGTGCTGTGCTGCTGCCACGATGACTCGACGCTGTAGTTAGCGGAGCAACGGCGCTACCATCTTGCTAATAAGAGACACGTCCTTTATCATGCCTTTTTGCTGCTATCAGTTAGTTAATAACAATCTCTTTCGGCCTCTTTACGATCCGGTGGTTTCATGAGAAAACAATGCCTCAGTCTGGAATCTTGTTAAAAGCTGTCATTGCGGGGGTAAGGGACTGGGAGGCGGCTGGGAGGACTAAGATTATTAAACTCGCTGGCAAGAATTTCTTCTGTTAACCGAATTCGCAGCGGCAGACGCTCAAATCTGGCGCTATCCGAGCGAGATGCGGAACGGAACCATAGACAGAAACTAATTATTGACTCGCGGAAGGGAATTCGAATACCACATCAAGATGCACGTTCACTTTCAGCGTTCGCCAGTTTAATTTGTTCTCGTTGTTTTACGGATATTCTTATCAAATTGTTTGGCGAAGACTGAACTAATATCGAATAATCGTTCGTATTTTGGTGCGGGCGGCACTGGTTTTTGTGTACCATACCGTAACGCCGAGATCGTTTTGGCGCGAATACTTGTGGAATGTTTACGAGCGTCATCGTGCACACTTCCGATTCAAACAAGAAGGAAGTTATTGGCGGCAAAAAAGGGTAAAAGCGTCGCCATTGTGGTTTCCAACTGCGAACGGAGAACGCGAGGTGAAACGGACACACAAATCATCGCGTCGGACGAGGCGGCATCCTCCTACTTGGAAGAGTCGCCGTCGTCGTCGCCGTCGTCGCAGCGACGCTGGTGAAAAACGAAAACGCGGAAAGAGTCCAGTCGAAAGAATCACGAGAAAAGAGTAAAAGACTTAAAAATCTCATATTTTTGCTTTCGCGTGAGCACGCCAGCCTGCCTGCCTGCCTGCCAGCTAGCCAGCCAGCCAGCCAGCCAGCCAGCCACCTGCTGAAGCCGCTAGCGAAGGAAGGAAAAAGAGCTTGGTTTATGATCTGAATCGTTTTTCCTCCCACCGTTCGCTCTCTTCCATCGTCGAGGGCTGCATCTCACAACGACCTCACGCAGTGAGAGCACGGACGAAATCTTTGCCTACAATTCTGCTCTCACATTTAGTTATACTCGATTCGATCTACCGTGTGACTCGTGCGATTTCTCCTCGTTATTTTTCAATACCTGTGCCCAGATCGAGGGCTATAACCTATAAAAGTAGATTCCAATGGATGTCATTGATGAGGCGTGAAAATATGGTTCTATAGCCAGGATAAACATCACTTTGATCGTGGCATTGACGTTCTAAAAATATTCCATCCTGCCTCTGCAGATTCTTATATTATCTTCACGTTTATCGAAACCTACGCTTCTAGTTTCAACGCTGCGAATAGCCGAGTCACGAAACGTGATGACAGTTCTGTGGGTTATGTGTAGAATGCAGTGCCGAGCTCAAATGAGTTATTTAAGCTTGATGCAGCTTTCCAATAAATCGTCCGCAGCTTTTTGGCCTGATTCTTTCTATTTTCACTCATATCATGACATACGGTTTTGTGTGCTTGCCAGGCAAGTGGTGTGTCTGCGATAGTATACATATCACGGGCGGGAACGTTATATAGCCGATGCTGGCATGCCGCGGCTAACTCTGCTAACTCTGCTAACTCGAGCTTTTTATTTAACATGTCACTGCAGGTTTTGTTATTTCCTCTCTCCCTCTCTCTATCTATCACTGGCTGTCTGTCATCGGTGAGCACGCCAACTACTTTTCCGCCGACGACTTAAATGTACTCGCTTTAAGTAACATCGATTCGGGCAAGTTTCCAGCTGAAACAAGACCTGAGCGAAAATCCAAATGGACCGGAGTTCCTTTAGATCCAATAGAACTGTCCAAGAGGTGATTACCTATCTCACTTACAAGAACACAGATAACTTCATTAATAGAGTTTATCGCTTGTGTGCGTGATTTCATAGATCGGTATAACTTGGCTGGAGGATTTATCTCTGGAATGGATGCTGAAACCGTGCTGAAACGTGGTGGGTTTGCAAGCGAGCGCTGCACCTGCAAGTCTGAGCCCGTGTTTAATGTGTGGTAGCTCGAACAGTCATTACTGTCATGATAGCTTACGCATTTAATATCTGATTAAATGCTTTTAACGTGTTATTTTCGTATAGAAAATGTTGAAGATATGGGATTAAATGATGATGTTAAAATACTTCGTGTTCATGGCTTATGCACTTTGCGCAAATACCTGGAGTACTTGAAGTTCGACGCTACTCAAGCTGGATAATTGAGAATAAATAACATCAGAATTATACACTGTAATTGCGCTTCGTTCAAGCAGCCATGTTATATAATATGCAATGGTTTATAAGCAGGCTATACTTTGTGCAGTATGGGTTAATTATGGAGTGCAACTTGTCCAGAGATATAGGTGCAATTGCATTTTCAGAAGTACATGGATGTGGATATTATTATCAGTGTATTATGCGGAAGCCGTTTCCCTCAGTACCTACTTCTCGAATAAATATGGTGACATTTATCATAACGTAATAAAAGCCTTTAAAATACCTTCAGAGCTTCTTTGTGGCTACCCTTAAATTGTATGTGACTTCTTCCATTATTTTTTAACTGAATATCTTCCAGGAAGGGGAACTTTATAATCCGTTCCAACTTTGGAGTTTATTAACAACAACGTTGACAAAATTTGTGTTCTTAAAAAAATAATTTATGCTACGCCTAAATTTAGAAAATCGAAAAAACGCAAAACAGAATAGAAAATGGCGTAAATGAAGTCTAAAAAGTTATGTGTAGGTGAATTTCGCATAGAAATAATTAGAAGCTTTGGTCCGCAGTTGAGTTTGAAGACTTGAAACGCAACTGGCATATTCCACGGGCGCACGCAAGTTAAGTGATTACAAATTTCCCAGTCAGACACGTCGAATCTTAAGCTCGAGTCGCACAGAAAACCGCGGCGGTGGCGACTGTCGCTTGTTCGGCGTCGGGGCTCGTGCCGGCAACCGACGTCTCAGGACGTTCCTTTGTCTTCCCCATCGCTCGAGCTTGCCACAAAGTGTCTTTCGATGTTTATAACGCACCGCATCCGACGCGAAAATTCCCGCCACGATTAGCATTACTTTTGTTAATATTCAAACAAAGATACAAAATATAGTGGCATGTTTCTTCCGAGGGAAATTCAGGAAACGCGTTCGTAAATACGCTTTTATGTGCAATTATTCCGTGGCCAAATTCACTTTTACGAGAATTTACTTGTCCATAGAAGTCTATATGAACGGAAACGTACGGAAAGTTATCGAAGAAAATGTTGGAACGCTGAAAATGCATGAGGCAGGAAAACGTGGTCGTAGCTGTGATTGAAAATGTACCACCAGACCGCTGCTCGGCGTTGTTCTTAGCCGAGATATGAAATGTCTAGAATTTTCCTCGGAACATGCGAAAGAACCCGAGCATTACTCGGAAATTAATGATTCCCGGCGAAAATCCCACTAAAACAACCACAAATTTCTGGCGACAGCTTTTTTTCCCGTAAAGTCACGAACGTAAGAAGTTTCGTCCGTTGTTTATTCCTTAAGTATAAAAACGGGAAATGACGATTTTCGCCCTTTTGGCTTCAGAAACATCCTATTCAATCAAAGTCACATAACACGGCTCTCCGCGCTGTAAAATGAGAAAACACAACCACTTCGTATCCACTAAATATAAAAACTTTCCCAAAAATTAAAAAATAACATCCTGCGAACAATAAGCAGCGAGCAAAAAAATACACATATTTTATAGAGATTAAAAATCTCCTAAAAAGAACTATCTTTTATAAGCAATTTGGCAAAGCGTCGCTAGAGTTTCGCTCCATCAACGTTCAGCGCACATTGACAATGTTGGCCTCGTGATCCCAGCGCAACGTAACGCAACGCAACGTCCGAGCGTCGTGCGTCGTGCGTCGTGCGTCGTGCCCGCTATGCGTATAGCTGCAGACGTCGCCCACCCGCTGGCAAAGTGCCGGGCGCAGAATTTAGGGCACACTACGCAATGTGCACTCATGTGGAAGTGCGTGTCAAGAGCAAAATAAGATTAAGAAGTAATGTAGAGGAGGATCAGCACACATTCAATTGACGACGATGACGGATCTTTTGTCAGGTCAGAGTCGACTCGTAGAGTGGTCATATTCCCCGTCGTGTCACGGGACAAATCAGATTCGCGCGCGCGTCGACTTGATTCAATTGGGCGGCGTTTGAGTTTTGACAACATAGCGGTACTCAGCGCAGCAGTGGAAGAGTTAGGGGTCGACGGGTGTCGCACTACCGACTTTATTTACAAATTGATATAAAATGGCGTAACGTGTAGGTGGCGATACCATTAAAGCTCTCAACTTTTAAAGGAATTGCTGCCACATCTATCTTCTCTATATTTACCCTTCGCGAATTTTTAGTTTTATTTTTATGTGTTTCTTTAGAAATATGATGACGTTTATGCTATTGGCTGCCGGCAATTGCATTTTCTCCCACTTTGGTGTAGTATCTAAAAGATTTGAACGGCGAGTGCAAAAAAAAAATTATAACAGTTTATTTATTTTCTGATATTTTTGCCGGCTATAATGGTTCATGCTCTTGGTCTCTCTGGAGGCCACGGTATAAGCCTATTAGCTTATATTCCCGCTTTCAATGGTGCAGTTACACTGTTAATAGGGCGCTTTTAACGTTTTTAATGGAGCACTTTTAGATTCGCAGATAACACCACTGTACAAAAAACCACCGGATGCTAATTGTTCTTAAAAGTTTGTTGTAAATATTTAAAATAACTGAAACTCAGCGGACGGCGAAGAAAGATTATCGGGTGATTTAGTGCGACGGCGCTACTGTTTTTTTTGCACACGAGTAATGTTTGTTTCAAGTTAGCGTGGACCTCTCCTTCTTTTTTTATGTGCAGGACGGATGGGAAAAATAATCCAACGCTTCGTGAAATCACAATGCTGCAGACGCGAGGCAGAGAAATGCTTAGGTACCTTCGAAAGTGTGTCTTAGAATGAAAAATTTTAAGCTACACCCGAGGCAGAGTTGCTTGATTTTTTTTTACAAAGTATCTCCCCAACGTTACCCTACGAAGAGAAGCCAACACGATACTGAAGCCTCTTTGTCTAAGGGAGGGGATGTATGGGACTTAAAATATACATTTTCAAGCTCACACAGTCGCACTCAATAACATGTCTAGATCTCGCCTGCTTAGAGATTGAATCTTCCTCGGATCAAGTTGCACAGATCGAGCAGGAGCGACAAAAACAGAATCCGTCATTTGACATTAAGTCAGAACTAGCTCGAACGCCAGCTAAATCTCGCTGTGAAATCCTACTCTGTCCCATCCACTCTAAAATAACGATAACGACTGGCGGCAGGGCGGCAATGCGGCCTCGAACTTTGGGAATGCGGCAGCGTGCAGCCGAGCGTGAGGTAATTTCTGTCGAAGACAAAAACGCGTGATTGGGAGTTGGTACCGAGTGGCATCGGCGATCGACAATGCACGCCATAGCCAATAAACTTGATTCATCGGAGCTTGTCAAACGGCTATACGGGCACTAATTTCCACCGCGACCACCGCTGTGTGTTAGCGGTCAGTAGGTAGCTCCGACATCAATCGGCTGAAGTCGGTGCTGATCGGCATGATTTGGCGTTGGTCGGACCACTGAAACTGTCCGAGGTTGGACAGCAGGACTGTTAATAATTTTTACGTGATTTTTTAACCAAGCTCCTGAATGCACGCCGCAATACAATGCACGGCACTTCCACGAAGCTACGTACTTTAAGGACTTCAAGTACTTATATACATTTTCTAAATTCTTTGATAACCTTTGGTTTTGGGCTTTAATGGCTTATATTCAATAAAACATTCAAATGTGTGTTTTGCGCCTAGATTTTACGGCGCTCCTAAATGCAGCCCGCAGAGCAATTCAGACACGGCACTTCCACCAAACTTACCAACCTTTTTTTCTATTGTGCTTCATGAGGCATATATCCTATTCGCCCATGTTGGTTATTATCTACTGGTGTCATATAAAAATACAGTTCACCGGAGATATGAAGGCTTTGTGTTTTTGGGCTTAGGCGGTATTATTTCTTTGCGTTTCATTGACCGCATTGATCGCTTTCTCAAGTGTCTCTATATATTGCAATGCACGCAGTATATGAAACTGTTATTTTCTCTCTTTTCCCATCTGCATGTAAGCACATGGCCAGCATTTTTAGCTTTTGCCTGCGTATCGCACAATCAATTTTCGAAGTCGATTAAAGAGACAGGTGATCATTTAGAGCCGATACGACTGCGTGCTCTGAAGTGGCCGAATTCCAGTGCGTTGGATGCTGCAGGAGGCGATCATGGTTGCTATCACACTGATCTCGGCCGTCAGCAGACGTACTAGTTGGCAGACATGGTCGACAGTAGGAGAAAGACATTATTTAGCCTTGCTGGCTCAAGTCCTGATGGCAATTCCGATGCACTTTGTCTTTTACACATCCGACAATTTCTTTTCAGAAACCTTGTTCGACGAACTAACGCTTCCTGGCCACGTTTTTTTACACCGAGATACTTTTAGCGAAGTTGTCTTGCATTTTCCGTTTAAATGTATTTTGTTAGAATGAAAATTTGATGTGTTTTGGAAGCGTCTCATTTTGTGACGAGACAAAGCGCTGTGCAAAAAAAAAACAGCGTAAAGCGCCGTCTCTCTTTTGCTCCCATTTTTATCTCTACTATACCAAAAATGTAAAATAGCAGTTGAATCCGATTAGCAAAGAGAATCAAGATGAGACAAGCAAAATGGCTAATGCTATGTAAAGTATTCGTCTGCTACGCGCCTGGTTTTGTTCTCTCTTCAATTTTAACCCGCAATAAAAACACACACACACAGGAACAACTCTAAGCCGTTATGTTTGCGCACCACACACAAGCTCTCGGTGCTCGGACCTGGCCCGCTGGTTGAATTTGGTAATTTCGAAACGAAAATTAGAAAGCCACATTCGGCACATTTTGTATGAATAGTCCGTACTTTCTGACGTTTAGTTTTGCTCGTCTGCAGGGGACAGCGTCACCGCGTTTTCACGCCAATGCGGTGCTGTCGCAAACAATATTCGTAGCCATCGCAATTGACTGGCACACCAGCCTACCTCCATTGAAAACAAATAATCGGCTCTCGCTGGATACAATCCCCATGTTGCGAGATGAACGAGCAAAATTGTTTGCACTAATTTTATCCCAGACGAACATATTTTTATTTTCTGCCGTTTAAAGCGGAAAGGGTGCGTGTTTACGCTGGAGCTCTATGTAATGTTAGAATTACATTATTATTAGCCATCAACCAAAGTGAAATACATGCTAATTTAGGCAAACATGTACAGAGTCATCTGAAAATGTAAGCGCTGCGTGCATTTACATTAACATTATCGTTATGCGCTGTGGCTGCCCACCTGTGATCTGCCTGCTCAAACATCGCCGCACGTTTTACCACGTATTCAGCTAGCAAATGCCATGCACCTCTGATGATAAACTTTCACAACAGGATGAATGCTTCCAACCATGTCCATTAACAATGCTAGCCAGGAGGCTGAAAGATTTGGGGGTGGGGGGAGGAGGGTGAAACTGATGTCTGGCTCGTGTCATGGCCAGTGCAACATGACCAGCGTGCCGTTGTTTTTCACGATAGGCTCAGCGGCGCCAACGCCGCCCCTGCCACCGCTGCCGCCGCGTTGTATTTTTGGTGCATACATTGCATCTGGGCTTTCGCGTTATTTTATTCATGGCCGCTGTACATTACTGGCTGCGATACAATGGGTCTATTTGGGGCATAACATAATGTATTGCGGTAAACATGATATTACTTCGTTATGCGGCAATATACACACCAATCATATAGATCAATGAGTTAATTTGCATGGGACATGTGCCGTTCCACAAACTAACTCGTATTTAAACACTCGCTCTGAATACAAATCTCGGTCATTGTTGTCTGCTGCGAGGTGTGGTCGTGATTTATTTTTTGTGCGATCCAGATATTTTGTTTTTCTGGCCACATAGTGCACAAGGAGAAAGTGGGAGAAAGCGTAAGAATTTGTGTATGAAGGATTCGAATAGCATGTCAAAATAAATACTTGGTGATGGACTCCTGAACGCAGCCCGCAGAGCAATTAGTACGGCACCTCCACCAACGATGAGAAGAAAACCGAACAGTTTTTTCTCACTCGGGCAAGAGATAAGTTTTACGAGTTTTTTCTCCGCGACATATTATTCCTAGTTTTAATGAAAGTCTCAGACTTCATTATTACGATTTTTGGGACATAGAACTATCTTCATTTCAACAAAAGCTTCTTTTCCACTGCGCTAAGGGAAAATGGATGTTCTAAGGCAACGCATGAACCTGAGTGGGATTGAAATCTTTTTGGTCGTGATGTGGCACCTATTTAACAAGTTGATCATGAACTGTTCCCTGGAGCCATGTCGTGCTCACTAAACGTCAGCGTAATTGCATTCACAAACACTACTCCCCCGTCGTTCTTCAAGGCTTGGCATCCTTACACTCTGAAATTTCATCTCAATTTACCACCGTCGTGTGTGATCTTGTAGTGCCGACACCAGTGAATACGTTATCGGTTGCTTCATGCTTAAATCTTCTCTACATTTTCTTTAATTGCTATTGCCATTAAATGACGCACACGTGAAAAAACACTATTTTTCGCTTTGCATTTCATTATCGTATTTAAAGGTTATTTTATTCGAACCTAAATGCATTTACTCTATACTATTATTAGAAACGAAATGTCCATCCCAAAATTTGCATCCGCTCAATGGATATTTCGCTTTTAATAATAGATATTAAAAGTTACTCATCTTTGCGTCAAGAAATTTGCGCGCGCTTTAAACCAACCGTCGCACGGTCAAATCACTTAAGGACACATCATCTCCGACGACAACTTGGCCCCGAGGCACGTTGCTATTCATGAGAGCTGTCGAGCGAGAATAAAGGGGTCTCGCGGCCACTCTACGTCCGGTCGCTAGCTACGTGCGTGCAAAATCCTCAGTGTCGTCACTTAGCCACGACAAGCGTAGCAAAGCACATCACTTAATGTGCTAGCTGGCGGATCTGTCTCGCCCGGATGCTGCCCACCGCCCCGGTATCGCAGTGGTGTGGAGACACTTCAAAGTGCACGCGCTGATTCCGTCCCCGTGTGTCCTCGGTCGGATGTCTGCGGGGTGTTTACATCTATCTTCATAACAATAATAAATTAAACTGTGAACACACCATGCGTGTTCCTAGGCTTAATCGATGCGGTGCGTTTCGAAATTGAATTACGAATGAGTGTCGGGTTCGTACGGCATGAGTGATGTTGCTCGACGCTATCTTTGAGTGCAATCTGCGCGGCGAAACATGCCCCAGTTTCGCATAAACTTCTCTTCGTGTGTGTTTGTGTGTGTGTGCATTTGATGTTCGTGCAAGATTTGAGAATATGAGCTGCATGGGGGAAACTATTTACGTGAAGTTAGTCGCCCACATGAGAGTGCAATCAAATCGTGTGCAAAAACTTGGCATCTCTGTTCGAAGGGGATGGCGTGGTGTAACAGACCAGACGTAGGTACATGGCATGGGAGAACCATTTGGATTTCTGAACGTTTCCAACTCGGCGATGAAGGGATGAACATTACGGGATGGTACTCGAAAACAAGCAGGTCAATTGGGACACATGAGTGTTTGAAACAAAAATATCTAGGTTTAGTGCGCGACTGGGGAACAGATTGGATTTTTGGTATCGAGAATCGAGAATTTCATAATATTAGGTATAACTATCACTTTATTTATTTAGTATAGTTTTTCAAATTGTTTGTTATCACTCAATATTTTGTTTGCCATACAATTGTAGGCATGCAGAGTAATAAATACAGTTGTTTAAATTAAACAAACCAAACTGCAGCGGAGGGGTTAGTTAAGGGTTAGAATATATGTTTCAGAATTAATGAATACATTGTCGGCTTACATGTTGTAAATCTTTTATAATCTGTTGACCAGACGAGATGAATTATTTCGAGTTCTGCGTAAGCTTTGGACAGCTTTCAGAGGCGATGAGGGTGTGAGAATTTCTCTGAGATGTTTCCAGTTTCCACGCAAATACACCAACATAATCAACGCACTGGACGGCGAGGGATATGCTGTGGTATTTTGTCGACCGATATTTGAATGAACACGAGATTGTCCCAGTTGGTGCTATATTGACATTCAAGCAATGGCGAAATTCGATAATGACATGTAATATACTTTATACTTGTGAGAAGGTGACATTTCAATGTGCCATGTCCATTATTCAAATCCAGAGTAACACTGGATTCATTTGCTCGTTCCCGGTACCACTTTTTTTTTTTTTGTTTTTTTGTTAGAATAACTAAAATATCGTGTCTTGAGTGAGCTCCATGTTCGAAGACGAAATAAAACTAACATAATTACACGTCTAGTCTCGTGAAGTTTTTGCTAGTGTTCAGTTATACCTCTCCGCGTGAAACGTTGAACAAAGTTAAGACATTTAAAGCAGGCGGAAACGGAAACGCGATACAAGATGTTCTCGCGTGTCAAAGAAAAGCGACGGAAGAAAATAAAACAACGTCAGATTTTTTACCGTGATTAAAATTAAATGAGCACCGTTGTATTTTACTTATTAACACAAGACATTTAGCGAGGCTAAATTGTCATCGTGATCAAGTTTGTTGATATGAAATTGAATTGCATAATTAAAATTTCATTAGTAGGAGAAGCGCACATTTCGTATCATCTGTAGGTAAATATCTCTTCTCTCGTTTTGTCACACAATTATACAAGAGAATTAGTTATTGCGCGCAAGTCTTTTCAAATAGCATCTTAGAAATGAATTCTGCCAATCAGTTAAACATGGATTTATACAAATTGACTTGGGTAGTTTGTAATATTCCTACAATAACGAGACTTTAAATGGACCGGCCTTTCAGTGGACATTTTCCTTTAACTCTAATTTAAATTCCAATTCACCAGCGCTGACAGTGTAGCTGATTGCTTATCACTTGAAACTATTCTGACTTTCATCATTGTTGAAATGTAATTAGTGTTCTGGCGTGCGTTTTGGCGTCCGATTGCATTTTTAATGAGAGAATATCGACAACAGTCCAACATCGAGTGCATCAGATACGTGATAAACCATCAAATAGTATAAAACATCCCTGGCAAAGGACAATTGTAGCAAACCTTCCCATTAAGAATTATGACGACCAACTGGCACCGTAGCGTTCGGAGTAAACTCCCCTGCAACTTCAATTTCCACACAAAAAAAGCATCCCCTTTAAGATTCTTTACACAAAGGTAGGTAACTAACTATCAAGCGTACCATTTCTGAGTTTCATTTGAATTTCCAACTGAGTATTCAAATTCAGAACGGTATAATTTTGTTTCCCACAATATTATACCACGAAGTTTATAATCCATAGATTAACATGCTTACGAAAAGCGTGCTTAACATTCTTAAACTTATTGTATTTATCGTGAGAAGTTTCAACTTAAGCTGAGCAATACATAGCAAATTTATCTCCTTTTTTGCAACAAAAAAGTAAAAATGTAAAACCAGTGTAGCAAGAAGGCAAACCTTGGCATTTACGTGCATATAATATGAGTATACACAGACCGGTAATTGGAAATGCTGTATACTTCGTTAAATGCCAGTACGCTGTTGACTCAATATCACTATATGTACACGTTTAGAACAGTGATGTAAAATACGATACGACCAACAGTAGGGTGTCGACATGCTTAAGGGCTTGGGGTAGGTGCATGTTATATGGGTAAGGAGCCAGAATGAATCTATTCGTGTGTACAGTTTGATACACACACACACTTAAGCATGCAAGATACGCAGAGGTGGTAATCAACCCTATCCCCGGATAGCCGAGAGTACGGTGGCGTGGGTGGGTGGGGGAGGGGGGAGGGCACTGGGGGGGGGGGGGGGGGGGGCACTGGGGGTGTCAGGTGAACTCAGCTGGAAGCAAGTGCGGGAGCTTTTGGGCAGCACACTCTGCCTCACCCTGGCCACTCTGACGTACGATGTCTACCCCCTTGGTCCGGGGTTTGTACTCTCTTCGCCCTTTGAATCATCAACGCCGCTGAGAATGTTTATGGACTATTAACCCTAAATTAACTATTTAATAGGATTATTTTCAACGACGTCTACTTAGCCTAAGAAGTGGATAACATTATAGTCTCCTAATTCTCGCATATCTTCATCCCTTGAACGCAACCGTGCTAGACTTCGTACAGCGAAGAAAGTAATAATTTTGATTAAACTAGATGGATCCTTGCGATGAAAATATATAAGTATGCTTTAGGTTTGATTAACAAGATCTATTTGCTTTTAATTTTGAGATTGCTTTGCTTTTAAGAAACAAAGTTAAATATGTGTGGGCGAGGTAGAGATTGTTCGTGCGCGCTAATGATTTATTTGTGCTCGGGGAGTTAATGAAAATCCAAAAAAAGTGTGTGGGCGGCGGCGGACACGTTTCACTTGTATTTGCTCGAACGGATTTTTGGCCGAGCAGGGGTGGCTGCAGGAATAATCAAATCGGCGGATCGCGGGCATCTATATTTTGGTAACCTGAAAGGGTAGGTCTCTTGCCATTCTCCCCCCCGACCGGCCAGCGCGTCATGCCTGTCCCACCGGCTGAAACATATGGGGGGCGAAGAGAATTTCATTATTTTTTAAATCTACATGCAAATGACAATAGGTGCGGTTAAACTTGCCATGACTTTACATACGATACGTGTATTGCATAGCGCAGCCATATTTGCATGATTATAAATTTTATAAAATTATTTCTGACAACCGAAAGTAATTTACTACTTTACAGCGGTGTGCACTTATAAACTTAATTACTCTCAGATTGACGCACCCTATTTAGTTAGCTAGGGACGGCAAAAAACGTTTAATACAAGTCAGATATGCGGGCCCGTTGAACGAATTTCGCTGTAGTTTCTCTATTATAAGCTATCATATCAATATCATAAACAAGGCACGACCCTCGTTTCCGAATGCGTTGCAAGCCGCTTTTTCTCCTCAATTCGCTACGATCAAAGCACTCACGTTGCTTCTCGCTAGACCTTTACTATTGTTGACGACGCTTCTCGTCCACTCTACACTCTGACTTGCCGTGCTGCCACCACCACTACCACCACCAGCACCAACACCAGCAGTATCGCCGCCGCCGCCGCCGCCGCCGCCGCCGCCGCCACCGCCGCCGCCGCCGCCGCCGCTACCCTCTTTGAGACGACGTCATCATCTGGATGCAAGCCAACTTGCACAGAATTCTTCCATCTGAAATGGCTTTAACGGAATTCCTCTGCGAGTGGTTTTTGCTGTGATCTCTGTGCGTTCCGTCCCTGGGCTGCGTCGGCGTCGGCGTCGGCGTCGGCGGCGTCGGCGGTGCGTATTTACAGCTGGATGCTAGATCCATTGGCGCATCGGCGCACCACACGCCAGCCATGCGGCTAAAGACGACGACTCAACATCCGCAGGGATGGATGTATTACACCCTGGGCGCATTTTCCTTTCAGCCCTATTGCTTCCTAATCCACAATTGATCTCCTTAACGCCGATTCTTTTTTATATCCCGCTTTCCACAAGCACACACACCTAAAAAAAAACGTCTTCCTCGTCAAATTTAGAAATCGTTCTTATTTTTTTATCATCTGTTTTGAGACCTATTGTAGCGTATTTCTATCAGATTGGGGCAAAGGGTTTATCTCGTGATCTATCTTTTGACCCTGCGTAAAAGCTAAAGTTGGCAGATTTACAGCTTATAAAGTGAATGGTGCAAAAAAGTAGATTTACTTTCTGAATGTTCTGCGACACATAAAGTACTTATTTTAAATACCTTTAGCGGGCGTTTCCAATTTCCTTAAGCCACCAATTTCGACACCAAGTAAGAGAAATGTCGCTGCAAGTTTTCCTGGGCGGTTTATCATTGTAACTGGGGAGAGAAAATGCACGGGATTCCGGTGCCGACAGGCGCATGGAGTACACGTTTGACAAAAAAGTGCCCGGAGAGTCGACTTCAATTCCGACGCTGTAGTCCATGCTCCTTTGGCCATACATTCATGTATCGGCGGTTAAAGCTACTAGCACTGAAAGGCTGCTGCGGAGACAGAAGGCAAAAAAGAACAGTTGATACTTCGTTATATAGGAAGTTCGATCTGCAATGGAGCTGTAACAAAAATACTATGCCTTGAGTAACGTACTTATACACATGTCGCAATCGCATACATGGGAAAGATTCCTGCAAAAGACATATGTACAATGAAATATATACCCCCGACAATGTGGGACCTTCGAGTCTTCGACGTCTTTATTCTTTCATGGAAATGTTTTAGGTCTGTGTATCAAAAAAAACGTTTTTCCATTGTTCACGTTTACTGTGAACTTAGGTACCCACTGCAGTACAAAAGCTGAGACGCAATTATTTTCGCATCGGTTCAAACTGGAAAAACGCTTTCCACTGGGAATAGTAAGCTTTATTCTGTTTGCTACAAATTAGAGGGTTGCTTTTGGGTAGGTGGTATTGTTTTATTCTACTTTTTTCAATTATTCGTCCTTGGATGAGCGAACGAGTGGATTGCGAGCGAGATGAAGACAGGATTTAACCACAAAATAAAATCGACGCCCATCCCATAACGCAACATCCTACATGCTAGGAGGGACAAATAAATATTCTGATATCCGATGTCTCATAATGAATGGCATAAAGTATCTATGTTCCTAAACTCGGCACTTGATAATATGCACTTGCCGATTAAGCCCGCTGACAAATCGGAACGTATCAACCCCATGACGCCACGACTGATGGCTTTCGGTTAGACTTAAGACCACCTGTCATTTGTCATTCGCCGCTAGCCGGCATTTTGCACCCTCGCCCTCCCCCCAACCACCCATCCACCCAACGTGCCATTACTGCCAAAATGACGGTTTAATGAGACTAGTTATCTCGCCTGACCAATGCTCATTGATTTGTTTCATGAAATATACCCAATTAATCATGAGCAGCACAAGCACAATAAAACGCTCGCAGGCTCATCTAGAAAAGGCCTCCCGATAAATAAAATAAAAGTTTAATTAATGGCTTTATGCTCGCGGGCATCCATGCTGGTAGAGCTCCGCCAAACGATTAACTGTTTCAGACTATTCAGTAAATTATGGCATTGTTCTAGTCCGCATTGCCGGCCAGTTCTTTAATTCATTATTTTTGTAAACTGAATTACATCGTTCCGTGTGTGTACCTAGCAGCGAAGCCGGCTTGTTTCGTGTTTTCTTTGCCATTCCGCGTTGTGCGCACGAAAAATCATTTGGTTGTGGTTGGAATTCTTTCATGTAACGCGCTGCTGCTTTTCACCTGCAGTTTTATTCTCTTATTCGCAAGTGCACGACGACCATGCATCTCTGTTTACACGGTGATATTGCACGATAACTCTTCGCCGTGTTTCTTCCTTGTAGTTTGCGATATTTTTAAGTAAAGCAATTAAATAGGACCTATTCATAAAAATGTTGCTCTCTGACATCAACTACTTACGACAATTCATCACACTTTTTTCTAATATAGTAGCTGCTCTAAAATTTGTTTTTTTCCCCAGCCCGTAAGACAAGTGACTTCTTTCGCTTCCATTTATCTTCTCGCTTTTCAGTTTTGTTGTGTGTAGTGTTTTGTCGTGAGGATGTGGGTTATTGGTTTTCTGCGTCGCTGCAGCCAGAACCCGACCGAGCGCCGATCCTCGATCCTCGATCCCATGTCGCGTCACACGCTTATTTTTGATTTTGAATGCATCCTCGTCGAGAATTTAGAGAATACCGAGCATCGATTGAACACGTCTGAGTTCAGGGTATGAAAGAACGGCTAAGAAAAGCTGTTTTTTTTTGCGTTTATATGCTTTGAATATTATGAGAAGCTGCATGAGAAACTCTTAGAAGTTAATGTAAACGCTTTTGGTGCAAAATCGTGCATGTCTAAAGTGATGGATAGCGGCAAGTGAGGTTTAAACTTTAAGAAATTTCGTTTGTCAGTACGGTGCACAATGTTGCAGCCTTGATTCAAGTAGATGCTTAAGGGAGCGCCCTGGATTTAGTGTCCTGGGAGGAGAGGAGCCCCTGCAGTGTGGGCCCCGAAGGGAGAGCTCGACCCTGATGACATGCTTTGCTCTGCTTGGCTGCACGGCAAATCTAAGCAGGGCGAGTTGCTTAGTGGAGAAGAGAGAGAGCGAGAGAGACTTCATTCTTGTAATATCATTATGCCATGAGTTGGCTCATAGGGGTGGTAATTAAACCGAGGAGCAAAAACGTGAAGATTGTTTTGATGATAATACGCTCGAAAATGTCAAGAAAATTTACATTTATGATTTAATTTCGCTCTTTGTCACTTGTTGAAGAGAAGCACGGGACTGCGCAAAAAAAAGAGTGTTTCAAAGTGACACCTCCATTAACGTGGCGGTACTGTCACTTGACTGACAGAACCACAAATCACATTTGTTGGCTGGTGCTGTCTGCGTGAACGGCACCGAGTGGCCACCGTTCAAAAAGATCCACCGTCACACCTCGCTAATTGCCATGTTTCCTTTTATTTCCAGCCTCATCGGTTTTCACATCATCGCCTCGCCGCTACGAGCTCAACCCCTTAGCAAAGTTCTAGCCACGCGGAGCAGGATTACCAAAACTCGCGACTTAGCCAGCGAAAATGCGCTAAACTTTCAACACACACACACACACTTACACACTTACACACATACAACATACACACAACCACCCCACCCCACCCGCAGCCACTCGCGCGTGCACACGCCCCCAATTTTCCCGAAGAGCGGCGGGTAACATGATGAAACCCGGGCGGCGGAAAGCGGGCCGCGTCGCCGCGTGGAAACGCACGTGAACGTGCGACTGCGAACGTGCGTGCGGCCGAGTGCGTGCGGCGACGAGCATGTGGCGGATGTTGCTCGCGTATGTGCTCCTCACGTCCTTCCGGAGCGCACACGCGCACGCCCGCGCTCACGGGCCGAGTCAGGTGCGGTGCGGCGGCGAGCTGGTCAATGGCCGTGGCATCATACAGACGCCCGGCTTCCCGCGCGACTTTCCCGTGCCGATACGTTGCCATTGGATCATCAACGCCAGCCAATTCAATCCGGACAACGTGACGATCATCGTGTACCTCACGCAGCTCTACGTCACCACCGGGTTAACGTTCACCGAGTATGCTGACGTGTCGTTCGACATGGGTAGCCGGCTGATACACAGTGTCACCGAGAAGAATGTGACCGTCACTAGCTGGGTGCTGACGCCGATGCAGTACCTCAAGATCGACTTTGTGCTCGATAGATTGGAAGGCAACCACCTACGCGTGTTGGACGATTTGATTGACGTGTACGGCTTCAATATTACATACGAGATCAGAGGGAAGGACGAGCCGGAGCGGGCGGACGCGTGCACGGCTACCGCCTGCTCCTTTGCCGGGAACTGCTTGGCGAACCAAGATTACACGTAAGTCGACTTCTGATGAAAACGGGGAGGCGGGGCGGAAAACACAAGGAAAATGTATCGCAACTCGCGAGGTTTCCGCACCGGCGGGGGAGTTTACCGATTTCGTGTTTTTTTCATTACAGACAATACGGCTGTTCGTGCTTCAAAGGCTTTTCCGGGAGGAATTGCGGTCAGGGCCCGCTCTGCCAGACCGGGCGCGCTCTGTGTCAAAACGACGGCGTGTGCAGGTAGGCAGCCTGACCCACCCCCCCCCCGTGCCCGACCTCACCCCGCCACCTAGGCGCGAAACGTTTGATCAAAATCCACTCAAGTGGAGAAAGGCACGTAGCCTGCACTGCAATCAAACGCTGGTGTAATGTACTTTTACCGCCCGCCGCGCTTTTTAAGATATATCGCCTTTTTCCTCCGCGTCACGTGTAAATTTATACCTTTTCGTTTAATGGATGAAAGCGGATCCAGCTGCATTTGAACTCTGTACCAACTTTATGATTATTCAGCGTTCATCGCTACATTAATTTCTACGAGTTTATAAATGCACTCTGCATTGAGGGATCGCGGCAATATTTCGAATCTGCTGAATACTAGAAATGAAAATTGTGCTCGTGCCGTATAGCGATGCGATGAAACGTCACGTCTATCGCACGATTGTCAGACGGATTCAATGCGATTGTTGGATTCCCTCCAATTTGAGATCGAATCCAATTGTGTTTTCTCTGTGGATATATCCATAAGCACACACCCCTCGCGAGGGCAAGGCGGCACAAAAATTATGCTTATATATTTATGGGAATCCGAGAGAGATATCTTTATCTACGCCCCCGCTGCCCCCGGGGTTATACAGAATTTGTATTTCTCTTGTTATCCCGATTCACTTGCGGTTCCATGTAAAACTTTATGTGCTCCGAGGAATGGGAGAAACTTGCTACAGTAAGTGGCTTGGTATAGCCGCTGAGAAGATTCGCTGAAACTGTCTGTAGATACTACATAATTCATATTGTGTATTTTGATAAGGTATCCGACTATAGCATTGCAAAAAACATATTGATATATTGATTCGAGCGGCGACCGCGATAATATCCAAGCGGGCGAGAAGACGAACCCGTTGTGCGCGGTGGAGGCGCCGGCTCCACGACGGCGCCTCCAACAATGCCTCGCGAAACGCCGGCAGGGTGATTTACGAGCACTTTCTTTTTTCGAAAAAATGTAAAAAAGAGAGCACGCACAAGCCAATTCACCATCCCATTTAGGCGTATTTTTATATATATATTTTTTTCACTGCCATTTACATTCTATTTCAAGCCTTCTTCTTGAAAAAACCCGACGTAGTTATTTGACTGATTCGATAAATAACAACCCGCACCCGCACAGAAATCCCCCCCCCCCCCAAACTTTCTCTCACGACGAGGAACGAATCGCGAACAATAAATCGATCGCCATCCCCCTGGAAACAATCAACGCGAGCTTATTTGAACTAGACACGTACGGATACCTTGGGGCCGCACGATATAAACGACGCCCACTCTCCCCCGTGGCGCGGTCGTTTGTCCGATCATTATGTCCATCAGCTAGCGTCTTTGAGGTGACACCTGCCTGCCGCCGCGTGACGCCCTCGGCCGTCGTGTCCAAGCAACCCCTAAAGGACGTCGCATTCCCCTGCAACCACAACCCAATCGGGCTGCCACACGAGCCGTCCGTGTGCCGTCTCGTTGTCCATGTCGGAATTGCCCAGCGTGCAGCGAGCAGCGAGCAGCGAGTAGCGAGTAGCGAGCAGCGCAGAGATTGATTATCGACCATACGCGAGACGGCCGCGGCTCGTGCGTTTGCTTACACCATTCGGGTCGCGCTCCATCTCGCACTGTGACCCTAAAGGGTGGCCGAGGGTCCGCTAGGGGCTAATGATGCGCGCCATCTCGGCCGTCCGTCGTCCTACGACGACGCCGACGACGACGCTGCCGACCGCCGCCGCCAACCGAAAAGTCAAACAGACGCGTCTTTAATTAAGCGCTCCAGTAAACTGGCAACATCGACAATAAATATCTGATAGTTAGCGGCGAATGTTTTGTCTTATCTTTAGCGAAACTGTCACGGAAACTCGGTCGGGTTCGCGACGGTTGACTCTAATGGAGGCCACGGATAAGTATATTGCTATTTGATCGCGAAAACGGACACTTGGAATTTATTTAATATCGTTGTTTTGGGTTGTAATGGAATAATTAAAGTTCTGAATAATAAGCAAGTTCGCTGTTGGGACAGTATTACTGACCCGGGCTTGTCTCAAGTTTATTCATTAAACTTGTCCCTTAGTGTACACAATATGCGTCAGTTACCATCTCACTACTGCCTGATCAGACATTCAAAGTCAGTAATCTAACTTAGCCTAAGGATGCCGACCCGTTTCTTGGGCTGACTATGCTGGGGCTGAAACGTAACGTCAACTTTGAGATGAAGTAATTTCAGCCTCGCTATTAATTAAACAAATTCTGTGGAGCATTTCATTGCCGGGAAGTCGCTTCGATCGTCAATCAAACGAGCGCGTCGCAAATTTCGAAGGCGAACTCTGAACCCGCAGCATTTTCACTGACAATTTAAAAGTCTGATCGAATTTTTTCACCATTTGTTTGCTACCAAAACAACAACGTTAAAAATAGTTTAACCTCACACTTTTAAATTTGTTTGATGCTGGGTGTGTTAAAATGAGTTTCGTGTATATTGTACAGAATTCTTTCTCTTTTCGTTGTTACTGGTTTACGTTTTGTTGTATGCATAATCCAAATAACAGTTTTGGTCCTTTCATCATGCATTCAAAGGAAGAGAATTGAGACATGATCTAATTCAACCAATGACTTGTTTTCCTTATGACGATCGCGTTTCTGAAACGTTTTTTAATTCTGCAAACCGACTACTTATGAATTTTCAAACGGACCAAACGAAAGTTCAAATTATCACGACTGATTCTTAATTCCATTAATTGCTATAGGATAACTTTTAAAAGTTTCAAGCTCCAAGACTTTATATGCCCTATCTTTTAGTTCTAGTGTATGTTTATATTTCAAAAAAAAATACATACTTATGTTCCAATCCCTAAATTTACAGATGAACGACAATCGTTTCCTTACCCCTAAATGCAACCCCCAGTACAATGCATGGATGTTATATTTATTATGATGAACATTTGTTATATGATTTTGTTGTGTATATTTATGTTTATTATGTTGCCTTCAGGTTATTGGCGTCTGCACAATTTCTAGAGGGATGGAGTTCAATTTTACAAACGCGTACGAAATGTAGGTCTAATATAATAAGCCTATCTTTCCTGGAACTCCGACACCAAAGTGTGGTAATTTTGAAGCGCTGTCGGCGCTGTTGGCATTTATTTCAAGGAAATCATTTTTTTTTCATAAAATTTTCGTTATATTCTGCATTTTGTTGCTTCAGAGAAGGGATGGCGACCTCTACACCCCCGACAACGTAGACGCACGTGCTTCTGGTGGTATTCCTCAAAAATATGTCTAGACCCAATTATATCATAGGAATCAAAGTGGAGTTATTTTGAAAATATATCAGTAAAATTTCTTGTAGAATCAATGTTTTTTCCCTAGTTAACCCCGTTATTTGGTAAAATACTAGAAAATTGACATTAAAAATTCCCGCCACAAAGTGAGCTTATAGATAAATATCCAAGTGCAAGCCACCTAGATTTACACAGAATTATAATAAAATATAATTTCATCCTCTCCATATAAACTTCAGGGATTTTTGAGAATGAAATATACAATAATGCGATAAAACTAGAAACATTTAATATCATGCTGTACGCCGTGGATTCTAGCCGAAACCCAGATAGCAACCACATTTTATGTCTTCTCGTCCGTCTTCTCAAAAAATAAAATGCAGCACATTATTCGTCTGAAGTCGTGGGTTTTGTTTTAAATACACATGACAGAGCAGAGCAGTGAGCAGCACAGGACCGGGATGCTGGATGCTGGATCTGTGTCTGCTGGCTGCTTTATTGCATTCATTTACGATCCTGTCTACATCGACGTTGACCTGCATTCGTAATTGACATACTTTATTTATTAACATAGATATTACAGTTTTCATGGAACATGTCATTTACAAAAACGCTACTTCCGTAAACACGTCTGTAATGGATAACGGAAATGTATCCAGTAAACGGATCTATGTTTGCATTATACTCGAGACGAAAACAATATACTGCATGGCAACTGGAAGGTAACATGAATTGCTTTTAACATAAGAACACATGCACATACACAAACTGTTTAATCAATTCGCTGTTGTTTTGACAAAACTCACCCTTGGCCGATGCAAATCATCAAAATTTATCATCCTTTCTACGTAAATACTGACATACTATCCGGTACGAATTATACAATACGATAATGTTTTTTATACAATTTTCTCACAAAAATAAAACCCAACAAACTAACGACTCTAGAGCATATAAAATACTAAAGCTGAAATGTCGCTCCCTCGAGGATTAACAAGAAGAATATTGAGAGTTTGCCTCGCATGAAATTGCTTGCTACAACTTAGCCAATGGACCCTTGCTGTATAATGCATAATATTGTAAACTGTCGCAATCAGAGGACCTCGGTCCTAATAATCGCATCATATCCGGCTTGCTTCTCGGCGGGTCTGCGCTATAATTGCATTACTTCTCATTGCCACCCCCTTCACCACCTCCTCATTCCTCCACCACCACACTGTATTATCGGCGACGACGACGACGACGAGCTATCGGGCTTCGGGTCTTTACCGTTATCACGACCGCGTCGTCGCTGCCCGGGAAACACGCAAGAAAATAGGCGAGCGAGGAAAATGAGTTGATTTCTAAAGAGTGTAGAAGACGGCAAATAAAAAGAGGGAAACAACGGCGGGGCAAGAGTAAATGGATTATCTTGTTTGATGCAGAGTGGGTGGCGCACGCTGACAACAAAGATTGTCCTTGGTTCTAGTCTCGCCGTCGCTTCGAGCATCCTCTTAGGAGTAGCAGTCATTAGACATTTATCAAATGCACGGGCCACTTAAACTACAGCTGAAACCAGAACCATTATTAAGTCGCTTGCTAAGGATTACGCACAGGTTGTCATTTATTAAAAACTTCTCTTGGGTATAATATTTAACTTGGAAACGTCTCGCCCGGGGCTTTTTCTAAAACAACATTCTCTTTTGGAAAGCGTCCACCATTTTTAATTGAACGTATATACAATACAAGCGATACAAGCAGTTGCTTCTTTTCTTTTGCTAACGCCACTATTATTTTTGTGGCGTATCGCAGTTCATCCATCTATCGTTATCTCTTTATTAGCTGTGTCAATATTTCTTCGCATTTCTATTCTTTATACGTGGCTCGACGTGATTTATTATCGTTTCCTGGAACCATGCTGCAACTTATGGCCGACTTCGAAAGGGTTCTTTGGAAAATGTTCGGCATTTTCCTATCAAGTTTCCATCGCCGAACATTTCTGTCCTTTTCCACTCCTCGCAGATGGATGATCATTTGATCAAATCCGAATAAACAAACATCGAATTGATTTTGCTTAGCTCGATCATGTCGAGTGGAATTCCATATGCACATTTGGCTCTGCACGCCTCTAGGCACATAATCTTTCATCTATGTCACAGACGAGCCAAAAATATATCGATAAAAAAATGATGCAAACCCAAAAACATTCTCGGTGTTCGGCATGACCGCAGGTTGTTTTCCACATGAATTGGAACATTGAAGGGCTGCAGCACTTTTCTTATTTCTTTTGGTATTACGATGCCTCCAATTTCAAAGCGCTTCAGGTGGTGTATTATAATATCCAAATCTATATTATGTTCCGCCCGTTTACTTTACCTGCGTTGGGAAATAGATACAGTTCTTATGAAAATAATACGATTTTAAGAAAAAAAGAGTTTTAATGATTTAAAAAAACGCCTGAAATGGTGGTTGACGTCAGTTTAAAGAAGTAAGGTCAAGGAAGGAAGGAAGGTCATAAGATGTCTAATTGTTACCTTTCTGCCCTAACTTACACATTGCGGACATCCGTACCAAGGCTTGTCAACTGAACAGTCATTTTTTTTTTACTTTGTCCATTTTCTTTTTAAGAAGACGCACACAAAATGTCCTCTTATATTTTGCAAAATAGCAAACTTGTTCAATGGCACAAGTTTTATGTAAGTAGAAACTTGTCGCCGGGGGTTGTTAAAAATGACTCATTCATCAAAAAGTTACTATAACGCTAACGATTTCATCAATTTTTATAATAGTGTAAAAAAATTACGTTTTTCTAGCTAAGGGTAGGAGAGATATCTGCACGCCTTGGTGCCAGTGGTGCTGGCATTTCCGTCATCGTTCTCAAACTGCCGTTGATTTTTATTTGGGAATTGTGGCCAACCAACTATCAACACCCAATCGTCACCTAAATCTTCTTGGTCTCGTTGCATCGCAGGGTTCTGGGGTCCGGAGGACACGTTTGCATCTGCCCCGAAGGGGTGACCGGCTTGCGATGCGAACACCCCCGGCGCGACCCGCAAGAAATCGGTAAGTGAAAACCTTAATATCGCACTCGCTGAAGTACGCACGTGTACACACTACGTGCGCCGAGCACCTACTTGAACTTGAGTTACAATGCACACGGCGCAAGCTCATGAAGTGGGCCCGCGTTATACGTGTTAAATGCATGCCAACAGGGTAGTCTAGTCGCACTCGCTGTTATTATTGTTATTATCATCGCGCAGAATGGGTATTGTGTTATCTTGTACGGGGAGGATGAGTAAGGGTTTACTCAAGATACTTCTCCCAGATACACAAAGCCGCTCCTTTCTCTGTGCTTCCCATTCGTTGCGTTGTCAACCGCTGGAGACGGGTACAATGCAAACGCATAATCCGCTTACAGCAACAAAACGCCGCGCAAGAAGTGTTAAATGTTTCTATTATCTTATTCGCAGCGGATGGATTGTGTGTATAAAACAGAGTTTACCGAATCGCAATTGAATTGTGCCGAGTCGCAAGCAATTAATTGTTTGTTTGGTTTGATGGTTGATGCGTTATTATTTCTACATTTAATGATCTTCTCGAGTTTGATTGCAATGAAGTTGCACGGTCAGCGTAGCTTGAAATTGCTGCTGGTGGAAAAGTACCGTAAAGTTTTTGAAGTGTGGTTTACTTTGAGTTTCCTTCGTTCATCTCGCGTTTTACGGCGTCTTTACGGTGGAGGTGCCGTGTCTTCACTCTAATCCGTCTCACTTTTGCGGCGGGAGGAAGACACGAGCTTCATCTCGACGTCCACGCGAATGAGAATTGGTCGGTCCTCTTCCCCTTTGCCGGCATTTAATATGCAGCCACACAACGCCCTTAGTATAAATAATTTAAGAAATACATGATTATTGTGGCTGTCATTTCTTGATTCTTACCAGACGAGATACTTTGCCAGGTGACTTATGTTTCATCTCCGCGACTCCCTTCTCTTTGATGCATTCTTTATTACTCTTCTCATGCTCCTTGTTATATTCCCTTTCATCCAAAAGACTATGCTTTATAACTCTATACCTACATCTGATATAAGAATATAGCTCTACCTTCGGTCTTTATCAAGTCCGATTTTCTTTAAGCTTTAAAATTCCGTATATACGGCATACATTAGTATTCCAGCATAAAATTTTCAAGTCATGTGCTCGCAATTCGTCTTGCTGATCCCAAAAAAAAAACTGCACTGCACCCCCAAACAAATATTCATTTCCTCTACAGTCAAAAATATTAGTGCTATTTATGCCGAAACGCCTTGGTGGAGGCCAATTCGTGGGTGCTGTCAGTTGGCATTGTGTGCAGTGGTACGAACCCGACGTCACAATACCGTCATCTGTCTCTTCCTACCCCCCACCCCTCCGGTTGGCGTCGATGTTTAACGAGATTGAGACGTTGACGGGGGACGCTCGGGCGTCGTGCGTCGCGACGCCGTACCCGGTCAGCGTGCGGCCGAGTGCTCCAGGCGTCTGCTGAGTAATACGACGTGATGCGAGACCCAATGAACCATCAATGGACGCGATATATCGCTGGCTTTCTTCTCAACACAGCCTCAGCTCATTTCTTTTGTCATGTAAAGAATCGCCTTGCACATGGCGTCGGCGTCGGCGTCGGCGTCGGCGTCGGGCGGCTAGGCGACTGGGCACATGAGGGTGTGAAACGCGGGGGACAATTACGGTAACAGTGCGCGAATTGCCGGGGTGGAATCGTGGGAATTGTAAGCCGGACGGTTAAAGAAGAGATAAAAAATATATAACCATTCTTTATTGAACGCGAGGATAACTATTGGTTTTTCTGCGATTACTGCACCAGTCTGGAAATATAACAGTATATCCTATTTTAAGCTTATATTTTCTAAAAAATATGTTTTTTTTCTACCTTTGTAGGAAGGTATTATTTATTATTTTTTGAAAGGGATTTTCCTAGCAGGGCTCGCCGGGCATTTATTCCGGGGGCATACATGGAAATTTCCCGTGGAAATAGCCCACGTCACAAGACAAAGCGAGACGGACTTGAATGCTGGAATCTCATGACCAATGCTAAATTCGCGATTGTATTTTGCACGATGCCTTAGCTTTGACCCAATCGTTGGTAGCGCCGCTGGGAGCGTTTGTTCTCTTTGCTCTTTGGTCGCACGTTTAGTCTCGCACAGAGCTTGCCGTAGTACGGGATTTAAAAATTGCACCACCATAAATGCGTTGGTTTTTTCTCTTATGTGTTTATATTAAAATATGAATTTGAATAGTAGCCAGTATTCTTATTTCATGTATGGCAACGGCCACGAGCTTTCTTAGAATACGTGCTCCCGAGTCAAGAGAAAATCTCGAGCAGCAGAAAAATATTGGCAGTGCCCACGATATACACAGCAAGGAAAAATCTCATTATTGATATTCAGAATCCGATATTTTCCCCGATATAATTTAATTCAAATTTCATGACTGCGCTCTATGCAATCATTTCCGTTTCCCCATGCATTTTATTTGATCACATATCTCAACCCCTTGTATCCCTTATCGCCGCGGCAAATACACACTGTATACCCTTTTTACACTCGGGCTATTTATTCCAGAGTGTTCACCCTTATTCGCTTTAAGTTATCGGTATACAGCAGTGTTGCACACCATTTGCACGCAGATAAATTATTGCGTTTGTTGTGCTATTGCGCCGCTGTGTGTTTGTGTTTGTGCGCGCAAGTCTGTGTGTCTGAGCTTTGCAAAAGTTTTGCATGCGACGGCCGACACTGCGCTAGGGTCGGAGCAAAGTTTAACCGCAGATTGTTTCTTGCAGAATGCGGCGACGGCGGCTGCGTATCTCAGTGCCCGTTTGTTCTTGCTCGGGACAGCGTGTGCAATTGCCCGCGAGGCCCTCGAGTTCCCACAGGTGAGTTGCCCCACCCGCCCCCCCGCCGCGACTGACTTTGACGTCTGAATTTGCGCGTTTGCCGCTATTGCCGCTTCATAATGTGTGTGCGCCAAGCGCCTGGAAATGAGTGGACGTCTTATGCCGTTGTGGAAACGCCACGATGCGTCAGACCGAGCTCGTGCTGGATCTTACATAGCGATGTAGAGCTACAGAGCTCACTATGTATGCAGAGGAGGAGGATGATGTCCATAAAATAACACGATCAGAAATGGCGAGATCTTTCGCGGGTGATGTTGCATAAATTTCACGTGCACATTTCTCTCGAGTTTCTCGTGCCAGCGTATGTGGCTGGTGCGAATGGTGTCATTAGGAGTTAAGGAACTAAATGACTAGAGCCAAGTATCCTCGTAATGACTATAGTTGTCCTAATAAGTTCCATGATTTCCTTAGGGATGGCATGTTATACTTATCTAGCGTTGATACAAATCCGCGCGGAGTAAGAGTAAGATTTTACCGAACGTCGTCGAGAGAAAGCGGCTGCGAGGTAAAGCGTTTTGCTATCAACGTTTACTTTGTGCCTGTCCTTGCTTCTAACATTACTGTCTTTCTTAATGCTGCTTTGTGCTGTAAAACGTAAAACGTAAAACTTAAAACGTTAAGCGGGTGTCGTCATTTTTAATTTGTTAGTCAGCTCTTCACAATGCCAGCTATTCTTCACAAATGAAGGAAAACTGTATAAGCACGCTATTATTACGTTTCTTATTGTTCATATGCTGCGCACGCATATGGCTCGGAAATGTTAACAAGAACTAGATGAATTTATTATTCGATTGAGTGTCTATTGGCGCAAAGATAAAAGTAAGTGAACGCAGGCCAAACAAGCGCAATAAAAATATAAGAATGGCGAGCGGGCTGGCGCTTGGCGTTCGGCTCGGCAAGCTGGCATCATTCGGCGTTCCTGCGAGGGTCCATCAATTTTTTAGTAGCAACCCGTGGATGTTGGGCGGGCGGGCGGATCACGGAAACCCGGGCGCAGCGCATAAGCATGCAGTTTGAAGCGACGGGCAGCGAACGGGAATCCAGCGTGCCGCTATACCATCGTCATGAAAACAGGGAAGAAATATCACAAGTCAACAGGCAGAATATTTTACGCGCGTTGATTCCCGGTGGGACGCTGGTGCAAGCCACTCAACACCGATCGAGTCGATGCAGCATTATTTTTTATGGTTTATCAAACACAGTTGTCGGCTATGTCGGACACATTGAGATGATAGTACTTTAATGGTGACAAATTTGTCGAATGGGTTAGGACCTTGGTTTTGGCAAAGGACTCCCGCATATCGCGATTTTTCGTTCAGTTGGATTGTATTGTTCTGTTTGATTTGAATGTCTGGAAAATTTCCCACGCTCCGGTTCGCATTCGGACAGAGAACACTTTTAACAAATTGAAAATAACATAAATTCATTCGACTCGCGGTTAAATTTTAATGGCATGGCTCAAAGCGAAAATCTTGATTTATCCCTTTTGTCTCCGTGCGCTGGCCAACCAGATATATCTTCGCTTTTCGGTTCTGCTTTGCCGAGTTAACTCTCCAAATATTAGAATTAACTTGCACTTTATGTTACGTGATTACACATGAAGCATAGGTACACGATGGAGAACTGTAATGAAAATCTATGCCCACATATGTATGTAGTATTTTGATCGTTTTCCTGAATCAAGCTTATCCGCTTTAGCAGACTTCCCGGGAGCAAGCCAGTTGACTGAATAACGCCAACAAATATCATAAAACTTGCCCCACACCCTACACCTGTGGAGTCCGCCGCACACAAAAAGCAAATGAATGAAGATGAAACGTCGAATGGAATCACTCTCCCAACTCTTCTGCAAACCTCTCTATCGCGCTCCACATTCACTCAGTATAGTTGGCTTAAAAATATCTCGCCCACGGTTTGAATTTAATATCCATAATGTTCTAAGTTAAATTACACGAGAGCTTTCTTTGACAGTTGGCGAAATGAAATCGAACATTACTTGCCTCGTTGTGGGGTTTTAGTGCACGGGTCCTGTGAGGCAAAGGCCCAACCCTTCTCCGACAAATCTCTTCTTCTGGGTGAATGTCTTCAGAAATAAATCCTCTGAAGAAGGCAGCTAGGAAAGACATAAATCACATAATTTAGCCGCAGTGGAAAATGCACAACTAAACGGAAATGCTATACTACCAACGTCCTATATATAGGCGTGAGCCCAGCCACGATATATTACCAGATATACTGAGATAGGTGCTACAAATAGTGTCTGCTCGACATTTTCCTCAACGACTCAATATTATGAATTCACCGCCACACCGTGTGGCATGCATGCAAAAAAGGAAAACGAACTCTCGATTCTCGGTAGAAATAGTTGAAAACTGTTTTCATGCACCACATGTTTAGTTTTCTATTCGTCCGCGGCTGATACGTCTGCAGCACTGCAGTTATTTTCAGCCAATCACAGAGACGCTGGCTAGATTTCTCAAGTTTGACGGGGGGATTTTTGAAATTTGGATGAATAAAGCTGCGAGTCGGTTTTTAAAGCGTAAATTAATTTAATTATATTCTCTTTTTATTATGCCTATGCTTAACTTTCGTCGCAAATTATTCTTCGCATTCCCCTGGTATCGTTCCGCAACCTAATGGGACTTTTATGTCAAAAAGACTTTCGCCCTAAGAAAACTATGCGAATATTATTTCGACCGATTGCATTCTAAAATCCGAGTGTGGTTGAGCTCAACTTTGCAAAGAAACTTGATCTAAAAACTTTCTCGCTACGATCGCCACAACGAAAACGCTCTCCAGGCGAAATTAATTAATTCTAATTTCGTGCTCTATAAGTTATGTCGCCAACATAATCCCATAACAAGGCACAGAATAACATGAACAGAATCTTAGACCGTGTTGTCGTTGTACATCACGTGGCTTGCGTCTGGGCTTGTCGGCAAAAATGTGCTCAGTGTAAATATTTGTGTCAAAGTGTTCATAATTTAACCAGACCGCCATTTACTCCAGAACTATTTTCAGTCCGTCGCTCCTCTAACCACACTATGCTAATTAATGTTGCATCCAATCGACCCCCAGACTAATTACCATGAGACTGATGCATAATGAAAGCAGAATAATGTGAGTCAGCGAAGATTTTAATTTAAGCTGATGTTTCGCTGCACTACTACAATGTTTTTAACATGCAGAATTGATGGACGGATAGAAGTCCGTACTCATCCGATGCTATTCATAAGCTTGTTTCGAACCGTGCATTTTCAATTGGACTTCTTGGCGCAAGTTCAAAGACGATTTGTCACAAAGTCACAATGGAGGACCACTCCAGTCCACATAATTTGCCTGATGAGCGGAGGCCGCATACGAAATGTAGACTCGTTTAATGAGTCGTTCTTTGCCTCCAAAAGTTAACTTCATCGCGCTAAGAAACGCTCTGTTTCAAAGTAGCGAAATCTTGAGACAAAATATTTTCTCCCCTTCACTCTTCCATAAAATAAGCTTAGAAACTCATCCCACGGCTACGTTGGATATGACTAGAGTTTATTTTATAACTGCTCTTGATCATTCATACGATTTGATTCTAATTGTGTTTGATTTGCTTAAGGATATTGAATATTATCAGGTTTATTAATTTTTTATTTCTGACTTCTTTCTATCAATTGGATCTTTAACCCAACAGAGAGAAATACACGCTTGACAACCGGATGCAACTTGAAGCGGAAATGAGATTCTTCTTTGTAAAACTATCGTGGCTATATTGCACATACTCAACGCGGATTCCAAACCCTATTCGCAAACCGCCTCAAAACGCCAGGGCACGGAACTATAAAAACGTAGACCTGAAAACGTGAACGATCTAAAAACCCTCAATCCGCACAATTTCACCTTTATTAAACCGCAGTAGCTCGGCGCCCATTCACACTTGCATGCTAGCTCTTTCACCACACTTCTAATATCCTTCCATGCATACTTTATTCTTCCTGTGGAATTTATCGGAGTTCCGCCCTGGAATTGTTCGTATGAGTGAAAAGTTAAACGGGCGCAAAGTTAAGATGAATTATTTCCATCCATACCTTCGCTCTAAATGCTTGTTTTGTGCTAACACACACACACACACATAGCTAGCAGCTTTAATATCAGCATATTATAATTCACGTTGCACCAACTTCGTTATCGCATATTAATTATCCTCGAATGGTTATTCTTTAACAATTAAACTGTTGCAGCCTTTGTCCTGCGCAAACAATGCTTAGTCGGTATTCAGATTAAAATCGTCAGGGCAAGTAATGATCATTTACTTTTCACCTTTGCCCTGTGCAAAATTGTGGCTGGCACACGGGGACGTTACTGAAATCTAGCCCAGTCATGCGGGTTATTTCGTAATTAACGACTGGTGGTATCTGGATTCTCGCGACCCCTAAATTTCATCGACGTTTAATAATCAGAGTGCACCGCCGAGCGTGTGTGGTGTGTGGTGTACTGGGGTGCTGGTGAAGGCTGGGGTTGATAGCAGCTACGTGGCTCCTGATCAGAGCTCTGCAGGGATCAGAGCCATGTGCAATGATGAAGCACCGCCAGCCATCAGAAAAGGGCTCGCGTTATCACCACTTGGAGGAAGAACTTTACGATGCAAAAACAAAAACAATTTCCAATCATCTGTTATCGTCATTCAGCGGGGAAAGTTTTTTTCATCGTTCACAAATACGTCATGTTACCAAATTCCAATTAGTTTTGATTCGAGCGAGATTTTCAATCAAATTGAATTGAATGGAAGCACATCAATTGAAAAAAAAAAAAAAAACTTTTTGTAACTTCTATTCTATATTAAAATGAAATTTGTATGGCCAGATGGCGATTCCATCGACTGACCATTGTATATTTGAACAAGTTATAAATTCGCAATACCTTTATACACGCTTTCTGATACTCTATGCGTTTTTTGAGTGTCTATGATGTGGGGGAAAAACAGTGTATCTACAGTACCTATGCAAATCAAGTGCCCAGTACATTTTCACGAGTGCCTAAGCCGCGGCCACTAATACAGCATTAATTCACCATTCTAGTTCTATAGGACTGCGAGTGGAAAACAAAGTTAAGTCATAACAAAAGGGATCCTAATATAACGAAGTAGGAAACTTTGGGAGCTGATTTAGTATTCTTTTTATTTCTTTTTAATTATATTCATTTCTTGCACCGCAGTTAGCATGCAATGTCGTCGACGGGGACGCCGTCGTTGTCAGCGTCGTTTGCCCTCGCTTCGACCCTAGTTGGCGACGGCACAATCCCCCAGCTACCCCTAGCATGCTCCCTCCGAGCAGCTGAGGAGCAAATTAGAGCAGCGGCCAACCTTTTAGAGGTAGACTCGATGTTCCCATCCGCTGCTGGAAGAAATGGAATCAATTAAAAACGAATTTAATTATTCGTGAGTGTGAGTTTAAATTCATGACCGCGAGGAAATTGTTCAACCATCGCCACACCCACCGTCGTCTCGCGTGCGATATACTGAAGATTTCTTACCCCTTTTTTTTCTCCTCACTTTATAACTATACCCAAAGTTTCCCATTTGCAAAGTTTGACTCAATGATGGCCAATTTTTAGAGGTAACTTCCTTCAGTCCTTCTGACTTTATTATAGTTGTATATAAATTTTGAGGCGAACACCCTCGGCTAGTTCCCTTCACTTTTGTGAAAAGTTAAAACACTAAACAGAGACTTTGCGTATATACGGCAGCCGAGCGTGCTAAGATACCTAATTAGACGCAATACGACGACGACGACGGCGTCGGCGACGGCGTCAGCTGTATGCAGATATATGTGTGCATACAAGTCACAGACAGCTCGTGAACGCGAACTCAGTTTCATTCAGACTAACTTTTCATTAAAACGTTACCCTAGACTTCATTTGGATGGGTTCCCTCCGAATCTTGTCAAATATAATACATTAGAACCTCCTTACGACCTTCACACTGCAATTAATTGTGTTCTTCCTTCTGCTCTTACATCTTAAACTGCTTATCCTAACACCTTAACATGCTCTCCGAAACGTGTCTAAATGGCTCTTTAACCTCCGTCTCACGCACAATTGCCACATCCAGGACTCATCCTCTTACAATGTTTAATTAGTTTCTTTTATACTCTATTCCTGTTCATTTCCTTTTGCCCTTCTTCTAATTACTTCTTTTTTTTTAAAGGTGTTAATTCAGGAAACTTTCGTGTTATCTGGCCATGGTCTGGTGTGGTCTATTACTCATTCCCCGCTGGCGCAGAGTCGCCGGCTTAAGGAGCCTAGGCGCTCGCTTGAAACGCCCACCGCAAAACTTTACGCGAAAATACCAGTTTTGAGCACGATCACACTCGGATTTCAGT
Organism: Nemurella pictetii; assembly: GCA_921293315.2. Taxonomy (NCBI): domain Eukaryota; kingdom Metazoa; phylum Arthropoda; class Insecta; order Plecoptera; family Nemouridae; genus Nemurella; species Nemurella pictetii. The sequence continues at coordinate 25,982,536 of OV121115.1, forward strand.
TAGTCCTCGACTTTTTGTCAGTCAGATAACCTCGGCTTTCAACAAGATACCGCAGTGAAAGTTTACAGATTGATCAGTTTCACTTGGTTGAGCAATTCCACGGAAGCACGCATCTCATGCAGCAGGACTTCCCTGGACTTCTCGGCTGAAAAGTAAATAATTAGACATGGCAAAACGTACCCAAAACCATTCATTTTCATCGCACAAAGCCGGTTGGAAAAGTGTATACCATACCGCGAAACTGTAGCTCGAATGCATCGATGACGAAAGCGAGAAAAGCGACTGCTCACCACGAGTCCACGGTACTGTATCCCCCATAGATTTCAGCCTCGGTTTACAGGAACTAGCTGTTTCCAGCGGTTTTCCGCTTCCGGGTACGGGGTGGTGTATTTCGGCGGCTCTTCAGGCTCCCTAGCTGCTTGCAATTTCCCGGGTGCTTTTTGGGTCTTCGCCGCTGCGCAGTTCTAGCTGGCATTGTTTTCTTGCCCCGGCGGTCTGGGGGTAGGGCTGGTCGAGGAGCGGGGGAGGGGGGGGGGCATCGGCGATCGTGCCCGCTCGGTAAACCAGAGCCACTAATTAATGGCGCAAAGAGTCGTTAGAGCCGTCGCCACTAGATAGCCGACTTACGCCGGCCAGACCACTTACCAATTACCAAGACCTGCGTGCTGGGTACAGCTAGGTACACGAAAACATGGCGGCGTTGTCGGCGCCAGTGCCACCCGCTTTTAGAGAATGCCTGTGCGACGAGCATTCAGGTTTGCAAGCCGATTTTTGTCGGAATCTCCGGGAAATATGAGCTGCTTTACTGTCTGTCATTGAGGAAGTTGGTTTAATTTTGCGACTTTGTCATAACTTGGAAGTTTCACGGCTTAATCCGGAAAAATTCATTCAAAATTTTGAACAGTGACTCGGGGACGACGAATTGACTGTGCGATGGAACTTCAAGCGAATGAATTTTGTGGACATCGCGAGGTAATCTGTGAAAAATCGGGCTGCCATGATCAACTTTGTGCAACTTTTTGGGTGTAACGTGAGAATGGCACCTTATATTTTGTTGGTTTGATGTTTGAGCTGCAGAAGGAAAATTCCTACGCGAAATTGTGCCACATCACTTATTCTCTTAGATGCATAAAGTTTCTCCATTCAATTCTGTGGTAAGCTCGTGTCGGAGCCAAAGCAATATGCCATATATTTCCCGCTCTGGTTTTGACTTTCGACGAGTGACAATTTAGAAATGAGGACACCATCGACACACAAAACCCTTTGACATCGTCGGGGAAACTTTCGTGCTGGTGAAAATATACGAAAGAAAATTCCCGTGTGCAGCTTACATATCAAACTTGAAGAAAAAGTGCAGAGAAAAATAGTTTGGTACGATTAGATTGGATATATTAATATATTGGCTCCCTGGAGTAGGTCAAATTGACTTTGGTTTTGGGATAGCCTGCAGATGCTGCATAACATTAAAGCGTAGCTGCATTTCATTACCGTTTTTCATTTTATGACGCTGAAATTTCGCCAATCCATTACAATGATTACACCAATAGCGTCCATAAATAATATTCGTAGATATTAAGCGAAAAAAGCCCTGAATTTAGCATGTGAACTGTCGAGTGACTACCATGGTCTGAACATTTGGAACATAGTGCAGCGATAATGATAAAATATTATTACGGTGGCGTGGCGTACAGAATAATGGGCAAGTGCAATTTATTCACCGAACAGAAAGCATATTATGTTAGCACTTGAGTATAGGGGCATCGATTATTGAAGCTTATGAACTCGTTGTAAGATGAGTGTTCTGCAATAGTTAAATAAGTAATATTTAGTTTCATTTTATTAATTTATTAAAAATTGAAAACGATAGCAAATTCTCTGAAATTTCACTCTGAAAATCTCAACATTAACGGAAAACGCATCCGTACGAGTTGATTTGATGCTCTTCATCATTGGCGTATAAAAACACGGAAAATACAGCTAGAAAAAAACAAACCACGTCTCTTTTCTGAAAGTTATTAAATACTGAAAACTTAGCATTCCTTTTTTCGCTCGTTAAGCACATCAATTATACAGTTACCGAATCCCATCCAATTATTTCCAAATAGACGAGACATTGATGTAACAAACTGTCCGTAATTGACTATAGATACCGTAGTACAGTAATTTTATGTCATTTATTGATTTATTAACGTGTAATTGAATTCACTGGCATATTCATTTTAACATTCAGGCACACATAGCATCGGTGAATTTTTAATGGACGAAGTTTGAGTTAGCAAGGTGGCTGTGTGCAGCTTTCAGCCTCGATCTGTTTCCCGTGGTTTTCAGCAAGCACACCCGCGCGATTTGGCGATTCGACCACCAAAGCGAAAGCCACGTAACCTCTCCTTCAGTCGGCCAAAGACTAAGAAGCTACTTATTACTTGCGACGTGGCAACGCAAGAAAAGGGGATGACGTGAATTAAGTGAAACGTCTAATTATAGCCTTGGCTCCCATTTCGCATTTGATTTTAACTCCTTCCTGGATTTTCAAAGCTTATCGGAAAACGTATAACACGGCATGGCTTTCTCGGATTCGTAAAGGGAATTGGTATTAATGCGCTGATAAATATTGCATCGCCGGTTCTGTTGTTAAAAAACAATCTGAAAGGTATTGATAATCGAGTTGCTACTTTAAGTGTTCACCCTTTCATACTGTATACGTTTTTATTTCTCACGTATACCTAAAAGCTCTACGGCAAACTTTTGCTATCTTAACCTGGAAACTTTCGTTCCCCGAGGGGCGTGTGCAAAGCGTCGGCGTCGGCGTCGGCGTCGGCGTCGGCGTCGGCGTCGCGACGTCCACGCTTCAAATAGATACACTACTAACCTCCCGGGTAACTTTTACTCGTGATACAACGGCGAAAACACTTTAACCTCCATTGTATTTTCTCTTTTCACACGATTTGACGCGGCGTTTTGGCACAGTTTGGTGCTGTCTCTCACATTTTCTAACCACCTGTGCACCCCCGATCAGGCTGCAAGCTGATATTCACCACCACGGACTGAGAGTACACACGGACCAGTGTTTTTACTACTCTATTGATTGATTACCAAAAAAAACTTTTGGCATATATATACACACAATTTTGGGGAATTTATCACAGTTCGGGAAAAAAAGAAAAATGAAAGCATATACTTCACGGGTAGCTGTCATTGCAAAGTGTTGGCTGATAAGAAAACGAGAAGAGAAATATAAAGAGCTGCCAAGTAAACCCTTGGGTAACCGTTTGACAGCGTAAAATGAAAATCTTGGATGGCTTTCCGTGTGATAGAGTATGGGACGGCAACTGAAAATGAATTGACGTTTTGACGTGGAGGAATACCAATTCCATCCGCGAAAAAGGCAACGGAACCCGTATGGGTGGCTTGATAAAATCGTTAATTATGTGACACTGCCTAGGTACAGGATAAAGCAAACATCGCTTTAATTATTCGAATCGGAAACGGGGTGAAACGAGCCCTTTATTTATAAACGAAAATAAGCCGGCGAAATATTTCCAGTCGAATTATTGGGGGATTTGTCGGGTAGCATTACAATGTACTATACAGGTAGGCGTATCATATCGACAACCTTTGCGCTTTGATGATGAACCGATCAAATGCAGCTGGAATTATTCATTATATGTACTCGTCGGCTTGATTGGACATTTTCAAAAATCTAGCATACCTTTTAACCGGTTCTGCGAGCTCGCTTCAAACATGTGCGAAGCTACCATGATTGATGACGAACTATTATGAATTATTATAATTATAGAACACCGCAGACTCACATTACAATGTATTTATCCAAGTATAATGAGCGGTTAATAAGCAGGCCAATTACTGCATCCTGATTAGTTGTTACGGGATGAAATGCCTAAATTAAATTAATTTCCTAGAATGCGTGCCGCTTATAATTGAATTCAATGTTATTGATTATTTACACGTAAAGCGGATTAGGCGCGGGTGTGTGATATTAGTGTTTGTATCATCATTTGACGCGAATGTCACATGCTGGATGCTGCTCAGCTTGATTCACTGGTCTCTATTCTCGGCATAAATCATCCGTCATACGGCCCCATTGTTATCGCGATGAATTCACCCACACCACACTTTCCGTGCGATTTCGAAGGCAAGTCACATGGTTGCTAATTAATAGCTAGATGATAGTTTGTGTTGAATTAGAGGAAATGGTTAATTCTCTGCGCGACTTGCATCTTTTGTTCGATGAATATCATCGTGGAAATAAGTAAATGACACTTTGCGGAAACGTCAGCGTGGAAAGTTGTGGGGTGTGGAAATGAGGGGTGAGGGTGTTGGGGTAGCTTCGGCGCACAACCACAGATGTCCCTGCTTTGACACTGCAGCAGCTAGGAAAAAAGAAAAATCGCAGCGGAATGATGAGTTGAAGTTTTAACTGAATAAAACACAAAGGAAAAGCGTAATTTCCATTGAATCCCAATTAGCATGACGTTGTGCAGTGGGTATCCGTTTCCTATTCTGTCGGATAATTGCACATAAAATATGCTCAGAAAATGTATCTGTTTCACGTGTACATTTCAAAGAAACATTTACGTTTTTATTTGTCCACATTCCTAGGGAGCGAAGTGGCGAAAACCGTTTACATTTTGTCTTGAATATATGAGGAACCAAGTTTTACGTTTATATACCAGGGAGCAAAGTAGCAAAAATCTTTGTTCAAAACCTTTTCTTGTCCTTGGTTATTTGCTCGACCATGCCTGGGATATTCGGACCTCCAAAAGTCACGACCGCCTCGCCATCCATCGTCATATCTCTTTCAAGTCTGTCCCGATTGACCCTTGACCCGTTCTTGATTTCAGAGCCTGTGCGGCTTCACACAACTCTTTTCCACCCCGAATCTTGATTGATTTTTAACTATAACGAACACGGCAATACTTTTCGTGTGACTCATGGGACCTCACAACGTGAGATAATTTAAACATGGTATAAATTAGAAAAAAAACAAAGTCAACGAAGCGTGTAAATCAAAGACTTCAGATCAACGTTGGGCCTCAAAATTGTTGAAAAATTCTTGGGCTGCGTCCGCAACCCCCTCAACCATAAATAATTTCTGTCATTTGCAAATATTATTTGTATACCATTGACTTTGTGCTTAATTTAAAAAAATTCCGGTCTTGAAAAACCGTGCGTAGATCATAGTCCCTCCTAGTCCCTCCTAAGCCTGATGATATGGTACTAGATTTAATACGCACTAATACCTTAATATTACTTAATACCTTCTGTAAATCCCAGCCCCACGGGGACGTGTTATATTAACATCGAGCTTATGATAGAGCTCACTTGCCTTCCTTTTCCTTGCAACCCTAAATTACAAGACACAGTTCCTAGCTCGGGGTGTACGAAGACGGTGTTTCAGTGCCAGACAACAGCGCCTCAAGTTTCTTGGCGCGCGGGTGAATCTAATTCGTGTTTGTCTCGACAGATCGGGCTCGGTACGAGGGAACCGTGCGTCTGGCGAATCTAACCGCTCTTCGGGACAGCATCTCGAGCAGCGGCCAGCCCTCGTGGTCGCTCGAGAATACTCTCCAGAAACAGGTGAACTTCGAACTTGTGCTAATTGCTCCAACACTCGTCTGCTGCTCGCTTCGCCGTGCTAGACACTCACCGTCAACAACCGGCCAGACGCAAATAACAGACCCTTACTCTCATTCCCAAACGACATCGTAGATTCATCAAAAGAAAGACCTGCTCATGAGCTGACATTGCTGACATTGCTGACTTGAAATGCAGAGAATTAGCTTTGGGAAATGTGAAACATCCCCAGAATGAGGACGATCTCGTGCTTTGCTTTGCTGAAATAAGGCTTTTTGGTTGGTTTTCTTAAGTTCAGCTAATGCTTTCACGAACCATATCCACGAGGGTTGAACGCCAGGATGTGATTCCTCGTGGACATACATTCTCGACTGAAGATTTAGTTTATACAAAAGATTGGATACATATCTCAAATGTTTTTAATTATTTAGCCGTGTTGGGCTGTGTGGTTTCCTATAGCCTATAGGGTTGAAGTAAAGTAAAAGGCTGCGACAGTGCGCTACGCCACTGTTCGAGCCTTTGGCAGCAAGCTGGCGTTTCTGCACCACTTCTGCTGTTTGTTCTCGGTCCAAGGGTGGCCGAATTCCCGCCGCCGAAACTTTCCACATTTGACATGGATTTTCGTGTAGAACATACACCTATACAGGGTACACCTCTAATACCAAACCCCATATTTGCCTTTTGCCCGGCCTGGCCCGTGGTTCTCACGTTCATTTTGAGATTACATTTTATCGCCTCGCGCGAATATTACCGCACACGCACAAATCCGCTTTAGCGAACGCAAGCTTTAGAAAAGGACCCTGTTTTACATTTTCTTTAGAACACACTTCAAATTATAAACTTTGCGTTTATCTCTTGAGCGCGCAAAAAATCGCGGCACGCCCCGAGTTGCCGACCGTCGAGCCGCGGCAAGAAAACGGGCGAGACAATTTTAATTTGTTCGAAATTTGTTCCTCGCGTCGCATCTTCCACCTTCGTCCTCTCCTGCCCCCACCCCACCCCGCCTCCGCGCGCGAACTATACAAAACGGATTATTCAACAGGTACATATAGAAAGGCCATCTTTCAAAATAACGGTTCTATTTGTCAACGCAGTCGTCGTAACTCGGCGTATCACTGCGCGGCCGGCGTGTCGACGCGGGTGAATGGGGGGGGGGGGGGGGGGGCACGGGGTTCGCTACCCGACGCCGGCATCTGTTTACCCCGACCGCCCCGACGCGATAGATTGTAAAGGGAAGCGCTCTTTGCGCGCGCCCGCCACCCGGCGACGGCGATACTGATGCGTCCCGACGCTCGCTCGTGAAACAAATTGGGAGTGAAAACCTTGGTGTGTTAATTTACAATGAGTTCATTAAGCGCACGCTGCAAGCTTCTATTCACCGCCCGCTCCCCGATCAGGCTGCCGTCTCTCCGGCCCAGCAACCCTCTAGCGTACATGGCCTCTAGGCTATGTAATGAGTAACAGCTGTAATCACAAAATGCTCGACGGTCATTCAGGATCTAACTTATTGACGAACCCGTTTCGTAGTGCATGTGTTTTCATTGCCAGTTTTGAAATTTGAGCGCGTGTTGTTCGTGAAACTAATCGCGTTGACCGGCTAGCATCGCTGGGTGTAGCGTTGAAGTTACCGAAGTAACCCCCGGGTGCTATCGCATACTTGTTAAGTGTATTTAGAGACAAGAACAATATACGGAGAAAATTGAACGGCAGCGCCGCGATCCTTGCTCCGCTTTTCAGTTAAGATTAGCCGTCGAGGAGAGAAGATGATTCTGAGTCATGATATAGCTCAGAAACGTTGCGAAAACATTTGCCAAGCAGCGCAACTTGGTTTGCGTGGTGGAGGTGCCGGGTTCGTGGAGAGTTTCATGTGGGGTGTGTGAAAATGGTAACAAGGCTATGCGAACATTCATATAATCGTGTTGTGGATGTGCGTAATATTTACGCTCACCCACAACGCAATTATATTGCGTGTGCGCATAGCCTAGAGGCGTATATGATTAATTTTAAATGTTTGGCGATAATAAAGCAGCTTTCTCGATGACATTCGAAAAATTATTTGAATATTTCAAAACGTAAAAATCGATTTAAAGAAAAACTGTTCAACTGCTTTGCTTCAAATTAACACAGTATCTCCTTTTTACGATTTATCATGCACATAGTAAATTTTGTTAAAATCGGTTGAAGATAAAGTTGCTTTAGTTGATAAAACTGCAAAGACGCTAAAAAAGCGCAAAAAACGTCATAAAAGCGCCATTTTTAAGAAAAGTGTTAAGCATACAACAATGAAATTCTTACACAAACATGGAATCGTGAGGGTGAACATACCTAGAAAGTTTTGTCAAATTATATTCAGATGCTTGGCCTCTAGAGTTCAAAACGCATTTTGGAAAAACTGAAAAATTTCGTAAAAACTCAATACATAAAATTTACGAGTCCGATTTGGTTCAAATACGTGGCAGATCTAAGTTCAGAGAAAACGAAGGTTCACAGAAAATTTCATCAAAATCAGCTTTTTTCTGCAGTAAGTGTAATTGAAGGTTTCGCTTCACTCGCTACGCTCGTTACGCTTATCAATCAGATGTTCGGTGCATGCAAATTAAAGGAAGCATTTCGTGCCTTTCGGGTCTACACCAATCAATGAAGTGAAATAGAAATAGAAAATTGTAGTTTACAGCACCTGCGATTTCGTATCTTAACATGATCGTAGTTATATATTTGGCAGGTATTCATCTTGCTTTCTTTAATCTGCTCTTTTACCACTTAAATTTTTATATAATAATTTTTTTTTGAATAGTTCTGAAGAGCTAGGCATAGGGCACAATATTTGTTTCGTGCAAATACAAGAATACCGCAACACAGCAGCCACCGTGTTTGTTATACATGGTCGTTAGCTTCTCAGATACTTAACACAGCTCTTACAAGCAGAATTTCTACCCGAAAATTTTCTGCAGCGCTTTTAATCCAATTTAATATCCGCTTCACATCGAGCTCTAGTCGTCGTGTTTTTCATATATAAACACGTAAGCTGTCATGTGTCAGACGAAATACCACGCCACCCCTTGCATTCCGCGTGCAATAACAGGGAAATACGCGGGTAAGGAATCTCGTATAGTAATTCTTCGCGAGAGAAACAAGTAAATTATTGCTGTTATAAGCCGCGCTGGTACATCCATCTCTTTGCATTCTGGTCTCAATTCTGGCGAAGCCCTCCACGCTGAAATAGCTTGACAACCCATCTCACACCTTTACGTGCAAAGCCTCGCTGCTCGCTGCTAGCAGCTTGTAGCGTGAACCTATAAAGCGAGGTCGGCCCAGATAATTTATTTTGTCCCATCAGCTATAGCGTTCGTATTTTCCACTTGCTTTAAGCAGAATAAGAAATTCGTCTTGAAACGTGCGGGTGCGAGATCATTTTCTTTGTAAAATGGGAAAATTGTGCGCCAAATGCGTTGAAAATGGTTCGTTAATACAATTTGAAAGTATCTTCTCCTCTTATATGGGCGCTGAACTCGCGCTCTTTAACTTGTGTTGGTAACAGCATCAGAATGTACCAGGCGAATTTTGTTACGCTTTATGCATTTTCAGCAGTCAAGCGAGCCTGCTATAGCATTATGCTGTTGCAAAATATATAATACAAAGGAGCGCACAATACACAATTATGTATTTATCGCATGCATAATTTTGCTCTTCTTTCATTTGTCTGAAACATGTGTGCCCGTTCGCATTGCGTACTAGCTGGAGAATATTATTTGAATACATTAGCATAGTCGCGCCTGGCGGACACGCGGATACGCTTCCTCCAGTTTTATGGGCACAGTTTCATAAAAACATAGTTTATAATATCCCTAGGACAATTTGTAAGGTTGGAGGAAGACATATTATTTTACTATTTTCCACGAGGGGGTCGTTGAGCGAAACTCGAATGCGGATCCCGTCTTGAGTGGCTCTTTTCCGCACCGCTCGGTGCGCCTGGCTTCCTCCGAATGTGTCTTTTCGACTGAGATCCAGCCTCCTTAGAGGGCCGGCCGCGGCTCGTATTGGGGGACGCGCGACGATTTCGGATTCAAATGGCGACGGCTTCCTTCAGACGTGATAAAATAATAAACAAGTCTGCAGTCGCGTTCACGGAGTCGAGGGACATCGTGAAGGATTAAAGGTCGCGACTCACGACGCCCTCAGCTTGAAAGAGACTGCATTGATTCAATTAGAATTGAAAACAGTAACGGTGTTATTTTGCTCAAATATCACGTGTTTCCATTATCGTATCACCCAACTTCAAAGCTCAATATCTAATAAAGTCGCAATATAATAAAATAAAGATGATAATCAAAGCTCGTTTTGGAGTTGTGTACTCTTTTGACTGCGGGCTATGCTTTAATATTATAGTCTCGCTTTCAGTTTCCTTATGAATAGAAAACTAGCATCGCGGCGGAGCTTATCTTGAAACTTGCACTGTACGCTTTGCTATTCCAGTCGGCCGTTTGTCTTTTCCCATGAGTTACTGCAGCCCGTTTCCTTCCTGCGGCCATACTTGCTGTTCGTTCTGTACCATTCTCTTGGTTTCGCCATTTAATTCATTCACTTCACTCCAAACTTCGTTGTTATTCCTTTTCTTCATTGTTCTTTCCTTCAATTGTCTATGTATTAATTTGATTACTCTTCTATTTTTTATTCTCCCTATACGATGAAAGTTTTCCCGCTACGTCTGATCATTTCTTTAAACGAAATTGCTTTCTAAATTTGCATTGCCTCATCCCACAGCACATGTTAAACGTAACTTCACATGGCCCATCCTTAATCTTATTGGCATAGCTTTCGATCTTTTGAACTGACATCAACTTGACGCATACCCACTTTCGATAAGTTTCACATCTAAAATAAAGTAACGCGCCTTAGCCAGCTTAGGATACACATGCAGAGTCTTCTGCTCCATTTATCCTTCACTGTAATATAAAATTAGATTGCCATTTCGAACTGAATAATGAAAAATCGTCTCATTTTTCCCCTCGACTCGCGACTATCGTTTCCCGAGCTCGACTCGGCGAGAATGTGAAAATGTATGTGTGGAGATTAAAAGAATCCGATGGGTTTTCTTGGTGGCTTCCCCGTCAGCAGGCAAGCCGTATGTAAAGTATGCAGCGTTCAGACGATCTGTGCCTTATTACGGGGTGCTGGGCGGGGGATCTGCGGATCTACCACTACTCAAAGACTGCCTTGGTGGTTTCTTCTGCAAGACGTCAGGCGTCGGGCGTCGGCGTCGGCGTCGGCGTCGGCGTCGCCATCGGCGTCGCAGGTTCCCTGCGTTGTGAAGCTCACCGACGGAATTTGAACGATTCGAATTACCTGCTAACATCTAGTCGAGTGGAAAACATATTAACCCAGTTTCCCATTTAATAACTTTGAGGAGCGAAACTCATCACAATATTTGCATTTTTTTCTTATTCAGCACTGAAAAGTTTTTCTCGCTTTTTTTTAGATTGGAAGATTTTTGAAAAGTTCCAATCTCTCAAGGATGGAAGAACTGCGAGTTCTTAATATAACGTAAGTTATATCTCCATCTTCTTGCCTACTAGAGAAAGATATTTATGATCTCAATCCTATATAATAGATATTCAGGACCATCCATCTCAGAATTCGCTTCGCAAGTACACTGCTGAAGGACGTACTTGTACTTTGCGCATCGTTTTCCCTCTGTACGCGCCAAGTGGTTACTACTTAGACATTCCCAGAAATCTACCAACATTTTTATCGACATTGTTTATCCTTTGAAACTAAAGGATCCATTCTGCCACTCATCCGAAGCGCAGCTCGAATACGTGTTTCTAGTTTACTGATAAGTCGGGAACGTGCTCTTCTCTATCTGCGTTAATAAATCAAACGTTTTTGATTTAGCCCCGGAGCCGAGGTGACATTTCATTTCTTCAGCGGTAAGAAGGACGGGGGCAAAGTGCGCGATGCCCTGAACAGATTGGTGGAGCGGGGACGTCTTGGCAACCTTTCCCTGGTTACCACCCACTTGGCGTTCAAGCAGGAACCTACGCTTCTTCTTCAGGTTAGTCCCAGCATGATTCCCGCGTGGTTTCGGCGCTTTGGTCAGGAACATGTCGTAATAGACGCCGGCACGCACGTTGCTCCCCAGTGGTGCCTTGACCGTGTTAATCTACCAATGATCTTGTTACAACTTGCAATTGGGGTGGTTTCAGCGATTTTCTACGGCTGATTGCAGCCGGTGGTTTCGGTTGATGGTCACTTCTAGTTTTGTTTTCTCCACAAGGGGCGTTGGTGGATCACGTGCCGTGCTCGGGTCACGCTTAGATAAATTACCCGGACAAATAGTTTCGGTGCCTAATTCAGCGCGCGGTGTTGAAAGGGTGTTACTGTGACGCGACGCCACTGTTTCCCTAACTTAACCCGTAGGCCAGTCAGAACATTTCAGGCTCAGGGAAGCATAGACGAGTATTAATTAGGCGTCAGGAGCGCGCGAGTGTGTGCCCTGCATAAAATAAAGCAGCCCCGCCGAGTGATCATTGTGTACTACATGTGAACAATCTTAGTCTTACCGAGCGTGCCTTTGCGATTACATTAGTGGCTCGGCTCGCCTTGATGTCTTGTCTTCGCTTCAATTAAGGATGTTCATTAAAAATTAACATTAGGGGCTGGTAAGCTAAAATTTTCAAAGTCAAGTTTATTTCCCTAAAATTCTGTAGGTCATGTTAAAGTTAAGTACGCTTGTTACACTTGAACGTTAAAATAACAGTATCTTTATCTTAACGAACGAAATCACGTTTTTGGAAGGGTAGAGGAGCCAATTTGGTGTAATGTTTTTTGTTATAGCAAGCAAGATCTCTGCCGGAAGCCTTTAGCTATAATTATAAAATCATGTTATGACAATGTGCTCGGCACAGAGCCTTGGCTGGAAACGAAATTAGTTTTAAATTGTGAGCAATTCTAAAAACACAAGTTTGTAACCGAAATAAACTAATCGCTGTCTTTATTCTTAGCGAGTCCGGGTGAACCAAGACGAAGCTGTCGTCCGCGAAGACGACGAATTCATTCTGTCGTGCATCGCCCAGGGTTCGTCTTACATGACGTTCCAGTGGTATAAAGATGGGGTGTATATCAACGAGACGAAAGCACTGAGGTATGCTCATGTTGCATGCACTGTACTAGAGCGAGCGAATGCATGACGAAGCAAGGGAAACTTGTTAGTGTGAATTGGTGCTGATAATAAGACAGCGCTTTTCCATTCGCTTTGAACGATGGCGCCTGAAATTGGTTAAAATGGTTAACTAAACTAAGTTGTAGCTGAACTAGTTGTGTGAGTCATTTAATTGTATGCCTTCATATACAATTAAACCGTACTTGAGGAAATGAAAAACTTGTGTGTGAACATTGAAACAAATAACGAAAACTTTGATCACTTTGATCTGAAGTTTTATTCCATAAAAATAAATATTTTCATTTTTCAATAAACTTCTTTCAGTTACTTACAGTAAATTGGCATGCTTGTCACTAAGCGGTCTGATTGTTCATCATTAAAAATTAACCACAGAAATCGGAACCATCCAAGTTGCGAGCAACTCAAAACTCTTATTTGCTTTCCTTGTACACAGCACTGTGTATACCACAGAGTAAACATAAAAAACTCGATACCAACTCAATATCATGTTATGCCACCATTACGGTCCAAGTCATCAGAAAGTATCGCTCCTTCTGTCCTCCACTTCAGATCCATGTGGACGGAGTTGGAGCCCCGCAACTCTCAGGACGAGTACACGGCGATCCTGGGCATCAGTCACGCATCGCGGCTCGACGAGGGGGTGTACACGTGCCAGGTTGTCGACTGGGGGATGCAGCAGTGCAAGTCTCTCCGGCTCGAAGTCTGGACACAGCCCGCGGTGGTCGTCTCCCCGATGAGCATCACGCTGGAGAGGGTATGCGCCCTTTACTTTAATTTTAGATCCTTGATTAAGTGGGCAGCAAAGCTTTGCGAAACGTCGGGAATAGTTTCAGTATTAGCCTTTGATAATCAAGTTGGATGGTTTTTTTTAATTAACGTACTACGATTAGGAAAAAAACAGGAGTCTTAAAAAAGTAGTAAGAGTCTTTCTTGCAAATTACCTCGGCATGGTTTCAATGTACAAGCTGTACATTTTATGGCTTACATTTTATACCTTACATTTTAACTTGTTATGTAATTCTGTACGAGTTTTATTATAATTTGATAAATTGTTTGTTTAAATAATGAAAAGTGCCTAGCACATGTGTGCTTAGCTTTCCACTCTCCTGGTGGAATACCTAGGCAAAGTTAATGTAAGTAAAATTTTAAACTTCTGAAAGTGTACGCTGATAGTTTTGTAAATTGAAAACTATGGTAGAGTGCTTTAATTAAAAAAAACGTACACGGAACTTTCATGAATATTGCCCAAGAAAGAGGGGATTACAGAAGGTTTGTGTCTTTTATTTGCGCTTTATGTGGGCTTTTTTTCTATTTGATCGCTTTGCCGTGCCCCGTGGCCGAAATGTACTACAGTTTAGATAAATATTCAGAAAATCCTTGCCTTGTTTTCGTATGCTAATCTAGACCTGCTTGTGCATCCCAGTCCAAAAACTGATGTGAACAGTCAAGAATCTCACAACGTAAGGCTCTGTACTTGTGCCAAAAAAATCTCCAAATGGAAATGCAAAGTTTCGACAGAATGAGAACGACAGTGCATACATTAAACCCTGCGTATTTCACACCCTTGCTGTGTTTTTTTTGCTAGCTGGCAACTCTGTTTGGTTTCCCAGGGGGGCAACGTCCACATCAAGTGCATGTCGTCCAAGGACGGTCGACACGAAAAGTTGGGCTACAACTGGACGAAGAACAAGGCTTTGTTCAAGATGGCGCCAGGCAACGAGGTGTGGGAAGACTTGTCGCCAAGTGGAAGCATACTCAAAATCTATAACGCGCAAGTAAGAACGGCTCGTTGAATTATTCATTACCGCGTGTTAGTAATTACTCACTCGTGAATCTCAGTGCTTTGCGTTGAAATATGCACGCCATCGTTCGTATCAAAAGACGAACAAATCAAGTACACTAAAGAAACTTACATAAAAACTGTTAACATAGTAAATTAGTTGCATATGGAAACTTGGCAAGGAATATAAAATGATGTAGCGATAGGTCAAGTCGATAGAATGGCGTCTCGGCCAGTATTTGCGTTGGAGTTAAAGACTGTTATTTTCGAAACTCTTCTTTTCACATTTTGTCCTGAAATTATTAAAATTGAGTATGCCCATACACATCAAAACCACAAACAAAAAATAATTGTTCCATATAAAAAGAACGGCCATGCAAACCTATACCCACACACCTCATTCTCAAATATCGGCACGGTTAACTGCAATCTAGACACAGAAACAACGCTCGTATCCAACTAGATATCCACTGTGTACACTTGCCATGCACACTTATCTTGCACACTTGCCAGACGTCCAGACACTCAATTACCGCTCGTGCCCCGACAGAAATCCGCCGTGTACACATGCCTCGTACACGGCCGGCTGGCGACCAAGTCGGTGGACGTGCAAGTGGAGGTGGTGAACAGCACGGTGATGGCCGTGTGTCCCGCCGACTACTCGCTGGGAATCCGCTGGCCGGAGACGGCGCCGGCACTGAGGGCTGTCGAGAAGTGCCCGGCGGGCTTCCTCGGACATGCCCGTCGCAGTTGCTCCCTGAGGGACACCCATCTAGCCGTCTGGCACCTTGCAGACTTCTCCGCCTGCGTGTCCACATCGCTTCAAGAGATCGTTAATAATGTAAGAGGCGTAGGCCGGTCGAATTGGATTGGACGGCATGTGGGTGTGTAATTTCGCCGGATGCAGCCATGGGAAATGTAAACTTCTGTTTTTCATTGCTTTCAATTGTTGGAGTTTTAAATTGACGAAGGTCATGTGGACTTTCATGAAATGGTGTGTGCATTGATTTAGTCCGATTGGCCTCGCTTGACAAGCCAAAATAAATTGTGGTTAACTCAGGACGTCGCTTATTAGTAACGATCTATCCATTCCAAAATTTTAGCTGAGTTGTTGGTGTGTGATTGCAGCATAGCGTCACTACATTCTCTTAGTCCTGTATCTATCTCCATGGAGCCCAACAACTCAAATAAACTTAATATCAATTCAACAGTTGGTTGTCCGTGTAGCATAATGAATAAGTGCAGTGCAGATCTGGGTTCAAATCCCGGCTTGGATACAAATTTTTGAAATGAGATGTAGTTACTAATAACCATTGTCAACCGTTCATGCAACGAATATTTTCATTCAGGATTAAATTCACACTAACTTTGAACGACCTTGACAAACGAGACAATATGTGCGTCATCCCTTGTGCTCACTTGTATGAAACAATGTTTTCCCATTTATAAGAATATCACACTATAAATTAATCCACAAACATATATTTTTGTGACACTTTTGTATGTGTTTTTTTTTGCAGTTTGTAAGGCTTACTCTGGGTTATCAAAACACATCCGGACCCGAAACACTCGCGGAATGCCTTCGCTACCTTAGCACGCCAAGAAGACTTTACCCAGGAGAAGGCGAATCCACGGTGATGCTGATGAATCAAGTTCAGATGTTCATGAACCATTCAAGGAACAGAGAAGATATCGCGAACGCTACCAAAACGTTTTATCATATCGTCAACAGTCTTCTGGAAAACTCCGCGTCGTTGTTGCACCAAGAGCGTGTGATTGAGCTTCAAGAGTTAGTGAAGTCGGAGGCTGCGATTTGGGGATCGATGTTGTCAATTCCGAACTCTGATCACTTGGACTACAGCGGCCTGGTCTTGGATGTGGCTCTGTTGGATAGCTCCTCGACCCACAAGCTCCACTTCCCGCAACGCCGCGTCAGGTATACAGGTTTATCTAACAAATTAGTCCTGCTTCCTTCGCCAATTCCCAACGTTAAACGTCACTTATACTTAGCCCCAATATTTACTTAGAAAGTTCTTCTTGATTTCATTACGCGCCCGGGACTCGCCTCGGAGGGAATAATTTATTTAAAACCTGTTTCAGCTATCCAATCTGGTACCAGGAAGACGTATTTATTTACATTGACGGTAGCCGGGATTCTCAATTCGGAAACAAAACCTTCAACGTAGCCGTTGTCAATTACAAGAACTTGTCCCGATTCCTTCCGATGCGCTACATGACCAAACTAAGTGACGGCATCGAGGTAGAATATGAAATCAACTCGCGCGTGGTTACGGTGGAGTTGAGCCGCGAAGCCAACCGATTGACGCCACAGCGCGGCAGCTTCTCGGTCGACATTGAGTTCGAGGAGACCGTCAAGAACTATAGCAGCAACGTCTGGAACACCACGTGCGGCTTCGCGAGCGAAGCTTCCTTCGCGGCCACGTGGGAATTCGACGCGTGCTACGCGCGAACCAAGGACGACACGCCGAACGTGACGATCTGCAACTGCAACCAGCCGGGCACGTACGCCATGCTGCTCGTCGCGAGAACGAACCCGATTATCGCCGGTGAAAATCATCAGTACCACATGATTGTCATCATCGGTTGCGCCTGTTGCTTAGTGCAGACGATCCTGACTCTGCTGCTGTTGTTCCCGTACTGGTGGCACCATCGCAGCTGCTTGATTTTTCTGAAAATGCAGTGCTGCACCGCAACGTCCGGCGCGATGGGCATCTTCATTTACGCCGTGCGAGACACGGTTCCTAAGACGTCCTTGCCGTACGTGACCACCAGTCTTGAGGCGTTCCTGCTGATTGGCATGTCCTCGCATCTCAGCAAGCTGTTGATTGTCTACACCGAGGTCGTGCAGATTCCAAGGACCCGGCACTTGAAGCAGACCGTCATCTGTCTAATTACAAGTGAGTACTTGTACAGACACTGGATGGCTAGTTTATGTTTAGTTTATGTTTATGAGCACTACAGGAATTGAGTTGGCTGTCAAGCAATTCCATAATTTCTCAAATAATCGACCCGGAATTCTTACCCCAATTAATTATTTGATTATGAACTCGAAAAACGCATTACAAGCAAGCAATAAATGCTTAATTGGACTCTTGGATCCTACTTACTACTAGATTTTGTTAATATCATGGCTGAAAACTACACGAATTGTTTGGTTGGAACCTAAGAATGGGATGGCTGCATATTGAGAGACTTGCACGAAAATAATTTAAGTCCATTTTCACACCGATTTTCCGCCACATTTACACGCATACAGTCTCGACTCGTCGTCGACAAACACGCGTTTCTATTCGCCAACTTGCTTGTTCTGCCTGCCACCACCCACCCACTCTCCCACCCACTCAAAGCCACCCATGACCACCCTTCGCACCTCGTTCCAGTTGTGCCCGTGATCGCCGTGCTGTTCAACCACCTCGCCCACGACTCGACGGGCTGGCAGCTCGCCTCCTGGTGGCTCGTATGCGGCACGATGCTCTTCTACATATTCATCGCTGCCGCCGTCGTCATGCTCGTCATGTTCGTCTTCCTCTACTACAGCGTCATGCGCAAGCTGAAAGTTCTCTCCGGGAAACACGCCGACGGTAACAAGGCGATCGTGCGCAGGTAATCAGAAGCACAGCTGTGTCACGTGAGCGTGTTCAATGGTGTAACGCTGCTTTTGGTTGGTCTGTGAACCTTTTTTAGAATTTCGAATTTGTTTCGTTTCCAGGGTTGGACTTTTAAGACGTGCTGGCGCGATCTTTAGCGTGATGGTCTTTATGGTGGCGTCGAGCATACTCTACATCAACGTACCAGAGTCTTTCTCCCACTACATATTCAGTTTCGCAAGTGCCTTACTGGTGAGATATTAATCTAATTAATTAGGTCAAAATAATAGCTCGCGCTCAAGTACTGTGTGCCTTGGTAAATTAATAACGGACGTACTAATTGTGGCGCTATCTCTTGCAGGGGTTCACGATATTCCTCTTGTACATCTTGAGGAGTGAAACGCCTCTCCATTACCAAGTACTTAAGAAGCTGAAGTTGGACAACACGCCGGAGACGGAAGTGAGCTCCGAGTCTACCGACAGCCCTCTACGATGTAAGTAGTCTTCAAGCAAACATTGCTGGGAAACGTGTCGCACCCTCCGGCATTAGCAATTAACAAGCTGTTTGCGATCTACCCACATTGTTGGCATGCGCTAGATATTTGTCATTTACGATGAGTGTATGCAATGATTATGCTTTCTTACGCTTGCTTATTTTCTTCTCTGTTGTGAATTCTATGCATTTCTAGCGCGCATGCTCATTTCACCGCGCGCGCTAGGCGTTTCGTGGAAATACTGGAGCGAACGTTATGGTTCTTGACCTAACCTTTCACCAAAAAGCACGGAAAATTCTCGATTTATGCTTGCTTGTTTGAGATCTTTATACAAATTTCTTGGAAGATTTGTGCTCTTTTACCTCTGCTCTACTCTTTTGGGAGTTTCTTTTGTAGTAGTTTGTGGTTTTGCAAGACAGTGATTGTGCTTTAAGCCACAAAACTTTCGTGTTCTGTGCATTTGTATGGTAATCTTCCGCATGCCGTAAAAAACTTAGGTAAGTGTACATTTCTCTTAGTTATTGCCCGACAAAAATACTTGAAATCATCACGAAAACCATTGCCCTCAATTTATCAACCCATGAATCTTCCCCGGCAGTTTTCACCAAGCAAGACGGCGAGACGGAGAGTGAAAGCGCCCCGCCGCCTCGCAGCGACTCTGGCTCGAGCCGGTACCGCGACTCCCGCACCAGCCCCGTCGGCCACCCGACCGCCTCCACCCCCAGCGAAGGGTTGCTGCTCGTAGAGGCCGCCAACCGGCGCTACCTCCAGCACTCCGCCGACCACCGCGCACCCAGCACCGTCGAGACGTACATCCAGAGCGGCGACGGGTCGGCCAGCATCCTCTACCAAGACCGCGCCATCTTCGACGACATCAAGTCGGAGAGCCGCCGCCTCAGTCCGACCTCGTACCAGAAAATGAAATGCAGAGACCCTCAAATGTACTCGGAGTACGTCGAGCAGGAGATCGGACCGCCTAGCGATCTGCTAAACGCCGGAGATCAATGGCAGTTCGTGCGCGGCTACTACCAGAACGGCGGTCCGAGCGGCACGAGCACGCTCGGCTTGCTCAAGCCTGAGCCGGCCGTCTGCTACATCCAAGAGGGTAGTCCGGCGTCGCGCGTTCCTCCAGACGTCGCCACGACGCGGGTTTGCGTCGAGCTGGGTGTGATGTCGTCGCGACAGGCGCTCTGCGAGTGCAACGTCGAGGTCGGCGCCGACGAGCAGCCGCCGTCGATCGTGCTGTGCAACGTTGACGTGGAGCCGTTCCATCGCAACGTGTTGGAGATGAACGAGTCGAACGCAGCTGTCGACGGCAGCACGCGGAGCAGCAGTAGCGGGGTGTCGTCGTCGGAGCCACAGGACGAGACGATTGTCAACGGTAACATGATCGAGAACGTGGTGCAGACCCGCTGTGAAGAAGTGCCTATGAATGCAATTAATGATATACAGGAATCGGGTGTAGCTGATAATGTTTTTGATGAGAAAGAAGGTAAGCTGGCTGGTGGTCAGGGCAAGCCACCGGACCTGCTTGTTACGGGGGACGACGAGAAACAGGATACGGAAGGAATGTTGGACCGCATCTCGCACGACCTTGACTACTTGCTGAATAGGAAGCCACAGCCGCCGAAGATTGATAACACGCTAGTGGCGCCGGCGTTTTCCAGGAAGACGAGCAAGCCCCCGAGTAGCAGTGTCCGGTGCCAGATTCAAGAGGAGGACGAAGACGAAGGTATGGGTCTTTCAGAGTCATTCAACAGTAACTCGCCTGTCTGAAGCGAGCTGTTGCTGCTTGAGAGCCGTGGCAGCAAGGATGTTGCAGGATCAGTTTTATTTTCAGGTGCTGGTGAAATTTCCTTGCCATTCACGCAATAACACATCCAGTAAGAAGTTTTTTTCTTTTTAGAATGTTTTGGTGATGAATGATGATATTCTTTTTGCTGGTCAACGAAAGTAGTATCTCGATGATAAGAAAATTATTTACCCTCTGGAGAAGGAGTGTACGAGCGTGTGAATTTAATCCTAAATGCAAATACTCGTTGCATGGACGGTAGATGATGATTATTAGAAACGAAATATCAATTCCAAAATTTGCATCCGTACCGGGACTCGAACCCGGATCTTTGTCTATCCGGGATAATTGGGGTTAGTCGAGTTTGTTGGTGTGTGATCGCAGCATAGCGTCACTAGATTCAGCGCCTTCTATGGTCACTCATAGTCCTGAATCTATCTCCATGGAGCCCAACAACTCAAATAAACTTAATATCAATTCCACAGTTGGTCGTCCGTATAGCACAATTGGTTAGTGCAGTGTCCCGGATAGACAAAGATCCGGGTTCGAGTCCCGGTACGGATGCAAATTTTGGAATTGATATTTCGTTTCTAATAATCATAGTGTACGAGCGAATCACCATTGGAAAAGAGGGATTTTTTCCAAGTTCCTAAAAGTGTTTACGGTTTTTGAACAAAAATATCTTTACCTACTCGTTTTTAGTTTTACAACTTAAATATTAGGTGCTCTTGAAAACATTCTGGGTTTAATTTTGTCGTCGTTTCTTATAGATAATATCCCCTGTATGCAGTGTGATGATGATTAATATAATTATTATAGATAGATACATTTAAAATTTAAAATTCAGATCGTTTATTGGGTGAACAGCATGAGAACTGGATTTCTCTGGTTTTCTATGGTTAATTTCCTGGAAAGAAAATGATTGCCTTAGAAGATAATTGTTTCAAGAAACGGAACGTATATCTATGGTCATGGAAACAATAATGACGTGAAAGTAATAATGATGGTTTCTACTCATGTGAATAATTGCAGTGATGTACCAGATTATTTGCTCAATTAATCAAGAAGCCAAGGTTGACTACGGTGGTGGATGAAGAAAGAAAATTCGTAACATGTCCTTTTGGTTCTATATTAAAATGAAAGCACTAATTTTATAAAGAAAATGATGCAATAGCGCGCAATATTTTTGTACCGTGTTCTGCGATGAAGTTTTATGGTAATAAAATAAATCTGAAAAAAATTGCCTTTTTTATTCTTCATTCATTTTTTGAACTCGACTTGCGCACGCGTATTTAAACTTTAAAGTGATCTTGGTGAAGAGCAAGCATAAATATATTTTATTTGAAATTCTCTTGATATTTTCCACAGGATTCCAATGACCATGAACGTTTTTTTGTTGAACGTCAAATTTTGGCGTTTTTTTCTAGATCAGCTGCTCAATTTAATGTTCGCACAGTCGCGAACATGGCACCTCCACCAACCGTAAACGGCAGTACGCTACTATACCACTGTACGTAATAAGTTGAGATTTTCTCCGTCAGAGCGATTTTGTTCCGTATCTATTCACACTTTAGTGACGGAAAGAAACGTTCTAATTCTGACTGTGTGATGGCAGTGGTGGCACCGATGGTTGCTTTACAATTATCCTTGGCTGGAAACGGTCCTAGTTTCAGTCACGAAATTTCTCTAGCTGAACAATCTTACACAACAAATACTGACTCTAAATTTAAGCATGCTTTGTCAAGCGACTAACTGAAAGCTCAGCCATTCACTTTGAGGTATTAGTTTAGCACTTTCTCAATATTATATCTGTATTATGTAACCACTAATTATTATGTCCGTAATTTTTGACTGATTAAGCAGTGATTAAACTGATTCAATAGAGTTTTAAAATTTTTGTTTTGATCTCATGCTTACAATTCAAAAAGTTCTGTAATGTTTTTTTAAGTGTTTGTCAATCCATTGAAAGAAAATATTATGTGTTTTCATGTTTGAATGAAAAGACGATTGCGTGAATTATCCAGTGCTAAATGAGCAAGGGAAAAATAGTATGTAAAGTGAAATCGGTAAATTCATAGTGATTTCCATCACAATTTTTTAATCACCTTTAATTCAGCTCGGCACCCCCACGCTCTGTTTAATCCAACAAGTTAAGTCAGCTCCCAACAGAGCGGGTAAGTAGTGTCTTATCTATTACAGTCGGTCGATAAGGGTTGCTAGCAAGAACGAAAGGGGGCGCTAGCGAAACGAAACCCAGTATAGGGGAGTGCTCGTGGTGTCATAGACCACACTTGGTCCTAGAAGTATTCTATTTCGCAAATAAACGATGATTTGTTATACCATTGATTAACACGTCTTGTTTTAAGTGGGATTCCAGATCATCGCCCATGAACAGGCGTCAAACCAAAACAATCACTTGATTTTGCGCAAAGCAACATTGGGATAGGATCCAATTTATGATATTCCGTCCTCTTTTTTTCTAGTTCGGTAGTATGTGTGTTTATTTCAAACAATGGGACCTAAAAACCATGGGCCATGTTTCTATTGTACAGTGCGCCCTCTACTAATAATTCACGACTTTGGTTGCCGAGGGAGTCTTTTGTTGCTCATGGTCAGCAATCCGTCGGGTCGGTCGTGATTCCAAAACAATTAACTTTAAAAAATTACAAAATATCTCTCTATGCACTCTTGACATAGTAAATAGACCCCTATTGAATCGGACCGAACAGTACAATTTGGCAAGTTCCCTATGGCTCCTGAGTTGATAGGGGGTGAGGTGGGGGTCACGTTGACATTTGGCATTGTCCACGAAGCAGGAAAATAAATAGGAAACTCTCAAATATATTGCGAAGAGCCCAAAAATCGGCGAAGTGCCGATGTCGCGGCGACGAACTTTGCCCCACTTCATCTTTCATAATCTGCCTCCAAATTTGAACAGCACATATTGACTTTTCACCAAATACCAAAACTTCTCTTAATCTCATCGGTAGAATGACACAGGGGAAAATTAATATTACTCGTTGTTCAGTAACTGTGGTATGCAAGTATTAATCGAGTGGAATTTATCTTTTGTAATAAACTTTTTGATTATGTACACCGGTGATCTTTCTGTTTCTGCCTATTACTTAGCTTTTGATTACTGACAGTTACTTTCCTATCGTTTAGTGTCGGTTACTGAATGTTACTGAGGTTATTGTGCCACCTTTACTGTTGATCCGCCGATTACTGTACTGCCTGTGACAGTATTGTATAGTTGTGTGTTTTTCTCTGCTCCTGTCTACGGGGTGGGGTAGCGCCAGGAACCGCGTGTTTGTGAATGAGGGGGGTGATCTTTGTCGACTGCCCTCCAGAGAGACGATGCGAACGATGGCAATCACTCTTCGCACCGTTTAACCGCTCGATTCTTCGCCATCGTAAAGTTCTTAGCGGAAAACTGACCGCACGCATAGAGAATATCGGACAATACGACTTGCAAAGGGAAGGGAACACAAATATTTTGAATTCCAAACATATTGACGCATCTTGGACTCTTCTCTATGCACTTTTTTAGCATGTCCATGTACGATTTAAGCAAATATCCCTCGGTTATCAAGGATGAAGTATGTAAGGTATGATGTATCGTCAAGATGTATTTTTCTTGTGTACTTTGTTGATACGACGAAGCAATCCAAGAGTTACGCTGGTAGATGTCTCACTCCAAAGAACATTAAACAGTTTCTTATAACAATTATTTCTATGAAAATCACACGGGTTTTCTTTGACAGTTGTTATAAGCAAAACTCCACCCGGTACGATCGTTATAAAACTGTTTGCAACGCGTCGCTTGACTCTTGTCTGCGCTGTCTAGTGCCTATATCACCGTATAAAGCAATGCATATCGTCGACGTAATGATTCACGGGCATTAGTTTGCTCAGTTGTCAAGTCACACCTAATTATCGGGGATTCTTGCTCGCATGCAGACGCCTTCATTATCTCTGTTTCGTGCCCTTATTGGAAGGTGCCCAGGCCAGGGCAGTGGGGGGTAACACCTAACGAGGGGGCCTAACGAGCGGCAAAAAGGGGACGTTTTTCTTCCATATCACTGACTAAACGAGCAGGCATCAAAGAGCGAGATTTCTTGCAGTTTTGGCGGAGATGTAACGATGTTAATAAGACTCTGGCGTGGGGTAGATCGAGGAGCGTGGAATTGGTTGGACGTGCGAATTATATTGTTGGCCATATTCTGATAGCACCATACTAGGTCCAGATGGCTGTTGGTTGTGAGTATACAAGATATGAGTTAAGATTTTGGCACCAATCAGTGTGATAAATGTAAATAGCTAGATGATTGCTGTTATCCGTCTGTCAATTGAAATGACATAAAACTTTTAAGAAACTATCTCTATCTTCTCTAAATCTTAACATTTAACCATCTATATACGTTCGAAATAGTGTACCAGGTTGAAAAAAATCGAAAGGATGTTTGTTTTTTTTGTGCGCAAATAATTTCATTAGATTAACTTCTCCAGTGCTTCACACTTTTTTGCAGGTACACACGCAGTTGAAAGTAATTACCTGCACTCTTTACAAAGTATA
This sequence comes from Nemurella pictetii, assembly GCA_921293315.2. NCBI lineage: Eukaryota > Metazoa > Arthropoda > Insecta > Plecoptera > Nemouridae > Nemurella > Nemurella pictetii. The sequence continues at coordinate 26,007,561 of OV121115.1, forward strand.
CCCCCTCGACATTCTCGAGTGTTGTAGAGTTACAGAAAATGTACGAAATGTAGCAAGGTTATAGTATTTTGTGTTTGTCTACAGATTATTTGTTGTCGTAAGAATCAACAGAAGGTGAAGATATACCATATTTTATAGATACGTCTGATTGATGACAATTTTTGCTATGTGGAAACATTTTTTATGATTAACCCGCACAAATAATACCAAAAAACACATTTTTTGACAGTTTTACGGACTTAAAAGTTAAACGAAAATATTTCTTAATAAAATATTGCTGATAACAGTGCGTATCTGGTTTTATAGTTGAATTTATTGAAAGGCGTTATTAACAAGACACACGCACTTTCTCTGTTCGCGTCACCTCCATCGTATTACGCACTATTTGACTGAACGCTTGCACACGGGCGGTTGTCTCGAATCCAGAATGTGGTCACAGGAAAAGTGTTACGTGTTCCTCCTTCTTGCGCTCGCCACAGAGGGCTTCAAACTAGGTAAGTTTTATCTTACTAATTGGTTTCCCATTTCAATTCTTCACACATTAATGTATACACTTCTTTTTTGGGATGATGATTATTGTTTTATGTGAACCCCCGAACGAGAAAAGTAAGACCACTTTGTGTCATCGAGTAAAATTAATTGTATATCGACCCTTGGATTTCACATGCTGCATGTGAATGCAGCATTCACAATGTAACGCACAATTTTGTTAGGTGTAAATAAAAATGTATTGACATTAAACTGAACGTCTAACATTTGGATAATGATTATTTAATCTTCCCAACAGGAAACTCGGATATCGAAGATAAAATAGCAAAGAAGCCAGTCCATCAAATCAAAGCGGAGAGAATCCTGCATTTCGGACAAGACGGCAAAAGAAAAGTTAACCGACGAACGTCTTTGAGTTTCCCGAACGGCGTTGAGAACATGCAGCAAATAACTCAATCGAGAGCGAAAAGATCTCGAGCTTATCATCCGAACTCGATGCTGCACGAAATGTTGTATACGCAGCCACCGCCATCGCCTGCCGTACAGCTTACGCAAAATGAATACTGCCAATCGCCAATGGACTACAGCTATCGAGAAAATGAACCTGGATACTATCAACAAACTCAAAATTTGTATTTTCCACCACCGCAAATAGAATATTATCAACCCCAGCCAAACGAATATTACAAAGGCCCATCACCACAGCAAAATGCTTATTCTAACTTACCCCAAGAAAATGCAAATTACTATGACATGGCTCAACTCTATTTATACAACCAACAGCAACAAATCGGATACGAGCAGTATCCACAATATTTCTTTAACTATCAACCCCCTAATAACCAATATTTACAAGCGCAACAAAATTATCTCTACCAACCTCAACCAAACCCTTATTATCAACCCTCTCAAAACACAGACTATTACCAGCAACAGGGATATGAGCCTCTAGTCAGCGCGAACCCTTACTTTTCTGCTTTGGCACAATCGCCCAATTTGCCACAGTCCCCTCCGCAAAAAAGCGTGACTGCCTCCGAGAGTGAAAATCATCTTCAGAGTGTCAGTCGGCTTGGGGCTTTCTTAGGACCTGCTGCTTTTACTGCTAGAGAGGTTGGCATGGCAGGAGGAAAAATCAATGATGCCATTATGAGTTACCATCAGTTAACAGATGAATTATATGATGAGGATAACTTAGATAATGAGCTTGGACCATCTGAAGATTACTATTGATATGCACTCTTATTAATTGTTAGTGTGACCTTTGGTACCGCGAGAAAGATCTAGATATTAAATTAACTTACATCCAATCATGCTTCCACCATGTAGTGTAAATTATGGATGATCTCTCTGAATAAGTCATTTTAGGCTTAATTTAAGATAAATACACTTTGTATGATTAAAAAAATACACATTTTACTCGAAAGTCTTCCTTGTTGTTGATAGTGATTTTTAATACCCCCTTGATCCAAAATAAATTAAGAATCTGAACACTAAGCAAAGAGGTAGAATTGATCTTAATTATAACTATGATTGACTTCAAATATATCAATTAAATCATTCGGTACATCAAAATGGTTTTACTCTTTCTGTGTTAGTAATTGTTTTTTCATATTTTATTTCATAAAAATACACCGCTTTTAAACTCAAAGTCAACATTAAACGCAACGTTTCGTCAGCACACGCCTCAATTTGTGGACAAATTCGTAAACTCTTCGTGCGTTGCGCCCTTTCGCAAATATTTAAGCACGAGCTATCATCCGTGTAGACTGGTTATGATAGTGAATCGCCCTCCACTCCTCTCTTACCTCCTCATCCGCCTAATTCATTATTATACTTTATATACCTTAGCGATATCTATAGCTTCGTTACTTTCAAAGGTTATGTTTGCCAACCATCCGAACATACGATTGTAGAAATACGATAAAAGTTTCTAAAACTTAGTGTAGAGAGATAATTCTATGGATGAGCGACATAATGCTATAAACTACATTAAAAATCATGTGTAAATAAAGTTTATGATCATTAATCTTCGATTGGTTCCCACGAATGTTATTCAAAACTAACCATTGTGATATTATTCGGTCCCTTCACAGTAGCATCGTGACGCAACCAATTTTTTTTTAATTTAAAATAATAAGATAAGGTATACTCATTTCATACAGGTGTATAAAAAAAGTTTATCTTTCGAGTTTTGGTGGTTAAAGGGCTATTCCCACCATTTTCCTTAAATCGTTATCAGGAGAGGTGTGTTGTACGTGTTTCCCGTCTCATCTTCTCGAAGCACTTGCCGAATTGAGTCATTCCTTGGCGCCATTCCTTGCGGAAAGATGTACGTGTGTCTTCCACTTGCGTTGGTGATCTTCGCAGTTGCCACCAGCTGTGTCGGTTTTCCCACTGGTAAGTTACTCAAAATTCCTGTATTGCATGCTGCACTCGCCTCCTGCTTTTCACTTGTGATGCAGCTTTCATTTCATTTAAAATTTCAATTTGTATCTTTGACATTTTTTATGCCATTTTATTATATTAGCCTCCGAAACCTAGGCAAAAACTAAAATACATTTAAAATGTAAGCATGAGTTGTAAAACGCAGAAAACCTAGTTCGCGATCGCGGCATCATATAAAAAAAAGTGTTATCGGAAAACTGACTTGATAGCTTGATAGCGTGGAAATAATCCCATTTGCTTTGAAAATGAGTGACATTTACTTCTTAAAATTATCGCTTTATTTTATAACAAATCAAGTTGCGATCTTGCACAAAAATATTTTATTTGTTGCAATGATCAGCATAGAATAGAGTTAACTCGTATATTTTTTACAGAAAAATCTGGGATCGAGTTGCCAGCCAACGACTCGCCCAAGGACGAGTACGACGATGTCATCCGACTGCTCAACTCTAGCGCTGCCGCAGACTCCGAGGAAGGAGCCAAAGCGCACCATGCTGCGAGAGCGAGCCCCCACGTAGGGGCGCAAACTGCGCACATGCACCCCATAGCGTCGATAGTCGAATCGAAAGCTGCCTCTAAAACGCACAAGAAATCGTCGAAAAAATCGCCTGTAAAGAAATACAAAACTCGCAAAAACGTAAAGAAACACATTTCCAAAAAGGAGAAAAAGATTGACGGCGAGGAGCTGCCCGTCAACGATTCGCCGTATGACACGCGAGGTCATGAGGTATTGTCACGACGTAGAATCTCACGGAAGTTGCAGACTCCTGAAGTCCAAAGTCTGGCGCTGCCCCATTCATTGCCGTCGCAATTTCCTCAAACTGAGTACCAAACTTCTAATTTTCAACCCAACTACTACAACTATCAATCGTCCTATCCGAGGTACTATAATGACTATTCTTTTCCATCTTACAATCCATACATGTCTCCTCAGTCTCCATTCTATCCCGAAAGCAACAACTGGGCCGACAACAGCATCCAAATCGATCAAGTGCCCTCGGAACCAATTATCACCATGCCACCCATTGAGCCACCTAAATTTACCTGGACTGCCGAAATAGAATACCCTAATATGCCTCCGATTGTCATCACTGATAAGAACTACACTGATAACCCCAACGTGGATGTACTGATCCATTCTCCAATTGAGCTACCGGCGGAACCAGCTGTTGTGCAGGAGCCAAAAATTAAAAAAACTCGCTCTGTACCATCTTACTACAACTCTCCTCCCCCAGTCATTTGGTCGCATGGTATTCCATACGTTCCTCTCCGACAACCGCAATACTCTGGACCATCTCACTTTCTCCCGCAATATAATAATAATAATCCCATGATGACATCGTATGATCTGATAAGAAATCCTTACAACATGATAACACCGCCCGTCTATTATAATCCTCCTTCTCCTCTACCGTACACTCAAAGCACACCTATACAAACATGGCAGCCATCGAGTCAACAGTTGTATCCCACTTGGCCTTCGGGACACGCACAGCATTACAATCATCCGCAGAACACCGCTCCTTTGTCTGTTCCTGTTGGACGCGGGCTTGCTCATGCGACTGTCTTTCAAGGCTCTAAGGAAGTGACTGGCGACAATGTCGAGGTGAACGTGTTCCCTGTAGATGCCAATGCTGCTGATGTTGATGATAGTGACGAGTTGAAGCCTGTAGTTCTTGCTTCCGACGGAGACGATGACAACGTTGATGAAGAGTAGGGTTAATTTACATAACAACGGTGTAACTGGAGAATTAATAATTTTCTTTATTGTATGCGTTTTTTAAACTTTTTTCTTTCAATGCTAATAGATTTTAGGTATAGTTGTGTTGAATTTTTCCATTTTGAACTCTGAGTTTCAAGTTAGGTTCACCAATTTGATCTAAATATGTCATTTAAACATCCATCACAAACATTGATATATTTATTTCGCCTGTATTTTGTAATTTTATTTCATAAGTAATAAAATAGATTATCCCTATAGTATTTTTTGTTTCTTCATTTTATTCATTTTATTTAATTTTTTATCACGTGTATTTTTTGGCAAACTCCATCAATGGTACAATTGCCATGATGCTACTCATGATGAAAAAAATAACTCCTAGTCCTATTTGTTATTAGTATATGCACCAGCTGTGTTGAATTTGAATACTAATCCTCGATCCTGGATGTTCTATCCCTGACGCTAGATCCTGATCCTTGGTTCTAATGTCGAGTTCCTCGCATGAATATTGGAGGCAGGGTGCAATTGCGTGCTGAACTAGAACGGAATCTTCGCGTGTTCGCACGCTCGATTTGATTTACTGTGGGTTTGATTTGCGAATTCCAATATAAATGATAACAATAAAATATACTCGCAACGCTACCTATACGCATCTTTCATTTCCGTCTCTTGCCACATATGATTATAATTCATTTTTGGACTTGTTTGCCCATACTGTATTAAACCGTTAATTCGCTTCCGTATGGCCTAAGACACCTCATATACTTTTTAATCTATAGCCTTTACCAAAGTGAAGATTTTACCAATGTGATTTACAATAAAATTTAAGCAGTGTTTTAAAAAAGGTTGAATTTTTTGCCATTAAAAAACATCAAGAGCAGATCGCCAAGATATCATTTATTTCAAGTTAGGTTACTGACTTCATAAACCTATGTTGTATAAAAATACGACTAAAAAATGCATATATGCGCATAGCATCGATTTTAAACCGCATATGTTAATGCATTTCATAATATTCTGTGGTTTGGTTGTAATATCTGACGTCAGAAAATTTAATCTGAAATAATACCAATAAATTCCTACACTTGATTTTTATCTTTTGTGTAGCACAGACAAGCACTTTAATGGGAAGAATCTAAAATAATTACGATATTATTTAGAGCTACATTCACAGGAATGTGTGCTAGAAACTTCGAGATTGATTCAATGGTTCTGATAGGCAAACATGTGTTTGCTTTCCTATGTCACCAAACATGATCATTTCGGTGGATATTTGCTGATTGGACAGTGTGATCTTATATCAAGTTATCTATTCACTTGTACCAATTGATTTTATTTTCGGAACGTGATTTTTTTATTACCACCGCAGTTTTGACGACGAGTTTTCTATTGTGAATAATTTTTTTTTACAGTCTCAATTATGCAAATACATTTTAGCATGTTAGTCCGTATAGTAATGCATGAACATTGTTTAGTCGGACCCACCCTCCATAATTTGGCATTCGTTAGTAGCAGAGGACCTGCCAGACAATTAGTTATGTATAGATAATACTTTGGCGAGGGGTGGGTGTAATGTTGCTCAACCTCATAAATGAGCTAACTTGTCAGCTGCACAAGGATGGGATCAAATATCTTACCATATCTTAGCAACTGAGCCAACACAACGCTCCCCATATGAGAAAAGTTGTTGTATTGTAGACGGAATTACTATTTTATTCACAGTAGACGAAAATTATGAGTAAAAAATGGGGGAGGGCATACGTAGCTTCAGTCTCATTGTAAAAATTGCTTGAACATACACTTCGTAGCGAAAAAGACGTCTCGATTAAATAATGGTATTAGGTGCCTCCCTGACCAACCATTTAAACGGTCCATCGTCCGTGCTTCGTACTCGGCACACCTCCACATATTATTGCATCCCTACTGCTCAAGACATTGTCTCCGAAGAAGATTCATTTCAGGTTTGAACTGTTGGGAAAAGCACTGGCAAGAGTCACAGAAACCGACTCGTTTTGGGCTTCTAGCTAGCGTGGTTTAACACGATAAATAATGTCTACGGTCACCATTTCAGTCATGTCGTATTAGAGAGTTCATTTGTCTCCTCTACCAAGTTGTGGTGCTGCGTAGAGCCTGTGGAGTCAGAAGACACAAGACACAGTCCTTCCCATGCCTACTCCGTATCATTGCGCATGCAACTTAGCCAAATCTAATCACTAGCCCAAGAACGAGTTTCTCACAGAGCTGGCTAGTCAGCATCCAATGTTTTTTGGTGTGTATTTTTTCTGTGCATAAAAACAAATATTTAATCTTTAAGGTAAATACGAAATTGCTATTTTGTATAATTGTAGTGGAATGACAGATAAGCGGTGAACATGAGAGCTATAATATTTATATATTTACATGTTCTATTTGATTGAATGGGGAATTTTCGTACCGAAACGAAAGAAACCTTTATAAATGCAGATTTTAATTCAATTTCACAGGCCTAAATATGATAATTAACAATGAATAACATTGAATAATAATGTTTTAGTTATAATTTTTAAATGATAATGTATTTTAAGTTGTAACTCTTCAGTAACCAACCAACATTCGAAATATACTGTGCGTAAATAATACCTTTCTGTCATAATTTGGATGATTAAATCAGGGATACACAATTTTGAATGTTCTGTCGTCTCAGTGAAGGGATGATAATATAAAGTTATCCTTCACTAAATCATCCCTTATATTAAATTGCCTTGACCGCGTGTTATTGTACGTATGTATCGTTACCGAACTGAAATCACCCACGAAAAACTGTGTGTATAGCACGTGGATCAGCTTCAGTTCCTACTCGCCCCTTGTTTGGGATATGGGGGCGGATTATTGGATCCCTTTCAGGTTTAAAGCCGCAGCCCTCTGGTCGAAAGCGTCATTGCTCCCCTGGACCCGAAATAAAATCCCCTTCTCTCGTGTCCCCCTTTAGTTTTGCTATTGGGCGCGGAACAATCCGCTTTCGTGTATGGATTCTAGTGTAACATTCGGCAGTCTCGTTTTATTTTATGTAGGGAATAAAAATGTCCACATTGTCTTGAAGAAGTTACACTCCCTCCCCCCCCCCCAACCCCCCCAAACACACACCACTCCCTGGATATTTGGCACTCTTGCACTTGGACCTCGTAGTCGATTGTACAGTTTTGGCAAATCGAACAATTTTTCTTTTCATGACATGAAACTAAAATAATAATTTGACTGTGAATTAATCTTTGACATAAAGCAAAATTCATAAATATCCCATTAAAAATAATGAGGCATAACAATCTGAAAAGCTGTCTGTCCAACATGCTATTAAATCATTTTGGTAAATTCAATTGACTGACGGAGATGGTTTTTTAGGATTGGCACTTTTATGTGTTTCCCTGTTACAGAAGCGCGGGAATAAAACATTGTAGACAATAAAAATATATCTGCATTGCTATTTGAAAAATAGTAGCTTGGGTGTCCAGTATTTTGGTGTTCATTTAATTACCTATTTCAAATAGGCAGATTGACTGATTAACTACGCCTGCTTCAATGCAATTTAACTATTCATGATCCAATCGTTTGCTAGCTTTTGTGCACAATAGTTATTGGTATGAAAGTTATTCCTCGATGTTGGTTTGTACTTTTACTAAAAAAGGGAGGATTGACCACTAAAAAAAATATCTCGTGTGAATTCGTCACGTATGAAAATTTTGTAATTTGGAAAAATTCCGCTACACGCAATTGTTGATGTTGTTGGAAATAGATACCACAGTAATTGACAACAGATTTAACAGCTTGATTTAATTTGATAAAGCAACGAATATAATTTACAAAGTGGAAAGAACGAGTTTGGATACCTTCGAGGTAATTCCAATGCATGTGCATTTACTTGCTGTAGCAAACAGAACAGCTGTACTATGTTGTAGGGTTAAGGGTACACTTCGTAACAATCCATTCACTTCTGTGGAGGGGGGAGTCATTATTACATGTAAACAACATGAAGTAACGCAAGTCTATACCTGTTTTAGTTTTGTTAGAGCACTTGGACGGGGAGGTTCATAGTTTGTTGAAAAGTTTTTAATTGTGATACTAATGGAAGGAGTGGGTGAAATACTTTTGGTTTCTGAGCTGAGACCAAGCAAACGTCATGTGAACAGCTTATGCAGATTCGGAAGCGGTTTTATTATACAGGTGCGTGTAACTTAAATTGCTTCAACACAAATAAATGGCCCATAACTGCGTGTCTACTTGCATTTTTAGGAAACAAATATCACATTAGTCGGTTTGTCAATATTACATTACTTGACCACATGTGTGATAGAATGTTTGGTGATGCTAATTGAACACAAATGTCTAGGATCGTTGGTTTTATGAGAAAACGTTAGGTATGCAAATTGCTATGAATGAAGTGCATTAATGCCCAATTCGATTGAATCCTCCACTTAGAACTTATTCTCATATAATGTTACTTTTGGAAATGCGGATACATAATGACCACTGGGCATCAACTAGGCGTCAAAACTGAGAACATTGTATGCTTTCGCTTAAAGAAATCAACTTATTGTTAGACAAGTCAAACATTGGCTATGGACATATTCTTGTGTCGGAACTTCAAAGCCGAGTTCAGTTGTATTCAGGAAGTTGAGAAGCACAATCCACACTCTATAATTACCTGGTATCTCTCGTTCCACGTTCCGAATCGTTCGTATCAAATAAAACTAAATCAATGTCTAGCGAAAAGTAAATAACATCACGTTTATCTCAATCCAATAACCTAGCTGAACAATTACGGAGCAGTCGCAAAAAATAGTAACTCAATTGGGATTCCTTTACAAACGGTTCGAGCCTGAGATGACAAAGTTAGCGTTACAGCCAATTAGGGTAGACACATCTGAACTGGCTTAAATTGTATCGCTATTTAGCACATCTCAAACAACATGATTGAATAATATTATAATGTAGGTGTGCATTAGACTTATACAGTCGAGCGTCACATCAAGTTTACCTTAGTTTCATATCAAAATAACTTTGATCAATTACATTTGAGTTTCGCTCCTCTGCTACAGATGTGTGATGCTGCTTAGTTGAGCGCAGCACAGTGTCACTTGAGTTTCATAACTTGATTTACTTATTGAAGTCAATAAAACCTGATAAACCTTCAGTATCTTGATAATATTTTATAAGCGCATGCCTATTTTCGAATGGATAATATATTCGATCAATTATTAGCACAGGAAACAAAGGCACACATATGCAGTATTTGGTATAGAGCATACGATTTTGTACCAAAATGGTAAACTTGTTAGAGCAAACTTCACGGTTTCAGGAACTAATTAAAACTTTAAACTATAGAAGTATATGTTTTTCCATGTTTGTTTACTTAAATCTCGACCGTATTCAAATGGTATATTGAGTGGCATTGATAGGCAAGGTTACCTTTAGTTATAGGTAAAATAACTAGCATAGCATGTAGCGGACCACTTCAAAAGTTTCCAAGTTTTTCATTAGAGATTCCAGCTCTGTTTGCTCCGCAGAGGAGGAAATATTTTTAAAATTAGACTCAAAATATATTGGAAATTGACATGTTACTAGAATATGTAGTACGCTATTTTCGCATTGAATAATGTATAACCCGTATGCCATATCTATCGCTCCCGTCACACGAATAATCCGTGAAGTTTTAGTGACGGTTAGCTATAGCTGCATTGCTGTATTGCGCTGGTTTTATTTCCAGCCGCAAATGCCGAGGGGATGCGTTATTAAATCAGCATTAATTTGTGCCTTGTGCCACGCGGCCCCCAATTCGCGGGTCCATTCGCGGCACAATCAGTCGCTGTTGCTTTTCCGTGGGCATGCGCCTGCAGATGAAATATTGCTAACCAAATATGCGCCGAACCCGGGAGGCTATAGCTTCAAATTTTCACGGTATAATAATTTGTCATTTTTAAAATCTAGATTACTGACTCGATTAAACGCTTCGACTCGAGTCCTGTCCGTCGCACTTTCGAGATTCACAAAAACAACGCTAATTAAATTTGAAATTCAGTATTTGATATTTTCAAATCGAAAAGTAAGTCCAGACAAATCCGAAATATGCATAATAGCTCTCTTATCTTTGGGAACAGAATTTTATTTATTGTAGGTCAGTGTGCAAATTAACTGATAGTATTATGACCACTGCACAGCGTCAATACTGAGAATTCAAACCGGGGTTTTTTTAAAACTCAATTCCCCGGTCTGCAATCCACGACACGTACAATAATGCATGAAAATAATCCTCTGCTCTGGCAAGTCCCGGTTCCATAATACAGCCGGCACCCCAGATATCAGTGCGATGGCTACCTCATGACAATGGGGCTCGTATTGTGTTTGGTTTATCTTGCACCAATTGAAGTTATCACAGTGGCTATAGCATGTACCCGTTGTGGCAGCATAAGCATGGGGCATAAGCTGGAGGCGCTATACGTACGTACGCCGGCTTACACAGCCGTGTTATCGGCGCGTTTCAGCCCATGCACGTGGTCGTGGATGTCATGTGTTTGTGTATGTGTGTATGTGTGTGTGTGGGGGTGGGTCAGGGTTTGTGTGGTGTGGAGCGGGGGGGGGGAGGGGGGAGGAGGTGGAATATGTACAGTGTGAAGGGGCTGGCAATTCATGATGAGAATGATGCCATAACGAGATGATTATAAAGGGGAGAACACTTGGAAAGTAGCTACAAGGGCGTGATTCGGTATTCTGATGATAGGGGATACTGTTCCTTTTGTAGTTCGTTGGTCGAATGAAATGTTGGGATGATTCTCCTTGATTTTGTATCACGATAACTGACAGAATTGACAAATTAACTCGAATGTCGTGACTTACGTTTTGTGTTCGAGCATGCGTATTGGTAATGACACATTTCTTAATTAAACGATACGTCAGTTATTCGTGATAATCACAGATGATGTGCCGGTTGATTGAAGTTCCACGATAAATCTTCCCTATACTTTACATGATCATGATGCACGCTTATGTTCATATTTCCAGTGAAATTTTGACAGTAAAACCTTGCCACATCATAATTTACTTGCCGGCCAAAAAGGTGTCGCTCATGTTTTACGCCGCGTAATCCCAAAATCCCACGAGTGCTTCGATCGCGGTCTAGATTAGCATCGCGGTAAATGATAATAACGTTATTAAAACATTAACACAGCACAGTTATTTTTTTTTCGTCGCTTAACAACAGTTTTAATATATAAAGCGATTATACGATACTGCAGGATATACCGGCACAGTGAAGGCGACATTTCCTTCGCTTCATTACATTTCAGACAACTGATTACTAATAGGTATCCGTGATAGGTATATACGAAGAAATAAAACAATTATTGTTCTCTCCAATTGACAACAATTCCTTCAACGTTGCCTGCCTTTTTCTCATTCGTTTGTCGATGGGAAGGAAAAGCTGCTTTAAGTGAATTAATCTAATTAAAACTTCTTTCAGAAGTTAGGTACACACCCAAGTTACGTCCGTGTTACGAACTTAGCACAAAATATTTATGATAGCACACCTTTTGTTGAGTTTCTAGTAGCTGATCGCTCTCCTCGGTGTGAGCACTAAAAACGCAGAATATATAAATTAACGGTTTGATTGCTAACACTCTGCCGTCAAGTTAATTTGTTGTAACTGCCTATAGTGTTTTATATATCTTAGAACTTGCAATCAAAACGTTACAGGCCGCAACTGAAACAGTCGCGTTTGAATAAACTAAAGTCAATATCCATTAAACTTGCTTAATGCACAACACTTAAAACTGATGTTATACTGATTAAGAATTTAATTGAAAACGTTAAAAACTTTTCACAGTAATGGAATGAAACGCTGAAAGCCCTCTCTTGCGACTTCACCTAACAAGATCTTTCAATCGCGCGGAAAATTAATTGTATTTTTTCCCTAAATTCTAACGGAATTGTACCAGAACACCTATAGCTCTTTACTACAAGTTTGACATGGAAAATTATTCAATCGTCTTTTCCGGCGTTTTAAGAGACAAAGAAAATGAAGACTTGTTAAAAATATATAAGCGTTCCTTAGAGTTCACACGCGCACACAGAAAAACTGTGAATTTAACGAGTATTCGTTAAAATTCGATTCTAATATTGTGTTTCGGTATATATTCTGCAAATTATGAACGTGGTTGGCTGCATGAGTTGCGGTGCTTTTTTCTCTCGATGAATGAGAAGAATATGATTTCACCGAATAATAGAACACCCTAGGGTTTCAAATAATTACATTTCTCATGTAAACTGGAATGGAAAACAATTATCTTTGTACTAAAGAACAGAAGAAATACTATTGGCATAAAATGAGAAACGTTTATTATCGCTCTATTATTAACAAGTGACACACTTACTAATTTCAAACCTTGACACACTATAATAATTAATAAAGAACAACCATGCTCCATCCGAATCATTCCACCAAAATTATAAGGCCTATATTTTCGTTCTATAACAAAAAATACAATGCCCTATTCTCATAATAAAAAAATCTCGAATCGCTTCATATGTTACACACTAACAAATTTAAAACATTCAAACACGAGAACAGCAATGCGTCGTCTAAATCACAACACCCAAGTTATATGACGCCCACATTTTTCGCTAACCAAAAATTTCAATAACTTACATATATATATTTATTCGAAAAACACGAAAATTCGTTCCTGTCAAAGTGTTTGCTATCGAAACACGCTCGCTTATTTCGTTGCTGTAGGACGAATTTGGTCCAAGCGCTGCCAAGAACAGCGAACTAATCTGCAGTTTGTTGGCATATCGATAGCCACGCGTCCTTCGCGTCGGCATCGCCGGCGTCGTGCATCTTTCGGCGCCGCGATGCCGCTGCGACACGCCCCTGCGAGGCGCAGCGAGGCGCAGCGAGGCGCCTTTGATTGGAAACCTTCTATTGCTTCTTGCATACACTCGATGTTTGCCATAGGAGCATGATCTAGATGTAAGCGATCAAACATAACCTTCAAGCACCTCGCGCTGGCTGGATAATAGTCGCCATTTGATCTTCAATTGCGGGTGTCATTTCATTTCTTACAAAAATGTCTACTCTTATTCACAATATGACTTAAAATTGTACTTGTTTACTAGCCGCGAGGACCAGATCGTGATCAAACAAAACTTACAAGCAACCAGCTCTCTATACCTACTTTTTAAATGCACATTGGCGTAAAGTATCATTTAATATCTTCTCTGATTGACATAATACTTTTAATTTTAACTAACTTATTAATTATCACCCGGTATAAGTTGTTAAGCTGAAGTTGCAAATATGTGGTGCCGTATCAAGATTTTGGAAAACCTCTACCTGCGGCAAATATTTGTCGAGGATAACATGTATCCAGTATAATATGATCGCTTTGTTATCATTCATCTTGTGAACAGTGTTAAGTATTAAATTATATTTTGCTTTCTTACACGTTTCAGTGAGCATAATTAGAAAAAAACAAGTTAAAATGTAAAGGGAAGAGATGCTAAGGTGAAGGTCAAGGCTTATAAAGAAATGGTGGGTCTTTCCCTCTCGGTTGATTTCACCCCTGCCTCAAGCAGCCCCGATTGAAACACAAAATGGAATGGCCAAATTCCCCCATGCTCACACGTGGGCGGCGCCTTTATTCTCGTAAGAAACTACGCACACGCTGGAAAAAGAGTTTCCCAAATCACCTACCTACAACTAGCGTCTAGAATATTACTTCCTCTCCAGGTGATACCTAAATATATACCTAAAAAAGCATCAATCATACTTACCAAGATTTATTGTTTTATGCTTCGACGAAAATCTGGCCATTAGGAGAAGAGAATGTAGGAACCCTTTCTACACCTCTCTAGCGCGATAACAATGATATTTAGCACCGGGTTATCCCTCTAGAGTAATTGAATAAAGGAATGAGCTTTTTTTCTCAAGCAATATTTTATTGAAATGAAGTCGCAGGTGTCAAGCCGTTTTCTCGGTGCTAAAAGTCTTCGATTTAAATCAGTTTATCGTCAGTGAAAGGCTACTTTTGGTTGTTAGTCATATTGGATGATGGCATAATAGCTATTATAGATGGTTCTGGTCCGTGGAACAATGGGGAGAAAAGCGTTTCCTCTTCCAAATGAAGTGTCCGCGCTTCGCGAGGAAAATGATTTATTGCTAGATATGCGGCAAACATTGTTCGGGGCAAGCACCAACACTTAAGAGCAGAGGCGAGATTTCCCCGCTTTTTCAAACTCCTATTTCCGTTCATCGACAACAAGGAAAATGAATTTCTAAAGAAGTGGAGTTTAAAATACTTATCAATATAAATAAAGTCTCCTTTTTTTCGTTTAGGAAGGAATATTTCAATGGTGGCAAAGTTAATTCGCTCCAGTGAAATGTATCCATTGTGGAATGAGTTTTCTCGTACCTTTTTCATTGTGTATTGAACAAAATAAATACTTTTTAAGTGAGGCTGCATATCGCGTGGCTTACGTTCGCGATTGAAGTACTTCGTATTGTCAACTGCGAGCAGGCAGAGGCCGGGAGCACGGTGGTGGAACTCTCAAGACGAAAAGAATGTAAATATTAAGAAATCGTCATTTTTTTTAGATCTTCCGACGGTTCACTTTTAGATATATTCTGTCGTGCTTACACAGATAGAATTTTGGTGATCAAAAATGCAAAAAAAAATTAAAACACACCGCTGTGCAATTGACTTTCTGTCCGTGAGTCATACAAGCTTGTCCTAAATCAAACAGCAGTGTTTTCGCTGCCTGATAATCCGTCCCTGAATCCACCAGAACGGAGACTGCAGTCAAGAGCTCCCGCTCAGCTTTTTCTATTTTCATATTCGGTTTCGCGTACAAGGTTCGAATGCATTTATTGGTTTTTGTTCGGTACAACGAGGGTTGGTTTGATTTCCCGGTTTGAAACAACATGCAAATAGTCGGGATTGACTTTGAAGAGCAGCCCCAATTAACATCTAGTGAACAATGGCACCAAGGTCTCGGGATGTAACTAGATTTTTAATTGTATAAATTGGCTTGTCAATATCTGATGCTAGTTCGTGCGATTCTGTGACGTCATTTTGCTGATTGTACTTAATTAATTTAAATTGACTCACGTTGTTTAGCCCAACTAACTCATAAAGTTGTTGACACCTTTCGCTTCATCAATAAAAGGCTTGTTATTTTTAATTATTAATGAATTCAGAGATGGCAAAGTTTCGCGAAACAAACTTGAATTAATTAAACTGGCAACTGGCGTTTTTGGTGGAAGTTAGTTAGCGTTTCTGAAGCAGGGAAATCCGAATTGAGGAAGAGTTGAACGAAAAGTGAAGAGATAAGTAAAAAGTGTTTCTGTTAAAATTTTCAAAGAAGCTTCTTAGATTTCTAAAATGAGCATTTGAAATTTATATAGCAAACATCGAGGTGCCCACTCTAAAATAATCAGCTACAATCAAACAATTGGAAGCATGAATTTCAAGAACGACTTGAAGACGAAAGTTTATGTTATTTTTCTAGGGAGTTGATTTGATGGCGAATACTTACATACTAGAACATGATTAAGAAAATCTTTATCAACATAAACATGTTTTTAAATTGGACGTGGAAAATGTAGAGGAAAATGAAATCACAAAAAGTCTTTTCAAGCAACAAAACCGCCCTTCAACTACTATACATAAAATTTACGTCAGCATTTCATTCCCAAATATTCCCTTTCAAATTTCGCACCCCCATAAAACATCTCTCAGCACATGTACATTTACTGCAAGCGTTATGTCATCGAAACGACATCACACAACTGTAACGTGTTTGTTATCGATGTTATCGTGCGTCTTGTGCCGGCAGGGTGTTTATCCCGCCGCAAGTCGGACGTCGGCGTCGGCGTCGGCGTCGGCGTCGGCGTCGGTGTCGGCGTCGGCGTGCTAAGGGCTGCTCCGGCGTCGGCACGTGATATACAACCGGTTGTACGGCGGTTCGGGCGGCAGTCGGGATGTGGCTAGCGTCTCTCACTCTCAACTGGCGCGCGGACTGCAAATGTGCGCTCTCCGGTGCCTCGTGGTCGTGCTCGTCGCCGGCGTCGGCGTCCGTCTTGCCGCCTCCGACATCACAGGTGAGCGACAATCACAGGCCAGCCGCGCGGAGGGGTTTGTTTGCAATTGCTTGTCGGTCAAGAGATGGCATGAAATGGTTTGTGTTGTTGGAGACGAAGGATTGGTTTTTTGGTGGTGGTAAGGAACTGACAGTCGGTTAACTTGTTATCTACGTGGTATCAGCCAATCTTAACCATTAAATGTAGCCTAAGTTTGATTTAAATTAAATTCAGGGGAATTAAAACTTATAATTAATAAATAGTACGCGCCCGAGAGACGGTTGTGTGAATAGTGATTATTTTAGCCCGGAGTAATTTCTCCAATAATAGAAAATAATTTATTATCGCTTAAAAGATGTTTGATATTAATTGCGTTTGCCTGATTTAGTGAAAAATTAACTGTTTCAATCAGTTAACTGCGTTAGACATAAGACACCCGATTTGTAAAATTTATGCTTGTGGTTGATATTCTTTATCTTTGCGCTGTAATATTATATCGTTTGAAAGTTTAAGTCGTTTGTGAAAATGCTTTACTAAATTTCTTTGCTTCGGGTGATTGATTGTGTACCTCCGTCGTTGAAAACATTTTTGTCCGTCTTGTTAATACAGCGCATAATTGATGGAAGGCGACAGTGCTATTATAACACGACCGCTTTCTTAGATCATGTTTGGTGTGAAGTGGGATTTTATGAGAGGAAAATGGTTGGAATGAGATTCATGTAGCTATATCTGTATGTCTCTGTTGAAGAAAGATTTCTATTCAGACAATCGGTCGGTAAATCGTGAACGATTTACTTTGAATTTAAATATCTTCGATTTTGTGGGTTGCCTTGTTTTCCCATGAATAGTATATTCGCCGTTGCAGTAGTGTATTGAAAGAACCTCCATCAATATAATATTCTACGCGAGGCAAATGGGTATGGCCGTGCACAGATTTCATAGGGGATAAATAAATAAAATATTTCACAAGCATTAAAAATGCAATATTCCAAAAAGGTAGGCGGAAAAAGTATTTTTCCTTAAAAATAATATTATTTCGAATTTTTTGTGTGATTTCAAGTAATTTTCACATCCAAATATGCTTGTCATAAATATTGGATTGCGGCGCCTAGACGCAGCCCGCAGAGCAATTCTTGAACCCGGCACCTCCACCCGACTTAATTTCAAGTTGAGGCAAATTCGAGAAAGTAAACATGCAAACTACTTTGAAGCTTGCAAGCTTGATCAATCGTTATTGTTTGTCGCCAAATTATTATTCTTCGCTGAGTCTCTATTTTAATTTTAAATCATATTCAAACGCCCTATTTAAAACCTCATTTCAGTTCCAGACGCGTCAAGTCAACCGATATCTTTGAACATGTTTTATCGCTAAAACTCAAACGAAAAGTCTACTCCGCTACTTGAATATTATAATAAAAATAAGCAAGATGTTAAGTTACGTTCTCAATACGTAACGACACCGTCGGCTAGACCACGTACCCTAACATACATTATTGAACTCTAACCACATGAATAACTAACGATTACTTACACCAATTCCCGTGGAACGTGCAAAGTGCATACTCAGGTAAACAAGCAATTATATTTGTTAAAAGTCGAAATGTATTCGTTCGTGCGAGACCATTCGATTGCAAGATTTCCTCGCTACAGTGTATTGCCGCGACCTGCGTGAAAGCACACAATAGTCGGTCCGCTGAAGATAGCACCTTCAACTTTCTCACGGCAAACTTCTTTTCAAAACAGCTCGCGCAGCCGAGAAAAGTTTGTGTAGGCTGGAGATTGAACTTTCACCTGAATTATCGCGCCTAGGATGCAAATCTCAACGACGTGGTAAATTCTTAAAAGAGGGTTAATCGGGCTAATCCCAAGCAGTCTGCGATTTGAAGATCTTGCGCGTCAAAAGTTTCCGCGTTTATTCTTTATTACAAAAATGTTTAGCCGAGAAATAAATGAGGATTCTGGAGATTAATTCTGATTTGATTAAAAGGGTTGTTTTAGAACCGTAGGGCATAATTAATGTAGCATTTCAAGTCATTTTCGTGTAGGTTGGAAGAAGAAACACTGCTCCTTATCTTCCTTAAACATTCTTGTGTAAGCTCCCTTGGAGGCTTGTTTTTAAGTGTCTCGTAGGATAAAGCTTATTGACCATTTACAATATGGATTGATATATGTAGTTTAAGTTGACTGTTCTTGCATTGATGTCAAGAACGTTTATCATAAGTTCAGGCCCTTATCCCTACATTTATATTTATTTTTAATGTGCATTATCTCATTATGATATGTCTATGATCTAACGTATTAAATATTAATCCAGTTCATGTCTCAAGTAGATATAAACTGTTTTGATGTGTCAGTCAATAGATTCTCCTATTCCCTTTCTACTCATCTAAGTCCGTTTATAGCTTGTAGTCTGGCAATGTATGCCCCTAGAGCTCCCTATTCTCAACCCTATCAATGCCCTCCCACGCGAAAATGTGCCTCGAACAAAGGGCCAATACCTTTGAAACACTCGCATTGGCAATGCTACTTATCAATAATTTTCGACCTCAAGTACTGAGCTGGCACAAACCTAAGCAGCAAGTGGTCGTTCGAGTTCGCAAAGCCACAGATGGGAGAAATGATTATGAAACTTTGTTACGCAGAGTGGATCATTTCCAAAGAGATGCCAAACTCAATTGAAACAATGTGTACCTGTTATCTGAAAAAGTGAGCTCTGAGTGAGATCATCATTCGCATAGTTTAGCCAGTCTCTGCAAATTAAAGTTGAGACTCGATACACGTGGCCGCAAATAGCAAAGTGGGTGCCTGTGAATGTTGCGTATGGACTTTAGACTACTTGGTGGTGTAGATAACATTTTTTTTGACTTCATGCTCAAATAAGTAACTTTACCTAAGCCGATGGAAAAAATGCGATTGCACTCCGCGGTAAGTAAATTTAAAACATGTTTGTCTGCCGTCATGGTATGATGCATCGGAATATAAACCTTAAGTTCTTTTCTGTGAGTTTGCGACCGAGTAGGTTTTCGAGATATCGGCATCGTGATAGCTTTCGCTGGCGCACCCTTGGGTGGCCTTACATACTTGCCCCACGTCGCTCACTTATCACTTATCACTTATCACTTATCACTCGCAGGTGAAGACTTCTGGCGAGACCCGCCCTTCTTTTAACACATCAATGTCATTTAAGTATATAATAAGAACATTCACAAGCAAAAATGTTTTCTCAATTTTTCTTTTACAAATTGAAAAGAAAACGGACAGACGTTTTCTTTGTATACACAAACACTATTTTGACGTATGCTTCCCTGATAATGAATCGCTGCAAAGAATTCCACACGCAGCTTTACAGTTTACCTCAACGCGGGATAACCACTTAAAATCTGTACAGATATAGATAACTTGCGCACGATGCCTCGAAAAGCGTTTGCCGTTTCTGTTCACTTGCTTTTCCACGGGGATGAAATGTTTTTGGTGGAACCAAATCTAGATCATCTAGTAATTTAAAGCGCACGAGAAATGAAACATGCATGCACAGCGGAATGGTATTATGACTTCTGTCATGTCAACTGCACGACATGTCAAGAGTTGAACGAAGGAATAGATCCTGCAATCCAGGAAGAGGATAAAAAAATAAGATAAATGTAAAGTGAAGCTGTCGTAAACTAATTTAGAATGTTGAAACCTTTTTATAGATCCAAAAGTTTCCGACACACAAAACTGGCACAGCAAGGAATACAAATTGAATGGGAACAACTATGTGAACCTATATTAATCGAAATAATAATTGCTTTAAAATATTTTCTACAGGAATTCAAACAAATTTTGCTGTGCCTTAATTCGGAACGCTATCTTTTACGTATCCATTTACGTGGCTGATATCAAAGGCAAAATCGTACACGTTCTGCATACTACTCACCACGCACGCTCGTGCACTCCGCATGATTAATTACTCAATGGTTTATTAATTAGCTATCTAAACGATAGGAAAAGCCTAATGAGATTTGATACCGTCTGTTGTGTTGTCCCTGATGCCAAGCGCATGTCGAAAACAATCGAATTAAAGTCACTTACGTCTTGGCTCGTCCTTGTTCATCCCCCGAAACCACTGCCGCGTAAATTGACTGCTCTTACGGCCACCCTAACTATTAGCAGGTTATTAGTGGCATGAGGAGGACTAATTAAATTGTACAATTACGGATTACTTCGGCAATAGACGTAGAAATGTCAACTGTGTAGTATATTTGGTTTGCCATCTGGTGTCATTTGTAATCCTTGGGGTGACGCGCGTCATGATTGAAATGCGTCGGGCCAGGGGATGAAATCTCGCCCCTCAGCCGCCATCTGAACTACTGGAGGGAAGGAGAATGCCAAGTGGGAGAGTGTACGCGACGGTCAAAGTTATACTCGAAAAACATTTAGTCGCATGGCAGAGAATAGGTCATGTCATATCATGAAAAATTATAAGCTGGTGCAAAAAATGTACTACTGGGTGTATTCTTTTCTAGCACGTGTGGGTGGCTGACGCTATGCTTGCCGGAATCAAAATTTGAAGCAAGAGACTTTAATTTAATTTCGTTTTTGCATTAAATATTCACGTCATGACGTACAGGCTTTGCGGACACGTTGCTAGAATCCAGACATTTATAAACTTTTCTTCGCTTATCTGAGTCTGTATGAAAATATGTGGTCCAATTCAGCATTAAAAAAGTGTTTCTGTACAGATGATAAGATATTCTTGTAGGTACACAATAGCGATTTTTGCCTTGAATTATAGTTTTTCTCTCTGAATAAAACGTTGTTCGGATATTACAATCTTGTTGAATGTTTCACCGAGCTTATATCAAGAATTTTACTCATTCAAAAATATTTTATTGAATAACTTTAATTTTTGCTCGTAGGCAAAATCAATTATACGCCAGCGTTTTCTCGAGCTTGCTCCGTTATACCGGCAACCGCATCGACAGAGGAAATGCTCACAGTTTTTCTTCCTCCGAACTGTCGACAGCGAAAGATTTGCTCGCTGACCAAAATCCATTGTGTATACATAGAAACCAAACAAAATAAATCACAATCATCGCGCTTTTCAGCAGCAAAACACGCATCAGAGGAAGCCAGCCCGCGCGACACGAGTTCCTATTTTCACAACGACACGCTAATATTTCATAAATGGCAAACTATAGGTGGCCCAGCTGGGTTCCCTTCGTTAGCAAACAAATGTTGTTGCGGCTGAAATCAAATGTGTTAGGCGACTCGGTCTAGTTTGTACACAAAAATTACCCAGAAGCGAACTAGCTGTTAGTGACGTGAATTAGAGCGATACGATTTTTATTGTAACGGTAATAATTTTGAATAGTAATGTATTTATATTGAGTAGCATTTTGTGAGCGCTTCGTGGAAGTTTGCACCACATAATCCAAGAACTGGGGTTTGATTGCGTGACAAATGAATGCCATCCACGTTATCGATTGGTCCCGATTTAAGTACAAATAAAAATAACTGGAACAAACACAATCAAAGATGTAAATGTATTTTTTTTTGTTCTCGCCTGTGCAGCGAATCGTTTGCCAAAACTCGCTATCGCTGCGGCCAATTGTGTTATCAATGCACAATCCCCGTGGCAAAGCAATCACTATAAATTTTGTGGAAAGAAAATGCACGAATTGAACCATTTGGATGGGGATATTTATCACTGTTGACATAATTGTGCATTTTGTCGCAGTAATTGCATTTTTATATCTGTTTTTAATCCGGACAAATTAAGAAGATAAATGTTGCGCTGTCTTTGACTTGCAAAAAAACGGTGCCGCAATCTTTCTAAAACTACACTATGTGGGTTACATATTTTAACGACGATTTTCTTCGTCCACATCATGGGCATCCTATTAAGTTGCATTGTTTTGCACGTGCAATAACATTGTGGAATCCGGTTCTTGCAACAGGACTGTCACATGGCACAGATATGGCTCAAACGTACTTTCGTGCAATCAATAATTATTGTTGGTATTGCGCTGGATATCATGATTTACGTATAATTAACTCAAATCAATGACGGTTAGTTGCACACAAAACATACTTAATCCACGTAACAATTGTTTGGCCTTAATTACGCAAACATTTTGTTACATGGCAGCGTTTTGCGCACTGATTTGGTCGAGGATATAATCCTTTTAACCGCGGGATATGTCCCTTGTTAATTAGCGACGATTTCAATTTGTTAATGAAATTAAAAATATTTTTTTATAAAGCGCATCACATTGGTATTTGATATCAATACCAAGCATTTCGTTTGATAGGAACAAGACTGAACAAGCAATCAGTCAAGACTAGATTACTGAATTTCCCATTCAAAAAATCTTCAGTTTATTGGAAATTTCACGTTTCACGAGATTAGCGCGCATTAAGTATTTCATTTCATGATTTTTAAGGGTTGTTACACGGTACTGATTGAAGCCTATTTGAATGGCTCTTTCCGGTGATGAACTTCATCTAATAAGCAGTAGCATTCAACAGACACACACATATATATATAGAGATATAGATAATTGATGGTTAGCAGCATGGTAAGCATTTCCCCATCATTATATTATTAGAAGAGTGTAGGTATAGAAGGTATAGATACCGTATGTACCAACAATACCATACCGTAGCCCTTGAGTGGCCCAATTATACGTTATCCTGGATCCAGTCTATGGTGGAGAAGTGGAAAAGTCCCCTGGGAAAAGCACTTGAGCCGTTGCTAGCTTTCAGTTTTCAGTTCACAGAACGGCTAAGCGTGCTTTCCCGCAGGATAACGAGGATATTACAAGCGCGACGTGAATACTTTGAATGCAATGCACACAGATTGTTAGATGGATTCACCCTTTGCGTTCGCTGCTCAATGTTTCTAAGTTGTTGGCTTGTATACAATGGTTTTTAGTTGAAAAAACCAACGAACCAACCACCTAACCAACCCACCAACAAAACAAACATACAAATGGAGGGCAAAATGACCATCGTCTCTGAGATTTTGTTGAAATAGTTTTAATACAGGTACATTTATTTTTCTCGGTGTCTTATTAATATGGTAGGGTAAAGGTAACATTGTCATTCGTGTCGTTCAGGTTACTTTTCGATGGTCGATGTGACGTATTCGATCATTAAAATGGTTTAGTTGCTGAACACAGATAATCTGTGAAAAAATCAGTCGCATTATATTTTCTTCAAACAAAAATGTGCATTGGATTCGCCTTTGTCTAAAACAATGAGAGCTGTGAATCGTTATGAAAGATCATTAAATGCGAGTCGCGTTATAAATAATGAAGGGTAGAAGATAAAACTCGTCTATTTTTTTTTGAGTTTTTTGTGTGTATTCTGTATTGCACTTTGCACGCTGTTGATGCACCCCGTGACACACTCTGCATAGAGATGAGAACCGAATTATGCAACTCAAATTTGCTGAATAATGCTTTGGCACTAGACTACGATTTCCCAAAACAAGGAGGGTGTCGCTGTGCTGTAATAATGACTGAGGAACTAATATCAAAGAGTGGACATTTTTTTCTTTACAGACTAGGTATACCCATATTAATTTTTAATTTTCCACCCCACTTCTCTTTAACTCGACCATATATAAAAACTATATTGATTTCACATCTTTTAGCTGGAAAGAATTCCCCATACTCACTTAAACTTAGTTTTAGATATAGCATTTTCATATCTACTTCATCGGTCGTCTTCTTTTTAGTCCATCGTCGTCTCATCTTTTCGTTTTCAAGAGTCTAGAAAATGTTGCGCACATATTTTTGGACAGAGTATTTATATTTAACTTGATCATGCTGGTCAGTTTCAAGTAGTCTCCTTCCGCGAACAAAGTCGGAAGATATTTTAATAAAATGCCATCGTCCTAAGTTACGTCTAAGTCGACAACTTGGTCTTCAGTGCGCCCCCGCTGCTTTTCGTGCTCTTTGATTACCTGAACGTTCGTCCAACTCGTAGCAGCTCGATGTCGAGTGTTTGCTGTACAGACGATGCACACAGAAACGAAAAACAAAAATATTTTTCACAACTAAATATACGGGATCCCTGGAGCTATGGAACTCTTTATTGTGTAGAGTTAAAAATTCATCGAACCGCCTTTGATCTAAGAATGCATTGGATGTAAATTCGAATGTTTGCAGGGAAATGAGTCATCAACAGCTTTTTATATTATATGTTATACTGAACGGTAGTTTTTGAAAAGTTTTTTGACTGTGATTTTTTTTTTTTGCGAAAGAAATTAAAATTTAATTAAAATAGTTTTCTTTTGCAGTTCATTTTGACATTTCTAAAGCAAAGTTCACAGTTTTCACTATAGTTCACATCTAAAAAAAATATTAAAGCTTTTCATGCCATAGAAAAGCAATTTTATAAAACTGATAGTTTTCACGAAATAAGCACTCGTTGAAACTTAACGGCGGTTTAAGTAAATTTCAGTCGGGCTATTTTCCAAGTTTGCGTGTGGTGACTGCTCTTCCCTTAGCGAGCACCTGAGCCAAATGGAGCCAGGCTAATTCAAACGTCATTTCGGGAAGGAATATAGAATTAGTTCACCGTCTGCCTTCTGGCTGCTTGCTAGCAGAAGGAAACAGAGCAGACGCTCTAACAGCTAACAGTCTACAGCATCGCTGTCCTATTCGATCTCGTACTTAGTGCGACTGCGAACCCTTATATTGCGCTAGGTAAATACCGAAGAAGGTTTACCTTATGTGTGAGAGAGCAGAATCAATATAGAAGAACCGGTAAAGACTATATTCTGCAAGCGACAGAAGTCATTTCATATCTTCATCAATAAAATGGACGTCTAGTTTACAATCCACTTGAATGATCAAAATTTCGTCAACATGGGCACCTTTACCATCAAATAGAAACCATTATTTTCGGATGAAGGCAATAGTATTAGATCTTGATAAAAAATATTTTCAAGTATGACAAATGTTTTATTTTTTTGATATACTTCAATTTATTTATGCGAAATCCATTCAAGTTGTTATTGCAGCCGGCTATTTCAATGCATAAAAAGGAAATAGCTAAATTCAATTCAGTGCAATGATAAATATTAAAGTTTACACAAACGCAAATACCGATCCATATTCTTGATTGGAAGATTCGAAACGTTTCCCTCCCCCCCATAAAAAACAAACAGTGAACAGATGCGATTGGTTTCAAATGAAAAGAGAGCAGGGTGCGTGTTTTTTTGGGGCGCAAGACGGCGCAGCGTGATGGTCTTCTTTCGTGGCAGCCGCGGCAAGCTTCTACTCTTGTTTTCGAGCTGATACACAATGAAGAATGTGTATGAAAAGCCAGCATATTATTCTCGCGCGACATGGAAAATACGGCGATATGAATAACGGGGACTCAGGTGCCCTCCGAGACAAGCTAAGCCAGCCACACACCTGCCACCCTCGCCCATCGTCATCAGCCGAGAGTCGAAGCTGGGACGTCAGCAAAGTCAGTAAACCATGCGCACCAGCATTGACATTGTGCGCCCAGAGATTAATGGATTCAGTTCTAATTTAGTGTGGCTCTGCCGACATCATCTTATGGCTTCAATAGTATATAAAACATGTGTTATGTGCTGATGATATTTAAGAAATGGCACCTTTACTTATATCAAGTATCACGACTTTAAATATCGCTTCTCGGTTAAAAAAATAAAACATAGATTTACCTTATATAAAGATGCGATATCTTAGAAAAGGACCAATTTTGTTGTAGGGTTTCGCGAACACATTTTAGGAGCGCGTTGAAATTGCCTGCAATTAAATATATACGGGAGGATAATTTTGACGTCTTTAACTTCCCATATTTTAATCGTAGGGGGTATTAGCGAACTAAATCAATTTCTATTGAAAAAACCACAATCCCAGTTTGGTTCAAAAACTTGGCAGGCCAGAGATGAAACGTTTTTAGTGTCCCTAAAAATTTTATCTTGATTTCTTATTACGTCTGATCCAAGCCGTGGGAACAAACATACAGAAAAGGTAATCGCTTCGCTCTTTTTGCTCCTCGAGAGCGAAGTTTATCCCATATTTGAAACACCAAATTATCAAAAATAATGTATAACACCTACAGCAAATGAATCTATAGTCCAGTGCCATCCCACGTGAATACTATGCCAATAAATCAAACAAGCTAGGTGCATAATTTTGATAGCATGGCAGCAAATTGGGACCACCACATCTTGCAGATATGTCGAGACACCAATGTCCGCTGCGGTCGGCAATTGCACTGCTTTCTGCACGATTCCGTCCGGCCCTGCCCGGACTAACACCCAGTTGCAGCTTCATTAACACTGACCTTAATAATAGAAACTTGTTAAGCGTGTCACACCACCACTCCATACGCTCGTGGAAACTTTGCCCTTACAAACTTATATTCATAGGGAATGTTATTGTTATTGTCATACATTTAGAATGTGAACTACAGAATGCTAACCGAAATCAAGAGCGTGTGCATTGCTCTTGCAGCACAATTAGAAACCGCAGCAGGAAGCCGAATTGAGCGCGGCCGGTCGTTGCTAATGCTTACTTAAAATTTCTCAGCGCGTGATTCATAAAAGCTAATCTATTTAGATAGGAGTACCTACTAGTAAATCCCAATCGCTAAAGGTACAAATAAATCCCACATAAAAATTGTCATAAATCACCAGTCATAAAGCAGTCATGGTTAGTCCTTAAACTAATAACTGCATCCCATCAATGCATTTGTGCAATATTATTTCATTCCTATCATAAATACAGAACATTTCAAGGTAATTTTTTTTATAAATTACAAACCAATACCACTCCCGAATATCAGCATCCAACCAAATCTCCGTAATGCCATAACTTGCTCACAAGATGCATTGCATCTAATTCTAATGATCACATCAGTTAATTCAGATTTGAATTATACATTTTGCCTATTGAACTTTGTTACATGTTAAGAGTTAAAATTGAATGCACTTTGAAACATCTTCAATTAAAATCGAATGCACCGAGATTGCAGCTCAATTAGCTCGATATTTATTGCAAAAACAAACAGGTCGATGAGAATATATCTAATAGTTCTATAACACCCGATTTAATTACAATTACAGGCTTCATCTCTCTCACTCCCTGGCCCGCGCCCTCTAATTTTTTGTCACCCGTAATTTGGAGTTCCCCAGATTACACTAGGCCAACGGGATAACATTCCTGCTGAGGCAACGGGCCGAAAGGGGTTAATAATAACCACCCCTTGCGTGCCCTGGGCGGGGTGTTAATGTGCTAAGCCGATGTCAGTGTTTCGGGGACGAGCAAAAGGGGTTGTTATAATAATAATAAGGTGACTATGGTCGTGCCCTATAACGTTTCGATCGGATGAGAAAAGCGAGCTCGACCACCTAGTGAGAACTTGTGGTTCAGTTTCACTGCACAGATTAATGTAATTTATGATGTACCACAGGGTTGTCGCGGCTCGCATTTGCTGTGTATACACCTCTGCACGAATGTGCGGAATAGAATGCTGGGATTGCTTGCTGCAGGGAGATACAAAACAAAAGCTTTAAACGCATTCACTAATTGAATACCTAGACAGAGTTTGCCTTGCAGTTTGTAAAGCAACGAAATCTCTAACTTGATTTAGTAGCTTGGCGGTCTTACTGTCATAATGTCACACAGCTGAACTGAGGGAAGCAATAGATGATTTTCCAGTTGTTGCATCATGGGTATCAACAGAGGGTGGTGGAATATATTTTCCACTCAATTAATTTCACCTGCTATCTGCGGATTTCAATTTAGTATAAAGTGAATTTATTCAAAATATGAACGTTGTCACTTTCCATTTTCTTGAAGTTACAGTGCCTTTTACCATAGTAAAATTAAAATTTCTTTTGAAAAAAATCGTGTTGCATCGAAATGTGTGCGGTTACTCTTTATTTGATCAATGAACAGCAACGTTTTCTTGTTGGCGCCGATTACCTAAGCTTTGAAAGACCCCACAATTCCCTCTTCTCTTCATCGGAAAGGCAAAATATTGCTTCTAGGCAAAATCTAGGCAAAATATTGCTTTTCTTGACTTAACTGACATTGGTCACGTGATAAATAAGCCAAGGATAAACATTTAACAATCCCTGGGCGATCCCCTGTGCGATTCTGCGACGTAGGAATAGGAAAATGATTGTGCCAAGACCATGACGAACACAACAAGAAGACATCAATCTGATATTGAGGAAGTTGAGAAATCAGCAGCGGCTTTTGCTGTCAGTGTCGGGACTAGGGATTAACTTTTGGTTAGGGTGGCCGGCAATGGGTGAATGGTCGTGCTCTGGTTAATCGCGGGGAAAAATTTAAGATGTGGAAACACAAGGGAGAAAACTGAGGGATTGGCAAGTCATGTGTGCAAGTGACATTCCCTCATCTGTTCGTCTTCCATTTTTTATCTGCTCTGTTCTCTCTTTTTTTGTTTGTTTTTTGTTGGGTTGTTGGATTGTTTAATCAGGTGCTACCACTATACACCTGCTCGCGTTATCAGAAAATTTTATAATTTTTCAAATGTTATACGTTTTGCCGGCTGTTATATTATCCTGCCTAGGCAATGCCATTGATGCGAATGAACCACTTCGCGGAAAATATGTTAGACATTATTTGGTTACCCTTTTTTTCCATTTAAATCATATTCTCATTTAACTTTCATCATTCATTTCGTGTGAAGGCAACGAGCTTCGTTTAATAATCGTAAAAATGCGCGCATTGTTACACGAGCCTATCTCGCCTGATTCATTCCATTCTTTATCTGCGGCGATATTTTGCCAGTCGACTAGGTAATGAGAATAAAAACAACGCCATGAAAAAATAGCTGCGCCAGTAGTCATGTAGAATCTGTACGTGATATACGAAAATGAAATGGTGTTTCACAAAAGAATTGGCTGAAAATACCGTGGCGTATAATATAATCTCGCATCGCTGGCGTTGCCGCGCTGGCAGCGCCAAAGCAGTCTGGCAACTAATTAAAAATTCTTACTCGGCTAACACAATAAGCACGTTCATAAGCCTTTGAGTCAATTGGCTGCTTGAAAACGAATTAGAAGAGCCTCTTTGGTCGTTATTCTTCTGTTTAACGGCGGCGTTTCTCCGTCGGTGACGAATGGCGTAGAGTTTTCACGAGTGGGCAGGCTTGACGTGATCACTTTTATCAAGTTTATATCCAAGCGAATGGACGCTCTATTAAAAGTAGTAAACTACGAGAATTACATGTTGGGACTTCCGTTTCTTGGACATGACGCGGCGTGAGTAATTGGAAATTTTTTTCCAGATCTATATTTCCATTTCATTTCGGTTTTCTAAGATGTTCTTTATGATTAAGAATATTCGGGAAATCGGTAAATTAGGTCACCTAAATTTACCGATTTCTTTGACGTAGCTCTGGCATATTTATCAATCATATATACCTTAGTGTCATGCGTGACTCGAATATGTATCACGACCCTTCTTTCCCGTTAAAATACAAAATTGTTTCTACAAAGAATATGACGTCCATTATAAATATGATTTGTCATCAAATTATCGTATTTTTGTCTAAACAAAAAGGAATATTTCCGATTTTCGGTTTCAACGTGGTGGCATCTATGCGGCCCCAGCGACGACGACGACGACGACAACGACGACGACGGCGACGGCGACGGCGAACGTTGACAACGTTGGCGACGTCTGAAATTCTATAGCGTCTGTCAGGAAGACCCACGTTGACGCTGCGGTACTGTCGACCGGGCGGAGGTTGGCAGGTGCTGATGACGTGGGTTCGATCCCTTGTGGGGGTCATAAGAGCAATAAAAAACCGCTGCTAGTAGAAAGACAAACTGCCACTAAAGAATCCAATCCAATCTAAGAAATCAGTGATATTGTTTCGATAGAGCTCTGGCGAACGATCGGGCAATCCCTGTTAACTGGGACCGTAAGTTGGAGCAGATATCACGATGGTACACGTGTCCGATTTATTTCTAGTACACAATTACTGCTGGAAGCAACTTCCATTTGTCTTACTTGCATCCTTGGTAATGTTGGCCATACATGAAACCATCAAGTAAAATTATCAAAAATGTTGTAGAAAATGGTGTGCGGGAATGATCGTCAGATCAAATTAGGGATAGTATATATCTTAACTCGCCAAGAAACGAAGCGATTGTCAAGTCCATTATAGAAAATTACTGCACCTCTGCGGTGATTGGTAGTACCTATATCCTATACCGATTTTCAAAATTCCCAGTACACAAAACACATTAAGTAAGAAATTTCCGCCAGAGCCAGAGAGTACTTTTGTTTTAAACAAGTTGCTGCATTGCGTACATAATGTTAGATATAAAACTAAGCTAGCAGCAGCAAAAGCTTAGGCTCGCTCGTTGAGTTTTAACGTTGTCATCAGGGCGTCGCGACGCCTAAGAGTGATCACGACGCCCATCAGAAAGTCGCCTGGAAACGAGATATACGGGGCACGAACGTCCATTTAGGCAACCAGACACGTTGATATAAAACGCAGAGCTATAATTTTGACCGAGATCATGGAAACATTTAGAACTGCAGCGATGCAGTTGGGTTTTCCCGACGTGAATGCACGATTCCTGTTACCGCTCTCATTGTTAGTGGGTTTGTGCATCAAGTTAAGGCACTTGGCACTTGGCTTCGGTGGATACCCATGATGGTCGTGACGTGCATTTGTCCAGTCATACACTTACAAAGCTTTACTTTGAATTCTACTTTGTAAGACGTACAAGCAGCATTATGCTTGGAATCCATGGAAAAGACATTGAAAGTTGACCTTCAAATGATAAAATCATTGCAATGGGGTGGAAGTTGTAGAAGCCCCTAATTATGATAAAATCCACTTTTGTGTGGTTAAACTGTACGGATGCTTGTGTATCGCAATTTTCTAAATATCCAACTCCTGTGCTTTTGGAAATGTGCACAGTACATAGACATGATATAGATAAGACCCAGTGGGAGGATTTCGATGCTGCGATGAAAAAGGAAAAACAAGTTTCTGGGGCAAAACTTCTGTCTCGTTTATACTTCATAGGAAAGGATGTGTTGAAATAACCTCAAAATATCGTACTCGTAGAGCTGTACCAGATTAGCGAAGAAACCGTTTCGGTGCGGCATTATTCATATCGGGAGTGCAACTGTCTGGTTCGTTGCCTGCTTTTTAAATTGGATGGAAGTGATATTCATAGCATAAATGATCATTTAAAAACCGTAAAATTGACTAATAATTTATTAGTAAGTCAATTAAATCACGATCGGTAAAAGAGACAAAACCTATGGTTATGCGAAGCCTGGTGTTCTATTAAGCGGCATGTATTAATTATTGCACGTTTTGTAAAATGACATTCCATCGAATGATAAATCAAATTTAGAGCGCGTGACGATTCGGTTTTGATGAAATTATTCGTGACGCAAGGACCCGTGACGCCGCATGCAACTGCCTGCCATTGCACACTTTCAATGCATCGCCGGGAAACCAGCTTCTAACGCGTTGAAAACCCAGATCGAAGACAACACCACCAACGCGAAGGGTGTATTTATTTAACAAGGTTCACACATTTATTTCCCCATCATCCTAGGCTTGTATAGTTACTGTGGGCGCTAGGAAAGCCGGGTGCTAGGAAAACAACAGGAAAATGACAGGATTTGGTTCGTGTTTGTTTTCACTTTTTTAATACTGATTTATTACCGAAAGTATTACCGAAATACCGAATATTGCTGCTATCTTCTTACCTTGTTTACTTCACCCTCTAATATATATTACAATTCAATTGACAAACAACAGTTCAATCAAATAAACAGTTCAATACAGCTCGAAACAGCAAGGTTCAATCGACCCCTACAGTGGGGTCTAGATAATTCTGCATTAAATCAATTTGGTGACCGCGGCCAGCCACTCGGCGTTGAATGGGTCAGAAATTGCAACTGTTTGCCTCACCCTCCCCCGTCCACCCACGGAAAGCAGCGTGCATGGACCATGATGCTGCAGCTACACACTTCCTGTGTCCAGCTCCCCACTGCTCGCTGTGTGTGGAGGTACAAACAAGCCGTCTCGTCGGTCGCCTATGCAGCACGGCGGCTAACTAGCTTTCTATCGAAATGGGCCGAAGCAAATGGCTGCCACATGTCATGACATATTAATCAATTCGCCTGTCATTTTACCCCCCGGCGTCGATTATTTTCATTTGGTTTGCCCGCGGCACTCGCTCCTCTGATGTGTTTATTGGCTCCATTGATGGGGTGAGGGGGGTCAGTTAGATGGCCGATAGGGGGTGGGGGTGCGAGCGACGAACACGCATTTACAATGGTAGATTGACAAATAAACTTTTAGTAGTACAATGCAATGACTGAGTGAGTGTATTATTTTATTGAGGCTTTTCATATAGCTTTGATTCATTGGTCATCATTTCGAACAATGGTATGGTTGTATATGGATAGCCCCTATTTACTCGTATCCATTGACAGAAAATGAAAACACGATTAACGCGTATGCCAATATATCGGTCGGTTAATTATATTATCTTCAAACTTCACCGTTGTAATGTAACATATTTAAATCTTAATTACATCAAATTGATGGCTACCGTCCATTAAAAATACCATCAAAACACATTATTACCTTCGTTTCTGCATTTTATTTTAAACAGCACCACTCAGCTCTTGAAATCTGCTTGTGTTAAAACTTGAACTAATTTACAAAAAGCTCTTGGCTTTCCTGACATTCAACGGAATTAGTATTGACGCATATGGATCGTAAAACGCAGCGTTATGCTTCGTCCAGCTTTAAGCTTTATATAATCTTCGTCGGATTGGTCCCCGGAGAGAGCCGCTATCTCCTTTGCACGACACCCCTAATTATACAATTATGCGTCACACTGACCACCACAGTTATGCATATCATAGCTTAAACGTTAATCAAGCATGCCAGGTCACAGCACCGGCACCGTTGTTCAATGTATCGGACCTCCTTTCCTCTAAACAGTTTAATCGGCTTTTGATATACTTGATGGCACGCGATTAAACGCTTTAGCGGATCATCTTAGCGAGCTGGAACAAAGTGGAGATAAATGATAACAATATACCATACACACACACAAATTTGGTCTAATTTGGCATCACCTGTATTGGCCAGGTTTGATTACATTGTGAACCTGACTTGGAGCATAGAATAAGGGTTCTATGCTTGGAGGTTTGTCCGGTGTTGATTATAACGTATCTTTGTTGAAACCAGGCATTAAAATACAGCCTCGCATCAGAGCTGAAAATCTCCGCCTTGTTGTTGCCAGCAAGGTGGAAATCTTTTTAAACTATTGGGTGGTTCAATTTGAGATTGATCTATTTTCTAATCAGTTTATCGCATTTCGTTGGCAATTTTCTAAAGTAGGTCACGTGAGGTCTTATTTTGAGCATTACAGCTCGAAAAGAGAGAGTAATTTCTTCTTGAAAAACAACGCTTTCAGCGAAATATCAAGGAGTCCCGAAGAAAGCTCGTATATAGTAGGTGTATATTTACAAAAAATTGCCTTCGAATTTACAATTTCGTCCCTTCATGAACCTTTAGTCTACAATATCAACCATGTGCCGTGAATTATTAATCAGACATGTAAATTTATGAGCTGGAAAATATGAAACTACGAGCTGAAAATAATTTATGAATATCATTTTTGTCTCCACATGAAGCAATCTTTACAACCGATGCGTGATGTTAATAAATTCACAATTTTTGGTGTTTATTGGTTTTGTACAAGTGCTAAAATTATATTCAACGCTGATGTCGTAGACAATGAGGAATCGAGCATTCCGTATAGCTTACCGAAGTGTCTTATACACTTTATTACATCCTTTTGGAGACACACTGATTAAATGTATAAAGACAACGCTAATAAGTAATTAAACTATAAATAAAAAAACACATTAAATTAGTGTTTCTGCTATTTAAACGTTATTAGTTAATAAAATTGAAATTGCAAAACATGCTTCGTATAGATTAAATTCTCAATATTCAGGACACCGTACACTCTATTAAATCCTCTTTTACCTAAATTATAGACTGATAGTGCTGAATTCACTATCAGATGGATCAACAAGACGCTACGATTCTCCAATTGTCTAAAAGCGGAGTAAGTCACAAGTCACAAGGTTCTAACCCGCGGAGTGTGAAGCATAATATTTTCCCTCTTACTTGGACTATCGCATATGCATGGAAGTCACGATTTGATATAAAACTTCTTCGCGGTTAATAGCTCCATAAAAGTTACGTCTTTGCAAATTGCAGTCATTAAACTAGTACTACCACTGCAGAATGCTATTGGATATCTGCATTAAGTATGGCAAGCAAGTTCAAGACCCGACTACCCCATTATCTGTGTTAACGATGGGCTTCTGTTTACCTATACTACCTACCCCATGGTACCCATGTACTCGTGTACCCATGCTAGTTTACTCGAGGCATTACGGAAGCTATCATTCGCTTCCGAAGTCGCACGATTTTTATGTAAGTTGTTACGATTTAAACAGGAATGAGTGTGGTGGGAAAATTTTTGTGACGCTCAACAGCTTTTTGAAATCGTTGACATTTTCATATAACAATATCTGATTCTTGTTAATGCTATGGTATAGCAAGCA
The DNA here is from genome assembly GCA_921293315.2 of Nemurella pictetii. Lineage (NCBI taxonomy): Eukaryota > Metazoa > Arthropoda > Insecta > Plecoptera > Nemouridae > Nemurella > Nemurella pictetii. The sequence continues at coordinate 26,042,959 of OV121115.1, forward strand.
TTGGATTTGGTTCACCTTTACAGCAAGGATTTAAGCAAGGAAATTGTAGTCTTGCATCATCATCGGGCAACGAGTGATAAGTACTGATGCTCGTTTTCTGCTTTAATATATGCATACATATGTGATTGTCAGCGATTTATTTATTATACAGGTGAACAAATATTTCGTTTTTCGTTCTTTTTGTGGTACCTAATTGACTCGAAAAATTTCCAAACAATCAACCGGCAATTATACTTGATATTTAATGCATTTCTGTAATTTTGTACAACGGGTTTGTGTAAATTGCTCGCCTGCGCGTGCTCACAGCACGGTCACTCATTGCCACAATGCCGCAATTTGTAACCACTTTTTTTACATCGTTCCATTAACTATAATACTGTGGATAATCCAGTTTCAATTATCAAGCATGTACACTTCGCCGTTAGTTCACATCAATTGCTATTTGGGTTATGTTAGTGTAAGGCTTTCCTATTGATGAACATCCCTGCTGATTAATCAATCTCTAGCATAAGTTTATATAGAGGCCGGCACGCCAATATTAGATCGACCAACACCTGGTAGGTTTACGTAATTTTCTTGTCAAGCTCACTCGCTATAAGCCACAAATAAATATTCTAAGCAAATATTTTCTCCCCACTCTTTCAATACTGCTCGATATAATCTTTGAAATCCATTACTGCTTATATTGTATATCGTTGAACGCTAAAAGGTACCCCATTTGGCTAACTGTAGAGTATAGTGAAGAAAAATGACGGGATAAGTTTGAAAAAGCTTATTAAGCTTGTCATCATGCTTGGGGTAGCTCCTCCCTTTTGCGCCCCGAAATGCCACAGCTGGTGTCGCTGGTGACGTGGCTCATCAGAGATTCTACTTAATGGAACCTCAGACTGACTTACCTGTGCATGCATTTGTCTAATTAAGCAAACTTGTCAGTCTAATATTAATCAAGTATAGTTTTAATTAACTAGATGATTAGTGATGGTATAACAGATGTTACTGAAACATTCTCACCAATTTCTTAACTTAAAAGCAAAACCATCCTTTGTTTTCGCTAATTGAAAGTTAGTAACTGTGTGCACAGACAGTAATTGGTGTGCAAGGAATCTCCAGTTAAAATCTGTGAATTTTATAACCTAAACTTATGGCGGAGTGAAGCCGAAAGTTTTATTTTATTTCTCCCTCAGTCTTGCGATCAGGATTCAGGAGCAGCAGGCAAACCATGAATTCAATGCGCCACCGAACTCAGATGTGTGTGTGTGTGTGTGGTTTTTTTCTAGCTGGACTCTGCAACTTCGATTTTACTTCTCGATCAGATAACTTTCGAGTTACTTCCTCAGAAATAGGATATGAGGTCGCAGCACTAGAAGTCGTGGCTTAGAAATCGTCTACATTATTATATCCCTACATAATAGCAAAAGCGTTCTTCCACCCATTTTATCTTGCAACATTATAAAATTTTAAAAATATTATTTGCCACTGGATTATTTGTCCGGCTTTGTTGTAACTTAGACACAGTTCTGGCATGATTCTACGTACACTGCAGCAGTCAACGTTTCCACTCACAAGATTTGAATATTCTTTCTTTGAATTTTCTCCAATAAAAATGTTTGAATCTCTTTGTTTTTTGCCATAAAACGACAACTGTTGGCGGCGTCGTTGGGGAGATCGGCTAATATAATACGTCACGGTCGAAGGTCCCATCACATCAGCTCAGCTTGGTACATCCATGCAAGCATGCTCAGTGCCAAGACGGAAGTCAGCAGCGTTCTACAAAATATCGCACCACTTGCAACAAGCCCGAATAATATATCGACACAGCCTTTCCACTCGCTTAGCTCGCGGTGCGGGGATTTCTCCTCCATGCAGCGTCGTGTTTACCCCTTTGCTCGACACACTCACATATGGATACACTATACAGCCAGAGAGTGGAGCAGAGAGACACCATGTTGAACACAAGTTACTGGCAATGCAGTCGGAGAGTCAACCATTGTGTTCAAGAAGTGGAACACATACACTTTAACCTTTCACGGTGGATGGAAAGAAAAGCTGAGCGGTTAAGTCGTTGTGCGTTGTGCGCGGCGGACCACCCCATGTGGCTACACTCCAGTGGCTTCACTACGCAAGGGTTTACTCTGCTAGGCGTGAAAGATGATTTCTAACCCCGGAAAGTTAGGAAATATCTATTGAATAACTTTTTATAGTGGAATGGGGATTTATTTAGCATTTAGAAAACTCTGTATGGGTGCAGCGAGAAAAATGTTGAGGCCGAATTGGAATATCTTCTAGCTCCAGGTCAGGTCACGCCGGTCAAAGCCACAGTGCCGAATTAACATAAATAACACTACGGCCGATTTCATATAAGGAGTTTTTCTCTTGTGCAAAGGTATCCAATGTTTATAGATCGAATCTGGTTTGAATAAAATGAGCGGATCGCGGCGCGAAACTGCGAGGGGATATTGGAGGAAATAAGTATCGAGCACGAAAGTTTAAAATGAATTTATCGTGCAGTCAGCCGAAAATTTTTACCCTCACGGAAAATGTTGAGTCTTTATCAGGTTTACAGTGTCACATAGAATTATAAACAGAAAGTTTCGAGACGCAGATTTAATCTATGGATGGAGGTGCCGGGAATGTGTGAAATTGCGAAGCTATTTTCATTCAATGAGTTTCTTTTCGGTATTTTAAGAAATTAAAAATCTTGATTAAACACGCGTGAAAACAATAAGGCTTGTGGTTTTTTTTTATCTTTTAGAGAAAAGGCTTTGGATATATTCGCAGCTCAAAAATGTTTATGTATACTACTTTAAAAAAATCCTGCCTTTATGATGTACATTCACGCATAGGTTTTAAGCCGTAGGTAGTACATGCAAAGTTGAACGTATCTATAAATGGGATGGTTAATATGAAAACCATTTTGTTAGCATCTGCAAACACTTGCATCAAAGTAGAAAATGCTATATAGCGACTATAGCGCGATTGAAGTTAATGAAGGAAAACTATGGGATACTGAGCCACTGAAACGCAAGTTTAATCAAACAACCAGCTCTCTGCAAACAATTTGGATGCTAACTGCACGCACACGTTTACTAGCTAGCAGTCCTGCAGGAAAGTCAACCACGAAAACTATTTCCATCGTCACATTACAAACATTGCCAGGGCCCACAGCAAATGATTTCCGAATTTCACAAACGCGCGAAATGTTTATTTCCAATGAAAATTCCTGCTGGCTTTTTCTCGCAAACAACTCATCCATGGGCGTGGATTACAATCATCGCTTTTCCATTGATCTCTGGCGGTCTCATTTGCACGCTCTCTCTTCTCGACGGGCTGCCAACCTGACGTGTTCCATCGGGATTCGACACCCTTCGTGCTAAACCCATTAGAGTTATATAAGTTCAAATCACAATCAACTCAATTCGCTTACAATCTAATCGTTGATCTTAACCAAAGTAACAAAATTCCGGGCCAAACCTTAATATCTTTAAAAAATTGGTCACGCATGCTTTTGCAGAGCATGAGCACACACCGCTCGCGCAGGTAATCACTAACAATAAAAGTTTTGTTTGCTTCCGTTGAAATGCAGAGGTGGCTAGTTGTTTGAACAGTATCTAAAATTGCAGGTTTTGGTAGGCATCGAGTTTGTTAACTGCGGTAATACCTGGGAATAAGTTGAAGCAAATTTGCCTCATCGGTTAATTACGAACAACACTTTGATAACATTGTTTACATTCCCCACCACGTGCTTTCACATTTTACAGTTTGTGGCCTTTTGTTCTCAAATATTTCCCCTTTGAATAATACGAGAATGCAATGGTGTGTCGTTTTAATAATGTTATAAAAATATCTTTGAAGACACATACACTCAAAGCGCGACTTCTGACTACACAACAATGCAAATGTATAATTTTAGCATATTTTCTAAATTGTTTTTGCTATCTAACTGTTCTCTCTCCTGCCGACCAAAACTTTCGTGCGCTGTGCACTTTGGCGACAAAACAAAAGCGTTCTGTTTTGTGTATAAATCAGAGAGCTCATGATGCCAACTGTGGGGCGACGCAAAGAGAGATTTTCTTATATAAAGTTAAAGCTGCTCGTAGAGTGAGGTTTTCTATTATTGCAAGGGATCGAATCTAAGAAGTGTGACAGCTGGATGCGTAAAGCTGTCTCATTTCATCTTATCTAATAATAATATAGACGTTACTTTCTCCTTGCCTCTTCAGCAGTACTACCTAACGTTATGCAAGCGGGGTTCATTCTCCGGCTCTGACGATCTGTGTGTACAGAAAAAGTTGCAAAAGTTAAATAAAATGCAGGAAATTAAGTTTTGAGAAGGCTGGAAAAGAGATGTTAAAATGGTTGGGTGCGCAAAAGAGTTAGAAGGAACTTTTCTGTTCCTCTGAAAAACTACAGTCGTCATCTTAACCAAATACTCATCCCGTCTTATCACCGGCGAAGGTAATTTTCCAGGGCTGCGCCTAATACCATACTCTAGGGGTGGCTAGAGGGTGAACTCGAGGATGTAGCTCGCTCAAAATTGAATTCGGTTGATACATCTTTATTGTGATCAATCAATGTCTTCCCCGAAATACGTTAATTTAATTCGTATAACCTTTTTTTATGATTTAATGAATGATGATTCCATGATTTGAATACGACTGTCGCATTATATAATATAAAATGATCGATCTTTGTATAGCCTTGCGATTAGGAGCGATTTCCCGTGAGAGGCGACTACATTCGGTGGCCAGCCGGGCCAAGCAAGCTTTGTTTCTCGATAAAGGAGCTCGGTGATTTCTCAAGGCACAGCAGTTAACGGTGGACTTTGAGATGAGACCCCAGAGGGATGGCCATGGGTGAGGGGGAACAAGTCGGAAGCCAAGGGTAACCTCACCTCGTCAACTCCCAAGAGTACTAGCTAACGTCTTACCCATCAGGTCCCAAGCCAACCACATGAGCGAGACTAGGAACTAACTTTACGGACACAGGGTTAGTTACAATGCGGCCCTTACTGACCCTTATCCAGACGCAGGTCGAACTGGCAAGCAACTTTTAAATTTTCTTTATACTGAAGGTAAATTACGATGTCAAGTGTTGAAAAGTGGGCGTGGTGGTTGTCGAGGAAAAACAATCTTCTCGTGGATAAACGTTTACCATCGTGGTCTCGAGCGAAGTCACAAGTTTTCCTTTTTTATATGTAAAAAATGTTTTATGACGAAAAAAAACGAGTATGATGTTGCTCTTCCTATGTTGACTGTAAGATTGAAAAGGAAAGTTTAGTCCGTGCGTGTGCAGAAAATTCCTTACGTGTATGTCTTACTATCCCAGACAGACAGTTTTATCAGGATTTGAATATGTCGGTTATATTTTCAAGATAATATATATATTGCAACTGAAAATTTGATTTTGACCTATAAATATACATAAACAGAGAAGGTAAACAACAAAACTCATTATCAAGGTCCAAACTAACCTAGATACAAACTAGAACCTAAAACCAAATCAAATAACCAAACTATACTTATGCATAAAATTGTAACATTTACGCAAATAGGTTGAGATGGTCTTTAATGATTGTGCCTTTGAAGGAATATAAAAAGAGCTTTTCTTTTTATAAAAATATGATGAAGAACTTTGTAAGTGTGGAGTTAAATTACTCGAAATTTCATTCAAATCACAAGCTTTTACTCAAACGTTCGGGTATGACCCACACAGATTCCAATTATGCTCTACATTAATAGCAGATTTATTTGAAGACGAAACATTTCAAAAGTTCGCTACTTTGACTTCTAGATGACAATATTTCATTCTCGAATTCTCTGTATAAAATCGAAACCACTTCAACTCGATGTGTAATGGCATTCCCACATGTTTTTCTTTCGCTGCGTATTTTCCCTTTTTAAAATAGCATAGAAATCTTGATCCAAATGCACATATTTTGCCAGCTGGATTGCTGCTAGTCAAGCACCCGTGTTTGCTTTCCAGAGTATCGAGGTTCTCGCCAATGTATCGTAAATTTACCACGTATAGATTTTCCATTTTCTTCCTCCCCAGGCAACTGGGATTCTCTATGAAACCGTAATGTGTCTTCCGAACTATATACATGGAAACTTTTTGTCTAGAACTGGCACAATACCCCATCTTTTTGTTCCACATGTCGGTAGACCTCTCGATATAAGATTCACGATTCTAAAGCGTTTCGGAAGAATGCCCGGTTTATAAATGTTAATACTTATGCTTGAGAGCAATTTTAGGTCTATACCAATTTCTGGAATGCTGCTATTTTATAGTTCGTTCCATACGAAAAATCACATTTTTTTTCGTTCAGGCTCTGCCCTTATAGAGTGAATGAAAACGGAGAGTATTTGCCCTTTAAACGTGAAACCAATCTCAAACATTTAATGACTTCATTATCAATTTACCCTAGTCTAACGGTTTCATGTGAATTTGTATAGTATCTATGATAAAGAATAATTTTAAAAATGTATTGTCGTTGTTATGGTCGGCTGGATATTTTCAATTAAGTCACCTTTACGCTTAATCAATATTTAAATACTAATTATTAATTGGCAAAAGTTGACTCAGCTGATAACAATCTCGCCACCACCAGCACCAGAGAAACCTTTAACCGCCTATATCTGGCATATTCACACCCAAAAGTTGGTAATCCATAAAACTTTGCACTGTTTCTACGTGATACTATCGCATGTATCGTGGTAGAGGCAAGGTGGCTCAAGTTGAACAGAAATAGGTCACTAGTCTGATAATCCCTCACCTCACATTACGTGTATAGAGTATCGGTGTTGACCCCTTGGGGATGTCGGCCAATCGCAAACGTGGTCAAATCAGCTGACCAGGAAACTCACATCATGACAAGATTGGCACCAAACAGTTCTTAACCGAAAATATAACCACAATTGATACAGCTTCAGGAAAGTTACTTTTGTGAAATTCGATGTTGCGCAATTATTTTGAGCGTATGTTCGTCATGTTAATGCAAATTAATTGAGTGTTATGCTTCTAGTGAGGATGGCATATTGGACTGGAGCAGCAGCAGCGTCGGTAGTCTGACAATTACCTTATCTTACACTTGACTTTCTCGGCAACTGGCATCTTCTCGTGCAAGTGCTATGCACTCACCTTTGACCTAGAGCACGTTCCCGGTTTATTGCGTCTCCTGCAGGATAGAGGTGGGTCTTCAGAAAGTTTTCCTCCACACCATTTTACTGATCAACAACCTACTGGGAAAATGGTTAGTTAAGTGTGTCCGAATTTTAGGTGTATTCCGTGAAACATGTCATCAGACTCAATCCTATTTAGTTCAAATCGTGCACTTATGCAATTTAGGTCGTGAATAATTCAAAGTAACTATCTGAGCAAAACAATGAATTTTAAAGCGAATCGGCCAGTAAAGATATTCAATTAAATTATTGGCTCTCCATTCGCTGCCAAGGAAAGCTGCAAAATTACATTTTATCGTGTGACAACAGCTGTGAAACGTTCCCGCTAAACTGATAATAAAAAAGTCGGACGGATTGACATCTTCTGATCAATCTCGAGATGGAATAGAATCCATCTTCATTTTTTCGACTTTATTTTGATTGATAGAATAACGTTCGTATATTCCTCAAATAATCAAATCATCGAAAGCTACGATATTGAAATTGCATTCTATATACGAAACTCGGCGAGTGAAAAGTGAATATAACTCTCTCCTGAGATGATTTCAATAATGGCACGCTACGTTCCATCGCGCTCGGGCAGAATCTAACGCACTTTCCCTGATTCCCTTACCTTTAGATATCTGTTCCTGAAGCGCCGGGGCCAGCCCCTTTGTGCGCCTCGCGACGCTCCTTTGGGAGTACAACCTAGAGAGTCCTGATATGAGACCCTAAGATCTAGGGATATATCAATCAATTAATCATGACGGAAATCAACAGAGTACATGCCATGTTGGTTTCAACTAGATGATGCTCCATTAGCACCCTTGAGATGAAACTTACTCTATCTGACGACGGAACATATAACACACACATATATATATCACATATTCAATCACTTAGTTTTCATCACCTGAGTCTGCTTTCTGCTGGAAACTAATACCGCCGTCTCAGTCAATAATAAGTTAACGTTGTTACTTGTTACACTTCCTTGAATTAGCCAGTTGAAGCGCAGACAAAATATTCTGTTACTTGAAATAGCGTTGGTTTTTAACAGAAGACTCGTTGTGTTCGCTCAAATCGACGATATACGATACTACTAATGATATTGCTCCATATACTATGACAGGATTCAAGCTTCAATAAAAATACGCCCACTCTCTGCCACCTACGCGAACTGAGTAAATATGCTTAAAAAATGGCTCCTCCACTGTTTTTTTTTTTTAACTTGGCTCCTCCACATGAGAGTTGAAAGCGACTTTTCGCAGTTAAATCACGTCAAACATTTACTTACCAGCGGCTGAAGGGGCTAACAACCGTAATGACGTATTCGCATGACTAACCTCGACAAAACGGTTATATCAACAATTATTCAAATTGTTGTACTAAAATTCGGTCACACCGTGCCATAATTGGTGGTGCGCAACTATGCTTGACCCTAAGGGCATCACGTGATTAATGTATCGTATTCACCTCATTAATAATCATTGTCGACTATTGTTTTAACAGATGAGCTTTGACGTTATAAGTGACACGTTTTGACTGTAACTTGCGGTATTGCTCAAATATAGGGAGTTGATTATGGCGTATTTACATTAAATAATGTCATTGGTTTGTTTCGGTTTGCACGTTGTCATTCTAATGCCAAGTGCATCACTATACCATTGTGGTATTATGGTAATAGTAATTATTTCAAGCTTACACGTTAAGTCACAAAGGAATGGTGGTATATATAGATAGATAGATATATGCATTCTAGATTGTATATTGCATTATACTGTTGTCGTACAGCATTCAGTCACATATGTGTGTCATAACTCTTTACGTGTGTGCTGAACATGAAACCAAGTTAATAACTCTACCTCTAAAAGTGAAAACAGCAGGGCAACTGCAAATAACAGACGGAAGGATTTGACAGTGTTTTTGTGATAAAATTTGAAAAAAAAAAAAATTAATGTTGTTGCTGTCCTCATACTATTAACGACGATTACGCATAGAAATTTCATTTCTATTTTTTTTGCTATCATGTACGATAGCAACAATGTCAGAACAATGTCAGTTCAAGAGTAAGATTCTTAAGATTATAAATTATCGCTTTCTTTCACAGCACCAAAATTACAATATTCAGACACTGCGAAAAAAAATAGTAAAAAAAAATTTAATCGAATTTTCTCCAGCTCAAAACAGCCATGGTTTAGCATGTAAAATGTTTTTACTGCTCGCCCATACCTAATTGAGATATAAAACCTGCAAATTAACTATATAGAACATAATGACATTGTTTTTTTTGGTAGTATTTGAAACCGATGCAACAGCGATCTACGTAGGTTCCTTTGACTGACATTGTTTGTGTTGACCGTGCCAGGGCTTTGTGCAGAGACCCAGCGGTGTTTGATTGTGAGCTCGGTTTCCGAGTCTGTGATATTTCATCTGGATCGTGTATTGACGAGCTTCCAATAGCCGGGAGTGTTGGAACGAAGCTGACGGTCTCTAATTAATTCGCGATACATGTTTAATTACGTTCGCAATAAAACAACAATTAGCACGCTGACCGGTTAGATATACGCAGTCTACTCGCGTTCGTAAATGGAGCGATAATTCCATTTTCGAATCAGTGCGCATACCTTCATCTGCAAAAGAACTCAATTTTCAACTCCCAACACTCAATCAAGAGACAGATAGCTGTGGAAATCGAACCGGGTTGTTTATTACCCATCAATTTAATTATTTGTATTTATTTGTTTTTCATCAACGGTTCTGTTTAGGGCAGTTTATTTTACACGCTTTTTGCATAAAACGGAATTTTTGGCATGTGAATTATACAATAAAAGAGTTATCTGTTTGTGTGTCTGTGATTTCATAAAACTATTGTATTTAATAAAATGTTTGCGAAATGTAAGTGACATTTACAATATACACGTACTTTTATCAGACCTACAATTTTTAATGTTCATTCTCGAAATAAATTATTTCAGACATCGAAAATTCCCATTGAAGTGTTTTCGGTGTTCATTGAATCTCGTTCTGCTTAACACAATTACTTTTTTCTCTTGGTAGATAGTTCAAGCTCGTCTGAAGGTGGTGTTGTTAATTTTTGTATCTACACGGACAATATCTAATGCAGCTGGTTTGTTCTGGGTAGTGGGCGTTTCGGGTCCTTTTCCTTTTCAAATAATTAACGCTCACGTCGGACTGTGGGGATTATTTATTCCAAACCCATATTAATTTGTTACACGACTTGTTTCGTCCATTGACTAATCAACAATGAGCACGTGGACGAGAAGTTTGGGTTAATTAGCAAATATGGAAATAGCTTTCGTATGCAAGTTAGGCAATCGCTATTCTTCGTATAAGTTAGCATAGCTATCGATATACATTTTTTCTTCTAGTGGATGTATTTGGTCGAATGCATTACGGCATAAATTTAAAAAAAAAACTTCAGGAAGCTGATTGTTTTTGTGGAAGCCCCTCAGCACATTTTCCTGTTAGCGTTTTCTAGTGAACAAGTTAGATATGAGAATTACATCGTAAAATATCACGGCTTGACCTGACGGTGATTTCATGCCCGATTTTATGCACCCAGATTGAAACTACTAACATCACTCTCTTGCTCTTTTTTAAATCCTAAATCTGTGCGTGGAAGGAACTCTCTTGTGGAGTTTGTTTGGAAATGTGTCTCATTAGCATTACGATCCATGCTAATGGAGAAGAGACCCGGAATTTCTCGCTGAAAATCATGTTTACTCGAACAATATTTCCCTCTTCTTTTCGTGTTTGTTTTTTCATCATCCCATCGCTTACGATGTAAGCTGAAATCCGTGAAGTGGAATTGTTCTGGCTGCTTTCATTAAGACGACCTCCGCCAGGGAAACAGTGCTTGTGAAAAGCCAGCAATCGGGAGATGCTTGCCTACCAAAACTTACAATTCCATTGAAAACGTTCTTTAAGTTTCTCTAAGCTTGAATTAATTGACCCTGAATAATTTGATTGGTTTAAATTCACAGAACACTCGTTGATTTTGTGAACAACTAATAATGATCTAACTTTATTCTGTTAACTAAAGTTACTTATCTCACTTTATGCTGCGTTGTTATTTTGCTCAAGAAGCAGATTTTTTTCCCTGAATTTAAAAATAAATTTTAATATTACACTTTAAGTAATGAATTGGATTTTTGTTTGCTAAATCGGCGCATATTCTTAAATGTTTACAAGCAAGCACACAAAGAACTGAATCGCGAACATGAATGCAAAATTGCATCCAGCCCTATATTCAGTCTTAAAATTTATAATTATTTTCGACAATAACTCTTGGCTAAAGTCGCGGTGAACGCTCTCGGAGTCAATATCATTTGTGCGCTGGTGAATAACTCGCTCTTTGATAATAAGTTCCGTCAAGTTCGGCCAGTTGTTAAGTCTATTGATATCTACCATGCAAGCCTATCAATTAAATTTCCATGAATTGTGTCTGTGAATATTTTGTGTGCCAAAGGGAGTAGCGGTTCTGATTCGATAACCCAAATGGACAATACATTTAGCCATAGAGGGAATTCCGAGTGAAGATTGTTTCAAATATAGACTATTTCAGTCTTGCGGACGTGGAAAATTTAATTATAAAATAGGTACGTTATTTAATTTTGGATAATGTGGGTGCGGGAAACATTATGTATCCATCTTTAAACCAAATCTATAAATACTCTGACCAAAACTCTTAACAACTCCTGAACGCAACCCTCAGAGCAAAATGTGACCAACTTACTTCGGCGCAAGCGCAGAAGCAAACGCCATTTACTACGGCTTTAATTTTAGATTTTATCAAAATTTAACTTCCCACCTTTCTATATTAAACAGGTACCAATTAAGACATCATATTCCAATTAAAATTAATTGTCTGATCACTTATTAAGCCTATGATGTATCATCAGATCCTTCATTGCATTGTTACATCACCATCAACACCGATGTAGACCTATTGAAGGGAACTCTTTTCGCAAATGGTTCTGGAAACTTCTCGGCCCCTTTTAGTTCGATCCCTAAATAAGTCAGAAGATCTAATTATCAGCGTAATAAGCACTAGACTCGCCGTCAACCGTGGGCTCCCTCGATATAGGTGAAATACCCCCCCCCCCCCCCCCCCTTACTGACGAAGCACGTCGAACAGACTGAAATTTTCCGTTAATTTGTAACCGACTTTAATAAGTTAACTAACTAGATTAATTAGGCAAATTAAATGCCGATACACGCTAACACGCTTTCCCGTCTAGTTCGCTCTCGCTTCAGAACTGTGGTAACACAATCAAACTCTATATTCGCTTCTCATTAAATTCGCTTCTTATACGAAACGAAAGTAAGCCACGGATATGATTTCTGACGCAAATTTAGCCAAGGTTTGTATGGTAATGATAAATCAGAGGATTGTCTTAGGTCCCTTATCTACCACCTTGCACACACCCTCACTTACGGATAGAACCTGTGCTAGGTTTCCCAGGGACGCACTTGTGTAATTTCGGACGATGGCGAATGTCTCCTCAGTTAATTAATTGGCATTACTAAAAGTGTTATCTTGAAAAGTGTTCATTTGAAAATACCGGCGTGGTGACAGTACTTTACACAGTACACTTGCTGTGTAATTATAGAAAAAGGTTGCTACTGTTTTGTTAGGGGTGATATAATAAACGCATATTCCTCACGCTCTTCCTTCGTGCTTTTTCCAGACATACCGAAGTTCGGGGTGCCCATAAGCAACGCGACGGTGCCCGTGGGACGCGAAGCGACCTTGTCGTGCGTTGTGGAGGACCTCGCAACCTACAAGGTACGAATCGCACTGCTATACTCTCGCTCAGCGCTTGTTGTCAAAATTACTACCAACATGTTATGTTGGTGTGTAAGAAAGCGTTTACCTTGAAATAGAACGAAGCGGATTTCGTGTTTTGAGTTGCACAAATAGTATTTTATTGGATGATCATTTTGTCCTAATTTGATTTCCATAAATGTTCAAGACTTAAGCAAAAAAAATTAAAACGTTTTCATTCTTAATATTTCATAATGATGAACCATTCAATTAGATGGGTTTAGTAACAGGTTTATGTTTCCCGATGCGGATAGTTCGTTTCTAATCATTATTATCTACCGTGTTGCTACAAGATTCCCAACATAAATTTGACAAATATTGGACTCTGCTAGTTGTTTGTTAAACCTGCTATTGCTCTGGCCTTTCGTGTACTAAGTCTTGAATGACAAAGTTGTCAAAGTCGTTTTAGGTTTACTCTATCGAACCATTTATGTATTGCTAGTTCAAGTGGAAGGAAACCCGGAAAAAAAAATCTTATTTTATTGATAAGCAAACCTAGAATCTCAATAAATTTGATTATTAGGAAAGCAAACTAGATAAAAGAAAAGGCGTCCGTAGATTTGAAAGTAATTAAATTCGATATTAAAAATTTGCTATTTTAATAACGATATACTACCATCTGTGGCCCAATCTTCCATAGTTTGACCATCGTGCCACCTTTATCTTGCAAGAGAGATATCTTCCATTTTATGCATTTCAAATGCATTATATTCGCTATCTAGTAGGTATTAATTTTTCTTTCGAAAATCAAGCAAGATGGCAATATTTGACGAGATGGCGAGATAGGTACATAACCTGTAACGAAAGATTTCAAAAACTTAAAATGGCGTTTTGGTCATAAAATATTATTAGTATATTATATACAGTCATGAAATTGGTAATTTACCACATAAATGTTCATGCTGCCACATTCATGCTGCCTTCGTCATGTTCTACTAGAAACGGGAGCATGATTTCGTAGTGAAACAAATACATAAATTATTTGTAGCACTAACGCTCTCCTACTAGAATCAAACTTCGGCAGTCACAGAACGTACTTATTGTATTGTTCCACGGTTCCCTCTTTCATCCCGAGGAATCTGCCGATCTTTTATTTTTATTCACATTCAATGGCAGACAATCCGGGCATTAACGACAGAGCGTAAGCAACGAGATTAAAAACCTACCCTGTAATGTGGCGTGTTGCCGGTTTCACCTCGAACATCGGGCAGGGCGCGAGTAGCAAGGGCGTCTGCATAACCGATATTGGATCACGTTTCAAGTGGGACCGCCAACTATTCGCTAACATGCTAATGCTAGAAGTCCTAATCTAGCTGTTTAGCTGTAGATCTGGCATTTGTGTATGCTGTGAGTGGAATGTCCTTAGGGATAGACATAATGTCACAGACTGCCATGAAATGTCAACATTTGGCTTGATCTAGACTTCATAATGACAATAGCAATCACACAACAATACGTCACCATGGTAACGGCCGTCACGTTCTCTAGCTGTACGCACTGGTGTGTTGGAGCATAAATCATAAAATAATGGACCAATGACAACACAGAGATTTTAATTCGGTTACTGGAGCGTGGGTATGTATATTTCGTTGAAAATGACAGCGGACATTTATTTATTATTACCTAAATATGGCGATTAATTATGAGTTTAATTAATTGTTTTATTTGTTTTATTAATTTTAAGTTAGTCGTGATTGTGAATGTGAAAATAATAATATATCTGTGGTTTTGCATATATATATGCACCCTTTCGGGCCATTTTATCGTGTATTTTTTCGGGGTCCTAATTAATACAGATGGTTTAATAGCACAGGGGAATTTGTGCCAAAAAAATAATAGCTAGCACACGCATTTGTAACTGAAAACTGGAAAGAACAACAGGAATATGCAGCACAGTTATAAATAATACGCAAGAGGGTCGTAATTTGACCCTTTAGCCTCACATTGAAATTGCTAGGACTGATTAAAATTAATGACATAATAGTAGGGCGTACGTAGCACATAGTACTTAGTACCTACCATTCAAGTGACCTAGGTGGGAAAACTCGGTGGAAAAGTTGAGGTTGACGACAAGAATTTTCTATAAGAAGAAGTGATTTATTACTACACCTCAGATTTCACATGTGCTTGTCTTTAAGTTTTATCAATATTTTGTAGATTTAAATCATATAGAATCCAATCTTTATGGAAACGTAAATAAAGAGAATCCGTCAGTTTTATTGCAACTGAATAAACCATACATAGCAGGAAGTATATAAGCTAATAAATCAACTGGTTTTGGTTACTAGAGTGCGCTATTGTGGGATTTGCCTTAGAGCAGCTGTTCGTTGGCAATATTTCCATTCGTGAATTATTAATTTCTACATTTATCGAATGACGTGGTATTGTTTGCGCTCGGTAAAAATGCAAAAAATATTACACTGTGAACTACATACCCGATTCCGCCACACAACGAAAGTTTTGTTCGTTATATTTCGCATGGTTCATTTTTACCATATTCTCTACAATAGGTACAGACTACTACCGATTGCGGCTGGCATGATGATTTAGTTTTAAAAGCAATTGAATATGTCCCACACAATACTACTGTGGCAATCCGACATTCATTCAATATTTTATTTTTTGTGGAAAACGGTGATTATCTGTTTCATCAAAGCAAATGTGCTTTATTTATTATTACAACCGTGATCGTTTAGCGGGAAAATGGCATTGATCAAAGAAAAATAATACACGACCAATCGAAGTCACTTGAAATTCCGAAGTTTGGTGAATTAGCAGATTCACTCATCATCAATATCAAGCAAGTTATTAATTCCATTTCCCCATTAAATATTATGGTTCTCAAATCTATCTGTATGCACACGTAAACCCTTTATGGTAGCATTTTTAACGCAATTTAATTTCCATTGTGAAAGTTATTGTGTGGTACAATATCAGACACAAAAGAGGCAGAAGCACATGCAGAAGTTTTGTATGGAGGACGACCAAACCATGCTGCTACTACTAAGAAGTAGTATACTTTTATTTGCCATTTGCTGTAGAAAATGTAACACACGAGAAAATCTTTGAGCTGTTTCCCCACACAGGCTATAGGAAAATATAAAAATGTTCTTATGTGTTCAGGAAGCGAAGATCTACATTTTAAACGTGTTATTTCAAACGTGTCGTAGAGTTTATAATATCCAGCAACATACTCCGAAAAACTTGAGGAGAAAATCTCGTTTCATTCTCCTTTGAGATGCGAATCAAATCAATCACTTCTGTGCTGGCATATTTTAAAATTAAATAATGCATGGTTTGTGAACATTTTATTGGCTTTATTTGCATAACACATTGTTGTTTCGAGGTTTGAACAAAGTCTAAAATGTTTTTGAGACTTGTAAAACAAAATTCCCTGACTCTGAAACAAAGTCCTACATGGAGGACATGGAAATTATGCACACACTTTTCAGCGAACGAAGTCAAGTGTAGGCACGCGTGAGTGACAGAAACAGTGACAGAACCAATTACCTTCTAATGAGCGCTTTTTTCTGTGAATATCGACAATAATTCGCGTTCGATGGGCGCTTTCCTCTGATCTTTTTTGAACGTGACGTATTTGTGGGCGAACGTAACAAACAAGTTCCTGTCCATGTCGTCAGGATCTCGCGGGCCCGTCAGGAAGCTGACGATAAGGCCGACGATGATGACCCATCCCGATCCAATTATACAGAGATATTGGAATGCGATTCTGTACAAGACGAATGGCTGTTCCATCGACGACCTATCAATGAAACAAGACGAGAAAATAGTGCAAAAATAGTAAATAGTACAAGGTGGGATTGAAACGCCACAAGCAAAACACAATGTAATCCCATTTTGTTGAGCTCAGATTATTTTTTATTTATTTTACGAATCTCCGTGGGTTGAACCATGTTGTACCTTTCCGTAGAAGCCTGCTTTTTGGCAATAGCCGTGTTTTTTCCCTTTCTAAATTATGCTCGTAAAGTAAGGGCTGAATATATTGAGAGCAAATCAAGAGGGCAGCGGAGATATCTTGTTATTGTTTTGATAAATTTGCACGAATGAAATGTTCCAATAACGAAAATGGTCGACAATAAAGAATTTTGTTGGTCAGGATGGGAATTTTCCGAACTAATAGAGTATGTATGCGTACTTACTCAACAGTGGCCGAGGCGTTAGCAATGAGAGTAAATGTCTCGTTGTAAGCACACCCTTCTATCGACGTTGGCAGCTCGATGTGTTTCAATGCCCCGGTGCGGATAGCATTCTGAGCGCCAGTCACGATCCATCCCACGAAGAGCATGCTGCTGAGAGTTCCCGCCATGCCACCCTGCGTATACATCAGTCCACATCCACATCCACTCTCATTAGCACCAATTGGAATCACATCTCTCGGATCATTTGCCTACATTTATATGTAAGCCCATAATTAGATAACAATATCAGACAACCGACAGTGTAATTTACCTATAATTAACTGTGTGTTGTGTGGTAAACCTCGCTCGCAAAAAAATGTGGTTGTGAATTTCTCTTGACAGAAAAGCCAACAAAGTGAATGATTGCGGTAATGACTACAGGAATATATATATTTTTCTGTATACAAAACATTTTTGAATTTTGAATTTCAAACTCATAAAAGTGCTAATACGACCCGTGTTGGAACATTTATCATGTTATAGGTATGCCGTGATGATTTCGAGCAGTTTTTTTTTACTTGTCAAAATAAAAAGGGCCTCAGAGAAATGAATATTTCATTGAATTCGCGCTAGAAAATAAACATGTTAAATAAAGGAAGCCAGTCCGTGCCAGTGGTCAAGCTTTCAATCATCGTGTGTCCAAAATCACAGGCCACGTGTCAATGTAACCGCACGATCACCATATTTCCCCGCTCGAACCGACATAGAATCCGAATTGATCTACAAACCTGACATACCCCCCACATTCAGAAACCTCGTTACTCTCGTCGCCGAGAAAAACAAGCCAACCGCGAGGCTTTTATGCATTTGTTGTTTTTTTCCTCTTCCACCGCGGGGTGTTTTTTGAGAAATCGCCAACAGACGGCAAACCGTACATCGCTCACGTGACCTTTAATATCGTTAGGAAGACGAATGAATACCCGCACTGGTTTCAACATCCGGTTTGCGTATACACTGCGTAAGAAACGCGTATAGTATATAGTGCGTACGGTTTGTTGGGTCCAGCGATCACGCAGGCGTTCCGGAAGCTGCACGCTTTTCGGACGGCGGCCAACACTGTCTAATTAGCCGTAGGGATGACCTGACAGTTGCCCGATCCACTAGCTCATACTCGGTCCATTTGTTTCCCAACACGTAGAGCACTTGCTCCAGTTCCGCTATCGCACTTGGCTGCTGTTACAACGCTAATACGTTACACGTAGGGAGTGAGCAGTGCACAAAAAGCTGGCTATATATCTACATTACATTTGTGAGTGGGAGGTGTGGGGTGGGGGCGGGCACAAGAACGCTCGTTTGTAATTGATTGAAATGTATTTGAGAATATGTTGAGGTTTTTTACGTATGTATTGATTGGAATTCAAATTTTCTGGTACATATATTTTGAATGTGACTTATTTTGAGTTTCTTTTTTCGAGATTTGTGGTTTGATTTAATTTCTACTTATTTTGTAATGATTTAGTCGCTGTTTTTCCTCAGCTGTAACCTTGAATTAGCTCATGAAAAAGTTGGCTCAAAAACGACAGTAATATAGAATAATATCTTAAAATCATAAATAGAACCCTTTCGCAACCAAAACCGAAATTTGCCAAAAAAATAACTGTGCTCAGCGCAAAATACGTCGCTGATGCGGTTAGAATATTTGTCCCGAAGCGTGAAATGGTGGAAGTGTCTCGTGTTCGGCGTTCTTATCTCCGCCAAAATTTCGTCGTGCGACGCACACCTCTTTCGAGTAGTATTCACTCACTTGTGTGCAAGTGTATTTGTGTGCGTGTGTGTGTGTGTGTGTGTGTGTGTGTGTGTGTGTGTGTGTGTGTGTGTTGATTCTTGGTGAGAGGACCTCGTTCTCTGCTTCTTTGCATCGCCTCCCTAACGACATGCGAATTTCTTAGCAGCGCCGAGAGCTGCTGAGTGCTTTCGGAGGCGCCGGGCGCCAACACACCAACACACATCAACACACACACTTATTCTGATTGGAGCTAGACTATATAGAGAACCAGCCACGCAAATATTTGGTTTGCGTTTTGTTAATAATTTTCTTCAACTGCACTCCACCGAAAGTTTCCTATAGGAGTCGCCATAAAAAAATTATATAGAAGAGCAACGTATTCGCAAAAGCGACGAATATGCGTTGGAGGACTCGGCTATCAAAATTGAATAAGCCGTTTGGTCAAAATCATATCAAAAAATTATTGTGAGACTTTTCAACGAGTTTCCGTTAGTATGAACTTTCGTCGCACTCGCATCGTCCCTTAAACTCTCATCCGAATAAATTCTTCCTGGTTCACCTCTAGACCTGAATAAATAAATACAGTGGGGACGAACCCAATTTTCCTGGCTCTAACCAATTTTCACTCACTATCTTCGGTCCAAAGTGCTCAGTAAAACCGATCTTCATTTCCACGATTCGCAGATGGTGTTTGTTAATGCGTTCGATAAAAGACAAGACATCTACCTGCGGAGTGTAGATGGGCTAATATAATTGCACATGTGAGTTTTACCTTGACGTTCGCCCAGGGGAAGAACATGCCGAGCGAGAACAGCCCCAGCAGCGCGCCCGAAGTGATCGCACCCACGCTGTACGACAGCTGCAACCCCGCGCAGAACATAATATTTTAATGGGTGATCGGCAGAAATTTTATCCACCCAGATGTTTTTTATGGCAGCATTACGCTCACCTCTAGCACCGCTCCTAACTGCTCGACGACGAAAACCATGAGCACGCAGATAACGCCGACGGTTATTACAATTGTTTTCATAATAAGGTTGGACTTTGACTCTAAACGGCCTCCCCTGATGCAGGGGTGGATGAAGTCTTCGTAGATGGTCGCCGACAGAGAGTTTAGAGAGCTAGACATCGTGCTGCCAGCAAAGAGAATTTGGTAACAAATCAAACTTTTGGGGTATGAGGCATTGAGTCATAAATATTTATGCTTTCAACAAGAACAGACATTAAAAAGAAGGAAGTCCGTTATCGTATTTTTTTGCTTGCTCCAGCAATTGATTTCGAAATGTCATCCGTTTTTATGTGTGGTGAACAGCAGTCATTGAATCAACAGGTTTACAGAGGATTCCAAGGGAAAGTTGGCGCATTTTGCATAATTGCCAATTGAGCAAAATTTACATATTTTTTTTGTTCTTTTTTTTTCGTAAAAATAGAAAAATAAAAAAATACCTCAATGCTCCGCTGAATATTCCTGCTATGAAAACCCCTGGAAGGCCAGGGATACCTGTTGCAGTTTCCATGACAAAGAATGGAAGAAGTTGATCTGGTCGCTTCACGTCCTGTTTGACAAAGAAAAAGACACCGCCAAAGTTTTATCGACTCTTGAGAGGAGCTCTTGAGAGGAGCTCTTCATTTTTATGCAATTATTTTTATTTGTACTGGCAGCGTCTTGAACACTGCAAGCATAGTACTTGCACGAGAGAAACAAAGTGAAATCGCATAGTATGTGGTGTGTATTTTTGTGACCCGTTCAATCCGAGAGAATGACATCTATGAGAAATCGTTTCTTCTAGTTTGCATCGAGGCCAGTAAGAGACGGATGGAGGGGTTTCTACTGGCACATTTTTTCAATCTCCAATGCCTTACAAATCGATGCGGATTTCACAGAATCTCATGGAAACCCCAGACGCTTCAGTTGTGTAGTATGCATTTAAGTTTTCTTATGTAAAACAGTAAAAATTGTTGTCGCTTACTCCAGTAATCAAAGGATCACAGTCGAAATAGGTGGCAAAAATTACTAGGCCAGTGAAACAGCTGATAGTGTTCATCAAGATCAGGCCCACAACGAATATCAGCAACGACCTATAAAAAAATACATGGCGAACTCGTAAAATTGTTTTCAAAGTATTATAATAGACTGCAATATTCTACCAAAGGTATGTTCTAGAATTACCTTTTAGCACTTCTCAAGTCGGGCATAGACAGGTATTTCTGCACCATGCCTTGATTGGTGCCAGCCAGGGAGAGCCACATGAATGATAATCCAATCACATTGGTCCACACCGTGTCCCGATTCAACGGACTCGCATCCCATCTGCAGAAAAGTGACCAAAACGACAAGAGAATTAGACCAGCTCTTTGCGATGTCCCACAGGACATCACAGGTCATTCCATTCAAACCAAGGTCTTCCTTTCTCATTCTAAGGATCTGATCCACACTTTTCGCGCAGCTTACTTTTCCTTTTAAGTCCTTACGTTTCCATTTCTAGAAAAACGTTTGAATGGAATAAAAACCCTAGGCAATCATATTTTCAAAATCATTTATGTGTCTTCCAAAAATTTAAAATTATTCTCTTACCCGTTGGAGGTTATAATAAAAATTTATCGTTTGTTGCTACGAATGGGTGAAAAATCAATAATTATTATGGCTAAGTTCTTGATAGATGGATGGCCAGTCCTGCCGCTTTTTTTCACTCTAATTCTTCCTCATACTCTGGTCATGTTTGCCAGTAAACAAACATTCTACTCACTTTGAAAATTCCAGCCGACCAGCATCTAAATTTCTGTCCCAAAGAACTCCTAGTCCTCCCACGTTAATTACTCCAAGGATAATCACAATGATGCCTGCTCCTACAATCATGAAGCCTTGTATGAAGTCGGTCCATATGACGGCTTTCAGCCCGCCCTGAAAGGCAGCGAATAAAATTACAATCCACTTTGCTCTGAACGAGCTAGGAGAGTTATAAATAAGTAAACCGACATCATACAGTGATAATCTCTTTAGAGATGTTTTTACGGATGCGTATGAACAGAAGCATAAAAACCAGGAGCGCTTGAATGTTTTATCGTTAGTGAATAAAAGCATGCCAGGAGCCAGGAATTTTATCATTGAGGCTAGTGGAGTCATGTTATGTCAAATTTAACGAATGTATATTTGTAGCAGGTGATTCGGTACCTATCGTTTTAACTGAGAGGTTGGTTACATTACTTTTGAAATTTCTGAGAGGACTTACGAGCATCGTGTAGAATATACAGATTACACAAACAAGAGGACTGATGAGATGAACGCTGAGACCAGAAACTGAAACAAGAGATGTTACTCATTAAATTTTTTTCTCTATATGCCTTCTCATGCAAGCAGGAACGTTTTTTCGCTGATTGAGCGTGAGTTCTGAAATTAATCAAGGATTTTTGTCCTTTGAAAGCCAGTGACTACAAGCAAATCAAAACTTTTCCCTTGATTTCAAACGGTTGTCTTTGTGACGTCTAAAACCCATGCGAGATAAAGAGTGTTCGAGATGTGAAAAATTTCAGATTGAAAATGAAAAAGCTCATATTATGTAAGCATGATATTACGTTAGTTACGTATGACGTGCATAATATTTTAAGCGATTGCGTTGTTATTGAAAGCACTGCAATTAATTTCCCTCTAAGTGGGAAAAAAAGTGTGGATATCTTTGTGTTTTGATAATAATTTAAGCATTTTACCTTGGCTGAGCGCTAAAGCCGGTACATAGACTACGATCGGAATATAGAGCAGCAGAGAGAAGGTAAACAACATGGATGCCATCGTTCGAGTGCTTTTATTAAATCTCAATTCCAAATACTGTGAAAACAAACAAAAAATACAATGAGAAATACATTCGTCGTCTGTTGTGTGTTACCTTCCCATCTTTTCGTCGAGATGAATTTGAATTTTGAAATGAAATTTTCATGCGAGGAAAGAGAGACACGTACAAGGTAAAGAAAAACTCATATATATTATCTGTAAAGTAAAACATTGTTCTTTTAAAATGTAATGTAATATATTATGCGGGGGATCGGTATACATTTTTTTTGCTCAAGCGCCCTAGTATTTCTTCCTCGCCTGCTGGTTTTAGCCAAGCTTTCCTATATTTAACTGATGTTGTCAGAGACTCTCGGAAAATGCACCACTGGACGCTGACTGATTTTAATTCCTAGCATCACGTGTTTTGTGCTACATGCTGACTGACTCCATTTACTTTCCCAACAGATAGCTTAAAAATATTTTCTTGTTTTCATCACTTATAGAAATAACGCTTAAAAAGCTTTATTACCTTGTTACATTTCGCTCAATATTAAATTATACATTAGTAATTGGAGTGACCGCTGCCATTCCTCAATACAATCAAAGATCTAGCTGAATACGAAGCTTATAGTGAATTTGAGTGCGAGAATACCAATTTAAATGTTGATGTTACCGGGGGATAAGTAACCGTTCTCTCCCGCAAAAGAGTGGCCGCATATAAGACCTAAGAGCATTGCGTAGAACAAATCCACTTACCTCATATGTGGATGTCAACTGTAGCTTGAAAAACACGGGAAGATAGACATAGTTGACGATGATGCCGGTAAAAATGACGGCGAAACACACGAGCCAATACATCATTCCGAACCTATACACTTCTGCCGGGACGCCCATCATCGTGATACCGGATATAGAACTAAAGAACGCACACACACACACACACACAAAAAGTATCACCATTCGTTATTTTCAAATATTTTTCTTCACCATAACAAATTCTTTACCCACGTTAAGTAGGTCCATTTCTCAGCCATTACGTTACCTTGCCACCAGCGAAACGGCGACAGGAAATATCGCCATTTTTTTGCCGCCCAAAAGGTAGTCGACGTTCTCTTTCTGTTTGTTGCCGAAACAGCCGAAGTAGACGCCGATAAGCGCCGAGACGGCCAGCATCAAGCCGAACAGGCCGTAGTCCAGCCAGTCGAAATAAGCCCGTGTGTGTCCCGACCACCCCATGCTTCCCTCGCCGGTGGCGTTCATCTTGGCCCCTAGCAGACAAGGTCGGTTAATCAACGATCATCGGGCGAATGATCCATTGTGTAAGAAAATCAGTATTGATCACGATCTCTGCACGTATTTGTATACAGTTGTATACCTTGCGACTTCCTTCAGCGTCTGTCTACGAATGAGTGAACGACATTCGCTTCAAATTGAAGGAGTTCAGTCAAAATGGTAAGAAGAGAAGACAATTAGCAATAAACTGCTTAAGTCCAAGGCTCGTTTACTAATAAATATGAATACCTTACTTGATAAAAATAGCTCAATTGTTTCTATTTGAAATAAATGCATCCATCCACATACAAATCGTACGATAAACTTTATTTAAATACTTTGTGAAAAGTACAAAACGATACACGATTATTGAAGATGATAATTAATCATGGTTACTGTAAGGTCTCTGTTTGGTGTAAGGAGCATCCACAACTGCAACGGTAGTAAATCCCTGTGTAAATTACAAGGTTCTCTCTGGAGTCTGTACGACTAGGCAGGTGTTGCGACACGATGACAATGACACGAAGAAAAGTCGAAACAGTCGCAATCACACATGGATCAGTGGCTGACTTTTACATTTTTTATTGCCAGACATTGAGTAATAATTGAATATGGTATTTTTTTTCAGAAGGTATTTCACTTATTTCAATATCTTTATCGCGATATTTTAATATTAGTTGTGTTCTTGTTCACTTCATCGTCGCGACCGTCGAAATTCAAAGTCAAAAGTTCATTACAGGCATTATCTGACTGCTTGTCTTTGAACGTTACATATTTCTCAATAAATGGCACGAACAAATCTCTGTCCATATCATTGGGATCAAGCGGTCCTGTTAAGAAGCTGACAATAAGTCCAACAATGACAACCCACAGAAATCCTATCACACCGAAGTAGTAGAAGGCGATTCGAAACAGGACAAAGGCTTCCTCCACCGGTTCTTCCACTCTGAAATAATTCAAATATCAAAACCAATGTTTATTCTAGGTCGAAACCCAAATTTTTTCAATATCTAGCATCTAACTTACGTTGGGTGCGCGCTCAGCATTTCGGCGACGGTAGAATTCAATCCGCACCCTTCGATTGTTGTCGGTAAAACTGTATGAGTCAACGAGCCATTTTTCATTGCATTTTGAGCCCCGGTAACCAGCCAGCCGACAACAATCATACTACTGATCGCTCCCGTCATTGCGCCCTGGAAATATTCTAAATTTTATGGCTTCAGATCAAGCTAAGCGATCGCCTTCGAACAGTTCAATTCCTATTGGTTGGTGTGGTTTTTGGTAAATTGGATTTACCTTCAAAGAATAGAGAAAATCATGAGTTTTCGTTATTCACACCCAAGTTTGTTTTAAATCGTTGTGCTCATATGAAAAGAAACTATAAAAAAACCTTTGCGGTAGTTATCAGCGGTAATACCAGCGGTAGTTGAAAAGACCTTCTTGTCTAAAAAATTAAAAACTGAATAAATTATAAAAGGGCCATATGTGTCCAAGAATAAAAAACCAGATGAAAACGCGTAAGAAACTATAAAGTTTCGCTTCGACTCAAGAGGCGTGTAAGTATTCAAATGTCATTCAGAGTGTCTCATGATGTCTATAAAATGTGCACTTACCTTTACGTTAACCCATGGGAAAAACATGCCGATGGAGAAAAGTCCAAGCAGTGCTCCATTCGTCACCGCACCGGCACTGTATGAAAGCTGTCAAAACCGCGTGATTAATTAATGTTAAAAAGAGTAATTAAAGTCTATCAAATTAAATACATGCGTTGGCATTTTTTTTTCGCCTAACTTTATCTTAAAAGTAATTAAATTTAAAATCATTGTTTGGCACAAGCAATTAGAATATTAAATTAAGCGTGTTAATTGCATTAAAGTAAGATACCTCGAGCACAGTGCCAAGTTGTTCGACAATGAACACCATCAACACACAGACGCCGCCAACCACCACGACAATTGCTTTCATCATGAGATTAACTCGGCTTTCCTGCAATCTACCCTTGAGCCACGGCTGAATCAAATCCGAGAAAATACTCGCAGAAAGGGAATTCAGCGAGCTTGACATAGTACTGAAACAAGGAACCGAAATCAATCCAATGGCGTATTAAAACTGTACCAACAATGACCCGACAGCACAGAATTGATAAGAATCGATCTAGTATTTGAGTAATAATCAGAAAAATCTTGAATTTCCCAATTCATTGAGGGCAACATGAAGTTAGTACATGAATTACCTGAGGGCAGCGCTGAATACTCCAGCAATAAAAATTCCGGGTAGTCCAGGTATGCCTGTGGCTGTATCCATTACAAAGTATGGTAAAAGTTGATCCGGCCTACGTATTGCCTGAAATTACATAAGTTGTTCATACCGTGATTGATGACACTGATATTGCATTGCCATATTCAAGTTCCATCCGTGTCCATTCCCAAAATATCTTGCAAATTAAATGAAAGTATTTCACTAACTTTTATCGTCAGAGGATCACAGTCGAAGTATGTAGCAAAAATAAGGAGACCGGTGAAACAACTGATTGACTTCATCATTATTACTCCAATCACAAATAACACCAATGCTCTGTTAGAGAAACAAAATGCTAATTAATTCGATTGCCTTTTTATTACAAAAAAACGAAACACGTGATAACAATATTTGGCATACTTTTTGGCACTAGCCAAGTCGGGCAGTGATAAACTTTTCTGAACGTAACCTTGATTTACAGCTGTATTCGACATCCACATGAACGTTGTGCCAAAAAGGACTGTCCAGACAGTGTCCCGGTTAAGCGGACTAGGATCAAGGCTGGAAACGAAAACAAAAATCGTATGCAATCAGCTCTTGTGTATACACAGTGTGTATGTATTTTTTTCAAGTAAGCCCTTTTAGTTATGGGATGTGCGCCCACTCAACTTACTTCCAAAATTGTATCCGATCGCCCGCCAAGCTTCGCTGGTAAACAGTGCTAAAACCACCCATATTAATGACGCCCAGTATGATAACAATGATACCCGCGCCGACAATCAGAAACCCTTGTATAAAGTCGGTCCACACCACTGCCTTGAGTCCACCCTGAAGAACAAGACAAGAAAAACAGATGCGCTTGATGTCAATTCAGGTCTCTAGGCCTCAAAAACTAAGATAAAACAATTTTTCAATTTTCATTCCTCTTGCCAAGATAATGTACAACACCCTGGTGGTAATGATTTTGTGTTGGGCTTACCAGCATCGTGTAGAAGATGCAGATAATGCAGACCAGAGGACTGATTATATGCACGCTCATGCCAGAAACTGACGAGGAGAAGGAAACGTTAAGGAAATTTTGTTATCTTACACCAACAATAGCAATTAAGCCACTCTCGTAGTAAAACCTAATTATTATCGGCGGTTAGTTTCGTTATTTTTACAACGCCCACCTTGGCAGGTGTACTCTGGTAATGAAGCTATTTTAATTAAAAACAATTTTAAGTTAGTTTGAGAATAAATATTTACCATGGCTAAACGCGAGTGCTGGTATATAAACCACGATGGGTATGTAGAGGAGAAGAGAGATTGTGTACATTATCGAAGCCATACGACGTACACTGCGGTTGTATCTTGCTTCTAAATACTGGAATCGGTCGAAAAAACAAAACATTAGAATTTTTCTCGAAAATAAATTATAGATGCACAATAATCAACAGTAAAAGTAAACATTTTTTTAAACCTATAAAATCCTATTTTATAAGTTATAACTATATACAAATAGAGTACCTTTATTGCACTAATAAAATATTAAATAAGCTGGTGTATTGTAATTACCTCAAATGTGGATGTGCATTGAAGTTTGAAAAACACAGGAAGGTAGACAAAATAGACGATGAAGCCCATGATAATTGCGCCGACACAAGCGTACCAATACATTGTACCGTGCAGGTAAACCTCCGAAGGTACTCCCATCATTGTAATGCCGGATATCGAGCTGGTTGACAAGGAAACAGACGTCGCGCTGTTTTTAACTCGCTTGAAATGAAAGAGAGCAGGAGGGACCGGGATAATTGAAAAGAAACCTCACCTCGCCACAAGTGAAACTGCCACGGGGAATATCGCCATTGTTTTCCCCCCGTGAAGATAATCCACGGTTTTCTTCTGCTTGTTTCCGAAGCAACCGAAATAGATTCCTATGAGCGCCGATACGCTGAGCATAAGCCCGAACAGGCAATAGTCGAGCCAGTCAAAATGTCGGAGCCGGATCAAATCGGTAACTGCCGCGTTGCTGGTGTTCATTGTGGCACGATCGATTTTCTATCAATATTAGTAATTATGCTTTGGTAATATTCTTACGGCGATGGGAATGGTACCGCCGAAATAATTTGCTAGATAACTGCAGAAAGAAACTGCAATGAAAGAGTAAATTTTACGAGTCTAGTGGGCCCTTGACGATCGAAACGTCCTCTGCGGCGATTCCAGCGAGACTACGTCACGTTCAAAGAGGTGGGCGAGCTTATTGCTCGGTAAATGGTGCTGAAAAATGAGGCTTTGGTTGTTGAAAGTACTTGTTGTTTGCAAATTAATTTACGATAACTTTGAATTTACTATTATGCAATTAAAGAGCGTTCAGTTCAAAATAAGCGGCTCCATTTTCCGATTGCAAGTAATTTCCGAATGATCTAACCAATAGCATGGGAATGTTGCTAATGCTGGACAAGCATTATACCGAATGTAAATATTTCAGCTATCTAAGCGTCGAATGTATGACAAATATAATAAGAGATGAATATTAAGCTTACTCAAAACATAATAATGCAGTTGCACTTTGATTGGCTCGATGCACCGATAGTGATCCTCGCAGATGTAAGGAGAGATAGCAATGCCAAATGCAAATAGCAATTAATGTGTATGCATTGTAGGTCCAAGTAAGGTCCATTCATCAGAATATTTGTCTGTAAAACTATTCAAATTTTCTTAAATTTTGTCATTTTCAATATTTAATGTATTGCCACTCACTTAGAAACTGATCTCATATGGAGGCAATGTGTCAACCCAAAACAAACAATTTCCCTTGTTAATTTTTCAGTTTTAAATTTCAGTCTGGTTGATTCCATTGTTTGTGGTTGACCTTGAGAAAATGTTAGCGCTCGGTGGAGGTGCCACAAGTTTTCAAAATCGTTTCTATCTGATATTTTTCTTTTCATATACACGTTCGTTAAGTGGGAAATAGACAAAAAATTCGAATATGTCTGTATTTTGAAAGAAAAATTGTATTAAGAGGCTATGACGTGCTATTAAAATTACATGACATTATTAACATGAATTACATGAGAACCTGATTTTGATTTTGAATTTCTATTAATTAAGCTCTCAAGACATTCGGACCATAAAAAACCTCAAATTTACCCGTTAAAATTACTCAGGCACTGTCTAGAAGATGCCAAAAATGTTCCGCTTGTTTTTTATTCAAGTTAAATTTCGCCAAACCCCGTGTCTAATTATAATAAACTAAGAATTATCACAACACTAATCATGTTGTTATAATATACTTTGCGTTTCCCTCCTAGATAATTAATGTTAAATTAGAATAATGTAATATTATTTAGAATTAATTAGTGCTCGAGATTCATTTCCTTTTTTTACTTTAAAAGTTTCTTGCTATTAAAACGTGTAAAGAATATTCCAAGAAATAAGACCCTCTTTTTCATAACAAGAATGTGAAAAGTAAACAGATACTCTGGAAGGAAAAGTGCAACTTGATGCTTTGCACATTAGACGTAAAAATTAAGTTGTTAATTGCTATAACAGCTAGATGGTTCTAGAGCTGAGTGCCAAGTTGTGCCACAATAAACACCATCAATAAGCAGATGCCGTTAACCACCTTGACAACTGCTTTTATTATTAGACTAACTCGCTTTTCCTACAACCTACACTTGAGCTAAGGCTGAACCAAACCCAAGAAAATATTTTCAAGGATAGGATTCAGCTAACGTGATATTTGGTACTACAGCGAAAGAAGAACCGAAAGAAGTCCGAATTTATGGTTTATTTTCAAGATAATGTTTCCAACAGTCTTTTTCGATCTGAAAAGTGTCGCTAGTAGTTATTTTTACAGTACATGACAAGCATTTTCTGCTGTGTAAAAATCCAAAATTATTTTTATTAAAAAAAATTCAAGCTATACGAGGATTTTAGAAGTATTTAATTAGTTTAAATAATTTGAGAGAGGCACTGGATTCTGTGGCAATGAAAATTCCGGAAAATCCCGTAATGCCTGTGGCTGTGACCATTACCTACAACGTAAAGTAATCGTTGGTCCGTCTGGTGAATTTCCTGACAGGTACACCGCATCTCTAGTTGCGCAACGCTCGGAGTATGCCATAATATACTTTAGTGAAACCTCAATTAGATCAACGCTTCTAGTTCATTTTTTCACATCAAACACAGTGGAATTAGATTGATTGTTTGTAAAAAAGTTGATACATTTTCTTTTTATTGCTCATTCTTTTTGTTGTTCTTTCAGGAAGATAATCACTGATTTGAACTCGTAGGAACAGTACAAAACCAGTGCAAAATCATTATTTGCCAATGGGTTGATTGTAAAGACCTCAAGATATCTCACTAATCTATACACTGAGCCAACAATTGAACTATAATAGAAGAAGCTTTCTTCGATAATTGGACTCTATCGCCTGCTAAGCTTCGATGGTAAACAAAGTAAAATCCCCTGACACAATTAACAGACCGATCCGACAATCGGCCTGGTGCGAGCTTGCCTTTATATACCGCACCGACAGAGATCACCCGAGAGAAATAGGTAAAAAGCTAGTGGGCTATTACTATCAAGCTCGTGCACATTCTGAAAAACCTTAATCTGTTTTTGTCTTGGAATCGGCACTAAAGCAAACAGTTTCATTTACTTGATGCCCGCGGCACGGCATAATAACGAAAAGTGTGCTTTTCGGCAAGAGTTCATGTTAAAATAATCTCTAGGCGTTTGAAGTGTAGCGCTCATACGCTTACTATATCATTCTAGTGTCAACACAGATGAATTAATAATTAGAAGCCTTTGCTTTATAGCCTACCGGGTATTCGCTTTCCGCATAAAGGTTTACACCCTAATGTATGCCGGCAACGGCAACGCGTATCGCCATCCACCCATATACGACCACTGTTCGTAACATTACTCAAGGTGCTTCAGGTGTATCTCAGATGACACGCCCAAAGGTCCTGAGACATATAAGATCGTTGCAGACAAGACGCAGAGTGTGAACCGGCAGAGTTCAATTATGCATTACCTCTTTGAGGACGAAACTCTGCACAGTGCGATGGACAAAGAATGTATATCCTGGAGTCTGGCAGCGATGACGTGCTTACCTATGTGTTACTGTGTGTAATGCAGATTTTGCGTTAAAGAAATCTGATTAGTTTATCCCAGTAACTGACGACAAAAGAAAATACTTTTGAATCATCTTTACTAAGTGAAAATGTATTTAAATTGACACCCTCATGGCGTGAAATGATTATTTAATTATTTTTTCAAAATTAGGTTAAGTAGAATGAATTTTAATTAAAAAACATTTAAAATAAATAACCACCGAGGCTGACAATGGCTATTGTGTACTTTGGGCTATGCGGCGTACCATGTGATAATATCTCGTTTATAAATACTAAAAACAGTGTGTCGTTTGTGAATTTAGTATCAATGCATTAGAAAGTTCAAATTTAAAATAAGCTTGACTGATCAGGAATTATTTCAGGAGGTTATGCTAGGTTACTTACCTACTACGAGCGAACATCTGACATAAAATTGTCACACTCACCACACAAATGGCAATAAACAAGACAACAACCGACCAAAACAGCACTCAAAGTCACTAACAACAGTTTGTGCAACAACTAGGACATTTCAATTACCTATAAAGTGGATGTGCATTGAAGTTTGAAGGAGACGGAAATTGGTAGACACAGTTGATAATGGAGCCTGGCGCCCATAATAACACATCTAGCGCAAAATAAATCGAGCTCACAATTGCTGCTAGATATTATTTAATGCTGTTTTACAAGAAAAACAAAGACTTACCCTGTTTTTAACTCGTCTGGGCCCGGATCCACAAAGCAGAGCTTAAGCTAAACCCTGGGGCTAAAGTCAATTAACCCTGTTTTTAAGCCCAATTCGTATCCACAGAGTAGAGCTTAGCCATTTTTGGGGCTTAGATTACCCCAAAACTAACCCCTGCTCTAGGAGTAGGGTTTAAACTTAAGCCCCAATAATTTTAACAACAAGATGGCGAATGTCGGCTCACATCAAATGTTTGTGAATTATTTTAAATCTCTACATAACTTTATTGCGAAAGAATTAATTTCAAACAAAATCTATGTTTTTGTGTGCAAGTGTATTTTTTATTTGAATTGAGCAGAATTTTATGAAGTGGGCTGTGGGCAAGTCTAGGCTTCTGACAGCACATGTGTCAAACTCTTGTCATTATAATTTAGTAGGTGAAATTTCAAGATTTTAAGATTGCTGGCTCTGAATCATTATATTGGGAGCTTCCTCATTGCATGAGTAAAAATCTTTGGACCAGGTGGTTCTTTATTTTATAAAAATAACAAAGTTATTATTTTATCTTACACGTAGATGTTTCATGACCATTGCCAAATGGTATTGAAATTTTTTAACATTTTGTATTGAACCTAAAAGCTTATTACTTTGTCAACATCAAGTCCCAAGTCTTTCCAGTTCATACGCAGATTCTAGTGTGTAAGAGAGAAATATACGTTTTCTGC
This sequence comes from Nemurella pictetii, assembly GCA_921293315.2. Classification (NCBI taxonomy): domain Eukaryota; kingdom Metazoa; phylum Arthropoda; class Insecta; order Plecoptera; family Nemouridae; genus Nemurella; species Nemurella pictetii. Next base: position 26,075,678 of record OV121115.1, read on the forward strand.
CTCTGGAACCATACAAAAATTTAAAGTTTAATTTGGAAAGAGCAGCTCGAATCGAGTTGATTTTTTCAGCTATGGTGGGAAAACAAAGCACCCAACTTTCTACATATAAGAAGTAATTTATTTATATGTAAAAGCATATTTATTTCATGGGAAGTCTCTCTTGATTTGGATGATAAGACAACCCAAAATCAGCTTCAAATTTGTAAAAAGTTCCAAAATAACTTAAAAATTTAATTTCTGGACTAAATCTTGGCTTTATTTTATTTTTGTCGTTACTAAGAACTATCTATTTGGTCAGAATACAGTAATTATGTTGAGAAAACAGCTATTGAACACTAATTTTAGCGAACTGTCAAAGCAAACTGTCACTAAAATTAGTTACACTTTCAATTGTTTCAGTGTTTACCTCCCCTCCATTTGCCCCAAGTGAAAATATCTTTTGTGGATACGAAAAATCGGGGTTAAAATTTTCGGGGTTAAAGTTGGTGTTAACTAAGCTCCTTTTTTCTTAACCCCTTTTTTTTAAGCTCTGCTTTGTGGATCTGGGCCCTGGTGTGAATGAGTCGAGGGGTGATTGAAAAGGACCGTACCTTGCCTATACCGGTTTGGTATACTGACCCAGTTGTTAAACCGTGTGCAGAAAATGCACTATTTTCTCTTCCCCCAAAGTTTCCGAAGCCATTCGAACCGGATTACCATCGCTGTGATAGTTGAGACTAATTCTGTGTTGGTACTCATGCTGACTCTATGATTTGACAGTAGTAATCATCTTAGGTAATGTTCACCAATCTGTGATAATTACACCGGCTGAAATAACACGCCAAATAGGAAGGATATAAAAATGATCGAAAATCTCACAACAGGAAATCGGTTCCGGAGAGACAAAATCGTTCCTTGAATCTCGGTTAAATCGAAACTTCCGCCCCGTCGATTACACCACGATTACGCATGGTAGGAGCTGATTACGTTTTTGCACGAGAACTGATTGTGCATTTTCTCTCCTCTAGAAATAATGAAGCGCACGTTGCTTGTAATTAATTATTTCTTGATGATTATGACACATTGAATGATTGAAAGCCAGCAAGAAATGATAATTGATACAGTACTTGATTTAAATTTAATAAAATAAAATTTTACGAGCAATGAATATTTATGAATGTGAAAAATACCGCACGTGACTTTCAAAATAATTGTGGCCATATTTGATTATTTTCTAAATTTATATAGTACATACAGGTGGTGGAATATTTGTGAATTGTAATTTGAATTTGAATGGAAATGCACTATCGATAATATTCTCTGGTTCGTTTTCAATTTATTTGTTATTAATATTTACAAATCAGCTTTTAGCAATGTCACGTTGGCTTTGTTCTCCGCCAAAACAACGTTCTCTTTTCGGTAAATCATCAGCTCGCTCAAATCAACTATAACCAGCATTTCAATAAATAAATAATCATGCACACAAATACACGTGGGTGTATTGTTTACAATTCAAACATTCAAACAAATTTACACATCGTACGGCTATCGCTAGACCTAGTTATATTTTCTTCCCTCAGAATGCATCACCGTCATTTCTTTCTCCATAATTTCTTTCTTTCCCTTTGTCAAGTGCTCCATCTCGAAGGGTTCGGCAGGATCAAAGACCTTATCAAACTTGACGTACTTGTGTGCAAAGGTGACGAATAGGTCGCGGCTCATTTCGTTGGGGTTGCGTGCCCCCGTCATGAAGCTGACTATCAAGCCGACAACAACCACCCAGATGGGACCGATCACGCCAAAATAATAGAACGCAATCCGGTACAGGAAAAACGCCTGATCATCTTCCTGATCCGGGCTGAAAACGACAATGCTTAAAAAATTATTCTGACCTCAAAAAACAATTAGTTTGCGTGCTGGCTATAAAGAGAGCGCTTACTTGATGATGTCTGGGAGGATTGTTGGTGTGCTGGTTCCGTTGTTTGCCGGGCATCCCGCGGTCGAGACCGGAAGTAACGCGTGCGGCATGTGACCCTTCGACATCGACAACTGGGCGCCGACCACGATCCAGCCGATGAACAAGATGCTAGTCACACTGCCGACAACAGCACCCTGAAAAACAGTCAGGTGGTTGTTTAAATTGGTCCATTGCGATTTGGAATTAGCCTGTAAATCGCTGGATTTTTAATTTTACCTTGGTGTTAGCCCAGGGGAAGAACATTCCCAGAGTGAACAATCCCAGGAGAGCACCCCCTGTGATGGCGGCTACACTGTATGAAAGCTGCAAGATAATTATTCATGAAAATATTACTTTTGATTCACATTGAAACGTTGACGATAATCTATTTTATTTAGCTACATCTGCATAGAATCGATTTTATTGCAGACATTTCTGACAAGTTCTGATTGTAGTTCTATACGCTTGTAAAGCTTCGTGCCCTGGATCGAAATAGAGCTGTAAACTAAGAAAAAATAAACTGGTAATCGGTGCGTACCTCCAAAACGGCGCCCAATTGTTCGACGACGAACACCAGCAACACGCAAATCACTCCGACAATCACCACGATAACCTTCATGATGATGTTCGTCTTGCTCTCCAGACTGGCCCTGCCTTTGATACACGGTTTCACGAAGTCCTCGAACACGGTAGCCGACAGCGAATTGAGAGCGCTGGACATCGTGCTGGAAAAGTGGAAAGCGGTTGCCACATCGTAACGATTTTCTGGCAACACACGTCGATGGCTACTCGCCTGTCGCTAGGTCGAGTTACAGCTGTAGTTACACCAAATTTCGAGAGCGTTGGCAAATTTGCTTCTCGGCGCCCACTCACCTTAACGAAGCGCTGAAAACTCCGGCGATGAAAAGCCCGGGAAGTCCGGGAAGACTCGTGGCAGTTTTCATAACGAAATAGGGAAGAAGCTGGTCCATTCTAGTGATAGCCTGGGTGTAGGAGAAAAGTAAACCAATTTACTAACAGTATACCAGGGGCCGATTTTCGCAGCATTTCGAAAAAAAAGAAAATCTACATATTCTGGAAGAGTTTGTGCAAATAAGTCAGCATCGCTTGTTTTGGTTGGCATCTTTCTTATTTTATTGGGAGACTGTGCACAAAACTTTTGGTTATTTCTGGCCATGCATGTTATGTTAACGAATTAAGAGTAATCAAGTGAATTTAACATATTTTTTAAATTCTTGTTGGTGTAAATATCACAGGTAGATATCAACTTTCTCGATTTAAGAGCTAGATTAGATTTGATCATTACATGCGAGTTACAATTTAAAAAGAGCTTTCTCACCCCAGACTCCTTGGGATCACAGTCAGCGTAGCTGGCGTAGATGATAAGACCGGTAAAGCATGTGATGGTGTTCATAAGAATGGCTCCGAAACAGAAGTAAACCAGCGCCCTGTTTGCATAGAAAACAACGGAACATATTTCATGTTATAGTTGCAACATTTAAGGTTGCTCGCAGTGTTTTATTTAATTTCGCATAAATTTACCTCTTCGCTGCATTGAGATCGGGGGTGGAAAGAAACTTTTGCACGTAGCCCTGGTTCACCCCGATGTTAGCCAGCCAACTAAACCCAGTTCCAATCACAACAGACCAAACCGTGTTCCTCTCCAGTGGGCTCGGGTTGAATCTAAGCGAATATCAAACAAATTGATCACACACAGGTCGGATTACTCATTATGTCTAAAAACTATGTGTTATTGCTTGAGAAAAGCATCTTACTTGGCCAGATCGAGGCGACCCCCTTCCCAGCTGATTGCGAAAACATTTCCGAATCCGCCTACGTTAATTACGCCAATAATAATCAACGCTACGGAGGCTCCGACGATGACGAAGCCTTGCACGAAGTCCGTCCAAATAACTGCCTTGAGTCCACCCTAGAATTATAAAAAAATAAAAACATTTAGCAATCATTTTTACACTCACGTCGATTTGTAATTTTGTTTTTGCGTGGACATTTTGTTTACCAGCGTGGTGTAGAAGATGCAGATGATGCACGTCAACGGACTTATCAGATGCACGCTGAGGCCAGTTGCTGGAATCGGTTACACTTGATTGATAAACAAACATTGTTACCAGATGCATTACGCAGGTAGAATATTGTTTACTTCATTCCATTGAAAGTATTGGCAATCAATTTTTAGAATTGTTTTCGCATCTTATCGTCGACGATAGCACGTACAAGATTGAATAAGACCCTGTCTGCTGAATGAAACCCAACCAAAGACTCACCGTAAGCAAATGCCAGCGAGGGAACGTACATGATAATCGGGATGAACAGCAACAGGCTGAACGCAAACAGGGATGACGCCATTTTTCGTACCCCATGGTTGAACCTCAGTTCGAGGTACTGAAAAGACACATGTAATTTAATGCTCGGTTCTCATGCGGAAAGAGATAATACAACAGAGATGGGAAACGGGACACGTGAAAACCCATTATGTTCTTAATAGATCGAAACTAGAAATATTATTGATTGGGAACTAAACTAGAGTAGAACCCATTTTTTCTCAGCTTCATTGAGAGCCGTAACTTATTGGTAAAAGATTCGGATCGGGGCTAGCTGGTATCATCTTAGCTGGGATTGGTTCCCAATTTTAAACATTTCGGACTGAAATCAAAGCAAGAAGAGCCCAAATACGTTTCCTGTTTTACTTTTGTATATATGAGAGTGTAAAAAAGTACTTACTTCATAAGATGACGTTAGTTGCAGCTTGAAAAATACTGGGAGGTACACGTTGTGGACAATTACTCCGACGATAATGGCAGAAAAACTTCCTATCCAATACAATCCGCCATGCATGTAGATCTCTGAAGGTACTCCCATTAACGTAGTACCCGATATCGAACTGATACAGGAAAGGAAGTCAAACATAAACAGCATGTGGTGCTTGTAAAGGAATCGTAAATTACTCATTTTTAGTTTATGAAAGCAATTTTCAAAGAAAACCTCGATAAGTTTACCTTGCAATGAGTGAAACAGCAACCGGAAATGTTCCCATATTTTTACCGCCATGGATGTAGTCTTCTGTTGTGTTTTGCTTTTCGAAAAATCCAAAATAAACTCCGATCCCAGCAGAAATGGCCAGCATGAGAACAAAAAGAATGTAGTCGGTCCAGTCAAACAAATTGTGCATCGTCTCCATTTTTATACTGGAAATAAATATTTTTACACCATGAGAACGTATAGGTATAATCTTTTAACCGAGCCGCTTGCAAAACATAAGAAGAAAGTGTTACTCACCTGTTGCTTTCCGGAGTCTTTTTTAAGTGTTAAATTTAATTTCACTGATTCTCTTCTAATAACTTACAGAAACATTTAAAGTAACAGTTAATTTTTGTCAATGATTAATTTTTACTGAGAAATATTCTTGAGAGACGAGCACCGTTATTGTGGTGTTAATCTACACCGTTTTTCATCTATGCGTTTCTTACTAAAATCTAAAAAGAGTTTACCTGACTGGTCACTTTCGATTGCCCAGCCGGAGTGAACATTATCGGCCAGCCATTCATTAATTATCGATGCCGCCAGATAAGAGGCACCTTCAATTAGTAGATATTAAGACACGAGTCGATATTAAGACACTGATTCCATTGTGACAGATAAGACAATAGAAACATAAAAGTGGATCCTTATATCATACAGCACTCGTTGAGAATTGACCAGACTAAGCTTAAAAAGCTTTCAGTGGAACGCCTTTCTGTGAGACGACAATTAATCTTCTTATTTTCATCATCGGTCACTAGAAATTGTGTATGGAAAAAGTTACCGACTAAATTATTATCTTTTATCATTCGCAGTACATTCAAATGCACTATGAAAAGTGATACCGATTAAATTTTCAATAATTTTTTTTTTGGCATTTGTAGGTTATCGACAGATACGTTTTCGTGATTGGGTTAATTAATCCGCTTAATCAAATAGATTTATCTAAGTCTTATTTTGTCTAGTGCTTCGTTTCAAGAAAGAATATAATTTCACAATAAATTACAAAATAACTTGCTCTCCCTACCATATAGTGATAACAGCAAAATAACACCGGAAATGGCAATCAATCTAGCTATTTGACACGTAGTTTCTTGTTCGATTCTTCCAGGTTGCTTGGCTGAGAGTTGACACCCAGACGATCCTGACAATCGCCACCCATGTGATCACCAAGAACCACCGAATAGCGGTGACCCACAGCGACCATCGCACCTGGTACCTAACAATCAAAGATGTGAGAGAATCGGACCGGGGCTGGTACATGTGCCAGATCAACACCGACCCCATGAAAAGTCAAGTTGGATTTCTGGAAATTGTCGGTGAGTTTCATTTCTATTGTTTTTTTTTTTAAATCAATTGTTATGATTTTTTAGTACTGCCTTATCTAGCTTCATAAGTGACACGCAACTGCGAGCTGATGAGATCATGAACTGTGATCAAACCAGTCCGACACAGCGACATCCGTTGACATATTGTATACCTTTTCTGTTGTAATGACTGTAAAGAATGGCCTACTATCGTCGTCGTTAGTGCATGTGTATTGCTCCCCGCGAGTAATGCTCTTCTTGAATACTTCAGAGAACAAAGTCGCTCTTAATGAATCGTAAGTGCAGTTACACACCTTTCATATACCAGCGCGAAAATACACGGCGAACAACAACCTCTTGTCTTGTTATGTATGGACTTGCTATATATGGTTCAGTACTCGTAGCGCTTCAAACCGTATTACCTCACGGTTCTCATCTTACGAGAGGTGAGCGATAAAGAGGAAGAGATTCACTTCGAATGAGCAGAACAGAAACAGTTTGTTGAGTTCTAGAATGAGAAAACCCGCCTCTGGCAATTTTCTTCCAGCCCCACTTTCTAGTAACAATAGAGAGATACAAGTGTTTCTTTCAACTTTATATATAGCCTGCGTTGTGTAGTTGCATGGGGGTTGCAGTCATGCGCGAATGGGTTAGCTCAGGAAAGAAAAAGATATGCTTTTCTAAGTAGATTTCCTTTAGTACGACAAAAGTTACATCACTTTAGCTGTTATATATGTCACATTTTACACGATTGTCAGTTCAAAGCTTGTTATAATCAGATCTGCGTCGTGCTCTTGGCGATATGAGAGACAGCTTTACGTACAGATTTCCTCTCCCGAATGGAATTAGTTTGAGAGTTTTTCCTCCGATTGCAGAACCACAGGAGAAGGAGGCTAGTAATCAGTAAATTGAACTTCTGATTTGAATCTAAATTTTACGCTAGGTATGAGATATTGAATTGTAAATATTGAAATGACCTTTCAAATTACTTTGTTCTGAAGCGAAGATCAACTCTTTTTGCTCGGTATCGGCGCTTGTTTTAATTAAGTTTCTCTGAGCTTTCCCACAAGTTCGAAGAGTTTTCTTAAGTACCAGACTATAGTTTATTGCAAATCTTTTTTACCCCTATTTTACCTGTAACCTTTATGAACTTTTTTCTCTGCGATAGTCGATATTGGTCGACAAACATTAGCCGATTGCAATCAACTAAAATATATCATAATACAATCTCTTTCACATTTCATCCTTAGCCTATGCTCTCCATCATATGACGTCATGCAGTCTTTTGCGTATCAGCTTCACCAGCGCATCAAAACTGATCCGGCAGCAGTGTGCATAACGCTCTTTTTTTCGCAAATTCTCTCGAAATTGGATGAAGTTGGTTATTTACCTCTTTGTGGCTTTGTTTAACAAGTTAACCCTGGCAGTAAACGCTTTGATCATCTGAGTAGAGTAGCGCGGGCAGCGCATTTGGTTTGTCGGAGTCTCCGACCAGGTATGCGTCCAGCCAAACCATTTTAATGGACATGCCCATCGGTTTTCCATCTATACAGCATACATTTGCATGAAATGAAAATTTGGTACATCCCTGTGGTTAAATGAGAAAAAGCACAGCATGTTATTCCTATAAGTGTACATATACCTACCCCACCTACGCTAGTATTTTTTTTAACGTCGATAATCCCAGCGTGATGGAAGATTTGTGTTTTTGGATGCCAAAGCTTTTATGATCGCACCGAAATTTGATTGGCAGGAGCTACGGTGCTTTACAATTACTAGTTATTGAAATAAACAATTCGAAGCTCTAGGCCAGGCCCTTTATCCACATTGTACCCCACGCCATTGTTTAACAACAATAAAACACTGAGGCTGCTACTCAATATACGCAATTGTGTTGCCGAGTTCATGGCTTGCGATTTCGTAAGAGAGGTATTATTTCGTTTCCAAACTCGTTCAATTTCTGGTCGGAACACCACTTATCCATCTATGGCTAATGCCCATCTGCTCTCCGGAGTTCGTTCAGGAGTAGTACGTATACCTTGTTTTCATTGACACTCGTGCAGCTCAATTCGCCGTTATGTTCTAGACTTCATTGCATTCCCCATTAATTCGCGAGCTTTCTGTTTATGATGGCATCAATTAATTGAAAAATAAAGAATCGCTGATTCGATTGTACTTTAATGAGACGGCTTAGAGAACTATAATTCACGAAATCAAATATTTCGTCCTCGTGATGGATGAGTGATGTCGAATGTCGAATATCGAATGTCGAATGTCGAATATTGCAAGCACCTCGCTCGGCATAACTCGCTTGTGTTTCACACAATGGAAATAACGATTGATATATGTTCACCTCGTTATACTTTATCGGCTTTCAATTATTTTCGCTCGAACGATCAAGGATCAAGTGCACTCTCGAATATGATAATGACATTGTATACTGAACACAAGGTGATAACTTTTATTGAATTTCGCGATAAATGGTTTTATCAGGAGCTAATATTCTTTTGTGTTATGCGAAGTTCAGTGTTCTTCAAGAGTAATGTTTTCTTTTGTGAATTCCACGTTGATATTTCATACACATTCATTCGTCGAAAACAATCAGCGTATTCCGTGGCGGTTTTCAAAAATTTTCTCTCCAAAAAGAGGGTGTCTTAATTTTTGAAAAGATCCAGTTAATCTGAGATAAATTTTTTGGCCAGAATGAAAATTTTACCGCCCAAACTCCATCACTCGCCAATGGTTTTCATCTAGCATGCCGTATCAACTACAATATTTGTTATTTTAGTTTAAAAGTGGTCATGGGATGATGGCCATCACCCAGTTACCGAGCAATGTCGCTAGTCTGTACTCTGTACGTCTGGTCTTCCTTCGCAGTTCCTCCCGACATCCTCGACTACCCGACCAGCACGGATATGGTCGTCCGAGAGGGCACCAACGTCACCCTGCGGTGCGCAGCGACCGGGTCGCCTGCACCCAGCATCACGTGGCGAAGAGAGGGAGGGGAGTCCATCCCCATGGGCAGCAACCAGGAGTGTAGGTAGTGTAGGAGTGTAGGTAGTGTAGGAGTGTAGGTAGTGTAGGAGTGTAGGTAGTGTAGGAGTGCAGGAGTGTAGGTACACCCATGTTTAAATGCGTTCGTACCTAGCGGTGACAAGTTGTCGATGGCAAATAACCCGTAGTCTTACAAACTATGATATTCATCACATGAAGTGATGTTCTGAGAGTTTTGTATATGTATTTACTAGAGTTACACAGTTTTTTCATGGTGGGTGGAGATTTTCCTCTTCACGGCAGCTAAACTGAGTTCTGAGGAGCTTGTTCAGAGCTGGGTTTTTTTGGTTTATTATACCTATACTTTCTTTTGGAACTGACAGAATTTCTTTATTTTTGCAACGCGATAGCAAAGTGACAGCTCAGAATATACAGACTATACTATACACCATGCTCTGGTCTTATTTTTATTTTGAATGCATTTCGTGACTATTTCTCGATAACCGAAAATCCATGCGACTTATCTCGCATCGAGTTCAGTGATTTCACACCTTGACTATCAAAACATTTCCCTTATCTTGCAGCAAGATAAAGCTAGGTCACAGATTTTATCAATAAAGATGTATTGATTGGTTTACTTAAGAGATTAAGCACGTCTCAAGTAGTAAAATATCCCGTTCATAAGTAATGGAGAAAAGTGATTTTCTAGAGCAACTGATTAATTGAAATCGGTGTAGAGATATCTGGAGCTACACTCAGATATATTCGCCGCTCATTACAGGAAAAATTTGGCCCATGGTAAAACTTAAGTTGAGTGTAGGTATACATCGCGATCCTACAGATTTTCTTGAACAATTAATTGCAACTGAATCGTACCATAACGTTCTGCTCATTTTTCTTTACCAATCTCTCCTGCGTTACTCCTTTTTTACATCGGGCTTATATATTGAAATATATAACCCTGATATGTCGACAAATAATCATATATAACTCTGAATAATAAAGCATCGCATTCAAAATGCAAATACTGGCTTCTTCAAACACGATTACGCTCAATGTTATAACTTTATATTATGGTACTTCTTGGAGGTGCTACCTACTTCCAATTGCAGCAAATGTAAGCACACATAACTTTTATAAATTGTATATATTTCTTGTAAACTACATCAAATTTAATATTTACGTCGCGTAATTAATCAAAATTTAAATATTGATAAATGAGATACAGCTATTTAGTGCCAAAAACAATGTTTTAGAAATATTTCAAGCGCAAGAACAATGATGACAATATCCGTAAAATCCCCTCAGTTTACCACCACTATCATTTATATGCAGTACACTTGGGAACCCAACACAATGCCCACGTGTTTTCGATCTCGTTCACCAGCAAGTCATCGCCTGAAAATTCCTAGTTTTATCTCCAGCCCGCCATGGTACAAATCTGTACCAAGTAATCCCACCAGCGTTGTACGCTGTATACGATACCCACCATAGCTAATATCGGCCGCAAAAGGTAAAGCACATTGTTCTCTTTAATTTACCCAGCGAGCTAGATCCATTTCTCGATTGTGTTATGGCGTGCGGCCGTGGTGTGGTCTTGTGTATCCGAACAGCACCGCGTAAAAAGCGGCTACATCTAGTTGGGAAGTTGATTTAGTGTGCGCGCTGCGCGCTGTGTTTCAGAGCAAACACCATGCTATTACACGTAATCAACATAATTTCAATATTATTATCGTATGAAAAACAGAAGCAATCGAATGTCCAATGAGGTCACGTTGGTCGAATTAAGATGTCCATGAAGGTGTTAGTGCTGTTGAATAATTGATTCTGTGGCTAATTATCCGCAGAATATTTACGGTAATAGGAAGGTAATAACCGTTTAAATTGCATAGATGCACACCGTGATCCAGGCCACATTAAAATTAAATGCAGTAAGCGTCTTGTCTTAGGAAGGCTATTTTCTCCGAAAATGGCACTGCGGTGTATTTCTCTCCGGTACATGCAGTGAATGTACTCGCCAACACATTTACAATGCACTTATTACCTTACTTGTTTATTGAAAGTGCTTAATGCTCTGCACAAGGGAGCGTTTGCTTTTGAAATCACACAAAAATATCTTGAGGTCGTTGCAATCAATCATCTTCCCACCGTAAATGAATATATTCGATGAATCTACGCCGTAATCACCCCGATGATTCACCGCCCAGCACAAAACCCAGTGGAAAGCGACTGATGAGTCGTATTTTCACCAAGAGGGTTGATTGTTATTTGCAGCCGTCGCGAGCGTGGAGGGCGCCGTGTTCAACATCACGCGCGTCAACCGGCTCCACATGGGTGCCTACCTCTGCATCGCCTCCAACGGCGTCCCCCCGACCGTCAGCAAGAGGATCATGCTCATCGTGCATTGTACGTGCCGACACCTCGCATGGACCTCACTTATTCCAAACCTCGTCCAATACTCCAGACGACAGTGTCTTTCAACGCCGCCGACGGCGTCTCCCCGAGGATCATGTTCATCTTGCATTGTACCATCTTATGTTGTACCGGCACCCGGTACACACCCAGTGCAACTGCATTTCAAAAATAGCGCCGAACATTATCAAACCCTCAATCACTTTAATAGGTTGAAAAAAATAAAGTTCCTATGACGGCCCCAGCTCTCGTTGCTTTAGCTATTGGTGTACTTTAAAATGCTCCAGTGTACATTTGGTTAAATAATGAAAAATTTACGTTCCATGCAAGGTCATTTGCAAGTTGGAAGTTCTCCTTAATCACAGACATCAATTGTGTTACAGTTCCACCGATGATCTGGATACAGAATCAGTTGGTGGGGGCCCAGGAGGGACAGCAAATGTCACTGGAGTGCCATTCCGAAGCGTACCCCAAGTCTATCAACTACTGGACCAGGGAGAAAGGAGAGATCATCGCACAAGGTAATTGCCAACTGCTGATTGCATTATGGTAATTTTAGGTTTCAACAGATTTGTGTGTGCATAATTTCGTGCTGCCAAATAGTATTCCGGTGCTAAATACTAATTGTATAATTAGATGCCACCCCATAGGTGTTAATAAATTAATGTGCCCTTGCACCTAAAGATTGACACGTGGATATTAGTTTATCTAAAGAGTTTACCTTCGTTTTTATTATCAGATCATCCATCAATCAAGAATTGAGTGCATTTACTGCCAAAATTCAGCTTAACTAATCTCAAATAATGAATTAGTTATCGCTATTAAAAATGGACCTTGAATTGACATAATACTACTCCCACACCACTGCACTTTGATGAGGAGACAAGAAAAACTTACATCGCACACAGGGGTGCTAAGAAAGTCACGTTAGATTTGAAAATTCATTAGTGAGTGGGTGTGTGGCTTCGAGGCGCACGATGATTGCTCTGTAGCAAACGACATGCAAAGACAAATTACAAGGTACACGGCGCCTTGTTCCACGCATTGTAGCCATTGGCAACAGAAGGCCCAGGCTGATGAGCAGTGGCGTGTCGTGAAATCTGAGCCACCTACAAGTATAATTCAAAATTTGTTCAAAATTTGAAAAATAAAGAATTTCTTAGCTTTTGACGAAATGAAATTTTGGCGGTTGGCAAAATTTTGTGTTTTTACTTGCGTTATTTATGAGTTATGACAAAGAATACCAAGAATTAAAATAAGTTCGGAAAATTTCACCTTTACGTTAGTGATTCATATCTACAAACGAGTCTAGAAAGGCGACTATCCTCAAAATAACTTTACCCATGGCTCTATTGCTTCTTTTTCCAAAGATAACAATTAGTTGTACATTGGTATACCGACTCTACACAATAATAACTACAAAACTCTGGCTACAAACATGATTTGATTGAATTTCCAGGAATTGTGTTTGTAAAAATAACCAGTAGGTGCCTTGGAAATGGCTTGCCAGTTGCAACCCCTTGCAACCCCTTTATCGCAGCGTCTGCCTTACAAATGTCCGACCGATTATGGTCTCCGCGCCACCACTGGCGCCGCGCGCTATATTTTTGAGTGTGAATGCAGGGAAAATAAGGGTGCGATTGATCTGATTGAAGTGATTGGCGGTTATGAAACAAGTACAACATTCACATCTGATGGCGCCTCGGCCGGGCATCATTCGCTCTAATCGCAAACTAATGACCAGATGGCGTGTTTGCTTTTGCCCTATACTAAAAAGACGTTTTCAACATATGCTACACTATAGGACACAACAATGTATAGGAAATGAAATATCCCAGTCCTCGAAAATCTTTAAGTGGGTGGATGTTTGATATTGTCAGGATGTCAGCTGATTCGTGTTGCGGGGGTGATCTGTATTCCTTTGATATCTGACGTTGTAAACGATTTGTAAATTTCATTAAAATACGCACTCTCTATGTCCACTTGATCAGGATCAAACAGAATTTTCGTGAAGGCAATTTTATTCGGTTTCTTTTTTATGTATAATGACTGATGACGCGCGTAAAGTGCGGCTAATTTTAATTTCGTAATTACATTTTAATGGAGCATTTACAGCGCACGATGGTAGGGAAACGTGTACTGCGGGTTTTGCAGTTCTTGATTGACCGGAGTAAGGTTGTTCGTTCAAAAAAACGTTACGCAGACATTGATTTTTTCTTAACGCCCAATTCTCATGCTTTATCTGTCATGAAAAACAATCCAAAATTTAAATCTTCTTATGTAAATCACTTAGGAGTAGCACATGATTGAAACTTTTAGCTTATGTATGGTACAAGCATTCGTAGTCGTTGCCAGTATAGCATGGATACATTACATTTGTATACCTGCGTCTAAGCGATAATTTAGCAGGTTAATTTAGCAAGACGCTGGTTTTATTTTTCTTTAATTTTGTGATAGGAGTGAGTTATATATGGTTACCTTTTTTGTTGTGAATGTGTGAATTATATGTGCACCAAAGAAATGTTCCTTGGGAATAGTGCACAAATTTAGTCAACGTCTTAACCACTGGAAATCCGAACGGCTAATATAAATTAGGTAGGTAGCCGCCATGAAGACAATGGCAAAGTCTAATTCCCAAATCCTCGAAAACAAGGAAAATCAAAGCACGAATAGAATCGTACACTTCTGTTCAGCAACCACAATAATTCGGCAATTAAATTGAGTTCCATTGTGCGCGCCTCTGTGTTTTCGGTTCGGCTCGAGGATGTGGAGAAGTAAAAGCTAATTTGGTTGTGCATATTGCTCTAGCGTTTCATCAGACTACAATAAAATAAAGGTCATATACGCAGAGGGTTGTGGAAATCCGAAAACCTGGAAGTGTAAGGTATCGCTCGTTTGATGCGAGGGAATTAATTAAATTGAATTATGAGAGTAGAGTAGCCCATCGTTTATTAGTGGCTGTTCTGAACATCCACATTCCACGAATAAAAAGCTTCTTTGTTCTTGCTATGCCTTCGACAGAAACGTACACAATATGGTGTTTTAGTGGACCCTAGATTGCTATGACAGACTAGGAAAGTATGAAAATGCCGTTCCAACACCTAAATTTAATAGGAGGGTACCTTTACGCACCCTTCCCGATTCAGCGATAGCGTTATGTGTCCCTATTAGAGCGTTCAACCCTTTTAGATAGATAAAGTATGGTTATCGTTGCCCATTGATAGTGGGTAGATTCCATTTTCAGCGACTTAGACACACTGGCCCACTTCTTGTGATAGTGTGTGATAGCATCATAGCACCTTGGCATAGATGCATTTACATTTTAAAGGTTAGAGAGGGTCAGAAATAATGAGAAGTTACGAGATTTCCTTATAGGCCACGAGCAGAAATGAGATCACTATTCATGATTAAATAAAAACGTCCTCCTCCCTTATTATTAAAATCACCATTTGAATATTTTTCTCTTTTAAAGGGTAATTTATAAATTCTTATTCATTGAGCCAATGCTTATTAAAACTTACTGCTTTATTTTCAAGCATGGATTAGGGATCGATATCTATTATTTAGTCACGGTTTGAGCGTCATATTTCTCTGGGAAATAATGCAATTTCGTGCAAAGTGTTGAACGAATTACCGGTTTTATCACAATTTCGCATTGCTCTTCTTTATCCCCATGTGATATCACATCCACGCTCTACCACGATTTTCGAGATAAAATCCCCGAGACCGCCGTCGGGGTCGAATGCATTATGCTGCATGTGTTCACCCACACACGGCACCAACGCCGCCCCGCCGAAAATTGCACTTTTTCCATCTTCGTTATTTTCACGTCTGAAAGTTTACGTTGGTATTATTGTCAATTTGAACTGAATAATAAATTCACCCCTTTCATTCTTATACCTCTCTATAGGCGAGAATCTTGGTTACGTGCTCAATCAGGTGAGCAAATTTTGTTTGTATTTTGCTCCCGGTGTTAGCGCGGGGTAGCGCCACGCCACGACACCGTGAGCCCGAGAGCAGGAGGTGTGGGCGGTGACGGCCGGGGGTGGGTGGTGGAGGATGGGATGGGGGCCACATGCGACACATAATGAATATTTCAGTTGACGGGCGCGACCCTGGTTGGCATGACCGACGGGGACGGCCGGTGCTCGCGGCAGCAAATGTCTGGCAACACTTTGACGAGCCACTAGCTTGCCTTGGGGTCTATCGCCGCCGTCGCACAATACCCCGCTTAAGCTCATTCGATTCATATGAAAAATTCATAACGATCTTCTTTGAAAGCCGGTCGATGTTTCTCCATCTCAATTGCTCAATCAGATCTTGTTTATTTCTGGTGACAATGCGGGGCAAATTGACAGAACGCTTCGAAAATAAAAAGGTTATCGATCGCCGATGTTTATGGATTGTGGTAAGTGCAAAATAATTGACACACACATGCAATTTATACGTCGTGTATATTGCAACAGAAAAAAATATCTTACGTTGATTTAGATACCAACTTTTTTCATGCCTGAAGTCCCAGGATGTTTCTTTATTAATTTGTATCGCAGGAGGGAATAATGATTTCAACGAATGAAAATAGCTTTGCGTTGTTTAGCGTTATTCATGTTACTATTTCAATTTTGATCTAGAGTACATTCGATCATGAAGGTAATAATGATACCAATACGGCAAACCTACTTCGAGTTAAGTGGTTGTCTAAGATTATGAAGATCTTCTTTTAAAAAGAAACTGCATACAATAGCGTCGTAGCAGTCCAGACCCGGCACCTCCACCTCCACCCAACACAATTCATGTACCTTTTTTTGCAGGATAATGAAAGAAATTTGAATGACAATTTGCCGAAATTCTTGAGGCCGTTGATTTCGAGGTGTTCAAACAACTGACTTCCAACCAATATTCTTCCAGGGGGCAAGTACGAGCCCGTCCTCCTCGACAACGCATACAAAGTGCACATGAAGTTGAAGATCAAAGCTGTCGGTCCAGCAGACTTCGGCTCCTACAAGTGCGTCTCTAAGAACTCGCTAGGAGACACCGACGGCAGCATCAAGCTTTATCGTGAGTCTCTTCTTTCCGACTAATAGCGCCTCTGCTGCCAGAGAAAATTTTTGTATCAATTACCTGTTTCAAAAAGAGTAAAATATCAAAAACAAAGTATGGCGCAGCATAGTTAATTTGATCATTTGATTTCACGCTTGCTGCACATTGGAACGATCGTTCCTTGTGTCGACAGAAGTACCGATGTAATGAAGTGTATGCTCAAGACGTGGCATGGTAATAATGATTTCAGAAGAAATAATAGTCATTTTTTGCTGTAACTGAGATGAAATCAAAACTCTGTCTCTTCTTTGTCAAAGACATCTGCTAATTACCCATGAATGTTATATGAAGACGCGCTGGTATATACAATTTCTTGCTAAACTTCCGAAAGCAAAGTAAAAACATTTATTCTGTCATTAGCAAATGAAACGCATTTGGTAACTTTGTCGACTAGAGCGTTCCACAAACATGATTTTATGTTTGCCATGCAGCACCGTGAACGGCTCGTCACTGTTGAAGCCGTTTTGCTTTTGTCGTAGACGCAGTCCCCCAATGAAATATTGCGTTCGGTCCACGGCTAATGGATTTAGGAGTGACAATTTCAGGATGTGGCTTCTAGTAAAAGCTGGTAAAAGAGGTGAAATGGATAAACCAAAAACCAAAGATGTACACTTTATATATTGAATTGATTATACCTATCAGTTTATATATATATATAGAAGTGATAGCTTCCTGTAATTTTGAAATCTGTGCCTGACAGGTTTGTCTTTCAGTCGGGCGTCCGACCATTTCTCAGCTTCCTTTCAATATTGTTGTCAACACCTAAGCAGTAAGCACTAGAAGATAGATTTGAGATGTTATGAAGCGTTGCTATTTTAGTACATTTAGCCTCTTGTAAAGGGTGATACGGAAAGGTGATCGGTCATATAGGGTTAACCTGCTAACCTCTCCTCCACAATATCAGTTGCTGTGGTTTTAGCTAAAATGCGTTTCATTAATCATTGTGACCCAGCCTTTTCAACTCAGTTTTGGTGACGATTTGTCTTCTTTCATTCAACCGCGAGGAACTACGCAGGCGAATATGTGTGTGTGTGTGTTTCTATGACTGTATGTGTTTTGACTCCCAGTGCTTTGAGTCTTGACGCTATTTAGAATGCTAAAAAGTGCATTTCTCGAAACATCAATGATGTAGCAGTCGGTTGCGCATAAAATTTTAAACATTTTCACATTAAATATAAACATACCTGAATGATCCCCCAATACCATTATTCATAAGATGCTCTTATCATAGAAGCAGGTATACGCAATCTAATTATTTCGTATACGATGCGGTTTCGAAGGCAATAATGTTCGACTCTTTGCCGCCCTCCATAGTCTCTCATTTACCAATACAATAACTCGTTTATTTTCCTCTAAGTCTCTCCTTCCCGCGACAGTCATGTACCATCACAGAAAACGACAAATTTCCGTGCCTAGTCTTGCTGAATTAGGATTTGATGGTTTGCTATGTAATTGTTTTCTGTTTCCCTTTCAAATAGTCTTGTAATCCATCCGCCGCGTGTAGAACTCTGTTGTCTTGTTATTTCAATGCTGTTTGTATTTACTCTGTTCCAGCGATTCCGCACTCGTCGACGCCGTACCGAACGCTGGCGACCACCGAGCCCAGTAATGTGATTGAAGCAGGTAAGCAATCTCATCCTCAAGCGACATAGATGCTTGAACTCGCAGGCCGGATGGACTAGGACATACAGACGTGCCAACATCAGCCACATAGTAATTAATTTAACCTCATTCCCACGCAACCCACCTATTATTTACAAAAAAAAGAACATGGTGTACGGTCCCGCATAGGTGCTGTAGGCGCACTGAATTTTGTCTGTCGATTGAAATTCAGTCGTATTTTATCGATTAGCTAGAGCTAGTGATGGACGGTCCGTGGCGGGGCGTCGCGACGCTGACGAATAATTGAGGATCAGTCTGGGCTTAGCTGGGAAGTCACGTCGTTTGTCTGTGTGTCCAATGAGATCACTCACCGGCGCAACGAGGCGTCCTACTGATAGCGTCGGGCGTCGGGCGTCGGGTGCCGGGCTCGATGCCCGGTGCACGTTGCCGGCTTATAAGAAAGACGCCGTCGCCAAAAAACAATGTGTGCTGAGAACATGTCATTTCGTATCAAGATATTGCATTTTTTTGAGATAATGATGTTGCCACAGCAACGAATTGATATTATTTTGATTAACTTGAAAGGGATGAAATAAAAAGACAATCGGTAACAAAACGACAAATGAGTGTCAAACAAGAATACATTTAAAAGGGATACGCAGTTGCTTGTAATTTGATTGATCCAGTTCTTACGTATTGGCAATTGGCATATATTGGCGTATGTGTATAACGCAGTGTATCAAATGACTCCACTAAATAAAAATATGTTTACAGATAGAAGCCATAGAACGCGACAGAAAGAACGGGAGCCAGATAAGGACCTCGAGGCAAATGAGATTCACGACCATCCTGACCCGGAGAAAGGGCCCAAAGAAAGAGGTAAGTCTTATGTGGTCCTAAGCCAACGAAAAAACTCTAAGCCAGTAGAAAGTATGCAATTTGTGTACATTTTCATCGATTATTTTACCATTTTTCCGCTGACCACGTGTATACAAACAAAGTGTACGATAGAACATTGCGATTTTACAATGCACAACCCCGGCGCTTTGGTTTTTCTGCGACTTAGACCACAGACAATATGTAGCAGTTTTTCTGTTTCACGCCCTGGCTGCACACGACGGCGTCATCCTCCTTCCCTCATATTGAAAGATAATTTGCCGGAGTTTTCACGACGTCTACCAAAACGAGAATCGGTTCCCGAATGGCTGCCTCGCTCCAACCCTTGCCGAACCGACTCGCGCGGATAAGCAATATAACTTGGCAGTAGTGTTTCGCTGCACACACACACACACACACACACACACTCACCACCGACTTACGACGAACCAAAGTGCTCGGGGATTTCTGTGATAGTCTCTTGGGATATCGATGAGTATTCCATGACTGCCACGTACAATCTAGAATCGGCGGGGAATAGGATATTGTGTTTATTCGCATTGAGCATTTACATGTGTATGTATGTGCGTGTGTACAATGGTGCGGTTCTTTTGCCTCGCAGATTCCAAGCTGAGAGGAAGACCGCGAGGTAACGACCTCGATTTGCCCGCTGCTGACGAGTCTACGTCTTCGGTGGCAACCGCGACGGCGCTCAAGACTGACACGTCAGCGCTGCTAACTACGATACTAGTGATTGCTTTCCATACAACTAGGCGATTGAATCAATTGGAAACTTTGCGGGAAGTGTGACTGCGAATGTAGTTCAGTGATAAGTGCGAAAACTGTTGCTGCAGTGTATGAAACTGATAAGTGGGCTTAATTTTGGGTAAAAACTCGCGCGAAAAAATGGACTCTTCTTCAAACTGTATAAGTCTGATAATCACAGCAATCGATCACTGTTTCGATCGATGTCAGCGTGGCACAAGGTTTAGAAAATGCTTTTGCCCTGTTACAAACTAGGTATTGTACATAATATTAATATACAATAAGATATAATATAAGATATAATGTAATGTAAGATGTTTAAAATAGAAATAAGAGTACCCATTTATGTAAATGTATGATAAATTTAAAGCTGGCTTCAATGCTATTAGTATCATTCAAAGTAGCGTTATTTCTTTAATTTACAAATTAAAACTGATAAAGCGATCAAAATTATGTAGGGAAATCTGGGACAGAATCTAAAACGTTTCTTGTCTTTGTTAGAAAAGTTGATGAGAAAGTACCATTTTTTGTGATTTTTCCATTACCTGGTGGTCCCATTCTCTACCGATTTTTACGAGTAGGGTCGTCGCCACAAGTCCACACACGAAACGCAAGTAAAAAGGTGCAAGCGACTAGTAGACCACATTCACGTGTCATGCTACACGATGCAATTCGTCTGTATATTATCTCCTTTTAACAATAATTTAATATGTCTTATACCCTGAAATCGGTAATAATGAATGTGCTCTATTACTTCTCTTAGCTTACGGAATGGTATTGTTAAATCACTGTTTCACAGAATAAGGAAAACGTACTCGCTCAAAACTTTGTCACCACTGACCAGTTCCAGGAATGATGGACGCTGGTCTCCGTGATCATCAACTAGTGCACACGTGCCATACTTATCGGTAGTAGGGTGCAACTTAGATCCCTATGCCCTGCATTTTGCTAAATGCAGAGTCACATTATGTTCCCAGTTTCAGTTTGATTTTAATTGATTAGTATAAATATTTCTGACAAAATCAAGTTTTTAATACTGGAATATAAAAACTAATGTAGTGATTACTCCATAACTAAAGCGTTATAACTAAAAAGGTATGCGTTCAAATACCCAAGCTGTAATTGCTCTTAATGGTTGAGCGCAATGTTCCCTACATTCCACGAGGAAGACCTGGGTTCGAGGCACGGAAAAGGAGTCCCGTTTTGTCCAATGATAATCGGTGTAAATGTTCCTGGAGTCAAGCTGATGTTGAGGCCGACAGATTTTAACGAAGTCAATTTTATATTAGACCATTTCAGTTCATCAGAAAGATTTTGTACTCTAGGAAACAACATCAGCGTGGCCCAGTGGTGTGCACGCCGGCTTACGGATTCGGGACCCAGAAGGCCCGAGATCGATCCCCGACGCCGAAGAAAAATTTTGTCAACGATATGGCTCGGCACATGTCTCGGCAGATATGGAAGAAGCACAGAAGTATTCGTATAGGTCTTCGGTCTTGTTGAAATGACAAGATATCAGAAAGAAGATATGGAAGAAGCACAGAAGTATTCGTATAGGTCTTCGGTCTCGTTGAAATAAGGAACACAAGTAGATAAAGTACGATCAAGTACGATTAAGTACTATCAAGTATGGAAAAGGCATTGTAAAGTTTAGCCGATGCCGTGGTGTAGAGGATGACACATGTGCCTGCGACGCGAGTGGCGAGGGAACTCAAAATTCGACAGTGAAAAAAAATACATTATTAATAAATACTTAATAAAGAGCCATAAATCTTTTTAAATATTACAAGTCACAGATTAGTTCACATTTTGCAACCAGATGGCGCTGTCTAATATTTTTGTTTTATGTCACGTGACACTCGTGGTCGTTTCGACCTCACTTTTTGGTTAAGTCCAGTGCAAATGCTTAGGGTGCTAGGGTGGGTCTATTTCCGAACAAATTTCCCGCTACTAACTTTAATCATTCGCCCAAAATAATGTGCAAAAAAGTTCTCGGTCTTTTCTACCGTGGTCGGATTCGATCTCGGGACCTTAGGCATGCCAGGCAGCCACGTTGACCACTCGACTAACGTGACACACCTATTTGTAGAAATTTTTTGGGGTATATGAATTACTCTTTTAGTTGACGGGTTCCAGATACAACATGACTATCAACCAGTTTCGTGATATAGCCATGGTTAATTGGCAATCGGCCATCTTATAGCCACTTGGAAAGATCTTCGGGTACATGTGTTGCTCAATTTTTAGTTGTGTTTCCCTCGTTATAATTGCATAGGCAAGGAACCTATGGGTACCCCCTGTTAGAGAAGAGGCTTGAAAGTCACATGGTTTGCATCCACTCGAACGAGGTAACTTAAATGCTCGGAGAGGTACAGGGAGGTATATATTTTTTGAACGACCATTACAATGGGGAAAAAGTAGCTTGCTGTGGGACTCGAACCAAGTCCAGGAGACTTATGGCTTACTGGCACAGTGAATTTCCCACCAATCCATTTTGACATAAGTCTTGGTTAAATACTTAACCGCTTAAATTCCGTACATTATTCTTAAATTTTAGTAGTGTCAAGTGATGTGGAAGTTAAATGAAATGGTCCTTAAGTGGTATTGAGGAGGCACAAATATCAGCAGCCTTAATTATTATAAACGGAACTAGCAGCGGAGACCCGTGCCTCCGGCACTATGTGGTTACGCCTTTTACTTTTAAAAAAAATGCCCATAATGCCCTATATGCCATATGCCCTATGACCATAAGGCCTAAATATTCCCATAAGGCATAAATATGCCCCTAGGGCAAAAATATGCCCATAGGGCAAAGATATGCCCACAGGGCATGTATATGCCCTTAGGGCAAAGCTATGCCCGTAGGGCAAAATGCTTTATTATTTTATTTAAATATGCCCATAAGGCATAACCCTATGCCCATAAGGCATAACTATGCCCCTAGGGCAAACAATATGCCCATAAGGCATGTCGATGCCCATAGGGCAAAACCCTATGCCAATAAGGCAAAACCCTATGCCAATAAGGCAAAACCCTATGCCAATAAGGCAAAACCCTATGCCCATAAGGCAAAACGATATGCCCATAGGGCAAAATGCTGGCAAAATTACATGTTAATATGCCCATAGGGCAAAACTATATGCCAATAAGGCATAAATATGCCCATAGGGCATACAAAAACATGCAAACAACATCAATATGCCCTTAGGGCAAAATGCGCGTGCGCGGCAAGAGTTTAAGTGACGTTAAGTGACTTTATTGCATAAAATCGTAAACTACTGTGTACTTGTTGAATATTCCAGTGCTATATTGATATTTTCCATTTTTATAGTGGATGCATTTTGGCCGGCCGTCGGTTGCATTTGTTTTTTTTTCAGCCTAGACGAAATGAGATTTCTTCAAAATTAAATTAGAAAAAGGTCACAGATCTCGCTCAAAAACGGAAAATAATTTGGGAAGAGAATAAGAAAGGTTTTGAAAAAAACCCCACTAATTTTCGTCCATTTTTCACCGTTTCTATAAAAGATTAATGGAAGACATCCCCAGGAACCCAGAAACCCAGATAGGTACAAAAACAGTTGAAAATCAACCCTCTTGTAAATTATATAAGGTTGATATCCATTCCAAAATATGTATACGTACCGGGATTTAAACCTGAATATTTTTAACTGTCCGAATTCACAGTGGGTTACCCTTATAGCTAAATAATAATAGCTAAATAATGCATAACCCCTGACAGGTGAAAAGATCCGGATTCGGAAGACCGTTACGGACACAAATTTTAGGATAAATATTTCGTTTCTAATAGTAAATATCTGCCGTTCATGCAAAGAGTATTCGCATTTAGCAGCCTTTATTGCGACCAAAATCCCGCCAAGTGATCGTCTGATATTTTCACTTATTACATCTATACGCTGGCAAATAATATGATCACTGAAAAAATAATCTCTTGCGTTTCTTCTTTATCCAGTATCTATGACAACACATTAAAAAAACAACAGAAAAAGCAACATTGTGTGATCAAGTGTCGTAGAAGATTTGATACCGACACAAATATGTACTGAAATTTTTCGTGAACTGCAAATAATTAGGATCATCGGTTTTTATTCGGCAAACCACTCCTCTCTCTTCAGAGACAAACACCATTGTGTTCGACTTATCGACCATAGATAAAATACCTGCATATTTCTATACGAGGAATATTAAAACGGTCATTTGCAAAAATATTCAGCAATAATCTTCGAATAATCTTGGATAGTTTCGACAGCGGCGTGGTCCTTTGAGTAGCGAGCAAGCCCTACGACAGATGAAATATAATTGATTGCTACAGTTTGGTTGTGAGGCTGTGTCCAGTTTTTTACAGTATAGATAACACAAAATAAAATTACCATGACACATGTATGCTTATAAGATCTGTTCTAAAGACAAATAATGGATTAATGGCTTAATGGATAAAATGGAATGGATAAAATGGATTGTGCACGTACCTCTTTTTGCCAGTAATAGGTTTAGTCCTGTCAGCGTTGAAATTAGAATCACTCGTCACTTGGGATTGCACCCACTATTTCTGAAATCTTCAAAAAAGTTAACTAACAAAACATTCATATAATCAATCAAGAAATAATCTATAACGAAAACATAATCATCAAAATAAGGTGCGTTTTGCAGTATTCCGCTTAAAATTGTGAACCTGTGGAACAACTCATGAATCATTCCCGGATACCGATACCTACCGATATTTCTAATACTAAAAAAATATGAGAATAGGTTTAATGCATAGCTATATAGGTCAGAAAAATCAAATTATTATTATTATAATCAATCAAGAAATAATCTATAACGAAAACATAATCATCAAAATAAGGTGCGTTTTGCAGTATTCCGCTTAAAATTGTGAACCTGTGGAACAACTCATGAATCATTCCCGGATACCGATACCTACCGATATTTCTAATACTAAAAAAATATGAGAATAGGTTTAATGCATAGCTATATAGGTCAGAAAAATCAAATTATTAAAACATCCTGGTAAATTTCAAGAGCTCTAAAATTAATTAATCAGAACATCCAACTGATATAAAAATGTTTAACTTTGAAGACACTGTTTTTTTTTTATCAAACTATTTTAATTGTTATAATAATATTATACTATTATTTATCTACATTTCAGAGTTACATAATTTCCGATTACTATATCCATAATCACAATACCAATGCCAATTGTAGTTAGCATAAACATGCATGATGCAATTTTTGCCCTGGAACAATAATTGCATAGACATTCAATAAATAAGACCAGATTTCACCTACAGAACATGCCAAGAGAAAGATTCCTACATAAATGAGGATAAATTGCTGACAAAACAAACATCAACTAACATTTCTTCGTTTATACATACTTCTTTGTAATTTATATGAAACACAAATTTTCAACTAGCAATCCTTAGTTAAAATCTTTTGGAATGGTTCCCAAAATCCGAGTGAAAAGAAAAATTGAATTGATAAACAAAGATTTTATGATTCAATTTCCAATAGAACATTTTAGTGTATTATATTATTCCCACCTTACTCACCTTATATTTAGTTCTGTATTTTATGTTTTATTCGCTTTGAATGCTTGCTACCCTGAAACTGTTAAACTTATAAATTAATCTTTCAATACATTAAGCTGCTGTACATCAGTCTGAAAGGTACTTGATCTTTTGCACTCTTGGCTAGCAAAATGCACCTCTTCATTTGCAAGACTCCACATTTTTATCAACCTTAAGTCAAGGACAGTTTAAATTTAATTAATATAGCTTTTAAATAGCAATCAAATAAACATCTGAAGGTAATTCATACACTCAGTCGCACAAATCACATATACAAGACATAATATTGACAGCAAATCCATACAATGCTACAGGAAATAAGAAATATGCCCAAATGCCAACGCATTATCAAAACTCGAAAATGTGGCTTTTCTTAAATCGACAAACCTGCTTAATTGAGGCTATTAACATTTTCAAAAATACTTTCCTGACAAGTGTAGCGAAATTAATTTAAATACCTACAGCGTGATATGTCTTAATGACACCGAGTCATCCTGAAAGTTTATAATATTTCTGAAATAAAAAGGTAAAGTTTGTCATTAATAGATTATTTGATACACACGACATAATACCAACTGGTCCGATCATTTCGGTCAAGCTGTGTTTAGATTTAACCCTTGAGAGTCAAATTGTCCGTTTAGTTCACTCATGTCAAGATATCCCACCAAACACACATCCACACGCGGTTACCAATTGCTTCATTCACCTAGCCGATTTATTCTCACACGTTCCACTTTCTTGAAATATTAAACAATAACTCATTATTTATTTTCAGTGCATTTTCTTCGCGAAACTCGATTCGGTAAAAATTTCCTGAGTGGTTCATAAGAAAGATGTTCGTCCAAATTGAGAATCTTTCTCCACTTTAGATTAATCATTAACGCAGCAGTAATTTCCACGGCTTTGTTTTCACGAAATCTATTAATTTCCTTGTTGATTAAACGTCGCCCACGAGTGAGCCTCGTTGAGGTGATGAAATCCACACGAAGGGGATGACTAAAGCAGCGAGGAGCAGCAATGGGTGATGAATACTGCTGGACCTCGCTGAAGAATTGCCGTCGAAAATATCCAAAGAGTTCCCATCAGATTGCCTCAAATCCAATTCTACAAGCAGACAAGGAAAAGACATGAAAATCTTGCCAATCAATAAAACCATGAGTTTATATAGCTCATCATCGGAAAGGAAATTGAATGTTTTTAGTTACCTCTTTGCTTGGAAATCTGTTGTGGGTCTGACAGATCCATAATCTCGTTTTCATGGTGTGATTTGGCGCTTTTCTCTGAAAATAGAATAAAAAAAAAACATTTATTTTTAAAGCAAATCATTTCAAAATAGAAAGAAGACACGTCGCCTAATGCGAAAATAAAATGACTGTAAACGTCAGGCTGATAATGAGTTATCGGCATGACTCGGTGGTGTGTGATCAGGTCCGTGGAGTAGGTACCTAATTAGATCGGACATAATGCGTCGCAGCACGTCACCGCGCTCGGACGTCGCGACGCCTGCTATAGCGCCGCGACGTGCCTCTTGGCTGGCGCCGCGACGTCTCAACTGACCAATATGATGACGACGCGAGCGTTATTAGTTCACTCGGAAAATGTTAAACATTTCTAATAGTGGAAGGGAATAAATCAGTTTCAATTGAACTCAGATTAAAATAGAGTTAAAATTAAAATTAAAATTAAACTTAATTAATATATATCTATAAACTTTCATGAAGATAACTTTTATCAATGTCTTTGATATTATGTATCAAATATCAATACACTATTTTGAATCTATTGGAGTTAACAAGAAACCGATAAAATCATCAAAAATCACAGATTTTTATTGACACAGGCAAAGATTTAACAGTTAAATTTTCACTGATTGATTACACGAGCATAACAGCTCATCTCACTGTCTCTTAGTGAGCCAAGCAAGTGCGAGTGTCTTCATGGCAAGCTGGTAAGTGTGATACAAATCGCATCGTCTGTCAGATCAATCTCTCGCTCTGTATACAAGAGTAATGGTAACCGGACATTATTGTCTTATTCAAATATTCATCGTGGAGGCCACACGGCGAGCAGAGTATTGTTTAAGTGTGGCCTGACTAATGATTCATTGGCCAAAAAATGTGCGTGACTACTCTGCGCGAGCAAAAAGTGTTCTAATCGCATCTGGTGCACATCGGTCAGTGTCAAAAGTCGTGCATCGTCTAATTTCCGTTCTCGCCGAGCTATTTGCGAGCACACCGAGCCACAGCAAGGCAGCTAGCTACCTGCACCGGTAGCGACTAGGGGTGGTTGGGACGTCTGTGCAAAGCACGGGCGACTGATTTTTGACACGGAAAACAATTCAGATCTTTGTTGAGTTTGTTGCAGGCAAGTGATAGATTCAACGAGAACACTCTGTTTTTATTAGTTGCCACCAAAAGAGGCGGAATTAGGTGTGAATTTGTGATGAATTGAAATGAAATCAATTCTCTGGCAAGTTTATGCC
Organism: Nemurella pictetii; assembly: GCA_921293315.2. NCBI lineage: Eukaryota > Metazoa > Arthropoda > Insecta > Plecoptera > Nemouridae > Nemurella > Nemurella pictetii. Next base: position 26,103,782 of record OV121115.1, read on the forward strand.
ATTTTATAAGGCTAAAAATACGATTTTCACACATCTAGTCAAAATCGGTGCACCCGTATGACCAGTACAGCGCCGAAAATCTAAAAAACGAGCGGATACCAAATATAAAAAAAAAATCTGTTGGTGGTTGATTTCAGGTTTTTCTTCGTACACAACGATAATCAAAATTAAAAAATATACATCTATAGATAAAATTATCGATGAGGATTTTTCTCATGTTGTAACAACCACGATAAGATTTTAAAAAATCAGCATCATTCATTTACCTAAAGCAAATGCTCAAAATCAATTACCTACCTTCTTTGCAATTTAAAAACTATATTGACCTGATGGGTAAAGCTAGACCTATAGAACTGTAGCAAGCGCTATAGCTGGTGTAGAACGTCCGCTGAACACAGCGAGGAAAACGGCTTGAAAAGGATTTGCTTTCAGCTGCAATGAGATCATTTCGGAGCTAATTACTTGCGAATGCAATGAGGTTTGCACGGCTCGGATTTGGGTCAAGAGTGTGATACAGAGTTTACCCCCGCCGGATATTGCAGTCGTATTGAAACAATTATTTTCGGGTCAGTAATTGGATTAATTGAAAAGCGTTTCATCCAATTAAGGAAGTGCTTTGTTCGCTGTTACACAGCTAGACAAGTGTTAATATGTTTTAACCTGGTGCTAATAGACTATATGTGTCGGTTTTCTCTATTAGTATGCCGACAGCTCTGACGAGCAAATAGAGGTAACTCACGGTAAAGTTTAATGCTGCCGTCCGTGTCCCCTAACGAGTTTTTGGAGACACACTTGTACGATCCGAAGTCCGCTGGACTCACTGTTCTGATCTTGAGTTTCATATGGACCTTATAGATGTTTTCCAAAACGACTGGCTCATATTTAGCACCTGAAAAGAGAAATAAAAGCAGGTAAATGAAAAGTTAAAGAAACAAATAGCTCCGAATGGAAAGAGCTAATGTGAATCAAGTACGCGCAGACGCACCTTGTGCGATAATCTCTCCTTTCTCCCTAGTCCAGTAGTTGATGGACTTGGGATACGCCTCTGAGTGGCACTCCAGTGTCATCTGCTGACCCTCGTGAGCGCCCACAAGCTGGTTCTGTATCCAGATCATCGGTGGAACTGTAACACAAGATGACATGATTTAGGAGCACTTCCAAGCTGCAAATATCTTCGCACTGAACAAACATTTTTCATTATTAAACTGGATTCGAGCATCCCTATACTTTTTGAAGTAAAGCAACTGCAAAAGGAAGAGAAGCTAAATATATAGTGACCGCAATAATCAAATATGCATATTAAATTAACATAATTTATTAACTGCGTCTAATAAATAAGACTGAATGGGTCCGTGATGATGTTCGGCGCCCTGTTAGTAATGCAGTTGCATCGGGTGTGTACCGGGTGCCGGTGCAATATGAGATAATACAATGCAAGATGAACATGATCCTCGGGGGGATGCCGTCGGAGGCGTGGAAAGACACTATCGTCTGGAGAATGGGGCAAGGTTTGTAGCAAGTGAGGGCCATGCGAGGTGTCGGTACGTACAATGCACGATGAGCATGATCCTCTTGCTGACGGTCGGGGGGACGCCGTTGGAGGCGATGCAGAGGTAGGCGCCCATGTGGAGCCGGTTGACGCGCGTGATGTTGAACACGGCGCCCTCCACGCTCGTGACTGGACACAATGGAAACACGTGTTACTGCACGTGCATCTTAACATGGCGTAGTTCCTGCATTGCATGCTCGAATTACGTTTCCTGATGCTTGGTTACAATGAAAAAATTATGGGTTTTAGTGATTTGATAAGCATGCTTGCTTAAAAAGTTATGTACGTTCTATTTTTCAAACGCAGGGGATGAGATGTGTTAGTGGAATGTATTACGAGATTGATTATTCGCCGTGCCGTTCTATACACATGCAACTATGGACCAGTTTTTTCTACACATCTTTTTTTCTCTTCCTGAAAAAAAAATGTTACATGAATAAAAATTTAAACACATTATGTTAACCAAACGAAGCGAGATCAAAGACTGCTATTCCGAAACCAATCTCGCTCGATTGGGTATTCTCTCATCAGATCCGGTTCGCTAAACACCCCCCGTGCGTAGAGTACTGGTAATGAATGGTCAAAGCCAATCGACTAAAACACACGCACTTTGTACCCACACGCCTAATTTGTGAAGTGCTTGCGCGGTGTGTGCTAGCTAGTGTGGCGCACACCGAGCCCATACCTTCCTGCCCGTTGCCCAGCGGTATGGCTTCGCCACCCTCGCGGCGCCAGATTATGTTGGGGGCAGGCGACCCGGTCGCTGCGCACCGCAGGGTGACGTTGGTGCCCTCTCGGACGACCATATCCGTGCTGGTCGGGTAGTCGAGGATGTCGGGAGGAACTGCGTAGGAAGAAGAGAAACGTGACATGTCATCGCAATGTTCTTATGCCTCACAAACAGTTGGCTGCGATCGTCATCTAATATCCCTCCTGCAGCGGGGATTTCTTGAAAGCTTGATGACATATATATGCGTGTTGCTCCTGCACTAAAGTATGTTCGTCCAGAAGATACAGAATGCTGTATTTACTTTTGGCGTTTGACGTGGATCAAAGGGGTTGCCTGACAATCCTCATAGCGTTTATGCAGACTTTAGAACAAACGAGCGTGAGTTTACGCAGGGAGCATGTATAGGTATTCCAAGAATGTTTTGTGAAATGTCAATGCCAGATAATAATTCTTCATTTAACCGCAGAATAACAATAAATCATTTCAATTTACGTTATCTATTGTTTGAACTACTTAAAACTGACGGTACATTTCGTTAGACAACGCATGCCTACCATTAGTAGAGCTTTGCGTATAGGTATAGTAGTTGATCTTATGAGTGGTGGTAAATGAACCCTTCTCTAGTGCATAAAACAGTGGCTGTTTGTTCAGGGGTGCTCGTGGCGGGTGGCGGAGGCAGCGTCGGCGTCGGCGTCGGCGTCGGCGTCGGCTGGGGCAGATTGGCTTCATCTAGTGGTGCAATGTCGTAATAAGAGCGGCTTGTTCACTCTGCATTTGCATGCTATTAACTCCGCTGTATACGGTCCCCGACAAGCTGCTTACTTCAAGAGCGCGGAGTCTAGATACTAATTATTTTACATAAACTGTCCATAAAGGTGTATAAATTAATAGAGATCAATTTTACAAGAGATTAATTACAAGGAGTTTTCACTTTGACGGGTGTAAACTGTAAAGTGAGATTACATTTTTTAATTTACTTATTTGGTTAATAGGTGTTGTGAATTGCAGGTGTGAACCCGTGTTAGACCAATGTTTGTGCCGACAACGACACTCTGCTGTAGTGGGGCAGAAAGCAGCATCAAGTCGCGGCTTAACGTGGAGCCCAGAAGGTTCCAGAGGCAGCCAAAAGCGTGTTCTCGCGAGAATATTGTCATTTTGTTTCAATAACTTCTACAAATTTGAGGCTTTTAAAATAATGAAAAAACTTTCACTCCGTATACTTCGAAAGATTCGAAGCTTTCTGCAAAGTGCCACCATACCAACATACCTATAAGTTATACCACCAAAACTATTTCGAAATCCACAGGTTTTTTTACTTTTTAAATTTGAAGAAAAAATCGTTAAAATGAAAAAATAACAGAGAAAACACAATAAATATTAACATGGACACCTGACCTATAGCGAATTTCGCGTTAGAAACAAAATAATTATCTTATTAGAATTGAATCACCCCTCACCCCACACGTTGAGACTCTTTAAGGATTTTTTATACGTATCATTGTGTCCGAAAGATTGGTAAATCACTCACAAAGATTGAAATTATCTGCGATGAAAAGGCAGTATGGTTTGGGCGAATTATATGAAATGTAAATAAATAGGAACTAAAAGTTAAAACTCGAAGTTTTACCTAGCGAAGTAACGCGTTTTCAGAAACACATCCCCACTGATTTTTCCTTTCCCGTAATTTCCGTCACAACACAGCTGTATCCTAATACACAAAGCCATTTACGTTTATCAAACAAAGTGTTACAATCACCCCAGCTTTGCATCATTTATGTGCGCCGTGCATGTCGAGTGTTTGTAAAAAGAGTCTTCCTGCAAAGTCATTACATCAATGTTACGTCCCACGTCGGGTGCATTGGTATGGGTGGGTATTGGCTAGATTCCCCTCAGCACGAAGTGATCAAAGCAGATGCAATACACACACACCCGATGTTAATGCATGCACGCCAGCCGCCGCGCCGTATAGCTCTGGCTGCCAGGCTAACCAGCATGTCATAATGAACGGACAAAGGCAGCCAGCGGATAATGGGTCTGGCACAGAACAAGTGCACTCGCATCGTTGCACGCTTTCACGCGGTGTCAATGGGCACTGCGATTTACTGAGATGAGATGGGCAAGCAAGCCGCATCATGCACTGATTTCCGTGTGCACGCGGAGATAAATATGTATCTCGTGGTTCGTCCGTTGCTTGTGCTTTTGGGGTAGCTCGATCACTGCACGTCACATGCTGCTCGCCTCGGTGGTAGGGATATAGCAGCTCGGTAGTGGATGAACAAATGGTGTAATTTTAAATCATATTGCATGCTTCATGTAATTAATACTGATGAAGCCTTATTGGAACTCTTAATTAGCTACAAGCTCGGGTTCTTTCGTTTTTTTATGAAACAAAAAAATAAAACGCTGGCAGGTATACGGGTATTGTTTTTCACAAATAATGCAAATTTTTTATACGGATATTTTACTGATAATTCGAAATAAAACAATCTAATATAAATTAAATCGGCGGAGCAAGCTCATGTAAGCTGCAGAGGAAAATTATTCTAAATGGTTATCAAATGTGATATTTTTGAACCTGTGGCCTTAGGACAATCTCTTTGTGTCGTTGTTTGCAGCAGTGGTTTTGAAATTATTAATAAAATCCGTTTCTATTCAAATTCTCTATTGGTATTTGGTTATTGTGGTAAAATTCTAGTTTGAAATATATTTGCACTGTAAATACCTATAGATACCTATAGATTGTGGGTTAATTTACATTGAATTTCGTTTGCAAATAGATAGATAAGTAAAGAAAGAGGACTGTAATCCCCCATGAAAGTGAACCATTTAGTTTTCGGGAAACTAGACAAAAAATTATGGTTAGTATTGGTTTGAGCGCTTACTGACCCCAAAAAAAGCAAGTAACATACCATAATGATATCAGCAAAAAATAAGACATCTAGTCCATTGTTTTTCAGAGGAGCAAGATGGAACGCTGGTCCCCGAATTTTGAAATCACAAATCTTCTATGCGCATTAGTTCCTAGTTACTTCGTTTGTGCTATTTGGCTAAAGTACTTTTGTTTATTTTTTCAGATGACAATTGGTCGGAAACATCCTTTTGTGTCCAAAGTATTTAACAAAAAATGAAGTTAACAGGCAATGTTTGCAACGCTTGTTATGGTCACTTATAGTGTCATTATTTCCTCGGTGTAAGTTTGAAGTGTCAGAATTCAACCCATTTCAAATAAACAGTACAGCAACAACCAATCAGATGCAAATGGAATGAACACATTCACCATCCTATCTCTATGAACCCATTTCCACCACTTTCTCAACCCCAAGTTAAAGTCCCCATTAACAAAACCACCATTTAACTTTACTACCCACTTTAACCCCGAGTTCCCAAAGCAGCAAGACTAGCCCTCAGGCCGCGACTCGCAACACCACACCATGATTGATTACACCTACAACAAGGCAATCACCCAGGCTTCATGTAGAATCGCCTTACTGACCCATCACGCTTACCGACAATCTCCAAGAACCCGACCTGGCTCTTCATCGGGTCGGTATTAATCTGGCACATGTACCAGCCACGGTCCGACTCCCGTACATCTTTAATGTGAAGGTACCAGGTTCGGTGGTCGCTGTGGGTTACACCTATCCGATGGTTCTTGGTGATCACGTGATTCGCGATCGTCAGGATCGTCTGAGTGTCAACCCTCAACCACGCCACCTGGAATAAAGGAACATAATATGTCTAAAAACAGATTTCTGCAATATTTATACATAAACTTCATGGTGTCGCTGTGGCGGTTGTGTTCATGGTTCTTGGACGGTGGTTTGTATTTCGTCGGACCTGCGAGGACTCTTAACACGAGAGATTCGTTCAAATGATTTTGCAGGGCTGCATTTTAGGAAATTACTGCAATTGGTTAAACACATCGAACCATACCTAATGCATTGCAGAGTTGGTCACTTTGAATCATTGTACAATCGTGAATGAAACGTTTGTTAGGATTATAGTAGGTAAGGGGGTAAGGGTTTATTTATTTAGCCATGACAGCAGAGAGGACGTTTAAATGCCTACACTTGGTTAATTATTGGACGGGTCATTTGATTTACAATCCAACGCCAAATACTAATATTGTCATTTGTCACACACAGTTCATTATATCTCGGCTATGCCGCATTATGACCAATACAACAAGGCCCATTGTGTTTACCTTTGTTTAATTGACGGAACACATAAAGCATATAACAAGTTGAACATTGTATTGTTCACGCATTGTTCTCATATAGCTCTCAATCGATATGCGAAAAAAATCAAATGCCTCATCACTGCTCTTACAATGCAAGCTCAAATAGCATATAGAGATTAATTTGGCTCTCATCCATTGAATTGTATGTGAAGTTTTGAAACACATCCTTTATCATCATCGACCAATCAGATATCAGCTGTCATGCTGTCAGTTTTGAAATGGCATGATACTTATAACAATCAAGTTGGCATCAATTTATTGCACCCGATACGTATTCAATCAAAATCGTTTACAAGAAAACGGGATTGTGTCTGTCTGGATCTTGAAACTTTATTGAGTTTCAGCGAACTTGGTAGAAACTTTGGAAATCGCTTCTTAAACATATATATTTTCAGTGTAATATTTGACTTGTTCGACATAATGAAAAGTTGAGAGGAATATTCTACAAAAGTAATATATGAGGCGCTTGATAGCACGGTAGGTAGATAGGCAGTAGCCTACAACTACTAAACTGTGTTTTAATTTCCACGCTGAAAAGGATACTTTATATCGCTCGTCCATAAAAGTTTTAGCGCTCTTTCAAAAAACGCGAAACACGTCTTTCAATATTTCCCCGAACATTCTCATTTCATCCTGTTTTATGCTTTTCCGATGTCATGATTCAAGCTTGTTTGCGCATTGAAAAGGTTTTTACTCTTCTGACATTCAAAATAGGGGCATTTCCTGTTTCAGTATCCGCCGAAATGTGGAAAATCTTTTTATGGAGGGTTGAATAAGTTTTTAGAGGGAATCAAATGTCATAGCGAAACAATCCCTTCTGCGGTGTTATTGGTTTTCTCGAGAACGCACATGGTATGAGGGGTATGAGGGGAGAAATATACAGTGACATTTCAATATAAGGGTTACTTTGGCTATTATTTCATTTCTCCCTTAAGTCTAGCTCCCTCTTTCGCTATAACAGTTTTGGTTTATACATGCATTCGACTATTTCATATCTAGACAGTGATCCCATGCTATGCACTGATATTAGATGTGTACCACCCACTGTGTTTGATGATCGAGACACCCCGCTGCGTGCCGAGTGCGTGCATATCAGCATGCGTATCACTGCGCGGATCAATGAGCGAATCAACCTTTACCGCAAACAGGCAATTCCGATCAGTTTGCGTAAACCTAGCAAGCCCCATTTGGGGCTGGGAAATGTTGAAGCGACGATAATTGATATTTGCCATTTCCGTATTGCTTGTGGAAGTTAGTTGACTTTCAGATTTGGGAGGCTGGCAGAGGAATGCTCTGCCGTTTTATGCTAAAAAACTGAAAGATAAGGAAGATTTTTACTCATCCAGGGAGGTCATGTGGCGAGGTCACGATTTATTGAGGAATCGTTCGCATTGGACCAAGGTATAACCAGGATTTTTTACTGTACAATTTCCAGTGAACTAATTTTATTTTTCTAGACATTATATATCTATACATCTATATCTAGACAAGATACTGCTTGTCTTATTATAATGCATTTTTATGTACATGGATTTTGGCTAAATTTGTCTCAAGTTACTATTAAATGGCCGGAAGGCCTTGAACACTAAAGTTTCTTCAAAACTACCGTGACCTCGTACGAACAAGGTCACGTCATGGACTTTAAAATATTTTTGTATCGCTGGAACAAATTATTTGACATAGAATTTTTTATTTTTTGTAGGAATTATCTTTAAAACAACTGAGTCTCTGTGTAATGATCGATGATCATTACAAATTTGAGTCAAGTGGACGTCAGAGTCATACGGTTTTTTGTAAAAATACACGTATAACCACAATGGGAGAGTAATTACAAAATATGAAGGCTTTTATGTCTGTTTAGAACTTGGAACAATCCATAGAATTTTCTTTGCATCACCACCGTGAAATGAACACAAAAAAATTCATTACTCATTTTTATTGTTCGTTTCCCCCATGAAACGCTGTTGTCTCCTAGTGCTTCTACGTCCCTTCTCTGTTATGTAGTGGTACGCCGGTGTTAACAGTGTCATGCATTGGCATTTTGCCGTTTAATCCTGACATTTTACTTGCTCCCCAGGGTAACATTTATGTTTCACTCGAGGAAATGTCATTTTTATAATAACAAAAATATAATGTGCAGTATAGTTTGCCAAGTTGTCCGTCAGCAGTTTATTGACTATAGATTTGATAGCAACCGAATTAACAACTAATCGTAAATCTTTGAAGCACTGACGCTAAAAACTGCGCTGTAAAATATTATACACGACACTATAATGAAACTTTTCGATGGCTCGGGTTGTTTTTTTGTATCGACAATCTCGTTCTGTTTGTATTTCGCTGTGATTTTTTCAACGGGATAAACGGACGTGATAAACATCCTCAAATATAACTGAAATAACATGACGAAAAGAGTTTTGGAACGAAAAAAACTTGGTGTCATCTTGGAAAACTTAAATTGTAAGTTTTTTGGCTGTTTAATAAACATGTGAGAAAAATAAAGCCAATTCTAACTGTATCCATGCACATAAAGGAAACTTTCAGTGTAATAAACTTGGTCGACTGTGCATTGAACCGCATTGAAGATTACCTTGTAAGAAGCCAAATCGTCCACTATGCAGGCCAGGATCGCTTCTCTCCCAACTGGAACCGTCACGTTCGTGATTTGCTCTCCAAATTTGGGAACTTCTGGAAAGAAAAAAACCCTTCTGTTAAACTCAAATGTTAACATTTTAGCTATATTATTCGTATTAACGCAGTTTTTTGATTAAATAAAAATGATTATAAATTCACGGCGTTGTATATAAAAAAATGTATCAAATTCAAATTCAAAAATATCACAAGTAAAAGTATCCAATTAAAGGAGGAAACTGTAGATATTTATATATTATGGTTACTCATGAGAGACCCAAATAAATACTCCACAACAAAAACCACAAAAACGTTACTTTTATCTGGAATTGTTCATATGAAGCACTCTCCCTTGGCCAATTTGCTCCCAGCAAGCAAAAATGCTTGACAATCGTATCATTTACGATTCATACATGTTTTAACGATTATGTCAAAGCAGTAGCTTTTATATGCGCTTGTATATTCAAAATATGAACCTTAGCCATTTTCATACGTAATTTAGGGAATAATCTCATATGCCATGACCGTAAGGCATGAAACATTTCATTACAATTTACAGCCAAATGTATAAATGTATCTAAATACGTATAGCTCTAACCATTGTACGATATCCGTTGTACACGGTGGGTGATATTTTGGTAACAAAACACCAACAATGAAAGACATGCCTTTGAGTAAATGACGAGTAAATAGAGATATCATTGAACGCTTAAAAAGCGCAAAATGTCAGATGTAATTGGGCCCTCCTAGGAATAAAATTACTAGTTGATGTTCATTTAAAATAGTGAAGCAAACTGATGATCCTGCTATTTCCAGTTTCTGTTTGTTGTTTGAAATCACGCTCGAACAAATAACAAAGCGCTGACTTACTTGCTAAATAAATCTTACACCCAGTGTTTTAATATGTAACACACCGCCGTAGGTATAGCGTACAAAACAAATAATGCACCATTTCACGTTCTATAATTCAACAGAAACAGCATTCAGTGTCTTGTTTGATCGTCATTATACAGGATAATCTATTTGAGAATGCATCTAAATACCATCAAGTTGCAAAGATAAATTTCACTCGCTGCTATACGTCGAACACATTAAGGGTTGAGAGCGCGGGGTGGAATCTTATTGAGTATCCATTATGGCGCGCCTATCTGTGATCACGAGGAGGGGCACTAGAGACAAAACGGCCGCATCTTTTCACCACAACCGAGACAGAGTGCGGCATGTCGAGCTCGCCGGGGTGGTGATTTGATGCATGGCCTCGCGTGTCCCCGTGCCATCTCCTCAACTCTCACCCTATACACATCCAGCACATCCTTATGGCACCCTAGCTCGCCTGCCGCGCCTCGTCGATTATTACGTCTCACCACGTCTCACCGTGGCCTTACCCTGGTCTCAGGGGCTCACGCGTTGGCTAATGATTCACGAATCACGTGTGCTCCACATCGGCTATCATTATCGTGGGCCAGGTGCTATGCGGTGGTCAAGAGTCGTCAGAGTCGACCATGAAAATGTAGATCAGGATCGCTTGTAGTAAATGAATTATTTAGTTTTGTGAGTCGCTTCATGGCTAGGAGAAGTCCACGTCTTTTTGTAATGGGAATTGCTTCATTGAAGCAGGAATTAGTTACAGCTGTTTCGCTTAAATACTGTTTGTTTTTATCACAACCGCAGAGTAGAGGTACATGAACCGACCTTAATAATGGGAAACAGTTGAGCGGCATTCATTTGAAAATTATTTGCAATTACAACCCCAAGTACGACTTCTCTCTTTGCAAATTTCAAACCGAGTTAGTTTTCATCGCAATTGGGATGCCAATACACGTACGAAACTTCGCCAAAGAGGATGCTCCTCGACTTGGTGTAAATTTTCTTATACAACCGAGACAGAAAATAAGAGTCAAGCGTTTCACTTTCAAATTTAGTACTGTATATACATACGGTTAAAGAGTTTATACAAGGAATAAAACCATTCTGCTCGTCTTCAGATGAAGTTATATTTAAGATGTAGTTCGTTCTAGCTTGAAATTCTCCCCGCGTTTCTTCATTAGCTTCCTTGCATTGCTAATTAAGCCACTTATATCTTTCGAGGGAAAGTGGAAAAGAAGAGATGAGGTCTTGGCGAATATGTTGCGGTTTTCCTCCAATTAAAACTTCCCCATTTGACTCTTGATTGCATCAAAAATACACTACTATACACTCGTCTATAATAATGTACCGTTTTCCATCTGTGTATTATTTAAGCTCAGATGTTTAATAGGTTTACATTCGAAGTTTAAGTGACGGTATAATCATTTCAAGAGTCTTAGTCCGGAAATCAAACCAATGGCAACGCCAATCTCAAAACCAACCCATTGAATATTATATTCTTAAATTGATCCAAATATGGATGCTCTCATCTTGCACACGGTATGAAAGGGATGCTCATTATATTTTGCTTGTAAAGACCGATGAGAACCAGGTATAGTAGTACTTGACATTCAGTGTTCATTTGAAATTCGAATAATTCAAATATAACGAAAATAATTGAGCATCATCTGCTTACAATAGGCAAGCAAATTGCCGAGCTATCTCAGAACGCAAGCACTTGGAGATGTAAGATGGCCTGACATGCAATATAATTGGGAATTTAATATGAAAAAGTTTATGGGAAACGAGCGGTTTCTTAATGAAAGCGACTGCCTTAATAGTTCAAGAAAGGCTTCAAATAAAGAATTCTCCTGTTCGCTAACAATGGCGACGGCTGTACATCATGTAACGGTAAAATCCAATGTGTAAAACAGGACGGTGGGTCCTCCCATTTGTAATTGGGCTCAGAAAGGCGCCATTTAATATTGACATTCGAGTGGCTGATGTGCTTCAAATTGCGATTACCTCCTGGAATAGGATCCGTTATTCACGCGACGGTATCAAACGAGTCGTCGTCATAACTAATTCGAGCTGTACGTCGACGCGACTTGCTCCGTCATTGCAATAGGGATTCTGTGTCGTGTGTCATCAAAGATTCTGCCGCCTCCGCGCAGAGCGTAGCGAGCAAATGGGCAATGAACTCAAACAGTGGGCCGCAAACATCGCATGCTGGAGCAAACAATGAGATTGGTATTGCAGGCGTATGTTTGTCCTGTCACCTTCTCTCAAAACAGCCGCTCCACCCATCACCACCCCACACACTCACACACAGACAGTGATCTTCTGCGTAAGGGATCCACGCGCTTAGATTTTAGACTTAGAACCGAGTTTGATGAGAAATGAACAATGCAATAGGGGGAGGAAAAATCATATATGAAAAGGGGTTCGCAAGCGTTCGTCGACGAACCTTATGAGATTTGGGAAAGCTGGGCCGCAACTTTAGCCTGGCTTAGCCTGGCAACTTTAGCCTGGCTTAGTTTAGAGAGTGTTACTAAGAAATTCTTCCTTATTTTCTAATTGATAAGTGACGAATCATTGTACTGATGCTAAAAGTTTCATTGCTGACAGAAGCGTCTATCGATATTGAGAACTCGAGGCAAGTTATTCTTGAAGACGAAGTGAGAGTAATATGGTCACGACTATGGCCGGAGGGAGTCGAATAAATCATTCAATTAATTAACTGTGTCACATTAGGCGGAACACATCGAAGAATCTAATGCACCGTAGAGTCAGCAGGGACAACAATTAGACTCATCTCGACTCGCGAATATAATCGATCATTTAGTGTTGTTCCCGGTGTTCCCACTGAGAACCAGCATAGCATTTACTGCTGCAGATGTTCGAAACTGCCTAGAAATCATTTTCTAAATTAAGGGACCCTCCAACTTCTTGATTGCAGACCGATTTTTGCTTGTAATTTGGTCGTTATGGAAGTATTTGCTCAAGAAAATTAACAGGTAACAGGCTGATGGTAATTAGTAATTATTCGATCGCAGGAAGTTTTCACCAGGAATCAGTTTCAGAACCACTATTGCAGATAACGAAGTAATTAGCAGTTATACATGAACCATTTCCATTCATACGCTGCTATTCAAAGAGCCATTGAAAGAACATTTCAGTGAAACACAAAATTAGCAACTCGTTTAATTCGTATTAGACGATGAAAGGAAATTTGTTCCATGCAAATAAATTAGGTATCGTATAGTTATAAATCTTTCCAATCAAATGACCATACCTCTTACGATCTTCGTTATTAATTGATTTGAAATCTAATGGCCATTGTAAGGGCATTGCATAAAGGCTACACTATTATAAGGGTGGTTAGATTATTGATCAACTGGCAGACTGCACTGTTGAATTGGTTAAGCTCTTGTTTTTCACTCCATTTTTACGAGCATATGTTTTTTAGGATTTCCGGCATACGGTTATATAAGCACTTCCGGAATTACTATTTTTGTAAAAGCTCATTTCTTTTATACACATACTAACTCTCTGCATACGCTATCAGGTTTGCACATTTTTGCTCGATATTTGCCATTATGAAAATGTAATTTGTTCAAAACTGTTGCAACTGCTTGTGTTTGCATAATATTTTGACATGTGATGGGCTTGAAACACGCGAACTCCTAGCTATACGCCAATACCTATCTCGTTACAGAATACGCGAGCTAATTGCAGCCTAATTAGGTAGGTACTAGCACCATGATTTGCCCTATGACTGCTACAAGTCGGGACTTTCAATCTGATTGGTTAGGTGCATTAATATTTTATTGGAATCAATCGATTTTTGGAGTATGGTAAGAAAGGCTGTGTAGTTTGGTAAACATTTTAAGGGGCTAGTTTAGAATTCGATGAAGCAAAATCTATACCGGTAGAATCAGATGTGACTTTTGAGTGAAAAAGAACAGTCAAGGCTCGAAGCCCTGTTGATATTTGTGTTTGCTTGCCTAAATTGCTAAGTGCTGGACCCATGAATTTGGTTGATATTTTGTTGGGCGCAGATAAAATGTTGTTTAACTTCCAAGGAAATACAATTTCCACAGTGTATACAGTTTTTCGACGCTCGTTCAGTTCAAGTCGTCTTGGAATGTATTTTAGATATGACGAGATTAAAATTTCACCGTTTTCCTTTTAAGTTGTCAAAAATCATTTTCTTCGTGTGTAAACGGGGGATTCTTTAACGAGAGCGTTAAATACACTTCACGGCACTTGGAACCACCACTCGCGGTGTAATGAAGTTGTACAGCCACGAAGTAATTCATCTGATTGTTATTGCCTCGAGATATAGGTAAGATCTACTAATAACTTCTCCGAAAGTTACGCTCAAATTTCTCTCACAAGAGTGGATGAGAAATTTGTTAACGATTCCAGCCAGCCATCTTCTAACACAATCAAAAGACATAACGTCACGAGTTAAAATGGGATTGTTAAATTATAATTATATTCTTTCGCTATAATACGTCGAAATAACGAGTGTTGAATTTGGTATTATGTGTTTTATAGCTAGACAGGGGGAGAGAGGGATGCAAGGAAAAAAGAGCGAGGGGATTTTTAACAATGTTGAGACAAAGAAGATGGATTCGACTTGAAATGGCCGAGTTTTTTCCTAAATCCCTTTCAGTCTTCACGTTATTTCCCAATTCGCAGTCTGTCACATAAAAACGTAATTAGAGTAGTTTTTTTCATCCTTCCGAAAGGACCGTCGTCGTCACAGGTGTGTTTTGACAGAGGAAATCTTGTCGGAAGAGCAACGCAATGCCCGTCAGGCCCACAAGGCCCACAAGGCCCACAAGGCCCACAAGGCCCACAAGGCCCACAAGGCCCACAAGGCCCACAAGGCCCACAAGGCCCACAAGGCCCACAAGCCTATAAACGTGTCGAGAATCACGGCCCAGAAAATGTTAGTCTCTTTTCATCACAGAAATCGCAACCTACCAGTCATCGCTTCTACTTTTGTGTTGTGAGGTAATGTCATTATCCGAAATCAATTAGTTCCTTAACTATAAACATACCTAATACTTTCTTCAAATATTCGAAATTGAGCGATAGTTTTCAAAAGGTGATCAATGAACTTCGACAGTTCATTAGTAAATTTAGCAAATGTGGCTACAGCCACTCAAATGCAGAAATCACTATTTTTAGGTAACGGTCAATTAGTAATCAACGGATTAAACCAGCGCTTATTTTACCTAATCGCGTTCTGGATGAGCATATTTGAATGATTTTTATTAAATTATGCTCAAGGTTCAATAGGCTCAGCCAGAACTGATTTAGTTAAAAAAAAAAACATGATGAACCGTTAAAGTAGAAACATTAAAAAGTCGTTTTTCCAAAGAATTACTGAACTAAAAACAATCAAAAAATTTTCACTGTTGCCCTATTATAAAAGTCAAAATATGTAAAACTGTTAGCCTGAAGAGTGAGAAACATGATTTAAATTAAAAAATAAAATTATTAGTAATACCTAATTGCTTAGAAAATTTTTAAATAGAATGTGCTAAAAATATTAGTGAGCCAAATTTAAATGATTTCAGAGATTTCCATCGAAATCACTATCGTCGTTTGGTCTTCAACGACCAAACATACATACATTTTTTTTCAGCTCTAAGTGTAAGAAGGTTGGCTGCACTCGCCCCGTTCGTTCCACTCAGTAATCATCTGCTACTTTTATTTTTTTGCAAAGTGAAAATAACTCCAGGCAAAAAAAATGTCTACTGTCGGCAATTTGCACGAACTCTTCATGAAGCGGCGTCACTATTTGTACTAAGTTTTCAAATGCGCATTATGTGGACATTTGTTTAACAACGCGACATTTTACTAAGAGCTGTCACAAATCTTCTTCCATGCGACACTGTGATATTATGTACGCTGCTGATACTGGTTCTCAGATATGCAGCACGCTACTTCCTCAACGCTGTTGTACGTTACAACCCCATCACATTCACAGCAAGATCAGCAGTCAGCTGTCAGCTGTCAGCAGTCAGCAGTCAGCAAGTCGGCACGTCAACAGCAGCTTGCAATGGCCGATCAAAGATTCAGGAGACTGTTTGTAGAGCAAAGCTGTGAAGTTTCACTCGATTCTGGTTGTGTGTTATTCAAGATTGCGCCAATGATTTTCTAGGGATGAGACTATTGCGACTGTAAAACTTAAAACAAATGCTACAGAACGTAAGCTCAATGAAGAAAAATACGATATTTTTGCAATTGCATTTACAGTGTTTTCAAAAAAGGATGTAAAAATGAAAAAATATTCTCGAAAAAACAATCCTACGTGTGAAACCTTTTATCAAAATTGCCCTTTGAAGTATTAGGCTGGATCAAAATATTGTGGTTTTTACAGATAATTGTGGAGCCATTATCAAATTTTCTACCTAATGAAAGACTCGGTAATTACAGACGCAGAACGTCTTTATTTTCTCTACTCAGTAATTTTCCAAAGAAATTGTTCCTTCTTCAGGCGACTGACTATTTTCCGGGTGATCTGGGCGCAGCATGCTACTATAATCAACTTCTCTTGGAGCGTTATAACATGATTATCGGGAAAAAGCGAGACTTTCTACAGCAATAATCATTAATCTTGATGACTTTTTACACCTGACTTCGTAAACGAGGTAAATAACGAGCAATTGTAAGTTAACAGGTGCCGCTGCTGCCCGGTGAGTTAATCAGAATCTGATCAATAAAAGACTAATGAGACTTTGTACTGCTACAAGCCACGCAATAAAGGTTCATGGCCCTATAAACTAAGAACTCGTGTTGATAATAATTCTGTTATGTATTACTCATTACCTCCGCTTGTTCTAATGCTGCCATTGGTGTTTTTACCAGGGACAGAACGATTTTTATGGGCTACTTATCACGTTTATAACGTGTGGCTACTCTTAAAATCTTCAAATGTTCTTCAATCGTTGACATGCAGCAAACTTAGTAGCAATATAAAAATGGTAATTGTGTGGACGTAAGATTGGCATTCATCATTTATGTTTCCACTGACCAAACCCATATCTATATCCATACATCCATTTGATGGTTTTTTTTTCAGATACAATGATTTTTAAGCATAAAGTGACTTTTTTTTTGGAAATACACCTATCGTGCTGGGCTGAGCGTTGATTTCCCTTATTATTACAATAGTTCCGGTATCACACAGATATATAAGTACTTTTGCCCACGAGCACGAAACGACATCAATAAATAAAAATATGAAACTGGAACTGAAACTGGTACATGAAAAAGGGAAAAAAGCAAAATGATTTTCCCCCGGAAATCTGCGGACATGCAAAACCACGATGGTCAATTAGAACTTTTTTGGTGGATACCGATAGTTATCTGGAAGAGGATGACTAGCTGAAAAATCTTTTAAAAATTTTCGTGTTCCATATGTACGTATACATTTGTCCATCCATTTATGCTTGTAACATTACAATGTGGGAAGTGCGTGAAATATCATCTCTTAAACTTCTACGGCTTTTAGTTTATGGCAAATGTCAAGCTTTATTAGAGTACAATGCAGATGTACTTTGTACCCTTAATTTGCCAGTCGGTAGAAACATTTTTTCATCTAACCATGGACGAGGATTTGTCGCAAATTTTTCTGTTGCGAGCAGCACAAAAATCTCCTAGCGGATGATATGAATAACATTTTTCCAATTCTAAATAATTAAGTTAAATCTGAATGATATCATTTATGAAATACCATACGGCAATGTTGAATATTTAAACATCATTTATTTTTAAAGTGGGTCTGAAAGAAAATTAGCAGTTTTTTGGCGTACTTCAAACTCAATTCCGTTAGATGATCGCTGATTAAAGGAAGAAAAAAGTGGTGGAAAAGCATCAAAAACTATGAATTTGATGCTGCTTTTATACTATCAACGTGATGGGACCATTTGTGCAATCAACGAAGCTGCAGGGGGCTAATGTTTATGTTCAAGGGATCAACGCTTGTACCTCGTCAAAGTAATTGAGGATTTCGTCAAGATTTTGTGCTAACTAGATGCTTTTTTTTTAAATCAGATCTGTGAGCTAAAAAGCAGTATTATGACGTTGATTGCACCATTTATTTAACAGTCGATTGCAAAAAAAATGTCTTAATATAAAATCTATGGGCCAGACTTTTTTTTTTACATGGGAAAATTATTTGGTATCATCTTTCTCTACAATATTTTCCATGTAAACAATCAAATTAACAGTTTATTTTAAATCCCATCCCATTTAAACCAAAGTTAACAGTATTTTTCAATGTAACCAAACACGAAAATAACATTTTTCATTTTCGTATGACGTAGTGCGTTCTCATTTCCAAATATAGTTAATTCGTTTCTTTAAAATCCCACACGCTTTTCACCGATGTAACACAAAAAAATAGTTAAATTTCTTATAGTGACGTGACTCTTCTAGATCCTGGAATTGACGAATGAATTTTATTCTTCTTCAATGGATTCTAATTCCTTCTAAAGTTATCAAATTTAAATATGAATTTTATCCTAGCGCGCGCACTAATTATATAAATGTATGATTGATCAATTGATTGATTTACTTGATTTGATTGATTTTAAAAAAATGAATAAAACTAATTTTTTATTAATTATTGTCATCTTATTATAATCTTCAGCGCAAAAAGTGTACCGATAGGGAATTTAAAGATATAAAAAACAAATCCCACTCCTCTGACACCAATGTAACGAGACTCATCCACATAATTTTGTTCTACAATGTGTGAAGAGTAAGCTTTTGAATGCTACTAACCTTCCATCACTCCTCCACCATTTAAAAAATAATTGCACTTTTCTTGCACCAAAAACAAACAAATAAAAATTTCCCAACAACATAATAAGCACGCCTGGAAATCTAGTCCGAGAAATTACAAAATTTCCACATTTTCCCTGTTCAATTCCCGGGCAAACAAGATTTTATTGTGAGCCTCATACTTTCCCGTGATGCATCACATCCCCGTCTACCTGACTCTTGGTGGATGCGACTTCGCGCCAGCTTCGCTGGGCTTAGAGAATCTCCAAGTCAATTCCCGAGCGTGCTTCTGTAATCAGAGCCGGTTGGATTTCTCTCTATATCAAGCTAGTGGTCAGTTAGCGGACTACGGGATGGGTCACTGGGGATAAACTCTGAAGACTTGCCTCGGTTTACCGAAGGTTTACCTCAGCAAACATTTCCAAAACCTTCCTAACTAATAACAACTGAGCTCTAACGGACGACATCTAATCTACTTAAGTAAAATATTTAACAGTAACGTGTATACGCCAAGATAGAGTATATGGAAGGCCAACCTCCCGTATCCACGTTATCCATTTAGAAATGAACGAAGTTTACCATTAAGTCTCTCTTGAGTAGGTTTTGTGATGGGCTACATGCTTGACCGATCTAGCCTCTGATTACAAATAGCATTCACAAGTCGGCAGACGTGATAGCATCAGGACATGATTGTAATGGGATCCTTTCAATCCACCGCTTGAAGGGTATTTTACACTCGAAAACTGAAGTGGGCCGGATCGTGTATTAACATAAGACAAAGTGCAAATTCTGGTCGCATAAACGGTTGAGTTTCGTGGGTAAACGTGTAAAGATATCATCAATGTTTTTGTTTTCTTAGAGCAAACTGAACGTCCTTCGCAGGGAAGTGGTTAAAAAATATTTATTTCAGAAAGTGCTTAAATTGAAGCATAACATGGCACCTCCATTAAGGGGAAATCCTTGACTTCATCTGTCAACGTTTGGCATTCTCGTATACAATTTATTATTTATAATTTACTGTTAATCCTAGAATTCGTTTTAAGCAGATCATCAAAAGGAACGTCTAAGCAAGCGATTAATTCGTTCTAATTGAGAAGAGATATATCATTGCATACGATTTACCAAAGCAATGTTGTAGACGAGCTGTATAAAGTATGTTCATGTTGTAGTCGTCTCGTGTGATGTAGTGTGACTTGCGAGGGGTGTGAGCATTGAGCTAGCGGGAGTGGGGGAGCATTTTGGTTGCGTGCGGTATGCTAAATACGTCCAGCAATCACTTTTCGGTGCCCGCAGTAAGTCGGCCATGTCGGCCCACAGAGTGGTATTCTTAGTCTGACGGAGTTATGTGCAATCAAAGGTTCCAGCCATCGATTTGTTTTCGAAATTAGGATGTTTGGCCGAATGAAGCCATTTTAGGCGCGAGGCGCGTTTCATATTTCAACAAATAATCTCGGATCATACATTCAAGTCGGTGATTGTTGTTTAACTAGAAAGATAAATGGCACCGTTGATTTCGTTAACCTTCACGTAATGAAAATCCTATCGCCATTTGTGTTTAACATTCTTGTTGGTTGTATTTATACATTCTTCCGTGACACCGTGTAATATATTTGGGGATGGTTTTGTTTCCGAGGATGACACGAATGATAGGAGTTCTGTGTTCTATGCGTAAAGCACGTGTGAATATGTCGGTTGATACACGATGAAAATCACATGCTGCCGACACGCAAGTGAACCTGTGTCGGGTATAATATCTTCTTCTAGTGCCAGGCACCGCCGAAATCGCGTCCGTCGACGGATAGTGCTGAACACAAAGTTCAATTAAGTGCAGATGAACGCACTCGGGAGTAAGTATCGCAGCTTGTTTATTGTATACCTATGCATAGGTAAGTTTATTTTCAAACACGCGTAGGGTGCGAGAATTTATCTTGGGGTGGGATTTTAAGAATCGTACAACTTGGTATTCTTCTTGAGGAAAGCGAGTAAGGGTAGAGGCGAGGCTTTGGAATTGGTGTGTCAAAACGTGATAGTCGCAAAGCCAAATTTAATTGAACGTAGGTAACTCACATATCCATGGAATAGAAATGTGGTGTCATAATTTATCTTTGTTGATGGTTAACCAATACCATTTACTTTTTTTGTGTGTGATGAACGTCAAAGCTGAAAATTTCTTTGTGGCTCGACGTAAATCAATCAACCCTTGCTATCATTTCTTTCCGAGAGAACAAAAGAATTTGTTTATGAAACACAGTTTTCTTACTTGACAAACACCGAAGGTAAAAACTATAAAGGGAAGCACGACGTCACAAGCTAAGATTTTCAAAGGAATTCTGTAAAATCAGTAAATATGCTAAGCCCTGTCTGACTGTGTACAAGTCGCCAAGAAATCAATGGTATCGCTTGGAAAACATTTTAAATGGAAAGAAACAGAATGGGGATGGTGTTACGTGCGCCCAGGGCTAACTTATCCATTTCCCAAGGAAATTTATTTGTTTGGGGGTAGCTCGGAAGCGAATCAAAACTTTCCAAAGAAACTAACTATGAAATAGAAAAATTCCTTCCTCCATGACATTGGTTCAAAGCGTGGTATTTTTCTAATTGCGTTTCAATTTGTAAAATAATCCTACAAAATTGGCATTGGATTGACGCAACTGATTGATGCTTTAAAACTTCAATATTAGCATGTCAGTTTTCATGCATTTAGCATCTATCAAGCCGACATAAACTATATAAAATTACACCTGTACCATATTACCTCAACGATGTCACGTTCACTGCAATACATTGTGATTAAAGTGAAAATGCATGGACGGAAAAGCCGTTTTCCAGCCAAACAACTCGGAGCGAGCGCAGAAAACAGATATTACGAGTTGTTTTTCTTAATGGCATGCAATAAGCATAAGCATTGCTCGGTTCGCGAGCTGTTTAACGATTCGTCGCGCGGGCGGCGCGTGAACGCGACAGCTTTAGAGGGAAAGACACCAGCAGCACCCCAAAACACCACCCATGACACAACACCCACCCGTCGCCGACGCCGTGGCCGACGCCGACGGCGTCGCTACGCGTCGCGACGGCCAACCTTAGCTTTGTGTGTGTACGTATTATTATGTGTGCGACCCACTTTATATATTGCCACAACTCGCGACATTAAACACCATCAGTATAAATCTTAACTATATATACGTAAAATAGTGTGTTTTTCGTGCAATGCTTAGAGAGCGAATAACACGAGAAGGGAAATGTTCTTTTCTTTCAACGGTTACCTTAGCGTTTTTCTTTTAAATGCTAATGTTTTACTTAAAGTGTCCAATTTTTCATTTTTAATTTTTAGTCAACATGGCTACTTGATGTTTAGCGTGGACGATATATCTCCCCCTTATTATTTTATTTTCGTATGCCTATATTAAGCCAAAACAAGGCAATTAGATTAAGCCAGGAATAATTGTAACCCATCTCACGGATTTGTCCAAATCGTTGTCAGTCAGTTAAGCGGAGGATGAGGTTTGAAGTAGAGCCGGAATAAAATATCAAACGACGAAACGTTTTGAGCGATTACTTCCACATGCGCGGTAGGAAAACATCTTTCCCGGGGACAGGAAGAAGCCAAATTGCTTTTCACTTATTCCTAATTGGGTGTGCTTTATACGAATGGCAAACATTCAAACGTGGCGCAAAATTTTGTATAAATATTAAAGATTTCAAAAATTCAGATGAGCATAAAATCTCATTTAGCAGCTCATTTCATCTGAGTGGGTCTCCTCTCATTCTGCATGAAAATTAAGCTATGGTACAAGAATATCGCTGCTAAACGATCCGTTAATTTAAGTGCTTTACATTAATATTAACATTTTAACTACATTTGCTTGAGTATGCTAAACTGCAAAAATACTGCTTACCTCCAGTATGTAACCAGACATTTATAATATCCCAGTAAACATCTCGTACATACACGCTGCACATAGTTGGTACCAGTGCAGAGTTGTTGATGCATACCCCCTTCACGGTATGCACCACAATGCTTGAAATTTGAAATGATTAGGCAAACATTTTCACCGGTATTTGCTGTAAATGCCCAACTGCTGCATG
This sequence comes from Nemurella pictetii, assembly GCA_921293315.2. Classification (NCBI taxonomy): domain Eukaryota; kingdom Metazoa; phylum Arthropoda; class Insecta; order Plecoptera; family Nemouridae; genus Nemurella; species Nemurella pictetii. Next base: position 26,126,669 of record OV121115.1, read on the forward strand.
TTGCATTTTGAGTTGCATTTCAGAAAAAGGCCAGGTCGCAAAGCTGCGATGCATGACAATGGCTGTGTGACTCGGTGCAATTGTTCCGAATTAATCACACGGCGCGTGATTCATAACACGCATGGTAAATATTAAAATGAAAATGAGGACATAATGTGTTGCCTGTCAGATTAAACATTAAATGCCAACCAGTGGACAAATTAGTAGCGCTATTACTCAACGTGAGGGCATAAACGCCACTACGGCAACTATGTTAATATACATAGCAAGTCAAAAACGGCAAAAGTGTTAGATAATCTTGTTAGGAAGTTACTTTTGAATAAACTTTCCCGTTTTTGTCGCCGAAGAAAGTATCAAGTGGCAAATTTTAATTGTGTCTTGGCACAAGGGCGGAAAAATGTTTTTGTAATGGCTTTTGAATAAGGCAGCGCGGCTGCAATAGTGGCTCGGCGTACCATGCACAGACCGCTTTACAAAACGTTCATTTCCTAACTAGAGACACTCGTGGCGGACCTTTTAATGACTGCAATTTGCAAGACCAACTTTTATTAGTCTATTAACCAGGCAAGTTTATATTACGAGTGTGCTAGTTCAGCCGTGACTCGCGTACATATTGCCTGATTCTAACAAATATACAGCTATCTTGCATTATCAAGTAGAAATCTTGATAATTTACTGGCACTTTTTTGGCAAGAACTTACCCAAAAAGCTTATGCTCTCCGAAGAGGTTGTCTCTAAACTAAGGCCCACTCGTTTTCTAAACTACATAAACGACGTTGCTCTAAAGCCGAAGCATGAGGAAAATTTTGGCTGGCGATTTTGATCATGGTTACTACTACGAGCCCAAGGCTTACAAGCCGGGTCACTGAATGGAGCAATCAGCGTTCATGCTTCCAGTGGAATCTGCTATAGGTTTATTTACGAATATGTCTTTATTTGATGCTGCTGCAAAAAATCTCATCATCGATAATGATACTTACTTCGGCCACAAGTTGGTTTTGACAGTTGTTCCGGCTGTCTGGCACCGGCGATTATTTTTAAGTGCCCTTACGTAATGCTTCGAAGTGATGGAAACAATGCATGTTTTTGCTAGAATAGAAAATCGCAGTGCATTTTCTAACCATTTCAGAAGATGAGTTCAATCGATGGTGGTTGAGTTCCTGGAAGCACGCGGATTCGAGTTTTGGGTTCCAATAGAGGATTCGATCTCTTCCCAACGAGGACATTACAGGCGTTTTCCAGTGTATAAAGGTATTGGGTGGGACTAGCTGCGCTTTTCATCAGAGATTACTAAAATGAAGGCGACACGGTGGAGAAAGTAATACTAGTTCCATCCTCATTTACCACGATCGACAAAGATATCAGTGAAGTATAAGCAGTAGTCGTTTTAATTAGCGCCATAGCATCGAAGAAGATCCACCATTTAGCCAAGCCATTAGCCAATAATGGTAGGAGAAAAAAAATACAATAATGACTGTCTATATTTATAAATATTACTTTTCATCCACACTTATCGATAACACACGTCATTGTTCAGTGGCAAACCATAAACTAGGCACGGGTAAGCCAGGCTTACATGCCAAAGCGACTACAAATCGATGACAATTAGATTTCCCCTCACAGAGTTTAGCAACCACGATGCGGCCAACGTACAACGGTGTGATGGTATCTCACCTTTCGCCTCCACTTACACCAAGAAGCTGCCACTACCGCCTCCGTCTCCGACGCCGCCACCGCCGCCGCCCCCACCGCCACCACAGCCAAAGTAACAAATTGTGAATGCACACATCTCTGATGGACCATCGTGTAACACAAGACTAGACGTATCCCAACTCATGTTGAGCGGCATTGTGCGGAGAAAGCATGGCGGATTATATGAGGCCTAATTATAATCAAATCCGATTATCCCTGTGGGTCCAACAGGTAATGAGTCACATGCGATTGATTGATGATAATTTGACGTGAGGGTTGCGTTACGTGGGCATTATTAGTCGACGTCGTTTGGGGTGCGTTCGTTTGGGGTGGCTCAGAGATTACGATTATTTTGGGAGGGGGGGGGGGAGGCTTCTTTGTATATATGCGTGAAAATATAAGCAAGAGAGTCTTCGGCCTGTGTAATTTCACGTTTTCCTGGCATCTGTTTTGGGCCACGCAGGACTCGAGAGAACCTTGTTGTTAATAAACATATCAAAATTATGAGCCATCCAGAAAAGAGGGTTAACTTGAATTAATTAAAAATTCCGGAATTAAAAACGTTATATAACCAGTAGTAATACGTTCGTGTGCGGTAATTACGAAGAAGATATTTTACTACAGCTAAGATAATAATCTTAAAACTTGACTCGTTGGCTAGAATAAAACGGAGGAATAACACTCTGTATGAATTAGGAACGAGCTGCGTTTATTAAAACGGAATCTGCCAATCAAAAGTGGAGAAGATCGCTGTATTACGAGTGAGAACTTGAAAGTGTGGCATATAAAAAACTGAACGCTTCTCAACAAAAGTGCTTCTTCACAATGGCGCATCGCACAATGAAAGATGAAATCAGTAGATATTAGACTTGCATGTTATACTCGCTATATTGAGCGACACCTCTTACACAAAATGCTGCAAAAGAAATGCGCTCAAAGATTTTTTTCTTTTCAATAGCATAAACTGGCTTTTCCATATTTTCGTGAACGTGACGCGGACTTTCATCATACACTAATGATCACCTCGACACAAACAGATAAGCCGACCAATAGCCTGTGTATTAATCTAAATATAGCTCCCCGCTTAGCCGGGGGCGGCAGCGGGGGGAGGAGGCTCCCCGCCGTGCAAATTGTAGCTGGGTTTTAATTAGTAGATATGGGCCCGGGCCCATCGTGCCCTGCCCACCCATGCCCTCGCCATGTAGGTAACCCTGCTTTTCTCTTATTCCTATAAACTATAAAGTATAAGCCATGGGTGAGAAATTACTCAAGGGGTCCGATGCATGTAATTCGACCACATCGTGGCGACAACAAGATTATGCCGTAAATTACGGATAATACTCGCCGAATTCCCACCGCAAAATCGCTCTCTACGGATGCTGCATAAGGATCTTCATCTCCATCTCCATACCACTTTATATCCCACGTCTATATTATTATTATCTCAGCTTTACAGCTTTTTGCTACATCAACACCCTTCCTGCAGTGCGAGGATGCCGGCTAGTAATTATCTAACCAAGCAGGGGCATGCTTTAAAGCTTAGCAAAGCCGCTAGCGACGCGCTAGCCAATTTATGCGTGAGAGAAGAATGGAAAAAATTGTTTGAAAATAATCGTAAACAATCGTAAGTGGATTTTTCTTTTATAAAATTGGATCATGAGCTCGGATTTTACTTTAAAGAGTTAGGCCGTTAATGCTTGGACTCATCGGGAAGGATTTCAATTGAACGTGACTTTTACTAGCGGGAAATTTTTACGGAAAGGAAATTTTTCAAAATTAAGTGCCGCAGGGATGTGGTGGAAAATCCTAGAGCTAAGTTATAGGATGTTCAAGAATCTATTAAATGAAAAAGTGTCGCCCCGGGCTATTGCTCTCTTATTTATAACTAGAATTATTACCCAAGTGTTTTCTTATTTCCGTCGTGGGTGTAGACAATGGCCTTACAACCTTTTTTCTCCGTCGTTGTCTTCAAAAGATTCATTGACGAAATTCCTATCGCTTCGTATTTTAATTAAAATACCGGATCTGTCCCTAATCTGGGGTTCGTTACAGAAAATGCTTGAATGATTAACGCCATTCGAAGGAGCGAGTACTCATCTAAATTACATTTTCAACTATTGTAAGACGACAAAACAGAAAATCCTAATTTATTCAGAGCGCTTTGAAAATTTGAAAAAAGATACGTTTTAAGAAAAATTTAAACCTCGGGCCTGACTCAGTGAATTATAAAGTACGGTAAGAAGTTTTTATTCCAGGCAATATAGGAGAGCATTGTGCGATACAATAGGTGTTGCTCCCTCATCCCCCTGTTCGACTAGAGCCTTGACAATACCCGAGCGTCGCAGGTGCTGTGGGGTTGGGGGCTGGGGGTGGGAAGAGATGTGGGGGGTGGAGGATGAGACACGACTTTATGAGTCCCGAGGGGGATAAACAACGCATTGATTTCCTTATAAAAACCATAAAAGATATTGCAAGGCTTAAATCTGGATCACTCATTCAACGCTTGATCAAGAAATAATATTTTATAGATTCGATACGGAAAAGCCTTACTTATAGTCAGCGAGATCCGCGCGCATTTCCTTTTAATACATTTTTACAAAAAACATTGGACGTTTTTGTTGCAAGCTACAAGACATTCGCTGCAACAATGCTTTGCGCCAGCGAGTTTCGAACGGTTTGCTGTAACACGACGTCGCCGTGGCTTGATAGAATTGTACCACTTCCACACAGCATCCTCCCCAGGGAAGACATGTCTGACACGCTAGGACACAGCTAGCTACAGGAAAACATCCGCCTTAGCGTTGCGCGAGCTGGTATCGCCACGTACTCCTCGCGTTTTATTCACTTGTAAAAATAACACCCAACAAACATAAACTATCAGCATTTCTGCCTGAGAAATATATTATGAATACGTGGCAAGTTTCATCGATGATGGTATCTATTTGATTGCAGGCGCTGCGGGCCATGGAGAGACACTTTGTACATAAGTTATTCAATTGGTTGGGTGGGGGTGAAACGACAGGTTGGGTAGGGGGTTGCAGGGGGGTCATCCAACTGCTGCAATTTCAGTATAAGCTTTGGCTTTGAAGTGCCGTTAAGCAAACTACCATATTGGCAAAAGCACCAATAAAACACAAATACATAAACATGAAGCCGTGAGTATGTAGGTACCTCCGAATCGATCGGCCGTTATAAACGAAAATACTGCCGGCCACCCCAACTGAAAACTGAGATGATATTATCAATATGCCATTGATTTATCTATATATTCTCCCCCCGCGCCGAAACGAATAATAATATGGCTGATATGGCTCCGAGTAAATATTCCATTTTGAAACTCGGCGGCGGCTTATCCGCGGTAGAATGTGAGGGGCTCACAGCAAAACACGTACTACATCACGCAATTTCCTCCGCAGACGCAACAAGGAGTCGGCTTTCGCGCAAATCGCATGGAAATGCGCTTCAGGAAGCTGGATCGTGTGCCCTAAGCGTGGTGTTTTAATAACGATAAGATCCGTGGCGGCGCATCGTGATCGGCGCTCTTGTTTCTTGCCAGTGAACCGAGTGTCGTTCGAATCCACCGGCCCTTTTCGCTAGACCATTTAAAATAAACGCCTGGCTACATTTTATTATCCGAACAATTCCGATATTGAGTAAACTCGGGGCTCTTATACACGTAACCTACTAATAACTCTTTTTCTTGTGTGGATACGCGGCGGTGTAACGCCCCGCAGAAGTTTCCTTATCGTCATGGAGTGCTAGGTATAAGGAAACCAACGAAATTATCCGAGCATAAAATCACCCCCCCTGCCCCTACCACCAACAAAGAAGAAAGGTTTTTGTTGTCCCGGGTTCAGATCCCGGTGCTATGTAATGAGCCAGCTCTTGAACGAGCCTCATCGTTAAAACTCTTGAGTAAGCCCCACCGAAACACGTAACGTCCGATGTTAGTACATCTAGTAAAACCCAACAAGGGTCATCCCATATCCTTCCAACTCCCTAGCGGAGCAGCTCGTAAAGCGTATACAGGCTTCTCGATAAAACTGAGGGGCAATTTGAATCGGCCTGCTTGACAGGCTGGGGCATTGCAAACCCTTCAGCAAATGCTCTAGAGATGTATCTGGGAAAAGTACCGCCATCCTATTAACTTTTCACAAGGCTACGATTCTATTTTTTCAATTCCTACACTGGACCCGTGGGATATTATATTGTTTCGCTTGCGTTCACCTGTTAAAATCGCGTATTTTCAATTGTCATTATCCTCTAACAGACAATGGCTTAAAGGGTGGAGGTAAATTTTCGGGTGCGCGCTAATATTTTTTCCGTTCCGGACATCATCTTGGCGAAACAATGGCGCGTAAAAAAAAGACTTCTTAACCAAAAGTATAAAAAACACATATTTGCTTTCCATGACGCTCTTTACTTTTATAAGTTACCTTCGTGGGAGCCTTCCATTAGGAATAAGTTTTTTTTTCAACAGCTCTTCTTACTCCATTTTTCAGAGCACGTTGTAAAAAAAATGTCATATTCTAGCTCGTAAAATGATAAAATTACTTTTCTTATTTGATCCTTAATTACTATACGAACATCTTACTTTTCCTAATTGTCATTAAATATTGACACTTGTTCGCGGCGGGCGTTTAATAATGCACAACGAGTGGGTGTTTCTTACGCTCCCCGCTGTTATAAAACAGTAACATAAAATCAGACACCTAAGCCTGGAACAGAATCACTTATGGGGCTGGAATCGCAAACGAAAGATACGACACTCGCTCAGATTGGACAGATGGTGCAACTATAGCAACCTCGCGCCGAGCTTTCCGCAACCCCCCCCCCCCCCCCTTTCCTACCCCCTTACCCGCCACCAATCCCACCCTAACACTCTCTTCAGGTCAAATGTTGGGAAACATCTCCAAAAATGTGTTTTTTTTTCTGTAGAGACTCGATGGGTCTCAATCATGGCACCTCCACAATATCAGTCTCGTATTTTTCTGCTTTAGCTTGCTTATAACATAGAAATAAAATCTTTTGATCAGCAATAAATCAAAGAATAATATCTTATGGTAGATTTCAAAAGCAAATAAGTTTGCAGTGGGGTGTTACAACGGTACCGAACCTGCAACTTTTTCCTTTCTTCCGTGTTGGCAAAAGCAACTCACATCCAAGGTGGAAATCGTTTCGTGCACATTTTTATTTCACATTTCACTGTAAGATTTGTGAACAGAATAAAAATGCAGCTGAATTGAAACGTAGGTAATGGTGAATTATTGGCCACTAAAAGACTGTGAATCGTTCCGGTTATAAATCTTACCAAAATAATAAGTACGAGAGACGGATAAAATGACAATCTGGTCACGAAGTTTCCCCATACTGTTTAAGAAATCACGTATTCGATATTTTATTACCACATTGTCTACTTCCTCTCTTGATCCCTATGCATTCTTTCCGATGCAACTTTTCCATGCTATTTGAGTTTGTGTTTTGTTTGAGTTCGATCGATCTAAGAAATAAGTTCCTGTTGCGATCACGCGATCAGCTAGCAGCGCTCTGTTTGTAACGTATTGAGGTGCAGCTTTAGTGATATTAGTGTAGCGTACGTCACGCTTGCGTTGCCTTACAGGCTTACAGCCAGGGAAACAATTTTCTCTGCCTAATTAAATACGATAAATATGTGCAAAGTTTGCATCATTGTCCATTATACTTCAATTTGATGATAAGGATTTAAGAAATTGAATTTCGTTACTCTGGACTGAAGTACGCACGTAAGGTGAGTTATGCCGTAGTCAAAAATATACTACTGCAGGAATAGTTTCGTAAGTATTGAATAGCATGCTTCAAAAACATTTCTAGTCAATAATGATTTGATCCGCATTAGACATAATAGAACGCGATTTCAAATATCGTGTGCCAAAAAAAACATGCTGGATCAAAACTGCACGTGCGGAAGTTTATTATTATAAATATTATTATTATCATTACCCATGGCGTTGCTTATATATTTGAAGAAATAACAACATTATTAAAAGTTATCAGCAAGTGACAAAACTTGAAAGGAAGAAAGTTCTTGAGTTTGTTACTCTGAAGAAGCTTGCAATTTTTAATAGAATATACTTAAAAAGTTAGCAAATATCGACGACTTTTCCCACTTGCGAGGCACAACTCGTTATATAAAAAAAAGGCAACAAGAAAAACGTACCTCTCTAACAAGTTCCGTGTTAATTAATAGCAACTACCCAAATGTCACTGATTGAGAAGCTGCGCTCGTTCGCTCCTCATCGCGCAGGACACATGTCAACACGACACCAATCTCTGAATGCAAATTGCGTCACCATCAACTCGCAGCTGGCGGCAACGGCCGATCGACGCACCCGAAATCTCACGTCTCGCCTCCCGTCGCATTAAATAAGCACGTAGGTACATTTTATTTTACGATTTGCTCCTACGGAAATTTGGCAAAATCATCTCTTTTCGTGAAAGGATGTATAGCAACCCCCTCTACCCCTAGAGCGCGCGTTCCAAGGCCTTGCTTCGCACCAGGGCTTAGACTTGATCTCCTGCAGAAGTGGAGGTACGACTAGCATATGACGTGACTACCAGCTTTCTGGGTAATTTGCACGCAATGTGGGAAGAAGAGGGCTAGGCTATATCAAGAACCATGCTGGTTCGTCTAGTTCAATGGGAGTCTCCAAGTCTAGGCTCCGTTTCAGGGACGGACAAAGTTTCCGTGAATACTCCGCCACAACGTGTTTGCGTTTGCAAACGCCACAATAACGACTATTTGGGCGGGGTAGCTGGTTTGCCAAGGGTATAGGGGGGTAGGGAGGGGGGTTGTCGCGGGCGCATTTGAATGGCAGTGTCGTCAATGGGGGGGTAGAGAGTGCGACAATAAAGCGGAGCAGACAAATTGCTAGCATGTCCACTCGCTAAAAGCTAAAAGATCCAGGCGGGCGAGGACTTGAAATCGGAGCCAACACAATGCGTATTGCTGTAGTAAAACTTTTGGACTTATTTCCGACGGGCTTTAAATAGGCGTGATGTGATTTCATTGACGGTAGAGCTCTAGGTTTCGAGAGACGGGGAAAATTTTCGTGATTCCTGTTGTGACGCATACTAATCTACCCTGGCAGCGTACATCAACGCAATGAGAGATTTGGTAGATGTGTACTTTTACGTACAGGTGACGAAACCTTCCATTTTCTAGCCGACGAAATCCGCCTAGCATTATTGTATACATCCCCAAATCCAATTCTATATTTAGCTGCAGTCATAAGTAGTTTTTTTGATATCGTGACGAATGATAGATTTATTTTTTCTATGAAACACATTTTCGATCGCGTTCAGTTTGGACGTCCCTGCTCTATTATTGTTACAACTACTACACACGTCAGATTTGCCGGAACACTCTCGTGCTAGCCGCTTCACACTGACTGACTGACTGACTAGCTGACTGACTGCACAATTCTTTCGCTTCCAGCTTGCTAGCCTATTCCTCGGGGACCGAATGCAAGGCTTGCGGCCACGCTAAATTGCCTTACTAATTGTTATCGTGCAATCCAATTACCTTCACTAACGTGATTGAGGTTACTTTACAAACGTAACTTAGATTAAGGTAAATAGAACAATTTGATTGGCCCGGTAAACAAAGTAGATGATTTCACATTATCATTCAATCAAGGAACTCTAAATCAAGCAACTTCCAGCTTCCTAAACTTTTAATGAGCTACTACTCTGCACGGGCGCATGTTGAAATGTTGAATAAACAATGTGTCGGTGAAAGCGGCACCTCCACCGAATTTTATTTCTTCCTCTGAAACCAGTGGAAACTTGGTGTGCTGTTTCCGATTTCATGTCAGGCGCCTTTTTGGCGTTAGATATTTATACGTTTCACTGGCTAATTTCAATTATGGTTTAACAGCTTGACAATTGTGCATGCCACGTACATGCATAACTGGGTCATGCAATAATTCGTTTATGTTATTGCCGGATACCCACTTATTGAGATTGGGTGTTGACCTGCATTGCATATTTGATGCTATACCTGTGTAGTCAATTTATAACTATTGTTAAAAAAAACGAACGTAAAGAGCACAAAATAAAATCAATGGAGTAATATTTTGGGTCAGTTTAGTACTTCGACAATCGGTTTATGACGTCCAAGACTCTCGAAATGTTGAAATGATTGTAATGGGCCATTGTGTTTTAAACGTTTCAAAGAACTGGATTTATTTATGTCTTGACTTGACCGCACGGCGCCAAAATTTATTCGATATATTAAGTATAAACCGGTGTAGGAATATAACGAAATATAAGTTGTGGGTATAAATATTAACACAATTTAGACCTTTGACCTCGGATAAATGGAGACCAAAGGCGGAAAAGATATCAATCGTAGGTCCACAAACGACTATTTTCTCAGATTTTATCTATTCCTATTTAGAAGATCTATCTAAATACCAAAACACCGAAATTTCCTCCACAAAGTTAATGCATAACAAATGTGTGGACCAACATTGCGAGGTCTTGAACAGAAAATATTGACCATTAGGCCAAATAAATAATTAATTAGCATGTGGCATCCGATAAGAAATTGGGACGTGTCAAAAGCGCGTCAAGTTTAACAATCTTGTGTCAATTTGTCGCACGACGCGGAGCGGCGGGGAGCGTTCATAATGTGGACTTCTGAATGCGTGCGGGCAGCCCCGCTCGCACTGACGATCTGATAAACTATTTCTAATGTAGCAACCTCTTTCTTGCATTAGTCTTAATGGTACGGCGCATTTGTGACTGATTTTCCTGTCACTTAAGAATCAAGAAATCCAAGAAGGAATAATATACAGGAAAATATTATATGCCGTTCGTTGGCTATATAATTATTTTAATTATAACTGCAATACATAAGTTATGCCATTGCAGTTTGAGAATTGTAGAAGAAAATTGAAATCACTCGAAATTAGAAACGGAAAACATTTAGTTGTAATAAATGTTGATGCGGAAGAAATAAGTTGGAGAATTTTAATATGAACTGTTAAAGTTTAAAAATTAAAGGTGACGTGAAATGAGATATAAATATCTAAATGAAGTTCCATCGTGTTTTACTTGACATTAAAAACAACGCATCCAGAGTACCCGTTGCGAAAACGCACGAAACTTACACCCCTATTCCGTGTTTACACCAAAAACGAAAAAAAAAAAAAAAAAAACAGAAACACTCTAAAAATATCCATCTGCAAACGTGCGAACGAAATGCAACGCGCGTCCGTCATCTTTAGCGCGTCGCGACGCTGCACTCACCCATGATGTCGGAGGCGGCAAGACGGACGCCGACGCCGGCGACGAGCACGACCACGAGGCACCGGAGAGCGCACATTTGCAGTCCGCGCGCCAGTTGAGAGTGAGAGACGCTAGCCACATCCCGACTGCCGCCCGAACCGCCGTACAACCGGTTGTATATCATCACTGGCCGCTCCTGATCAAGCGCCGCGACGCCGACGCCGACGCCGACGCCGACGCCGACGCCGTCGCCGGTGTCGACGCCGACGCAAACATTACCCGTGACCGTGTCGCAACGGCAGGGGGCGCCAGCGCTGACATGGACGTTATAAACCCATACGTCAGTGCTGGGTGGTTATATTGTTGGAATACTATTGGGATTGTTATAGTTTTTCTGGTATTTGCAGACTTTTTGCTGGTATTTTTGTTGGTCAATCGTGGTTGGCTTCGAAAAATACTTCCAGAAAGTTAAATAATTGAATTATTAAAAAGATACCCGCTGCGTTCTAGTCTATTAATGTCTATCATAATATATAAGCAACATTTATTGGTATTAGCTTAGATTTGTTGCTCTATTTTTTAGTGAAATTGTTTATAGCTCACCGTTCGTGTCAAAACGACGCAAATAATTAGATTTAAACTTAAAATATAGCATAGAAACCAAAATAAACAAGCAATTTTTTGCTGGGGCACCCCTGTCAGTGGAATCTGTCACAAGCCATCGATCACCAACGCCCCCCAAACCCCCCACCAAAGTTTATTTATGAGACGGCCAGATTGGTCGAACCAACAAGAACGTAAAGACGACAATCATTAACTTGGATAATAAAGAATTCGAGGTAAGGCGAAACGTAAGGAAAGCCGAGCTAGCTACCTGATAAAAGGCTACCCGATTCACTTACGTAGAATCAATTACCTGAAATTGTGTTGTCTAGTTATTTGTTATTTTGACCAGACGATGTCATGCCTAGGATTGATTAAAGTCTAATGATGTTTCTATGAAATAGTTTCGATGGACTTCCAGCTGTAGACATATATATATCCGTGTGCGATATTTCTGAAGCAGACACAATTTTTATTATCAACTTAATGGGAAACCAAGAAATTCTCTTGAAAGATTTCGACACCAAAACTATACGAGGCTTTGGCTCAGCAGGATTTGTGTCATGGTCAAATCAAGTCGATATACCGGAATGAAATCAAGTGCAACACTAAAAAATCCCTTTCCAAGTACAATATCGAGAGGCAAAGTGTTGAATCGCATTATCACTATCATGAATGCTCTCCGACCTCGAATCTGTGCGTCCAGGAATAAAGCTGCTGTTAATTCAGGCCAATAAATAATATCTAATGCAGCCTAGTATCAAGCCCTGCATGCTACCGTCGCATTGTTTTGGGGTAGGGCGAGCCAGCCATATTTATATTCAAATTTCAGCGCACATCGAGCAGTAATAGTAAGTGGGCAGACGAAGGCAAAATATCTCGCTTACCTACGCACGGTAATTCCGCCGAACTTTGGGCAAAATAGGCGCGTATAATGCTAGTGATTCGTGCATTCGGTAGCTACTTGATAAATCTGTACCGGAAGTCAGCTACATGACGTGCGTTAAGCACATGCAAATGTTCTGCCAACTTGATCCTAGAATATCTATGAAATATAAATATATTTTTAGAGGTTTAGAGGTTTCCTAATCACGTGGGTGGTTGGTGCGCTCGCATGTCGCACTTTTAATGTACGGAACTCGAGTCGCATGCCGGTGATTTTAGGGCAATGGTACATAAAATAATGTAATACTACACCTGCCAAGCGCTATGGAGTCGAGAGAATGACTGAAAAGGAGGTTTAATCTGATATGCAAAAGGAAAGGTGTGGGACTTTGTACGATTTCAGTTCGTTTTCTGAGGTATTGACTTGTGTGAATTCTTAGTAAGAAATCAATGGGGGTGAATGACGACTCTAACATCGGTGTACCGACTTCTTGGTAACTTGAGTTGTAAGACTTCATTTTGTTGTTGTTTGGAGTAAGAGTTGTGGACGGGATTTTCGTTTGAAAGCGTATGAACGAGTTATTTCTGTGAACGTGCCACAACCTTGCGTTGGATGCTTCAATTTCAGTATGGCACGCAAATGTCTTGATATTAAGTGGTGGAGGCGCCAAGCTGTATTTGCTCTGAGGGTTGCATTCAGGGGCAACGAAACTCTACTTGTGATCGCTTTAGTTTTGTTACTTTTTTAGATTGAAATTACTTTCGTTTTCTTTTTTATAAATTAAATTTTAAATTGATTTCAATCTCGTTGCATTAAATCGTATCTAAAAATCACCACTACACACAAATTCTCGATAGTTTGTTAAATTAAAATCCGTTGTTATTCGACTTCACAGTGATTAAAAATATTAACTGAATAACCCAAATAACAAAAGCTAATTAAAAATATTACCTCTGAATAAAAGTGGAGGTGCCATTTTCGGGCATTATAAATTTGTTCTGCGGGCTGCGTTCAGGGGGATATAAATGAACTGTGGCTGTCCAACATATTTTTATAGCTGTGCTCATTCCAGTTATGAAACTACCAGATAATACCCATAATCAGACTCCACATTTTTATAAACGAACGTGTGCATTTTCATTCCGATATTAACTGGAAAATTAAAACAGCACAGCAGCAACAGCACACTTGCGCACATCAGCAGCGTAAATAACACCGTGCATGCAATCCAGCGACATAATCCGTCAAACAGCCACGTACTGAAAGTAATACAGCTAAAATTACAACCTTTCAGATCTAATCCCCTTCCTCATGTTCCACTTCAACTTAGATTAGTGAAAAAATTTCACACACACCTAATCGGGACCATAAATCGACTCGATCTCAGCACAGCATCGTCACGAAACTTTCGCGCCGTGCTTCCAGAGCAAACATGGCCGACATCGATCACTTTGCAGCACGACGCCGGTGGCGACGTCGTCGTCCTGATTCCAACAGGTCGTCGCCGTCGGCGTCGGCGTCGGCGTATGCGTCGCCGTCAACGGGCCGACGGGAACCACCACTCAATTAGCCGTATCAGTGATGTATAGCAATTAGTAAGCTGATTTGATGATGTCATACATGCAGGCATAGTTAGCGTCTCGCGTTCGTGGTTTGTTGATCAATGTGTGAGGGGTTGGGGGGCTGGAGGGATCGATTGTGGTTGATGATTGTTTTAGTGGTTGTACTGGATTTCAAAATGACCGAGATTGGGTCTGTCGTGCGAGACATGGATTGTTGACACCGATCCGCCAAGAGTCAGCTGATGTTAAAAATTACTTTTTTGAACTGTTACTCTTCAACTGCTTGTAGATCGCCGATAGCTGAGATGTTATCAAATTGATGATTTTGACATAAAAGTTTTGCAGAAAAATATACGACATCTGTTTGAAGTCGTGATGGTGGTATCAATAGTTTATTGTGGAATTATTCTTGTTTGAAAGCACGTTATCGTCTGCAGTTTGTGGCGGTGGTGGGCGTGGTGGTGGCGGTGATGTTGGCGGCGGTGGTGGCTTTAGTGGCTGATAAGCTGGTCAGTAAACTTGGCTCATTGGGTCCATCATAGAACGTTAAACTACTGAAGACTCTGTAAAGTTCGATCAACGATGTTAAGCTTGTGGCTTCAGGCAGGGCCCAAAATGCTGACAACAACTTTTTTGACTTCAACACGACCGGAGTTTGTTCAGAAGTTTGAGACAAAAAACATAAATACATGCTATTTAACAAAATATTTTCGGTGTAAGGAGTTGTAGTTTTCGAATAGGTCAAAAAGTATGTCTGGAAGTTTCTTTTGAAGGGAGTCTGTATTTAAACGTCATTTGGACTGGAAACATGTCACAATATGAAGCTAGATTTTCTCTCGGCACGATGACGTTGGCGTGCAGTGCCGGCTCACGGTGTAGCCTGGTCATGTATTTCCAGTGAACTCCCAATTTTACTAGGCATTCGCTTTAATTATCCTCGCTCATTAACGTAGGAACATATGTTAATTGGCCCAGCTGTTATATATTCAAAGGAATACGAGTATTTATTTATTTAACTAATATAGTGTGCTGCGTAAATTATTTACATTCCTTTCTGCCAATTACATAGCAGTATTTAATTGCCATAGTATATCATCACGTAGTACATTTATTTTTGATGAAAAAAAAAACCAAAAGTACATAAACTTTACAAATTGTTAGCCGACTGGACGCGTTCTGTACACACATTATACTCGTATTTGATATCGGCGAACATAAAACGTAACAAAATACTGACACCGAAAGATTTCACTATACCCTTGCTTTCAGTTGAAATATGATGATTAAGACTTGGTTTATCTAAATCGTTAGGGAATATTAATCATTCGATCGTTCTGCTTACACTTCTATTTTATAACGTCACCTAAATAATATCTGACCACATGATTGATTATTACTAGACACGACACCGATCTTTGTGTGTGTATGTGTAACGATCTGCCTTCTTCACTGGCGCAATGTAGTTCACGAGCACTATATAGTTCACTGCAGGCACTATGTATAGTTCACTCAATGCTCCATATACCACATTATATGACACTATATGCCACTAAGAAGTTCTCTGGCAGAATTAATATGCCACTACAGCAAACCACAACTATAGGCCACTTTAAAATTTAAAAAAAAAACTAAAATTTCATTTTGACATTTTAAGAATTTAGAAATCTGATGCCTTTATCTTAATCTTACAGTTTTTTTTTATGAACTTCTTTGGCAAATTTTAACGGAATTATGTAACAAATTATCATTTTTTCCAAAATACGAACTGTGCCCAACAGATAGAAAATGAGGAAAAATCGTGGTTTGGATGAAAATCGGTTCCTTAATATCTGCGGCGGTTTTATTTTATTCGCAGTCCATGAAGACTTACATCCCAAGAGAAGTTAACGCTGCATTAAGAGCGTTATTTATGTCGCCACAAGATATGTCGTAAATTTCAGATGTAACTTCAATCTTTATGTTGGAAAACCTAAAATTATTTAAAACCTCCCTTGTTAGCCGTTACTTTTACTCACACCATCAGGAAGTTAACGTTCTGCGTTGGTATTAAAATAGCATATCTTAGTTGATTTTATATGACGAATCAAACTGTGGCCTAACCATTGGCGGAGGGTGCATAAGTACCCATGGAATTAATAATAATAATCGTAAAAAATAGTTTTGATAGGATTTTGGGAAATGAGGGTAATTTCAACTAACATTATTCTTAATTTTTCTACCCCATGGTACTGGCTCTCACGAAGCAAACCACCGAACACTATCCAATCACCAAGCAATTGTAAAAAACCAACTTGTTTTCCCCAAATCTCCGAGGCGTGACGGCCATAAGCAAACATATTTGTAAGATCTAGAATTCCAGCCGCCTGCAGTGAAAATTGAGCGCAGTTTTGACGATCGTGATTTGAAGCCAGGCAATAGCCATCAGCAAACGTAGGTAATAAATAAAACACGCACAGCGAAAGCAGGCATGTACATTAGGCATAAACGTTATGGGCCACCCTCCTGGACTGTGAACCAATGGTCTCTACCCTTAGTGTAGCAGCCAAGACAATATAAACGCCAGCGTGAGATGTAATTTAAAGCACGAATTTCCTTTCTGATATCAGAATAAAGGATTATTGCTGGCTGTTTTATATATATATATATGAATGTTATTTTCGACGCGATGGTTATTTTTCTTTGGCTTTTCCACATCTGCAAACATTCATATCGTCTGATTTAGAAAAATCCGGAAGAGTTGAACATTGTCTCATTCATTTTATTGAAAATGGCACAAACAGGTTGACTACCCGGAGGGAAAATTTTGCTTAACAGATCTTAATGCTTAAGCCCCTCAATTCCATAACTGTACTTGTTTGCAGTCTGCGAAGTATCCGCATGCTTACTAGGTCTCTGATACGTGACTATTTGTCAAATCAAAACACGATAGCAAGCATAGTCTACAAATCTACCATCACACCTGTTTTTGAAACGAATAATAGTTTCGAAATTTGATCAATATTTTTGTTTCATGCTTCGTCGGTGTAGTAAATTCTCAACTCTTTCTCCCTCAGCGTCTAACTTCTGCACTATTGCTACGTAAAACTTAAAACAGTCTCCTATGTAGGAAACCGCGGATGAAACCCAATATTTTACAATCTTCCCGAATAACCAGTGCATAGATAAATTGGCCACCATAATCGCTATACCGTCTTCCACCTCGGCTCTCTTGAGGGCGTCCTAGTCCCTAACCCTGTGGCACTCTCAGCGACCTCTTTATGGGGGGGTCTGGGTACTCCCCAACGTCGTCTCCTGAGGGATTGATCTCATCCATCAATAGGAGACTGAGATCCACAACAAGCTAAGTGAAATATGCAGTGGGAAATCTTTTATCCAACGCTCTGGAGGGTTGTAAGATTCAAATGCATTGGACTTTGCTGGAGAAGCTGTGAGTTCGCATCCCTTTGTGCATCGCCGGACCTCCATGCTAAGTCAAGTGAAACGAGTGTATTGACACGGGTGAAACTTCGAGTAAGAGTTGGAAAAATCCGGCTTTCTGTGCAATGTCGAAGTGTAAGATGTTATTTTCCAATTTTAAAAGAAAAGAAACAAGGCATTACACAGCTAAAGTTTTCTCACGTCCACGTGTGCATTGTAGCAATAGGTCAGACCATAACTCGGAACTAATGTGTAGTAATCTAGAAACAGAACCAATTCTATGTGATATTGTACACATTTAGGCAGACAAATTACTCGTAATTTCTCTCTTTGATGAGACTTCAGAAATAAAACACGATGAAAATATCCTCAAAACAAACTAATCATGTAGAGTAAAACACAAACAGACTCTTCTCCGCCCAACTGGTCCACCCCGGCGAGCGTTAATTGCCCCACCGCACAAAGATCACGCTCCCGAGCACATAACAATCTTCTGCAAAACATCTTCCAGCCATCACCTCGCATCCGCCAAATGATGCCAGAGGACCGGCCAGAGGAGCACTTGCACTGCAGCAAAGTCAATTAGCCGTTCACCCCCTTCCAAACCCTCCCTCCAGCTCGTGCGCTCTTTGAGCCGAAACGTTTCAGCGTAAAACACTCGGCTGCCCAAATACCGCAAAACGTCCGACTCTTATAATTATTGCATTGATGTGATGAGACCACGGCGGTGGAGTCTAAGCCATGATGGGAGCGGATTCTCTGATGCTGGCCGTACAGTAATGCACGCTTTTATAGCGTATACATCGTAAATAAAACACGCGCGTTTGGTCCGTGTGCGGGCGTTAGGCAGGCCAGCGAGGATGTCTCGTTCGGTGATCTCTTTGTGCGCGTGACAACATGCGTCGGCCGTTCTGCCGGGGCAAGTAACGCGCTGGTCGCCACTCGAGCCGTGCTCGTTGGACCTTCGTTAAGAGTGGATAATATAGGCTAATCAGTGACTCTAATGGCTCATCAAGATTTCATGGCGGACAACTCTGACGCGGTGCGGTTTGCCGTAACGCGGGCCCACGGCCGCGACTGCTGCAGGTGGATATGTTTTGTGGTCGGTCAAAGTGGATATGGCTGGAGAGAGAGTGAGAAAGCGGGAGAGAGGGAGAGGGGCGTGTATTATTTGGTGGTTGCTGTCGTTGTACGATGATAACTCGGAAAAAAGCTGCATATTTATTTCTTATAGCCAGTGGTGTTTGTTACGGTTTATCAATCCACATCACTCTGAATTCGAAATACTGCAAAAAAAATCGTCTTATTTTTGGCTTACAGCTATTAATTTTTTCATACGCCTAGTTACCGATTTTAACGAGTAGTTTCGCTGTGTAAACTATATTTTTATCCTACAGATATGTAAACACAACATAATATAAAAATCCTACGGGCATATTTTACTTGCGGGTAATTCGTATTTTATTCGTTCACGTGCTAAGGCTAAATTATGTTCCATTTAATTAAACCAATCTAGTTATCAATAAGTGTAATACACACAGAGACGTAGGACATTGTAAGCTGTTTTAACTGTTTGTCGGCACGGGAAATAGCATGGGCAGTGTGAGTTAGCCTATCAGCTTGCCGGGATCACGGCTCTACGATCATGTGGCGAGCCCACAAAGTCCAGCAGCAGCGCCAACAGCGCTGGGCAGTAAAGTTTAAATGTCGATCCAATTCACAAATCACATACAATGCTAATGTATTGCCTTGTGATTACAGAAGTTTTCAGCAGTAAATGTTACATTTCGAGTTTTCTTATCGCGGCCTGGGGTGGCTTTTACTTTGGCTACATGGTGGGGTAAGTACGATGGAAATTTCAAATTTGAATAGACTGTTGTTGGAATAATTTTAAATAAGTTATTCGATGAAAATGCGATACATTTTCGGGCACAGTACGATAAAACTAGTGCGAAAAGAATCTATTTTGCTGTTTGAAAGCAGTGCGCTAATAGTGACTTGGCTGGTGGAAATAAAGATCAGCAAACTTATTCTCGAGCTCATCTTCCAAGCAAATCGCTGCGATGGTCCGTTCCGAAACGTTCGTATTATACAGTATATTTTGGTAGGTCAAGTGTGATGTGAAGTGGCAAATGGTTTCAAACATGGATGCAAGAGATAGCCACAAGAAAAGCACGTCACAGCGTTCATAATCCGTGGCCCGGAGCCACGGAGGTTGGCGTTCAACCTTTCAATCACCCAAGTCTACAGCGTCGCCTACGCTTAATTTACCATACCACCAACATAGAAACATTTTCTTAACAGAGTTTGCCGAAATATCCTGCCTTCCTAATAATGCGTGCAACATGACCTACCCTTCGTCTGATGAGACGAATTAATTAGATCGGTGATAAAGCAAACAATGGAGGCAACGCTAAGTCTCGAAGCCGGTTTCTACACGCGGCAGATCGCGCGTTCGAACGCTCGAACGTTCCCGACTCGGCATGCTAGGATTGCGTGCTCGCTCACGGTAGATCGTGCTGATGGGGATGAATAGAAAACTTGATTCAATTTTCGTCTTAAAGATTGATTATACTTGCATCACTTTAGTTGATTCTGTTCATCAAATAGCACGAATGGTTACACACTTTTTTTTATATAACGCAAAGGTACCGATATTTCACACTTGATTGAGTTAGTTCTTGAGTGGGATTCGGAGCTGGCTCAGCGATTTTCAGTGAAATCTTTGCTGGCATTGTACAAGGAAATCGTTCCGAAGTAATTTTTAGTGGCAACGACGTGGTAATTTGACACGAAAGTAGTTATTTCAATTGTATCTATCGGTCACGTGAATTGCCAGATGAGCGGCACGCAGGCGGTGGGCAAGCCTTGTGTTGTGTGCTTTGCAGTTGCCGTCTTTATTTAATCACACCAAAAAGGAAAGGCAAATTCGTACATATGCTCGCAATGGCGACTTTTTGCTTGTGTACACAAACACTCTACGCGATTGGTCTGTCGGCGCAATCCGCTATAGTAATTTTAGCAGTAAATTTTAATATGAAAAAGTACGTTTCTTTTCCCACTTTTGGGGTGCTGAAAGAGTCGCAGGTTTCAAGGCACGTGAATTCCTCGGGCCATGGTTGCATAATGTAACTGGCATAGGTATTGTAAACATTCGATCATGTCGCATGTTCGGGCCGACCATAATTTTTGACCTAGGTACCACTGAGAAATCGGTCACTGAAGTAGGCGAAAGAAGGTCAAAGCTATTCCTTCGCATGGAAAAATCGTGGAAAAACTTTTGAAACTGATAAAAATATATATTTATGTTTTTTAAAATGCATGAGACAAGAACACACCATTCTGCACTTACCGGGTATAAAGAAGGAAGGCGCATCGGAAGATGAGTGAACGCCTCCATCCCCTACAAGAGCCGGCCTCCGCGGCCACCCCAGAGGAAGTACGGATTCCTGAAACAGCCAGAGTAGAGAGAAACAAGATTATATAACAAATTTGAACCCCCGCATATGATTCTTATCTAAATGCAGTCTTCACATTTCATGTAGTATAGGAAGGAACCGCAAAGATTAACGGTTTTCACACCCCCAAACTGACTGAAAGTGAGAACGGTCGAAAGGAAATGAGGGTATTTACATCGACCACTTCCATGTATGTCACACCAGATTTTATGTTATCATTATCACCAGCCACCAAAAAAAACCAGAAAAAACAATCTCATGATAATGCTGAGGCGAGAAGTCGACAACAAATTTGTTCTATTATTCCTCGAACTCTGTTTTACTTTATTATTTGACATAGTTTTCTTATGTAATACCGGCTATACACGCCAACATAATACATTTCCTGGGAAGTGGCTACCTTAGCCAGCCTCGAAGGGCCCGTCGCCGGCGTAGTACCATTAGAGCGATTCTATTTCCACCTCTAACCACAGGCTTTGCCCCCAGCTTTGGGGGAATATTGCATCAAATTAAATTCGGAACTAGTTTTTTTTTCGGGCGGGGACGCTAGCTCAGGATCACGCTACTATTAGAGGGGGGAACCGGCGCGTTGCGTGCAATCGACGTAGAATGTTTTTTTCGCGTGTCGAACCTTGATTTGCTGATCTGCTCTTTGGTTTGTTTAGTTCTGGTTAGGTTGAGACAATTCTATTTTATTTCAGTCGACTTTTTTATTATTATTATTAGATCTATTTGAGAGCAATGAGAAGCGGGAAAACGCATCAATATGCCAGTAACCTTGGCAACTTAGCGGCGGATGAGTCATTTAACCAGGGTGGAGCGTTGGGGTGGGAAGGGGGGTGGGGCGGGGGTGTGTAACATTAATGCACTAAGCGTAGAAGCGTGCGTGGACGCACCCCACGCGTGGTGGATGGTGGTACTGAGAGGTACACGGCACTTTCGGGGAGCACGTATGTTAATTAACAGTTAGAAATGAACTCATCCCATGGCCCATGATAGATTTATAACATTATAAGCGCAGCCCAAATTAGCTATGAATCCTAGGTAGCCATTAACTTTCCGTATTTCACACGACTTCCAATTTATATTGTCATAAATCAAGCGTGCAATCACATTAAGTTTCCGAGTAAGTAAATCTTAGTTGGGAATATTATACGCAATGATTCACGAGGTATTACTTCACTTACAGCTTTGTGATCACTTCATTAGGAGAGATTGCTTTCGCTTTGCAGACCATACATTTAAAAAATCGCTGCGGAACGTACCGAAAACTTGGCGAATCGCAGCGAAATCCTACAAGACAGCCTCAGAAAATCTGGCAGACAGGCAGACTATCAGAAAATTGAAGCCATCGACACAACACCATAGCGAATATTGTTGCCTTTCTCTCGGCGTGGAAGTGCCGTGTTCATGGCACCTCTACGAAGGTTGGGGAAATCAGAGCGTCCTTGAAAAATGGCACCGACACAGGAAATGGGTGATGTAATTCAAATTATGATTGAAAGTACGTCACGAGACGATATTGCTATAGCTATAGCTACCCCTTGTTTTATTATATTCGATTAGTGCAGGTTTATTACGTTCGCCCTTTCTGATCTGGGTCAGTGTCAACTGAAACGTGCGGCAAGCGAACTCTGCGCCAACACGGGCTTGTCCTCATCAGGTGCCCTGCGTTGCGTCAAAGCATTTCACTAAAGGGTGCGACTTACTCGTGTTTTCTAAGGCACAAGCTTCTAGATCTTTAGTCTGCGCCTGAAATCTGCGATTTCAGGGGTCTGGATTTGATGTGTAGCTTGTAATAACAGCCCAACAGTGGACTTAGCGGACTTGGATAACGAAGGGTGGAGTATTTTAGGTAGCAAATATAGTTTCTGCGGGACTGGAGAGCTATTTGGTTGTCTTAAAATCAAAGTATGTGCACAATTGCATGCATTAAAAAATAAACTGTGGCCAGCACTTGGGAGTAATAGAGGTCGAGACCAAGAAATGGAATCCCAGTTCGTCTAAGAATTTAAGTCCTGTAGGGCAGTGCTCGACCGAGAAATAAATGATTTTCGGGCATTTTAGCCAGTGGTTGCTCTTTGTCGCGCTACGTTTTGCCACATTTAATTGAGACGTGTACATTTTCAGCCCTGTGCTCGATATTTGGCAAGTTTATGGACAGCGATTCAATGATTCTACATAATGGCTTATAGATTTTGTATGCAGATAATAAATTATATGTTTTATTATGATGTTCTCATCGTTATTGTCCGAAAAGCGGAAAGCCATGTCAATTCCTATCGGCTCAAAATGAATATTGATTATACAGGATGAAATACCGGAAATTATGTTTTAGAATATATTTGGCAATATCATTCGGACCGATTTTTATCGGATGCACTTATGCGATGTGGAAAGTGAATGGGGGGGGGGGGGGGTTATGGAGGGGATGTGAAATGATGCAATACATTCGTTCGACATGCATCCATTGCCACGCTCCCTACACTTCTGTAGTAAACCTATACACGTACCTATACCTCTGTATTTGTGGCCGAGTCTTTTGTAAATCCGTGCTTATTTGATAGCATTTTTTCTCTGTCCTCCGGTCACACGATAAAATTCTATTCATTAAACTACTCATAATTAATATTTATTTGAGTTTTATGCCGCTCAAGGCTGAATGCTTTGAACTTTTCAAAATAAACACAGATAACATTGCGTTTTTATTAATTGTATCTGCTCATTTTTTGAATGGGGAAACTGTTTAACAAATCAATGGTAGAAATTAAATCGTTTAGTAAACAGTTAATTCATATATGAAAAATGTGAATTTCTTCCTTTTTTAAAGCAAAAAAGCGTTCGGCATTGAACATTTTGCGTATTGCAGATATCCCAAATGCCGATTGAAGGTTATACAGGTAGTTGGAGCGTAAGAGACTAATGCATAGTAAATTAGCCTTTTCCTCCAAACATGTTGGTAAATGAAAAGAAAAATAAAATAAAAATACCCTACAGTAAGCCAAGAAATTCAACTTCGTGTTATGTACATTTTCTCCCATTATATACTTATTACTGCCTTGATGTCAAGCCATGTCGAAATGTTTTAATTGTTAAATAACTTAATACTCTTTACAGAACAATTAATTTGAGTATTTACTGAAAAAGTTGACCCTGTACCGAACACAGTGCGGTACTGATATCGATGTTGTAAACCAAATTGTGACAACACAGCACTAACTTACACAAGCGAGTGTCAACTATAGCAATCAAGTGAACATGAGTGTTACATTCTCAACTATAGGAAACCGCTGGGTGTGAACACGCGTTGAAAGATGAGCGTGACATAAACTTGGCTTAAACCAACGTAAGGGAGGCCCTGTAACCTGGGATTTACAGGTAACAAAATATGCTATGCTTTATGTTATTACAAATTTGGTGCCGATATATTCATTACTAATGACGCTTCAACCAAAAAACTGAAAAAATCACCGTATTTGACTAATGAAAAAACAGAATGCTCCACCAGAGTTTTTTCAAAAACTAAACAGCACCACACTTAGCTGTCAAGATCATTCTTGTAAAATTTCGCAAGGATCTGTGGCCTCTAACTAGGCCTGCTCGTTTTTATTACAAAAATATCCAAACACTTTTCCCCCAGGTCAAGAAAATTGAAGCGATTTCCCTCGCTCATTCAAAAAGCGCGAATTTTTCGACATGTCCTGTATCATCTTACCGCTCACTTCAATTAGCTCGTAATTGAGAAGCAAACGTCAATGGCAGCTTCGGGGGCCACAGTGAACGAACCGGTGCTAACTCGGTTATCGAGAGGTCCCTTGACCAATTCGGCTCCGGTGCTCAATTTTAGCCAAATTGGTAACCGCCAATCCTACTTCATGATCGAGTGGATACGGTCTCAAATGATGTATAGCTCTATAAGATTAAGAAAAAGATTTTTGGAGATAAGAAATTGGATCAGGCGTTGTTAAAAAAACGACTAAATGATTGAGAGGCGACGTAGTGGAAGAAATTCTCTGTCAGGAAAACTTTGAATGCTGGATACGTTTTCCCCATATGCCTCCACAAACAACATTTTTATATCTTTACTATTTTTAACATATATTTTCCAATGCAGCCCCTGCCTGCTGGCATGACTTCTCAGAACTATAACCTCACAAACAAACAAGCAATTACACAGATACCAATCAAAACACTAATTTATATATACGTAGGCATATAAACCAACATTACTGCATTGTTTACTAATATATCCCCTTCATGTTAGTTAACGTAATGAGAAGTTTAATTGCTTTCGATGACCATCAATTGGTCGTGTACTTATACAAGCAATTGCAGCATGCGTATACACACGCATTTATATAGTGTTTCACCAGTTTCACCTCAATGACTCCACAGATTAAGATCAGCTGTGCTTTATTACGGCAGCTCACGATATTTATGAATCTGCATTGACCACTATAACTGGCCGATAGGCCTGCCGCATGAATCTAGTGCAATGATCAATTGTGCATTGTATTTCCCTCGATGCAATCTTGCCTACATGCTTAATGCATACCTACTATTCTAGAGCCAGACCGTTTTACCTATTACCAAGAATAATGAATAATCATTGCCACTAATAACATTGAAAAGTTGTATTTTTGTTTCTATTACAGAAAAATTGCTGAATCAGGAATTTCCATTGAAATAAAAGCTATTTTCTTCGCATAGTAGTTCACGGTAGTAGTTTTCAGCTATATTGCTTTTATTTTCTTGAATCACCTAGTTTGAGAGTTATCATTTTAAATATTTTAATAGTGCTTTATTTTATGCCTTCACATAAATTGAGAAACTAGTATTCTTTCTGGGAATAGAAGTAGAATTTCCCCCACGTCTTCTGTAGCGCATCGTGTCGATGAAGGTCGTGACCCGTGCATGTCACTGGCGGTAGGTGACGTCTCGGATGATTCTGTGAAACCCATCATTCCCTCCGTGACTCCCCCCAGCTCCCCAGCTCCCCCCCCCCCCCCCCCTCCTCCCCAACCCCCAAACAACTCACCCCGCTAGGTAGCGAGACGGGCAAAGTTACCCCCTTGGCGAAATGAGACATCACAACCTGGGATTCCAGTTCCACTGCAGACGGAAATCATGCCTTCAAATATCGCAATTTGTAAGTGCCATCCCCACTCCCGCCGCAACTATTACCAACCACGACGCCGACGCCGACGCCGACGCCGACGCCATCGACGACACTGGCGTCGGTTTTGCGCCAGGCACCCAACGGGATGGGGTGGTTTGAATTTAAAGCTATCCATAAATCATACGATTTTACTAACTTACAAATTAGAATCTAATATCGCTCGTGTAATTGACATAATTATATTATTAAAAATGTGTTTACCCTAGTTGTGCTTAGCAGATGTTTGATAAGTTTACCGTATATTCAACTTTATTCCATATCCGGTGGATTGCTGGATCAATTCTCGATTGACACATAGTTCGGTATTGACTTTTCCTTGAATGAATTTCTCACAAAATCAGCATTGCACACTTCGCGTGCGCGCCGTTAAGTATGAAAAGACACGGTCAACACAAATCGTAACATATTATCATTTGTGAAAACACACCCCCCTTCGGTCATACAACATAATCGCTTTTCCAATTCAACAGAAGTTGTATATTAATGGTTTTGTTATAATAATACAATATTCCACGATAGTTCCGAGTAGCATTTTTTTTAAATTCATTGAACTCTTATTTACTCAATGTCAGTCATTTCTAATTTACCGGGTGTGTTTCTCTGAATGGGTCACCCACGCACGATGTCCTTGCTCGGAACGTAGCTCATTCATGTTTCATTAGAGTACTACCATTCATGGTAAGCAAAAGTAGGCTGGGTACTCGGTACGCCGCGGCGGCTCCGATTCACTCAAACTGAGGGCTAGACGTGCGGTGCGCGGTTATGCACGCTAATACAATAAGTGTTCAACCCATGTCATGATTCTAATTCGGGGAATTTCGCAGCGAGATATTTTAATAGTATTTGGCCCAAGATTATTTTGTTGCTTCGTTCGGATATGAAGTAAGTTATTATATTATACGGTCCAATTTTTAAGTCCTGGTACAATTTGATATACCTACTATATAAAACGTTTAGGGCGTATAATTTGATAGCAATAATCATCCGTCATAATCACCGTTTCCATTCCATTCCGTCTATTTGTTTGTTTAGTTTGTTTTTATAGTATTTAACTTTCAAGGGAATATTTATTATAGAAAAGGACGAGCGTAATAGCTTGATTTCACTAGATTTGCCATTTCCCCCCTTCAATAAGAAAAAAGTAAAAGAAAGAGGGCACGTGGAGATTCCCTTTGCTTTTGGGGTGCGAAGCATTCTTTAGAATCAGATGCTCATGCTCTTGTGAATGTGATGACACGAGGAGCTGGTGCTTCAGGAAATTCTAAGCATGAAACCTGCAAGCAATACCAGATGTAAATAAAAAATTATGAAATAAATGATATTTACCAAAATGAAAACAAATAGTTATAAATCAGTTGTACAATGAGTATTGGTGTTTGGTTATAAGTGCCTTAAATAAAATATTTTGGGTGTCAGCCTCGATTGTCTGATTGGAAATTCCCTTTGCTATTTGCACTCATAAGTTAATTCAGAAAAAGATGCGCGAGTAAAATTCGACTCTCATAATATCGTAACCAAGTTTCTTACTTCGTACGGTTGGACACCGCACTCTGTGGCCACTATCCAGCGACGCAGGGCGACGTCGATAAACTGGCGGGAAATGGCGTCGCGGCGCTCGATTCGTCATCGCGCAGCGCTCCGTACAGGAACTCTGCCTAGCGGAGTACGGTAAAACTGAAGAGAATGAGCGCAGTGAATCTCTCCCAGGTGGCTCTGCCGTCGGGTAAGCAGCAAGAATTTTGTGCTAGTAATTTTGAAAAAGAAAGCATCATGAACATTTTTTGTTGTGCTCACAGAGATCTTAAAACACCACCCTCGAGTATGAAATGCGTGTGCCACTTCTATACTTGTTTATTCATTTTATGGGCGTGTATAGAATCTATGTAGGTAGTTAAGAAGTTGTAAAATTGCATGCAGTTTTCAAATATAATTTCCTTATTGTTTTTAACGGTGATAATATATCAAGCTAATATGGCGTGCCTATAAATTGTTTAAAAAAATACTTTTTATTACCACTGTTTCCTGACCAACAATTATTTTATTCATCGTCATACGAAGATATTATGTAAATAAAAATAATATGCCAAAAGCAGCCGATTGAACTAACTGGTAAAGCCACCTCAGAAATTACATTTTACTTCCTAACATCTTTGTATGCAATTAATCTTTAGCTATTGAAAAATTCATAACCATCTTTGTTCATTTAGAAAAAAAAAAAAAAAAAACACCCAACGGCTGAAACGTTCCTTCCATCCTCTGCATCTGACACGACGACTGAACACATCAAACTCACTGCAAATCTAATCAGAATTTGTAGCGTTGCGTCGCAAACGCCGTGCGCCGCAATCGCCCTCTGGTATTCCTCAATTTCCAACTCAAGCATCGCGCGTTTTCCTTTTTAGTAGCGCACCCAAGTGGAAAGCTAATTGCTTGATTATGAATGCTGCTTCATATAGTTCCACCCGTGCGGCAAACTCGCACCCCCGGCATTCCGGCTTGTCTGCATCTCGAAACCGAATTAAACCACACGTGTACCAAGGTAGATTATCATTATTATCAACGACTTGCTTGCATGACTTAATCAGACGTATTCAATATTATGATATCCAAGCACTACGAAAATCAAGCTACCTCGCTCGTCAAACATAAAGTCAACTGGATTAATTTAGTCCCGTTTACAGTCAACTTAATCTGCCCTTGTATCTAGCGGTCTCTGTTGCCCTACCAACACGAAACTCCATCTATATTTGACAAACGTCGTTTCAAAAATGTTAAAATTCAAGCTGTTCGCTAGGTGGCAGCATATGTTTTCTCCACCAGCTTTATTTCTTGTCAAGTTGTCAAAGCTGCACTACTCTACACGAATAAACTAGACAGTTGACCAAAGCCTAACCTGAATTGCATCAAGAAAATTACTTGCCAGGAAAACGCTAATAATCATGCCTGCCATCTTATGGAGCTGGCAGTCCCAATGATTTATATTGCAATAAAATATCATTCGTATTGTGTTTTGTGTGCGTCACGAAGGGAAACTATGATTAATGCAGGCTGATTTATAGGCAGATATGGCGGCGTCTAGTTTGATGTACGAGCATCAAATGAGATGATGTCCTGCTCTAGTTATACAACCGCTAATAACAGATAGTTAGTGTGAATATTTGATGAAACAGGATTGCATCAAGCCACAATTGCCGACATCTATTGTCCCATTATTTCCCGGTTTCTAGTGCCACTCCTCACCCGACAATTTGACAAGTTAGATTTGAGTTTGAGGAATTTTACGTAGACGGCAACACCTCTAGGCACACGCACGAGCGGGTTGCGTGGAGATTCGAGGTGCACGCACCCAGGACACGCACCCATGGGCAAGGGCGAAACGTGAGCCCGAGACCACACGGCGCTGTGGCTCCGTGGGCGCCGGAAACGCAAAATCAAACTTGGTAAATCCCGCCGCGCCTGACGTTCATTTCGAATTTTGATTACCGTTCAATCTCGCCAGGGTTATTTCTCTCTCGTTTCGTGTGAAATTACGGCCATCGTGTTCGACGCTAATTTTATTCGTCTTCATTTTGTTAAGTTCCTTTTAGATTTTGTTACCATAAAAGATCATCCGAACAGATTCGAACGGAAGTATCATTTACACAAAGATTATTGAAATTTTACTGCCGGATGCTTTATCAAATAGTAAAATCGTGCTCTATCTCTAAGTAAATAGCCATGAAATTGAAACGATGCACCGACATGCATACGATTACGCTATTATTTGATATCGCCACAGTGGGCGCCCTGGCCGACACGAGAACTACGATCTGCATGACACACGGCAAACTCCTGGCGTGGCACATGCATCCTGTATAATTTACACCCCGCCACATATAACAGAGCCTGAACGCCACAAATAATTCAGTTACAATACTATTTGGATTGATAGCTGCGTAATGCAAGTATTGATTCGCCTGTGGTGGCTCGATGCAGATTGCAGCAGCAGCAGCAGCCGTCAAACGTGTGATCCCGACGACTGGTGTTCGCGCGGACAGGGTGTTAATAGACTGATTAACAACCACACCCTCCATGCACTGTCAGTTCATCAGCAATTCAATAACATGGCAGTACAGTGGTACACAATGCATCGCGCGCATATTACCCACTATACACCAGCCAGCGGCCCTTCTCTAGTGTATACAGCTCACTGCACAACCGAGGCTAATAATCGACTTAAACCGTCACAATGTGACATTTCCGTTTTCATCCTCATCCGAACCCGATGACATGTAGTCCTAATTATATTTCATTTGTGAATCGTTTATATGTGAATAATTTCCATGCTTTTTGGGTTTTGCTGTTACATTAACCACTGTATGCTAATTTATGTGTTTTATTGTCTGAATCGTCGAAACGGACGAATCAGAAAATTGATGTGAGGGAGCGACAAAAATGGTTGAACGCCTTTCTATTCACGGTGACAGGAAAATTATGGAAATAAGCAATTAGCCATTTTATTTATGAAACTATTTGAGAGGGTTCATTTAGGATATTCATTGTGGAATTATTGTTTTACATATAAATAGTGTGAAGCTATAGCTCTGTGGACCTGCTGAATTGTTTCAATGGGGTCATTTTCATCATAGCACCGAGATTAAATTTACAATTTACAAGTACAAAGTAGCATTACGCTCAAAAATTGGCAGCATATTACATAGTGACAGCGCAAATTTCCATTACTATATTTCCCCGCCTATTTTGTATTCCGTACTTTCGCTGATAAGTCGCCCATACTGCATGTTGCACGACCAAGAATCGCTGGAGTGGTTCATTTATAGGATTTCAGGATAAGTGACTTTAGTATTCTTTTCTACACTGTGTTAAAAGATGTTTCGTGCTGAATGATGTCCCCTAGCCCACAACTATATCCACCTTACTTCCCACCATACTTCCACCATACTTCCACCATACTCCATTCTCTATAGCTTCGCAATGGTTCCTGCCTATTGGACACAGCGAGTACACACTATTCCATCACACCCTACTCTAGCGTCGCGGTGGTTTGTGCTTGTGGGGCTCAGCGCTGTCGACAGCTGCCAAAGCGACGATTTCACGCGATTCGCGACGCTGCTTTGTCCGTGGCCTGTCCGCATTGCACGGATCGGGGCTTGATCGATGTGCGATCCACGATGAATCCAGCGTGACGGTCAGCTCAGCTGCACACGGCTACCATTCGGATGAAATGCGACTTCGAAAAACTGTGCGGTCGTCGCACATGTCTCGAATTGGCCGCGTAACTGATTTGAGTTGAGGTTCCGGCGAACTGGTGCTGGCATAAGGGATGTAGAAGAATTTCGGTAGGCTGGAAGTGGGAGCGAGGAATCCAGATGCAACGTCGATATGTTTGTCAACTATATTTGCATGTTAGATAAGCCAACAGCTGGCGAACTGTGTTGCAGTGCATGAGACGGCAGGAAAAAACCACACACCACGGAAAATGATTGGGATTCGTTGACGGTGGAGGTGCCGAGTTCGACACTCGGTAAGTATCAGCTCGGTAGAGAGCACCGAAGTGTTCGATGTGAGACGAAAACTTTCTCATAAGAAAACAATGAGATGATTCGGCGATGTAAGTAACAGGAAACACGCAACTTATACACTTCTTTAAACAAACATGACCAACAATACTCGCCTAATCATTGTGACTGGGATAAGTTTCCACTTGGTCGCGGATCGATTTGGTCGCCAACTTTTTGTCAAACTCTACTTGCTGACAAAATAAACAAGTGACACAGCACAAGCAGCCATCGAAGTCGATTCGAGGAAACCTGCCATTGTTCTATCTTGTTATTCTGCCTTTTTTTCGCTGGATCGGTTTGGAGCTGCATCTATGCAAACAGATTTGGCTGTTAATCAATAATATAATTAGTTTGTTCTTTGTGAGAACAGGGAAATTGTTTTTATGCCACTGTAAGTGCAAATTCAATTTATACTTCCTACCCACTCGTCAGCCTAAATCTCACAGAGTGGGCGAGCACTGAATGAATCGAACCATGGTGAAAGAAATTTAGCAACTCTGAGTATAATGTGAACTGCGAGGAACAAGAATCAATCTGTTTGGAGTGTCATTGCAATCAGAACTATTTCATTAGATAGCTGCCACTCACATTCCAAAAGGTACAATATATAAATGAAAACACAAAGCTCATACTCAGAATGTGTATCCCATCCCATGCCGCACAAAACTCGACGTTTCATTGAGCGGTGTTATCCTAAAAATGCCATCACATATATCGAGGAAAAAATCGTGCATTTTCCCCCATTTTAATTACAAGTCATTGCAATGTACACCACCTAAATCATCCAATATACACACAGTAGCACACGACATTCAATTCAGTTCCATGTGTACTATCGCCCATGCGAGCATGTTGCTGGTATATGAATATGTAGAAATGTGTATGCCTACATCAACAACATCGATACTAGATTCTATGAATTACGACGCCATTACATGCGTCGTTATTTGTGCAACGCCGTGATACGGACGAATATTCAACTGCTGGATGATAAGTGAATATAAATAACGCGCCGATAAACCCGTGGCGGTGGTAGGAATAGCATTTTTATGGCCAGCATCTGTGAGCTGTAGCTATCTGTATAGAGGAGTGATATATTCTATTATCGAGGTAATAAAGACATTTCATCTCCGCAGCCCCCGCGACGGAGCGGGCGACACAGCTATAGTGTTCGCCTTCAATAGCAGCAGATAATACAAATGGCTGCATATGACCATGTGTCACTCGGTGCATGATGTATGATGACTGATGGTGTCCCATTAACAAGACAAACGCAATGCAAAATATCATCTAAATATTATTTATTATTGCTTAGGCCTAAGCGTAACTCTCGCGCAGGGTGAATTTACGAGTGGAGTTTTGTGTGTAGATCAGTGGTGAACATTTTCGGGCGAGTGTTTTAGGGTGAGCATTCCGTTGCTCCATTGCTCCAATTGAAATCGTGGCGCAGTGTTTTGTGGACGCAATGCCAAGTACTTTGGTCGTGGCAGCATCTTGAAGTCGTTCTTGTTCGCGCTTTACTGGCACACAATGAACACCGAAGTTAGTCATAAAAGCAATTGTTAAGATCAAAGTAGTTTCTGTTCGGGCACGAGGTTTATTGGACGGAATATATTGTAATCGTTTACAGGCTATTTATTGCGATGAATACTGGTTTAAAATGCTAGTGTTTTGCTTTCGGCGTCGCTTTATGTTCACTGATTTAAATAAACGTAATTCCGCAGAGAGTGGAGAGTGGAGAGTGGAGAATTTGAGACACTGGGTATTTAAGATGTCTTCAACTTTTGGGATTCACAATTGTCGGAGTCTTTCCCATTTTCATTTTGCCCTTGCCATTCGGATCCCATGCTCAGTTGATGCCAACTTTTAAAATCGGCTAGAATGTTGTGTCGCATCTTCTTTAGACAAACAAAACCTAGAATAATAAATATGGCTTCCGCGAGAGTGTTGTAATAAATATTCTTACAAATAGGGGAACAACACATTTCCCTGCTAGAAGTTCCTTGGCGTAGAGATTGGCTTAATATATTTCCCTTCCTCAAGGCGCTTGTGATTTCATGTTCTGTTCAGCAGACAAAATACATCCATGGCATATTAAATGGTTGGTGAAATTTAAACGCTCGCTGAAGCTCGCTGTAAAACAGCACGATGGTACTTTGCGTCTCATAAAGAAAGTTAGGTTATCTCACGCATTTTCCTCGGCGTTTCAGTTGTGTCATTGCAATCCAACACGCAAATCACAAGTTATAATGTGACTGACGAATCAAGGGTCAAAAACACATCTATGTGCTGACTATCAGATTGGTGAAATTTTCCAAAGCCTAATTTCTTTCATCTCTGCTGCAGAACATGAAACCTTCATTTTGCTAGTCAGTTTATATAGATAGAACACACACTATCAAAATGCAGATTTTCGGCCGTTATTTTTACAAACTTGTTATGCCATTTTTATTGGCATATTCTATAAAACACTATATTTTTACACTAACAAATCAATTTTATGGAATCGTTATCATAAAACTATCTTCGTGGTTCCCGTTTATTGGACATTTCCCGGTCTTTTATAAAACACATAAGATCGATGGCCCTTTGTTTTATTTTATTACCACGCTCTCCTTTTATTATTTATGCCTGTTTTTCTGTGTTAAGGATGAGGAGGAAGAGGAGGAGCAAGAGGAGGTGGAATGCCACGCAAACCGACGGGGAAGGAAGATAGTTTTATTACTTGGCAATGCATGTAATGCGGGACTTCATAAATAAGGTGACGACACAGTCGTAATGTGGCCCATGATTGATGGGCGACATTAGCCAGCAACATGGACGAGCTATTTCTCATGTGTCCCCCGGTCGCGCTGCCTTTTGCTTCCCTTCCAGTTTCCACAGACATCCGACCATGATCCGACGACACTCGCTCATGCGCACTATATACAACGCTTCCCGCTTTCTTGGCCGCGTAATTCTGAAAACTTATCCTTTATTTAATATTTTCTCTCTCCAGCTCGCACTGTCTGCCGTACACTGAGCGTGCTCAACGATACTCTAGCTAGCGCTCAAGCCCCGCAGCAGCCCTTATATGATAGCTGGCGACGGCGTAGCACATGCGTTCTGGACCATCAGTCAACTTACACCCCTCTGTCCAGCGTTCGTTATCGCGCGGGCCTCAGTAGCTGTACGGCTTTTCTCTTCGTGCTTTTCATCTCATAAAGGATAATAAATGGCGTCATTAGGTGGAGGTCGTGTCCTTATATTTTTGCTCGCATTTGTCGGCTGTGTTCACCCTCTTCATCAATGTCAAAAGGGCGGAGTGCAACTTGTCACAAGGAGAAAGCTTGTATCATCACTGTGTTCCCCACGGGTCTCCGCTCTTCACTCTCCGTAGGCGTCGGCGGCGGGCGGCGGGCGGCATGGGGTGGGGACATGACGAAACTGAGATCTCATCGAAAGAAATGCGGGAACAGATGTCAAAGATAGATGTTTGCGGTAAATCTGGCATCAGAAACAAAACAGATTGGACTAATTTCTCAATCGCAACTAAGAGTTTCTTTTCCCAACATTTCGGCGGCCTATTCGGAAAGATTTATAGAGAGTAGTGAATGTGATGGAAGCCCTATGTATTCTATAAAAAAAAGTGTTATATATTTAAGTGTTATTTGTCGTTTACGACTGGTTCTTCGAGTTGGAGACGGAAAAACACCACTGAATAAATTTTTAATTGGATAAGTAACAATTCTCCCTGACTTTTCCTTTCTTTGTTTACGCAAAGTCTCGCGTAAGATTTACTAGCGCATGTCCCGAGGCAAGTGTGAAAAGAGGAATTACGGTCGAAAGAGTAAATGAGATGTGTCTACTACCACCATCCAACACCGTTTGGAAAAGAATGGTGAGTGAAGAAAAGTCATCTTTCTTCATCTTAAACCTCTTGACGGGAGGCGTAGCGATGCTATCCCTCTCTGTCACTAACGCCAAGCCAAGGATGCTGTTGGTACGGAGATGAATTGCCCTAGCAGTTCGATCTTTCTATCTCTGCACCGTGGTGCGCCATGGTGCGCCCTGGTGCTGTCTCCTTCCCCATAAGACCAGGTTACACAAATACACACAAGACACTATCTGTTTCACAACCTCTGACCGCGTAGACAACTTAGGCCCCAACATCCTTCATACCAGCCAGGAGTTATTGATTACAAGTAGGCGAGAGATTTCATTTATTATCTTCTCTCTCTCGCCGCTTTCTATTGAATTGTATTCTTCTGCCTCCGGTTGCGTTCTTCGGGAAATGCCAGCGCGGAAAATGCGCATGTTTTCTGTGTTGCTTAGCCATGTCCGTTTTAATGCGGAGCATTCGTCACGCTGCCCACCGCAGCAAGCAGCGGCCATATAAAAAAAGCTTTCTTGTGCACCTCATATTTTTAACATGTAGTTTCGTAAATCACTTTTTATGCGCGTATTAATCAAGTCCAGCAATTTTTGCACGAACAGATGCAAATGCGAACAGAGAGTTTTGTGAGATATTACATTTTACCTCGCGTCCTGGGAGCCAACGTGATTTATCTCGTTCCTGGATGTTAGGTGGCGTGTTGGGCGGTCGTAGATTCTCTAAGAAGCGTTCAAGGAGACCATTTAATTTGGCCATTTAAATTATTGTCTAGCAAGCCGCGTCTGTGCTCGGTGCCGAGTGGAAGACACTTGGCGTTCAATAACAATTTCCAACAGTCTTCCCACAAAACCGTCGAGTTCCATTTCCATGCTCTATAGGCTTTGCAAGAAAAACAACTAGACGCTTTTCACTACCTATACACCTATACAGCTATACAGGCGTAAAGGAGGTGGACGTACAATGGAGCACTTCCCGAGAAAACGTATACACACACTAAATGACAGTTGAAATCAAACGAAATCAATCTTGGCAATTCGTGGAAGATGTGGATGTTTGATGATTGGACACAAATGGAACTCAAGTCGAGCAGACGAATCGCAATTTTCCGGCCTGCCAGCGCGGCCAGTGTTCCGAATTGGCCGCACAATGGGCGCCGAGTGCAACGCGATGCGGATCGACGTCTGCATGGGGCATACGTCGCGCCTCACCGTGATACGTGCCCCCTAGCCGCCACCGCCGCAGCCGCCGTCGCCACCGCCGCCGCCATGACTTTCCATTTCCTATTCATTTCCACGTGGATGTTTCTATATACCGAGAAACATTCATTAGAAAAAGTATCCCGATAGCAAAATCACCGAATCACCTCACGTCTCACTCCCGGTCGACAACTCTGCATAGATTCCACTTTTTTCAAATTATTTTTGTATGCTTTTTTTCGGTTTCGAACTAGAGAAGAGTCGCGGTTTGAGAACGATACAAAACACATCTTAATTGATATCGGCTCGGCTTGGTAGCGTTTGATACGTCCCACGGCTCGCAGCGTTCCGGTGGTCGCAATGTTCCGCATGTTTACATTGTCTCGTTGTCTGCTGCATGGGGAAAAAAAAACACTTTTCCTGATCATGTCTGAAATGTTTTCAATAGTTTGATGTGGCGGCGACAGCGACAGACAGTAAAACCTTCCTAGCATCGGATTCCAGAGATTAAGCATTCAATGCACACGCAAATTGGTTTCTAGTTTGTTAATGTCAACAGGTTTCGATGAATAGAACTGAATAACATAATTAATAAGACCAGTTACAGTCACATTCTTATGATAAGTTTCTTCAATATGACGCTAGTCACACTAACCTCACACAATCTAAATATCACATGCTAAACAAAATGCATTTAATTTCATTTTAAAACAAGCTTGCTCGCGTGACATTTCATTTCCCATCAGCTATGTGTTCTCAACAACACACGGCGGGTCGTTCCCGAAATGTAGCCGACCGAAATGATTTGTGATATTCATGAATGTCCATTTTCCATTTTATGATCATGAAGCGTAATCACG
The DNA here is from genome assembly GCA_921293315.2 of Nemurella pictetii. Lineage (NCBI taxonomy): Eukaryota > Metazoa > Arthropoda > Insecta > Plecoptera > Nemouridae > Nemurella > Nemurella pictetii. The sequence continues at coordinate 26,164,227 of OV121115.1, forward strand.
ATGTTAATTGTGACAAGCTGCATGGCACAGCGTCAACACAGTGCACCGAGAAGTGGCCGCGTAACGAGCAAGTGCGACATGCATTGCACGGTTGGAACAGCATGCTAACATGTCACCGCGCGTTCATTTCATTAGGCACCTACTCGACATGTTGCACAATTCTCCGACACCTGGAGGCTGGACAGTGGACCGTAAGAGATAATTACGCGCGGGGAGTTAGATAGCGATGTCCAGGTGTGACAGTTTGTACCTATACTTTGTTGTTTTGTATGCATTTTACAGATCCACACCCTGCAAGGCCAGTGGGAAGATCACTGTGCAAAGTACGGGCATTTGCAGCAAGTACTTGGCACTGTATTATGTAGTAACAGGTTATAGGAAACCAAGATCACTCTTCGGATGAGATAACTAGCTCTGATATTGAATCCTTCAGATAAATATTTTAGCGTTTATACGGGAGTTATTTTTTTTGGTTCCCACATTACATTGTACACTGTAGTTCGTTCCCGGCTAAGAATTTGTCAACCGCAAATTTATGCATGGTTCATCCGTATGGAATGAAATGCAACTAATTACGTCTGTTTCAAACTCCGAGGAATGGCAGCCCCGATGTGCAAGCGTGTGCAGAAAGATTTAACACGTAGTGTTGAGATGCAAATCTTATCTGATAAAATAGACTGCACGAAGGAGGAGAAGTGAATGTGAATAAGAGATATAATAATAGAAGCTAGCCGTGGCACGTTATATGCAATAGGTGTGTGTTAAGTTTTGGAGAGGAAGCATGTATAGTATACTGTGTGCTAGCCTAGCATCTCCGAGGTAAAAACAGAAAGAAATATGACTCTGGTATAATATAAGCTCGTCGCTGAGCTGAGTTGGTAAAGATTAATACCCCAGGTGGGAAATTAAACATGCAGGCGGGTGAAAATTTAGTGCTTTGACTCGAGAGTTAGTATATTCTTTCCCCTGATGGGTCTGAAAATAAAGTGAAGTGGCAAATGGGACAGTGACAAAGTGGGCGCCGCTTGCGGACAGTTGCTATAGCAAGACGTAGTGGTTTTGGAGAAGGTTCAAAAATGTTGTAGTAAACAGTGTTCAGAGTTCGCTTTTCGGTTGCGAAATATTAATTTCTTATACACGTAATTTTGAACATTTCAGAACGGAAGTGTGGCTACACGCCGTCCGCTGACAGAATTTAGCGTTAGGTGGCAGCTAGAAGCCATGCTCTAGAAGCACATGCATTTAGTGAACAAGTTGTCTACTAATAATTTTGATAAATGGCTAACAGGTACACTAAAATTTCCGCTGTTCATAAAATTAGAGTGAAGTGACACTTAATGTCCAAATTAAGAAATTATGGTGGTCCCTATAAAACTTGTAAGAGGCACAAGCAATTGCCTACCGAATTTGCGTGCAACCGAACGAGCACATAAACCTCTGGCATTCCGCGTAGGTAACAAGTTTGTTCACTAGATCCATTTGGTGCAATCGTTTAATCGTGACTATTTCTCTCATATCTAAGTGATTTGGATAGAAAGATAGAAATGCACACTCTAAATGTTAAGAATGTCTAGTTTTTTAATAAAAACTCTTATGGTTTCGACTTTCGCCATGGCTTGCATTAATGCATGCAAAGGTAATAAACGACAGCTTATTTATATGAAATTTTGTGCACATCCATTACCAGGAATGAGAAAAAAATGTCATCCTTAATTGAAGAACGCAATGAACTTGTTTCTTGCCAAGAGCATTGGACGTGTCCATTTTGTCATCAGGCTGTCACACAGCTAGGATGGCCACGCATTACTATCTGTATCCGAGCAGAGTGCGGCGCGCTGGGCACAGGAGTAAATTGATCAAGCAAAGATTGATGAGTTTCGGAAGTGGTATTGTCGCGTGATGAAGACTATTATTTCCGAGGCGAGACAATCAAAAACTACCCACCCATGACCATCAACCATCCATCAATTCCACTTTGCTGCAAACGAGACTCATTTCAGCCTCTTGCGCACACACACACACACACACACGTACACATAGACAGACACCCCGGCTGACACACACACTATTACACCCATTCTACCACCAGTCACTATTATCTTCATTTATTCCTTGAACGCTCTGTTATTCGCGTGTGCTCTCTCTGACGATATAACTCACACCGTCTCGCTCGCTCCCAGTCTTTCACTCCCTCAACCATTTCGTCGAACGTTTGACTCGCGGATGCCAATTTCATCCGATAGATGAGCCACATCGAGATCCAGCCTCATTTGATTTCCTCTCCCGTTTGCCGCCCATCGTGGCTCTGACAGCCGTCATTTCTCTCCTGCTATTGGATCCCCTTACTTGTGCGACGATCAGCCAGAGATATAATAAAAATGAGAAATGAAGACACATCAAAGCTAACTTATCATTATCACGGCAAGACGCCGCTCCGCGAGGGATGAGATATAAACGATTTTCTTTTCTATACGCTCTTGTATGTTTCAAAAACAAGAGTAATTTGAATTTCACACCCGAACATTAGTACATGTCAAAAAGTAGAGCATGGCACATTTGTTAAGTGTGAAATCAAGCCACTAGAGTCTAGATAAATATGTTGTGGAAGTGCCAAGTTTAAATGTCTTCCTAATGGAGGTGCCAAGTTTCTCAGCAGCTATAAAGATATCACAAAATATTCAAGAACGCAGAACGTACGTCATAACAAAACCATACTTTGTCACGTAGTCAAACGAATGGCATTCGCTACTCAACTGCAACGCAACTGTGAGCAGCGCGCGCACACGTCAATCCGCCGCCGCGTCTTCACCGCGCAGGTGATTGACAGGTCGTGCGCAGCGCTGCGCCGGGCTGCGCCGAGCCCTGGAACTAATTCGCGTTGATCGGATGAATAGCGCGGCGCGAGGCGATAGGGTCGCCGCAGGGGCCGTCGTGTCCCGGGGGGGTCGCCCGCCTCGCACACACACACCACCCCCAACCTTGTCGCGGTGAGGCTGGTCGACGGCTGTCAGTCAAGCCGCCGCCGCCGGCGCTCGGTCTGAGGTGCCCCCCCCCCCCACCCCACCCCCCCCCCGACCGACCACCCATCCACCGACCGACGCCTGGGGTGCGGCCGCCGCGGCGTCGATTGATTGATGTCACTCACGGAGCACGGCGTGCGTGCCTGCGTGCTTCCTGGACAAGCTGTGTACGAGCTGCTCCTCGAGTACTGCTCAATTGCACGCTGCGGTCGTGCCGCCTGCTGGCTTGTTGGAAAGTGCAGGATTATGTTTTAGTCACGTGCTTTTTGCGTCGGTGTGCGACAAGAAGTTTCCTGACGCTCGATTGTGTAAGAGAGAGTTGATTTTCCAACTTTTCCAACCGTGGATTGATGTCAGGGTTAATATCAAATGTCTATACTATCAATATTAATCTATGAAAATTTCAGAAAAAATTATATATTTACGGAGTTCAGAAAATTTGTGATTTCTTAGTGGAACTTTTTACAAATTCATCCCTCTCCCGTCAGGCAAGTTCCTTTTCCACAGTGCTTGAATCCTGCAACTTTGTAAATGTAGTTTCTGCATCTTGACCTTCAAATAAACTATTATCGCACCTTGCGCTTCAAGTTCTGAGTTCAAACCTTTAACTTTGCTTGATGTGTTAATTTTTTTCAAAAACTTGCTGAAGGCGGACGCTAAACTTGGGACTTAACTCGGACCCATGGAGTCAGACTCTGAATGATATTACGGTATGAAATTTCACACCATTCATGAAAAATCTGTGTTTGCGTTCCAGCAGTCGTTCAAAAGTAAGGAGGCGGCGGAGGCTCGCAAGAAAAACCAAAGAAACGGACAAGATGTTTACCTGTCTACAGTCTAGATCTTCCTTGTCTCTCGTGTGCTTCAGAGTCATAAAGGTAATCGTTGCGTTCAGGAGTAGTACCTACTCAATGATACAACTCCTGACATGTGTATTAGAAAGTTCCAGTCCATGCACTGTCAGAGCTGGTGTTGAAGGGTCATGTCTCACCTCACGGAGTATCCATTCTCACCGAGTGTAAAAGAGCAATTAATTATGTAAGCCGCTCCAGTACCTATAACTTAATTAAAATCTTATTTGTTAATGCGTTTAAGACTTGGCTTCAGGCTTAGCGAGCACCGCATATCCGTTTTTCCCATAACTTGATTATCGTCTTGCAGATCGGTTTCCCCCCCCCCCAGCCTCCCAGCCTCACCCCTACCCCTTTACTCTCATCATCCACCCATCAATGTTCTGATTAGCGTGTACGATAGAGAGGCGGGAATAGGGGGGGGTTGCAAAGAGGAAAAACTAATTTTCGTCTCGTTCGTCGTCGAACTACTTCATTACGGCGCCGGCTGCGAAAAACTTGTAATGAGACTTAAATTGATCATTACAAAGTTAATTGAGATTAGTGTCTTGTCGACGCTCCTTCGTTTAAATTTGAAAATCTGCGTGTAGGTCTAGTGGAATATAATACCTCTGCATCCATAATAAAATTTCCCTAACGAAGTTTTCCAAGTGCTGCGGGCAAACGCTTGTACGGTTCAAACCGAATATGTGAGGAAATTGCTGTGTCTCGGAAATCCCAGCAAGGAAAACATATACCAAAAAAGTACAGCAATCGGCAACCGGCGCTAGATGCAAAAGCTCCGATAAAAACGTAAGAAAGCTAAAGTGCGTTTTTGATAAAGCCTGTCCGCCTAGTAACAGGAGCAAACCAGAAATTATGACTCTTATTATCGCTGGCTTTCCTTCTCGGCACGCATTTGCATACCGCAGTACACAATGCAGTGAAAAACAAAGCGGGCTGATTGTTTGCAAGTAAGTCGAAAGCGGAAAGCGCTGCGCGAAGAAAAGCTGGAAGAAATATCTGCTGGTTTATTATAAGCGCGTCTATTAGTGCTTCTAGACCACGGCGGGCTTCCAAGGAGGACGTGTAGCTAAAACAGCGGTAGTGTTACGATATAAGTCATACGCGAGATTTACGGGCGGCGGCCTTTGTCTTAGCTGTCGCTCTTAAATCGTAATAAAGAGATCTTTCCTCCTGCTACTAAATTATCTTGCATGCCCCAAGAAAAGTTCTTCCTTCGGGAGAAGTTATCCCGCCGAGCGCTTTCGAGCACTGCTCTTAAATCTTGTTATTATATCTTTCTCGTGCACCATACTGCAGTGAGGAACTTGTTTTACAACAATTGATAAATGTTTTGTTCGTACATACAAATTGATTCAGTGAAGCCATTTTCACCGTTATACGTCAAAGGGCTAGACATTTTACATTATTTGCATTGCAGCGCTCTCTGCAGAAGGCTTCAGCAAATGCAGAAACGTTTGAGCTCAATTATAACTTTTGACAAGGAAACTTTGTGGACGCGAGCGTGCAGAAAGTATTACCAAGTTGATATTATAAGGACCAGCTATCATTATAATAATCAACAATCATGAAACGAATTAATCAAATGAACGCACTAGTGGAGATGGGCATTACTATACGAGTGACTAATATTCACAAAATAATGAATAATGATGGTAATATCGCATTATAAAGTGAAGTTTGTCACCTGTCTTGGAGGATGATAAAGTCTGATGATGAATGACGAGAGGCGTCGTGAGCGGCGTCGTGACGTCTGGGTGATGAAGTGGATGGAAAGATGAAAGACCAAGCGCGTCATCAATCACAGTTTACGCCAACGCGTCTTTTGTACTTTTCGTGGTGACAGGCAAAACATTGATGCACACTCACACACACACACGTTCGCTAGTTGCTCGCTCTCGCACACAACTCTATTTGTTTGAGAAATTCGGTGGGCGCTTGACTGTAATAATAGCCTTGCGGGTATTAAAATAGTTCTGCACCACGCTTTTTCTCCGGCAAATATTGGCGCTAGCAGGTATTGCGGTGTTACGATATAGTTGAGACTTGAAAAATGAATCAGTCTCGTCTCCTGTGAATTACGGTTTAGGAGAGTTGCGTGTTCTGGTAATGAAGGCATGGCAACTACAATATGTCTGCTAACTGCTGTGCGACCTTCCATGGACTTACCTACCCTGTGCACAGTGCTAGTGCTGTCTTCAGCAATGCTTTCCAATTCTGTGCAATGCTGAGCTGTTGTCTTCAATAAACTTTGGTTGAATTATTTGTGATTCATAACTGATAGTTGTATTCACTGGATAATCTGAGTCACTTCATCACACACAAACGGAAGTCTGACATTTTACTGCACTCGCACTTGAGTCATCGAAATGGCAGCAGCTGATCGCCAAATCATAATAGGTTGACCCAATCACCGCTACGAGGAGCTAGTTACTATCAATGGCTCCAAAATTAAAAATTCAAATAATATTAAACTTAAATAGTACTTGGAAGTTAGAACACCATTTCTCTTCTTCATTCAGATTTCAGACTGTCATTTCGTGCACTCCACTGCTTTCTGTCATAGGAATGTCTGTTTACAAACGGCAGTTGTTGAAGGTAGGTAACACATTTCATTACTCAATTTAACTCCAACTACCAAGACTTCATGTTGTCATTTCGCGAATTACCTCATTTATTTCCCGTTCTGTCTCTATACTATATGTCATGCTCACTCGTTTTTTTACGCCCATAATTCTATAAATTGAGAGCATCAACTTTTATTGGCATATAAGAGAGTAATTTCCTATCCCTTTCGGTTAATTTCAAACCAACCAATCCCCTTTTTACTTGTAGCCAGCAAAAGCAGGCCATCCCTTTACCGCCTCGCGCATTATTTACGAGTATCGTAAAGTTGTGTGTGTATAGGCAAGTTATATGGACGACGTTAATATCAGTTTATGGAAATATAGAGCTCAATATATGCCGAGAAGAAGCTCATGAATCATCATTAAAGCGTTCGGTAACGGCGCTAGCAAAGTGCACACGGCGATCACGTGACAAGGCAAATAGCACCAATAAAAGCGGACGGGCACGACACTAAATGTCGGCGATGGCGGCAACGGAAGTGCCGGTTTTGCAGGGTGCTGCGATGCTAGTCTTCGGAATCACGTACTCGCGGTTCGCTCGCTCTCTCTCTCTAGACAGGAGGTGAAAATTGCACTGCGATATAAACAGGGAGTTAGTCAAGGATGCACATGGGATGGGTCATTGGAAGGTTGCTTGCTAAGTGCATTCACATATTTATGACTTCGATATTGCAAGCAGATATGTATTGCCTGCATAATGGAAATCATTTCGCGGTTACTATGTTGAATTATTTATAATGTTGACAATTAAATAGGACTGATTGTTAATTATTTCGTTGGTTTACTGTCAGCTGGTTTGTGAGTGAGATTTGTTCAAATTAATCCATAGAGTGAGTTGTAAAGTGACAATAAACCTTCGTGAAAGCCGGTATGGCACAGAAAATCCACATGTGAAGTATTTATGATGCAATGGAAAATTCATTGTTGTACATTAACCTGTGAGTTATAAAGGACGGGGGCTTAGGGATGTTTTCCTGTGACATGTTACATGTTAGAACGCACACATTAATAAATTAAACGAATTGAACGGAAGTGCAGGAGACGATGTTTCGGTGTTGTGTTTGTGAAGTAAATACTAAAAATGCAATGCCATTGGCCCTGATGCATCTTATACAATGTTGTAGTAAAATTCGATAAACATTTCTGCAGCACAATCCTGACACCACACATAAGACGGTGTTTATGCGGGCCAGGTGATGATTAGCAGGCCCAAGTCTTAATAGCTGACTATTACTTGAGAATTAAGATGAACCTAGACCGAGAAATGTTCCAAGCGGAGTCAAGTCGAGGTATGTGACTGCAGTGTGATGTTTTAATGACTATGGCAAGTCTTCACGCGGGCAGTTTACGATTACCAGGTGCTTGCGCTTCACGTAAATGCGCGTCGTTAAACGAAGGAAGTGTCGTCTTCTGTCAAGAAAGCTCCATTTGGAATTCAATTTAGTGAAAATTGAAAAGCAAGAAGGATCCATTAGTTAAGCTATACCCCCTATCGTATATTTAATCAAAAAATAAACAAACTTGTTGTTTAAGCAGGTAATTCATTTAAAATTAAGCTATCATTTTGTTATCTTTTGTGAATTTAAACATCCCACACGGTTACGTCTGATGAAATAACGATAACAACAACAGAAACAATGTGCTGTTACAATTACAATTGTGCATGCACTTAGCATACTTAGCTCTAGGCATAGGATGTGTATAAATAAAGACTCGAGCTGCCTTGAATGTTCACGACTAATGTATGAGATTGTAGGATGTAGGTGGTATAAATGATAAGTAGTTACAACGTCGCACGCCAGTGCGGGGATGAAGTTGCTTGTATAATTTGCCGAGCGGGGAACTTCTTCGAGTTCTGGTTAGCATGCAATTAAGTTGGTAATTATACATATTGTTGCCAGGGTGGCAGCAATCAACGGCTACGTCTATTGGGAGTTGCCCTCAGCTAAACTATCATGCCTTCCCAGATAATTTATTCCTCGCTGGTATAACTGCTCTGCATTAGACACACACACACACACACACACACACACACACACACACACACACACACACACACACACACACACACACACACACACACACACACACACACACGAGTATCTCGTCGGGGTCGGACGTGTTTTGTCTCGGCTCCCGCTACTGGTCTCGTGGAGGCGCTCGCTGTCCGATTTTCGGGTTTTTTCTGCCTCATCCACAAACCGGTATCGTTATTAGTTGAATATTTCTTATTATTTTCGCAGTTTTGTGGCTAAAACTGTGTTTTTTTGCTACTTTGCAAAAATCTCTTTGTTCTATCACAGAGTGTCTATCTATACGGCCATTAAATAGCGAGTCTGACTGCGGTGAATCGGTCGCATATTACTCGACTGGCCCGGGAGGGCCAGGTACTAATGGCATGCAATTAAAAAGCATCGTTGCATTGCCGCAATCCTGAGCTTAATATTGTTTTTGTTTTGAGTCTCTACATATAAAAAAAACATATTAAATAATGAGCGGAAACGCAAATAATAGCACGACGGCACAAGAGGTCAGCCCTTCGGCCGTCAATGTACCATTCATACGACCACCAAAATCAAAAGATGTCCCACAGATGGCTAGTAATGCTACTGTTCTACCAGTCAAGGCAAACCTAGACAGACGTTTCTCCCGGTCGACAGATTCAGTCCCCACAGTTGTCCTGGACGCCGGAGGCACACCGACGCCCGCTCCTACTCCTGCTTTCCACGCCTTCCCAACACAGAAGACGATGGCAGAAGCACTCGCATCAGCCTCAAAAACTAAAGAACAAACAAACGAACAATCGAAAAAAGACTCGAACAACACAACGAAAAATCGTGAAACAAAGTCAAGATCCTCAGCCAACCCATCACATTTCCCAACTAAAGAGCACGCCTTCCTCATCCAATCAGTGGAATCCTTTACGATCCACCAATATTTACGTGCCGTTGCTAATTTAGTCGGCGCAGGCAACATTTGGTTCGGCTCCAGGTTATCGCTAGGTAGAGTCGCTATTTACCTGTCAACTGTCAAACTCGTCGACGAGTTCATGACCAAACATGCAGGCATTCAAATCGGCGATGTTTTCTTGCCAGCACGCCGCATGATAACAAAAGCCAACAGACTAGTTCTGTCAAACGTGTGCCCCACCATCCCACACAGTAAACTAGAGGATATGCTAGCCTCGGCAATGAAGTTGGTGTCCCCCATGTCTTTTGTAAATGTTGGTGGAAAAGATCCGGAGCTTAGCACCATTTACAGCTTTCGTCGACAAATCTTTGTCGTCATTGATGAGTCACATCAGCTACCAGAGTCGATGCTCGTCGACCACGATGGCGATCGTTATCGCGTCTTTCTCTCGTTCGACGACCTCCGATGCTTTGCATGCAGACAGAGCGGCCATGTCGCTAGGAACTGCCCCCAGAACAAGGAATCTGAAACTCAGGTCGGAAGCAACATTACTGCTTTCCCCAATCTTCAGATCACCTACACCAACTCCACCACCACCAACAACAACATCACAAACACAAACCAAAACAACACCGAGAACAGCGAAAACTTAAACAACACCAACACCAACAAAAGAAAGGAACACCCCACGTCATCCAAGCTCTCGGACTCTTTGCAGGAAGAGGAAGAGCCGCAGTTGACAGATCATGACACACAACACGACAAGAACATTAACATGGACACTAGCCTCTTGGCGGCACTCGACCAAGTCGAAAAAAACAAGGATGGAGGACACACCACACACCTCACCGACGAGGACAATACATTGCAACCGAAACGTCGTCGAAAGGCAAAACAAATACGAACCATCTCTCCTACTCCCGAACCACCAATGCCATTTGAAGCAATCGAAGCGTTGGAAAACAGGCCCGGCGAAAACGCTCTAACGACGCAAGATTTCCATGCTTTCCTTGGAGAGGTGAAGGGAAATGATCACCCTATCAAAGTCGCTGGACGGTACACAAAAAACATAGCTGGGCTGATCGATATGCTCGATACAGTCCAACCAAAACTCATTAAAGAACGTGCTTTGCGAGAACGAGTCAGGCGGCTAATCGTAAACCTAAGGAAACATCACCAATCTGGCGATGGAGACGAGTCAGACAGATTCTCCCTAGGGCGCTCCACGTCAGCGGAGAGTCTCCAGTCGTCAATTATCTGCGAATAATTTAAAAAATGACAAGGGAAATAACTCTATTAAGTCTCAACGCTCGAAGTGTCAAATCTCAATATAAATGGACCCAATTAAACAGCCTTCTTGAACGGCATTTGCCGGATGTCACCCTGATTCAGGAAAGCTGCACTTCTGCGTCTGCTTTCCCACACTCGCCCTCACCTTATACGTTTCTTTTCAATTCTCCCGTAAATGCTTGCTCTGGAACGATTATAGCCGTCAAGAAAGCGTCCCCTTTAGAGATTCGCTCGCATAATATCCTAGTACCAGGCTACCTCCAGGAAGCAGTGGTGGATGTCCAAAATTCCACCCTCTCCTTCAGATTGGTCTGCATATATGTGCCACACCAGTGCGAGGCAACTCACACGGTGCTGGACGCCCTCAACACCCTTCTCGAGGAGGCAAACTATGCGGTCAGCGAGCACGACTCCCTTTTCTTAATTGGCGGTGATTACAACGTGACACTAGACCCCCGCATCGACCGTTCGGGCGGCGGGCCTGAACGGCATCCACGCGTAGCTGAAAAGCTCAAACAGACCGTCTTCACTCACAATCTATCAGATGTGTGGCGCGATTTCCATCCCAGAAAACCTGGTCACACTTTTATAGGAAATGCCCCGCACTTCTCGGGATCTCGCCTGGACAGGTTTTATGTTACGCCCGGAGTGAATAGTTTGGTAGCCAGCATCCAAGTCACACCAGCCTTCTCAGACCACCTAGCGGTGTCTGTCCGTCTCAGAACCACATTGCCTAAGAAAAGACCACCATACTGGCGATTCGATAATGGCTTACTTAGCGATCATGAATTTGCTGAATGCGTGAGAGCTCTGTTTGCCTCGCACGACGAGCACGTCAGGCAGAGTTTCGCGACGCTTAGCGAATGGTGGGACGCACTCAAATGGGACATACAAGACACAGCCGTCAATTTCACAAAGGCCAGGAAACAACGTATGGACGCGGAGTTCCTTGCCCTGGAACAGAGAGTAGACAGAATAGTTTCTAACCCCTCGCTCGGTAAACACCACCTTGCTGAATTAACACGAGCCAACGCCGACATGAGGGATGCCTATTCGAGAAGGAGCGAACGTACTCTAGCTGCTGCACGACACGATCATCTGCTGGCGGCGGACAGACCGGCTGGTTCTGTCCTGGCCCGGGATGTCCGAGCGGCGTTCAAACCGATTGCTCAGCTTAGATCCAATGGTCACGTAATGTCCGACGGCCCGTCTCTCTGCACGGTGGCCAGAAATCATTTTGTCAACGTGTACTCAGGGGAAGAAAAATACATAGAACCCGACTCGCCACTCTACGAGTCTTTGCCGACACTATCACAAGAAAACAAAAATAGTCTAGAAGCGAAACTTTCATGCAGTGAGTTAAAGACCGCCCTATTCGAACTAAACAAAGGGAAGTCCCCGGGTATCGATGGACTCACTCCCGAATTTTACCAGTTTTTTTGGAAAGAGCTTCAAGACCCGTTTTACAAGGTCTTTGAGTCCGCCATTGAATCCGGGATCCTTCCACACACTGCACAAAAGTCGGTGCTCACACTTCTGCCCAAATCAGGTGACCGCCTCGAAATAAAAAACTGGAGACCAATTTCACTTTTGACAACCGATTATAAAATCTTAGCGCGAGCGCTCGCGACGCGCCTCAAGGTAGTTTTGAGCGCACTGATACATCCAGACCAGGGCTATTGTGTACCCGGCAGGACGATATTTGACAATCTCCACCTCCACAGAGACGTCCTAGAATATGTAAATCGGGGCCAAATACCCCTTGCACTTCTGTCCCTGGACCAACAGGGGGCGTTTGACAACGTCGACCATAAATATCTATTTCATGTTCTCTCTGTGTATGGCTTTGGAGAGGGCTTCTGCGCCACTCTCCGAGCAATGTACAACAACGCGACGTGCCATGTCCGAATCGGCGCAAACCTGACAGCCCCGTTCCCTTTTAAGAGAGGGATTCGACAAGGATGTCCGCTGTCCGGTCCACTTTTCTCCATCACCATCGAACCTTTTCTGAGTCTATGTCGTCGAAGAATGTCCGGAATGGCTCTTCCTGGAGCCATAGAGCGTAGGCTGGTCGTGTCGGCCTACGCTGACGACGTATCGCTATTCATCTCGGATGAGAACGATTTCGATCAGTTTCACGCAGCATACGCAGCATACTCGGCACAATCAGGAGGAACACTGAACACTCAAAAATCGCGAGGACTGTGGGCTGGCAGCTGGAGGGAGCGGCTAGACACTCCCCTCGGGTTCTCGTGGACAGCAGAAGGGCTAAAAATCCTTGGACTAATGTTCGGAAACTCCCACGCGATTACCGATCAAGGGTTCACAAAATTGGAAGCCACTGTGAGGCGCGTCAAGGAGGTATGGCGACACCGTGCGTCGGCCATGTCGCTCCGGGGTCGCGTTCTGGTTGTAAACCAATTCATTGCGCCACGACTCTGGTACACGTTTCAAGTGTTTCAACCACCGGCACCCCTTCTCGCCAGAATCCAGTCTCTTCTTGTGGATTTTGTGTGGGCTGGACATCGGCATTGGACCCGCATTCGCGATCTTTGCGCCCCGATCCACCTGGGTGGCCTAGGTCTGGTGCATTTGTCATCAAAAGTAAATTTCTTCCGAGTTTGTTTTGCGCACCGTTACGTCACAGCAGTCGAAGACCACCCCGGCCATGTTTTGACGCGGTTTCTCCTCCGCCCTCCTCATGGGCCGGTACTAGGCTGGCAGGCATTATTCTGCCCCGATGTTATCCGGCGCACAGGCCGAGGCACAACGGCATTCCGAAAGTCAGTCCTGCAAGCATGGAGCGCTTTATCTGTGCGGCCTGAACGATACGCCAAAACCGCACAAGGGCTCCGTGATGTGCCACTGATCCAATCGTCCCTAATCCCAACTTCAACAAACCCATTTATACCATCCTGGGGAGAACTCGGTTGCAAACAAATCGGCGACCTCCTTGATGGTAACCAATGGAAGGAGCTAAAAGATCTTGAGGGGTTCAGCGGTCTACTGGCGCGACAGCGCACCGCTTTATCGATAAATCTAAATCGAGTGAAGGCGTTCTGTCACCTGCGCTTTCGTGGGGTGCTGGACACTGCTGGTCCTGAACCATGGCCACCCAACTTCAACTACATTCGTGATAGAGACAAAAAGGAAATAAAGCTCGATACGGTGTCAGACCGACGAGCACTGCAGTGGGATATCACGGCCACTTTTCTCTGCGTGAAAGGACCCCTACCTGGCCACTGGTCCAACGACGAGGTCGAATGGGGACGCATCTCGCATTTCCCAACCCTCGGTCTTGACGCTGAAGTGGCATGGCGTTTCACAAAAAACCGTCTTGCAGACCCCATCTTCCTGTTTCACGCTAGGAAACTCACATCGCGTCTGTGTCCCTGGTGCAGGGTGGAAGGCTCAGCATGGCACATGATCGTCGAGTGCTATCGGGCTGCGGCCATGTGGCGCCTGGTTCACACGATCCTCACAAGTCTCCTCGGAGACCGTCAAGTGCTTCTTAGAGACATCTTCACGGGATTAAAACCAAGGCGAAACAGCAACACATCATCACTTGCGATCGCCAATTTTGTCGTTACTCTCGCAAAAAGCACAATTTATCGTGTGCTCACGACGGTCTTTAAAGACCACCAACATCCAGCCGCATATGATGCAGTGTTAAAAGCCCGTCTCAAGGCCAGAATCCTCAAAGAGTATGCCTGGCACCTGGGCAAAGGTGACCTGGATGGGTTTGGGACAGTATGGTGCGCAAGAGGGGCGGTATGTAAAACAAGCCCAGAAGGACTAGTCTTCGCATTCTAGGCGAGATGGAATAGAGGGGTGATGTGAGAGGTTTCATCGCCCTCTCATCGCCGTCTTGTCTAGAGATGAAATGGAAAAAAATCTGGAAAGTGGCATCTTCCACAAACCCGCTATGTTCTTTTTCCTCTCAAAACCCTTTTACTTTATTTTTATCTTATTTTCTCTCTGGTTTTCCTTCTATCGTACCCTTTTCCGTTTTTGTTTTTGTTTTTACTTTCCTGTGTTGGTTTAAATGCTTCTCTTAGATACCATGGTTCTACAAAGAAGATCTCGAAAAATTGAAAAACAATCAATGAAGAACTGAAAAATAATCTCTGAAATCAAAATCAACCTCTAACCTTTTTATGGAGCACAGTCCTTTAAAGAAATTGTTAGCTTTCCGTATCGTTTATTAAAAAAAAAAAAAAAAAAAAAAAAAAAAAAAAAAAAAAAAAAAAAAAAAAAAAAAAAAAAAAAAAAAAAAAAAAAAAAAAAACACACACACACACACTAACAAAGACACCTCCAACCATTGATATCACGAGTCACGACTCTTTCGCCGTGTGACGTGACTATTTTTTTCATTTAATTTTAATTATGTTATTCATTAGTGTTATGGCGTTTCATAAAATATTATTGTGTCATTTCCGCGCGAGACAAAACCTGTTAAAACTACGTAAACTAATTTGAAACACAAGTTCCAGACGCACAGTGGTAGTTCTGTCCTATCAAAAAATATCTGTCTCCATAAAAACGAGCCGGTAACGTTGTCGTATCGCGTAGAGCGCACGTCTGTCTGTCTATAAATGTATTTATTTATCGTGCGTGGCGGCAGCAGCGTCCACGCTAGCAGCCTGCCGACAGTGATTGACGATAACAGGGTTATGAGGCGGTTTCTTTCACGGTGGAAAAGGAAGATATAATTACCTGCTGCGCCGGATCGCGAGGCAGCCTCTCGTGCTCTCATGGCTGCGCCGTGGCCATCTACGAGCCAGCCAGAGCAAGCAATCAGCCTCCCCTAAAGCCCACCTCGTTCAAAAGAAACATCTCGAAATGGCTCATAAATCCAGCGGCTTCGAGATGGAAACTGCCGTAAATATCCACGACCAGGATGTTATTAATGGCGGCAAAGCGGCATCGCCGGCAGCACAACACTCGTGTGGTCACTCTCATCTCATCCCGAAACAAACACCATCACGCCTTGTGTTCCTCCTCCCATCTCATCTCATCTCATCTCATCTCCTCTCATCTCATCATAACTTTTCGAAATCTAATACGTTCTCTTTTATCGTCATCCTTCATCTGAAGCCATCCAAACGAAGCTGTTATTAATTCCTTGTATCAATATAATTAATAAATCAGTGCATGTTTAAAAACCAGCTGGTAACTGTGGCTGTGACGCGGTATTTTTCGATTGTTGTTCTTAGATCAAAGCGCGGTGTATCGAACTGATTGCTGATTAGAACGGCAAAGTCGCGAGCTGGGATGAACCCGGTCTGTGCGGCAGGGACGCAGCGAGCAGCGCAGCGAGCAGCGGCGGTGGGCAGCAGCGCGAAGGGTGGTAGTTATCAAGTGCGAATGCCACGGGTGAAGTGCAGTGGTTAATTGGCCCTGTAACTCGTCCGCGGTGGTAACAGACAGGCGGAAACGGCAGAGGATGTCGGTTGTCGAGACGTTTCCCGGCTAAAATCGGAGTCGGCGGTGTGGCGGTGCTCCCCCCAACGCCCCCAACGCCCCCAACATCCCAACCAACCCCCACCACGCCGTCGCTCGATCGAGTGGCCGACACACAGCGTCTTTGTGCGACGCAGCTCGGCGATAATTGTGAGAGGAAGATACAGACGCTTCGTCGGGTTTTTGTGTCTTGCGCTCACAACTCATCGTCAACAATCACAGCCAACAGGGAAATGAGCCATTTTGCGCTAATGAACAACACGTTTTGAGTCTCCGCGGTGTAACGGTTTAAATGAGAAGGATCAAGCAAGCAATTAAAAGAGCGTGGATGTAATCATGAGGTTGAAATGCTGCATCGGTCTCGCCCACGGAGCGATCACTTAGAGATGTTCATTTATATTTATCTTTTCTCTTTCGAAAACGTTAGAAAACGCCGAGCTAACATTTCAACTGGCTGCCACGTCTTTTACGTGTCATGTTTTGCACACGTTTAAGTCGGCGTAAGTCACGTCGCTTTATCTGTCGGCAATTGGCTAAATGTCTGAAAGCTTGTAAGTGCGGCGTGGCTGGCTGGCGCTGGTGCCGGTTGTGTGCCGGTTGTGTGCCGGTTGTGTGCCGGCGTGCCGGTGTGGCTGTGTGGTGGTGTGGCAGTGTGAGAAGTGGCATCAGCCATCACCACTTATAGGACTGCTGGCGCCGCCCTGCGCCGGATCAACCGAGAGCTGAATTTACTGCAGCTCTTAGCAAAATCTTTTTTTACTCTTTCGCGTTGTAGCTATATACACGAGCTTAAACCGCGACATTGCGTCCGATCTGATAATAAAGTAATTCTTCTAAGTGATCGCGCACAGTTTGTAGGAGTCGGATTTTCCGAGCGCCCGGCGATGAGATCGCGGAAATGGGTACCAAATTGAAATGGAAATGTTGGCATTTAATGATTCTGCACGTACCGTATTAATGGCGTGTAATTTAAAAAATCACGTTCGGGAAATGTAAGCTTTAACTTGGCACCTCCACCAAGACTAAAAGGATAAGCTTGACTCGGCACCTCCACCACGTACTTTTATTTGCGACCGCGCCAAATCAGCCGGCGTAGCGGCAGCTATTTCCAGTGCCGTGTCAAAAACAAGTTAACCGCAACTGATTTGCGAAGCTTTAAATTTTGATTGCATGTTACTTTTTATTTCATCTGCTATATTAATGATGTAATCAACCATATTCTATTTCACGTCTTATATTATTCAACCTCTTTTTCGAGCCACATATCCCCGTCAACAGAAGCCCAAAGCAACATAAAAGAAACTTGAAATAAATCGATTAATCACGGGTTATTTAATTAGCTGAGTTCCATGCGCGATCCACGCACAAACAATAGCGCATTCTCCTATGATTGGAAGCGCGCCAAAGAGGTAACCATGATGCCAGCCAAAGGTAATTAAGATTTCTCTATCTGCAATGATCGATAAAAGCTAGATTCCGTGACACATAATTTATTAATCCGCACAAGACCTTTATTAAAAGAATGGAAGACTTATGGCTGGAATGGTGTGTGTGTGCAGCTATTCGCCAAGCACCTTGTCAAGCGGAGGGTCTCCAGAGAAGAGAGCAGGAGCGGATGGAACGGGGTAACGGGGGAACGGGGGAACAGACTGAAGTCACTGCCAATATGTCTACCACTTAACAAATTCTCCCTAACGATCTGCCGTGTCGTAACGTTTAATCAAGTCGGAGCGACGAACGTTAATCTCATTAACGTTTTCGAGCGGTGGAAAGGGAATGAATCTTACAATGGAATTGCAGACGGCAAGAGGAAAAGAGTTGCGCGAAGTCACACGTACAGAAAACTGCGAGCGTAAATCGCCTCTTTGTTTGATTGGTTCAAGGGATGCAAGGAAAGTCAGACAGCTTGATTGATGTCGGATGTTATTTCAACGTGATATATAAGGCCGAGGAAAAAGGAGAGATCCCGAATGAATTGGAAAGTAATGGGTTGAAAAGAAAATTGACAGCTTTACTCGGCAAGCTTCTTTTCGCAACGATGTGGCGGCAGTTGTTAGCGAATCTTCTTTTACGCATTCGTCGTTATTCAGTGCTCAGAGATTGTGTTGGTAAAAATTGTGTATACTTGCACGGTCTTACAACTCATACCCTTAGCATGGTTCCTCCCAAACTAACTATGCGCGAGGCTATTTCATTTATTTGCAGACAAAATAACATTTCCCCCAGCTTTATCGAAAGCTTGCTTCTTCTTCAACTTCAAAACGAGAAAAATCATTCAGCTTCAAATTCATTTTCTACGGTTATTGGCGTGGTTATTGGATTGTGAAACTGAACGAATTTTCTATAAAATGGGTTTAACTTTAAGGCAGTTTTCGTGTATGCTATATTGCGAGTGTGTAGCGTTGGTGGAGACGAGGCTTTCGATGGTTAAAGGTTATTTCCCCAGTGCGTTGTCGCAGTTCACATCCAATTTGTGCGGGTAAATTGAGACAATGTCCCGTGGTGGCTGTTGGACATTTAGCCGATATTATATCTAACGGTCTTTAGGGTCTTGTAAGGCGGCAAAGACATTCGGAATAAGTGCTGTTCCTTCTTAATCCTTCTCAATGCAACGCTGTTTCATTGATATTGCATTACTGATCATTGCACAAATTGTGTCGAACACTTATACTTCTGTAACTAATAGAAATATCATCATGAAATTGTGACGGTAAATTACTTTCCTCATGTTACTACTACATTACAAAATTCTTATTTCCAATGCTAGTGCATCTCGAACGCATGATGACAGCGAAGCGCTTTTGTCAGCATGTGTCAGAACTCCGAAGGCACAGCTGCCGTTGGAACAATACTTTCACAACGTACTCCCATGACACTGCAAATCGATCAAATTAACAACAACAAAAAAAAGGCCACGACAAATAAAAAGACATAATATGTAATTAACCATTGAATGCAAAACAGATCTGTCATAGCATCAATTCGGTCTAAATCTGATAGATCAGCGAGTGTCGAGTCGACCACCCCCTGCCAGTAAGTACCCAGAAGCGTCGTCACCGTTCGTTTCCTGGCTCATTGAAATCGGTAACCACCCACTGCGTCCACTCGGTCATAACTCATCGTGGCATTATCTTCATTGGCGCTGCAGCGACTGCAGCGACGCCGGGAGAGGGAATGGGTTAAATGAGTCTCTCCATGGGACACCACGCCGGACCACCTTGGATACCATCCATCTACTTGCCTTCACTCCTCGCCTTCTGCCGCCGTTGCCGCCGCTGCTGGAAGCTTCGCTGCAGGCGCTGCCGCTGCGTTGGTCTGCACTCTGTATAGTCTGCACTTTCGATGGTTGATTACAAAAGTCACGGTGGCGTTCGTATTTATACGAACTGCTATTTTTGTGCAGTGAAAAACCGGTGGATGTGCACTTTTAGCGTCACTTTTTCAAGATGGTTCTGTCAATGTACAGAGTTTGCATTTTATTCCTATGCCTTGAAATAAAAGAGTTGAATTGCAGCTATTCAGATGGTTTGACCGACCGAATGAGTGAGCATCAAGAGTAATAAGTCAATTCTCTTCCATCATTTATGATATTAAAAATTTCAATAGGCTATATTGCTGGCCGTATAAGATTGAGATTGAGATTAAAACAGTTCGTGCTGTGAAATCTCATTGGCCTAACTTATCTTTAATGACCAAGCAGTATGTCATTGTGTACGGTGAAGCCAGAGAGTCATTGTTGCTGCATATGTTGATGACGACAGTGAAAGAGTTAATTTGTGGCCACTACCGACTACCTCATGGAGTGAAAATCTCGGGGGGTCTCAGTTAGGTTCAATCTTCAATCCCAAGGTAATGATTAGGTTCTCCCTGGGGTTTCTTCAAAGTAATCGAAGACAATGGACAAAGTCTCCAGCCTAGTGTGAACTTATATGTCCGCAAATCATTATGTGTTGGTCTCTCGACATTGAATTGTGTTTGCCATGAAAGGGGTGGTGGTGGAAAATGCAGAGAGAGGGAGAGAGAGAGCGAGAGAGTGAAGAATGATTTCAATGGACATAAGCTTTGCTCTTTGCAGGCAAGTCAGCGTTGCGTGAACACAATAAACGTTTCGGTGTGTGTGTGCCTGTGCCTGTGCCTGTGCCTATAGCTCATAGCAGCCGGCCTCGCGACATGATCTTCACACATGCAGTGCTAGCAGGGGGTTGGTGCCCATGGTGGCACGCAGGGTTGTTATAGTGACACGCCGGTGCGGTCGCGCCAGCATTCGTTCCGCCAGCTTTATGTCAACGATTCCTAACCCTCTCGTACCACACCGCACTCTTGTTTTGATAATCTCTTGTATTTTGTCATCAGGAAGCAATTGTTATTCATCGATTCAATAGTTTTTGAGCGAGCGGTTCCGCTCGACAAAAGAGTTTTGAAATGGAAAAGTGATAGATATGTTTTCCATGAATATGTGACAGTTTATGGAGGAAAAATCTGTTTCGTGGGAGATTTGTGAGTGAACGCTTCAGTGGTCTCGACTAAACCCATGTGGAAATATTGTTCTCGACACATCCCCGCCCGGGGACATGACACTCTTTCTAATGCGAGAAGAAATGCCATAAAACTAAATTATGATAGATTTCAGCCAACTGCGTTCGCTACGTAGATTTATCGAGGGCTAAAAAAAATCCTTACACACAGTTGTATCATATGCAATGTCTCTCTAAGCTCTGATTGGGCCCATGTTGTAGTATTTTCTGCAAACATGTTTCGAACTGGTGGTCCAATGCGAGCTCTTTGATGCCAGTTGACGGGGATAAATAGTGGCTATACATCCGCGCATTAATCTAATTTTATCGGGGCACCATGAACCTTTGATAAACGACTCACCGCCTATAACCTGCTCATGAATAATAAACATCACGTGACACGTTCATGTTCTTTATTAAAGAGGAAATGGTGCTATACGCCGGCAAACAGGACTAGCCGGCCGAATCCTCATGGATCAAGACAAATTTACTCATTTTCTTTTTACAATGGGTAGCGTGGAAAATGAAAAATGATTTGCTTTTTGGTCGGAGTAAATGGCAGCCTATTGTTCGGAGTCGGACCCGTCAGCCGAGCGTGCTGAAATGCTCACGCTCACACAGTAAGTTGCCCCCACCGGCCACAGGGCGCCCACTGCAAGCGATCCTGCTAAATTACCACCCATTCCGCCATCGCGATTACAAAATAGGGCTTTAAAATTATCCTAGAGATAGATTTATTAGAAAATTCTCACGAGTCCACGACCAAAAAAAAACACACGAAAACTCTCCGCGAATAAAAAGAACTCCCAGCCAGCTAAGGTCCATTTTGAAACCCCGTCTACACATGTATCAGTTCGTCCCCATTCGTTCATATGCAAACTGAAGTCGAGTACGCACACAATGATCAATTGTGCTCGGTGTCAGCGACCACCCTTCCGCTCCTAACACGTATGTAATCAGCAGGCCAGGAGTCCTGGCAGCCCGCTCCGTGCCTGCGTTGCTCTTGTCGCCTGTGTCGCCTGTGTCGCCTACATGTCGCCTACATGTATGATCGCCGAGAAGGCGGTACGGACTACGGAGTCCGCAGGCTTCTCCGCTCGCAGCGGGCTACCAGTGCACATATAAGTCATCCCGGTGCACATGACGGCTCGCTCAATAGAAGCGCACGGGGGTCCCGTGGAGCCCAAGGGGCCTTTGCCCAAACAATGCCACAACAGGCCAGCCACTAGCGATCACACTATACAGCGTTTGATAGCCCTGCCCGTCGGGCTTCAATAGTGATATCAGGATTCCAAACGACCGCTCGCCGCATGTACGTGCGGTAATCTGAAAATAATTTACAGAGTTGGAGACTTGAAGAAGAAGGGATAAGAGTTAGTGGTGCTGCATGTTAATAAAGCATGTTAAGGGGAAGGGGGGTAGACAAGGGCCCGGCGGGGGGCACCCAGCAAGCAAGTATTAAAGTAAAGTATTGAGGTGATAGATCACTCAAACAATCCAAGTCTGTATCCGAAGCCAATGGGCCCGAACCGAACCGCGTATAGATATAAAGACCCTTATTATGAATTATGATCGTAGGGTTCCTTCGTGTAATTCATTGTCCGGTTTGCAACTATTAATGATAGCTCTTCTCATTCGAATAAACACGTTTTGCCGGTAGGGATCATAGGGACAACAGTAATAAATAATTCTTTGCAGTACAAAGTGTGAACCCTATGGAATTATAATAAATAGTCGATGAATTAAGTTTTGTCAGCTGTGTGTATAGACACTAATAAACTCCTCTGTGCTGCGTTAGAAACTGCCGCGCGTTTCGTATCATCAATGCGAGCTCTCATACTTTCGGGAGTTTTCTGAATATATTTTCATATTTTGAATGTCAGGCGGATATGATGGTAGTTTAAATTGATGCGTTATAATATATTTCGCTTCGGGCAAAATGTCTAACAAGTTGTGTGTGATCGTTTATTAAAATTACTAAATCGCTTAAAAGTGATTGATACACACTATAATACATGCTGGTTATATACATAACAATTTGTGATGATCAAATTGGAAGGCTCGTCTCTCATAAATAAAGATATAATGCGGAGCATCTTTGCGATCACACCACTGGGCTCTGCGGCTGGCTAAAGCGTAATCTATCATTATAATAATTGTCTTCATCATAATCATCTTTTCATCTAAGTCGTCTTCCTAGTCATGATGAAGATTTAATCATGACAGTAATAATTCAAAAGTTTACTCCGCGGAACTCTTTGGATAATATAAATGTAGTCTATTTTCATTAAAAACAGAGCGGATGGTCGACACTTATAAAGTTTCTTGATGAAAAAGAGCTGGCCCCAATTATGAAAATTGCTCGATTGCTTCAAGTTGCTGTCAATAATCGGAGTCTATTAAATCACCCATTCAGTAGTTTAACGAGCGTCTTTTAATCAAGAAAGGCTAAATAACTAATTTACGATATCGTGTAAAATAATGGTGAATTTACGTTGTCGTTACGTGCTACGGTGATCAATCAACTAGAAATTCAACCAATCGCATACATTCTATAAATCTCAGAAGTGGACGGAATGTTTCTTGACTGCACCTAGCTATCTTTCTCTTCAAAAGAAGTCTTAAAAAGTAGTCCAATTATGAAAAGACTAATATAAAGTACCGTACAATTTTCTTGTTGAGTTCTGTTTGATCATGAAAAAAAGGCATAACTTAGTAATACATTTCTTTACGAAAGAAATCATAAATTTTCTCTGATAAATAATATCGAGGCACTGGAAAATTTCAAGTCATATCATACAACAGCCCAATAATAAGCAAACTCACACCATACGCACGACGCTTTCGATATCCTCTGCATTTTTCTTCAACTTCAATTTCTTTCCTGTCAAAAGTTTTACATCGCCTACGGGGGAAACTTGTGCTATCTCTCTTTTCCCCTATCTTTCCTTCATTTGCTTGGCGCACTCGCTGGGATGCTGTCACGGTGACTGAGCTGAAATTCGCCTCGAGCGTCGACATTGTGACCTGCACTGACCTCACACGCCAAAAGGTTAATTGCTCCTGTCAGGAGAATGTATACTCTTTGTACAACCTTTTGAAGCGAATTTATTTAGCAGGTTTTCCATCTTGCGATATAGTGAACACGAAACGGAGGCCATGTTCGCTATGAGTTAGATGGGCCAGGGCTAAGGGAAGAGCGATGGCTTGGAAACTTCATCGAGAACACGATTAATGTAGAATAAACACGTGAGAATCGTTGTGTTGTGGCTTGTACTTTTTTTCCTGGATAAGTTTAGACGTGAGAATGTGGTAGCTCTTCTGATATTTTAATTTTACGAACACGAAAAAAAAAAATTTGACATAAAAACAAAAACTGATGCGATAATGATACGGCTATCATTCAAGTGATTAAAAAAAAAAATTGGACATCGGACATGATAATTAAAGAAATTTCATATGTGAAACCATGAATCCGGTGGCTTGACTACTTCTTAGGTCGTAGGTCAAAGACGATGGCTCAACAGCAGCTGGAAATATTTTATACGTTATATCCGGAGAGAAGTTTCAAACTTTTTATTGCTTTTTTCGTCGTGCGAATGTCAAAAGTTTTTATAGTTGCACTTCCCCCGAAATAACATGATTTTTGTGTGAATACGGGGAGCGCGATCCTAATAGACACTTAGCCACCAACTGGCGGCGAATGACGGCCATTCCGGCGGTGTAATAATGGCGAAACTCAATGCGACTTTGTATCTGTGGCACAGCCCTCGTTGACGACTGGCCAGGCCAGGTCAAGCCAGGCAAGGCCACTGACCAACATTACGACTAGTCCAAACTACTTCCCATTTTAGAGAATATTTCTTAGCTGTGTTCACGGCGATGGCATAAAAGAAAATGCGTTCCTTCAACAGCTTCTAATTTCCCGCGAAAATCCCCCCGGACAAGTACGTAACCTACTGCAGTTGTCACAAGCCAAACAAACCATGGAATCGCAACCCGGAATCACAGCCACAGCCGTTCGCACACAAAAGACAAGAACTCAAAATCTCCCCCCATGCTTGTGGACATTCCCTCGCGCAAATAATTCGTAGGTGATTGTGACGTGAAAGAGTTATACGCCCCGCTCTGACCGAAAGTCTCGAGGGTCAGACCCTGGCAAGGGTCACTCCTTGCTTTCACTGACCCACGCTCGCTGCACACTTCTTCTCATCCCAGGGGAGCGATGCGGATACAAATCGATGGCAAAGCGAGAGGAATGGCTGGGATGCTGGATGGCAATCGTTGAGGTTAGCTCGCATGACGTTTCTGTTCGGCTGGGCACTTCATATCCAAGCGTTCCCGAGGAGCCGGACAGGGCGATTGACCCACGCTGATCGTAATCCGCCCCTTTTGCATCGTCACATTCAGCCGCCACCCGCGCCCGCCCCCGCTCCACCTCGCCCCGCGCTCGCCCATCGCCACCCACTATAATATAAATTTTCCGATATTCGCCGGTCGTGTCATTTGAAATGGGGCAGTTTTCCCTCGAAACCTAATGGTTATTGCCTTTCTCGAACGGACATATTGCGTTCCATCCAGCGCAGTGTGTGCGCCCCATCTATCAACCAGGGTTGGCCCTGGTCGAGCCGCCGTGTCCACTAGCGGCTAGCATGAAAGATAGTGACACTTGAATGGCTCCCTGCTATAGCTTTCTCAGCGGCCAAGGAGCCAGCAATGCTGCTTGCCGAATGCCGAAATGCTGCCTGCCCAATGCTGGACGCGAGCGGGAAGCGGTATAATATCTCAGGGCTCAGAAGTATAACTAAGCTGTTTAAAGATTAAGTGCCGACTTCAATAATGTAACATGGTACGGTTATCATCAATAACGTATCATCCGTTAATCTTGTTACGAACAAATCATTTTGGAATTGTGGAGGCGCCGGAGATTTTGACGCCGTTCTGAATGTGCATGGTGACTCAGAATTGAGAATGTTGTGGTGGTTGAAGATAATGGTTTATATTTAAAATAACACACAGATTAAGCACAGAACTCTTAGCCATTACATTTAATGGTTGATACTCATATGAACCATCCGTTACGCTTACAGCTTAAATCCTAGTTTTAATTTGTGGAGGTGCCAGGTCCAAGCTTGACAGCTTCGTGTGGAGGTGTCGTGATTATTTGAAGTGAAACGCAGGAGGCATTAAAGCTTTTGAACGACTGGCCTCTGTTCGGAAAACGGCGATAACAAAAGATATTCATTCTCCACGGTGTAGATCAGAGGGAGGCAAGAGAGAGAAGCCGAGCGAATTAGAAGTGAAGAGAGAAAGGGTGGAGGTGGGAGGAGGGGGGCATAGCGAGCGAGCTCGAAGGGAAGGTATGTTTTTGGCATATAATCAAAGACGTTTCAAGGAAGGTGATATTGGGTTTTCAATAACCGATCAGCTTAGAAAATATTTCACAATACGTTTAGCTAGTTTTGCAACACAATAACAAGTTGTCAGTCGCATGTAATAATAATATTCAGCATTGTTAACCACGGTGTTGACTGTTAACGCCCAGCAAGGCTAACAAAGCACGACTATCACGTCTGGATTTCTATTGCTAACTATATTCCATCGTGACGGGACGCTATGATTTAATCTACCTTCCTACGTTCACCATTCAGTTATAGCTTTTATATATACTACCTATGTTCCGCCTCGACGAAAATATCAATTATAAGACATTCCATGCACCTAACAGTAAAATTATTTCTTATTATTAATTTCTGTTGAGTGATGTGGTAATGCAAATTTAAGCATAGCTTCTTTTTAAAACCAATTAATAATATATCATTTACCTATAACAATTTCGAAAAGTTTTTTGTCCAAGTATTATACGAGTAAAAAAAAATACTAATGTGCGTCGGACACGCAAATTTGTAATTAATTTCAAATTACCTTCAACTGAATACAAAAATAATGATGCTGAAGTTCACCGTGTTATTCAGGATAACTGCTCAGAGCCAGAACCTTGTTTAATTTATCACTAATCCGTATTGAATTGAGTTCGAGCTAGCTACAAGACGAAGGTATACCAAGAAAATGTAGCTTTTCCTCTCGCCGACAGCCAAAAACCGTGCGAAGACATTATCGAGCCACTCTGCAGCTATTCTATGTAATGTAAAACATGTAAAATTTCCTTCCCGCCAACCTCTTATCCACACATTTCCCCGCTGTTAGTGAATCTGTTGGCATGTTTCAAACCATAAGTAGTGCGTTGCGTTGCGTTGCGTTTGTGCGTAAACTGTAATGCTGGCGAGTGGTGGTGAGTGCCGACCATGGAGCCCTACCATTGAGTAAGTGAGAAAGGGATTAATCTCTGTATGAATTCATAGGACGGCATTAGGGCTGTTGGCATGCTGGTCACGGAGAGTATGAAAACCCGTTAAGCTCCGGGGCTCTCTCGGCTCACTCCGTGATCCTTGCGCCCGCTACGGATGATAATAGTATTCTGTTGGCCATGCTTGCAGGAAACCGCACGGCTGAAAAATACTTACGAAATTTACACAAATTTTCTATAAATACTTTTTAATATGAGTCGAGTACAGGTTAATCTTCGCAGTACCTACATTAAAGCGTGGTCAAGTGCAATTTTTTTTTCATTTGCCTGTCAGAAGTGAATTTATTGACAGTAATTAATTACAATAAAGCACTAAGAGTTATTCAGTTATTAGCACAAATTAAGGCTATCTGCAGTTAATTCCCACCACATTATACGTAATAAATTTTTCAATTTCGTAAATAATGGATTCAAGTGTAATTTCATATTAATTACGATTTTATTACCATATAATAATACATTTATTTCTTAATTAGACCTATGATTAATTATTTTATCATCTAGTTTCATATTAAACGAACGCGTCTATACGTCGATTCATTTATATTTCATCATAGAAACATAGAAGCAATACAAGGCTATACTTTAGTCAATCGCGATTACAAATAATTATTGCTACTCAAATTAGAATAATTACACACGTAATCCCTATAAAATGTGCATCCACTATGGAGTGCTCGGCACGCCGATGTAATTGTAGCATGTAACACAGGAAAGGCACAGCTACCTAATCACAGCGCTGTAATTAGAGGACCCATACATCCACTTTATTCCTTTCAAATCTCCGTTTGACGCGGCGCTTCTTAACATTCTTCCGCTTATTATATGTAGCACTAATTAACACCTTCACCACCAAAGTGGTATAATGAAGCATCCATAAATCCCTATACGTCATCTCGCGTGATATTACCTTCTCCGTGATGTGATTTAATATTTGAAACGCTCTCCCAGCCAGATGTCTATCATTTCGTTTCCGTTGCGTTTTCAGTTTTCATGGTTGAGAACAAGAACCCGAGGGTGGCGAAGATTTTCATACTCCGTGAAGGATGACAGAAAGCTGAGAGCGTCGTCGTTGTCTCCTCCACTTGATTCATGGTTTTCTGCCGCCGTAAAAGCCTAAAGCCTAATTACATTTCTAATCCCTGAGTGACGTGCTTTAGAAGAAATCATTAGCTCGACTCTTGATGCATTTGAATAGAAGCAATCTCTTCCATTGAGTATCGAGATGCGTTCTTTGAGCTCGCTGAAGCGTCTAGAAGGCTGGGCTCACGTCCTGAGCCTGTTGTAGCTTAGCGACAAGCGTCAGGTTGTGGACCCAGCTTCTGGAAGTGGGCAACGCACCGCCAAGGAGATTACCTTCCATTCTCTTTCAGGATGGTGCTAGGGGTGAACAGGGTGGGGAAAGTGCGCTGCAGAAAATTTCGAGATTGTGATGCATTCTGTTAGAGGCGGTGGTGTTTGGGGCCGCGTACGCACTCGTTGCCGTAAGTAATTGATCAATTGATCTGTGTCGCTACAATTGGCGCCGAGCGTTTAGAGCACTTTTTGGCGAACGTAACGTTTAAGTACTTTAATACGCTGAAGTATCGAAGTCTTGTAATTTTTTAAGTGTATTCATTGTTGTAACTGAAATTTGGCTAGTTTGTCCGTAAAATTGGTGCTGGACTCTTTTAACTTGATAATTTAATCGTTTCGATTCCCTGTGACCAGAGCATTAAGTATGAAAAAAACGTTTAAATCTTTGAAAGAGACCAGAGAAGTAACGTATTACAAAGACTAGTTAATTTTATAATAATATGTTCCCAAATTTGGAATTTGAATTGAAACAAAAACAACGAAACACAAGGTTTTATTATCTCTTGTAAGATAACTTTCGTGATAGTAACTTTTTCCATGCGATGAAAATTCAGTTAATTAGAATAAGCGTACAAAATCGATTGAAAAAAGTAATTTCCTGTTACTTAAGCTCGCCATCGACATCAAAGTACATCAAAGTATAACGTCAAAGCAAGCGATATCCTACTAAAGTAAAGCTAAAGCTTTAAAATCTTCACCGAGTTG
Organism: Nemurella pictetii; assembly: GCA_921293315.2. Classification (NCBI taxonomy): domain Eukaryota; kingdom Metazoa; phylum Arthropoda; class Insecta; order Plecoptera; family Nemouridae; genus Nemurella; species Nemurella pictetii. Next base: position 26,193,336 of record OV121115.1, read on the forward strand.
TTTTTTTGTCCATCCTTGTGACAGATAATGAAGGATATGTTTACGGTTCTTGTCTACAATGTTAAAAGTGTGTGGAGAGTGCCTTGGGAGGCGGTCGTCGTTGTCTAGCGCACAGGGGCAAGAGGCGGCGGCGGCGGCGGCGGCGGCGGCGGCGGCGGCGGCGGCGGCGGCGGCGGCAGCGGAGGGGGTAACGAAGAAAGAGTAAGATTGGCAGAAGAGTTCACAAGATGACAGCACTGCCTGAGCCTGGGATTATCTCCAGCTGGTTGACTTGTCCCTGTCAATTAGACTATCCGCAGCGCGCGACAAGCGACATGCGACAGGACGGGCGACAGCGCGCTGGCAGGCGGGAAAGCCTACCCGCCCAGGCTGACAGGTATCTTGCGGCTGGGGTGTCAAGCCAGCAGCCAGCAGCCAGCAGCCAGCAGCCAGCAGAGAGCGCAACCAGCGACCAGGACTCGAGCAGAACGAGTTGAAAGTAGCGCCATTAAAACAACGGGCAGGAAACTTTATTTTTAACTTGACACAGCGTAAGAGGGCACGGGCAAAAGGTGTAGAGTGTTAAATATTTGTTGTTTTGGGCTTGGAGACTGGAGTACACGTGTGTTGTTGGAATTTATCAGGCAAATTGGAAAATTCGATTTAGATTCCGTAGCTCTATTTCTAATTACTATCATCCAATAAAAATAATTGTCATATTGGAACAATGTAAATGTATTGAATGTCATAAAGTTGATTTCATTTTATGGCTTAAATATTTGATGTAAACAAATCACTGGATTAATTCCATATCAAAATAATTTAATTTCGTCCTGGCTATTCTGTGGAGTTCAACTAAATGAACCGAATTGTACAACATTCCCCTCCCCGTGTATACGGCAACGTGTTTTTGTTTTAGCATATATTCGTCTGTCGTTTCCCGCGATCGTGGCGCTCGTCGCGGTGCGTTACGTCGTCCGGGACCCGTCACCACGCGGGCGACAGGGCGACAGACAGGGCGACAGGGCGACAGACAGGGCGAAGCCAGGGCGACACCGTTGACGGCGACGCTGGCACGCTACTTGCTGTCAGCCACCGCTCAAACTTTTTAGGAAATCTCGCGTATGGAAAGAACGTTTTTTACACTGGCCTCTTTTCTGCCTCGCGCGCGGCATTATTAAAATTACATTTCGCGGTCGGGCGCACCGCCGTTACTGGTATAGAACGCAGATTGGCAGGAAATAACTGGACGTGGGATAAAATCAAAATTATTGAATTATATCAGTGTCTCTTACCGCACCGGATAGCGTTATGTAAGAAATTATGGAAATACATATATTGCGCATCAAGAACTAGTATTTTTCAAATAGATTTACTAACCAAATAAGCAATTTGTTCGCAAATCAAATAGCAATAACTTATTAGAGCAAATATGAGCATGGCGACGTGTGTGCTATCAATGCTTATCATACATACGCGTGTTATAAAAATTCTTCTAAAACCTACGTCGCGTAAGCAGCTGACAGGCTCACAGTTGTTATGATTGATGACACACAACACTGCTATAAAACTGAGTGGCAATCAATCATCCTTAATTCTATATCTAGGTTTGGCCGGGCAGACACAGGATTGCTCTCTCTTCCCCCCCGCCTGTCTCGGCCTCCTTGCATTGCATCCATCCACGGCGTAAGGGATGCGAAATGAAAACAACCGCGGATTAATTCGGCTAATTCAGACTAATTCACGTTATTGATCGCAGCAATGTATCATGACGACGTATCGCTATAGTCGGCGTTGAAACTGGCTAAACCTCCGATGAAGTTAATCTTAGACAGAAACCGGCGTGGGTTGATTGATCATCTCGCGAGGCTACTCCACATCATCGACAAAATTGTTAACAATTGAGTGCATCGACTCAAAAAAAAAATCCCTGTGATTTATTCACTTGAGAGTGAACGATGTCAATCCTTTTCATCGACATAATAGGGGCTCGAGTTCAAGATTAGAGCATTGCGCAGATGGTGGTCTGATTCAGGCCACCATGCAACTTTCGAACATCTCAACTGGAAATTTTCAAATTACGAGTCTAGACAAAAATGCGTGTGCAATGGCACGCAAAATTGCCGACAGAAACCTATGAAATTAAATGTTTTGGACCATTATAATACCGAAAATAAATCTCGCCGCCATTTTCTCTGTTTGAATAAGTAATCGACGTCACCGAGTGGAGTGGCCCATTGAACAGCGAAGAGTCCTGGCCCGTTCTCGGCTCAAGAGCGTCAGCGCCATTGCACAAATTAATGATCACAGGGCGTGTGAAGAGGAAGTGAAAAGGACGGCATAATGAATCAGTAATGAAACTTAATTGACCCAATTTTTCATCTCTGCTTTACAGGCGACGTCGTTAGTTATTCTAGCGCCTCCCCATAGGCGCATTTCCGCCCACCGAGATTAATAATTGGAGTAGGTGTACGCGAGCGTTCGGGAGATTGAACGAGCGAGTAGGCAAGCAGGGTGGGATGTGGGTGGTGGGAGAGGGGTGGAAGGGGTGAGAAGACGCCCCCCCTCCGCATGGGACCCCGGGACTCCCGGACCCCTACGGGGCAGGGTTTAGCAACCGGAAACCTGGCGTCGAGGTGCGAGTCCGATAGCACTGGCCGGAGGGGCGCATGCAATCCGGCGTCCTGACATGCAACCACAACCACAACCGCAGACATACGACCACAGGCACTGCCACGACCACATGCCAACCGGCGACCGGTAGACAATTGCTTTCTTGATGACTAATTTCGTATATAGAGAACGAAAAACAAGCGTCTTGCAAATTGCTTAATCGAATTACTGTTATTATGTCTTATTTTTTATGATTGATCGATTCCATTTTTTGGAAAGATAATTTTAAAATAAATGCTTAACTGGAGGGTTCAAACTTACAAGTCTATTTATGAGTGATTCGCATTTCGTAGAACGTGATATCATTCATATTCTATCATATTCTATTATTAGTGATTGATTGGGTTTTTTATAATGACATAATAATATCTTAACAAAGATAGAAACTGTAGCTAAATGTGCCTTTATTATCTTCCTTATTACATGCCCAGTACTTATAATAGTACTATATCAATGCTTATTACATAGTATTGTTAGTAAACATCAATTGCCGATAGCAAGGTTGTTTCTTATATAACACACATAATATTGTTAACTTTGCGGGGGATCCCTGAAATCCATTTGACAGTTATTTACAAAATTATTTTCTGTTGTTAAATTTTAACTTTCCTGAATTGCGTATATATTTTCAACAGACACGATTGGTCCTAGGGAATAACAATTCATCCAACTAAATAAATAATGTATACCTATCACAAATTTTATTTGACATCAATTATTTGGCAAACCCCCTATATATACGAACCAAATTACACAGCGTCACAAATTATATGTCGTGCTTCGCATGTGCGTGCTTAGTGGGTGTGCAAGCCATGCAATTTTAAATTCTACGGCCAAAAACCATTATTTATCATCTTCATCAATCGGTTGAAAAATGACACATTCAGTTGACAGATGCTATACGCACTATCCACACAGAGCATGACGTTCAAATCAATCAACGTCTCGACGCTTGTGTGACGTAGCCCCATCCCCAAAATATGCCCCCTCCCCACCAATACCCCCTGTTAATCCCACTTTGCATATACAATATGCGGCCATATAAATGAATAAGTGAAAAACATACATCAATGTCAAAACAGCCAAACGAGGATGAATGCTTCTGTCTATATCCAAGACATATTTTCATTTATATCACGCTGAAAGGTATACCATGTTAGACTTTGGGCCAAATTGACCCATCTTATAGAAGCAGGTTATACTTGCATGTTTCTCGGTAGAATAAGATAGAAGACCTGGTTTTATTTGTGCATAGCTTGATAATAGATGATGGAAGGAAAGTCTCATGCTGTGATTTTTCAGGCAGTGAATATTATGTCCACTCCTGTACGTCCTCAATAAATCATTGAAATAAATGCTTGAAATTCACGATTAGTGAAGATAGAGTATACCTGTTCTTCGCTATCAAAATTTTAAATCTGGAATTGAAGTATTTGGAACGACACCACTTATTTAAAAAATAAATCACTCGCCTCCGCTAGGAAATCGAACAAACAGCAACGAACAAAGTATGAACAACGTTGTATATAACGCCTAACTAACAAGTATACAATTTTCCATTGTACCTACACCTTTAATACTTAGTTTATGTAAATTGAAGGTTTTTGTACAATAAATCGTGTGCGGCGAGTTTTCGCGTGATGCCAGCTCGTATGTTGAACACCCACTAGGTGACAGAAGTAACACGTGTTCGTGTGGCCATTAACTAGCAACCTGAGACAATACAGTGCACACCAGCGCACTGCATTAGGCATACAATAGCCGACCATACGCTGCTGCTGCTGTACACAGCGTATAGCGTTGTAGAGCCAGTATAGCATTTGCCCAGCTCTTGTACAGCCAAGTAGAAATACGGCATGGGCAGAATATAGCAGCCCAGCGCAACGCCGATAAACCAGCGTGTTGCATGCTTGAGTCTGACATCGCATGCCATACGCCATCTTTTCATTGGACGCAAGAAAATTTCGGTTTTCTTATGAAGAGCGATGAAAGTTCTTGGAGGGAGAAGGCGCCTTGGGTTAGTTATGAATGCGAGCTATGACTTATACAGGACGGACAGGTATTTCCCAGTTCAAAACAACTGTGCACTCTAGGACCTTATCTACAATTAGGCAAAAATAACAGGGAGATCAGTTCTGTGCTCCCAAAAGTTTTAAGATAATTGGTAGCAAGTGGGGCTATAATCAATCCTGATATGATCATCTTAAAACTCAAACTGTCAACCTGTCATGTGTCAGATGATGATAACACGAAAAGATTACAGGAAGATTTTTCAGGATTCGTTTCATTAGAAATGTCGATCGATTTGCTAACTAAACAACAACGAAACGCTAATTAAGAAACCCCATGACCAGAACAGCGCGACTACTGTTTTACATGTGTGAATAATGTAAATTTAATCACATATCACGGTAAACCAAAAAATAAAAATGCACCCGCAACAATGGAACAATCAGGCAAGCACTTCGGCCGAGGATGCTGTTCACGAACCGTATTGAATGTGCCCTCGTGTAACACCGAGGGTCTAATACACCCAGGATGTGCAATCCATGCCGGCGTGGGGTGTTAACAGTTTACCATAGCACTGTTAATACTATAGTGCATCAGCTAGCGCACATTATAACACATCACTGGCTGCTCTCCGACCGTAATACGTTATGTTACGTGATGTTACCGCCGTGCTGTACGTTGGGGGTGTAGCGTTGTGTGGCCCGACGAGTGGGTGTCAGGGTGGACGGAGGATTGCAATTAGCTATGGGTTCAGCTGTCAGTATCTCTTGACGTTGCTGCAGGGATTGCTCATAGCACAGTGTGGTCAAGTTTCATGATTGCAGTAGTAACACGGTGTTGCACGGAGCCGTGTAATTGCCCTTGTCAACATGGATTACCTCGTGCTCAACACCCTTCAGCCCCCCTCCCACCCCCCAGTCACCCATCGAGCGTTGAGACTCTGTGCACCCTATATGTGCATGGATGACAGGCTGGTTTCAACTTCATTAAATAACGAGTCGCAGTAATGAGATAGGAGAAATGTAAATGGCTGTTAAAGATTTTGAGTTATGTCTTGCAGGAACATTTGAATGGCTTCGTGAGGATGGAAATGGAATGATCACAGAATATAAAAATACCTATTACTAATAACTCTCGCTGGGAACCTTATAAAGGTAAACGATCAAATTCTTTTAAAATACCAGAAAGATTTTCCTATAGTTTCTCCGTGGCGTGGTGGATCGGTTGACGCCAATTGAATTTTCTATTTTCCTTCTACCCCCATATGCAAAACCTCATAAATAAGGTGCCGCACATAAAAAAATACTTGAAGCCTTTATTGCCCTCTTATTCATCGAGGTTTCAGCAAAGTTAGCGGCAGTTTGTATATGGAGCCCATAAAACGCGCATATTTTATAACGAACATTTTTCTCACCAATGTATCTTAAAAATCTCATCTGGGAAATTTATGTCTATCATTTTTTTTCTCATGCTTGGTGTAAAAGTATCGAATCTTTCTCTGCGCAACGAAGCGCTCCCCGATTTAAACGAGAACACTATTTTCAAAATGTGTGGTTATGGGATCTTCATAAATAAAACTAACTGCAGTAGCTACGAAAAAATTATGTATGGGTACATTAATCACTCTCCTATTGATTTGTTGGTTTTGTGAGCTCGAAATGTGTAAAACGTGTAAGATTTTTATTAATATCAGTATTAGCTTAGCTTTGCGGTTAGTAGTCTGTAAAGATAAAAGCGCGAAAATAATGGCCGCGTTAATATCCAGTGAAAAACTTTACAAAACAATTGCTGTCATTCATAAAGAAAATCATGCAGAAAAGCCGCAATCTTAGAGTGTAAAGTGGGAACGTTGCACGACGGCAAATCAACGCTTGTTTCCGTCCCCGAAACTAGCGGCAACGGAAACGACCTTGTGTGATATGATTGATGAGCCAAACACTAATGAGTAATATCTCCATCTTTCAATCATTCTCTCTTTCTAGACGTCCTGGAAATATATATATATATATAAACGCATTTATCTTCTTCTCTGTCTTCTTCAAACGCGGATCATTTCAGTTTGTCTTCATGTACCTCAAACCTTGAGATATTATTGATGGACCAAATCCGAAATGACGTAAGAACGCTTCGTCTATGTCCATCCCCATCAGGCAATATTTCCGTCAACAGATTAGTTATATTATTTTCAGAATATCTGACGTTTGTACGCTCTTTCCTAGCACACAAGCTCGAAACACGCAATCACGCGGAAAGATTGATGGGTTGTCTCGCTAACTCACAGCGAAAGTCTATCATCTAGAAACCATTTTTCGAAAATTTAAAACCATTACTGTCTGCTTTCCAGGGTAGGCGCCACGGTGTTAGGTAAAGCTGGACCGAAACTGCACCTGCGATAATGGGTCAACAGATTCACCTTGGCATTACAGAGCTGTTCGATGTCTACAGCATCAGAGAATAATCTACTGGAGCCAACCGTCACTAGCTTCTACAGGATACCAAAATCTAGCTCCATATTTTCTATCTCACAATTCTTGGTCAGCAAAGATTTTTTTTTCTGACGCTTCGCGAAAGATATTTTTCTAGATTTTGCGATTTCCTACAGATGTAAGAAATGGTACCAGAGAGCTGTCATCGCAACTCCACACAACTCACCGTTCGGACTTTAAACTGGGTGCAATTTTAGTACTTACATTGCACGTTGAAGTGATGGCTGACTTCTTGCGTTAGAAAACATTTTCCCCGCTTAAATTGGAATCTGTCCCTGTGATCCCCAAATTGACGGGGCTTGTGGCTAACAGCTTATAGTGTAAACGGTAGCATCGTATATAAAGTGAGTTATCGGCATGAAAGGCGACTTGCTCGCAAGATCACATCGGACATCCCAAGTTTAATCCGGAGGCCCGTCAATCTTAGTAGTAGGAGTTAGTCTATACACTCTTACAGAGTTTCGGAGCTTCTCCTCGCTGGGATAATAAATGGCTTTTCTTTTCTATCAGTCACGAGTGATTGATCACTGGTAGATATAACGTGCTTGATCTTTAGTAGGTACACATAGCAGTGATGGTGGGCGTAGGGAGAGTGATGAATCGTGCTCGGTCGCATCATTAATATGTGTCACTTTGAGTATTGGACCTGCCAGTCTTTCGGAATACACTTACTTGCTTTGCTCGCTTTCTGATGCAGCCTGATGTTCGGTTAATGCATCTTCTTTCATTTCAGAGCATTCATCTTTACAATACTTCTCGTGTGCTGCTGCGGCCAGGTTACGAGGCGGTGTAAATTCTCTGTGAGCGTGAACACGACGCCGTCGGTCCATGGGGAGCATTATTTGCAGCAGCTAGAACAAAAATGACGTGCCAATCAGAAATAATTCAACTCGTACACATCACATCTTACGTGCCCGCGCCGCCAGTGAAGGAAAGATTATTTTTCAATTTGACAAGTAGATGTGTTGGAACCATGGCAATGGCATCCCTTACAGCGTTGTAGGTGTTTCCATTTCAGGAACGTATCAATTGTCAGTGGGGAAACGCCGAGTTCTGTGACGTGGACTATATTATATTACAAAAGCAATGTTGCCTAGAAGTCGGTTCGCTGGCGATGCAATTACCATTGGACACGGAAACCAAGCTGTAGAAACGATTACAGGCTGCGCGTGGGTGTGATATTGCATGAGGAAGATGACTTGCTGGCATATTTGGAGGTCCAGATAGTCATTGGGCGTAAAGAGTCGCCGCCGCGTTGTAAGCGGTGAATGTGTGTGCGCGTGTTTTTTTTTTTTGGGTGCGTGTAGCTGTCCATGTTTGCGCCATGTGTGAAGCTGTGAAACATGGGCGTCCATCCGACACACCGACGTCTCATCTATCTCTATTTGTCCCGACGCCTGCGCAAAGGCTCATCTCAACACAGCTTGCCAGGCAGCACAACTATCTACCAATGTAAAGAACGGAAGACGAATGGGGCTGGATAAGTTAAAAAAGCACACAGAAAAGACAGCTCGCTTGAAAGCGAATAATATATAACACTTACTTACGGAATGAATAATGAAAGTTGGTAAATCGTCTGTCAGAATAAAATTGACTTTCAAATGTTGGTTTATTATTCGCGATATTGAGGGGTGAGATGGAAGGAAGGGGTGACCTGTCAGCAGACAATGGTGCGGGCTGGAATTCAGAGTTATTATATCCACGAGTAGACAAAACGTTGCAATTAGACATTCCCTTTGAGTCTTTCCAAGAGGAAAAGGGTATCATTTTAATAATGTCAAAGCGGGGATTTCCCTTCTGGTCTTCATCAGTTGGCTCATTTTCTCTACACACTAAGTTTCATTTCGTAAATGTGCGATGGAACGAGAGAGAGCCGGGGAGGAAGGAAGAAGAAGAGAGTAAATTAAAACGTCTGACATGTCGGGAGCTCATCATTTACAGTCAGGAGTGTTGCCAGTTTTAATCAATACGGTAGACTAATTATGGAGGAGAGGAAAGCATCACCATGTTTGATCAGGGGATGGTGAAGTAATAAATCATAACATTCATCCTATAAACATCGTGCTGGCTGCTACCTAGAGCAGTTTTAATTATAACTGTATGGCGAAGGATGGCGAAGGATGGCGAAGGATAGGGCAGAGCCGCGCGGCGGGCTCGGCGACCGCCTGAATTAACTTTCTTGGGCCGTAATGTAACGACCACGACCACGTCTTTACATAAATAACGCCACTGCCAACATGCCAAGAGGTGTAATAAATGAGTCGCCACTAAATCAATCCCACATGCATTCAAGTGTGTATAGAGGCCGCGCGCGGATTCTGTGACATACACACGTATAGCGCTAGGTAATTAATGCCGTGCTATCAGGCAGTTTAAATTATTGCAAATTTGAAGCTAAATTTACAAGTTTCGAGTCGCGAGGGCGAGAAAAAAAAACTTAATAAAGTAAAAGTGCTCAAATCGGTCAGGTCATATTTCATGCAAACATGGAAGTTTTTATTTCAATTTCGCTTGTATTTCTCCGGAATTGAATTTCGATTTCGGTGCCACACCCGTGAATTTGGTTGATTAACGCATCCGGTGTGGAATTCAGATTTGTGGCGCGTTCATTCAACACTTTACCTTTACTATGCCATCCCGACTCCCCCCCCCCTCCCCTAACTCCTGCTACCCGCTCCCAAAAACTATATGAATTACGGCTCCAATTTGTCGATATTGTAAAACCCTAGAACACTTTGTTATCCATAATTATACGAGGACCAATGTTTCAAGATACGCTATATCATAAGCCATAACCATAACGTATAGCACTTATAAAAAGCCCCGACAGCGATTTCTCATATAAGACCCCTTTGGTAATGATATACTGACACGAAAAGACCATTAGAAAATCAAACCCGACGTACATGTAGCCGAAGGGTAGCAAATATGCCCAATCTTGCAATAAAAGCATAAAATAAAAAGAGAATTGGACAGATTTACACCGAGGAAACCGAAAAACCGCGCCCGAGCTATCCACCATTTTTGTGTAATTATATTTTAGAAGTTGATCGCTGCTAATTACAATAATTTACTGGAGTAAAGCCCAAGGATTAAATAACGACTGACAGAAAACTACGTGGGACTATCCTCGGCGCATGATTATTAGCTTAGCTTAGAATAATTATTGCGAGATGTTTTATGGAGCAATATGGGAGTAAAATTATACCTATATTTTATAACCCACGATGTTCCGCTCCATTGAGGATAATGTGGTGTGCTTACAACTTACAACCTGATTTTATTATATATTTTATACCGTGCTGGCAGCTGGAGCTTTGTGCAATCACTTTTCGACTGGCATCACTTCACAAATCAAATTTAATCAAAGAACCATCGAAAATCTTCGATTCACAGAAATACTGAAGTGCTTAACACATGACATGCCATATAGTAGGTGGTATACCTATCAGGTACAACGAAACATGTCTGACTCGCACTGCATCCTTTAATATTATCCTGTAGTTTTTACGAGACAATAAATTGCTGCTAAAAGCTTTCACATATTAAAGTCAAGTACTAAAAGTCTAAAACAGTAATATAGGATAATAAAATAAACTTGGTTTGTTACTAGTTTGGCAGCTGGTATTGTATAAGGCTCCGTTGCTTGTAAATTCGGTTTAGGGGTTGGATCGCCATTCGCCATGCCGCCTATTAAATGTGCCATAATCACTGCTACAGTGATAAATTATTAGTTTTTATTTATTTTTACAAAGTACATTGTATTTCCCATTATAATACAAGGATGTTGAAGGCATATTTGTGAGGCAATTGTCAGGGACGTGGTTAATGGAGAGACGTTCTTACCGGACGCTTGCGGTGGTAATTGTCGTGACTGTATCCCCTACAACTTGTAATATCATACCAGCCAATAAAGCAGGTGGAGTTAAGTGGCTTGTGACAGGGTTGCAGCGTTGTAGAAACAAAAGGAGCCGCGCAACAATTCGAACACTTGCATCCAAAAACGAATGCATATTAAATTACAAGAAGTTTCGCACGACATTGAAATATAATTTCTTGTAACATTTTCTTTCAAAAGTTACTGTGAAATTTTATCGAATGTGAACCACGTCATTTTCTTCTCGGTAAGGCAATCCGAACCGCTTCCAGCGAGCGCAACTGGCCTGCGGAACACCACGATACAAGCATGGTTCAGCCCCCAAAGCGTTCAGAACTAGCAGATCAACGCTTCCCGTTCTCTTCCTCGATATCAGCATGGCGTGGTGTTCTTTGCTGGCTGATGCCTGCTCCTGCTCCAGCCCCTGTCCCAGTTCCCACCCACAGCGACCCGGCTGTAAAGTGGAAATGTCTCCCGACGAGCAGAGAGATAGTGCATGCAGAGACTGTATGACTCCTTGCGGAGTCGTTTATTATTCACCGGGACATCATTTCATTTTAAACCAACCAGCGTGCCTCGATCGTTTACTTCAGTCGCGATTTGAGAGCGGATAGCTCGGCTTTCAGTCGGTGACTTGCGAGTAATAACGGACGGTTTGAAAAGAAAAGGAATAAGGTTGAACGATTTCTGTGCTGGTTATACCAATTCTTTATGAGCTTATACGTATTAATATTCCGATTATCTCCGTGTGGAAACTATCCATTTTATTTGAATCGTATAAGATTAATTTGTAGTTCCATCCATTCGTGTATTAAATTCAAGGAGGTGCTACAAAGATGAGCTTGAAAAGGTGTGATATTTATTACCATAATTCGCCTTGCAGATACTTTCCATCATTCGCTTTTATACGGTAAAACGGTTAGCGCTCGTGAAAAAAAAGTGCTACTGCTCCCTTACGAACGTATGTGGTGCTTATGTGGGTCCATGCGCGTTGCCCGGCTATGGATGCTGTTCTAGGGACCTCTTCATCATCTTTATGAGAGTAAAAGAGCAGAATGGATGGCCGCATCTTGCAGATAGCCAGAACGGATGTCGTACATTCAAGAAAATAAGCTTATTTTATCTCCCGGCCATAAAGTGTAATTTATCGCGCATCGTGGCGATGAGATCGGGCCTATAGCTGCGAGCAGTGAATTTGTTTTAGTTCATTTTGTAAGAGCATAACCTCTGGATGGCATCGCGATCCGACCTTAGAACCTCGATGCCTTGCACCGAACTTTCCATGGAGAAACGATCAAGCAACTTACTGCTTTGCCATACTTTTCACCCTATCCTATAAGACCTAAACCCACAATTCTCCAAAAAAACGAGCCTGAAATATCCATAGATCTTTATGTTTATGCACATCTACGATCCCGTTTTCGAGGATAATTTACACTTTGATATATTCTGTGAAGCATATAATATGAAACATTACGGTCTTCCCCGAGTAAATGTTGCCATTCCGAGCCACATAAGTTGAATTTATTTCTGTGATAACTTTATGCAGTATGAGGAGATAGAACGAAGAAGAGTCCTTATAACCCTTTTCATATGATTCTCCATACTTTGTTCCGTAGAAACTGCAAAACTCGATGGAAATGCAATGCACACAATTTTATGGACTAGTTATATATATATAATATATATAGCAATATCCAATGTAATAAAATCCATTACCACATGCTGTCCATGTTCTCCGTAAAAGCAACAACAACGCGATGTAAAATGGCAATAAATCCCAATCGATTGGCTCGAGTTTTCATTGCCTTGAGTACTAAAAAATCGCGAACAAAGTAACAGCACTGCATTATTTCATCTACCCACGTAGCCTGCTATTTGCTATCATCGAACCTTTAGTGGCAACGCCTGGTACCGAGCTTGCCATCGAGTATTGACATCCGCCATCCACTCGGCTATGATTCCGCGTCGCCGCCGGCACATTTCGAACATAATGCTGGGAAATAAGTAAATGCAAGTGTGCATGCCATCCACAGACGTGCATGGAGCCGCCTACCAATACTCATAGACCGCGCTGGTGGACGCTAAGGAAAATCATCATGCACTTCCAATTCAAATGATCTTATCATCACTAACCAGCGTTCACTTTGCTCAACACGAAAACAAATGCAATTTTCAACATTACAGAATGAATCGAGCAGAATTCTGTAACTGTTAAGAAAATTGTCTGTCCACTTTTATAGGGAAAATGATGGCCGCTTCATGCCAATCTCGTCGATCTGGCCGTCAATATGTGTATGGAGACTGTAAAGTCTAAGAGGGCATTAAACAGCTGCAACAGCACACATCTAAGTTCTTTGAGTGACTTACTTACTCGAGATAACCTTTTATAGGCTGTATAACATGCAATCTATCGATTAATGTCAAGTCTGGCCTCGATTTATGCCGACCGACTACAACTCAATTATTTAAAGTCTTCATTTGTAACGACTGGCCGTTAAGTTTCTCTCTCGAATGATGGCAGTGGCAGTATCAAATGAGTTATGTTCGTTCATGTAATGAATGGAATCAATGAAATGGTCACTCACTCTGTTAGTTCTCTTCACTTCCATATTCATGAATATTTTATGGACATTAAGGAAGATTCAGGAGCTAGAGGGATGAACTGGAAAGGAAACTCAGGGAGCTATGTAATGAACAATAATTCAGAGGAATTTAATTTAAATCCTAATAGAAGTCCAATATTATGGTTTTCCTAAGTTAATTCGAATCAAAAGTAACCGATTGATGTCATTGTTATTGTCATAGTTATAGTTAAATTGTTACATTTGGGATAGGGTTACAACTGGTTTGAGTAATTTTCCTATCTCGGATCTATACATTTTCTTCTACCACTTAGCAAACGATGGGTATGGGATTGGGGAAAAACAAGTTTTCTCTTTTCGGATCCCCATCCAACACACAATGCCCTTCGGCATCCAGGGAGAAGAAAACGTAGGGTCGGGATGGAAAATTGTCGCGACTTGTGTCGTGTCGTGATTACTTGTGAGTCAGTTCTGACACTAACTTTAATTTAGAAATTCTAGCAATACAATTGTCCTGTGATGTTCTGGCTGATGTCAGGAATTGCATTTCCTATTTTTGCGCCTTATGCTTTCCAAGTGAGGAGTGAAGATCGTCTTGAAAAGCGGCAGTATATACTTGCTCCTTCTTGTTTCAATCGCCAACCGACACCACCCTTCACCACGCGTTGCAGCATCATGTCTTTACTTTCTGATTACTCATGTTGTTTTTTCAACAAAAATGTTGACGCTTTTGATTAACAATCTGTCAGGAATATCTCCTTTGATACTTTCATGGCACGATCTAAAATCTTATGGAAATTCTTGTGGCAAACTTGTCGAGCAAAAAAGGTAGAGAGTATTTTGTGTAGAAAAACATAGCCGGCTGATGGATGCGGAAGTAGTCGAGTGTTACTTTGAAAACTAGAAGCAACCACTTCACGTTTTTGTCTACAAGTTTCGGTTTATTCAGGCATGGTTTTTGTTACAAAATTCCCGTCTCCAAATTTTGTATTTATCTTATTTATATTATACACATTATGTAGCCCTGAAATTCGTGGTCAAAACCATATACTTTCCTTTAACCATATTGCCCATTAAAAAAGTCGCGACCAGCTTTAATTTTATATATTTAATCAGGTTCCAAATCTCATGATTGGTTATACATTTTAATTCACCCCCAATATGATGATAGGTCCACACTCCACGATGCTATACTTTTGCTGTGGGTACCGGGGCTTAAGATGGGCAATTACTCTATTATGTCTCCTGATCGACGCCAAATTACAGAGGAATTATGTTGTTGTTGCCAACACTTCTTGCCTCCAGGGGTGTGGTCTCGCTCTGGCTCTCTTCTACTCAACTTGATGGCAGCTTGTCGCTTTCAAAACTGCCGAGATAATGCTGGCAGACACACGAAATCACCTGCCTGGATGGTCACGCTTCGATGCAAAATGTTTGATTTTAATTTTTAACCAGACAGCCAATAATGACCGTGGCATGTTTTATTTGAATTTCAAAGTGTCTAGAGATGAAGGCCTCCCTGCTTTGTAACGTAATAACCCTATATAGATATTCGCTTACTGATGCCGGCTACATTTTTACGTACACCTATCGTTATACCAAGCAAACAATATACTATTAAACACCTCAATTATTTATAGACGAATGCACCAGACAGCTCTATCTAAAATCAAACAGAAAATAAAAAGCAATGTACGGATTGTGTTCGTTTGGATTAAATCACATCCCGTCAGCATTTTGGGTGGTTCTCATTTTCCCCGGGTGGCTTGGCTTTTCTTGCAGTGTCCGTCTCCAGTGCGCATGGTGTGTTTATTCCCGTCTGTTGATTCCTCAGCAGGCTGGCAGCAGAGCGGACCGATGACCAGCAAAGACCACCCAGCAGCCCGGTCATCTCAACTGATGGTTTAATGCCTGTGCCAAGCATGTAATTGCTGGGGAGACCCAACTGTGTGCTGCTTTGGTACCCCGCTTTTTAAATCTATTACTTGCTGTATTTATGCGCTTGTTTGCTGTAGAGTAAGTATAGGCTAACACGAGACGGCGCTGCCTTTGAACAACGATGATAATAAACGTGATCGTCAAGTTCTCAACCCCCTTGGAGTTCAGTGATTTGCTGGTCTGGCGCGTAATAGTTGGTCTGCCGGCAAGAAACGGCCGCCACTGCACCTTTTTCAATTTTCAGAAACATGTCGACTAATAGCGGCTAATGGGCAACGTTGTCCCCCTGGGTTCAAACTTCAAGTAATATTTCAGCACAATTGTTGGCCAAGATATTTTTTCCAAACCGTTCATATATTTGATTAAATACTTTTGCCACGAAATTGTAACAAAATTATGTGATTGTTTAATTAGATTGTTTAGTTTATTTTTAAAAACCCCAAATGCATGGACGGTGTCATGATTCGTCGGTTTAAACCTAAAAATAGCCCTAAAAATAATCACACTAATAATAACGTAACATTAATCCTCTTTCTGCATGTGTACCATCCCTCCAGCTTTGATAAATTATGCTGGTCATGTCCCTATACTCAAAGGTTCCCGCTCGCTGAGCGATTGCTTGGGGAGTCAGAGGTGCTCCAGATTGAAGGAAGCGACTCATATTTCAAGCAAAGACCTCTTGGTCTGACCCCAAGGGCCCTGGGGTCCGTTCAGAGGACAGCTGCTTGCTCGACGCACACCATAACTCTTCGTGCACCGCCGCCACCGCCGCCACCGCCGCCTCCGCCGCCTCCGCCGCCACCGCCGCCACCGCCGCCGCGACGCTTGCTCGCTCGTTCCGCGACAAATTGCGGTCGGCGGCAGCGACAGGCGGTTGCAGACGAAATCCGACGAGATCGCGTCTGGGATCTTCTTCACTGTCAGTCGCACATGTCACCACCTCCACCCCCAACTGGTGCACTTCTTTCTCCTCCCCTCTCCGCCCACAGCATGGACTCGGGAGCCTTCACGCGACGACATTTCACGTGTCATCTCCGGAGATGACGTTATGGATGTAAACTTCTCATATCTGCCACGCCATGTGTTAAGTTGAATATCTGCCATTCATGTTCATCTTGGTAACTAAGCAAGATGTGTCAGCATAAATAATTTAGCGAAGACAATGGAGCAACGTTCAAATGTGTTTCTATTTTCTTTTCATTTTCCTTTGGGTTGGAACTAACCACAGATGATTGATTGCGCAAAGAAAATTTGTATGAGATAATGACTTACCCCTCGCATACATGAGAAAGCTTAATTGGCTGATTATTACTACGGCAGATTTCCTTTCCGTTTTCATTAACTATGATTGATTGATTGATTGATTGATGAATGACATGTTCTTTTTGAATTGAGAAGCCATTACTGCCATCTCACACACAATGATCAATAAAACAATGTCGTTTAGGTGTAGTAATAACTGCAAGTAATACCATTTGGGCAAGTCATATGAAAGCATGTGAATGAGACGCCATCATTAAGTTGGTGAAAGTTTATGAAAGGGTAGTGTTCGAATAATGACAAAAATGATGCAATGAAAACGTTATCAGTTCACCCCAAGTAAAGATAACCGTCTGTTTTATACAGAATCGGATCAAAAAAACACGGCTTCAATGTTTCTTGTTATCTTCCATGAATTAACTTGATCGGGAACAAGTAAATATGACCAATAAAAATATCCCATAAATAAACTGCGTACTGGCAAACAATATTTCGCTCTTCAATCAACAACGCTTGACGTTGTGAACTAAATTGATTACAAATCGATGCCAACTATTACAAATTATAATAACGGTTCAGTGCTTCACATTAATCATTAATTTATCTACTTTATTATAGGCCACGTCATAAATTTTCCTAAAAAATGCTGCTACAACTTCTTTGTTTGCACTTTCTGCACGTAACGTTCAAAAAGGTTGAGTAACGAGTTTTTCTAATTACCAGCAGAAAAGTGGGTTTTCACCGTTAATGAAATGTTTGACCAAGTTGGTTGATGAATCAATCATCAAGAGCCAACAATTAATCTTATGTCACTGGGTTGCAATCTTCAAAAGCAGGAATGGAGCTATTCATGCAAGACATTCATCAAGCAAAACTATACATCAATTTTCAAACGTAATCTCCATGCACAGTGAGAATAGGATTTGTCTTTGGTGATTTCTGTTTTTTGATCTTCGTACACATGCACCCCATGCAAATGAATGCCATCCATATGAAATATTGTCTGCCTCCGGGCGTGGGTTAGTTATTTGGTAATGTTAATAGTGTGTTTAGAGACTGTAGTGGACCCATTCTCCAAAACGACATTATGAGCCCACAAACGGGTCAATAACCAAGCAATCATTTCTCGCCATGCCACTATGGTTTCAATGACCAGTTGAATTGATATTCTCGTTCACATTTACATGCATTGGTTATTTAAATTGGTATCGGATCCAATTTCTTTCCTCGATATATTTTGCGACCAATATCTAGTTCAAACGTCTTGCAAAACCCAAAATCTATTTAATATAATTCTAGAAAATCATGCAGTACAAATTTTGGCATTTTCTGTGCATTTGTTGCCATGACATGCACTAGAAAATATACCACTTCTATTCGCAATTGTTGTCATGCCACACTAGATGACCGGTAATTTTAATTAAAGATAATTAAGCAGTCCCTCAAGCAAATCTCGATTACAATCACTTCGATAAAATAATAAACAGGTAATTAATTATATCTGATCTTAAACTGAATAGCTTAATTACAGTGCGAAGGAATAAAACAATATATCTTTCATACAGATCCCATTTCGGGTTACGCCCTTCAATAGCTTGAGGTCACCACGTCATTCATTTTAATATATTTCATCTGATGTTGATTAGTAAGTCAGCAAGATTGATTTACGAAGATCGAAAACCCGATTGAGACTTCAAACGATGATTTACATCTTTAATGAGCCTAGCATGGCTTTTTAAACTGATGCATGTCCTATACCTAATCTCCAAATCGGCAACAAACTATTGTGCGAGTGAAGCCACTTACAGTTGCTTTTTTTACATGCACACTTGAAAGCTGAATGTGAAATATGCATAAACCTAACTTGCAGTCATATGATGAAGCCGTATGGTTGAACAGTGTGTTATAAATGATAACGTAGTTTCTCCTTGACAGACGACTACCGATATTGTTTCAAGTTGACAGGAGGGTCAATGTTCTGGCATGATCGTAAGGGAAACGACGCCGGACGTCGCCGTCGCCGTCGCCGTCGCAGCTAGACTGTCGACGTCGACATTGCTTTGTATCAGCATCGTGTTGTCGCTTGTACGAACCAGGGCATTACGAGAATCATTTGTCACTTGTGATTCCACAAGTCCCTTTAGGACAGTTGACCATTTGTCAGTTTGGAAATGTTACGCTAGGGAGCTTGTCGAGCGTTGCAACCGAATAGCAGAGGCGTCGCGAAGATTGAAGACACCATGGCTCTGGCAGCCCCGCGAGCAATCTGATGGGAAACCAGAGGGTTGATCTTGCGCTTGGCCTGCTCGCCAGAAGGTTTGTAATGCGACAAAGTTGCAGGAAGGGTGAAATTTTGGAGCACTGCACTCACGATGTGCGTGATAGGGAGAAACATGGGTGTGTCTTATTTGATGTACTCGGTACTCCATTACCCTTCAAGTAATTTTAGAATATATATTCGGTAACGGTGCATTTAATAACTGGGCATTTTATTTAATTAGTGTGTATGTCACTATAAATATAGTTAGAGATAGATATAATATAACCTATTGCGTCATTACTAATGAAATTAAAATATGTCTGCAACAGTTCATACGAAAATTAATTTGTGACAAGAAATCGACAATCTTGGTTCCACCTACATTACATTATTGAGTATCATGCAGTTTGTTTCGTGGTGCTTCTGTATCTAGTGGGAGGTGGGAGATCCCCCTGTCCCAGAGCACATTGACATTAGGTGCCTGTTCTTTACGATCAAGCCAAAACATATCGTTGTATAGCTTCAAAAGTGAAGCTATAAAATAAAATTGCATCACTAAACGATTCAGGTCATGTCGATTCGGACAGGAAGTGCAGTTTAGCTTTATTGGCATATTGAGCACGTCTGATCCATTTCACGAGAAGCCTGCTATACAAAGATAGAACACGAAGTGACAAGTTTACACGAAGATTGTGAAATCACGTTCCAAAACAAGACATGCCTTGGTCGTCGATGGACCTCCACTCTAGTTTAGATGATCGGTGATCTTGAAAAAACAGCTTCGAAATTGTCTTTCAGCCTCTTTGAACTTGATTGCATAAGCAAAATATCAATATCCACATAAGAGAAGTCTAAAAAATCAAAATTGTACTTGATAATGAATTAGTAATCTATTTTTGTTTATTGTCAGGTAAACATAAACTTTTCAATTATATAAACCTAGTGTGCTGATATTACCAAATTTCTAAAATAGAATGCAGATTTGAGGATAAAGTCAGTCAACAGTCCATTTCGATTCGCCGCCATGCCTCAACTTTATATGAATCCACTACCTCTATAAAATATCGAGCGCTTCGCTCCGTGTCTTCATTAATTCTTGAACTCACCATAAACACTGGAACAAACCTAACTGATTATTATTAGCAGTTCTACTTGACTGAATTGATGTATCCAATCATTGATTGAGCTGTTCCCGTACATCAGAGTCAAAAAAAGAAACACACCCATTTTATTATGCCTTTAATTAAAAACATGTTTTAGCGCTGTTCCTAACAGATACAATAACCATAAAACTACTCGAAGATTAACGGCCCACTTCGATAGATGTTAATTAGGATCTCCTGCGATGAAGCCAGGCCATAGCTCTGCTTATGACTTATGAATTATGGCTAGAATAGCTAGTTTTGGACAGGGACTTACAAATAAACGCTGCTGGCGAAGGCAGCTCCATGTGAAATCTTTATCAATCAATATTATTCATACTCATTTCATTTCGGTGTAAGGTTTATCCACACTAACACTGCAAAAAATTGACTTTAGTATCGGAGTTCAGTTTTTTGCATGAAACCATTAATTTGTATAACTTTTTGTTGCGTTTGCAGTTGGCAGAGTTCAGATATGTCATGGTAATCAATTATTTCGTGTATCTCAGCTAAATAATTAATGAAATACAAATGTAATTAATCATACAAATGAAAGTATCTATTTTTTGGACACGTCATGAGCTGCAAATCGCGATATTGGGCGGTCTGTGTTCGTACAGTTCAATCGTGTACTGTGCTGTGGCCATGCTGGTGAAAAACGTTGTGTAGTTAGACTGCATGGCCAGAGAGAGCGAGATGAAGGGGCCAGCATCCGGCCGAGCGGCGAGATCAAAGAAGACCACATGCACTCATCTGCCACTCAAACCACGTTACATTACATCACTGCAGATACGACCAATATGGCGATCCAGCTGTCGGCATGGAAAACAAATCAAATAAAGTATAAACACACATTAATCATGTTGTACATGTTTGTTTTTCCATGTTCGAATTGGGGACGTTTTACGCCAAAGTGGAAAGACCGGGGGCGAAATTCGCTCTTTTGGTGCTATTTTATACTTTTCATATACCACTAAAATTGATTGTTTTTACCCTCAATTTTATGCGCGAGAAAATACTTTTCGGCAATCAGTTCGGTGTTTCCTTTGTGACGTGGTCGGTACCACGTTCTTCATCGTTCTCACAATAATTTTACCGTTGAGAATGGAAGGTTTCTGCCGTAAAATATACTCCATAGCGTTTTTGCCAAAATAATAGGTCAGATAATTGTAAAAACAAAATCACGAACAGACTTTGACTCTCCAGCTATTCACCCCCATGCAGAGTGACCAACCCAATCGAGACCAACTCCCTATCGCCCCCAAGAAGTCAATTTCAGCAAGACGCGTCGATTGCCCTCGAAGATTCGAGTCGTCGCGGTCTGTGGTCGCCGCATACCGACGCCCGACGTCGCTGCGCTTTCCCTGCAGACGCCGCCACCGAGGCATGCCTCAAAGTCCCTGTGACCTCATCAAGGGACCGCACCAACCACCCTCACCGCCATTGCCGCCGCCGCCGCCGCCACCGCCGCCGCCGCCGCAAGGCGAGGGACGGTTACGCTACGCCACAGCCACGTGCAATTAATGGCTAATTGGACAATAATTACTATCATTTACACCCTTCTATACATCTGCCAGACCAGCGTCTTCTATCAAGTGGCGAACGCGCTCCTCCTATTGTCCTTACACTGCACATTATACAATTAAAATAAATTGCGTGTCACAATAGAATAATAATAGATGGTTAATAAACCCATTGCGTGAGATAGAAAATTGCTTTCTGGCTTCTATGCATGGCGCCTCCACGCTAATGGAATTTCCTTGTGTTTTTCTCTTGACACATGACCTTCGGCGCGGACTTAATTTTACGCGAGGAAAATTCCGATGCGAAGTGTTTTTCATGTGGTTGTTGGATGAAGAATGAAGATTTATGGGGCTGGATGGGTGGTGTGTCTAAAAGGGTTGGCTGAGGCGATGGGCTTTATCGCGCGGGCGTTCCTTGCTCCATGATGCTGTGCGCCCTGGTGGCAGGTCTGTCGGTTTCCAGGCCTGTTGGTTTCCAGGGCTGCCCTCGCGTTTCAGGGCTGTAGTTTGGCCAAGATGACGGCCCGCGGCGGCGTGGGGCGCGCACTAATCAAGCGTTTTACACGGCGGGGAACACTTATACGTCAGTTTATAACCTGATGAATAAATAAAGCTATCTAGAGGCCAATTTATCATTTCCAGCACATTTCAGGCATCATAAATTTCTTACCCTTCTTTGTAAAGTAGATAGAAGCCTTGTCCATAAACAAACTAGTAGAAAAAAAAACTTAGGAAAAACAAATTAAAATTTCTAGGAAAAAATCTGTTACCAATATTGCTTATTCTATATATACATACTGATCTGTTGAACTGAAAAAATGATTTACAGTTGCATGTATAGGGGTGCTACAAAATATAGAAAGAACACTAAAGAACATTTTTTTCACAGTTAATCGTTTTTACGTTATTTTTTCATAACAGATACGCCATTTAAATAAGTACAGGGAGCAAATCATTCACCCGTGGACATTGCCCACTGGACATGGCATCTACATGTGCTCTATTTCAAAAATCAAGTTCCGACAGCCGACACAGCACTTTTTCCTCAAACATTGTTTGTTTGCATAATGGTTTTTTTGAGAGACAGGTCTAATAGATAAGTGTGGCACCCACGGTATTGAGATATAGCATGCGTGGCTCTTGCGGAGCTGTGGGTGAGGAAGTGTTGGTTACCCTTGCCTGTCACTCACGCGAGAGTGATGAGATGATTGACAGCTGTAAGAGCTCTGCCAACAGAGTCGCATCGCATCGCGCGTTGCTCCCTCTTGTAGCGTGGCTACGAATTAATTGCTCGAGCCAGCAAAAAAACGTATTTCTTGCTACTTGCTTTGCTCATTGTTTGGTACGAATGAGTAATTACATTTAAATCCAACGGCAGGTTTGAATTGGGATTTGAATGTTTATAGATTTCATGTTTTACGTTTTACCCTTTGCGGTATTGGAGAAATGTTCGAATGTTTACCTTCTAGGTCGTAAAGAGATCAAACTGTTCGTGTTTTTCATCTTCGGAATTCATCATGTGAATTCACTCAAGTCAGCTCATCAAAAGATCAAGAGGAAAAAGAAAATCATGTTTAGATTCCAAACATCAGAGGAGGAACATTTAAAAGAAATGAAAACAAGAAATAAGATGAGAAGCGAAACTGTTGAATTGTGTTCTTCTTGTGTATAAACGAGGCGGCAAGTGAGGGAACTAATGAGCGAGTGTCTGTTGAAAAGGAGAACGACAGACAGACGTACAGACCAACAAAGACAGGAGCTGACATTAGCTGTTTGCTTGTCCAGCCGTAAAATGTCTGCTGCCACGACTGCACGATTCCACGCCAGTCAAAAGAAGAAAGAACCGTGAAAGAAGGACGAAGAAGGAAACACCACGGGCACCAGTGGAACATATTCTCTTTCGAGGGAGCTCTCACTCTCTCACTATCGCTATCATTCTCCCTCTTCTCGTCGTTCCACAGAAAATGACTGCAGAAAAAGAAGATAGATTTTAAAAATGTAAGAGGCCATCCCCCACACTATGTCACTGTCACCTTGTAATTACCCATCAAGCCGACATCCGGGGCCCGTTAGAGCGCGCGGCTACAGTGTTGTTATCTGCTCGCGCCACCTCCGCTTTTCCGAAAAACTCGCCGAAAGAAAAAACAAATTAGCAATGCCATTTCACTGGGAAACTAACATAATATTAGTTATTTACGTTTGTGCAATTAACTTAATTAACTCGGCATTACCGCCGCGTCAGGCGACACGAATTATAAACTGCTGTAACATGACAGCGACAACTTATCGCTGCCATACCGAGTCCTGATGAAAATCTACGGATACCGGCGGCCGCAAGGTGTGTATTATCACCAAATCCAATTAGTTTGCAAGACATTCAGGATGCTCGTCGAAGCTCAGACCGCGAACGAGATTTCTATCTCACTGATCGCCTAATTTAAGGTTGCGGTCTCATTCGCCATGATCGCTGTCTAGTTTATGAAATTCAAAATTATATTCGAGCGTAGCGATGAGTTCAAACGCATTTTCACCATTAACAAGTCCTCAGAGACATCCACACGCACACAAATATCAGGCATGAATATCATAATACCCGTACAAAAATAGCTACGAAGCGTGTGGTGGCTGACTTGAAGGCGGTTGCCAAGATGGTTGACGCATGTGACATGGTGGAGAAGAAGTGGCTGGCTTGTCGAGGTAACAGTCTAGCTAAACGAGAAGGGACAGGTGACTGTTAATAAAATATGGCATATGCCATTGCGATGGCACCGCGAGACCCGGCGCGGAGACAGCGAGAGACGCTGGTTGGACCAGGACAGACCAGGACGCAGTCTGACGGCTTCAATCCTTTACTGTTACAGCTCGTGCTTGCGCGGCGTTGAGCGGCTCCTCTCTTCTCGATTAATGTGCCAGCCATGACACATTACTTAAAACTATGAAACAATGCTACACCTTGATAGCATCATACACAACACAACTCATATTTGTGTCTGTCATGACAAGGGTATAATTTGTGTGTTGTCATGACAGGGTTATTATTTGTGTTACTTATTCAAAAGATTAATTTATATCTTAATAGAAAATAATTTTAATGGGATTCACAAATAATGAAGTTCAATCATGGCTGGATAATGAAGGATGTTTTCTTTTGTATTCTTATGGGAAATGTGCGCGAAGAATACAATATTTCTCGAGAGACAAAATCATCAATCATATATAATACAAGATGCAGTGAACATTGATTGATAACTGAAAGTCGCCATATTGCCAAGAATCAGCCACGATGATAGCTAGCTTTCAGTTAAACATCACAGAAGACTTCCCGATATCGAACCGACAAAAGCTTAATTTGAAAGAATCCTGTTACAGAAAAATACATAAAATTTTTACTGTTCATGTGCCGACCAACAGCCGGTGCATTGCACGGATGAAGAGAGACGAAACACTCGGCAAGATCAAACCAATAAAATTAACCACTTAAAAGTACTATGTGAAAGACATTTTGCAAGGCAGAAACGCGCCGACATCACCGACGTCAGCGCTGTCTGAAGGCACTAACAGCAATCAAGATCAGTGATGTGAAGCGTCGTAAGATCTGGAGCAGTTAGGTGATAAAGCCAAAATAGTGGGCTCGTAAACCATAGCTCTCAAAAAAGTTTCTCATAAATCATGCGAGCTCTTTTAGATATAACTAGGCAGGAGGTTTTCTAGCTGTCAGAGCAATGCTATCCAACATGGATGCCACGATGAGAAAGATGGCCGTTCTGCAGGGAGAGAGACACGAGGCCAGCGTCTATATAAAAGGTTCCTCAAGAACGATTCATTTTCTTTCCTGAAGAATTTATTTCCGCGCAAGGTTCCAAGTTCCGAACTGCAACATTTGTCTTTCTGGCACGTTTAACTCTTACACTGCGTCGCTGTGTTACAACCCGGAGCAACCTCACCCTTTCCCATCAACCTATATATCTCGCCCTTCCAACTAACTATAACACCGTAACCTTTCGGGGCATCTTTCTTACAAGATTAATAAAGATGTCTGTTTAGCTTGGTGGTGATAAAATATTTCGTACCAGATGAGTTTATAGCTTGCACTTAATTATACAGAGGAAGAAAATATTATATCTCGTCTATCATATTTTTATAAGCTTCAACTTTTGCCTCGGGCAAGGTAATAAATACTGAAACATAATACTACAATAGTTCATTTCCATTCAGAATTGCCATAATATCCTTCACTAGATTTGCTTTACTAATTTTAAGTTTCAATTGCTTCAGATATTTATTTATACATATACTCATACGAAAATAATGATATGTGTTATGAGTCCCAAGTTTATCATTGCATAAGTTATTGTTGCTTTGGCACTAGGGGTTTACAAATTTCTGAACGCAAAGAGCGGACTTCGTTCGGTTTTCAAAGGGAATAAGTTAAGTAAAACTAAAATTTTACTTTCTTGCCCTTGGTCTACTTATGACTTCTAAATTTCCTTCCCGCGTGGAAAATCTATATAAGCATTGTTGCCCCATTTCTCTTCTAGTGGAAGTATTTCTGTTTTCAATTCTCATCGTATATTCATTGCAAAAATGTTCTTGTATACCAATACCATACAACGATTTCCCCTTACATCCACCACACAGATTCCTTGTCCTTGTTTCCACATGTGCAGTCACACACGTAATATTATGTAATGCAATAAAGCATAAAGCATAAAGCATAAAAAGCACACACTTTAAAAACTTGCTCGAATAATCTTGATGTACGGCTCTAGCTTATAAATATGACGCGTCCGTGGGCAATATCTCTCTGTCGTGATAATGACGGTCATCAAGTGCGCCCCCTGGTGCGCTTCGCGGCGGTCCGTGGGTCGACTCCTGCTCGCTCTGTCCGGGGCCCCCCTGCGACAAGGCGGCCCCCGACATGGCCCCCTACAAGACCAGCCGCAGTTAGCATGTCTCACTCAGCGGGCCGCAGACACAACTCATTACAATCTGTTCAACGACTTAGCAGGTGTCTAACCAACTCAAATCTCTCATATGGAGGAGAGAAATATTTGAGTCGTTACCGCATGGAATGCCTTCTGGAACGCTATTCGAACACTATGGCAATTAGCTTCTTGGCCATAACTCGCAAATAATAGTTTGGGATTAGGAGAGAAATAATTTATATCACTTGTATATTAAAAAGGCATCCTACGATCATAAATATAAGCATTAATAATCTTTATACCCACTCATTTATAAAGTATTACTGTTAACAATTTTTTCTAAAGTGTGTCCAGATTAAATACCTGGGAAACTTTCTTCGACATTGCCATAAAAGTCCTGATAGGTGTAAACGACACTTTTAATTTATGTTATAATTTATCATTTACATCTATTACACCGTAAATTATAATAATTATAAAATAGCGGTTACGATTTAAGTCAAAGCTATGGCCAGAGCTTATTTGCCATTAATCTTGTTCTAAGGTGATTCCGTGACCGACCGATCATATCGTTTTGGAGAACTATAGTCTAACGTGTAACAAGACCCATGGCTGACGTCGCCGAGCGCCGTTAGCTGCGCTAAACATTGATTTGTGTTTGCTCAGCGGCACGCTATCTTGATCGAAGCACAACCTTTTAAAATCCATATCAAATCACGGTAATCAGGTAAACCCACTGTAAGCTCTAAGCTGAACGGCTGGCGGATGAAGAAACAGTTTGTCGGGCGTAAGGCAACGGAGTGTGGAGGACCACTCCTTTAGCTGAGGAGATCACTTCTTCTAACGAACCGATACAACCTGTTTGACTCGAAGGATAGGCAACTATAGTGCTGAATACATGCACAGTAGGTAGATACAAGTTATTACTTATTAGATGGAATGATATTGCCTTTTTTCATTTGAGTTACGGCACTACATATCATAAGACTTTCCCCACTCGTGGTTTTGGAATAATTTATTGTTGAAGCGGACCTATAAAACATTTTCCGGTGCTGCATGCCCTCCTTGGTGACTCCACCTGCGGTATCCTTCCCATTTCTCGCATTCTTCGCTTAGCTGAATGTAATGTAGTAATATCAGCGACATTTGACAAACGGATTCAAAATTTTGGCCAATCTGGTGAATTTGCATCTCTTTACTTATCCTTTGTACAATTTTTCAGCTAAGAACGAACACTCTCGTACTAAGAAGGGGGTACTTCTCAAGGAGACTTATGATTGACACCACTTTTTTAGAAGGCAATATATTATTACAGTCTTGTGACAGACAGAGATTTATGCTTAAAACGGTTTTATAGCTGAGTGGCACTACGAATTAATACCATTTTTAGTAAGATTGTGAAGACAATAAAAAGTTATTGTATACTTAAATAAAAATTTATTTTATACCGACTTATGGCTGTAAATAATATTGATACCATTTTATTCTTGTTTATTAGCCTAGGAAAATGTCGCCAATTAAAAGTGTGACTCTCCGACACTTTATCCAATAAACCAGGAAATTATGCTTTAAACTTATTTACAATTATCTTCAAGAGATTGAATAGTCCGTGTAATCCGATATTAAATAAAACTTAAACCCGTCAGGTCATAAATTATATCGGCATTTGAGTTCCATTCCGAGAAAAGTTGTTTAGCGAATTATCGGTGCTTGTGCATGGCATATGCTAGCTGTTATCAAGTAGTTAACTTGTTTATTACACTCGTATATTTGTCTTTGTTCGGTCTCAAGAAACATTGAAAAGTGTTAAGCGTAAAGCGCGCCACTAAAGTCGTAAACAAGAAGTTTTACTGGTTACCTGTACAGCACATTGTATATATAGTGAGTATCTGTCTATTTATAAATGTAACTGCATACAAGTTTTTGTATAATAACTTGTGCAAAATCCATCTACGTCTGCAAATCTTGAGTTCGTCATTCATATCTTGCAGCATAAAAGATTGCAATCAGTTGAATGATTGTTGAACAACTTATCCACTTGCCAGTGGTCATGCTTCAATGTTGACAACTGTTGCATTTCCATTTGCGAGGAACAAAAAAAAAGGTTTTTGCAGTTTTACTGAGATTTCCGTTAGCATTGCGGCAAAGTGCATCTTTCAAAAAAACAATCATCGTCGCCACGACTGTGGGCATCTTCTGAGTGCGATCTGCACACAACATGCCTCTTTGTACGTGGCCTGTGGCCTCTAAACGCCAGCCTCCAACTCCATGGACCTGTCGAGGAGTAATATCTTCGATAAAAGTACTTGTTTTTTAAAGAGTTGTGTGGACAGGAAGATGTAACTCATTCGATACGGAACATAATGCGAGTCCACATATACACTGGTAAGTATATGGTAACACAAAAGGTACAACACTAAAGGTAACACTAAATGCCATTAGATTATCTTTGTAAGTCATGTTCGCCAGCTTGTCTGCTGTCGGCCTCTCGATATATTGTGGCAGAGCCACGCAATCTCTACAAGACACAGGAACTCCGGCTGTCGTGAATTTTAACATTTTTCGGTATCGCGTTAGCAATGGAAAAACGGAATAACTTTGAGATATCGTTAAGAAAAAGTGGTAATTTCTGACCTTATCCTGTGTATATATATATATATATATATATATATATATATATATGCTTAACGTTGTCTGCCTTCTTATCACGTACTCGGTAAATCAAATAGACTCCCTGATTTCAGAAAACTTGAACGAGAAATGCTCATGGTGTCATTTCCCTCAAGCCAAAATACGTTTGAAGTCGAGGAAGGAAAAGCTAGCAGGAATATGTGTTCTCTGTTGCTACAGTAAAAACATTAAATTTAAAACGATGCACTGTTGACTCCAAGTTACACAAGGGGAGGATCCTGGTTCCTTCCCATTTTGAGTATGATGCTGAAGAAAGATACCTACAGTAGTATTTCTAAATTTTACTTGTGCATCCTCCATAGTCCAGGAGAAGTAGCGTGTACTGCTGACTCTCTATGCATAGCAGGCATGCCCATGTTTCTCTCTTTCTAGTTAGTTTGCTTGCTTAAATTTATGACGCTGTCATATTTCGCAACTTGCAGGCCAGTAATTCCTGGGTGGGAATTTATTACCATTGCTGTCCCGCCTGGACCATTAATCATTACTCTCTCCCTTGCTCTTACAACTTCTTCCACCGCAACCCCCAGGCTACAAACACTCGCATGAGGATCCCACAGATTCAACAATAAAAACTTCACCATTCGTCCTATAGCTATATATATAAATACCAATTCACTGAGAAGCTGTGAAATATGAACAACCATCGAGAAGAATGCAACACAAAGACGTCCTAATTATCGGTGTCATATGACATCTCACGAGTCATGATTCATCTTTTAATGTCTTCTATGCCTCGACACATAAGAATGAAAAATTGACGGCGTTCATTTACAACTCAGCTCACCGGCAAAGGCATTACTATAGTAAAATTTCAACCCGAAGGGTACACCATAATTTACTAACTTAAATATTCCGTTTTTATGCAATTAGACGGATGCCCAGCACGGAGAATTATGATAATGACGATCGAGATAAGCGAGTTTGTGGGCAATGCGAGATCGTATGCTTGCGTGTTTGGTCGGGACTCGAGCTCTGCCCGCGCCGCCAGGAGATAGCAGATAGCGTGAGAAGGAGACTCGGAGGCGATATGGCTCCATGACATGAAGATCTCAACTGGATACAGCCGCTACAGTGTCACGTTGACGCCAGCTAATGACCGCCATTGTTCCTCGCCAACGCCAGGACTCGAGACTCGGTGAGAGTGCTTAGTTAGGTACGATACCTACGGTATTATACGATGGGTGGTGTGACCTGTAATTACAAGTCTATTGAGACCTCAAGCTGAGTGATTGACAGCCGGTGAATAAACGAACGATAGAATTCTGTTTGACCTAACCTGGTAAAAACACCGAAAAGGAACAACAATTTTCTGATCGAGAGATTTTTGTTTTCACTTTCGACAGGTGAGAAAAGAAGCAGCTTTTTTGTGAAGGGACGATGATGTAGAGCTGCTCTGCTTCCACTCTACATTATTAAAGAACACGGAAAGTTTAAAATCAATATTTGATACTTTACCTATCTCTCTTTGAGAAACAACTCACCGCCAGATCGGATATTATCTTTGATCCTCGCAAGAAACCTATCAGATTAAGATAATCTGTCCAAGTTTTCGGTGGGAAATTCGAGACACGCGGCAATCGCCAGCAGAGGGCACGGTACTTCAAAACTGATCAATAAGAATAGATTGTCAGAAAGGTATACAATGGAACTGACTGGCCGAATATAAAGGAGAAGAAACAGGCAGCTGAAGTATAACAACAAAGGAAAAATGTTCCTTTAAAAAAAAAGGCGACCGGTTGCTCTTTTCTATTCGTGCGTGCTTTTCAAGTGAAGGTGACATCAAGCAACAACGATGAATAGTTTCGCCGTGGCACTCGGATATTGATGGGTTTGTTAGAGGGCTGCGGAATAATAATCGACGACGTCGGGGGGTCGTCGGGCCACACAGAGACCTGTCATCTCGAGGATGGCTTTCTGCAGGCACCACGGCGCACTGCTCGCTGTGCTTGCCCAAGCATTGGCAGCACGCTTCGATGGCGCTGGCCACGCAGACGGCGCGCTGGCAACGCGATGCAGTCGCAGCGTTGACCAACAAGCAGCTCAGCTACCTTCTAGCGCTGCGCTGCAATGGCCTTGGGTGACGTACCGCTGACAACAACTCTCCCTTAATCGCAACGACTTTCGACCAATCGCATATCGACAGTGACTTCGACGACATCCAATCGAATAAGAGTGCAATTCGACACAATATTCCCATCGATTGAGTGAGTCAAATTGATAAATAACTATAAAAATGAATTCTTTGGGTTCTTGTCTGTGTAACAGATGATGAATGATGTCATCCATGTCCTGATGAATAGCCCTTGATCGTTCGGCGTCACGGATTCATGAGCGGTAAAACTATTTGTCAGCAAAACACATGCCCTTTTCGGAAGGTTTGGCTCGGTTCTTATTCAAATAAAGTATAGGTGTCGTGCGGACAGCTGTGTATTTGGGGCATTTAATTAATATTTCCACCGCGAGCACAAAACATCGGCGGCAGCCACCACGCTAACAATGGGACCGAGCGATAATGAAGGCCATTAATTCTCACAATGCCGCGTATGTAATCGTCTCGTCCCGTGGAGAAAGCGAGAGTCGAATCGACAAAGTGTGCCACAAAAATTGACTGGATGGTAATTTATGGACGGAGACAACCCTGTACGCCGGCGCGGTATCTTTGCTGACACAAAGAATCACACCTTTGACTCTACGGGAAACTGAAAGCATCGATAAGGATGGAAGCCCCCGCTAGAACTGGCAGTTATGTTATTTATTTATTTTAAAAGTAAAAAACCGGCACCTCCACTGAAACACAAATTGCGCGATAGTAATGAAGACATGTCATTATCTGCATCAAGATAAAATCATGTCTGGTTTTATTTTCAGCCGATTACAACTAATTGCCAATTATTTTTTTCGGTTCCGGCTGCATATAAAAACGTGTAAGATTGGTTTCCTTAATTAGACACATTTTTAAGAGCCATCATTAATGTGCCCTGGCATTAAAGCCATCTTTACACGCGGGTGCGCATCCAGATTACAACCGCTGCACACATAAAACTGCATGCAACAGTCATCAAAGATTCTTCAACCTCTCAGCTCACGTCGTGCAATGCACGCCAGTATATTATTCACATCACAACACAATGCCCGCCTCTCTGGTCTCTATCTCCAGCCGGCGCAATGTAACATAGTAATTCACAGGTGTAACATCCAGATACCCTCCTGCACCCTTTGTGTACGTCATTGCATTGTTAGTGTGCCGACGACGACGACGACGACGACGACGACGACGACGAAGACGACGGCGACGGCGGCGGCGGCGGCGGCGGCGGCGGCGGCGGCGGCGGCGGCGGCGGCGGTGGCGGCGACGTCTACTGGCTGTGCACACGGGACAGAGTCTTGTGTTGTCAACCACGTCACGTTGGCCCGTCGCGAGCGAACATCCGCTGGGCAAACAGAAGCCGACACGGCCGGGCATTGTGTCGGTGTCAGTCGTTATTCAATCAAATGCAGTCAAGTTTTGACCCTCCACCTGGCTGAACGCCGCCGTGCGTGGCAGTGGCGCCGGGTCGGGGTGCGATCGCGGCTCGCTGCTCACTGCTCGTTGCTTGTTGCTCGTTGCTCGTTGCTTGTTGGTCGGAGGCACAATGCGCCTTCTCGAAGTCTTCTGACATTCGGAAATTAAATGTGCTCATCGAGCAGTTCGAACACCCTCCTAAGGGGGATGCTGTGTAATTGCGAGGCTGGGAATCAGTTTTATGTTTATATAAATAAGCAATATGAGACTGATGTTTTGATAGACCTAGCACAGTTTAACAAAACTTTATGGAAGTTTTACTGGAAAGCCAACGCTTTCAATAACATAGGCATAAATAAGTTTTTTTATTCAGTGATTGTTTTTTAAATATAATCAAGTCTTATAGTAATCGCGGAGAGTATTTTGGAAGTATTTTACATAGAATGAACGAGTAAAACGACTCGAATTCAAACAGAACCGTGCCAGCCCGAGGGCAGTGTACGACGCCACTGAACCGGCGAGTGCCGACCACGCCGCCGACGCCGCCGACGGACGACGACAGTGTCCGGCGACCGAAATCTTGACGCTAACTGCCCGCAAAGAAGCCCAATCGCAATCAACGTTACAATTCGGAATTACAAAGATGGTCACGACGGACGCGTCGGCTGATGCCGCGAAGTGTGCGTTTTTTTCCGTTGGTCGGCGACGGCGACGGCGGCGGCGCTTTTTCATCTTGATGCTGGTAGCGAAATAACTGCGTTCGGCGCGTCCACTCGTTCAATCAGTGTCGGTCTCCGCTTCTTGACATGCGCGCGCTTTGAAATCTACCACTACCCAATTTGGAAAGTGATGAAACAAAGGACAGTCATGAATGTTAATTCGCTTGCAATTATTTCAAAATGCAAATGCCACATAGGTAGAAAATTGCGAATCGATATGAGCGGAGACAAGATTTGTATGGAAGGAGATAACATCGAAATGTTACAAAGAAACATGGTAGCCGGCTTTTGGGAGGCGCCGTTGCCCAAGGATTGTATAGTGCATTAATTTTTATGACATTTGGCATCGCCACACAGATCAAAAAGCCATTCTTCTTAGCTGATATGATAAATGCCTGAGACCCCCGCGTATACCATGTGCAACCATGGCATCCACAACGCCTCCGAATAGGCCAGCGCAAATAATTACCGGGTACACAACAAAAACGCATTGTATTTTTCTCTTTCTTTTTCCCCAGCTCGTCGCCCATTTCCACGAGCATGGGTGTGATGATTTATCTAGTTAGCACAACACGCGACCTACGCGGAGATCTCTAAAACGGATCGACGCTGCTTCAAGTTCCAACAAGGCATCTTCATACACTAGATCGACGGCGGATGCACTTGTATACTGCGCAGTGCGCAGCGTTTCACGCCCCATGCGAGCAAGAAACGCTCGCTCTTCGTGGCGGTGTAGAAGCAGCCAGGGCAAGTACCCACACAGTGCATCTATCAGTGTGTCAGTCATCGACCTGTCCAAACTGTTTATCTTCAATCTGCGCAACCCCATGGTGATGCCACCCAGAGCCTTGTTGATGCGCCCGCCTCTGCGCCTGCCACTGCCTTCCGTGATGCATGCCGAGCCGACCGACCGAGACGAACAAGCTGGAGAAAATTGACCTCTTCTTCTTCTTCTTCTTCTTCTTCTTCGGCATTGTGGCGCGGAGGTTCGTTGTTTTGCAGAAGTTAGGCTGAACAGTTGCGGTGTTACTTCTTTTGTGTATAATTAACTGATTTTTACCGAATCATTAAAGCAAAATCGGTTGGAATTGGAATCTATAATGAGCTACGGGAACACAATCGCACCTAGCATATTGTGTATTCATTCATTGTAATGCAATTCATCGCATTGAATGAAGATATGGCAAATTCATTACACTGTCATTTTCTCAAGTGTCTTCTAGGAGGCGCCTCCGAAGCCGCATGTTGGGTGTCGGCTGCCATATTGTCAAAACTGTCCAAGAACATATTATTCCAATTCCAAAAACGAGCACATCGTTTAAAGAGACAATACAATCTATAATTATTATAAATATTGCGGTTGTGTAACCGTGGTCGATTGTGTCGGTGGAAAAGAAAGGACAAGTTAGACGTCCCAACCATCATTCCTCATTCGGCTGTCTCTCTTTATGTCAGTACAACAATGCACGTGAGCAGTGCCCAATTTCCTCCTCCTATAGATCGCTGTATAGCTTCAGGGTTATCACTAGACGTCGCGCGTTTCTTTTTCGTATTCTCTCCTTTACAGCAAACTTGACAGGTATAAATGATTACGGCAGACATAATGATTAAACGTAGCTATACGAACGCTGTTGTGCTGTCATTTGTTTTTGTAAGACCTTGCTTCTGAGCGGCAGATGTCAGTTAGGTCCATGTACGACTATAAATAACAAGCTAACACATCGCGCCTATCATTTCGCTGGAGGACCTTCCACCGCCGCCACCACCACCGACACCGCCGTGCTTGGAAGTACAGGCGTGTCTTTCACGGCTCATTATTGAATGTTTGAATGCTTTCTCCGTGTCACATAATCGGATAGAGTCTGTTTGATCTCCGCAGTATCCGTATGGCATCAAAAGGTGTATTATAGATGAGAAGAGGTCAGATCGGAAAAGCGTTTGAGCAGTGAATTATCTCTACGGGCAGAGAACAATGGCAGCGGCGGTCTTACATTGTCTCCGATGCAGATGACGATATGTGAGATGAATACGTAGTTATATGTGTCGAAACTGGATGGCATCGTGGGGTGTGGTGCTGTGTCATTTGACAGCTCTGAAGTTATAATGCCCTAGGGGGTGAACGTGGAAATCTGCGATTGGTTTGCGCTAGCTTGCACGATTTTTGTCGTTGCAGCGGATATAAAAATCCCTGTTTACTATTTACGGGATAATGCTTTGAAGAATGTTAGATAAAGGTACAGATATGTAAGAAATTGACCGTTTAAAAGGCGAGCCGAGTTTGAAACAAGTGCGGCGGCGGCGGGCGGTCAAAGTCTCGTAGTAGCCCGATTAAATTATAACACCGGCGTGTGTTTCGCCCGTCCGTGGACAGCGTGCACTGCAAGAATGTCACACAATTACGCGCAGACGCACGCTAGAAAATAATCTGTACCGCAGGAAAAATGTGCAACGTTGTCGTAGGAATCCCGCCGCGAACTGCGCAAGATTGTCTCGGCGCTAGAATTTTTAAAACGTTTTCGAATTCCGTAACTGCGCCCTTTTCCATGTCTATGAATTCAGAATCGCTCTGGCCAGGCATTCCACACATTCGCCATTCGAAAGGAAATCTGCAAGATCAGCGGCGGATCAAGGTACTTAAAGCTTATCTGTCAGCCGGAATCAAGGCGCAGGGTTGATGGGCATGGCATTAACATCTACAATCTCAAACACTATTGCTAAATGAACTTGTAGTGAATAATTGGGAATCAAACATTGATGGTGGTTGTGCGAGAATATGATTGGTAAACAGACTTCAAGTTTGAAAGCATGCTCATGCTTTATTGTTCGTCTAAGATTACGAATCCCCCCCGTCCCAAGTCCCCCGTCTCATTGCAGCTTATGCTTGACAGCAAGTGTCTCCCGTAGTTTGATTTTCTTCGTGGTGTCATTGACGGATGACAAGCGACATCGGACCATAAATCCACGCGATTGATTCCTCGCATTTCTCTTTCATCATCGCTAGATTCCGAGCACAAGTTTAGCCAAATAGTTGCCACCGAGATAAACATACTTCCGGCCTCGATACGTCAATCACGAAAATAAATACTTGATGTATTTTTATGAACGTCAATCAAAATTCGAGCTCGATATCTCGCCAAGTGTCAAACAGTTAAGCCAAACAGGATTAAAATTAATAACAGTTGACAAGCATCACATGTATGGATATAAAAATGAAATAAAGCTGTCAAAGGTTGTCAAAGAAGATGGACGTATTGAAATGTGGAATTAAAAAGATCGGCCGGTCATCGCATGTACAAGTCAACCTGGCACCTTTGCTAATTAGTTCGCCAGTGGCAAGCGGTTTTCTTGAACAATAATCAATAATTAGAAGTCCTTCTAACTAATTGATCGTTCGATTCAGTCGTTCAATGAATGCGATGCACTCCTCTCAGTGCATCCAATTCCGTACTGACCGTGCGATGAACGATTCCTTGCAACGCTCGCGTCCTAACACAGGCCATCGCCGTTATAAATTACAAGCACTGTACGCGTTGGGCTGAGTTGTTGACTAATACGAGTCAAAACCACCGAAGTTGGTATACTTCGCCCGCATGCTAAGAAACAAGAAGTTCGCCACGGGAACTTAGGTGGAAAACCACTTTATTTCGCTTAATCGACGGGAGATCTCGTAATTAAGAGTTGCGCTCTACGTTTTTAATTGACAGCTGAGGTAAAAAGTTTCTGAGACGCTTGACAGCGTAATTTTTCCAACATGTGTTTCGATGTTATAGAGATATAACATGTTGGGCAACATGTCGGTCGGTGCTATTTTTAATACTTGTATATATATATATATATATATATATTATATATATATTATCATCAATGGCTTTTTGCTAAGTGTGCTGTAAATTACGACTAATGGCGGTGAAAACATATTTAGAAAGGCAGTTTTGGAATAAACAGCGCGGTGCCTCTTTTAAGATGTTATAATGTGAACCTTCTTTCGCGAATGCAATTATGTTCGACATAAATTATGCATTTAATTTATTGGCTTCGCGAGCTTTGAGGAGCCTACCAGACACCATTGCGCGGTCCACCAACGCTTTGCCAGGAAAACTCCGCGAAAACCCCGTCGAGTTTCCCATCTAAAGATTGCGTTTTCCTTTCAACTAGCTTTCCCCGAGCGCCCATACTGCAATGCTAATTGAAACATCACGTTTTCCATTAAAAAATA
The DNA here is from genome assembly GCA_921293315.2 of Nemurella pictetii. Taxonomy (NCBI): domain Eukaryota; kingdom Metazoa; phylum Arthropoda; class Insecta; order Plecoptera; family Nemouridae; genus Nemurella; species Nemurella pictetii. The sequence continues at coordinate 26,231,122 of OV121115.1, forward strand.
AAATAAAATAAAAATGTTAACTGCATTGCTGCACTACTCAATCATAAATTCACGTAATCGTCTCATTTGATCTTGGCCAGTGAAAGGTCGGATAATACGATCCATCATCTGTGGCCCATGGCCTATTCATGCAACTATACAAGCGTCTGACCGACGGACAGCGTTGGCTGTGGCTTATCTAATCATGTTGACTCTGTGTCATGATTTCAAGTCGCAAGGTTTCAACGGCGTGACGCCTGTCACTTGCGGCTGTCCCAATCAATAACACGGGTCAACCGTGGAGTCACGCGACGCCGCCGCCGCCGCCGCCGCCGCCGCCGCAAGAGCGACGCTATACGACACCGTGTTTCACGGTTTTACACGCCATGTGCACGAATCTCTTTACGACAATTGACTACTTGCTTCAGCCCGAGGGGATGTTTCGTTTCTACACCATTAGATCGCATGACCGAGGAGGGCAGTGACCAAATTTCACGTAGGTATTAATTTCGGGGTAATTTTGTAGTTTGGTTTGGGGGCAAATGGCGAAACGGCTCGGGCCTTGTGTCTGGCCTGCAGCATGTCGAGTTGATGCCGTGCTGGCTATCAGGCTGTCATCGTGGAGAACGAGAAATGGTGGAAGGAGAGTTTGTGTTTGGAGGGACAATGCTACAAAGATTTCGGAGGACGCCAGCAGACGTTTCTTATGATCGCTTATTTAATTGAGAGGTCTGTTGGTGTAATTGATGTTGTGATTGGCAAATATGTATCTGGTTTCGATTTAGCGGACAGTTTTGTTTCAGATTGAGACTGTAGACACTATAAAGATCCTGAGATATCGTGTAGATTCTTATTCAAGTGAAAGATAATAACGTTTCTGCTCGCTATCGTGATCATCTCATGACTTTATTGCAGTATCAATTCATCTATTAATAAGAACCGGCCACGAGTTCTGTAGCCGAGATATATTTAAACGTCATGATACATGAAAATATCTAAAACCATAACTCAAAACATCAATCATAAAACCATAACAGAGGAAAGGGCAAATGCATCCGTAATATTCACCATTACTCACGAGATAGGTCGAATTTATTACTTTTCCATCGGTTTCATTGGTACTATGGCCTTTATGAGTATTAAAATAATGAAATATAACTTGTCGTCGATAAGGATGGTTTATGGCATGCAGATACTCAGGCCTGTCCCAATCAAGTGGGATAGTGCTCAAGTTGACCACCCTGATTCAAGTGTCGGGTTCAATTCAAATGGCGCGATTATGATTCACGATCGCGCCTCGCGCGAATATTTGCTCATTTTTCACTACTGGAAATTATTATTGAGCTCAATTGAAATCCCCGTCACGTAAGTGATCAAAAATTGCTTCGAAATGCATGTGTATTTTTAATTTAATCTTCATTTACAATGTCGACAAATGTGTGCAGTCGTTTCACACTACTCTTGCAATTGAATAGACTTAGGGTCGGTTTTGCGTTCAAATAATAAGAATAACACGGTTTTATATTCTGTTTGGCGGCAGTCAGTATTTTTTTAAATGTTCAAAATTGCTTGCTGCAACGATACTGCCAACAAAAACAAATTACTCTGCAATTTGTACAGGAACATGTGCAATGACTACACTTAACGCAGCACATTATCATCTTGAGGAAACCTAAATTACAGACCATTCCCCTCCATTCACCACCCTGAAACGTATAATATCATGAACTTATTATTCTCTGCTCTGCCCCAGCGTAAATATATAATAAATAAGCCATGTGTGTTTGGTTTAAATTAGTATATATCATGGAATCACGTGTCCGTGAATACATTGACGAAATCGAAGCCTGCAGAATTTATCTTATCGGGATTAAAACTTTCAAATTATATGGAATTAAATCCATGAAAAAAGTGTCGCGTGAGCTCGATTCTTTTCTTCTTTCGTGCAGTCGAATTTTATTTTTCCCCTAATTAGGTATCCATTCTAGAATCACAACGGAACCATTAAAAAAATGTAAGATTTTCAAACTTAAAATAAATACCGTTGAGATCTAGCATTCTAGCAGTGGCAAAATTGTCCCCTGTGCCTATAGAGAAAACTCTTCAAACTAGGAGGATGATTTTTTCTTTTCGCCGACTGTCAAGGCCATATTTTCAAGGTCCATTCATCAAGGTCATACTCGCACATTCGCCTTAACGCAGTGACATTTTTTGTGTCACGTGGCAACATCCCTAATTGGCCAAGATGAAATTCCATGTGTCCCTCGTGCAAACAGAACCCAGTTCCCAACCCTATCACATTCAATTGCCAATTTCTTCTCATTTCCATCCAGCCAAGCAAGCACCGTCCATAACTCAATCACCATTTGTTTCTCCATATCTCCGTGGCAGGGTGGCACCACGTTAATTACCCTCCTGGACTCGGCTAGTAGCCAGTAGCCAGCACCGGCCGTTATCCACACGTATAGCTGCAAGTGGATGTGGATGTCAGTGGACCATGCTCGAGACCGGCACTCTGTCATGTAGCCAGTCGCGTGGGGGCGGCAGAGGCGGCAGGGGCGGCAGCCGCGGTAGGACGTCTGGGGGATGGGGGACGGGGCGGGGAGACGGTGGTGTCAGGCCACGGGGGCAGACTTGCCGAGACGCGGCAGGAACTAGGAAGACAAACGATCCGATATTCCACTCTTAGCACACACCAATCACTACTTGCGCGTCGAACACATCCGCTGTGCCGCCCGGCTGCAGCAGCGAGGAGGCTGCTGGCCCGTGATATATTACCTCAGGAAACACCCCTGACCAGAGAAAGAGACGAAGAGCTCTGTTTGGGGTGAAGGGAGGTGGATACAGTTGCCTGCCAGTCGACATGGTCATAAAATCCAATAATTTAGAGTAGACTATCGGGTAATCGACGTCCTTATACAGTCTAGCCTCTGGTATATACCGACGTTCTATTAAATTGTGTTGTGTGTGTGTGGTGGTATCGTGTGTCGCCGTTGCCGTTTGCGTAAGCGATCCGAATCCGTTCGGATTCTTTTTCTCAAAAATTGTAGCCGTCTATATAAGAATAGGACGGCGAACTGAATAATTCATCCGTGCTTTACCGAAAGGCAAGAGTTATTTTCGTTATTCCCTGGCATCTTGGTGCTGTTGGTGCACGCTCGGGCGGGCGAAATGATCGGAGATCAAGTTGTTGTTCGTCCTGACGACGTGTCAAGCATAAGGCTCGGATGGCGTGCCACCAAGTGCCACGGCGGCGTTGCCCGTGCTCCGGCGTGGCTCTCTCTACGCGTCGCCGCTACACACTCGATGGCTACACATACTTGAATGTTTTATTGGGTGGAGTAGCCACAACATAAATCAGGGGGTGTGCGACTACGTGTCGGACCCTGTAATTTCTTAGACATTACCTTCTCTTCGCCATCAAACGCGCGCTCTTTCTCTCTCTCTCACTCTCTCTCTCTCTCTAACCCTCTCTCTATCTCTCGCTCTCGCCACAATTTTCCTCGTCGCGCATAATCGTATGCGTTGTTAAGTTGCTCGTCTTGTTTGGCATTCATCACAGACATCGTCTCCTCTAAGGTTGCCGTGAGCTGGCCGAGAGACAACCACGTGACCGCAAATCGCCGGGTGCGAGGATTTTCGCCGATGACAAAAATATTTTCACTGAGCTTCATATTATGTAATCTGTTTCAAGGCATGTGTCCTTTCCATAAACAAACAAGAAACTCGAACAAAGCGGCATCGCAAGTCAGCTTCGCAGCTTCGCAGTGTGCAGAAGAGAAATTTCTGGCCCTCGCGTTTACCTCGGTTACCCATGAAGGTGGCGGTGCCTTCGGACGCCCACGAGGACGAGAAGGCGACGGCAGGCGACGCCGACGACAACGCCGTCCATGTCTGCGCCGAGGAGACCGCGAACCACTCCCCGTGCAGCTTGCATGTCGGCCATGTTAGCAGCACGCACGGTCCGCAGTTTTCCTGGAACACAATGCTGGCTTAGGGTGTGACGGGCATGGCATCAAATTGACGGAGTACAGAAACAAGCCCAACAAGTCGAATGACATGCTATATGGCGGCAGCACGCACATGCACGCTCTTCAATGACGGTATAATTATCATAAAATATGGTGCCCAACAGCTCGACAGATCGAACAACCTTATTATTAACGATCGCGTGATATGTGATGGAATAATGAAGATAGATGGCGGAGATGTAGCGGTGATTGCCGTGTGTCCAATCATTAATCAAAGATCGTCATTATGTATATACGACTACGAGTCTCGAAGGCCCACAGCTACAGACTCTTTGCTTCGGACGGCGTCGAGATGGTAGAATTGCGTTCTAGCTTTTCATGATGTTCGGTGTAATTAGTGACAAAAAATGTGTTGCCTATTTGTTTTTCCGCAGAAGTAATTATTGTAGAAAGAAAATTATTATGGTTGGGATAATTTATGGTGATTATGTGTTAGGTTATGTATACCTAAAGCTGAACGAAGAGTGATTGACAGGTACGCAAATGTATAGACAAAAATTGTGTATGTGTTTAATCTCCCATTATTGTGTTTCATGATATTGTTAGTCGCACCTCGAAGTTCTAAAATCCGAGGAAAATGTATTCCTACACTGCATATTCAACAGCTTTTCTGGCCTACACATACGGGGTGTAATTATACCATGGATAATCCTGGATAATGACGCTAACATTACCCTGATGAATGCAAGTGGGAAGTCGAATGAAGTCACCTCTCGACTCTTTAAAGTGACTACGCCCGGCATTACAATAAAATATTTACATTTCAGCGTGATAATTTTGTGTCCCTTCTGCTTACTTTGTAATTCTATGCATGGCAGTTTCAAAGACATTATTGATTCAAATCTGTCTTTTGACGTTATGATAGTTGATACACGTGCAACAACAACAACAACATGGTTATTATATAACATAAGAACACACATTTAAAAAAAATCAATAAACTTCATTAGCATCGATGCTAAGCGAATAAGTTTGTAGATCTCACTGCCACCAAGTACTCCATCCCTCTCACCCAACCCTCAAACAACCCCAACCCACACACAACTATAAATTAGATTGCTAACTCCTGGGTGACATCGGTGATAAACCCCACTCGTAAATTACAGTCGACATTAGCATTACAAAGTTACCAAACTGCATTGCTTCCATGGTGGATAAACTGGAGGAATCCTGTTGTCACAATAAGTTATCATACGTGTTCCCTGCCTCGAGTAATCAGGCACACATTGACCAGAACACCAGGCGCAACAGAAGAGACACCCCTTTGAAGTTGAAATGGTACTCAATGACTAACCTATGAAACGACGGTTGACGATTTTTGATCATACCATTTAATACTGTCCACTGTACTGGGTTTTGGACGAAACTTTTTCTGGAACCATTTTTTTTTGTCTATTTGTAATTGTTTCAACGGAGAAATCTCGAAATTTAGAAAACTCGTGCATTGAAATGAAATTTTTGTCTGTAAGGAAACTCTCATATTTGTGTCATACGCTGGTAAATGAAACTTACACGAGAAATAGTTGTAATGAGTTTGCAATATTGCATGGTGGGACAAAAAATGGTTGGATTTGGAGCTAAATATAATCACATGGTCATATCATACCAGACATCCACTCCCAAGGAAGGGAATTGTCTGATTTCACATCACCCAGTAATCCGCATCCAGTCCAGTGTTGTAAAAAAAACTACCTCTGATGATCACATGCATGCACGATATACCTGTGATTCGAGCTGCACAAAGCGATAATTTTATACAATGCATTTTTTGTTAACTTTTTTCGGTGATAATTTCGAACCATTGAGCTTGCCCAGACGCATGACATAAGCTGCTAGGATATAACAGAAACCGGTAGCGCCGATGTAAAGAAAAACAACACAATAGGCCAGTGCCTTATTCAGCTGTAGAGTTGATTTATCGGACGTGAAACTACAGGTCCAACCCAAAAAGTTAATAAATTTGTACTATACGTCAATTAGATTGACAAGCGAGAACTTATAAGAATAGACTTGATGTCAACATAATGTTGCGATGATGGAAAAACTTGTTGAATAATGCGATCTTGCGAGATGTAATTAGGGGGATTGGATGTGTATCTGAGACAGAGGACTGCACGAAGCTTTTGTAAGCAGCGGCGCAATGCTGCGCTATTGGCTGATAATAATTACGTACGATGGTCTTGTCGAGCTCTATTGTCAATGCTACAATGCTGCGGCGGTGCAGAGATCAAAGGACCAGACAATCCACGCATTGCTATGTGAAATTGAATGCAATTGAACCCGACATACGTATTATTATGGGACTATAGATGGCTGTAACGAACTGGAATTAAACTATATTTAAATCGTGATTAATCTCATTTGAAAGTGTAGCTAAAGACTCTGTTTAGCCTTATCTTTGAATAATTTGTGCTCAGGTGTAATAGGTATTGGCACGGATGTGGATCAGATTCCGGCGAAGAGTAATGTATGTGCCACATGTGGTATGTGTAAATTGTAGTGCTTGAATAGTTCCAATGCTTTCAATTGTTTGGTCGCATTTGCAATGGTAAATAAATTGGTTGTTATACTCAAGAGAGAATCACAGGTATTATCAGTAGAAAATATAAGTGCTATTTGGAAGAATTGTTTAAGAGGAGTCAGCTAGATTGATTTCCACATGCGTACTTTGCTGTTTTGCTATTTGATAATATCGAAATTTGCCAAAGATTTTGAATTGTATTTCAAGTACTTTTATACCATACTCGTGTATTACATGGATAAAAATAAATACCATGAGAATATACAACAATAAAATTTAAAACAGAAGTGATGTTACATTGTTAATTGGCTCATTGTGTGTATACTACTCTGTTGAATGCAATGCATGTATCTAATAAATCACAATATTATTATTCCATGTGTTCTCTCATTACACATGGCAATCATGTAATTAAAGTAAGGGCTTTTAAATTGGCCGGTTGTCGGTCTGTTTAAAGAAATCAGTATCTCTACCCTTATGTAACAGTTTGTTAGTTTGAGCGTATGATCCCAAGTGAGCTGATTAGTTGAATAATGAAACACGTTTTTCTTTCCATCGTTATGGGCATGCCAACTCTTTTTACAGGACATTTGCATTCCCAGAAGTTGGGTTGGGACCGTGGTCAGCAGCTGTCATTTCAGTGGCATACAGCTCTATTTTACACCTTCTTTTCAAATGCAACAAAGATTCTAAATTGATAAGCATGTCAGCCTTTTATTCGACAACATATTTGAATCAGAACCACTTAATCATTCCAAATATAAAACAGTACACGAATATAAAAGTACCAATGCACCCCATTTGAAAAGTAAAACTCGCAGGATAACGGTGTACCGCGCACCGTAGTTAAATTTGGAATTTAGAAAAGGCATTTGTTCATGTCGGCGCGGTCCATAAAACAGTCAACACTTTGATATGTAAGATGGCGTCAGAATGCACATGCCGTGGTGGGGATAGAAGGGCTTGCGGCATGCAATAGCTACAACGCGCCGTGTAGCGAGCAGAGCAAGTATAGCATCGTAGCGGTGCCACCGCTGCCGCCGCCGCCGTCGCCACCGCCGCCGTCGCCTGAGTGTGGAATCTAGTAGCTGGCTGCCGTCGCGGCGTCAGGACTGATGCTCGGTAATGTGACAGTCAGATTGACGGCATGTTAGCGAGTGTGTCAGCGACGTCGACGTCGGCGTCGCGACGCTCTGCGTGAAGCAATCCTTCCCGTCATGTCGCCGTCGCCGCGGCCATCGTGCCCCCCGCTTCCCCCGTCCCCTGTCCCCTCTGCCCCGCCGCCGCGACAACCCTTTACGCTCAATCTCCATCGGGCACGGGAAAGACATCGCTCTAATGTCACTGCGGATACAAGAGCGAAGGAAAACTTATCTCGCGGGAATCTCTACGCTAAATAGACGGAAATTCGCGAAATGAAATGGGGGGGAAAGCGTTCTTTCTTGTTCAGTTTAACTGTCTATGGCGCGGATGGTTCCAATTGCTTTGTTGTGGTTCGAACGATTTGGTGATGAATCTCTTGTAATTCATTCCGATAAATTCTTCTGGCTGGCAATCTTTATTTGTAGCTCTGTTTCTCCTGCGAGGTGTTGGCGTCGGCGTCGGCGTCGGCGTCGGCGTCGGCGTCGGTGCCAACCACGGTCGCTAGTCGCAACACCTGTTCGGTCATAAATCTGTCGCTTCGGACGCTAGCTCTTCTTCACTGCTGCGAGTTGAGGCTTTAGGCCCCAGCGCTAATGCAAAACCGTCGAGGAAGTCATGCCAGAACACTAACTTTAGATCGTGCGAGTGGCGATTCTCGGCTGAAAGCTCACAGTTCAAATGATCGGTCGGGACATACAGATATGTCATCCTGAATGGAGCACAGAGAAAGCTAATAAACAACTCTAATAAGATTTAGAGAATAAATAGTACATTAAAAGGATCTCTGTGATATATTTCACACACATTTGACACTAGGTCATATATCAGTTGTCTTATAACAAAATACACATTGTATGTAATGTCATTAAAAATAGAGCATGAACGCTACCTAGATAGAAAGATAGATTTGGCTGTTGACTTAACTTTAATTGTTCGTCTATTTTGGTAACGGCAAAAGTATAAGAGAAAATTTGTTATCGTGTGGTGCCGGTGGTCCAAGCACGTAATTCGTGTCTTAAAATATTCATTTGCCAAATCGTACAACCACGCACGCGTCAATTATCGAAAAATATTGATCAATCAGTGTCCGAAAAAAATGTATCTAATTAATTACGTTTTCAAAAATATGTCAGAAAATAATGTAATTAATCATTACTGTTGATGTGTGAAACGTAATCCATCCCGTCGCATTGCCCACGTCTGCACGTAAAGCGTCGATGCTGAATCGCTTTTTCTTCACCAAAACTTACGCGAAAAATAAAATTTGAATATGAATAATTTTGCAGCAGCAGCAGCAGCAGCAAGACAAGGTATGGTAGTTGTTCGATCTCTGTCAGTGTCGACTGAAGCCGCCCCCTCCCTTGCGTTGAGCGAGATGATGAATGAGGCACTGACAGACCAGAGTGATCCATCATCGGAAAGAGATTGGATGATGGAGAGGGAAGGTCATTCACAACCAATTCATCATTTCTACCAGATCCCCTTTACCCCCATTTCCTGCTGGCATCACTGCATCTCAGATATATCGTGGCAGTCACTTTTCCACCTACCAATGTGATATTTACTGAGCACTTGAAAATGTGAAAACCTAGAAAATCGTTTAAATTTATATGAAATAATCGATAGTCAGCAAAAGATTCAAGCAACAGCCATTGGTAAGGTATACTATACTTTACTTCTAAAATGTACTAAATCTTTCACGCGTGTATTAGGGTTGGTGTGCAATAGTAACAACTGTCACCCGATACCGACACTTTAGAAGGCACCTTTTCATTCGATATTTATAATAATATTACAACAGTCAGTTTTATCGCTTCATTTTATATGATCCGCGGTGACTTCTTTATTCCACTTCCTCAAATCCATTTGCCTCATATCAAGGTTTCCTACCCTAAACTTCCCTGACAAATAATACCCAACTATTGCATCCCTTGAAATCACAAAAAAACGAAATATCTATACAGAACGAATCCACAATATCCTTGTTGTTGGATGACATTATGCCTTTAGAAAATAGTGTCATCTATAGATAACATTTCTTGATGCGTGTAAAGAGTCCATATATCTTGGCACACTCCATACAAAATGCTGTGTACAAGAGAATTAGTTGGCTTTAACTTTGGGCAATATTTCACTTTCCAAATCATACAATGAGTTTAACACACGTCGTATATTCAGCTCACGGCTGGCATCTTCCCCGGCAACAGAAGAAGGTACATATTTCCATGATATTGAAGGGCTTTGTGCGGCACACCGGGGAAGTGCATTCAAGCTGCAACATTGGTCCGCGTCTGCCGGTGACGAATGGCAAATGCACCTAATGGAGTGCACCTAACGACGGCCTACCAGGGGTGACCAGTGACCACAGTACGCGAGCCACTCTCCTGCATCGAACGATCGATCGCTGTACTCAGTAGATTGAGCACATTCACAATTTTCAACTCTTAGAGTTAAGCCTGGACAATAAATGGTAATGCTAAATTAGGAGACAAAGAAAATGTCATGTGGTGGAGGTGCCAGGGCTACGAAGATATCCTTTTCACCTGGATCGAGTGACTCTCTCAAAGGTCTTTGACATTTAGGGAGAAGGGTTGAAATTGAATTAATCTCGCTTGCCTAGGCCGATTTAATTGCACCAACACTAGGGAAAGGCACAGCAGAGCATTTGCCGAGCACAACTTGACTCCCCTGTAGATAGGCCTGGTCTTCAACAATAGCAATGATCTACTGGCGTCGGCTGGCCATAATTCTGCCAACTTGTGAAGTGTAAGGACGTGTGGTGTGGCATTCAACCAGTTTACTACAAAAGACTGCGAGTAATGCGAAGTCAAACATGACGATTATGCTCCCTGCTGTTTGACCGACTGACTGGTCATTTCACGTAACAATTATTTTCAATGAGATGCAATTCGTGTGGGGTCTCAGCTGTTTCATTCCAGTCAAATAAGCTTCTACCTTCGCTCCTACCTCCGACCCTGCTGACTGCTGAGTGGTACATGCCTTTCTGGAAGCGTTCTTTCAGTGGTGAATAATGAGCCCTCTCTATAGTCTCTAGTAACTGTCACGATAGCTTGACACGTCCCAACAATTTATGTAAATAGATTTATCATAATGCACAACAGCTTTCTTGAAATTTTCAGCGCCAACCAAATCCTGAAGAGAAACTCGGAGCTCTGCGATATTGGTGCACAATGAAAAGTATTAGTACCTACTTCAATTGACGTAATTTGCCGCGATAACATCAGACCACTTTTGATCTGAAGGGGCGGAGAATAGACGAAGCACTTGCCAAAACAAATTATCAATTAATATTGATCAAAATATAGCTTGCAGCTAATCAATCAAACGGACATAAGTTTAACGAGTAATTGCAATTATTTTACATTGAACGATATTAATAGATCGCTTATCAGGACAAGCCTTCAAGTGGAACGATGTCACAGAAATAATTAATTTCATACAATTACAACAGCTTATCAATCTAAAATAAAACACAGATCGATCGTTTTATCCTTTTATGGTTTTTTCTTTGGAGATAAGAACTTAAAAAATAAATCATAAATCAGCTCAGATTCTCTCAAGATTACAACTTACAATAAAATGCATAAAAACAGGATGTAAAGTATCAATATCACTCAATCTTGAGTGGAGTTTATAAGCCCCATTAAAAGCCCTCTTAGTCACATTCGGCGCAAATCCCACACTTGCACCAAAATTACAGCGCAGTCGCAACCTTTGAGAATAAACATGTTCCAGATTTTACGAAAAAACAGACACCGGAAAGCTCGATGAGTGGCTCCGTTTAGCGCAGAAAACATGCCATTGATGTGAACTTTGAAGCACCCCTCTTTGGCGGCGTGTTATCCTTCCACAGCATCCTCAGCAGCAGCAGCAGCAGCAGCAGCAGCAGCAGCAGCAGCAGCAACAGCAGCATCAGCGTGAGGCCAGGGGTCGTAGCGGCGGCGGTGGCGGCGCCCGCCAGAAAGCGACGAGACTTTGACTTATCACGGCAGTTGGCTTCACTGACACGGGGCGTGACAAAGTACAATAAAGCTGCGGATAAAATACGTTCATGGAGCAAGCTTGGACCCCGCCTCGCCTCATGTTGTATGAAACTACTAACTCTCGTTCCTTTCCACGGCTGAGCCCGGCGATTTATGGGAGACCAACTGCGCGTCCGAGAGCGGGACGTGCCGGCGTCGTAACTTGCCGACGCCGACGCCCCCCTCCCTCCCACCCTCCCCCGCCGCCGCCGCCACCGCCACGCGTCCCCGACCGGACGGGAACATTGGCGAAACTACGCTTTTATTAACATCGCGAAAACAATTACGTCGAATAAATAATTGGTTGGAAAAAAAACGATAAAGTCGGCGCCCGATGAATTGCGCGATCAGGAAAAGCTGTCGGCGGCGTCTGTAATTGCTTTCTTTATATCAATCCTGTCCATCGTCGTCCATATGGGTGCCGACTAAAACTCTGTTCTGCACGGTATTACAACAATGCATATAATATAGTACCGATATAACAGTTAAATATTTACGTCTTCCACTTAGGAAGAAAACAGAAGCATCCGAGAGGTTGTCACCATGAAGATGAGTTCTTATCAGGATGGTGATATCCGTGACAGCTGCTCTTTACAAGATATTTTTATTTTTGTCGTGTGACAAAAAAGACATGGTATCATTCATTTATAAACTAATAAGTAATAAACCATAATTGTAAAATATGCACCACTATTTGCATTTTGTACGGCACACAATTGCATAGCGTGATTGAAGGAAACTCGGATCACTGTGTGTATCCTACATGTCATCGCGTCAATCGTGCAAATCATCCGTCTCCAGGGCAATGGCGCGATGCATTTATGCAAAATTTAGCAGTTTACCAACTGGACCGACGCAGATCATAATGAATGCTATGCATCAAATGTTCAGCCGAACAGAAAATGCCCAAAGCCGTGTCAACACAGCTCTCCTGTCAACAGGTATTAATTAATTAACGAATGCATGTCAAAGCTTTTGAAACGATATTAATGACACGACATGATAATATTCCATCTCTCATATCTATCGCACTTCGTGGTGTTTAGCAACACACTTAAATCGCTTGCCGCGCTAGTTAGTCCGTTAGCACCTCATCGATTCAAGCCGGATCGCGCATAGCTCACCGCGTAGCACTTCCAGGCCTGCAGTTAGAGTTGTACGCTTCAGCTCTACTAGCTCTTGACTAGCTAGCCGTGATGGCATAATATTATTTACTTCGCCACTGTCGGAACATCTCGACGCCGCTTTATCTGTCGTCGCGACGCGGGTCTTAAAGCGTCAGCGCCGTTCTCTCGGCAGCGCGACTCTACGCGCGTTCCCCGCCGTCTTGTTAAATTACCGCCATATTTCCTGGCCGCACTTCCGCAGGCCATGGTTCATTGCCTAGCGAGCTGCGCAGGGAACTCGCTGCTCGCTAGCTATTTATCAAGAGATATATTCCCTATGACGGCTCCATATGTTGAGATTACAGATGAACGCGCGGGCTGAAAACTGGGGTGAAATTTAGTGGTTGCATGGTTTTGGAGGGAAGACCGCGCGTTGCATTGCGCAGATATCCGCGTGATAGCATGGCAATGGGGGCTAGAGGTGGTCGTAGAGGAAGGAAGGAAGGGATGGGATATTACTCTGGAAATGGAAAACTCGTACAATTTTTATTTTTGTATTTTCCATTTTGAATCGCGAAGATAGTGATCTATCGAGGTAACTATTTTAAGCGCATCGTGATGCCATTTATTATTTGAAATGAAACGGAACTCGGTACTGGCGTGTGACGGTTTATGCGAAACGAGAATTTTATATTGTGTTTGCTTCTCTTTTTTGATTTCAAATGGAAAGTTGGCGATTTTTTATTTAGACCCAACGATACATGCTCTAAATGACGGTTACAATCATGTGTTGGCGCGTTGATGTTTTTGAATCCAACACGAAGGCAACTGCACCGAGTTTACTCACTTGGCATCCGAACCCGATACATCTTGATTAGGGTAATTTTAAAATTAAACGGGCAGCCATACAATGCAATTAATTACAAGTAAAAAAAAAAAAAGCTGCAATAACTAACTAGGTGGCGAGCGTTGAAACTTGCAGTGCTCTTCGCGTAAGCCAGCTTAAGTGCACTCCTAGCATTTGGCACACGTCTGGTATTTAAGAAGATCGATCAGTTGTCGCTGCAATCCAGCGTCACTGTGACTTGGCCATTCGTTGGCGAAACATGACATCGATTCGTTTTCGCAAACTTTAAACCTTCGTCAGGAAAAAAATGAGGCGTCTTTAAACATCTCCAGGAAGCTCTGTTGAGCGGGATCGCTTCAACCCCTCTCTAATAGTGAAAGACATAGTGGTTTTGGTTGAAGAGGCTGGCTATTGCTCCTCGCAATTCGCCAGACAGAGAAATGAATGAAATATTCTTCATGTATTATTCATCAGAATTGCGGCATATTTCATTCGGAAAATGGAGAGGGAAAGTGGAGATGGTTTAGGCCGATTTTTCAGGGCTCCGAGCATTGTATACCGAATAAGTCTTATGAGAGAATTTCTGTTCGCGTTGTATGAAATCACGAAATTGAAACCAGAGTGCAAATTGAAAAGCATTTTGCTATATTTCTTTGCCGCAAGCGATAACGCAATTTGAGTATATTTCGTATGAGAATTCGGACCACAAAGTCGTGGTTAATTCTCATTTCTTTATCATTGACGCCCCACATTCAAATGGTTCATTTTACCTCCTTCACCCCTTCAAGATAAATTAGTCGCGATAGATTAGTACTGTGTAGAAATAAATCTCAAATATGATATATGAGTTTGATATATGACAGCGTAATACATTGCATTAGAATAACTCGGTTCAATAAATACCATAAACAACACGGCCATAATTGCATTGTAAATTGTAGAGCAGCCATAAACATCGATATACCAACCAAATCAACAAAGTCAAAAATGATTAATTATTTTATTGACACACCTGAGGAGTGGCACCCATGTCTGAATGATAAGCTCATTCCACTTTTTACACTAGAACTTCCTGTCCCTTCACTTCTCCAAGCCCTCCACAATAGTTATCATGTTCCTGTCACAAATGGACAAGTTACGACATAGCTAATGACAACCAGTAACAACCAAACACATCGACTGACAGCCGAGCTCGCTGCCATTCTGACAGCACAGAGCTGGAACGAGGGCTTTACACCTAGGGTCATAACTATCAGCTGTCAAAAGAGAGAGACGTTATCATCAAACCTCATCATAATATAACATGATGGGCCCCCATTGCATTGAGCCCATAGCTTACGAACTTATCCTAAATAGTCAGTCATGCATTGCCTTCACCTGTCACTGGCTCGCAGTTCGGCCAACCCTTCCGATCAAACGCGATCCCCTCGCGATCAGATTATCGCAGCAGTGAATAGCGAAACATCACCATGCTCCTGAGTCCTGACTATGAAGACTGCTGTGGGCGGTGATCGTATCTTTTTAATAAGAGGCAAATTGGATGGACATTGTAACTGACGTCTCGGCTGATTCCGTGTTATTGACACCTCACGTTCCATTTTAATGTTGCTTCAGAGAGGTCGATAAAGCGAAAAGATAAGTCGGAGATTGCGGGAATGGAAAAGCTGGAGAAATAATTAGGTGCCAATCTGCATTCGATGGAAATAAAATGAACAAATCAGGAATTAATGCTACAAACAACATTTTATTAAAGCAATATATATGAAACTCAACATCATAATTATTTTACAAAATATTTACAACTTGTGTGAATAAATAAACACAGCAACAAAACTCAATAGTAGGTATTCAGTTTTCAGTACATCTTTTATTGAACTTTGGGTGAATGACGTATCTCGAGACGTTATCGATTTGAGAGCAAAGAATACCCACTAATTAAATAGACAGATTGAAGTTCGTAGCAAGTCATTACACTTTTGTCAACAATAGACTCCAATTGAATGGTTTTAAAATAAATAATAACAGCTAGGTAAGTTGAAATCAGTAAGTTTCCCGTGTAAGGCCTAAACGCAAAGTCGTCGGCAGATATTTTAAACTTCAAGCGATCATAGAAATATCACAGCAGAATTTTGGACATATTTACCTATCCAATATCAAACTAAGTTTGTCAATCACAAATTCTTACAATTCTCCATAATAAGTGGCATTCTCATAAATTATTAAAGATCAAAATAAGTTAAGAAGTATAATTAAAACATTGCTTATTTGCACCCTTGCGATTTTGGACACTCACGATATAAACACCACTGATTGCAACCAAAAGCCACGGCAGGCAACCCCTCGGCCGCCGTCGCCCTTAAAACTGATTTTGGTAGAGAGTTCATGGGTGCACGGCAGCCCCTATCCTTTGCCCGTAGAGAGAGTACGGCGAGTAGTACGGACCGAGCGCGGTGGGGTTGAATGCGCTGTAAGGTGAGGCAGCCAGCGAGCCGGGGAGACCGGGCTTCGAGTACGGGTGATACCGGGCTGCCGACAACGGGCTGAGCGGGGGGTTCGGGTAGCCGGCCGCCGCACGATGCAACGCCGCCGAAGAGGAGAGGAACGAGTGAGGGTTGAGAAGCGACATCGGTGACTGCGATATCGCGGCCGCCGCGGCTGCGTTGTCGGCTGCCGTCGCGAGGCTCGTATGAGTCCTCAGGTGTTGCAGAAGTTCGTCGGACGTGCCGAACCGCTTGCCACAATACGAGTCACCGGCGATCCAATTGCAGACGTACGGCCGGCCGAGCTGGTTGGCGTAAGAGAGGTGCTGGGGTGGCACGGGGCCGGGTGGCATCAACCCTTGCAGGGCGGCGGCGAGTCCGTACTTTTGGTGATCGCACTGCGTGCACCCACTCGGACACTGTCCGGGCGAACCGCCCATCATGCCGAGTTGTTGGTGCAAGTTGTGCATGCTGTATTGGCATCCTTGGCAGTAGGGGTCCTTGCAGACGGGCACCAGGGCTTCGCCGCCGGCAGCGGTCTTGACACGCGCGTAGCTGACGTACGGTCCGGGCGCGGGGGATGGGTAGCCGGCGGCCATCATCGCGGCGGCGTGGTGGTGCGAGAACGGGCCTCCGGCGAACGGTGGTCGGAACGCGGGGTTGTTGGGCTCCAATCCCGGTGGACATCCGGAGCAGAGAGAGCTGAGCGAGCCGCCAAGTCCTGACGAGAGTCCGGACGAAAGGCCTCCGAGTTTGTAAGTCCCGAGGGGCTGGTCCTTGGGATGGCCGTGGAGAATCTCGAGTCCTGATCGAATGATCGGGCTCGCGCCCCCGTTGCCGGCGGGCGACGCCGACTTGGTCCTCTCGTTCGACGACGGGTTCTTGACGTTGTCGCCGGCCGTCGGGTTGGCCGTTTGATGGCTGGGCGGCGACACTGATTTCCGGCTCGGCGTGCGCGACGACGATTTCTTCTCGTCGGAGGTGTCATTGTGGATGCTGCTCGACTTTGACGACGGTCGGTTGTCGTCGGACTTGCGCGTCAGCACGTTCATCTCGTACGGCTTGAACGCGAGCTTCGGCTCGGACGGGCTGCTGCGAGGGAACGCGGTCTTCTCGGATTTCGGCCCGGCGACCGACGGCGGAGTTACCGGGGACGCTTCCGACGCGGACGCGGACTTCTTCGGCTTCTCCAGTGGATGGATGACGGGCTTCGAAGTCGGCGAATCGGCACCGATCTGGCTGCATGTTTGGGCCAAGAGCGCGAGTGGGCTCTTCTTGGCGTCCAGCTGAATTAAAAGAAGACAACATATCGATTAGTTAATTGACAGGAGTGAAGTAGTTTTAAATATCCGATTTAATGGCTAGTGAATAAGTTAATTACAAAAGGATGTGATCAGAATTGCTAGAACTGATTAAATTAGTTAAAGACGCACATGAATTTCCTATCTGATTGAAAATGGTATAATTATTATTCATTAGTAGCTGATAAGTGAGAAATGATGCTTACCGTTGTCGGGAGCGGCGACAGGTAATCCGGTTGCAGATACTGATTGCTGCCTGAGTTCAACATTCCGTTGCCTTCGAGTACCACCATTTGTATTGTAATTCACGATTTAAACACACACGGAGAAACACAAAATGTTCACAACTGTATCCCGTTGGAACCACACGGGGTGGCGACAGAAATTTTCCCTCAAAAACTTCGTTTACAACTGTATAAATAACAACTATTTCCTTCGCAAACAACCAGACAAATGTTCTAAATAAAACAACGTCGCAATTGTTTGATCGCACACATAAACAAACGGCTTTCCACAGTGAATCGCACTAAAAACAAGTTGGTTGACAACGCTCTCGCCGACACCTCATGCCAGTACGAGGATCAGACTCAATCTGAAGTGCGCTGCGCGAAGGAACACGGTGGTGGAGCCGAGAGCACGAACATTCACGATCGACGACACACAACGAACTGTCGGACCTCGGCTGCGCTCGTCGCACGCTCGGCGCTACCCCTCACGAGCTTTCCCTGCTCGGAAAAGCCATCGCTCTCTCTCTCTCTCTCTCTCTCCCTCTCGCTCTTAACCGCTCGCTCCCTCTCGCTCCCCTCGTCTAACCTTTTTTGACAGGCCGTAGCTAAGACCGGCTGGCAGGCAAACCAGGCAAACTACCAGTTCTTGGCCATCTCGATGACGTCGCGTTAATACCGCCGCGTTTCATGCTGTCAGCTTTTACCACCCATGGCGTAGTGACGATGACAGGAACGAGCTGCCTTTGTAGGTGCCGCCGCCGTGCGCGGAGAAGTTGCCCCTCTCGTCAGTCTCGTCCCCCACCCCAGAATGCATTATTCTTCGCCGCTGTCCTTCTTATTGGACTTAATCAGTAGCCTCCTGAAGAGGAGAAACAACTACAAGATGTGTATAGAGGATGGTGAGTATGGTGTTTTGTATGTGACAAGTAAAGGATGCTGTGGGCATAGGAGAATCAGGTTTTTTCGAATAAGGGTCGACATAGCGAGTATAATATTAACTATTAACTGGCCGGCTTTGACATCACGAACAAGTACTTATTTTATTCTAGTATACAGAGTTGTCACCTTGTCATATAACTTATCTGGCGACACACAATAATATGTAAAGTACTCTATTCGTTTCAAAGATTTATATTTATTATGCATTTCATTAAGAAGCGTTTTATTAATTTATAAATGAGAAACACACGTTCGTGTAACTGCTCCTCCTCTAATAAAATTAAGATGGGGACACCTTTATTTCGAGGCTTGCTTGTAATTGATGCACGGCACGGGATGCCGCAGTCGCGCCCAAGTCCATCCATCAAAGCAAGAGCGCTGGCGAGGACAACGCGACAGCGCTGGCGAGGACAACGCGACAGCGCTGGCGAGGACAACGCGACAGCGCTGGCGAGGACAACGCGACAGCGCTGGCGAGGACAACGCGACAGCGCTGGCGAGGACAACGCGACAGCGCTGCCCAAAGTCGGTCTCTACTCCTTGACATTCAAAAAGCATCCAAAGATACGGAAGTCGATATCTCAAGCGAACAATCGAGATTAACGTCTGATTTCGGTCGAGATAACATAATAATCTGCATTCAGGTTTCAGGATCTCAAATACCCAAAAATATTTTCGGTGAAATCTGATATTTCTCGTGATGGCCCCGCTTTTACAAAATGTATGGATTGAATTTCCAAATACATCTACAAGAACTGGTGTAGTGTAGGGAGTTGGTGTACCTTCTCATGCCACCTGAATGACAATTAACTATTTTTGTCTCAAAAGCAGCTGGAAGCATGAGGAAGGGGAAGGATTTTGTTTGGTAGAACACTGAAGCACGAATATGCAACACCAAAACTTCCACACCATTCTTTTACAATCCAGCAATTATCCACCGTGGGTTTCTTTACGTCTAGGGCGACGGGTTACTCAAATTCCCAGCCGGCCTGTAATCACGAGACTGCATTTCTCCCTAAGAAGTGTACACAGGTATCAGCTAATCTGGTGGTGCCAGCTCAGCTAACGGGTCTATCCATCAACACTCACAATAATATGTCAGATGTGTCAAAGATCAGGCAACCCTAGTGCTGGCAGTGGCAACCCTAAACCCTCTATTCAACAATAACAACCTCAACCCCCTTGTTCAAAGAGATCAAGCTAATTCAACCCACTCCACTATAGCATTTTCCCTTTCTCTCCTCTCTCCTCTCTCTCTCTCTCTCTCTCTCTCTCTCTCTCTCTCTCTCCTTCTCTCTCGCTCGTTCATTCTTCCATTTAGTTATATAGTCGGCGGAACCATCAAATGTTTGCGGTGGGGACAATATTTACAACGCTTTTCTATTCTTTACTTCTTGTATTTATAGTGGTTGTGCTATAAAATATATTGCACCTTCGAAGCCGCCAAGGAGATTAAGAGCCATCTATTCAGTTGGCTGAATTTATGACTGGACCACGAAATTGCGGAAATTTGAGAAAGTCCCAAATTCATCCACGTTCTCATCGCTTATAAAATATGCGTTTTAATGGCGTGGTTATTTTTTTTTGCCCCACCATGAATATTTTCGAGCGGTCGTGTCCTCTAAAAGCCAGCTGTCTGGCAAAAGCCCTTCTCGCGGAATTCATGCGAAGAATTCACGCAGTCGGTGGCGATACATCGCCGAATGACAATTTTAAGACCACACCCTGTAGTCAATGGTATTACAGTATTAATATAATACATATCTCTAGAAAATGTAATAAATTACAGCTTGTACAGGTAGCTAAATGTACGAGACCACAGGTGCCATTAACTATAGAATCAACTGCGTTTGCCACTTAAATTATTTCGAGCAAAGTAAATTATCGATAATTTTTAGAGAGACGATTGTTGGACAGCGATGAATTACAATTTTACAATTTAAATGTGTAAAAATCTTATTGACTATCGTATTTTTATGAAACTCATTTCAATTGATAACATAATAAAATATGAATATTTAAGAATGTGTTCCTGTAGCGAATGACCACTAATCATCTGCAGAGAGCAGTTCAATTAATTTCTTATTAGCTGTCCCCAGCTTATTATTTGCAAGCGGCAACATCCAACTTTGTATATCCCTAAGAAAGAAGTAGTTTGCAGGATGTAGTGTGCGTTCTTTCAAAAGGCAAGCGGGCCTTTGTAGTCGGCGGCAGACAGGACAGGAGGTCACAAGGAGGCACAGAGCAAAGGTCGTCGCGGATAAATCATGCCAAAGACTTGGCTGTCAACTGTCAAGGCAGACTGACAGACAGATAGCAAAATGGTGACGGAAAGTGAACGCCACAGCAGCGCAGACGAAGTCACAAAGTCCCAAAAGATGTTCTCTCTCGAGGAGCAAGCGCCCTCAAAGGCGGCATCTTTCAAATGTGTTTGTTTTTATAAAGACGCTGTTTACACGAAGCAGACTGCTCGAGATAAAATAAAAAGAGATCATTTCCATCATTCAACACGTCATTAAAATGGAAGAAAAAGTTTGTTTCGCTCGACGATTTTGTGGTCTGATAAAGTTAGAACTTAAAAGTGATATTGGTTTGATGATTAACATTAATTAAAACCTGATTTTGGATGGTGGAGCTGGCAAAACAAAAATGCAAATCACAAAACGATGCGCCAATTCTTCCTTGCCATATAACACACGCACGCACCCTCATACACCGCATTTCGTGTGCAGAGAAATAAAGAAGTCAAAAAATACTTTGACACTCATATTTTATATTTCTTCTTTTTGTGCGCGTAGCAGAATTTATTACATCTCCGCCATATTTCTCAACGTGTATCTGTGTGTGTCTGCAGTAAGTTATTCGCTGTGCAGCGCCCATCCCTTCCATTCCCAAAGAATATATTTTAAATTTCTAATCTTTCCATTGTTCCACACACAAGCTATAACGGAATTCCAAAAGAAATGCCATGGCCGCAAAAATGAAGTAAAAACAACCACAACTGTCTACGAGGATGACATATTACTGCAAACTCTTTCCAGAGTGTTTTCTTTTACAAAGTCAGAAAGAAAAAAAAAACTAGTAAAGTTTTCGTGCATCAAACGAATAATCGGCAACCCTTGGATCAACATTGGAAATGACAAAACGCGCGACCAAACGGGGAATATTTGTCATCATGAGATATTTCAGCACGCAAGACCATGGGGTGACTCTAGGGCAGGATGGCCGTCGCATCAAGTCACAGTGACGTGCCAGATTTGTGTCCATTAGTTTAGCCATCCGCGTCCTGTTCATTGGGCGTCGCGACGTCTCAAAGGGCGGTAATCGAATGAGACACAGCGTCGCTACGAATCACGGTCCCACGACCGGCGTCTTGCAATGCAGCTCGATACGCTGCTTGTCGCATCAGATCAACAGAAATCAAACTACGTGGCACGTCAGTCATCACCTTACGCCTCGCAGTCGCATCGCCTCTGCTCGGCGTCGTTGACATTCTTTTCTGAGGTTACCGAGTGTCATCTTGTTTTAGAAAAATACATTTTTGTATAACATAATTAAATGCTTTCCGTGCCAGAATTCATGACAGGTACAGGTAACTTGTAAAATAAGATAAAATTAATGTTAGTTTATGATGGAGCTGATTGCAATGCAAAGTAAATATCCATTGAGGTAAAAACAGGATTTCCAGGATTATGAAATAAATTCGTGAAAATGAGTATCCTATTTCATTTACAAAAAAATGGCCTTATAGCTCTGACACGGGTGAGAACGTTTGCATTAATATAAGCAATTAATGAGTGTTGAACAAACGGGTATTTTCACCTTTTTATAATGTTCTTGAATTTAAAAAAATACATATAGCCATAAGTCAGTAAGTCACTCATTAGGTTAACTAAGTCTGCCTTTTAATGAGTCGGATGCTTATCATTACACGTTGGGCGTACGAACCTCTCAGATATTTCCAAAAGCTCTTTCAAAGAAGATATCACGCGAGCGTATTTCAGTGAATACCTTACCAAATACCTACATCATAGAACAAGGAACGCAACCTTCTTGCCAAAGTGAACGGATATAATGTTTCTGAGCAGCAAAATGTGAGTCCAAATTCAGAACTCAGATGCAGTATGAGTTTAATCTGTTGGTAATAAAATTTATAGCAAATATTTCCCTCTTGATTGCTTGAATAGCTTTATTGAATCTTGATTGGCATAATTTTTTATAATACATACCTATTTATAATGTTATGCTTTTATTATACCCTCGTACTTGTTAGGTTTTTAAATACATCAATGCATATTTGTAAGTATGTTCATCAAATAATCGACCGATATTATAATTTTCGTGCATTTACTCGCTTTAAATAGTTTTTAATCACTTAATTATAGCTTACACCGGCATGATCTCGTGCAATAAAGTATAAATACTTGCGTTGCGTTGTTTTATAGCCTATAATGCGTACAGTGTGTGGTAATTAGAGTATAGGCATATACTTTCTGCTCTCACCTGCATAACTCATTAGCAGCCACAAGTTTCAGCGATTACAATAATTATTATTACTATACGTAATTATAGACACATTCTGTCTTTCATTACAAGTAATACCCATTTATTAAGTAATAATTACTTTTATATGTATATATGAATGCATATAGAAATAAATTCACCGCCATGTATAGTTATCTCGTGTTCTGAAAATAATGAGCAAGTCGGCGCAATGATTTCCTGCCTCGTTACCAAAGTATGAAATAAGTTTGTGCTTTGAATATTATTTTGCCACTAGCTTTAAGCTACCTACTCAAAGTGCAGGTGTGCATTAGAATTATAAATGCATGTGCCATTAAATACTGAGAAACCGAAATATAATTTGCCCACAGCTCATAGGTGCATTAATTATTTGGTACTCAAACTATATAGCATTGCTATACTTGCTAGGTACACCTTCTGGTAT
This sequence comes from Nemurella pictetii, assembly GCA_921293315.2. Lineage (NCBI taxonomy): Eukaryota > Metazoa > Arthropoda > Insecta > Plecoptera > Nemouridae > Nemurella > Nemurella pictetii. The sequence goes on from OV121115.1 coordinate 26,254,687, forward strand.
TTAATGTGCAATATGGAGTTCGCTCCTCATCCGGTTTCACATGAAATTCGTTGCTCATGATGATGGAATAATAATTCAGTCGTGATCCCATGTCCAGTCAGTTTACTCAAGTGAACTTGGCACCTCCACCAGCAATTCCCCTACTAAACAATCGGCGCTCTTTTTGATAGTACATTCATTGCAACTACCTGTACATACACGAGTTAATAATTTCAACATGCGATATTCTTCGCACTAGCATTAGAGCGAGCTCTATATGTTTCATCGTGATTCGCAGGTGAGCAAGATATATTACTCAGTATATTAGTCCGTATATAATTTGATTTAATATTTCCAGTAAATTTCCTTTAATCAAAGCCAGTCTGACACCTTCCGCGAGACATGCGTTCAGAGCGGAGCAGCACCATAGGGCGACGCAGGCATGCAGCTTTGACCACGCTGTGATGGTGCCTCTATATGCCCGCGATTGCATGCGATCAGCCTGCTGATAATGTCTGCCGATAGCACCACTCCAGGAAGCCATGTGTCACACACGCATAGTGAAACATGCGAGACGAGGCAAAACAAACCTCACCGCGCTCGATCAAACTGATAGCTATGTTAATGAATCTAATTAATTATTATTGCGCATGAGTCCGACTTGCATGCAGCAGCAGCAGCAGCAGCAGCAGCAGCAGCAGCAGCAGCAGCAGCCAATTCACTGCTGGTCTGACGGGAACGGGCAGAAAACTCTATTAGCAAAGTGAACATGTTTCTACTGTGAAACTAAACTAGCTTGTAATTACTCACATAGAATAAAATAATCATTTCGAATGAGAAATGAGAGGCCACAAACTAAAGCAATCTATCAGTGGTTTAAGTCCCATGCAAATTAAAAACAATTGACCATTAATTTAATATCATGTATGGTAAAGTCATGATACATCATATAACGGTACACTGTTATTTTCTCATTAAGTAATCACTTCATATAAAGCACAATTAATATCGATGAGTTATGGACGAGAAAATTAGCTGTGGGCTAATTATGAATCTTTGGTTATTAAACTGTAGCACGATTTGCTCTTGAATTGTTTTCATTTCAGAACTAAGTCACGGAATCTCAATAACGAATAAATCATCCCGGTTTATAAGCAGCCATGAAAACTTTTACCATATCAAGTCGTCATACAAAAATAAGGCTTGATAATTATGCAAGCATTACACGTAGGGATTATTCATTCGTCTGTTATTGACATAGATGCATTTCGCACAGCGCTCATAAAAACTTTACCTGCGAAGCTTTCATGAATGTTTATTTTATTGCAACAGAAAATTGGTACACAATAAGCGGTCGGATGAGTTGACACCCATCAAATATAATAGTGACAAAAGAGTTTCAATATACTTATCATAGAATCACATATTGTACTTCAAAAACGTTTATCTTAAGAATCTCTGCAGTTATTTTTTTTACCGTCGAAAGATCACCGACGGCAAGTGACGAATAAATTTTTTAGAAACAATAATGAAAATTTTCCGAAAACACGAAAATAGCGCGCTGGCGCCAGGGTGAAGGAAATAGGGGTTGCGGTCAGACGCGAACAACGTTTCCTGCAAAACGACGAGGACATAAAAATAACAAGCGTCTTTAAAATTTGACGTGATAGGAATTAAACTTAATGTATCGCTTTGAGTTATGGCAAACAAATTATAAGTGTGCGTGCTCTTGATTTCTACCAGCCGAACTTGCAGCGCTCGTACGTCGTAACATCCGCCTGCAGAATCTATCCGCGATGTGGAAAACTGACAAGCTGTCCATTTAGCCGGAAAGTCGTAATTATCAGGTGTGCTTGGACAGAAATTGGTATTTAACAACTTCGAGCCGACAGCTTGGGCCCTTCTTCAAAAAGGCAATACCCGCAGGGCGTTGTTTGTAGGTATCCTTTCTCCACACCTAACTCACGTCACATTTCTGGTTAACTTGCCCATGTCTTCACTTTATGGAACCGGAGAACAGTGTTACTCATTATATTACACGCCTCGAAACCAATTTCAACTTTTGGAAATAGTGCGTATCAAGTCACATAAAAATATTTTATGAATATTAGCGGCTGTTAAACCATTTATTACATACCTGTTTAAAAGAAAATAAAAAAATTATATATTGCCATCGGACTTCTTAACTGATTTACTACTAGCCGCTTTTTTCGCGTAATAATATCAAAAACAAACCTGATTTTTTTCTTAATCAATACGAACATAGAAAGTCGTCCGTTTGAATTGCAATACATTTGAAAACTTATCGCCTGCAGTTGGTGAAGGGTGGGTTTATTAAAGAGGAAGTAATTACTCTTGTCAAGAAATAATCTACGTGACAGACATATATGAGGACGAGAAATATCGCCACAGAACACACCTAAGATATCCAAACGTATAGAAGTAACGAGCACCAACCACCTGTACCTAAGTGTCCTTTCGTGTCTCACAATGGTCACACTCGATGTCCACACTCATGACTAGCGCTGTATTCTTTAAGAGCTTCCTGTTTTGCCGTTAATAAGCTAGACAAGGAAATTTACGGCGCAGGTAAGAACATAATGCATTTTAAATATTTCACCTAACTTTATTAGGCACTCACATTTTGCCTACATATAAGTTATGGTGGCTCTCATTCAACCATGTTTGTTATATTGCCTCTTGTATGAATGCAACAATTTATTACGCTGTTTTTTATTGCGTTCAGTCCACTAAAACTGAAGGTATTTAATAGCATTCTAGTCTCTATCTATGCCCAATACTTTTAAGTTTTAATACAAGAATAATAAAGTGTGTCCGATGCAAATCCGTTTCAAGTTTCAAGTCGGAGTTAGGTACTAAGTGTATTAATTACCGGTATGTTTTAATTGCGTTTGCGTTGGCTGCTAGCTAACCGTGTATCTGTGTGCCTGATCTGATCACCAGAACGTGTGAACTGCAATCTGAAGCTACCAGCAAGGCGTGGTAAGGCCATGCTATACGCCATGCTCCAGCCTTATAGCCACTAGCTAGCATTATCACACCTCCTCATCACAAGGAGCTAATCATTGATCACAAGTTCAACCAAGGGCAATCATCTGTACGCCATTCCTCTTGTCTCTATGCTGGCAGTAGTACCGCGCGTTGCAGCAGTGGATAAGATGCTGCTTGCTGATCTCTGCTTTACTATACCGCATGTGTGTGAATAAGTCGTTTTTTGTAATCTCTACAGTTTCATATAAGAATAAGTTTACACTCTTAAATGTATGGAGTAAATTTGTAATTCGGTTTCTCTATTCATTATTCAACATAAATAAAAACTGATTTCAATAATAATTAGATGTGTTACGTCCGCTAAAAATCGAAGCAACAATTTCATAAAACGAAACTAATAACCTTCTTAATACCCACCGTATTAAAATATTGCGTTCTCAAAAGAGTTCTGTATACTTTGTAGCCTGTAGCCGGCAGCAGTATGATTTACAACGCAAGTCTGTTTAGTGTTTACTGCAAACATTTGCAGGTGAAAAATGATTTACGACGTTCTCTGCACCTAAAATAATACTCGCCTGGAACGCGCCACATTGTTTTATCTCGCATTTATTTTAGCCACAAATGGACATCAAAAAGCTATTTTCAGAGCGTTGGGCCGCCTTAGAACTATCGAACATCCCAATTGTGTGATGAAATACCAAGTGTGAAACATTTATTTATATTAATGTACAACATGGAAATTAAATCAAAAGTGTTACCGTGTTAGCATGGTATGGTGACTATGACACATCCAAGATCATGTTTATGATATTTCTGGAATAAAATATATATATTACTCGGCTGTATACTTTGATTGCGATTGGGCCATGGGACTTCTTATCGAGGAAATTGCACCAGTTTATGTCAGTTTATGTCTGTAAAAATATCACTTACGTATACGTACGACCGGTACGAGCCGTCTGAAATGACTCGAAAGTAAATTGTGATCACCGGTGTCCATTCTTCGTTCGCGTGGACTTCCCATGTCGCTGTCGGTATTTACATTCGTTCATAAGTCGTGGTAAGCTTCATGACCGTGCGTCGGCACATAATGCACCGGCCTGCAGTTATGTGCAGTGTGCAATGTGCAGACATGCACACTAACAGATGCAACTGCATGGGGAACATGCGAGATAAAATGCAGTCGTGCAATGCGATGCCCACGCAAAAGATGCCATATGCATTGTGCATGGAACAACACTTTTTATACGCCGTTCTTGTCGATTTAAGTGCAAGTGCTAAAAATAATACACATTTTTTTTGCTCAATAATTTTGCCACTCTATACTTACAACTATAATTATTTATTTATTTTAAAAATGGCGGCGAGTATAAGCCAAAACTTAGAGAAAAAGATTAATAACTTCAATTATTATTGCTTTATCTTTAATTCGCATATAACGATGATAGTAGTTTTTATTTCTTCGTCTATCAGTCTGGAAACGGACATGGTTGGCTTCAGCTACCTGTCTTTGAAATCGCTGGTAGAGTCACACCTTCTGATCAATGGATATGCCAAACCTTTACTACTGTATTGCTAAAGATAGAGTCAATTAAGGATACCGAGTGGTGCTAGCTAAGTTGTAAATTGAATCGGCGAGAGAGATTAGTTCTCTGTACCAAAGCTTCTGTTCTTTAACTTGTGCCTAACATAAATTACTGAGATCTGTTTGCTGTTGGCTGTGCTTGCTCTGGCAATGCAATGCAATCTGATATTGGCTTTTTTATTCCTTGGAAATTATTCAGACCGCATTTTCTTTTAGCCATGTATACATAAACAAGTTTCAACAAAATAGATCGCATTTCCCAAATTTAGTTTAGTTTGATTGCCTATTTTTTTCTGATTTAGGTACAACCACGCACACAGCTCTATAATTTTTATTCTCACTGACTATTTTATCATTTTTATCATGCGCTTAGAATATGGTTTCAACAGTTTTTCAGCCTACTTTAAAGTTATTTATGTGCAAGAATGTCCCACTAAGTATTGAACTTTGCAACGATAATGACATATAGGTAAAGTAATGAATACGTCAATCACGTTTGACTAATGATCGACCTATTTCTTTTCCTTGTTATATCCATGTTGAGAAAACTCCGTTTGAAATATATATTGTATAAATATACGTGTGCTTCAAGTGTGTTTGTAGATTGATGACAGATTTGCTGTTAACACCTCATCTCTGTCAGCACGAATAGGCCGACAAGGGCCTGACAATTACTTTCAAATTATCGCTGGAGGTGCATTTGTTGTAACACCAAATCGTTGGAAATAATTTGGTCACATCACTGACGCGTATAATGGAAAGTGAGAACTTTTAAGCAAATCACTTGCGCCGAACTTTGTCCGGTTTTGTGATGTGCCAAATAAAGAACACCTCTAGCAGAACTAATTCAAGTCAACAACTAAAGCTGTTTTGTCTTATGTCTGTTCACTTGTTCACCTGTCAAAAGATACGAGCCGCTTCGTTACCATGCTGTTACGGCCGCGTCCGTTTCAATTAACCGAACGCAAACCACTGCGCCTAGTTTTAAATAACGCAACGCAGCATCTCAGATCAGATAGAGCACTATGTGGGATCCAGATTGAGATAAATTCACTTGGGAAACATCACGGCTAGATTAGGTCTATAAATTGCATGTCTGGAACAGAATATCTTTGCCAAAACAGTTGGATGGTTCTTAGTCTCCTCTTGTTGTCAGCTCTGGTATATTAATGGTTAATATTCCCCTGTCTCTTATACTTTTCACGCACTTCCATTACAAGTTTTCGCATTCTTGTACATTATCACCACACTTGCCAACAAACGTGCTGCGTAAAAGCCCGTAATTTATTGTTTATCACGGTGCATAAATAAAGGTGGGTTAACCGGGGAGGCAGGAAGGCAACCAAACACTATTTCATCCGGTTGAAAAATTAAGGAATAAAGCAACATGCGTTTTCAAACCTGTCTAATATATTATTTACGAACGGCAGTTCCACTCTGCTTCCAGATTCTAATCTTATCACAAAAAATAAATAAAAGATTTGTGACTGAGTAAATACAGTATAATATTACTTTTTACAATCTCATTAAATCATTCCATGTTCTCGGCGACGATTGAAGTGATTAAGCATGCTGGGCTCACAGCCCCGCAAGGCGGCGTCGGCGTCGGCGTCGACGTCGGGGTCGGCGTCGCCGAATGCTCGTAGATTATCCATGTCTCTACCGCCCCCCGGCTCCCATCCCATCTCATCCCATCCCATCCCAACACGCTCCACACCCATTCCCATTCCCAGCCTCGCTAACGAACTGCTCCTTGCTGGCCTGGCGCGCGACGTGAGTGCAGCAAACACTCCTGCTTACCCATCGCACGTCGCACAGAGCACTCCTCGCACTTCCTAGCACCATCAGCACTAGCAGACAGCCCACGTGAGCATCAATCCTAATTAAGAAAGGAAACTTAACACGTTGATCTTGTGTTCGGAACAGCTCCTAATGTATGGCAGTTTGATGGTCCGTTTTCACGTCCCAAACGCTGCGATGCAAATGTGGGAGTGAAAGCGATTCGCGACTTGCTGGTATAGGAGGACGACGACGACAATGACGCTGCCGCCGCCGCTCTGCGCTGATTTATTGTCAGCAGACATGCTATAATTTCCAGCCACATCTCCATGCCAGGCCCGGCACATGGGTATCATTATCATATCAGAAATGCGTCGGATTGTAACGTTGTTCAAAAGACTGTTCACTTTGAATTTTAAATGGGAAATCAACGTGCCCATTTGGTAAGTCACGTGTGCGCACATATAATTCAGCTATTTTAATCCGATCTGTCTGTCAAGCGAGAACCTGTACCTACCTATCATTGTGGTGACTGGCGTTGCCAGTGCATTACGCACCCAAAAGAGCTTTTGACACGTTATTTACATAGAACCAGCTCCGCCTATATGAATAATATTTATGGGTCACATCTTACATGCTAAGTAATGGCGTTTTGACAACAATGATGCAGAGCGATGTCATTGTGTTAGATCCTAAAACCTACGCCTTCTTTGAATCGAATGAAATATCTGTGTAGACAATCCTCTATTGTGACGGCGATACCTATCAGCTGTTCGTCGAGCAAGGGGGTGGAAGGAATAAGAGGTTGCGGGGTAGTGGCGGCGGGGGCGGGGGCGGCGGCGGCGGCGGCGGCGGCGGCGTCGGCGGCGCGGGGAACGAGAAGAGAAAACACTGTAATTTATGGAACCATTTATCATTGTTCCACACCCTCTGTTGACTCCGGGGCCAATTTCGAGATTATATGTCTCAGATTATGAAGCTACAGAAGTTTCACCACCGATATTTCAAGTCATATGCCCGACCGGCGCGCTGCGGAGGCTGCGGCCGTCGTGCCAGGGTGCAGGCAAGACGTCACATCCCAATCTTATCGCGCTGCCAACTTGGTCGCCGTCCATTACGTGTCAGCTAAATGCATTGTTGTGTGGATAATAAACGAGTTACCGAAGGAAATTACACGACGACGCGTTCCCACTGCGAGCGGTTAAATCGAGCAGAAAAATCAACACTCTAACGAAGATCGATTTCTTTGTCAATGATTTGCTGGCTGTAGGCGAGTCATGGGATCTTGCCTTGCTGCGAGCGCTCCCCGAAGCCGCGTATCGAGCTGCTCAGTGCTCAGTGCTCAGTGCTCAGTGCTCAGTGCTCGGCTCGAAGGATCAGACAGCAGCAGCGCGAGCATTGATCCCATCTCTCATTCTCATGTGATTACGGCAATCGCTGCTCGTCAATCAGTTGCTCAGCTGAGTGTTAACTCAGCCGGCGCCTCGATCATACATTTTACACTGATTACAGGTCTACCCACCTCACTTCGACGCATCGCCACATCGCCACATCCACTCTAATTAGTGACTATGATCGCAAAAGCCGCGCTCGCGCGCAAATGCAGCGGCCGAATGTAATAATGCAACCGAGCACCGAACACAGCTCTTTGCTAATCAGATGGATATATTTTATATACAATTGACTCGACCAACACAAGCCATTTCCTTATCTCGCCTACTAATTACCTTGGCATGAAGAAAAGCAATGGTTCATCGCCATTAATCTAACATTCTCGGCCAGTCTCTCGCGCGCCGGCGTTGGATGCTCGTCGCTATGCTGGAGCTCGGTCGTGCCGGACTCGCGTGAATTCATTATTTATTAGCTGGATCGTGGCTCGACACCTAATCATTACGCTCCACTTGGCTGCCGCTATAATTACCTGTTTCAACTTCTTCGCCTCCTGTTTGTCTTGTAATCAGCGCAAGATACAACGGCATAGCAGCACATGGGTAGCTTATACACTGCATACACTAAAGCTTAGCACTGTCTTAGGTACCATCTTCGTCGTCGTCGTCGTCGTCGTCGTCGTCGTCGTCGTCGTCGTCGTCGTCGTCGTCGTCGTCGACGTCGTCGTCGTTGGCCGAGGCTGTAGCTGATGGCGCCCGCTTGTCTGTTCTAATCTCGCACACCAATCTACACGGTGTACATGCACTCGGGAATTGCTCGAAGAACTAAATCACACAGGTATAGCCACGGCTTCGATGGTCCGAAGATCAACGGCTTCATCGCTTACCGGGTGAATGGTGTTCTATCGACGTGGGGGGTATCGATCGACATATAAATATAGGTAAAGCGTCGCTCCTGGTCACACGGACCTCTTTCGAATCGATTGACTATCTGCTGCTTCGTTAAATTTCCTTGGATACATCGATCGAGTCGCGCTATGTACAAAGCCGTATATTCTTGGTCATATATTAATTATCTAAAGTTTTTGTTCGAATTTAATTAAATATCTCCACTGCGACCTTGTTGACCCACATAGGAGATAATGTTTAAACATACGGCTCTGAATGTCTCTCACTCTCTGTTAACATGGTACCCCCGAGCCCTCTTAACAAAGTCCTCGATGTATGCAACGCGAAGCGAGTGTTTTCTTTTAGTGCAGATCTCGGTGTCTTCTCGCCATGAAGTGCGAGCTGCCCTCGACGGTGTCAAGCCAAGTGCCACTTCAATCTCGCCATTCACTCTGTCCAGTCCAGAGCCGTGGGGGGAGGGGTGATGGGGCGCGCGGCGCGGGGCGCGGGGGGCCCCACGGCGCGGCTGCAAGACGGGGCCGACAATCTAGTTCCAGTCTGAACATTTGTTCGCGGTCGCCGGACAGCCGCGTCGCTCCCTACCTCCCCTAGCGCTCCTCGGGGAGCAATCCAATCCATTCCCACCCCGGTGTGGAGCAATGGGTCAAGTGAAAAACGCCTGGCGGTCATGTGCAAGGTTGCAATGGTGTGCTGAGGTTATCAGGTCTGACCTTTTTTCTCTCACCTCGTTGGCCCCCCCCTGTAAGAAATTGCTCTACACCCTGCGTGGACGGGGAGAACAGAGTCGGCTTGAATTATCGCAAACAGGCACCTCTTAGATTTGCGTGGCGAATTGTCAACTTGGAATCAAACCATTCAGGCAGACACAAAATACAATTGCATGACAAACGAAAACCACAATATTTTTTAAAACCGGAGTAGGTGCATTATGTGTTTTCGTATAGATAACCAAGGCTATATAACAGCATGGAAACATGCATTTCTCATCTTCCACCCATAATGTCGCTATAGTAATGCCAATGCGAAACCAAATACAATGATCTGTTTCCCTGTTCTGCACAAGAACACAAAGGAAGCAAGCTGCATTTCCTGCTATCACCCTGTTACCGAGTGTGGGCGGCTGCAAGCCTGAAACGCTGAATGGTTGAATGTGTGCAACAGCATCTATTTGCTCCTTATCTGCAGCGCACCATCCAGCCATTGTTGGAACGCGCATTGACACATGAATAAGGGAGCAGGATATCTCGGTGGACTTTTATTACTGATACTACAGATAGTGATTACGACAAGGATAACTTCCAAAGGCTGCGGCCAATAAATATGGTACTTATTTAAACAATATACCTACGCCGAGCTTATTTATATGGACACAGCTGGTATTGTGAATTTGAATCCATGATTTTGTTACATTGGATTAACATCAAAAACTCGTTGATTTTCTTAGCCGCTTAGACGAAGTCAGACTAATGAATTTTGACACTAATGCCATCTAATACATGACGTGCTTCTGATTACACCCTACTGATAACTGATTTAGAAGCGCTGGAGTCTAGAAGCATGATTTGCATATTCATAAAGTTGATACCGCGTGGAACAATTTTAATTCAGTGGATAACTGCATAGTGACAGAGACAGAAGCGACCAATGACCATAATGCTGAATTATAGATGCAGGCTATATTACACTTGGACACCGCTGCCGTGATAAAATGTCAACATTTTTGATTTGTGGGGGCTCCCACCTGATTTATATACAATGAGCCACGAGCTCACGGTCAATAGGTCAAGTTATTGTCAGCGGCTGGTGCATCCCATGATTCACTTGCCTCCTCCACCCCCGATTTCACGTTGCTAGCCCATGGAATATTCATCCTCGTGACATCTGGTCGAGCCATGAAGCATTTTTATTGGCAAAACCTCTTATCATCAGCATTTCTCGCTTGTAAAAATACCGTTCTGAGCAATTACTATTAATGGCGCCGCCAGTGTTCATAGATGACAAAAAAAAAACTGCGAATTATGCGATCTCATCCTCTTTCTGGTGGCCCGGTCCGCGCGATCGTGTTTGCCCCGATTGGGGTTATTCATGTGACCACTGGGAGTGCTCTTAATGAACAGAGGGGCGTATCCTGTCCATATACAGAGGTCCTTTTTTCGCCCTTATTGTCTTGTCCCCGTGGGCGACATAATTTCCGTTTTATAACCCCAGTCGCGCTGGCAGACTGCAGGCTATGCAGCAGCCGGAACGCCAGTGATTAATGTCCTGGATTCCATTAGGCGATGATGTTTTTGTATCTGACTCTGATGGTGGAGTAACCATTGGCCTCGGGGATCCGTGACTCACGACACACGTCTCTCGCGGCGTGCACTATTTACCCCCGGCTTACGACGCGCGAACATCCCCCGGTTCGCAGAGCGTACAGATCCATTGCTCGAGGAGGGTGAAAGGAAATTACTCTTTTGCCAAAGGACAATTACTCAACTGAGTCACTGATATGCAGCCAACCACGATAAAACATTTTAAGGGGCAGGTGTTTCGAGCCAGCCCGAATCATTTATCATGTTCTCATGTTCACGTACAATATATGCCATAGTGAAATGCTGGGCTTTATTACGCTAATTATTGTGACGTCCTTTTGTCTGCAATCAACTAAACGTTATTGCCATCGTTCCTGAGATTAGGACTTAATCCAATTAATCACGGCTGAACGGGAAGAAAGATGGCTGCCCTGCAGGATCCGTGTGACCGTAATGAGAATCAGTGTCAGGCGAATTCTAAGATGGATCACAACGCGCATCACACAGATAAATGTGCGATTGCGTTAATCCGTTACAATCGTGTTAACGGATAACGCCATTTCACTGACATCGGCGTTAGACCACGCCGAGACCAATCAGAACGAGAGGCTGCGACCTTGTAGATATGGCCTTGGTCTCTGATTGGTCTGGATGGCAGTGTTGTGAACGCTATGTCAATGACAAGTGCAGCATAACAATGCACTTAGTGCAACCTGCAAACTCTGCAGAGGAGTTGACAAGCCTGACATCTGAATCAAGTCTCTTCCGCCGTTGATATCGATACAAATCACTCTTCGGCAACGGCGTTACTCTCTCTAAGCGTTAATCACATACTCGATAATGACCTGCAGGTAACGCTTCTAAAAATCAACGTCGCAAAGCACTTAAATTGATATCATCCAGGCCATTAGTTATAGGCGTCCGCTGTCGATTGGCCATTCATTTAACAAACTTCTCTTTTAAACGATCAATCATTTTCAACGACGTTCTGCAATGGCGGCTGCCTACGTGTTCGCATATATATTTATAACTTGTGTCCATGGGCGGTTATCATATTTGTGCTGTTATATAGGACGGAAAATCTATAGAACAAGTCCCCAGGATGATTAATTACATTCTGCAGCCAATATTTCACTTTACATTTCACAGAGAAGATCCAGCTTGAGTTAGTAGGATGAAAAACATTAAAGGATCGAAACGAAATAATGGAATTGTGTATTGAGCGGTCTGCTCACAAAGGGAGTCAACACATGGCACATGGCAAGCTGTAGTAAACTGTAAAACGGCAGCGAAAGGATTGTAAACAAACCGCATCCGGAGCATTTGAAACTGAAACTTTCAGCGCCGAGATCTAAGAACGAGGACAGTGACACCGCCGATACTTAAAATTAACATCGATATTAACGAAGCAACAAAATCTGTGATTTCGGCAATCGTTTATTACCACCACTACGTGAATGATGACGCTATACAGGAATGACGCCAATTCATCCACGCTTAATTAGATAAACGAAACGTCATTCACACCTTTAGCCAACTCTTTTCAAGCTGGGCGATTTTGAATAGATAGATTTGGATGAAAGGCTTCAAGAAAGAAATCTGGTGTACAACAGTAGAGAGATGATGTATTACCAACATCAATCATTATTTTTCCACCGTGCCTAACAATCAGACCAACAAAAATATTCTAGAGAAGGGTTGCGACCGGGAGATGTATAAAGAGTTTCTACTTGGAATCCAGCTGGACTGTCGGCCTACCGAGCACAGACAACGAACTTGCTTCGTGTGGAAAAACAAGACAGTTTAGTCTGCCGTGCAAAGTTGGGAGGTGATTTAGTGGATCGCTGCACGACCTTACTTGAACTGACGTCGTGACCCGACATTCGCCCCCTAAAGGGTGGCGAGCGGAGCGGAGGGGCCAGGGTGGATGACAAAACGTCTCTATTTTAGTGTCGAAAACCACACAGCTTATTACCACCCATTACCCGTCAGAGCTACATGCTTTATAGGCCACGGTTACTTCATCTAGTCGTGTATTATACTCTGAGTTCGAAATATATTGCGTTTATAAATTTGAATAAATAGCAATTGCTCGCTGCCACCCCATTACATTCGGCTATATAACAAGAGCTCAGAAGGGATTGACAAAATACGACGTGGCCGGATGGCGTAACTAAACGCTAGATTTTTATCAAAATTTAAGCTTCCCAGTGACTGTTCGAATGGTGCTGCAACGTCCGATCGTGACCAATTAATGAAGATGAACACCAACTAATCTGGCCGAGTTTATCTCTTGATTCTTTAACACGAAGCCTGGTTGTAGGCTTGTAGCACGACGTGAGCAAAATGTCAGCTACCTTTCGTATCTACCATCCCGATCTCCCGGTCTATCAATTGCACTCTCCTGTTTTTAGATGGTTCATTTATCGTGATCAACATTTGAGTATTTAAAATTAAATGACTGTAAAAGTAGTAGTTACGTGACATTTGTACTTTGAGTCTAAAAGGATGATATAAGGGAGAAGCCAGGCGGGTAAAATGCGATGGAAGTATAACATTTCTTCAGGGGGCAAGACATTTTCAAGAAACAGCAATTTCAAAGTAATAAATTTGAAAATGTTCAGTCTTTTTGTGTCGGCTGCGTCTTGAGACGAATTGTCGTGGGTGGTATAGAGTACGGGGGTATATAATGATAATAATATAATAGGCAGTTAAGTAACGCAACTATAAACTGGTCAAAAGCGGCGGCGAGCCTGTAACGTTTTCATCTGGGCAGGGAAAGTTGTAAAATGCACAATAATAAAATCCAAAACTCGGGACGCCGAATAAAATTACCACCTAGATGAGCCGAGTAAAACGCGCTGTGGGCAGATTGTTGTGCCCTTTATGATCGTTTGTACACGAGTAGTAAATTAAAAATTTAAATTTGATTTTCTAAATAAATTACAGACTCTTTCAGTGCCTACCCCTTAATGGAAGTTAATTATTAATCGCTAGGTTAAAAAATGGCGACCTACCCGCTATAGAATTTCAGAAGAAGCACACATAAAGTATAAGCCAGCAACTTTAACGCACACACATGGTTTATAATTTGTGCATAACTGGAAGGATTGAGGTCATAAAGTGGGCCTCTCCGGGCTGTGTAATAAATGATACAACCCAGCCAGGTTTTATGAATAGCATCAGCCCTAGTTGTTCTCTTTCTTTCGATTTATTGCTGTGCCCACTTAAAGCAGTCACTATTTTGTCGGCAGCCCCTTTGGCCTGTTAAAAAGACAAACTATGGCTCAGTCATTCTGTGCTTTTATGAGTATCGTAATGCGCCGTCCCACTCTTGCTAATAGATTTTTTAGCATGCCTCTTTGTTTATCTAGAGTCATACAGATGTGTCTGGAACTGGAAGTGAAGGAGGCGGAGTTGCCGGGGTCAGTGGGATGGTCTTTCAGGATGCCGCTAAGAGGCAAGATGGCAGCAGACCTCAGCGGGCATCGCGAGAGGACGCTAGAGAGTGGTGAGGAACGGATCGGCCACAGCTTCCGTTGACGTGGCGGTTCAGATTCAGACACCGAGGGAAGCCACGCCACCGTTCCGCAGGGTCGTAAAATTTAAATTATAAAATTTAAAAAAATTACAAATATCTTTCACCTACTTCCAGGTTCGATACTGGAGGTATCATCGGAGGTGTATGATACTGGAACTGGAAATATCATATCTGGATGTAGATGATACCTCCATCTATCACACTTCAAAACTTCCAAAAGTACTTGCCTTATGATCACCAAATGAAAAAATATATAAAGAGAGAGAATACCGTCGTAATTCCGGTGCCCAGTCCCCAATGATCAAACCAAACCTTCTGCCAAGTTCATGTTCTAGATCATGATCAGTATTCAACCGAGGACCCCAAAAAAGCTGATCGGTCAGCTATGTCAGTGGCATTGCTATAGTTCTTGCAGCGCGGCACTCGGCAGAACCAATAGAATCATGCAGGTATACCAGAGAGTTGTATCACGATTACATTCAGACGGCCTCTTTGGCTTCATCTGTGTAGAAAAGTGATTGACAATGCCGACAACTTACTTCTAATGGATCTTCTATCCTGTCTAACATGTGTATAGATAGCCTCATTGAATAGTCAGCCAGCTAAGAGATGAAGGAGGCTTGCTGCTGCTGCTGCTGCTGTTGCTGATGCTGTAGCCAGTGCAAGCAACTCCTTGTGCGGCGGCGACGGCGGCGACCGCGGAACGAAAGGCTAGTCATTAGCTGTCAAACGTCACTCTTCGCTGAATCACCGAGGTCACTTCAACAGGACTAGCCCGCCCTGTCTTCCCTTTCCACATTCGCAGCATCAATTCAATTCGGACCAAGATTTTGAATTGGCTATGTGCTACTCGTTCGATAGGTATAAACGCAAAAGAAATAACTTGATTGATTGAAGCAGATGTTTTAGTAATGAAGCACAACAAGATCTATTTTGATATTTGCATAACAATATTAGAAGGCACACCCATTAGACGGATCGCACAAGCAATTGAAGCAATTTGCGGACGAAAGGTGTCCGCGACCAAGCATCGAATGCAGGCAGCAGAAGGTAAAAAGGAAATAGCATTGGGTAGCGCTGCAAGCATGCAACTACCTCTCACCGCTAACTGCTTCTTTTAAAAGCCTCGCCACTGTTTCAGAGCTGTTCGCACACTTTCAGTTATTGCACATTTGAGAAAGAGGAGAGTGCATAGGCGGGTAGTTTGCAATTTCATGAAGACGTGAGATGGCCCTTGCGACCAACTAGGGAGAAGAAAATCCTCTTTTGATTGCAGCACTGGGTTTGAAACTATCGAATTTCCAACGTCACACATTCAAACGCAAGTTTTGCCCGGAGCCACTGGTGTTGAAACACTCCACGCTTGTCTTCCAGCGTTCGTTCTCTTTTTTCCGAAACGTGTCTCGATGGTGTCGTTCCCCTAATCCAACCTTTATCCCCGTCCACCAATAGAGCCACGACTTTTCTTAAGAGTCTCTTCAAAAAGTAGCCCCTAGATCGTATCCAGAACCCACATTTCGGACAAGTCTTGCCCCTGAGACCGGTCGTAAATAACGCGATATATACTCGACCGGCTTGTGTTTCTCTACGGCTCTTTTCGCAGCCTTTGCTGATCGCTACCATGTAAAAAATCAATTGAACGAATTTGTGCTGTTCTGCTAAATAATTTAACCAACAGAGCAACCCGAATATTAGCGGCCTTTTCCCAGCCAAAATCAGCCAAATAAACACAGAAATTTCAACAAAGATTTGTTGAGAAATGAACACGGATTTAGGAGTATTAAATTTAAATGCATCTCCTTGATTTAGCTATTGAAATATGCAAGGGTAAATGTTATCTGAACTCTACATGCTACGCAGATTATGGATCACCCCCATCCTTTGAAAAAACAAGCGATCTGGATTCAAAAAATATATATATCCAGACATTTGCAAAGCGTAAGCGACTACCTTTCAGCTAGACTTCTATAAACTCAGCAAGTTCAAGCCATGATATTCAAGCTCACAGACTGCCAGAAACCTGTCAGCAAGCGCCGAGATTTTTATCGCTCCACCACTTTTATATTTCATGGCGATAACGCCTTTCCGCTGTTTCTTTACACCTATCGAGCAAATTAATTTTATTCATGTAAAAGTATTGAGGGTCCTCGAGCCGGTGAGCATGCACAGTGTATGTGTGCTGCAACGGCGACCCAGTCGTGTATCTGGCAGCGGTCTCGGATGCTGCTCAGTGCTCACTGCAGCGCAGTTTCATCGCCCATTCCCCATCGAAATTTTACATGTCGGTGGCGTCCCGACGAACGCTAAGAGTAAAACATAAATAAGGCTAGAAGGGCTCATTTTCTCGTGCCAAGCTGATGGCTTGGGTGCTCGTAAAACGCCCGTAAATCTTATGTAGTCAAAGTCAACGTATAATATCATGGCGCGGCCGCTCTCAATGGCTTTACTATCACATAAAATATGTTGTTTGAAATGACCGGCAGACGCCAGTTAAATGCATAGGGTTGCCAATTCGCTCGACTTTCCAGGGATATCGATGTCCCGAGGGCTCGGGGTGCTAGACAGAAACGAGAACCGCACCAAAATCAAACTATCTCCCAAAAATCACAACACATACGAGAGAAAGAGCGAGCGAGATGGCGCGACGAATCGACAAAGTAAAATCAAAGCCACACAAATATCAAACGAGATTGGATTATCCATAGAATCGAACGGTTTCCACCGCAATATATCGCGTAGCGGCATCCGCCTCCAGATAGGAACATCTTCTAAATCTCTCTCTCCGTCTCGCGCATGTGGAAGTGCAAAGCCGGGGCAGGCGCGTTTGTCGGGACGCGCCACGGCGGCCGCCGCTCTCGAGGGCTATTCGAAGTTTACGCAGACAAGCCGTGCCACTAAACACGTCACGGCCGCGTTACGTACACCCTCTTCACCGCCGTTCTTCCTCGTGAGCGTGCGTGCGCGCGAGCGCCCCGCGCGGCACTCTGTGCAAACACTCTCCGACAAACAATTTATATCTTACGGGTGCCCAAGGAGTAACAAATTTATCTGCGCCGGGGCAGCTGCAAAGAAGGAGTAAGTTCGCCACCAGCGAGAGAAGAAGTTATCACACTCGAGTCAGCATTCACGCGCTGTTAAATCTAGCCGGCGTGCACAACTTGCGACGGCCCCCCGGCCCGTCCCGGCTCGGCCCCGGTCTGCCCGCGCGATCCATTGACACGCGTTTATAGGGTCTTTATAAATTTACTCGGCGGACGTATGAAACAAATTTCAGAACAGCCCACCAAGCACGCGTCCGAGCCGAGACCGCCCAGCTGGATTACCTGCTAAGTATACTGTACTGAGATCAAACCATATCAACCTGCGTTCCGTTTGCGCTCGTTTGTGGCGCGTATTGACGCTAATCGCGAGGCTAGTTTCCTCGATTTACCTAAAAATCGTTCTCTTCTCATGTGTGTTGCGTCTCATTCGCCGACAGTCCATCCACGATGATTGTAATTACTGAATGCTGGGGGGCAAATCTTTTCATTCTGTCGCGTTTGGTAAGTAGAGTCATTTGTTACGCTCGCTGCTAGTACCATGTAAGGAGACCAATCAGAGTGATGCGTAGTGCGGACAATGGCTGGAGTCCATGAGCGAGATTGACAGGTGATGGGACTTGAATGCGATACGCACGGAAAACCTGGCAATATTTTTAGTCAACAGATTGATGGAATATCGCATTATAGAGTGCAACAACAGCGGCTAGCTTCTAAGTAAACTAGTAGTTTGCATAGGATTGGTCCTTTATAAGGATATGTGCGATTCTATGAGCACATGAATATTATTATTTCAATAGAAAAGTGGGTTAGATTGGCATCAACATCAACGTCACTTTGTGTCGATGATGGAATTGCGGCTTCCGGTAGAACATTGCCTACTAAATTCATTGTCGGTAATTGGCCAGCTGCTATTGGAACTGGAAATTGGAATCGATGCACCGCGAGATCTTTTGCCCTGATCGGTTCATGTCAACAATATCGTGGTTTTTTCTCATTGATAGAAATGTAGTACAACATATGTGGCAGTATAAAATATTATTATTGACATGATTAAAGAAAATGTTAAATTTTCCTCTGAATTTTCACAAAATTGCCAAGTTAATTGCAATGCGACTGTCTAAAACTATTCGTCCCGTAATGCCTTTTACACGCAGCTGAAATAATGATGAGCATGATGATGGGTTTGGTCGTAGGTGAATAGCCACTCGATTGACTCGGATCGACGTTGACGTCGGTGCTTTTACAGTCTCTGCATGGTCCAGGCATGGTCTTGCCATGGTCTTACCTCCAGCGCGCTGTTGTTCGATCGTTCGATTGAATGCAAGATCAGTGCAGACCGCCCGACAGGCCGCAGATGGATGAGGCGGCCATCAATCACGGTGCCTGTATGCCGGGCGCACTGTCCATGCCTCGAACCAGCTAGCCCCGACGACGGACCACCCATTTCATACGCCGAAAGAAGACCGGAGAGCTGAAAACAGATTCGGATATAAATTTCGTGTATTTTTCTTATTCGCTCGATCGCGGCAACCGGCGTCCTCCTCCCTTTCTAAAGTATACGCCATTGTTTCAAGAATACGGATTCTTTCATATATAAGAGTATTAAATAACATCTATAACGGCCGATATAATCAAAACAGTGGGGGGTTGGCTAAGAAAGTATGCTTCTGCAGTGGCCAAGGGACCACCCAATCGCACCCGATCGGCATTCGGGGGAATGCGACAACGCGCACTTATTCATGTCGCCCGCCATCCATATTTCTTTTTTTTCCCAGGCGACGGCGATCGAAGCTCTTTCTCATTTGGTCCTTATCTGAATAACCCTTCGTTTGGTTTATCGCCTGCTCCTTACCACATAGCTTGTGTTTTCTTGTTAGCAGTTGACAGGGCTAACTTATTATTAGCAGTTTCGAAACCCAGTAGCTGGCGTGATGAAGCGCGCCGGCATCATGGAGTCATCGACTACCAGCTCGCTTGCTCGCTACTCAAAGTGTCAGATAAGAAGCTGTAAGATGTTTCATCTAAGAGGTTGATTAACCGCGGAGATAAAGTAATAAATGATGTCAAATCAATAACAGGGATTGATACCTGGTTTGATCACTTCTTTGAATGGCTTACGGCGAATGGCTGCTTTAGAAGATAAAAGTGAAATTGAAACTACTTTCAGTTCCTGTGTCAACGTGGCACGAAAAAGAGCCACCCCTCTCGCGTGTTTTATCGCGCACGTACTTCGGGAGAGAAACTCGTGTTATTTTTTTCTAACATTAAAGAAAATCAGTATTCAGTATCTGAGATTCGAATAGGTTAGGAGGAATTTTCATTGTTCCCCAGTTGAGCGCGTCAGGTGAAAAACAAATGATCGGAGTCGAGTCAGTTGGCAGCTCGTCGAGTGGAATGAAGGTTAGGGGGATACGCGTGTAAACACGGCGGACTCCCGCCCTTTGGCTTGGAGCGCCGCTCGCCGGCAAGACAGCACAATGGCCGACCACCGCCGCCCACCACCGACCACCACCTCCACCGCCGCCGTCGTCGCCGTCGCCGCGTCGTCTGCCCTCCTCGCACCGCCTGCCTATAAGCCTGCGCCACACAAAACTGCGCTTTCAAAAGGAAGTAAATTTAAAAAATCCACCAAGGCAATTGGAAGTCTCGAATCACGTTTTACAATGTCCACATTCCACGTGCCCGGCTGCTTGGTGCTATTCACACACGTCATGCCTCTTTGTCCACTTTGTGGTCCTCGTTTTCGGGTTGTTTCCACGTCTATTTTGATGGACCGACAAACAAACAAAGCCACATAACACACAGAATCTGACAGTTTAAAAAATGCGTTTCGATTCCTTATGAGGGTTTTGTCGGGAAGCGATCCCGGCTAAATCACAACTAATAATCGCGAGCTGCTGGCTTGGAAGGCAGCTGACAGCTTCAACAATTTCTTTTCAGCATTTCGATCGTTTTGAAACACGTGTAAGTAGAAGAATCCTAATCTCCCCTGAATAAAAACCTACCCCTAGTACCAGAAGCCGTGTCACAAAGCAATTGCGACACTCTTTATTGAGTTTCGAAATGAAATCTAGGCATCTGAAAAAACGTTCTGGCACTGGGAGGAACTATTGTAGCATTCACAGCACTATTAAATATACTATTAATGTTAATTTTTTTTAAAAGAAACAAGGTAATTACAACAGTCTAATAAATTCAGTAACTTTTTGTATACGAAATAAATAAAGTTGTATAATAAATAAATTTCTACTCAATAAAGAGACCATTAATTGATATCATAAAAGAGGCAAGACATAAAAATTGAAATATTATTTATGGGTGTCATAAACAATTTTTATGAATAATGCATTGAAGTTGGAGTGAAAGAATATTCCAAGGTGTTGGTTCGTTTCGGACAGAAAATTACTTGATGTTATGTAAAGTCACACATTAATGTGTAAATCGTTATTCACGATGGATTTTATAGATGTGCGCTGGCATTTCAACTAAAATAAGTCTGTCGATGGAGAACTTTTGACAAGAACACAACCATCATGATTGGTGTTTGAGTCACTCACTTCGCGCAATCGCTGAACAAACAAATGTCGCCACTCGCCATGCTTCAAACTGAACTCGGCGCCTCCATCACAAGCTATTTTCAAATCAAAATATGTCCATAACAGTCCATTGATCCTACAGGCTACAACCAAATGCTTTCATTATAATTGTGTTGCGCTGAAATGGAGTTTTACTTCACTAGAGTTGGGCCGCTAATAAAACGTTGCAATTTATTGCAGTGTTTATTCTAGAGATCTCCTCCATAGCCATGTCAGGGCAAGATTTTTGTGCCCACCAGATTGAACAAACCCTCACAATGCACCATGCACTAAGATAACATTATCTTTTCAAAGCCTTCGCATTATTCTATTCATCGTTTTAAATAAGCAGTTATTGTTGGATATGCATTCATTTATAGGCGAACCTATCTGCAGCTTTACAACGTGGGGAGTCTTGAATTGCCCACAGCGTAATTTTAGAACCATAATGGAAACTTAAATACAATTGTACGTGATATTGCTAGGGTTAAGTCGTAATCCTTGGGCATCATCACATGCGTAAAGTTTGACAGCTGTGCATGAGCTTCTATAGTCTGGTTAAAGAATAGGCAATTATCTATCAATTGCGATGACAGTCAGGGTTAGATTGTAAGGTTATGCTTAATATTAATATAACTTGGCTCTTGTTCGTAGTAACGCCGTGATATTTTTGATGATAAGAAGCTAAAATAGCCAAAAAGAACTGCCAACGTCCCATCCCAATCATGGAATTCGTTTCGATGCAAGTGAAGGTGTCTCAACTTTCAACCTCTCAAGTCCTGTTGACGATCAATCTTGCGATTTGCGCCCGACTGACAGCGAGACAGTCGCATGATCGGTAGATGGAGTGGCATCCCTGGAAGAACAGAAACAACGTGTGCATCGAAATCACCACGGCGACGCACGCGGCTCAGACACCGTGATTACCGCACACCATTTCCATACACCGAACGCCGACTCCCATGAGATGATACTCACTCGCCTCGCCTCGCCTCTAGCCATGCACATTTCTTCATGTGGGCCGAGGAGCGTTTCTTTCAGTTACGCTCGTCACTGTCTGACCTCTCCCCTATGTCTCAGTATGAAAAGGGCCCTTACGAGTCCCCCCATCGTGTGTCTGTCCGGGGGGCCCTTTTTGATCGGCGACCGGTTTGTTCGCCGACCACAACACAATCTGGCGGGACGCATCGCTCACAGTAAATTAACACCGATGAGACGTGTCAGTTCTAACAAAGAAGATTGTTTTGCTTCCTCGCCCGCCGTCATTTATCTACCTTCAACAATACCTGTCCAACATTTGACACATCTATCAAAGCAGAAAGAATGGATAAGAGGTGGAGAGCTCCGCAAGCTCAAAGGCGAATAGAATACACGGCCAAAGAAAAGCGAACAAGAAAGGAGATAGGTGGAGGGATGAAAAACGCGCAAAGCAAAAGCCGCGCAATGGCTGCTCTCGGTTTTGTATCGAGCATAATATGACGACGACGACGACGACGACAACGGCGACGACAACTGCGACGACGACGACGCCGAGTAAGTTTCCGAAAGGCAATTGTCGTCAGTACTCAGTAGGACGTGACTGGCTATTTCTATGACACCATAATCACTATATTTTATTATATCTTTTATACATATTCACTGTCGACTCTTTAGTACGAATTCAAACAGGAAACCATTATTCTTGCATTCAAGTTATTTTAATTTCTTCATAACGTACAAGTCAGGAGAGACCACGCTAATTATCTTCATTATAAGCGTGATAAATTAACCAGGTTTGTTATAAAACAATCAGGCTTTAAGTTTAATCAGCTTCAATTTGGCAAGTACAGTCCATGAGAGGCAAGGCCCGGCCTGCACCGCATATCGCGATCTGTATAAGCATCTAAACTGACGCACGGCGCGGCCTACGATATTACCCTGAGGGGCACCAACAGACGTCGTGCCATAAATCGCGTGTCATGATGAAGCATCATCAGTGCCTTGACAAAATACGGGAGCTCAACACAATGTGGATGCTATTCATGCCGAGTCGTAGATTCATGCTGCATCATGGCCGCTGCTTCGGCTGGCTGCTGACTGCCGACTGCTGACTGCTGACTAGGAGGCCATGCTGTATTATGGCGGTGGCGGCGGCGGTGGCGGCATCGCTGTAATACGTGACAAGGAAAAATCGTTCTCCGCTAACTGATGATAGTCGAATGAAAGGAGATAAATTAACTACAATTAATTTGCTCGGTTTCGTTATTCTTCACGTTGAAAACATTTTCTACGAATAAAACAATGTAAATGCATGCGGTTTGTTTTTTTACAAAAGCGTAGGATTGTGCGAACTCGAGTAAAGTATTTCAGTGTCGTCGTTATTGTTCCAACGGACGCGAATATCAGAATGCACCGATAATAATATATTCACTCCGAAATGCACAAGCACGTTCGAATTGTGATGGTTTGATAATGACCTCTACCGATTCAACTGTCAGCCATCACAATGAGCGATCAATCAATCAATCATTAAGATGAATTATCGTGCCAAGGCTTAGAATCTGAAACCTGTCTAAAATGAGACTCGACTCGTGCTTCGAGATGCTCAATACTGTTATGCTGAACTCTTTACCAGACACATTGTGTTGTAGAAGAATATAATCAACCGTACATCTTAATTGATGCGCTATGTTAAATGATAATAGCCCCACACAACTTTAGGTGCTTGAATATTTATGAATTGAGATGGCATCAGAGATAATTTCGTTAGTTTCCTATTAAAATAAATTTATAGAACAACCAGTACGACTCTTGATGATATTCTATTAGTCGACGCCGTGAGGAATGATTCTGCTGAGAAAGGTCACTCAGTAATAATAATAATTCATTCGGACATTGTGTTTGCAGTTTCTTTGAACACGCGAAACTCGAATCATCAAACCATTTGTCATGATGGCGGCCGCTAGCGCCTGCACCAACCCTGCTAGAAACCAGCCGTTGAAAATAATTGACGTCTCCTATATGCCGCTTGACGTTGCCGCGTTGAGCGTTACACCATGTAATACCTATTTAATTATCCACGACGCCCAGCCGTAAAGCCTGATTGCCAGTTTGATCGGTAACTAACAGGTTAATTGTTTAACGGAGCAGCGGACAGGAGTGTAGCCAAATTTAGGCCGAGACGTCATCATCTGGCGTGTGGAGATGGAATCGCATTACTCCATCCAAAATAAAAGCTATCTCGATAAGGTCTTCCACACGCAGGTTTTACGAACGGGCATCAAATTAACAAATTGTTTCGAGATGGTAGCCGAAAAAGGCATGTGCTGGCTTGTGGTTGCCTGTACAGTGTTTGCTTCGGCCCATGATGCCCAAAAATTGGTTCTTTTATTGACCGTCCCTGCGACACATGCAATGTGTCATCCCTTGCAAACGCGCCGCGCGCGTTACGTGAAACGGTTAGTAACGTCTCGTAGATGAAAAGTAGTCGAAGCTTTCCCTTGTCGTAAAGCTAATGGAAATGTGTCTCGAGAACTGAAAGCTACATAAACTATTCGAACACCACGACGCGTTCCATGCTCGCAGCTAAAGGATGATAGATTGACAACATGGTGGATTATTTATAATTTTTCTGTTTAATTCAACTAGGTTATATGGCAGGCAGGCATTGTAGCAAAAGCAACACGTCAAGCTGAAAGGAGGTAGGCGGATTACGCGTATAAATCATTTACGATTATGAGAAATCATTAGGGAACCGACACGAATACGAGCCAGTCACGCTTTGGCCGAAAAAATGCCAGCACTCTCTGTTTGATTTCGACGATTTTTTTTTCAAGCATAGGTGTTTATCGCTTCATCTGTGAAAGGCTTGTCGGTATCTACAAGACATATAAGAGGTAAGCAGTCAGTCATGTGTCAACCAAATATTTGTATTGACAGAATAAATATGAGCATTCGTAAACCAGTAGCCCTTCTCTAGCGTCGCAGGCTCCAATCAGCATGCTCTCGCTAATGCCAGCATCATTCACGCTGGTGTTGATTCTGGCAGGAAGCTTTCAAGTGATGTTAGAATGGCGTCAAGAGTCGCCTGTCTGCCGGTATCTCGTGCACGCCTTCTATTTAGTACCTTCTGCAAGAATCAACATTCAACAACATGCCAAACTCGCTACTGGCTACTTGCTTCTTGCTACTTCATGCTAGCTACTTGCTACTTGTTTTCAATGCGACAGTAGCACCAGGTATAGCATCGTAGATATCAGAAACCAACGCAATGAGAGTAAGGTCGTGACCTGCTGAAAGTTTTAAGGACTCTTTGGGACGCGGCGTGCTCGCTATGTTTTCCTTTGTGAACTGATCAATGTTCGACAGTTCACCTTTACTAACGAATTCTCAACAGCAATATCGAAAAGAAAGTCGATATATGGGTAATCGTTTTCAATGTATTAAGGGGCATTATTATATTCCCCAAACACGATGTATTAATTTCAGATATTTCTCGCAGAATTTCAGACATTTTTTCCGTTCTCGGAAGGAAATATCTGGAACGAGACCACGAGCGCTTAATAAAAGCGTTGTGGTCACAAGGAAAACGTTTCGGGGATGATGACAGAGCTGATAATGAGGGTGTGTCTCGCGCCCCTGAGCCTGCCCTAAGCCCTTAGCAACGCTCGTTGTCGGCGACGTCTTTGAGGCGACCGTGCAGACGTGGCACATCTCAAGGAGGCCCCTGCCAGCCGGCCAAGCTGCTGCCATCGGCAGAAGAAAGGTGAAGGCTGCGCTGTGGTTCAAACCGGCTCGCTATTTATCACAACCACAGCGACACGACAATGTCTCCTTCCTTGATTGACAGATTCGATCTCCCGTGTAGATAATCGCGTTAACATTTTGCACAGCCTTGTCTACAAGATGAGCATACAGATGAACGTTCGTCAAGCACAAACTCGGCTCTTGGTTTTTAACCATGGCTGCTGTAAAATATACAGAACTCGGCACATTCATGCAGTTGAAATCGGGATGCTCTCCTTACCGCCAGCATGAAGTAATCCCCCTTATCATCAAAATACGATGCATCGTAATTTCCTCCCCACACCCCAAACAGACGTGGCAAGAAAGTTGAATCTCCCCTTCAATTTACTCGGTAAGTAGTAATAACGCTTATTGAACTTTACTGTCCCAAGTTATTACTGTCTAAACGCATTACTTGTTGTATTCTTCAGTTTATTCTTTAGTTTATAGTTAGCAATATTGTTCTAAGCTATAGAGTTTTTTTTTCACTAGTCTTTTCTAGCAAAGAACATCGCACACAATAACTTGCACTGATAATAAAGATCTAGTACCTTACTCCGCCGACATCATGGCAACACAGCCGGCCATTAAGGTAAGGCTGGTTTATGGTGTTAATGCGCTATATTAGTCCAGACAGTAAATTACATAGCCTTTGAGAAGCATAAATTGCACTTAGTTCTATACTCTGTTGGTACGTAATACGTGGGTAGTACCGCGCGGTGGCGGCGGCGCCGGACCCGCTGATGATTACACGGGTGGAGCAGTGGTCTATGGCCTCACTCTCGGGGCCTACAACCATCCAACCATCCAACCATCCTCCAGCCTCCCGTCTCCAGTCTCCAGTCTCCAGTCTCCAGTCTCCAGTCTCCAGTCTCCAGTCTCCAGTCTCCAGTCTCCAATCTCCCGTCTGATACCCGGCACTAAAGTGTTCTCGGATCGGCGCTATGGTTAATAATCAGTCTGAACTGAACCGAAATTAGCGAAATTGATTTGTTAAATGTTTCCTCAAAGATCACAGGGGGAGCCCGTAACTTCGAGAATGCGTTGAACCCACACCGCGGCCGTTTGTTGATTTATCTGCCGACAATTTCTTAAATTATAAGGTTTGAATGTTTGAAAACCGATTATTTAAGTTCGAGCGATCTTTGAGTGGAAGGTGCAATTCTCTGTATAGTTGAATATTGTATTTTGGAAAAAATTCACTACATCTCTGGCACACATATTGTATATATTTCTATCCTGAAATAGCTCCCACAGAGCCCATAATAATATGTATAGTAGACCATTCTGTTTTCAAAAACGTTTCATGATTATGTAGGTACATTTTAGAGGAAAGGGAGCGAGTAGCGAATTTTCATCTCAGAAAATGTGTTCTGCAGAAGTCGCTTCTGTTGAGTTAGGAGATCACCAAATCGTAACAAGCGAACGAAACGCATTTCACGATATTAATCACTGTATCTCACGAGAGATCAAAGCAAAATACAGGAAACATTATGCATCTTGATGCCATGCAATCAGAGAGCACAGAGCCGAGTGCTTTTCACATCAGAAAAAAAGGAATGCAATAGATTTTCAAAGTCCTGTCGTTTGCCACATTGGCGTGGCTGAGAGTTTGTTGTTAATTCTGTTCTTTTTAGCGTTAATTGGCCGTTGAAGTTTATGAGTTTGTATAGTTTCATGTGGGATGTGTTAAACACAGTTAAAAACGATGTTCCTAATGAGCGTTACTTTCAAAGAAACCACGAGGAACGTAGCCGAGCATGACTTTACCAGACGTCGGCGTTGCACCGTTGCACCATCGCATGGCACTTTATAACAGCTATTAAACATGTACCTATCTGATGTTGCGCCTCATCTTAGCACTCAAGTAAACATTCGATTCAAGGAACTAACTTCACACGGGTAAATGAAGTAATTTTTAAATTAAAATACAAAAAATTTGTTATGTAAGACGATTCTATGGAAAATATGCTTCTTATTTCATTGTCGAGACAACTTTCTACAATTTCTCGTAAAATTGTTCGATAAGTCACACATTATTGCAATATAAATGCATATCTCTTTGAATTATGTCTATGGTAGTCAGTTTCCTTATTAAGTTACTCATGGTACCGATATAGAGTTAACAGAAAATACAGAAGGTGATAAGTTCTTTTATAGATAGGTGATAAAAGGATACTACGATATTGAGAAGAAAATGCCCTATATCTGCTATTCAAAAAGCCGTGCTTTTTGTCCACTTTACGAAACAGAAACACTTTCAAATGACACAGTATAATTCATATAGTTATAAGCATAGGCATAAATATATTATCTTATAGATACCACTAGCATCGTTTAACAATCGATACCAGATTTGGCGCGAGTTCAGATCATTTACTTTGTTACAAAATACAAATACACTCTCAAGTTCAAGTCCGACAAGAGTGTCTATACCGCGGAGGGATTTGAATGCACTAAGCGATAGGCCGTCACTCGATCGTCTCAACTGTCAGATTACCTTCCAGCCAGACACTGTCTACAGAACATCTCGCCATCGGACAACACACGTCCGTGCCAACTGATATATACTGCAATTTACTTGCACCGACATTATGTATCCTCTGCATCGATAGCGCTGCAACGACCGCAACTGCCTGGTGCGTGCGTAATGCAGTATACACACTCTGCTGCCTATAAAGGAATGCACATCGCTGTCTTCAAAGTGCACCGCCTATATTCTGTATGCATCTCCATTCCCCTGCTATCGCTTTACAATCTAATATAACATGCATGTGCCTATATTCTGGATGCCATGCTGCAGTAGTATTTTGATGTATGCCAGGATATATAACAGCCCGCCAGGAGTTGTCATTAAAAAAGAGAAACTCTTCGAAATACAACTAGTTAAAACATGGGTCTAGATATGTCATTGATATCAATTTTCTTCTTGCATTCAATGTAGGTCTAGGATGACGTTCATAAATAAGAATATCAAATAATGACATTATAAAATGGGATATAATATAGTTTCGTTATGACATGCTGTCACGTCCACGGTGACCGATGGCGAATGGAAGACTGTCATTACATGCCATGTATGTGAATGTAATGTACTGGATTAAGTCATAACCACGCGTTTTATTTCAATCATTTACCTTATCAAATGAATCAATCGTGATTTATATACAAGCGTGCATAAATATTGTGTAGGCAAAAGTGCATAATGTCATGCAAGCTGCATTGTGCAACACAGAAATAATTTACTATGCATTTATTAGCGCTGTCAATATATCACAATGATAAACAACGTTCGTATCAATTACTATTACATTGATTGTTCATAGAAAATAATATGTACAACGCAATTTTTATTATTTTCACTAGTGCGATGAAATCATAATATAGAATTAATTTCAATGATGCACGATTCTTATAATGAATGATGTGAAACTTCACTATGCAATTGTCTCAAGCACCAGAGTTTTATTGCAAATTACAAAAAAACCCATCGATCTGATTATTATTTATTATTAGAAACGAAATATTAACCAAAATAAAATCAGTATCATGATTTGTTTCCATGATCTTTGGAGCTTCGAAGCCCAGCCACGATTTGAATCCAGTCCTCGATTAGAAGCTATCGCTACTTGTCAGTGTCAAGACCCAAGAAATTTAATTGATATCGATGCGAAATCCATTAATCAGTGCTAATTTGATTTGCTCACCAAGACCGCCGCTTTGTGCAATCACAGACGGGTCATTTCTTCTGGCGCATGATTTATAATGTATGCAAAATGCTAAGTATCGTATCATAATCTTGTAAAAAACCGGTGTCTATTTTTAAACATCCATCATTTATAGCTTTGAACTTTTGAACTATTGCGTTATGCAAAACTACTAATACTAAATTATCATATTCAAGCAACACAATTATATAAAATAATATAATAAATACAGCCCATAAAATGAGAAACATTGGAAAGTGCTTACATATTTGAAATAAAAGTTATTGCTTTACCTCTATAATAGTGTTTGTCATTTTCATTTCCCACAATTTGATCATATATTTTAATGTTGCAAGATTGAAGATTGATCACGTTTTAATTTGGACAAAATCCAAAAATACTAGGTGCCTAAGAAATGAATCATAGATTGCTGTGCCATCATGATTCCACCCACTATTCCCTCCGTGTTTAACTACTTTGGCGCCATCATTATGTCGCTGCCATTCATGGCGAGCCATAGCTATCACGCGCACCGCAGCGAGCACAATAGCTTCATCACAACGTTACAATAGTCGGATGTATTGAATATTGCATGCGGAAAGATGAAAGGACGATTTCTTTACCTTGCGGCTAAACTCTTTTGCTGAATAGATTCAATAGAATGAGGACTCGCTTAGCCATTGTCCACCGGCCAAACCGATTGGCTCGAAGCGACAAGAAGGCTGTTTCAGACTGACTAGATTGTCTCTTAGGAAAACAAAATCCGGAAAGTTGCTGCATCATAACGGTTATTACCGAATCTAAATCTGTTTTTCCAACGTACTACGTTTTCAATTTAAATTGGGTTTAAGTCGTTAGTTCCGAAAGATGGAGAGAAAACGGGTGGGTCAAAACGCGGCACCGCCACCGGACGCCAAATGTAGTGCCTCTTTACCGCATCTATAATTCCCACGAACAGCTCCACGCGTCCGTGTGCCAATCCATGTTTTCCCTTCCCCACGACACTATTTATTACATCCAGATATCACCGTACGCAAAGCTAATAAATTTGTCAGTTCCCAGTGTTTTGACCGCTTTCCAAACGTCTTTGTCCAACCATGTCATTGTGTTGGTATTTTGACGAAGATGCCATAAACCCCTCTGCGTAGGTATAATCTCGAGCGCGCGGCGTCTTTGTGGCGATCTCTATAAGACAGCGCCGTTCCCAATCGAGACTCCCAATTTCGCACGCCTTCGGCCGTGTTTTCTTGCCGCTGAATTACCTAGCGACCATAGAAAAGTGACGGCAAGTGCAAGGCTGGCCGCTGGCGCACCGCTTAGGAAGTGCTCGTTTGTTCTGCAGGCGCCGCTTGGCTGTCTGGCGGGGCCGGCGACAGGCCCCGGCAACAATGGCCGAGTACCAATGTTGACCACCAGCAACCGCTCAACAAGCCCGAGCTTGATGGGTATTGTAAACACGGGGGTGGCCCTCGATTCGAACGCTTTGGCGGTGTCGTGCAGGCGCGGACAGGTTGTATATTTTCTTATAAACCTCGGCTGAAGGGATGTTGACAGCTCGTCTGCTGAGTATGCGACACAAATCAACAAGACCCATAGAAGAGATATGTGCTACCCCATCCCCTGACAAGGCACCCCTTTTCAAAATAGCAAAGTCTGTCCCCGAGTTTATTTAGATGTGGAGATGAATTTGAACTTTGAAGGGATGTTACATTTCTCACAAGCCTTTACTTGGCGATCTTTCAGCCTGGGTGAATATTGCATATATATTTTTTATTATTATTCATGGACATTATCGTGCGCATGAAGAGGAGTAATAAAGGTGATCAGAGTTAATCACAGTGTGCCTCACACTGCCGCAACCTTGGACTTGCTAATTAATGACTACGTGCCACTAATTTGGTGCGAATGGGCGCTTATTTGATGCATGTTCCACACTGTTAATCGGTAACAGCTGCACCTTAATTAGCTATAGCTCGGAATACGCTTGCATTGAAAAAACTCATAAAATATCTAATTAGCTGCCTAGTGTATCGCATTTGCATATGCAATTAACGTCTGTATCATCTCTTTTCTGACATATTGAAACTTTGTTAACTTTATTAATATTTTCTTACCTACATGAACTTTTAATATGTAAAGGAAACATCTGAAGAATCATTCTAGCACAGATATTAACAAGACAATATCATCACACGCAAGAATTGCTAGGCAATTGGAAACGTTCGCTTACTCTGCTAGCGGCTTGGATTTCAACTATAGGAACATGGAAGTCTGCACAGCCATACCATTTCCAACCAATTGTTTGCCCTCTTCTCTCAATTAAAGTTCTACCGGCCCGATTGTGGAAATGAAGTCAATTTTCGCTTTGTTCAATTAAACCTTTAACCCCCTAACAAGCGCGTACAGTTATTACGATTTGTGATTGCATTGCGCCTTATGTATGTAATGGCTCTGTTAAGGAAAGCCCAAGTTTCATCCCCATGACCACTAGGGTAAGTACCACTGACCACAGCATCCTGAACTAATGTAATGGACCAACCATAGAGATAACATCTTGGGGGTGGTAAAAGCTAATCTTCTCCTCGAAGCTGGTAACAGACGTTAACGATCTGATAACTTCCTTACTCAGGATTTCCAAGTTTGTTATTAGCGACCGAGAGACGGGGTTGTGAAATAACGTTGCATGAGGGTATAAGGTATATAGCGAGTAGTGTAGTGTTAGTAATTGTCTCTTCAATAGGTGGAACTGCGCTTGATAAGATTGAAATGTTCTGTGCGCAATCCTACCAATGCCAGTATTTTCTAGGACACAAAAAGATGCTTGAAATTCAACACTGAACCATTTTATATAAAATAATGATTAAATGTTTAAATTCAAGTGCGAGGTCATTCCAGACTGCATTCAATTTCAAACTGTATTGTCACTCAAAACACACCGACTATCCATTCTCCATTTTTGACAACTCAACGTACGAGATTATTATAACCCTTCCTAAATTTATTCCGGATGGTTTCGGCATGAGATTGTAAATTAAGTAGCATGGTCCTACCAAGATTATCATTAGGGAGATGACTCGTGTAATTTGGTACAGAAAGCTCATTTCCTCGGCTGCCTTTTGCTCCGGCGCTCGTCTTACAAGTACCCCCCTGTGTCACACTTTAGATCAGCACACAATAACATTGCTAGCCGACACACGGCCAAAGAACAAAGCAGCCTTGGCGATATGATGAATAGGACTCGACGAATAACCATATAGAAGAAAACACACACAATAGAAAGAAAACTCTTTGTTGCATCCAAGAGCTCAGATAACCATGCATATTAGGTATATAGCAGTGGCAGTTTCTCTAGACCGTCGTTTCTCAAATTTGAATTGGGAGCTCCCTTTATAATGCAACCTCACCTCAACGAATTATGCTAAGCTTATAAAAATGTTAAGCATGTTACAGGGTGAACTCCAATTTCCATTCTATTTCGCGTTTGAAACCACGTTGTGTTTGTGCCTTTCGCGGTTCGCAACAGAATCACAATTTAGTTGAGTTTGATACAAATGTTTGTTGACAATTGACAAGTTGGCTATAATATTTCATACATTCCCATGAGATCCGCTTACATATTCCTTGGCCATGGTATTTATTAATAGGCTAATTATTGAGCGCTGGGTTTATTTACAAAGGTAAACCTTCTCCCATATTATCTTAGATATTTATTATATGATATATTTATAATTTGCCATTGTTAGTTCATGTTAAATTAGGTTATGTCTTAATAAAACCCTTCGAATAAGTCTAAAATTTAAATGACTTATATCTGGATGATCATTGACCAAATATTATAATAGCATACGAATAATATCAATTCTTACCACGTATAGAAGCCCGAGAACACAGCGGCAAAACACAGCACAAGAGTTCAAGAAATGCATACATTACACATTGAAACATAACGTTGAGGTAACCTCTAAGTGCACTAAAGTAACGCAAAAACGATAGAAACCCGCATTCAACCATTACATATAACGATGCTACCGGCAGCAAATGTATACTGAAACTACAGACAGCACAGATGCAGATGAAGCAAATGGATTCACCCGCTTGATACGATATTTGACAAACAAAAGTTTTTGACATCCGACGGCCGATGCAATTGCAGGCGAACTGGATATCAATATGGCAGAATCGGTTGGATAGGTTCAACTCTAGAGGGCGCAATTAAATCGAGAGAGATAGATAGAGAGTGAGAACTAACCTCTGCAATGAAGAGGAGGGAGATAGGAATACTATGTGATAATATTTTCAAATTGGTTGCCATGACGATGTGATTGTTTTGCCCATCTAGTCAAACATGTGTACCCACATAAATGAAACTGTGGGTTTTTGACGGTTATTGATTGCTATTAGACAAAGTTTTGAATTTTTATCATTGGAAATTCTATATGGTTGTAAACATTACTAATGGTACTCACATCTTTTTATTAGTATGTATGTAAATAGGTGCAGACTGCAGGTATTATAGCTGTATATAGTTATATATATATACAAAGTTTTCTGCCTGCGAGTATATTTTGATATCTTGATGCTGATGGTATCCTCATGCCACACTTACAATGTAGATTTCAACAATAAGTATTGTGTCTTTGCGAAGGTGGAAAAGGTGAAGGGAAAATGGTGAAAAAGCCAGCAGTGAAGGGGAATATATAGTGCGGGTCATCCTATCCGATAAAGGAGAGAATATCTCTTATCCCCTTCCCCTGTGCGCCATCGCCTTCATTTACTCTTTACAGCTGTTTCATAAAAGCTTTTCATGAGACATTAAGAATCTCATAACTCCATCTTACCTTCTCTCAATTTCCTCCATCTTCATCCCTCGCCCCAATATACGCATTTACTTTTCACATAGCTTCTTCTTTATCTAAACTTTAAGTAAAATTTACACATACACTCACACACTACTACAAGCATAGTGCACATCGTGAATGAAAATGTTATATGGAATGGCGAAAGAATGAAAGGAAATATTATGAGGTCGTATTTTTTAATGTAGGAACCGTTTTATATTATCAGATACATTAAACTGGTTCCACTGGGTTTGTTTATGCGACGCATGCGGCTGAACTTGCTTGAATAACTGTTAGTTTAGGTTCAGCCAAAAGTAGGCCAGTCGAAAGGGGTGACGAAGGGTGTATTTATGCAACACGAGAAAAAATCAGCTCACTCAAACAAGCCATGGTCGAAATTTTCTCTTCATTTTTTTAAGACGTTGGAAGATAAAAATAGAAAGTACAAAAATCTCAAATGTTAGCTAACTTTTTACTTTTAGAGTTAGTAATTTTCCACGGATTTTCACGGATTTTACATTGATGAACAATTTAGTTACATCACTGATACAGATGGTTCGTGTGTGGGGATATGACAAACAAAACGACAAAATACCAATACAAATTATCATAACATTTTTTTGTCCGAATTTGGATTTTATAATAGCGTATCAGACTTGTTCGCATCTCCTATCCACCACTGGCAGTTTGCAATGCGCGATGGACGGCGAATAGTGAATGGCCGAAGAGAAGAATGAAGATTGATACGAAGAAGTCGGAATATCAAAGGTACGCGCACCGACCCGACATCGATCATTCCAGCTCTTGTGCATTGTCGGATTCGGATGGCGATCCGAGCCGCAGAATATCCCTCAAATTGATGAATTGATGACAGGCAGACATCGTAAAGCGATCCCAGCTATGTTACATGCGCGACTTCTTAGTTCTTAGTTCTAATC
Source organism: Nemurella pictetii (assembly GCA_921293315.2). Taxonomy (NCBI): domain Eukaryota; kingdom Metazoa; phylum Arthropoda; class Insecta; order Plecoptera; family Nemouridae; genus Nemurella; species Nemurella pictetii. The sequence continues at coordinate 26,290,040 of OV121115.1, forward strand.
CCGCCTTGAAGCCAGATCCACGCCGATGGCAGCTATTATTTCCTCTCGTTCGGACAGACTTCCCAATGTAACATTTCTTGTTTTGCAGGAACAGCGCTCTTGAAAATAATTCGAGTGCAGGTTGTATAAAGCACGTGCTTTAAAATCAATAGCAAAAATTCAAATATATACTTATTAAAAGATAGTACCTATAATAATGCCATCAAACTTAACCATGCAGATTTTAAACTATATAATGGTTATGGCTGCGCTGTTTAAAAATATCGACGGCTCGAAACTAATTAAATTAGAAACTCTATCGCATCAGAATGTTCGGTCTTTCCAAATTTTTAATGCATATTGTCAGCTGAATTGTCAGCTGTATTTTAGCATCACAAAAAAGGTAATATGTAAAACGAGGGGTTGTTTTGTAAAAGGGGAATGTTGATTATTCAATAATTTTTCGCTACCAATAAAATTCCTCGCACAAAAAAATGTTGATCGACTGGTGTTGATTAAAATTGTTCGCGTCGCCGTTGATTATTGTCCGCCATAAAAATGATCGTATTTCGCTGAAAATATGGATCATTATTCATTTATCAATAGTGTGGAGCTGCGCTTAGTGCCACGTTCCACCCCCAACCCCCTGCCACCCTTCCGTGGGTCGCCGTTTGATTAGTTAATACACGACGAGACTGGTGACCGTTGAGGGGGTGTCGGGGTCGTGTAGAGCTCGGGGAAGGGAAGGGGTGGCACGATTTAAATCAATGGGAAGAGAACTGCAAGTTGACGTAGATTAATGAGTGAGCTGCCATTTCTGTTCCGGTTTTCCACGACGATCGCGCAATTAGGGGCTAATTTAGTGAGAGTGATGGCCGGAGAAAAGGGCGAGGGAAATGTGACGGTTCGGTTCACCCTTTCAGACGGGCCAAGTGTAGAAGGGGTGAAAAAAAAACTGACTTACTACTGCATGCAATTTGAGCGAGGGAAGTTGTTCGAGGTGTATAGCGTTAACGTATCTTGTATTTTGCTAAAAATTAGGAGTAAAATTTTGAATTTAAATAGAATTTCTTTAAAAGTTTCCCTCCTAAAATGAAGGCTAACCGGGTATTGGCGATCAAACTCGAGATAATGACATTGGAAACTGGTTGAATGTTAGTACCACGTATTAACAAAATCAAAAGTGACGAAACTTACAGCCAAGAAATTCTAACATTTAATTACTTCATTACAAACACGTTCATTTCGCGAACTGTGACAACAACCATTGTTCTCATAACGACCACAAAAAAATAGCATTCACAGTGTCGTGCCATTTTAGACCTGCATAACATGAAACTTGTCTTTCTTATAAACTTCAAAGGGTTTCAAAGAAAACAATTCCACCGAAACCTGTAATCTGCTTGTTATTCGGTATGTCGTGCATGTCGCATGCGGCTAGCACGGCAGTGGTCGGTTGATCCCTGCACAGTGGCGCAGCCTAGTGACCCTTAAACCAGCCCTTATGCGTTTACACTCACGCTTAAAATAACTTGCCAACATTCGGAAACCGAAAAAAATTACCATCATATTTAATCAAATATATTTGTTGAAAGTTGCTAGATGTTTAGTGTCACGATGTCGACAATTTCACGATATTTTCATAAATTTTACTGAAGCAATTTGAGTTAAAATAAGTGCAATCAACTTCAGAGTCAAATGTAGAAGGGAGTCCTAGCGCAAATTAAGAAATCACATTTTGTATTTTTCGCGTGTAATCTTGGGCATGTCGCTGGGGTAAATCCACGTTGTTCCCTTACTCTGGTCAGCATAATAGAACCATAGATATATAAGCTACCAAGACATCTAACTCTAATCGCGCGTCAACGACCAAGGCTCGTTTGGGGGCGTGGTCTATTGTGCTGACAGCGCGGCCATATTGGATCCATTTGAATTGTGAGAAGAACGAGACCAATTACGAAGTGTTAATATTTATTACGTTATTTGACAAAACTCAAGCTATAAGCACGTGTAAGAGGCCGAGTCCGAGAGGTAAGACTATTAATCAAACAATCAATCGAATTTAACATTGATTGTATTAACCACATAAACAAATACCACTCTAATGTGATGCTTTATCAACCTCTAATTTTTGTGGGATGTTTTGTAATTTGTAATTTATTTCATCTTCTTACAATTGTACATGTCATTACCGTGGTAAGGTATTGTTGATAATGTAATAATAGTAATAACAATAGTAATAACATGTAACACTCTAAGATAATTCATGGTAATAGGGTGAACTTAGGAACTGACAGGTATACTATGAGATACATAAATACGCTAAGACCCGAGCATGGGTCTATAGTCTTATGGTAACTAAGTAATTAATATACTTAATTAATAAATATACCAGTTATTAAGTAAGAACAGTTATCTTGATAGTTATAGGTACATATATTGTTTTAGGAACTTTTATTGCCTATGGTATAGTAATAAGATATTATATTATGAATATTATAAATATTTTACTCTAAGATTATCGGTGGTTTTCTTACTCTTGCGACCATAATGTAAAAAATAATTGTGCTCAATGAGCTGGATCATTATATACAGAGTAAACTCAGCTTCAGGAGAGTAACCTTCTTCTTCATTCAAGATATAATCGGCCAATTGGTTGATATAGACTCGGAAGTGGTAGGCGTTTGGATCAGTTCCGTAGTTTGTTCGTCTCTAATTTTCTTGTAGAATTAATACTCTGGCAGTCGGACGTTTTCTTGGCGTGCACCGAGCTTGGGCCTAAGTGACATTGAAATAAGATAAGTTAAATTTCATTGAAAGTACTTGCAATATTTTTACAGCCCGGTATAGTTTGATTCCTTGCTTTGTAGGTAAGATATATTTCACCCCTGCCTGCTTGGTTATGGAAAGTAACAGTTTGTATAGGCTACTGTATACAAATACAAAAAAAATAATAGGTAACCAAAATAATACAAGGCATGGGTATTTTCTATAATACTATTTTTCAGGGATCCGAACCGAAATCAATAACGGTTCTGATTCCGGTTCTGGTTCTGTATTTTTTCAAATAACGGTTCTGGTTCCGGTTCTTGTTCCCAATTTTTTTAAATAACGGTTCTGGTTCTGGTTCTGGTTCCATGATATTTTTATTTGCGGTTCTGGTTCCGGTTTCGGTTCCAGAATCAAAATTTAGGTTCCAATATAGGTTCCGATAAAAATAACGGTTCCAATGAAAAAATGTCGATTCCAAGTTCTTCTCTCTTTCACAAGTGCTGCAATACTGAACGCCAGTGATACACGCGGGTGTACGCGGTGTATGTGTTCGACCAAAAGGCGTTATTAAATTATAGTTATTGGAAATGTCACGCACTTCTACATTTTCAAGACGAAAATATCCAATATTAGGGTATCACTCCTAATGATCCACGTAAGCCTGCCAAGAATGGTACTGTATGCGTATGTGCGTAGTCTGGGACGGGACATTGTTGTCGGCTTCGCTACAAGCCACAAAGGGGTTAGTCTAACCGAATTAGTAGGATTTCCGAAAAGTAGCCCAAATAGGTACAAGAAGCCGCGTACGTGAGTAGGTAGTGATATTTCTGTTATCACTTTGAGGGAGTCCGTAGCCGCCTTTGCGGCCTCGCACCGCGGTATGAGGGTAGCAGCAAATCAACTTCAATAACAAGAATTCGCCGAAGTGACAAAATGACCAACAACAAGCAAAAAGATGCCGAGTAACCAGTGGAGTTGCGTGCACATTGGGGCATTCTTCTTCGGATTTTTTTTCGGTTTCGAGTGAGTGGAACCGTTATGGAATTGAAAAGAACCTATATTTTATTGATCCCAATAACGGTTCCGGTTCCGATTCCGGTTCTTTAAAAAAATTAATTACGGTTCTGATTCCGGTTCTGGTTCTCAAAAATTTCGAATAGCGGTTCTTGTTCCGGTTCCGGTTCCAAAAAAATAAAGGTTCTATCGGGTTCCGGTTCTGGTTCCGGTTCCGGTTCGGATCCCTGCTATTTTTACATTTACATAATACTAGGCATAGGTGAATGTTAACTTGGTAAAAAATTAAAGGCTAGAAAATTCCATGGCAGTTTACTGAATTTCGTTGGTCTACATTAAATTGTAGACGGCATAAATACAGTAATATGTGTTAAATTCCCTACTTTTTACTGAATTGTTCACGCTATGACAGGCCCTGGGTTCCTGCAGCTGCCTGACCCACATCAATATGAACCATATAGTGTATGAACTAGCCCTGACTTGAGTAAACTAGAACTAAACATACTCCAGAGACTATTATGTAGGTACTTACAACAACATTTTCTGGTTTATCTGCTGGAAAGGGGTCCGGATTTTCTTCTGTTGGGCCCATACAGACTGAGTTTCTTATCAGCTTTTACACAAGTGAATCCATTTCAAAACTCTACTGTATTGAAAACAAGTCTTTTCACTGTGTAAGTGTCTGTAGGATTAATTATTTTTTATAAAATGATAGCACACGGCTTGAAAAGGGTATCATTAATACACCTGGTTCAGCATTCTTTGTATTGCTGTTACAAATACCATGTACGCAATACACCCGTTTCTTCCACGTTTTAGTAGGGACACTATTACTTTTGCTGTTCTTAATCATACTTCCACCAGTTACGATCTCAAAATTAATTAGTACTGAAGAATACGGAACTGATTTACTTTGATATTTTAAAATAAAAACAGAAACTCAGATGTAGACAGTACAGCTGTCACTTGAAGCAAAACACATTGGATCCAATATGGCGGAATACCCAGAATGCATTGCGCTCTCTGGGTGACAACTGCGCGGACGCTCAAATAACATTGAGATAGGTATCTATAGCTTATATATCTATGATAGAACATCATAGATAATATCTGCCCTGCACGAGGCACCCTTACGCCACTAGGGGCATTCGTACTCTTACAAAAGCCGGAAAATATGCGTGAAGTAATGGAGTTTCTAAAAGTTTGGAAAATCATATTTATATAGCATAGACATAGAGAACCATGTTATATAGGCAAATGTCGCAATATTTAAAATAATTTAACTGTGGCATTGTGCGTTAAATTAGTGCAATTAACGTCGGAAAAAAGTGGTGCAACTGAAATCAAGAACCCCTATTTTTCCAATACACACTTTATTAGCCTCTGAGCTGTTCGACCTGGTCATTAGCAACACCCTTACAACGCCACCCCTGCACGCGGCACCGACGCCACTGGCTGCGCTCTCGGCATGTATGAATCGACTAACCACACGGCAAGACGCAGCCAAAGCCAACCGTGGCAGCCAGCGTTGATTGATGCCCGCTTGTTCGCGGTAGCGAAGGAAACTCGCCGGATGTTGATCGGGAGAAAAAACCGCCGAGTTTTCTCTCAAGTCTAACTCACGTTTGAGGCGTCCTCACCGCGCCCTATTACTGTCAGTCAATCAAGCGTGGCGTTGCCGGCGCACGGGATGACAGCGAAGACCAGACGAACTCGTCGACTAGTGTCGAAATAATACAAAACAATCATCAGCAGGCCTGTCTCATGTGTGTTTGTGTGTGTTTGTGTGTGTTTGTGTGGGTTTTTTAATCGAATCGGGGCCCCTAGCATATCAAGAGTGAAGTTTTTTGATTTGAAAGTCGTATAACAGTCAGTCGGCAGTTGGTCATGTGGGACAAGCAATGATTATACTTTTTTTTGTTGTTTGAATTGTGTTTCATTTTATTTCGTGATGCATCGTGGGGTTGCATTTGAGGATGGATTCTTTTCTTGTTATATTGCCTTTTTGAGATCTTTGGTTGAAATTCTCTGAGAAAACTTTTTGCGGATTCAATTTGGTGGAGGCGCCAGATTTTGTTTCTTGAATGAGCCATGTTTTGTATCGGTGTAAGTGCCCCGTTTTCTATGTCACGATTCACGAATTTCCTTTCTTGCTTTTCTATTCCCAACAAATTTTCTCTACACCAACTATGCGGAGTCATTTTCATACGAGATGCCACTTTTCTGCGATGTGAATTTCATCCAAATAGCTGGCAATGCATCGAGCTAGACACGAATGCATTGCAAACTACTGCACATATGTGCATGCCAGTTCCAGGAATGCGACGCGCTTGACATGGCGGCGACTCAACACTATCTCCCAGAGATAACTCAACTCCTTCAGTCACGCACTTCCCCAAACAAACAGAAGAATTGCCGCCAAAGGCAACTCGAGGCAGATGCCTGCAGCTCGGCTGAGCCGACGCGACTGCTGTTGCAGCCAGTTTCACTTGGTCCAATCACTTGCCAGATGACACGATCACGCCTAAGAGTTTGTGAAACTTGCACACGTACGAACAGTTCAAGACTCGAGAGTATTATACCATGGTGGCTGCACGTAGAGGACAATGTTAGATCAGAACGATCAGAACACTGATTTGGTTGAGCATCGGCATAAAATCCTTTGACCAAAGCCTTGATCTGAACAGCTCGCCTCTTAGCGAGCCAAAGTGGACATCTTGAATTAACCAGGAGCAACAACAAAAACCGTCCGGCGAAACTTCTTTTGTAACATTATCTTTCTTGTTTGAGTCACATGGACCGAATTTCAGGCGCGAGTCGATGCTTTGACATTTGCCGACGGATTTTTGCTCCAAGACAATAATTCCTCGCATTGAAATTCCAGTCATTTGACACTCGCATAAAAATTCAAATGATGTATTGAGCATTTATTGTAGTTTTCTTTCGATATTCAAGAAATCGAACAATATAATTAAATCCTATAAATTACTTCCGATTAACTTATTGAACAGCCGCGTGCAACTGTCCGTTGTAAAGCGTTACCCGCTTGCTAGCCGAGTTTTATGAGTTCGAGTGTAGGCCGGTTGATTGACGGGGCTTGATGAATGACTGTGTCATGGGTGGGGCAGGCGCTGGTGGCGAGGGGTCGATGGGGTGGGGGGCGTCGAGCGACGCATCGCCACTCCGACGCGAATCGCCGGGGCAGCGTCGGTTTGCTCGACAATCGACAATCGGCCGACAAACGGCGCCGCCGTCGCCGGCGATCGATATCCGTCGACATCCAACGTCTGCAAGTCCACGAAACGGAAAAAGATCGCTCGAATCGATTATCACAATTTGAAAGCATTTAGAAAAGGACGTCGGCACTTGGCGGACTTAAGTTCCAGACGTCAGTTGGAAGCGCTATTAGTTTTTTCGCTTTTTATTGGATGGGTGGAGGTATGTTATTAACAGGAAATTGATTTATCGAACTAATTCGCAGTAAGCGTCATTAATCACTGACAGCGGAGAGCAAACTTTCAAGACAACCGTGCTTTTGTCTTTTTAATTTTTGAATTATATGTCTGCCTGTCTTAGTTTTACCGAAAGAGGGCACGAAAAAAGATGTGTTATAGTTGAAACAAGAGCTCGCGAGCGAGGAACAACTTGGAGAAAAGACAAAAGAGTTGGTAGTTTCACGAGAGAATAATAACTCAGGCCCACCGGAAGCGAGAAACATTATTTGGCGTCTTCAACGCCTCTCCGGCAGCCACGGCGGGGGCCAACGGGGCAGCCGACGCGCGGGAGGAAACCTGAATTTTCTCGCTCTTTTTCCTACTTCATCTTTGTTAGTTTCTTGTAGTCTGTTTCATCCCACATTTGCTCCGAGCGCCATCATTTCCTTTCCACACATAAGATGAAAACGTAGCCGCGTGATGCGCTAACGTTTCCTGTCTTTCAACAAACGAGCCCAGCCGCTCTAGCAGACCCGAGCATTTTCCATGACAAAGCAACGCAATTGACTTCGCTCCTATTTTACTCTCGTGTTGGGGGAAAGAGATGAAAACATTTACACGAGCGGTAAAATAGAGCCGCACGAGTTATAAAGAACATTGTCGCGACAATTCTTACACTTTTTCTACGCCCAGGTTTTCCTTTGGTACCGTTTACATTCGCTCAGAGCGGCACTAGACGTGTTTGTCGTTGCGCGACGCCGGCGACGTCGACGTCGGCTGACGCAATGGCGCCGAGACCGATGATCGAGCTGCTTCTAATAATAATACTTTGCTAAAATTTAATTTATTTTCCCCTTCGCAATATATTTAGAATCGATATCCATCTCTTCCGACAGCCTCACACCAATAAACACCCTACAAAAAAAATCCAGAAATCAATATCTCTAATTAATTTTCATCTCATAACACCCCAAACTTTTTATCCAAAACAACTCATTCAATAGTCCGCACAAAACCTTGGCCCAAAAGCATCCCTTGTCAGCCGTCCGTAAACACGCAATCCATCAGCTGTTTGACCCCCCGCCGGCCGGCCCTACGGTGGCGCGAGCTGAAAGTGGAACAGTGTTGTTTTGACCGTAAGCGTCGCGCGTCTACGCGGGGTGGGTTCGAGCCGTGTTTCTAGCACGTCCGTGACGTCACCGTTCACGAGCGGGAGCGCACGCGACGGACGAGCATGCGGCTCTCGGCTTTCCGCTCCGGCCTTCTCGTCGCCGGCGGCTGCCAGCGACGCGGTTCGGCCGATAGTAGCGATCACGTCGACGCGCTGGCAGGAGGTTGCCGCTGTGCCGCCGCCGCCGCCGCCGCCACCGCCGCCGTCGCCGCTTGTCGATCGCTCTCCACGCTCTCTGACAGTCGACTCGGCGCCGCGCCGCATATCGCCGCCAACCGCCGACGGAAGCGCACGCCGTCGACGCCGTCATCTGTTCCGACGAACACGCTACTTGCCAATGCCAGAACTGTGACTTGGAAGTTTTTATTTTTAAAATATAGGAAGTTTGTTTTGAATTTAGTAAGAAAAAGGCACGATTTTGTGACGGACTTTGTGTGATTTAAGTGTGATTTGAACTGGGGTGGAGTGACTGTCAAACGTTTACGACAACGCGTGTGAAATATGGCTTAATCGAGCCGGTAGGAATTAAACGGAAGTTTTTTTCACGTGAAAGAAGTGCGTACTAATCGGAGTTTCTTGTGCTTTGTTGGGACTGTGTGCTTGAGGTGTGTGTCGTGCGTAGCTGTGTATTGTGCGTGTGGTGCGTGTTCGGCAGGAACACTTATCAGTGCAGCCGCCAGCATGCTTACTTCGAGCGCCAATCAGTACTTGCGGCCCGAGTACTTGACTCCGCTGCCCACCACGGTAAGGCCAGGGCCAGGACATCGTGGTCCGACCATGCGACCAAGCGACCATGCGGCGATATGTTTCCTATATGAGCCTATTAGGTACCTTGCCTACCTAATGCTTTCTCCGAGATTTTATTGCCACTTGATAAGCTAGCGGAGCGGGACTTACGTCCAAACTGTCGTTAGTTTAATATGTCGTGGAGTTTATTGTCAAAGATTTATTGCTGTATTGCGTACGAGATTTAGATCTATATTGCTCTATAATGGAAACATGGCATGGGCTCGTATTTTCGCTTTATTACCCTTAAATAATGTCAATTAAAAATAATTATGGATCAGGGAATGGAAACCACTTCTTTATTCAATAGAAATGTTGAGGAACGGTAGGGCAGAGCAGGGAGTAAAATAATGATTCGCAATTTGCCTTCATGTTCTTATTGCCCTATTGAGCCGAGTGAAAAAAAGTGATTTATGCCATGTTGTTCTTGATGTGGTATACACTAACTCGAATGTTCAGTAATTTTAAACAATTTGGTCGGCTAATCAGACAGGTAATGGCAGTCGTAACTGCTCAAGTTGAAATGTTAAAATTAATGAATGCGCGGGTAAGCAGGGGCACGTTGTTCGTTAATTAAATAATGCAATACGTGAAAAATGTATCAAGGGGTTGAAAAAAACCGGCACACGGATCAAAAGAATTACGCGAGCACATTTTCGTGATTCTGACAGCAACTAATGTCAATTTCCTATGCTTTAACGTAATTTGAAATTCATTTTTGTCTCGGACGTCAGTCCGTCAAGAGTGAAACATTTAAATGGAATAAGTGGCAGGGAGGGAAGTGGAAGCCAGCGGCAACGGCATTGTGCATGCATAGCATGGATCATGCACTTTCAACATCGGCTCGTTCTTTCTTCGGAGCTCCCCATGACTGGCGCACACCAGGCCGCTGATATGGAATATGTCAGCGCGGTGACAAGCCCAGACGAGAAGCAAATTAAGGGAACTGCCCGCAGCACAACCACGCACGCTCTTTTCTGCTTAAAAAACCGCGTCCTAAGCGAAATATTATTATAAAGAATAGATAAAAAATATGAGTTTGGTTGAGTAAAAATGTCTGCTTATGAAATGTCGTGCTGACTTTTAAATGCACGCCTTGGGGCTTTGCGGAAAAATTAGATTCCGTATTTAAGTAGTTTTCTCGTTGGTTACAGTTGGATGCCAAGAAGAGTCCTCTGGCGCTTCTGGCTCAGACGTGCAGCCAGATTGGTGCGGACTCGCCCAATACCAAGTCGCTGCTGCCACCGCTGGAAAAGCCGACCAAGAGCAGCAAGTCCGACTCCCAGCGGGACAAGGCGTCCCCGGCGTCGTCCGTCGGCAGCAACTCGGTGTGTGACGTCGTCATCAAATCGAGTTTCAAGCCGTACGAGTCGTGCACGCAGAGGGACAAATCGCGATCGCCGGAGGAGCGAGGCAGCAACAGCGGCGGCAGCAGCGGCGGCGGCGGCGGAGCTTCGCATGGCAGTCGGGTGAGAACCCCGAGCGTCTCGAAGGGCGCCGTCGCGCCCCTCTCCATGCCGCTGCCGCTGACGAAGAACGCGCGATGCAGCAGCAACAACAGCGCCTCGTCGCCACGCTCCTCGCCGATCGCCGTCGGCAGGAAGACGCCTGTCACGTCGAACACGACGACGACGACGAGCTCCAGCGAGACGTCGCCGACGCCCAAAGTCTCCGCCAGCGACAGCACCTCTCTGCCGCGAACAGTCGCCAGTCCGCTAACAACCTCCAAATCCGGTTTCACCCCCAGCATCGTGTCGTCGACGGACTCCCCGATGAAAGACTACCCTCTTGGCCCGTACAAAAGTTCAGGCCTACCCGTCGGCTATCCCGGAGGATATCCCGGCATCGGATCACATTTCCCGATGGATTTGATGGCATCTCATCAACACATGAAAGCCGGCCTTAATCCGTACATGAGCTACGCGAGAATGAAGACTCCGTCGGGAGTGGACACTCTGGTGCCTGTTTGTCGCGACCCCTACTGCACGGGTTGCCAACTCAGCTCGCACCTCCTGGCTTCGTCGGCAGCGAACGCAGCGGCTGCCGCGAAAGGCTCCTCCACGGCTGCCGGACCCTGTCCAGGTGGCTGCGCGCAATGTGATCACGCCACGGCCGCGGGCAAGAGCAGCTTCCTCTCGGCAGGACACCAACACTCGGCTGCGGCCGCTGCGTACGCCCACGCCCAGCTCGCTGCGCTGGCAGCCGCGTCCCATCTACCCTACGTGTGCAGCTGGATTGCAGGCGACGCGGCCTACTGCGGCAAACGCTTCTCCAACTCCGAAGAGCTGCTGCAACATCTGCGCACGCACACTAATCTCTCGTCGTCGGCGGCCGAGTCAAGTGCGGCGTTGTCGATGTTGAGTCATCATGGCCTTCCACCGAACCACCCTCTGTTTCATCGCAACTACCCGACGCCTCCGCTGAGCCCGCTAGCCGCGGGACGCTACCATCCGTACAGCAAGCCTCCACATCTACCTCCGTCCCTGTCGGCGTCCTCGTTGGGCTTCCCTCTGCATCCCCATCCAGGGATTCCACCGTACTTCTCCCCGTACTCGCTCTACGGGCAGCGATTGGGTGCCGCCTCGGGTATGCACCCATGAACTCTAGAGGAAGTGCTGAATTTGCTTCGGAATGGCACATACCTCGATGACTAATGCTTTGCGGAAGCGCGAGTGTGCTTTATGTTATGTTTGGAAGTTGGGACCGGCGTCGGCGTCTTCGAACATGGCAGGATCTGCGAAATTAAATTCGAGCTTAAAGCGGTATTGTCTTACCCTGCACTTATACCTTGTTCACTTGGAGCATAATGAAATGTTTTCTATTACTATTCGCGTGGTTCGCGACATTGTCATTGTTTTGGTCGCGGCGATAGTTTGGTGCGGCATTCTGTGCGTTTTTTGGACATCAAGGATAGTTGTTACTCAGGACATTTATTATAAAAGTATACCAAAAACGTTTAGCGGCGCTTTCGGGCGTGTTACAAAGAGTGTGCTGTATGGTAAGTGGCTTAATGTTTCGGACAAGTCATTTCAGTGATTTCACACTCCACACCCTAGACTTTATTCAATTCGTATATCGCCCCTTCAATGTTCATCTGCCTTGTGCCCATTTAATTGTGTTTTTATTATGACAATGTTCCCTATAGTTTGCAGTGAATACCTTCCTGTTGTATTTTTTCATCTGCTTCTTATTTATAAACTTTTAGGCTGAATTAGAGACAGTTATGAATATACCAAGTATAAAAATTATATAAAACCGTTAAATTGTATTTAACAAAAACCAGACAGCCAAATACTAGCTGAAATTCCATTATATTCAAAAATTAGCAAACTAAAGCAAATGCTACCAGCCATCCTTTACACTCTATTATTCCAGCTTGAATGTTTTAAGGATCGTGATTATTTATTCTTCGATAATAATATACATACGATTCGGTGTGGAAATCAAATTATACGAAAACCGCCCGGTACTCGTCCTATAGCTAGTCTACCTGTTCTATTAATCCAATAAATTATATTCAATCGGAACATATCTCTAAGCATGTGAGATGCATGCCACTGAATTTGTTGTGTATGTTTAATTAATTGTTATATTTTTATTTGTTGAAAAATAAAAATCCGTGGCAAAGATATGGAGAAAATCATACCCGTGCATTCACAGAGTATTAATTTCTTAAGAAACAAGTTTCCCTGATATTAAAGTACCTCCATATCCAAAGCAACCTTTCCCGCTCATGAATCACGTGTGCGAATGATTAAAAACATGTTTAATCACTCTAAAAACATTGCAAACGACAACGCTCATTATGGTGGTCAGACAACATCATCATTCATATCATGTTAATTGCTGTGAAAATGTCAAGCGATTGCTGTTGGCGGCTGATGCGTGGTCGACGTTGATGGCTTTGATAATTGATGGATCATGGATGCTGCGTGGAGCAGATCCGCGGCAGATCCAATGGTAGAGCGGTTGGCGCAGAAAGAGAAAGCAGTCGTTAAATCGGCAAACAAGTAGATTTATGACCATACGTGCGATCCATAACGGGATGGGATCTCTCTTATGTCGCCAATTAATACATTAATTTATATTTCAATATTTATTAGCGGTAGATGTGATTTGATGGGGTGTGGCTGCATTTATAAATGAAGTGGAGAATTTTAGGTCCTGGTCCATGAGAAACGACCGAGAAGCGTTAGCGCTTGGCTTGAAGCAATGAGACGAATGAGAAGTAATTACATTCAGTCTGTACGACTAATTTCAACTTAGAGGGGTATGAAGTTGAACAATTTGTTCGAACGGTTAACGTCTGCAAACTGCCGACTTCGGATTCAGAATACGTAATTGATGCGAGTGTAGAACTGGAATTCAATCGGATAAATTTCTCAAAAAAGGGGATCCACGTGCTTGTAAAATATTCACATTTTCATCGTGATATCAATCGGTCATAAGACAAGAAAGCTAAACATTGCACTTAGAACTTGTTTGCTACTTTTCAAGATTACCATATTATTATAATTTTGTGGGGTGTGTGTACACTGGGCAAGCAAAACCTAGCGTAAGTTTGCAAATGTAGTGATTGTATATTATATGTGGTGCGTATAAAGGCAATAGGGGAAATTACGAGGCCCGAAAAAACCACGGATTGTCGCCAGCTCGGCGGCACCATATCTGCACGTCATATTGTATGGAAAACGCGTTTTGATAGTTAAGTGTGTATCGCACAGTGTGAGTAAAATTCACCGCTTATACTTTCTTGTTCACCCGTGGAGACGCCACGATAACTCATACGTAAAACGTAGAGTGCGCCTGCTGCGTAGACGCAGTTTCCATAAGCTTTCCACCCTAGACGCTTATACGAAATAAAGAAACCTGACAAAATACCACTAAACGAAGCCCATGGAGATTGAATACAGACGGCAATAATTCAATAACAAGATCAAAGCTTAAATTTCGTATTTTACAATTTTTTTAAATTAGTCACTATATCGACCTTTTCCATTAACGTGTAGTACATCAATGCCTTGTGCTAAGCTACTTATTATCATACTAAATCGACGCCCAATCAACCAACAGGTAATCTAACGTCGCATAGCCCGTATTTTTGATACTTAACTGGTCAAAGCAGGTAACCGCGCGCGATGCCTGCCTGTCTTGATCATATAATTTATGCTGGTTGTTCTGTAAATGACGTAACTTATCTGCTGTATACTGGTCGGGGCTGCCAAGAAGCCATGTCCCATGTCCGTGTTTTGTATGTGTCTGCATGGAGGAGGCCTGCGAGGAGATGGCTCGAGCATTGATCACAGCGTGTCGTGGCACGCCACACCTGTCTGGACCAACTCTTACTAACACATCTTCTGTGTTGACCCTGCCCACGTTATTAGCGCCTATGTGATGTGATAGGCGGATTTGTGAAAACTGCGTGGTTATGGGACGACGGATTTTTGGTGTAGTTGATGGCGTTTTTAAAACGGAATCGATAAAAAAAATAAGTAGCCTGACGTAATGCAAAAGTAAGTGACTTCTGTGTCTTTATTGTGACAAAATTATTCCTGAGTTGATTGGCTATTATAATATAGGCGAGCATGGCACCAAGCTGCTGACGGAATGAGGGAAATGATCGAAATGATGCATTTGTAACAGATAATATGAAGTATTTAGTCTCAATTAAACATTCAAATTAGTAACCGTTTGCCAGAAAATAGTACCGGCTTTAGGCACACTCACACGTACTTTTTCTTCGTAGCTGTATCTTATATAAAATACTTTAATGACAAAGTTTGTAACAGAATGTTAAATAGCATTGCTTTAATCGCTAATCTGTGTGTAGTTTATGATTTTCTGTCAAGTTGATAATGGCCCCCGATGTCAAAGGTTATGCACCTTGTCAGGTGGTTTGCGTTGCTATTTAAAAATCAGCAAATTAGATACAACATACATAAACGCGCATGCAACTTACTCAATACTAACATAAATCTCGTGACCAAGTAATAAAAATCATTTTTAACATTTTAAAGTATGATCCGCTATAGGAGACACCCCCACGAGTAAGAAGCAAAAGGTTAAAATGCAAGCCATTTTTTAAAACGGTGTAAATAAAAAAAGTAATAATCTTACATTATGCAAAAGTAATTAACTTGTGTGTCTGTTGAAATATTCTTGTCGCGCTTTGTTACTTTACATAGAGGTCCAGGGCTGACACCTATACTTTACATAATATCACGACCATAACTCATTCTTTATGTAAGTTGACCCATAGGTTAGCCACTCTCTGCGGACGCTCACGTCTGAGGGACACTTGTCAGTCTGTGTTTGTGCTGGCTCGTGACCTCTGCTGCTCTTTTAGTGCACAACACCATAACACAGTGCCAAGGCACCAACACACATGCCGATGCCGATCGACAGAGAAAGATGTTTAAGATGCTGGCGACAATAAATCTTATCAACTTTGTGACACTCCTCGATAAAGAATATGCTACACACCAGTTGTGTGCTGGTATTCTCTCTGTAAGTGAGAGCTCATTCTCATAGACTTTATGTATATAAGTATCGAGTGCTGGTTTTTGTAATGTATATATGCTGGTGGAAGGGTGATTGTTCTCGTGAGAGGGTTTATGGGATTATTTAAAGGCATAGGTGATTGCTTTATGCTGCACTGCTTGTATTTTAAACTGTAGCCATAGGGGGTGCAATCTACCCTTTCACTATTGCAAAGCGATGGTCAGTTTTTCCGAAAAGGGGTGGAACTGGAATTTGATTTTCATCACTTTGGTCCATGCTTTTGTGATGGCTCCAAACGCATGGAGAGCATATTTTTATGGAGGACGATTCAATTTTGAGCTTACTCCAGAAACGCAGCTCGGTAAAGGCAACTGAAAAGTCGTAGGAAATGGCTTTGAGGGTGCCTTGAGAAGATGTTGAAAAATAGGCAATGAAAATGTTGCACTTAGACATAGGATACAAGAGCCTTTAAGACTGGTATCAAAGCTAACTAATAAAAATGTCCTCTTTGACTGATTTTGCAAAAACAAGTCACAACTTTGGAAAGGCAAATGGCATGTTTTACGTGAAAAGGAAAGTAATACTGGACGGGCAACATAAAAGACTTGCCAATGCAAACATATCTTATTCATAGTTTATGAAATAAATTTTCATCGTTTTCTGTATTCTGTTTTTGCCTATCAACATTATTGTACACTGGGGTTCCAGCTGTATATTTATTGTCCCGTGTGTTTTACCATTATGCTCATGTAAAAAGTCAAATTCTCCAGCAGTGTACGGGAAAATAACAAGCTATTAATAAAACTTGAGCTATAAACCATTGGATGAAGTTTGCGGCAAGCAAAAAGGCACGAAGATGGAGAGAAGCGAGCTGTATAATCTGGTAAAAAATAAGAGCTTTTGTCCCTCACTAGTCCATCCTCGAGTTGATTATTCCTATCGCGGTATCCTTTGTTTCATTTCCAGGGCGTAGACATATTTGTTTGTAAAAGTTTGATTGTAGAAATGCCGTAGTTATGCGCCTCAAAGGATTCTCTAAAACCCTAAATTTATAACTACCCTTGTCATAAACACACGCAAATACATACACACGCACACACACACACACCCTAACGCACACATGCATTATTTGCATTGAATCAGCCAATCGCTGTGCGAGGCTTTGTCTTGCTGTTGATTTGTGTGCAAATTGTGAATCAAATTCAGCATCCTGTCTTTTATCAGGCGCAAGTTGTCAGCGCTCACAATAATGCTGTATGTTATGTTGACAGTAATTCCTGCCTCGCTCTACGCTTTACGCTTTACGCTTTACCATAGCTTTACGCTTTACAAGACTGTGAAGACTGCTGTTCCAAGGCACCTATAAGTCAGCAGCAATGACTGCAAACCACCCCTTTTTCTTACAGCTGGCAAGAAATATCTGATAGTGATGTCTACGTGAGAGTCAGAATGTCTGTGTGACGTTTTAAATACTGGTAAAGTTGAAAAAAAATAAGAAAAATGTTTTTTCAATCGCAAAAACAAATTATTAAAATAATTATCATATTGCCTTTTTAACGAGGAATGTCAATAGAGATTTAATTATCTAAGTTTGGAAACTTTTTCTTGAATCCAAAGTATAAAACGCAACCATTACAAATAACATAAAAATTCGCCCGAGCAGGGGCTCGAACCCTGGACCCTTAGGTTAAAAGCCTAATGCTCTACCGACTGAGCTACCCGGGCAATATAATCAGCCGCCATATAGCTGATTAATCTTGATTATAAGCTACAAATCTGTATTCCAAGCAAAAGACGAAAAATACAACTCTCATGTTACTGTGACTTGCAGCAATAGTTAAGCGACGACCTGTCTTTACAGGTGGAGGTGCCGGGGTGGAGGTGCCTTGTTCCAGTGACGCATTTCCTCTAAAATAGCACGCAGGCGGCGGGCGCGAGTCGAGCGTTGAGATTGACACTGTCTGGTGTTGCGCCTCGATTTGACCCGCCCTTGTCAAAATGGTTCTGCAAGAGCGCCTGGCGTGGTCGCCGCTTTCTTCTACGAGTCTTCGATCAAAGTTGAAGAAGACAAACGACCCTTCAAAAGGATAGGCCAAACTACTGAAGGATTACCTCAGATGATGAACGACGATTTAGCCAGAGACACATTGCATATAGCCGCAATGTCAGAAGCGCAACATGCAAATTTATTGTGATCCGCCTAGCGTTTCGTTGCTTGAAAGAGGTTAATAAATAACACTCATTGATACATAATCTAGGACTTGAATCATGATTTATGTCTAAGTAACACAGACGTGTCCTCTTTTCTCTAGGATGGAGTTTCAATCATTGGGCCGGAGCTAACACAGGAAAAGCTGTTAAGGCAGCCGGAAAAAAATGCAGCCGGCAAATCAACGTGGTATTGATTTGTACAGTGTCATGCCGCGGCAGATTCTTTCAAGCAGAAATTAATTTGTCAATGGAAGTGGTTTGAAGCTCGAGGAAAATTACATTAGACTAATTTTGGGGGGCCTCGAGCTATGCTGCAGGAAGGAAAATCAATTTCATTTTCATCTCCCTGTGATTAATTCAAAATTCTACGGTCGATGGAATATACACTTCATTAACTATTTGGTTAGTGTTTTACTTCCTTGATCGATTTTTTGAAGCGTTCTCTGTTTCCTCTCTGCTATAGTAATTATTTTCGTGGTTGGTTTATCATTGATTTCACTCATCTACAAGACAGCAGTCGGCGTGAGCGTTCGGCGAGATAGTTCCGAGGGTGAGTATAATTTAACCAGATCGGCTATTTATGATAATAAGGTGATTACCATGTGACGAAGGCAATGTTTTAAGCTGAGAATGATAATCGTATTCAGTGGCATGGGAGTGAGTGAGATTCTATGTCGACTCTAATGGCTCCCATGTGGAGAAGTCATCCGCCAGAATAAAATATCACCTGTTTATAGTACCGGCTTACCTGGGGCCACTTTATCTATGTTGGCATTGTCAGAAATCACATACAATAGCATTTCTCACAATCAACCGCTTAACACATATTTGTTTTGGAATTATATGGAATATATTTCCGTTTTTTATGTTAATTCGTACAGCTCTTGCAATGAAATCTACATTGGGATCAATTCAGATTCAACTGTTATAATGTGTGCATCACATTTATCAATATTTGTGGCTATAAACAACAGAATACAGGCTGAAGACATCATGGTAAAATTTCGGAAGCCAGGTTTGAATGCTTTGGAATTAAAATAATCATTTATATGCGCAGGTAACTGAAACATTATACACTTTAAAAAGATAATTTGAAGTCCAAAAGCGTAAAAAAATACCTACCATAAACAAGTTTACCATTTATCATTGGTTACATGGAGGTGCCATTAAATTTATGGCTTGTCCAATTTCATTTCTTTTTTATACGAAATGTGTTATCTTTCTTTTCGTGTCGCAGTCAGTTTTGTATGCGATACCATTGCCGATTGCGTGCTTTCTGCACCTTGTTACGTTGTCGAATTGATTCAAAATGCTTCATCATAACGGTTTTACCCAGGCAAGCTTGAGTTATGCTTATGAAACGCGACCACGTCCGCGAAGATGCATATTGCGTCTGCGAATGGAAGTTGTGACGTCTACCAATTCAGACTGATTGTTATTTTATGGGTTCACCTTGTAGGTCATCTACCAGGAGTGTCTTTGCATAATAAGCGTACTTTTGTCTGCCTCTGCGCTGCGCACAAAACTGCATCCTTAACATGACGATTATTTTATCAGGCGTTAGCCACTAGGTTGGTCAAATTGACCACCAAAAGTCATACAGCCATACAGGGTAAAATTTCCTACAGTTAGTTAAGAAACTTTGAAATGCTGGCTGTTTGTCGTGAAATATCATTTGAAATGAACAAATGGTCCCCTGCGAAAGGCCTTATTATGAAATCTGTGCCAACGATCAAAGATTTTGCACGTAATATGTCTTGTTAAAAATGTGTATTTAAGGGTATTGCAAATTTTAGGATGAAATTTAGGACGGCACAACAGTCTGAACATTGCCTAGTGACAACATCTCGATAAATCTATTGCTGTTTCTGGCGCATTATCAAACGCATGCCTTGAGTCAGCAATTTATTTTTCTATTGGTTAATCGTTGGCTCGACAAGAAAATGTTGACGTCATTTCCTTCATTAATCGTCCTGGTAAAACTATAAACGTACCTTACGCGCCGGCAAATAATTATAATGCTTTTTGCTGACTTGCAATAAATAATATTGTATGCCCTTTAACAAGAAAAGTGTACAAAAAAATGATCGCCAGACGGCAAGAGTATAGGGTTGCCACGGAATAATAATTTATAATAGTTACTGTCTCTTCGGGCGCCTCTGGAGCGGTAATGGCCGATGGCGTCAAATGATGAAGATTAATAACTTGACGCGAATAGAGTAAAATAAAATGATAAACATCTGCTAGTGTAGGATCCATTATGCAAGTAGAGACCCCAAAAATAAATGGACGAAAAATCATCAGCTTAATTTCCGTCTTGAAATAGCAGCAAACATGTAAATTGGCAACACTTATTTATTAGTGTCGGTAACTTCTTTAGACATTATCTATTCAAAGCTCAAGCCGAAAGAGAGAGCGCGAATCATGTAAAACAATGGAATTGCGTTGAAGTTTTTATCTTCTCGCTATCGAAGCAATCGAGAAGAATCCTCACCGTGTTCTCATGGTTATCGAGGTGGTAAAATCTAAATCGGGGATAAATCGGAGGCCAGTTGGTTAACCATTACACTTTGAACTTTTAACCTCTTTAACTTCCCTCAGCAGCTTTATCCCTGCATCTATATGGTCAAAGATCTTTACGGATTTGTCAGTATTCAGTGTCAATATAGATTGCCTTAGCTCCATTCCAACCCTAGTTTCATCCGTCGCTATATCATTGTTTATGGAAAGAGTGGGATCGGTGTTAACATAACTGGCGTTGCAGAGGGAAACATTAGGTTCTAACGATCGAGACTCCTCGTGCTCGGTGGTGGCCTGAAGAATAATAGTCCATGCCATGAAAACTACTCGGTAAATCCTGTAATGGTTACGGTTTTATGCTGCCAGTGCCCTGCAGTATAACGCTCAGGCCAGTCCCAAGCCTTTTGATGACCCATTGCTAAGCCAATTTTATATTATTGACCAAAATTTTTATTTCCTTCTATAAGACCGATTAAAGGGTTGTTTAGGATGTAATCTTATATTCCAATCAATACCAATGGAATGGCTGAGATTTGAAAACAATTTATAACTCTGATTGTAAGTAATGGTGACTTTTAAAGCTGTACTAGTTCAATAACGTGTGAAAGGTCTATTTGTTTCGCTGAATTACGACCATAGGCCACACATTTAGCCCCGACATTTTAAGTATCCAGCTATTATAGCGCCTTACATCTTACAAAAGCTCGTCCTTTGCACGAATGTGCGTTTCGTTTTTGACGCAAAGAGCTATAGTCGATAAAGCGGCTAGCCCAATGAAAGGTATTTATAAAAGTACGACAAATGTACGGAAAGCGTGACATCAAGTAACATAAAGAATATTTTAGACCCATTGAGAGTATATCGGTCGTAATTTTAAGATAGTTACGCAGCAGGGAACGGTCAAAACAGACAGCAAACTCTTTAAAACGACCTCTTGACAAATAGAATCTTGGAACATGCCACGGACAGATTTCAAATGGCCGGCCGTGAAATCATTGTTAAAAGTTTGACTTTTGGACAGTGTACATCCAAGTTGACACATTTATGTCCTTTCTACTTAAAACGTTAAATATTGCCTACGGAAACGATAAGAGAGCAGCGGTGTTTTCAAGATTCAAGGTGTATTATTATTTGTGAAAGCTAATGCAGCCTGTAACGATGTGAAACCGAAGGAATACCAATAAACCATCCCTGCTCACTTATTGTCATCTTGAATTCTTGTGTCGAACTGTTCAGTTGCGCGCACACCTCTGTATTTAACTATATTGGACCCCGAGACGTGGGTGGCTCGAGCATTTCATGCAATTCAAAGATAATCGAGTGTAAAAGCTTTCTATGACACGAGAATGGACCACCGAAGTTGATTGTCATGAAACTATTCATCAGCAATTCAGAAGCGCCGATGCTTCCTGGCAATGTATGAATCGGCAATCGGCATGGGTAGTTTGTAAATGGTAGTCGCTAGTTGGTACATTAAGTTTGGACCACCAACGCTGTGGCGTCTTGTTACGTTAACATTTCGCATGTTCTTTGGCAGAAGTAATGGACGAGTAATGGTTTTGTGCGCAATGAAAGTATGCTATTCCGAATTATCCAGGTGTTACTGACGTTTGGGTGAGTTTTCGAACGCTCGTTAGAGAAGGTATAGAAGGTACTCTGTCGTTACAACAGTATCAATTATTATAATCACATACCATTACTAAAATATGGTCGTTATGATATTATTTAAATTCACCGTAAACAACATGACCAACGGAAAGGACGTTAAAATCCAATTTGGCATAACTGGATTACGGGTTAAGTATACTGTAGCTCCTCAGAACACTGAGATTAAAATTTAGTCCAAAATACAAGGAAAGCTAAGATTATAGCTATAGGGTACGTTTGTCCCTCTAATTTCCCCAACATGATAACACACTTGTAGTAATTCAGTTGGTCGTTTATTTTTTTCCCATCTCCAAAGCATCTAGTCATGCATTAGTGGTAATTACTACAATTTGCCATGTCTTGTAACTATCCTCACGTAGCCTCTCGTTCATGGCTTGGCCGACCATCCGGCCCGCGGCGCCACCAGAGTCCAGAGGTGTGTCTTTACCCACCGATGGAGGCGCCACACTCGGCCAGTCAAGTCTTCAGAAGCGACAATCACTATAATTAGTGGCCAGAGCCGGGATCAGGCCTGTAATAAATGTGAAAACGCTATTGTTCGTGCAGTTATACATCCGTGCAGGTGATAATCTAGCCGTGGTGGGACATCACATCGATTTGATGGCACCTTCGTGGCCATCTTGCTCGACGGTGTACGCGCTAGCTCTCGCCCTTGCTCCTTTTTTAGGTTCTTCATTTTTATCGCACTCTTGCTGCTTACCTAGACTCTATTGAACAGTGAACTTGAGTTTGGAAAATCACTACCATTTCCCAATGGAGCCATTTTCGAGAATCACGTATTTTGGTTTGAGCAACACCGCGAAATAGCAGAGGGTATACTGGGTAGTCTCTTGAGCGGGCAGAGAGCTTAGATTGGAGGTTTGTATTGTGGTTTTACGGAGCAGATCCATTTTCCGTTGCCGATAACGACTTTGGCTAGCCTATTTTTGTGGTCTTTTCCCTTAAATCCAAACGCTCGACAACGAATTTACGAGTTCCGTAACGACCATAATAATATCGTTTCATGTAAAAGCGACAACCTATTTCCAAATCAAATTGGACTTTATACTATTATGAAGAGAAGGTCCCCTCCTTTAGCTCAAATATTTAGAAACGAAATGAAAAATTATATGCCTGACCGGCGAGCTGGCCGTACTTTGCGTGTTCACGTGGAATTGACATGTAAAGAAGTGGTTTACCAACGCAATGATAAATCTAACCGTTATCTGGCCAAACAACCACTTTGAGGCTATAATCATGAAAAGCAGTACTTGCTTGCTACATCCATGAGGTCGACATAAGGGAAGGAGTCAAATTACGGCGCGAGTTAGAAAGAGTTTTTCGGATGGTCGCAACTCGAAATATTGGCTGAATGCTGCGTGCTGAGAGCGTGCTCGAAATGGCATGTCAGGGGTAAACGATTTCTTGAGAAAGGCAATAAGTTATACATCAAGCCGGAGGAAATTATTATAATTGATGGATCTGTTTCCAGCAAGAGAAAATACCGCCGTCATTTAGTAATGTTGCTGCGGCGGTGGTGGACGCGAGCATAATATTTACTTACTGTCAGAAAATAATTACGTAGGTATCTGGAAAAGAAAGCGCGAATAGATTTATAACGCGCGATTGGCGTGGTCGATAGTGAAGTGGATTTACTTTCTGTGGGAGTGTGAATATACAATAATTATAGGTACTATACGCAAGTTTCAAGGCGATTTCTATTGAGTAGACTACGACCTATGCTACGACTCTAAGGCGCGGGGGCTGCCTGTGAAGTCAACTAATATTTGCTACAGAAATTAGAATAAGTATCTAAGATTTCGTTCATGGTTCTACATTTAGTACGTACTTAGATTTATCTTTTCATCATTTTATTAGCACAAGCATCGTAATATTCCTGCAGGAAATGAAAACCACAAATAACCTTTCTTCTTTCAGAAAAAAAGGCCTAGACTACTTTCTTGCCAACCATCTTGACGACATCGGATTCGCACAGCGTATTTCGCAAGTCGAACATGGGCCACACTTGTGCGACGTGTTCGCAATCATTAGTCTTACGGTGGCGAGCAGTCTTCGCAGCTCCAAGCAACTAATTACTTGCCTTGCAAGTGCCGAGCCGTTGTCCTGTCGAGCTCAATAGAATAATGAAGGATGTAATTACACTGTGTTGCTCTCATTGATGCTGTTTTATGATCACACGCATCGCATCTGTCCTCGCGTTTACTTTGCTTTGTTTGATTTGCAGAGGGTGAGCTATATTTTCATTGTTCCATTCCATGACATGGAGTATTCTGTAATGACGGGGCTAAAAACGATCTACACGCACCGACCTTATTATCTTCACACTGAAGAACATCAATTTTAGGGCGGTGGAGTTAGTGAACTTCGAGACCTTCTTGTCGGAAAGATGTAGGAACGTTGCTTGAACTGCAACAGTGTTATATTACACTCTAGCGCTGTATAACGCGGTAGATCAGGGTAATAAGGCAGACTATTACTTTGGACATGACTTGTCTTAAATCGCAGGCTTTCTGTTTTTCAACCCTCCGCAAGTCTCCATCCACGAGCAATCATTCTTGGCCCCAAGCACCTCGCGGGAGATATAAAACGTAGGCGAAAGCAAAAAGATTAAACTTTCAGCGCTCGGCGTGAAACAAGTAATAAAAGCGCTGTTTAAACGAGTCAAAACATCTTCGTCGCCCCCTCGAAATTAGTGCATAGGAATGAGAACGCGTGTTGTGATCCGCTTCGCATCGTGTACAGCGGTCGCTGTCTGTGTGTATGTGCTAAGGGTGGAAACTGGAAGGCGCGCGCGTGATACGGGACACCAATCACTTTTCTAATTACCTACAACAAATCTTTGCCGCGCGACACCTGTCACGTTCGCTGCATCCACTATTCACCGCGGCGACGATCTTTAAATTGGATTTTTCCTCCCTATTTTATAATTCCAGACGCTTTATCGCCATGCACGGCTGAGCGGGGAGAGATGGGGCTTGTTTTGACAATCCTCGCGACGCCTGGCGAACGAACACCCTCAAAGTCAAAACTCAGAATTGTGCGCGATGGTACAAAATATATATAGGATCCAAGCCAGATGACTTTTCCTAACGTGACTACTGAGATATATAAAGATGTGTACACCATAGAGCCGTAGTGCAATTTGCGCTGTTCTGGGTAAATGCAGTCTCACAATATAGCTACCCCGGGGCCCACACTATGCCATGCTAAACAATTCTCGATATACGAATTCGTTCTTTTTGATTTTCACACCATGGTCCGGTTTTGACTAGGCATGGCGCATAAAGAAAGATAAAAATGTCATCACCAATGTTTTATAAGCCCCATTTTCCGCGGCGAATACGATTGACGCTGCATCAATTTGAATAATGCAGGCGTATGGCAGGATCGAGGTATAGGTACATAGCAATAGGGGATTTTTGCATCCGATGATGAGAAATTATTGATTCCTTAGTCGCTGTCGCCGTCGCTGTCGCCGTCGCTGTCGCCGTCGCTGTCGCTGTTTGAGGGACGCCGACGGAGCAGGTGATATCTGGCATGCACGTCGCGTCACATAGTTGATCATTAACATTATGCAAGGCTGTCCTGGCCGTTATAAAGTTTATTGACGTGGGCATCTCGTTGAGTGTAAGTGACAGTAAACTTGATGTGTGTGGCTTGCCTGTCACACCGGCTCGAGCTAGCTCGTAACGAGGGAAATGGCCTGTCAAAAAATGTTAGGAAAAAACGTGACATGACAGACTGAAAAAATAATAATATAATATTATAGAATAAGCCGCGGCGGCGGCGGCCGTGATGTGGGGGGGGGGGGGGGGAGGGGGCTGGAGGCATGGTCTGTGTCGGCATGGCCCGGCTCCAGTGCAAATAATATGCTGATGGCGTGTGCGAATCCCTCGACGCGGCTAATGTGTGTTGCTGTTGTGTGTGTGTGAGGGTGTGTAAGTGTGTGTGTGTGTGTGTGTGTGAGCGGGGAAGGGGATGGGTGTAGTGGTAATTCTCATCATCAACTTGATGCGGACACCATTTTTTGACAAATGATATGACATGCGTGAGTCTGATAATTGACTGGCGTTTCGTGTTGTGTTTTGTTAATTCATTCCAACGTCCGATTGAAGTCGGTTAAATGTTGGTGAAATTAATAAATCTTATTTATGCTGATGACTTTTCTCGAAAGATGCATCGCTTTTGGATGCTTGATAATGTCCCATGGACGTTGCTAGCGGTGCGGATCTAAGTTTGTAAGTAACATGGCGCGTTAGGGCATAAATCATGACGTGTGTCGCCATGCTATTAACACTGTTTTGTAGGGGCCTCGATCTCACTGATCCAACCATCCAATGATCTAGCGATCCGAAGATCCAACGGCGTCTATGAATTAGTTATCTAGCTTGTAAATAAATGGATGGAGCTGTCGGCTACCGGGATTTATATTAATCTTTCAGTCAGACTGGTTTCTCTGGTGCTGCAATTGTTGCGACTTGCTGCTTTCATGATCATACAGAGACAACGCCGTAATAAATGATTTTGAAAATGATACGAATTATTCACAGGTTTGCATATACACCAACCATAATAAACTAAATGTTGCCAAGAAATGTGTAACGTTCTTTGCTGGTTTCTCTCTATATAATGTGATCAGATGGCTCATAAATCATAGAGATAGATAGAAAATGGGAACGCCTTCGGAAGGCATATACTCCCTTGGATACAATCAGATCTTACAGTTGCAACTGACAGAAGGAAAAGTGTTGAACTGCATTCCAGCTTCCTGCTCACCGAGTCTGTATTGGAATGGTGGTAACAAATTAATGCTCGCTCATAAAGCATTCGGTCGCAACTTGCATTATATTGTTAGCAAGTTGCAATTTAGAAATCAATTTATTAGACAAGTTTCGCGTCGAATAGAACGTCATTATGTTCAAACGATAACTCAGCTTTCTTGCAGGTGCATGCATGTAGTGCACTTTTACTGTTGGCGGGGGATATTGCGATATCACGGGTGATTTGCACTGGATTTTGCATGCTCATCACAGGGCTAGTACTAAGTTAGAAGATTAGGCTTAATTATGTCATAAGTTATCCAATACTACAGGCTTACAAATGTTTGATTGCAAGAAAATTGTGTTTTTCAACTCATAATTATTTTCCTCAACAGGAAAATTTGAGGCGTAGAGCGAGAGAATGTAAAGGAAAAAACTTACTTGCTAGTTACATTTTCGTCCTTAACAACCAATGTAAAAAACTGTAGAGTTAACCTTTCCAAAAAGAGATTGGAAACTAATGCAATTAATTGGGTTTGCTACGTTCACTCGTTCTTGTAACTGTACGCCATGTCTTATTAAATTATTAATATCACATTATCTTGTTCCTCATCTTGATCGATTAATTTATTTCTAAGCAAACAGGCATTAGAGGTTCATATCCACACAAACATGGTCGCCTGTCAAGTCAAGTGTTAGTAAATTATAGTTGCCGCATTCGAGAAGCAGGCACCTCCACCAATCGCCTTCCAAGTGGCACATTCAGAGGCGGGGTGTTGTGTTGTGTTATTTATAGTGTTTGTAACACTAACATGAGGTGTAAGCCTAAGACTCGGACTGTTACAAGAAATGGTAGCCCAAGAAAGAAAGAACGTCAATTAGTATTCCTCGTGACACCACGCAAAATTTCCATAAGCGTTCCTATGCATCGCATATTAATGCAGATTTATATTTATAGATATAAAAAAAAACATGCGCTGAACGTGAATTTTCCTCGTCAGTGCGTCTGATATATTTTCTTTGTGTCTGACAGAGATGTTCTTTCAACAAGCAGCTATACGCTGTATAACGTTTTGGGCAACAGGTAACAGGGTTCAGATTCAGATGTAGATGACCACTTACTGTCGAATTATAATTCCTCTTCAAAGTTCCGCAAGAAGTTGCCTCACATAAAGTTTGCGTGCTCCAATAAATATATTAAATTTTCGATTAGCACGTTTTATTTTTTCACATTATTATCATGTCAATCATTTTCTTCACCATCTGACATGTTTACCAAAACACCCGTCTTGCAAAGCCCGTCGGCATAACAAGTCACCGATTAAAAAATAGATCCATGTTATAAAGTCGACGGGCCAACATTTAGCCCGTTTATCTAAACGCGATTGCGTTGACGAACAGGCAAGGTGTTCCTCTGTGTAACTGACCAAGATCACGCTCGGTGCGGCTTGCTTAGAAGAACATCCCGCAGACATGGAAATAACGCTGGCCCAACCGCTCTCATCTTGATCGTGATCCCATAACTGTTAGATTATTACACATGCTATGAAATATTAATTGGAAGCTGGAACCAAGTCGACACCTTGGCTATAATGAGAGTGGATGATGGCCATAGGCGAGTGTTTCTCCCATGCTGGCTCTCTTGATTTATGGCGTATAATTGCCATGCGTTCGCTTCGACTCGCAAGCTTGCCGCTGGGGCCGACTGAACCATGGGCACAACCAGCTATCATTCATAATTGTACGGCCGTAGGACGTAACAAGACATTAGACCAGCGTTGCTGCACTGCACGTAGAGAGCATGGGATATTTTTATTATAACCCACACAAGCAAAAATTATTAGTCTGTGGTTTATTATAACCGAGGAAAGTTTATAGCCACCTAGTTGGATATCAGGGGTGGACAGATTGCGAAAGAGGCGTGGTAATACCAGGGGCGTTTGTAATATTAGATAATATTTTATTTATGATGCATTTCAATCAATTTCTTATGTGATAAATATTTCAAACAAAGTATATGTAAGGTACCGGAACGTCCTACTTGCAGTTAGAGTCGAATAGGTATAAGTAAACTGATGCAATTGTTCTGGCCGACATCTGTTCTCATGAAGATAATAGCAGACCGGGAGAACGATTGAAAAATTAAATCAGCAATTAAAGTGTTCCGTTCTCTTACATGGCCACCCCTGTATCTCTCGTAAATATCCCCTGCGCATATATTATTATCTCTGGCAGGTCGGAAATCTTACAAGTCGGCGCTGGTTGTTTGAGATTGGTTGTGCACTCGGTAGTATGGCAAGGCATAGCAGCCAAGCACATATATGCAATGTTGGAGCGGCTGTGAGGAGGTAGACGGTAGACAGTAATTACCTACCCCGTCACTCACAAGCACACGTTCGCAATTATCGATTAATCCATTAAACACTTAACACTCATTAATCAAAGTCATAACCTGCGATCACCCACACTTTCGAGCTGTTGCATTAGGTTGCGCTAGGGAAGCAATAGGTAGCGCTAGCTCACACGGCGGCGTATTCACTCGTTCCCGTTCCATCGCTGGGAAACTGGATTGACGCACTCATTTGCCCGGCAATTTACGTCTAATTTGTGCGCGTCTTTGTTTCGCTGCACTGGGTGCTTAATTGGGCGGTTTCCTGTTCCTGTCTGGTGGAAGCGGCGCCTCCACCGATGTCTGCAATCATTTCTGAATCGCGATGTCCGAAACTGATAACGATACAAATGCTAATCGCGTTCAATGTATTACCGTTCGTGTCCCCCCACCCCCTTGTCTTTAACATCCCCCACCCCCTCCCATCTTAGGCAAGCGTGTAAGAAGATTCGTCCAGCTTATAGGTGTAATAAATTGGTAGCACGCAATAAGCTACGCTTTGCACCGATTATAATAATTTAAATAACAAATTTTTGTGCCAATTCTTTGTTCGAGTTTTTAGTTTTGTAGAATCTATGGCAGAACATAATAACATTTTATGACCATGCCAATAGTTTGGTATAAATTTTGTTCGTTTAATGCGTAACTTTTTATTGTTGGTATGCGTGTTTATCGAGCTATTATTCACTCATTAAAAGTTATAGCTACATCATATTATTAAAATACTAATCAGCTGCTTTGGTCGGTTGAATAGTGCGTGCTAACTAGCTATATTTTGCAAATGCATTTGCACGTTTCCTGTTTCTTTCTGAATTGAACGTCACATATTATAATAATATGGTGTATAAAAAGTCCCACTTAATTTCGGTTTTAGTTTCAAAAATTCAGTTTAATTATTAGCCTCGAGATATTTTGTAATCCAGTTAGAGAACAGAGTGAATTAATGAGCAATCGTAGGCTTCAGCGAAGACACCTAAATATCTCGTGTCTCGCGAGGATGAGAGAAAACCGCGTGTTAAAAGGAGTGCCCAATACTTTTTCAACAACCTCTAGCATTATAATGTATTCAATCTGACAGCCGATTAAGGATTTAGCTGTTCTAGTACAAGATGAAATAAATTATAACTTTGCCAGATAATGATAGAACGTTGTTTTAGCGTTGCGGTCATAATTCAAGACTGATCGACGCGAAGCCTATGATTACTGGTAATGATGGAATTGTACCTTCGATAGATCCAACCTTTCATTTGCTACATGTATAACGCTACATAATATGAATTATATAGCTGTGGTTAGCCTCACCTAACATTGAACAAGTCGCTAATGCTGGTGATTGTGGTTGTTCGAGCGGAGCAAATCACATAGGTACGCGTGTTTATTCCTCATTTCTAATGATACAGCGTGATTGAAGATCGTTTGATGGAAATGTAGGGGGGTATTTGCAATCATTCGATGCCTATCATAATGTGCATCATTGTAATTTCAAGGAATATAATATGCAATTAAGTGGTCTCTAGTCATAGACTATGGATGCATCGTGTTATCCATGATGATAGCATACACAATGCTGCAGTGAACAATGGCGTTATGGCAAGTTAGTACGTTGTTACATGGGCTGGTAATCGTGCTCGGTATAAAAGCGAATTTTGAAAAGAAGAGTGTAGAGAAGAAGGCTGCGATTTGGCAAGGAGTGGTCAGTTCTTCCTTCATGGCTTTTCCACGTCATTTCACGCCCCATTCAATACTGTTTTCATTCACTTTCGTTGTCGACAGACGACAATCGACAAGACATTCGCACCGCATGAAGAAATCAGACGCAGACATTTGGAGTCACTTGGTCCAGAGAAACAAAAGGAGTAGGATAAAGTTACGAAGACGGGCCAATTACGATGGGGCCGAATCAGATTTGACTCAAAAAGTCATCGGGGTTGCAGCGAAGTGAGTGATGACGCTTATGGTGACCACGAAATCTTTCCAGGTTCCTGGCGATAGACTGAAGAATGAAGAGTGAAGAGTGAAGGTAAACTCCGACGACTCTTTTGTCCGACCACGTGATCCGTGTCCAAGGAGGATGCGCGGTAAATGTGAACGAAAATCAAACCGCAGCCGACAAAAACACGTCTAGCGCGGTTAGCCTCTTCTTTGTCCCACTATTGGTTTCGTGCTTCAATAGGTTTCCCATTATTATTTCACTTATCGATCTCTTGTGTGTACTTTTTCCGTGATTATTCCGTAAAGATGAGTAAGCGAAATATCTATTCATGGCCTACTGCAAACTGATACATCGAAGATAACGATTTAATCTATAACAACAATGGGAGCAAGCAAACGGTTTTTCATTCAAGTGATATTCAATCCCATGTAGCCAGCAAAAGATGTATACGATAATGCTAAGCGCCTCAAAATTGAAGTATATAACAAATTGAAGAGTACCCCATTGATAGCTTGAAAGATGTCGATCAGCAGTTCGTGAGATCGTAAATGAGTAATTTTTACAGGAAGGAGCCTTTTAAGTTCTAAGAGTTTCTAATTCGAAAACTGAGCATTCACTAATCCACACATTATGATCGTAGGACGTCGAGTGTACTTCGTATCCCTTTGTTTTCTTAGCACTCGAAACCTCTGTCGGCTCGACTGTTCTAAAGTGAAGCCTTTATATAGATCCAGGACGCGTGCCCATAATATCCAACACATTCACCGCTTGGCGTTCCATGTGGTTCCATCCTCTTCCTCACGCCTGACACAAGCTGCCACTTCCTTCCACGAAACAACGCCAAGAGTACTTCTGAAGTTGTTTGACAGTCTCTAAATTCTTCAATTGCACAGCTATAATTGATAGCCTTTTACCGTAAGGTTATTATTGGTAAGATCGTGGTGAAAACGCATGGGTGGATAGGCATGAGACTCGGACGCCAAATCACGCTGTGAACGTTTAGGTTGGTGTGATAGATTTCCACTCGGTGATCCTGCTGCTTCACACCTCCGCATTAGCCTCTCCTTGATTTATCGCAGCACATATTTTCCATCAACGACGACGACGATGTCGACGACGATGACTAGCGAGTAGCGACATCCCATCCAGTTTTACTTGCTTCTTGCTGCAGGCTACACTCATCCTGCATCATGCCATCAATTACATACTTTTACCTACGTTTTTTTTAAATTAGAAATCATAGTTACAAAAATATGTTAGTCCACTGCAGGAAGCAATTGCTGAGTGCAATCCTGGGAAAGGTATACATATAAGGGAATTAAACGTTCGAGCTGCTTAGGGATGGAGATGATCTAATTTGGTGAACCCACGGCTTCATACACATTCAACAACAGGTAAAAATGTAACCAAGGTTTGTTTGAAGAACGTGAATTTGATTTTCTGTTCTTTCTGCTTACTTTCCCATGGCTTACTCATGTCAATCTTTCGACTGCTTTTCAAAAATCGAATAAAATGTTAGAAAATTGTTGGAAAAGCACAATACGTTCAGCAAACACAACAAACTTGCACTACAAAACGCCAGAGTTTCGCAAATAGCCCAACTTTTATCCTTCAGGATGCAGACTTTCTGTGTCTAGTTTCTGTGTAGCATTCTTCACCCGACACGAAACTGTCAAATAAAATCCACACACACAACGCGGCCAGCGCGGCAGCGGCGGCGTGTCTTATTCATCGACATTCAACATGACTAAACGCGATCACCTTTCAGAAAAACTAGCCGGCTTCGAGTGTTAGGATCCAGCTAATCGGAAATGGCTGGCTGTCTTGTCACACTATGTCAACCCCCAAAACACGGTCGCACAAAGGCTGCCGCCGCGATATTGCAGCCTCTCCTTCTCCACGTGCAATCACTATCACATCATAGTTACCGGTCTGTGGGGCCCCGGGGCCCAGGGCAGAGCTATGGTTGCACTGCGGCTTACCGATCCACCCTAACGCCGCAGCAAACCGAACCAGACCACCATCTGTCACTCTGATTGTCCAACGATGAATAGAATCAAGTTCTAATAAGCCAGATCCTTCACCTGACAGCACTCGAGCTAGAAGCCTGATCCAGTCACGCTGGGGAAAGTGTCACACCGAAAAGAAGGGTACTACCACCACTATATATGTACGTGTAACATTAAGCGATGAAGCGTCCCATTATCGCATTCAGCGGGAATGGTTTAGCCTCCGGGAGACAGGAGACGGGAGACATAACTGGAAACTGTGTGATTGGTTAGTGTGAATTTAATCCTAAATGCAAATACTCGTTGCATGGACGGTAGATGATGATTATTAGAAACGAAATATCAATTCCAAAATTTGCATCCGTACCGGGACTCGAACCCGGATCTTTGTCTATCCGGGACACTGCACTAACCAATTGTGCTATACGGACGACCAACTGTGGAATTGATATTAAGTTTATTTGAGTTGTTGGGCTCCATGGAGATAGATTCAGGACTATGAGTGACCATAGAAGGCGCTGAATCTAGTGACGCTATGCTGCGATCACACACCAACAAACTCGACTAACCCCAATTATGACGTTGGGTACGCTTGTATTAGTGTGAATTTAATCCTAAATGCAAATACTCGTTGCATGGACGGTAGATGATGATTATTAGAAACGAAATATCAATTCCAAAATTTGCATCCGTACCGGGACTCGAACCCGGATCTTTGTCTATCCGGGACACTGCACTAACCAATTGTGCTATACGGACGACCAACTGTGGAATTGATATTAAGTTTATTTGAGTTGTTGGGCTCCATGGAGATAGATTCAGGACTATGAGTGACCATAGAAGGCGCTGAATCTAGTGACGCTATGCTGCGATCACACACCAACAAACTCGACTAACCCCAATTATGACGTTGGGTACGCTTGTATTAGTGTGAATTTAATCCTAAATGCAAATACTCGTTGCATGGACGGTAGATGATGATTATTAGAAACGAAATATCAATTCCAAAATTTGCATCCGTACCGGGACTCGAACCCGGATCTTTGTCTATCCGGGACACTGCACTAACCAATTGTGCTATACGGACGACCAACTGTGGAATTGATATTAAGTTTATTTGAGTTGTTGGGCTCCATGGAGATAGATTCAGGACTATGAGTGACCATAGAAGGCGCTGAATCTAGTGACGCTATGCTGCGATCACACACCAACAAACTCGACTAACCCCAATTATGACGTTGGGTACGCTTGTATTAGTGTGAATTTAATCCTAAATGCAAATACTCGTTGCATGGACGGTAGATGATGATTATTAGAAACGAAATATCAATTCCAAAATTTGCATCCGTACCGGGACTCGAACCCGGATCTTTGTCTATCCGGGACACTGCACTAACCAATTGTGCTATACGGACGACCAACTGTGGAATTGATATTAAGTTTATTTGAGTTGTTGGGCTCCATGGAGATAGATTCAGGACTATGAGTGACCATAGAAGGCGCTGAATCTAGTGACGCTATGCTGCGATCACACACCAACAAACTCGACTAACCCCAATTATGACGTTGGGTACGCTTGTATTAGTGTGAATTTAATCCTAAATGCAAATACTCGTTGCATGGACGGTAGATGATGATTATTAGAAACGAAATATCAATTCCAAAATTTGCATCCGTACCGGGACTCGAACCCGGATCTTTGTCTATCCGGGACACTGCACTAACCAATTGTGCTATACGGACGACCAACTGTGGAATTGATATTAAGTTTATTTGAGTTGTTGGGCTCCATTGAGATAGATTCAGGACTATGAGTGACCATAGAAGGCGCTGAATCTAGTGACGCTATGCTGCGATCACACACCAACAAACTCGACTAACCCCAATTATGACGTTGGGTACGCTTGTATTAGTGTGAATTTAATCCTAAATGCAAATACTCGTTGCATGGACGGTAGATGATGATTATTAGAAACGAAATATCAATTCCAAAATTTGCATCCGTACCGGGACTCGAACCCGGATCTTTGTCTATCCGGGACACTGCACTAACCAATTGTGCTATACGGACGACCAACTTTGGAATTGATATTAAGTTTATTTGAGTTGTTGGGCTCCATGGAGATAGATTCAGGACTATGAGTGACCATAGAAGGCGCTGAATCTAGTGACGCTATGCTGCGATCACACACCAACAAACTCGACTAACCCCAATTATGACGTTGGGTACGCTTGTATTAGTGTGAATTTAATCCTAAATGCAAATACTCGTTGCATGGACGGTAGATGATGATTATTAGAAACGAAATATCAATTCCAAAATTTGCATCCGTACCGGGACTCGAACCCGGATCTTTGTCTATCCGGGACACTGCACTAACCAATTGTGCTATACGGACGACCAACTGTGGAATTGATATTAAGTTTATTTGAGTTGTTGGGCTCCATGGAGATAGATTCAGGACTATGAGTGACCATAGAAGGCGCTGAATCTAGTGACGCTATGCTGCGATCACACACCAACAAACTCGACTAACCCCAATTATGACGTTGGGTACGCTTGTATTAGTGTGAATTTAATCCTAAATGCAAATACTCGTTGCATGGACGGTAGATGATGATTATTAGAAACGAAATATCAATTCCAAAATTTGCATCCGTACCGGGACTCGAACCCGGATCTTTGTCTATCCGGGACACTGCACTAACCAATTGTGCTATACGGACGACCAACTGTGGAATTGATATTAAGTTTATTTGAGTTGTTGGGCTCCATGGAGATAGATTCAGGACTATGAGTGACCATAGAAGGCGCTGAATCTAGTGACGCTATGCTGCGATCACACACCAACAAACTCGACTAACCCCAATTATGACGTTGGGTACGCTTGTATTAGTGTGAATTTAATCCTAAATGCAAATACTCGTTGCATGGACGGTAGATGATGATTATTAGAAACGAAATATCAATTCCAAAATTTGCATCCGTACCGGGACTCGAACCCGGATCTTTGTCTATCCGGGACACTGCACTAACCAATTGTGCTATACGGACGACCAACTGTGGAATTGATATTAAGTTTATTTGAGTTGTTGGGCTCCATGGAGATAGATTCAGGACTATGAGTGACCATAGAAGGCGCTGAATCTAGTGACGCTATGCTGCGATCACACACCAACAAACTCGACTAACCCCAATTATGACGTTGGGTACGCTTGTATTAGTGTGAATTTAATCCTAAATGCAAATACTCGTTGCATGGACGGTAGATGATGATTATTAGAAACGAAATATCAATTCCAAAATTTGCATCCGTACCGGGACTCGAACCCGGATCTTTGTCTATCCGGGACACTGCACTAACCAATTGTGCTATACGGACGACCAACTGTGGAATTGATATTAAGTTTATTTGAGTTGTTGGGCTCCATGGAGATAGATTCAGGACTATGAGTGACCATAGAAGGCGCTGAATCTAGTGACGCTATGCTGCGATCACACACCAACAAACTCGACTAACCCCAATTATGACGTTGGGTACGCTTGTATTAGTGTGAATTTAATCCTAAATGCAAATACTCGTTGCATGGACGGTAGATGATGATTATTAGAAACGAAATATCAATTCCAAAATTTACATCCGTACCGGGACTCGAACCCGGATCTTTGTCTATCCGGGACACTGCACTAACCAATTGTGCTATACGGACGACCAACTGTGGAATTGATATTAAGTTTATTTGAGTTGTTGGGCTCCATGGAGATAGATTCAGGACTATGAGTGACCATAGAAGGCGCTGAATCTAGTGACGCTATGCTGCGATCACACACCAACAAACTCGACTAACCCCAATTATGACGTTGGGTACGCTTGTATTAGTGTGAATTTAATCCTAAATGCAAATACTCGTTGCATGGACGGTAGATGATGATTATTAGAAACGAAATATCAATTCCAAAATTTGCATCCGTACCGGGACTCGAACCCGGATCTTTGTCTATCCGGGACACTGCACTAACCAATTGTGCTATACGGACGACCAACTGTGGAATTGATATTAAGTTTATTTGAGTTGTTGGGCTCCATGGAGATAGATTCAGGACTATGAGTGACCATAGAAGGCGCTGAATCTAGTGACGCTATGCTGCGATCACACACCAACAAACTCGACTAACCCCAATTATGACGTTGGGTACGCTTGTATTAGTGTGAATTTAATCCTAAATGCAAATACTCGTTGCATGGACGGTAGATGATGATTATTAGAAACGAAATATCAATTCCAAAATTTGCATCCGTACCGGGACTCGAACCCGGATCTTTGTCTATCCGGGACACTGCACTAACCAATTGTGCTATACGGACGACCATCTGTGGAATTGATATTAAGTTTATTTGAGTTGTTGGGCTCCATGGAGATAGATTCAGGACTATGAGTGACCATAGAAGGCGCTGAATCTAGTGACGCTATGCTGCGATCACACACCAACAAACTCGACTAACCCCAATTATGACGTTGGGTACGCTTGTATTAGTGTGAATTTAATCCTAAATGCAAATACTCGTTGCATGGACGGTAGATGATGATTATTAGAAACGAAATATCAATTCCAAAATTTGCATCCGTACCGGGACTCGAACCCGGATCTTTGTCTATCCGGGACACTGCACTAACCAATTGTGCTATACGGACGACCAACTGTGGAATTGATATTAAGTTTATTTGAGTTGTTGGGCTCCATGGAGATAGATTCAGGACTATGAGTGACCATAGAAGGCGCTGAATCTAGTGACGCTATGCTGCGATCACACACCAACAAACTCGACTAACCCCAATTATGACGTTGGGTACGCTTGTATTAGTGTGAATTTAATCCTAAATGCAAATACTCGTTGCATGGACGGTAGATGATGATTATTAGAAACGAAATATCAATTCCAAAATTTGCATCCGTACCGGGACTCGAACCCGGATCTTTGTCTATCCGGGACACTGCACTAACCAATTGTGCTATACGGACGACCAACTGTGGAATTGATATTAAGTTTATTTGAGTTGTTGGGCTCCATGGAGATAGATTCAGGACTATGAGTGACCATAGAAGGCGCTGAATCTAGTGACGCTATGCTGCGATCACACACCAACAAACTCGACTAACCCCAATTATGACGTTGGGTACGCTTGTATTAGTGTGAATTTAATCCTAAATGCAAATACTCGTTGCATGGACGGTAGATGATGATTATTAGAAACGAAATATCAATTCCAAAATTTGCATCCGTACCGGGACTCGAACCCGGATCTTTGTCTATCCGGGACACTGCACTAACCAATTGTGCTATACGGACGACCAACTGTGGAATTGATATTAAGTTTATATATTAAGTTTGTATATTAAGTTTAGCGTCACTAGATTCAGCGCCTTCTATGGTCACTCATAGTCCTGAATCTATCTCCATGGAGCCCAACAACTCAAATAAACTTAATATCAATTCCACAGTTGGTCGTCCGTATAGCACAATTGGTTAGTGCAGTGTCCCGGATAGACAAAGATCCGGGTTCGAGTCCCGGTACGGATGCAAATTTTGGAATTGATATTTCGTTTCTAATAATCATCATCTACCGTCCATGCAACGAGTATTTGCATTTAGGATTAAATTCACACTAATACAAGCGTACCCAACGTCATAATTGGGGTTAGTCGAGTTTGTTGGTGTGTGATCGCAGCATAGCGTCACTAGATTCAGCGCCTTCTATGGTCACTCATAGTCCTGAATCTATCTCCATGGAGCCCAACAACTCAAATAAACTTAATATCAATTCCACAGTTGGTCGTCCGTATAGCACAATTGGTTAGTGCAGTGTCCCGGATAGACAAAGATCCGGGTTCGAGTCCCGGTACGGATGCAAATTTTGGAATTGATATTTCGTTTCTAATAATCATCATCTACCGTCCATGCAACGAGTATTTGCATTTAGGATTAAATTCACACTAATACAAGCGTACCCAACGTCATAATTGGGGTTAGTCGAGTTTGTTGGTGTGTGATCGCAGCATAGCGTCACTAGATTCAGCGCCTTCTATGGTCACTCATAGTCCTGAATCTATCTCCATGGAGCCCAACAACTCAAATAAACTTAATATCAATTCCACAGTTGGTCGTCCGTATAGCACAATTGGTTAGTGCAGTGTCCCGGATAGACAAAGATCCGGGTTCGAGTCCCGGTACGGATGCAAATTTTGGAATTGATATTTCGTTTCTAATAATCATCATCTACCGTCCATGCAACGAGTATTTGCATTTAGGATTAAATTCACACTAATACAAGCGTACCCAACGTCATAATTGGGGTTAGTCGAGTTTGTTGGTGTGTGATCGCAGCATAGCGTCACTAGATTCAGCGCCTTCTATGGTCACTCATAGTCCTGAATCTATCTCCATGGAGCCCAACAACTCAAATAAACTTAATATCAATTCCACAGTTGGTCGTCCGTATAGCACAATTGGTTAGTGCAGTGTCCCGGATAGACAAAGATCCGGGTTCGAGTCCCGGTACGGATGCAAATTTTGGAATTGATATTTCGTTTCTAATAATCATCATCTACCGTCCATGCAACGAGTATTTGCATTTAGGATTAAATTCACACTAATACAAGCGTACCCAACGTCATAATTGGGGTTAGTCGAGTTTGTTGGTGTGTGATCGCAGCATAGCGTCACTAGATTCAGCGCCTTCTATGGTCACTCATAGTCCTGAATCTATCTCCATGGAGCCCAACAACTCAAATAAACTTAATATCAATTCCACAGTTGGTCGTCCGTATAGCACAATTGGTTAGTGCAGTGTCCCGGATAGACAAAGATCCGGGTTCGAGTCCCGGTACGGATGCAAATTTTGGAATTGATATTTCGTTTCTAATAATCATCATCTACCGTCCATGCAACGAGTATTTGCATTTAGGATTAAATTCACACTAATACAAGCGTACCCAACGTCATAATTGGGGTTAGTCGAGTTTGTTGGTGTGTGATCGCAGCATAGCGTCACTAGATTCAGCGCCTTCTATGGTCACTCATAGTCCTGAATCTATCTCCATGGAGCCCAACAACTCAAATAAACTTAATATCAATTCCACAGTTGGTCGTCCGTATAGCACAATTGGTTAGTGCAGTGTCCCGGATAGACAAAGATCCGGGTTCGAGTCCCGGTACGGATGCAAATTTTGGAATTGATATTTCGTTTCTAATAATCATCATCTACCGTCCATGCAACGAGTATTTGCATTTAGGATTAAATTCACACTAATACAAGCGTACCCAACGTCATAATTGGGGTTAGTCGAGTTTGTTGGTGTGTGATCGCAGCATAGCGTCACTAGATTCAGCGCCTTCTATGGTCACTCATAGTCCTGAATCTATCTCCATGGAGCCCAACAACTCAAATAAACTTAATATCAATTCCACAGTTGGTCGTCCGTATAGCACAATTGGTTAGTGCAGTGTCCCGGATAGACAAAGATCCGGGTTCGAGTCCCGGTACGGATGCAAATTTTGGAATTGATATTTCGTTTCTAATAATCATCATCTACCGTCCATGCAACGAGTATTTGCATTTAGGATTAAATTCACACTAATACAAGCGTACCCAACGTCATAATTGGGGTTAGTCGAGTTTGTTGGTGTGTGATCGCAGCATAGCGTCACTAGATTCAGCGCCTTCTATGGTCACTCATAGTCCTGAATCTATCTCCATGGAGCCCAACAACTCAAATAAACTTAATATCAATTCCACAGTTGGTCGTCCGTATAGCACAATTGGTTAGTGCAGTGTCCCGGATAGACAAAGATCCGGGTTCGAGTCCCGGTACGGATGCAAATTTTGGAATTGATATTTCGTTTCTAATAATCATCATCTACCGTCCATGCAACGAGTATTTGCATTTAGGATTAAATTCACACTAATACAAGCGTACCCAACGTCATAATTGGGGTTAGTCGAGTTTGTTGGTGTGTGATCGCAGCATAGCGTCACTAGATTCAGCGCCTTCTATGGTCACTCATAGTCCTGAATCTATCTCCATGGAGCCCAACAACTCAAATAAACTTAATATCAATTCCACAGTTGGTCGTCCGTATAGCACAATTGGTTAGTGCAGTGTCCCGGATAGACAAAGATCCGGGTTCGAGTCCCGGTACGGATGCAAATTTTGGAATTGATATTTCGTTTCTAATAATCATGTGTGATTGGTTGTTTTCAAGATACTTGAATTCAAGTGAGAGAGGATTAGCAGTCACATAATACCAGCGATGAAAGATGATCGCTCATGCTCTTAGTAGAGATGGACTATTTTACCGTTCGGTGAACACAAGATTTTTCAAATGCGTCTTTATTTGTGATGGAAGGGGGTCGATTTGAAAGCTTCGACTACGACTACGAGTATGTCAACTAAAACTCGACCCCGGTAAGAGAAGAGCGATCTGATGGGTGAGAATATATGAGGCTTCGAGGACATTTTGCTGGCGTGCGCAATCCATTCGCGTGATGTGTCGCCGGTGGAAACTGGAAAGCTTTCGTGGATTTACTCGCCGCGGGTCCGATATGAATATGAGATTGCCTACCAATATTGGAATAAGTATAAGGGAGTGGAGAGCGCGAGCTTGATGTTCGTGAGATAAATGATGAGATGGCGGAGACAGTCGACGCCAACGCCGACGCCGACGCCGAAGTCGAAGATGCTGACGCTCTTTCCAGGAGGCTAGGCTTACAAGTGCTGCCCGCGCAATGACAGAAAGATTGAAGGGGGGTGTCCCGTTTAAAAAATACGACCTCGCCATCGCATTCGACGCTTCTCAATTGCGTGATGATGTGCCGTGTGATGGAAGTTTTTGTTTGGAA
The DNA here is from genome assembly GCA_921293315.2 of Nemurella pictetii. Lineage (NCBI taxonomy): Eukaryota > Metazoa > Arthropoda > Insecta > Plecoptera > Nemouridae > Nemurella > Nemurella pictetii. The sequence goes on from OV121115.1 coordinate 26,332,088, forward strand.
TAGTGACATAAGGGGAGATGTAATATAAGGCCAATTTCTCTTCATTTCATCTCCAGCTGGTCGGAAATTTTAATAAGGAGATGGAGAAGACGCCGCGCGTGTAAGAGAGACTGAGAGGTGGAGAAAAAGTGATGTGTGGATGCTGCGGCAGAGGCAGAGGCAGCGTCCCTGTGCCCTGAGGTTCAATTACCGGGAGGAGAGAGACAACTCTGCGTGATGTGGTTGCCACTCGCCGGGGATGCTGCCGCGCCATCTCTCACACTGTCTCACACTCTGTCAGCCGACGAGTACCACAAACCATGCTCGATGGACAACACAATGGGATTGCATGGTGAGAAAATTAGGGTCTAGATTGGATTACTATGCGCGTTCGAGTAATCGGGGGGTCGGAAAGAAAGAAAGGAACTTAGCATGTCAGATGCATATACTGAGCTAACTAATTAGTCAGCGTCGACGGTTTGGACGGCTGTCAGGTTTTCATATGCGTGATTTCAGATGGTGGCGCAGGATACAGGACGCGATCTGTGCGCTGCACGATGAATGCGTTCAGCTCGCCTTCGAAGAAAAGGGCATTTGTGCACACTTTGCATGGCATTTCAGTGTGCATCTGCGTTCTTTTCAGGCTAGTACCCAGCGCGGATTTGCTGTCTGCATGAGTAGAGAACAGGAAGCAGGACGAGAGCTTTTCCGGAAGCTTTTCCAAAGCAAATACGAGCATAGAGGAAATTAACACGGCTGCTCGTGCATTAGTATCTATATGCATGTGCGCAAACAATGGCCACATGACCGTCTATTTCAGCCAGCCCGAGAACCTTTTGAAGAAATAACAATTAAAATCACTCATGAATAACAGCAATAAAATTTTCATTTTAATTTCGCCTCTGAAGTTAAATATACCTAGCTGCTATAATGAGTCTGGCGCGAACTTATTCAGAATGGAACGCTTTTGTGCGTAATGTAGCTAAACTAAATAGTGTAGGGTGGGCAAATAATTGTCTGAAAGTGTACTCCTGCACGCAATGCGGGGGTGTTGCGGGGTCAGGCGGGGAGGCGAGGAGGAGGGCTGGTCGCGGCTTGACACATGCGATATGAAGAGATCAAAGTGAACAGCCGGATGCAGTCCATCACGAACCAGTTCAGTGTATCACGTTAACGGAAACAAGAGCTGGCATCTGTCGACAAGTCTGTGTAGTTACTAGAGTTAACACTGTGTCAGCTCGGCTAGTGCCCTGCGCACGATTGCGAGACGTGATAGGCTATGATTAGACACCTCCGTTGGGTGCTAGGTGCTAGAGGTGCTCTTTACTAGGTGCTGTAGGTCCTGGCAGGTGATGCCTCTTTTCGGAGATGCAGAGAAGACGAGCGTTTATTAGCGTGCTGGTAATTGTTTTTATGCTCTTGTAATTTGTAACGACCACCCCAAAAGACAATGGCAATTTTGAACGATTACAAATATTAAAAAAGGTGATGTAGGATATTTTGAACGTATTTTTTGTCAAGTAATTGAAGGTCTAGGTTCTTTAAGAAAGCGAAAAGGAGATTACTCCCAAGCGTGGAATTAGTAGCTATATTTTATCGTCAATATTTTATGATTTTGTTTCATGTTTGAGCACCGAAAATACAGAGCTCGAATGAGGTTAAAGGTCCAACTCCACCCACACCGATGGCGGGTATACTAATTTTACTTTTACTTCAGAATGCATATATTCGTGTTGACAACATCGAATTGCTAAATATGATTTTCTGAAGTATGTATGTTACCATTGAAATATCTACTTCTCTACTTCTCTATACTTCTATACTTCATAATAATGTTGTAATGGTTTTACCGCCGCTTTGCTTGAAAAGTAAAACCACGATGATTAACTTGTCGTCTCTTAGATTTCTAAAGCAATTTTGCCGCCTCTTTATTATGTGCCTACCATCAAGCTAACTTCTATCATTTTTTAATGAGCTCTTTTCATAAAGTGACATTGCATGGCCAATGTGACTGACGCTGCCTGTAATTTATGTCGCTATGAATAAATGCTGAGTTGCCATTAACGTCAAATCAGCCTACAGCCAACACTATTATTCCAACTGTTAAGAATCAGTTTAATGGAGGTATTCACCAACGATTCAAAATTGCTACCACTCTATTTTGATGGAATATTTTATCGGTTTGAATGTGGAATGAAAATGTTATGAAAGGACCTTATATTCAGTCAGCCTGCACTCAAGCGATAAAAGTGGTAAAAGTAAAACACACGATCAAAGTAAATACTCCGTACAGTAGGAAATCTATGCAGCTTTGCACGCAAAGAAATTCCAATAAAGCGCATATCAAGATGTCGGCACTATCAAAGTCTGCACAGCATGTCAAATACAAATGAACATGCAAAAAGCGACGCATATACATTTTGTGAAAACTAATAATCACTACATACTTCGTCACGTGGTAAGAGGTAATCCCTTAGGCTCTGAGCCCCTGCTCATCAGCATTTCCTTTGAAACCCGCCCCTGATTTTCCCCGAGGTGAAAATACTAGTTAGTTTTGTCCGAACCCACCTCCTGATGACCGACGCGCGCAACCTACACCCAGGAGGAACCACCACCACGACGACACACGGCGAGTTTCCTTCCTTATACCACTTATACCCAAGAATCAGAAAGCAAGCTCGTTATTTGCCAAGATGCCCTGCGAGCACTGCGACCAGAAAAGCGCTCCCAGCTCAACGATAACATTAATATATGTTAATGATCTTTGAACGCGACTGTAACCACTTGAACGACACCTTAATTGCAGGACAAGGTATATAGAGGTATGAGACTGCCAATCATGAAGTGCCAATCTCCTTGATCTCATGCCATCATTAGCCGGTTGCATGCTCCGAGTAATCAGGGTCCGCAGGCTAATGCCATCACTCCTCTCGTCAGGCCGACAACGCAGACGCCGACGACGACGACGCCGCCGCCGCCAGCAGCTTGCGCGAATATCTCACACGCGATACGATGAGTTGCTCGCTCGGCAGTCGGCACGCATTAGATGATGCCTCAGCCGGCTCTGTCAGCCTATCAGACACTGCCCATGTGGTTATAGTCCGTGTAGCCAAGCGTGGACATACAATGGCAGGTCAAATCCAATTGAGTTGGGACAACAGTTGAGACACTGCCTATATGCCACAGTCTCTGTTAGAAATTGCGTGCGCTTGCAAAGGCGACTCATCTCCAAATGAGCCAATTTGAAACACGGCTAACTTCAACGTAATATTGGTTATGCGATGCAACAGAGAAATTTTCTTCTTGCTCATTGACGGTCTGTGTTCGTCGGATACACATGCATTCCAAGGGTATACACTAGCGCCAAATTATTAGTAACGCATTTAATCGGTGCCATTTAGATGCGGCTATGAGCAAAAAAATATCTAAATTGGTTTCATGTATTTGAAATCAAGTCTAGCGGACATAATGTGAAGTGCTAGAGTTTCACTGACTTTGACTTTACCGATCGTGCGACGCGAGCGTAGAAACAGGACGAGTTGAACCTCTCGCTGTATGCAATTTGCAAATTATCTTTATCCATGCTCATTAGAGGTGTGTTCCACGTCCTCTATTCACCTTCGCGGGTTTGGGTGCTCGAGGATTTTGACACGAAACTTTGCTGGCGGACGAGTTAATAATTATTCATTATAACTCTTCTCGTGCTGTCTGCGTCCCATGCCCGTGTGGTTTTTTGGATAGCTGATGCAGGCACATGCTCGCTTCTGTCCAGTTCGGTTGCGCATAGTGTTATTTGCTTGCGCTACCATCACATTCACCACACTCTCAAATCAAAATAAATACTCGCGATATCCACAAGATGTCATATGCTAATTTAATGTATATCCAACCGAGTAATTTAACGGCTGTCAGCTCCCTTGTTCGACTATCAGAACAACGGGGCTGACTCCAGTGGCTGCACTTTGCGTAACTGATAGCTGAGCACAGATTCTGGTAGCAATATTTTACTTGTCACACTCGCTGGCAGTCGCTACCATGTCTGCATCTTAGGTCGGACATTGTGGCCACACCTTGTCCGCATTCCGTATGCAAATATCCGACAGTAACCAGCTTCCCTGGCGAGTTGCTTGCAGCACGCGGGCTGCAACTAGCCATTCATCACTTCATCATTCGTCTTCGTCTGCGTCGAGTATCGACCGTAACCACCCACATCTAATCACCATCACCACACGAGACCAACTGTTCGCACTATTTTAACATAATATATCACTAGAGACTTGGAGAAAATGTCACGTGTGCCACACTTAAATTTGTATCTGTTGCGCTACCTGCGATTTTAATCATTTGTTCGAATTGATGTATTGGTATTTGAGTGGTCGTTGACTTGGTTGGGTCGTATGGTAGTTGGTAGGTGTTTGGAAATCACTTGCCGATCAATAGCCGACAATATCAATCATTGATGTTTAATTGACAATTTTATACAAAGGCGCTTTGACAAGCGGGGATTAGCTTGTAAGCTCCCGGATTTGCAGCTGCTAGGCGTGCTTGACGCCGTTTCACAGTTTACTGAGTAATGGCATGTAGATGGTTCGATTCAAGGATTTGTCGACCTGTCGAAGCTGTGGAAATTCATAATTTCCCGATGGTTGTTCTCGAAAGGTAAACTGTTGGCGATGAGCTGGTCGGATGGTGGAAATTGCTGATGAGATCAGCGCTTAGTTCAGGGAGGCGAGCCCGCAACGCATCGACGTAGCCTCGCTTGCATCGAATCACGAACAGGCGCCGAACGAAATTCTTTAAAATTCAATATTCTTAAACCCTCGTGATACGGCGCCGCTGTGCGCTCCAATTTCAAAATTCAATCAGATACCACTTGAATTTATTATTGTAATTAGCAAAACTGATCGGGTGCAGATATGGATCTGATTACCATTCAATAATGCCGGTCTCTTTGCATATACTGCTATCAAGTTCTCGCAAGCTGAGCAGAATCCGGCAAAAAAATTGATAAAATAATGTGAAATGTTTAATTTTATGTGTTTGCTTTTTACTAAAAACCTGAGAAACTTTGTAGGAACGAAATGTTATCTCTGAAAACCAGTTTTCAGAAGGGGGAATACTGTGCATATTCCTATATCAAATTTTCTATTATAATTAAATTGCTGATATTGAATGCAAGATAGTCTGCTTTTAATGAGGATCCATCCATGAAAAATAAATCTATTCTAGATAGTTACAGGCAGAATCTGTTCGGGACTTCATACCAAACGCGATAACATTGAGGATAGGTGTGCTTCCTGGTATTCGACCTGATCGGCATGAGCTATTTATTCTCTGTGAGGCAATAATTTCTAATTGATGTCCTCAAGATTTTTGAAGAAACTCTTTACAGTAAAAATGAGTGTATTGATTAGTTTAATTCACATGCCTTACATTCAACCCTTGAATTACATTGATTGGAGTGATTGGGATTACTATAATATCACTGTCCTGGGGCTGCTTACTGGCTAGATATAGTTCACTGTATGCTTCGTGGCACAATTTTACGGAAAACACTCTCCATTTAGCTCATAAACCTTGTTTCTGCAATGATTGTTGTATTTTATTGCTTTATCATATGTGTCACCATCAATAAAATAGTTATAATTTCCTGACATTTATTTATCTCAGGATCGTTAATGTCAGGCCGTCGGACTTATAACGACCAGTTTGATTCGAATCAGGTATATGATCCTTGACATAAATATTACCTTGCGGCTTTTAGTCAGAACTTCTTCCACCTAATAAAAGCCCATTAAACAAAAAACCAAAAAATTTCAAATTTCTCTTGAGCACTTCTGATTAGGTGGTGGAAAACTTATCCGAAGTGTTAATTTGAAACGGCGCAGATGATAAATATTGTGACCTAAAAAGGTCCGATGGAAACACGTTTCGCCAAATTGAAAAATAATGACCAACAGAAGTTTCTAATTAATTGAAATACACATTTTTTTAAACTGCGATGGGACTCGTTCCACGCCAATTATAATCGAATATAATATGGGAGCATATAATCAGCTATTTGATTTATGTATTTAAATCTCCAACGCATAAGCACAACCAATTATTTGTCATTGAATTATGCCTTAATGATTATAGTTATTAATGATTGTACAAGAGGTAGCCTAGCCACATGATTTAAATTGACATGTAGCAATTCTTCATTGGTGTGCTATTGCTAAATAAAGTAATATCAGTTTGAATCAGCCCAGAATTATTATCGAACATAACTCACTCAGTCGGCGTATACAGACATCGATGTAATTTAAAAATGGCTGGCATATGAATAAAGATTAATATTGTACACGTTAGTGTGTTCTTGTTCTGACTTCGAACTGTGATTTAAGCTTTGCACGATTTCATTAATAATTTCCTTCGGCGTTTCTATCTCCACATCGTCCACGAATCTCAAACCACCTACGAGAGCTTCGGAGTCCCAGGCCACGCACATCCGTGACTGCATTACACCTCTTTCTGATATGTGGGCATTTACTCAATATCTCTGCATACCCAATACCGGTTTATAGGCCGAACATTTGCTATAGGGCAGCGGGGCCAGAACTCAGGAGTGGCGCTTCATAATAAACCATGGCCGAGCATTGCAATCTCTTTGGAAGACATCAACTCCAGTATGCGCCATATATTCGGGTTAGGGACTAAAGGGAGATACAGTTCGTATATGCAACGACTGAGTTATACCCACAAGCTATAACGTTTGAAGAGTTGCCTTTTATGTGTAGCCAATATGATATCATATTTTATTTTGATGTGACGGCACCCTTGATTTAAGGTGGCTATAAAAGTCCACCCTCCGTTTTCCGTGGGTTTGCTGTCGAAATACATAATAGCGTATGGGCCAGATCGATCCCGCATCCGAGTCGGAAAAGTAATAATAAACCTTGTTTTCCGATGATGAATGTTAAGAGTTTGCTTCTGTTCTTTACCATCAGCACATTGTTCGAGTTACAAATCGCCCACATCATCCCCTAGCCACGGCAGCTTGCGGCTGCAGTCCTCACAGCAGCCAGATCTGCGGTCTGACAGTCAGACGCAGCCTACGTGCTCCACGGATTCACGGTCACCGCCAATCCGCGCCCCGCGTGTCCGTAATGAGGCTCGTCTTCTGTCGATGAAGGAAACGCCACCATTGTTTTCGTCCACAGCCCCACTTTTGTTTCCATTTTGTTTCCTTCGCAGCTCGCACCACGGGCGGCTGTCGCCAACGCTGCGCCAGATCTCGAGTTGTTCCTTTGAAAAGTGCGCGGCGGGAGACGAAGTAGTAATCACTCTCCCTCGTTCCACCTCTACCACCCACCCACCCTCTTCCCGTACCCCGTCTTGTTTCCTCTGCTAAAAACCTCCATCTTTTATCTCACTCCGAAGAGGGGGAAAAAATGGTTTTGGACTTATCGCTCGCGCGTTGTGGGCCACGTTTGAATTTTCCGGTACATAAAGCGCGTTAAGATTTGGAAGCAGTGTGACAGAAGAGAAAGAGAGAAAAGAAACTCTGTTGAGTTATAGAGTGTAAAAATAGGCGATATGTGGTTGATCCCTTTATTGCTTGAAAGGCTGTAAATTACCCCACGGGAACAGATGCCGGTGGCTGTATGGGTTTGTGTGTGTGTGTGCATGAGAGGAAACCTCGGTGGGAGAGCCAGAACTAGCGACTCGACTAAACCGGAGAGAGAATTATGAGGCGAAGAGGAACACTAATGGGCAAAGCCACGTGACACGCCACTGTCTGGCAAAATACTTGGTATTTATCACTCTTAACACCTCCGCAACGTTGCTCGTGTGCCACCGATGCGGTGCCACCGATGCGGTGCCACCGTGTAGGTGTAAGACTGAGAGACGCCGAGGTGACACACGAACCTCACATTTAGCAAGTTTCATGGCAAAACATTGGCGGATACCGACGCCGGTGGAACGTATAGGCTCGGATTTGTCATTGTCGCCACTAACTCAAATGTCAATTGAATCTCGCCATTCGCGAAACTAATCGGGCAAGTTTTTTCATCTTCGAATGCGTCATAAATGATCCGATCTATCTTAAATCCAGACACAAACTGCCAATAAATTCTGAAAGCTTTCAAAATCGCAAACATCAAACTTTCCAAGTCATATAATTCCTTTCCTCTTTTCTTATCTCTTTCTTTGCCGATTTAACCATGGCTTATTCAACGGAATTAATGGAGAAGTGTTGAACTTTATGGCGAGCTCATGTCTATAGATTTTTCCCGTCTTGCGACTGCTAGTGAATAATTACCTAGTCTTATGCATTATGCGGCGCGTTTGTGCACTAAATTAAACTCCTTTGCAGTTCATTCGCAAACGCCAGCCATTCAAATCACAAGGTGTCAAGGGAAATCAATGAATGGGACTCCTAATAGCTATCGCCCAGACTCGCCTTGAATGTTTCTAATAAATTGCTGGGGTAGTCACGCTTAAAATCTAACATCCCACCACTCTATATTAACTTTATATTTAAAGGATGGATTGGGTTGGCACCCGAAATCGAACGCCAATTCTGGTGTCTAACTATTCGCTACGATATTGAACTAGCCCAAAAATTGATTAAAAATGTATACTCTTTTTCTTATTATTTCTATAATTATTTGTACCAAGCAGTTGCTATTGCCAATTAACTAAAGCGCCAAGTGCGTCACCCTTTAATTACTTAATATTTTCTAAAAAGAAAACATTGATTTCACAAGAGCAAGAAAATACAACGCATTTCGCAAAGTGATTTAATTTCTACATTTCAGCCACATGATAATACAGAGAATCCACGGAATGCGAAATTGTGTAGTATGTTGCGTATACACGGTTGCATACCTCCGCTGCTCGACAACATGATATTGTTACTAAGAGATATGATTTATTATTATTGGGGTAATCTTGTTTAATTAACACAAACATACTCGTAGAAGTTAATTAAATTGTCTGCGACTGCACCTCTCGCTGGGGGGATAGTGTCTGCTGAAGTCTAAAGTAGCATTATTAACGTCTGAGCTAGCCACACGGAATTAAATATGTGCGACTACCAGTCCTTTCAAGCACATTCATTACTTCTCCTCACCGTGCTATTATCTGATCAAGCACAAGCAACTATTTTGTATAATCCAGTCATTCCGATTCAAATCATGCTCGCAACTAGGTATTATTTTCTTGAAAAAAGAAAAAAGCGTACTGTCTTATGGCCGTTTGGTTGGTTGGTGGACCTTACAAAATATATGAGCGACTATGGTAATTATTTTTGTAATGAGCGGTGCACGGAGACGAATGACATGCAAGTTGAGATCCGTCTTGTGCGAGAATCTACAACGAACGCTCCTGGGGGTAGATGGAACGAGACAGTTCGAACCACACGTGATATTTCATCAGGTTTCCCAGGGAAGTTTCAACTATACGAAGACAATCCACGATAGAGCAGGTATCCTTGCATACTTTTTAATTCTCACTTATAAATCGTTGCATTTCTACAAAATTACTTTCTCAAGGCTCCTGTTCTTTCCTAATCTTAACAAAATAATAGATAGATATAGCTATCATAATAGTCTTATCCTATACAATACATAAATAATATTAAATAATAATTAATAACTTATCGCAGCAAAAAAGTTGACATAATTTTCCTAGTCTTAGCACATCAGGAACATTATCACGTAAATTATACATCGGAAATGCCTATTTTGGCATTTTTTTGTAATTTACTCCGTTTGTAAGAGGCACTTGTCTACTACAATCCCGAGATAATTACTTAAACTTTATTGATGTAATTTTCCTTCGGAGACACGCACTCGAGTGATTGCAATACCATTTTATACCAGGACGAATTCTTCTTATTGCTTTATACAAATGTAATTCCAGCCAGTAAGATTGAAGACTTTTTCCCCCAACGAATGTCGGTGCTTTTCAAATTGTATCACGTCTCTAAATATACATGAGTAGCAATAAAGCGTTTCTCAAAACGGGCTCGCGGCGCACAAAACACGTCGTTGAAACAATACTAAATAGGCGATATGCGAGCATGCTGTCCTCAATGATCCCTCCCTCCCTCCAGCACATAGCTGCAGTGCTATTCGACAATTAATATTCTCATTACTATATTGCGTGTATTTCATTAGGCATCAGATCGACATCTGAGAAATCCATGTAAGGATACATGCGCACAAACACAAAGTAATTGATTAGCATTCACCTTACGTTGCCTGAACGGACAGGCCATTAATCAATCAACATTCAACAATCAGTAATAAGAAAAGCTATGAGTAATTTAGTATTACCTACATGCCACACCATTTTAGACTGACGACTCGAGACACGCACACGGTTTCTTAGATGGGTACATCATGCACATCCTGACTCACGAGGCCTCTGCTGCCCAAACGGATTATCGTATTCATTAACGCCCCTCTCTGACAAATGAAATCAAATTTCGCCAGTGATTGATTACTATACACGCGACTTCATCAACGAAAAACCCTCACATGCCAAAAATTGAAATCTCCGTGACCGCTGCCACATTGCGGACGATTGAATTATATACGAGCGATACATTTAATCGATAACGTTAACTGCAGTGCCAAGTTGAATTACCAAAGAAAGGTAGACGGTCATGACGGCAAGTTTTTTGTTTGTTTCGTTCCTGGAGCGTTGCAAGCACCTGTACATACGCGCAGTAATACGTATAGCCGACCAGTCTGCCTATTGTGGATTGAAACATCAAAGTTAGAGTGGAATGTGACGGTGGAAGTTGGAAGTTGGAAGTTGGTTTTGCAGCGCGGACATGCCATCTAGGCAGTGTAGCAAGCAGCACATGCGATAGTCCTGCTGTCAGCTACGTGTCGTGTGTGCTTATCAAGCTCAGAAACCGCCAGCGCGGGGACAACAAAGAGTCGTGGCGGTGCCGCGGCCAATGTGAACCGAGAACACAGGAAATTACACGGGACATGCGAATAGGTGCACACGCGTAAGATGCACGCACTGTTTTTATTGCGTTGCGTTGCGTCGCGTCGCGTTGCGTCGCGTTTGCCGTGGCTTGCCATTGCGTGGTGATACAGAGGTTGACTTGATCTTGACAGCGGCCTGATAACGTACAAGAATTTATGGCGGAGAATTTAGAATTAATGTTCGCCAACGTTATGTGGTAGGATTTGGTTGAAAAACGTGTTTTTTTTTTGAATTTTTGAAATGTGTAAGAAATATGGCTGTGCGATTTGAAAATGCTGCAGCAGGGCGTTCCGTGCCCACGCGAAACGAATGTGTTGTTATTTATTATAATATTTCGAAGCGATTACAAGCCCAAGCGATCATAATGTTTCTCGACAAACAATTTAAAATATGCAGGAATAATTCGGTGAACATTTTTCTGTCGCTTACTCGTCAACAGACAGAACGGCGTCGCTCGTTTGTCGTTTGCCCTTTTTCGTATCACTCCAATTACGAAGTATTGGCCCAATCCGTTCCACAATTCAATTAGAAGAACACATTCGTACGCAGCACACCCTCGCCCTCGCGTCGTTTGCCAACAAACCTTCGGTGCTAAAATAAAAACCCTAATTTTCTTTATGCCAATTACAAACATTATAAAGCACGTTATAAAGTTGTAATTTATTGAGACATCAATTCGTATTCGCATGTGTGTGCGTGCGGCCGTGTGCGAAAGCGCGAGGGTGCGTCCGTTTGATGCTTCAAATACTGGTTGACTGAACACAAAAATCTGATACTCTAAATTAACGTCCATGAATGAAATATTAGGCTTAATGAATTTTTTAAAATGAAAGTTTACCAACGAATTGTGTTTAGTGTAACTATGAATTATGGTTTTATCCATCTGGTTTTAGCACCATCAATCATGAAGAAAAGTGCATGGTATTTTTTTGTGCCACTACAGTAACATAGCAGAGAAGCCCTTTATTGGATTGCTTTGCTAGATCATGAATGGCATAGTGATTTTCCTATAATTTCCTTGTACAAGAAAACTGTCCCCTCCAAACAGATGACACGCTATCAAGTAATCACGTGGCCTCTTTAAGTACCAAGGCGCCTACGCGCAGATTAAATCAAAATATCATAATTAATTTACCTGGCGTTAAACAAAAGCATAAAAACTTAATTACTGGTTAGCACGACGGTTGTAAATGTCACAGAAGTCCTAATCAAGTGTATAATACGTTCGCCATTTTGTTCGCGCAATTCACATCCATCTGGCTGCGCTAGGGCTGCGCTAGGGCTGCGCTAGGGCTGCTATCTTGCCGTCTCCAGCACCGTCTACCGACCAATAATGTCTTCATTAATGCCTGCTCTGGCCTTATCTTCGTGTCGTTTGCATTATTTTCTCCTGGCTGGCTTGCTGGCTTGCTAGGGTGCTGGGGTGCCAATGCCACCCTATGCAGCCGCTTGTACACACGTATATACACGTAGAAATTCCTTCCCTTGTACTGCTGCATGTGCTGAGGGTGGGAGGGGGGCGAAGCTGGGGTAACGACCCTATCAAAGTACTCATAAAACCCCTAAATGAGAGTTTATTGATGCAAATTAGATGCGTGTCGAGGATATTATCAAGTTTTACTGGAATTTGTGCACGCTATTTTATATTTATAGTTGAGAGAGAGCTATGTACTTTTAATAAATGTCTCGTTAAATATTGTCGTTAAAAACGTGGAGCATGGAGCTACGAATAACTTAAATAAGGTGATAAAAGTTATAGAATATTGTCGCTAAGCTAGCCAATATAAAGAGAGAACCAAATCGAATGTTTGTCACTTTATATTCTGGGCTGGACATTAAAAGCGTCAAAATAGGAGGTTGGAACCGTTTTGATATTAAAACAGATTGGACAAGGCTCGATTAGAGTGAGTTTAGCGCTAAAATCTCTAAGGGGTTAGTTTATGGATGGGGTAGAAAAATACCAATTGTATAAATAAATCATGCAAAAAAATGTAAAGGGAGCCATGGTATATACACATTCGTTTCGATGAAAGCATTATCGTTGCATGATTTAATGTCGCCTGCCAATGCACATCCTGGTCGTTCGACGCTCCACGTTGGAAACTGGATACCTACCGTCATATGGAGTATGGACATTTCCACTTTCAGCAAATGCCCGACCGACAGTTAGAAAATGCTATAAATGGTATCGAGCAACCTGCAGCGCTGTGTATCTGTGGCCTGCCCCTGCCCAGACTCGGTACACACCCGTTCCCGTTCCATCGCGAGCTCTGCCCATCGCGTCTCTCCAAATTGTCACTTGTCACAGATGACGGAAAAGTCTGATAAATGACCGCCATTTCCCGTGAAAACTGGACGCGGGTGGAAATTGTTAATATTTCCCATCTCCGTTCAAAACGGTTGCAATAAGTTAGCCGCGACCTAACCCCCCCACACCCCCACACCCCTGCAACGAGTAGTGCGGAGTCACACAGAGAGAGAAATATAATAGATATTTTCAAACGTATAGCATCGAGTGGGTACAAACTAAAACCCCGTTAAATTTGAACTAAATTTAAATGTATGTCATATCTTCTCATATTCTATTTCTATTTGAGCAGTGACGCGTTTTTTTGTGTTTTTTTTTTGTTTGAATTAACGGTCTATTTTTACAAAAGTTTAATCATCAGAATGGAGTTTTACGCTTTTGCGCGGATTACGGCGGCGAGTCACACGAATTATTATTCAAGGTATCAAGTTGTGTATGTGCGACGTCGCTTCTACGCGACGCCGACGCCGACGCCGAAGCCGACGCCGACGCCAACATCGACGCCGACGCCGTGCGTTCCCCGTCGTAAATCAGGCAAATGCCAGACGCATGGCTAGCACTAGAACCCTATACTACCCATTGCTCCATGCGGGCAATAGCCATGGTTAATAATCCTAACTGATTTATATCTCGGCATCATATCTGGCTCCATGACTTTCTGGCCCAACCACTAAAAGCTGTGAAAACAGCACGCAGTTTTGCAAAAAAAAAATAATAAAAATAAAGGCATGGGGTTGGTGAACACTTCACTTACCGCATGCTATGAAAAATTGAAAAGCATGTCATATCTATTGACAATCCACACAATGTATGGCTGATAACCATGCAGTAATAAATAGTAAATACTGTCAAGCCGAGTCACGTTTTTCACAACAAGGTTTTGATTTATAAAATTCTGAAGCAATGATAATGTATTTAATGGGAATATATATGCGAGCCAGGGATTGAAGTATTTGTAATAGGAGTTACCCGAGTTAAAGTTTTACAAAATTTTTCCATTGATATATGATTATCAGTTCGCTGTGTGTGTACTGTGCACCGTTCAACTGTGGGGATAGGGACGGTCGAAAATATGATAATCCTCGTAGATGTGAATCATAGATTTATGGAATAAGTTATGATGGGGCTGGTATTTTTCTCGTTAGAATACATTGTGTTTACGAACAGGGGGCAAAACAAAGGTAATAATTTAAATATGTGTATTGCCAGTGGCAACATAATAACATATAAATTCCATGCTTTAATTCAATTTTCTTGGCTCTTAGTTTTTAAATGTAGTGACAGAAAAAGGTACAAATGCCAAAAAAGTTATTTGAAATTTTTCTGTTTCTCAGCTTTTTTTAAGAGCGGTATAGCAGTTGATATAAGGCGAGTATGAATTACAATATCTTCAAATTACCCCCGTTAAAACTTTAGCTCTTCTTATCTTCAAAAAGACCCCATTTCGGAATTTTATTTGCCTTTGTAATGAAAATGATTCTATATGTGTGGGTTAGGATAAGTAAAGTCATTTTCAAGGAAATGAAAGAAGCTTGGTTGAAAATGATATTCGTATATTATCTCGAAACGCAAGGAAACCATTAACGACATCCGAATATGACGCTAATATGTACAAGAAAACATTCATTGCTTCCGCTTGTGCTTAAAACTCATCGCCAAGACAACATAGTTCCCATTCATCTTGGCGAAAACTTCCCCCAAAAACTTTGCATTAAATACATTATTAAAATCTTTTCGCAAGAGCAAAAACACTTAAAGTCTCTTCCAAAAATACTTAGCACACAGTCTGGTTCCCAGTGGATTTGTTTTAACGTCGCAAAATGCCCACACATGCACGGTCTTAAAGCCCCTTATGGGGCTACATGCAAATTAAGGAATGTATTCAAGAATTCGTATGGCCCATTTCGTAGATTTTTCCCCTCTTGAATCAGAGGTCTTCCTCATCTGATGCCAAGTACTTGATACTTTAAACAAGACTATTTACCCAATAACTTTGTATGGTAATGTGAACGCATGGTGCGCATAAACAAAACACGGCACCTCCACCAGGATGTCACACACTTCTGAATTCCTTCCTTATTGCTATTCAACCCACACCACTGAATGACAATCCACTGATTTGATCAAATAGTTATTGAATTTTCCTTGCCATTTTTCCACGTCAAACAAAAGGGGTGAAAATAATACATCAGCTGTGCGGCATCCTGCAAGAATTTTACCACAAGACACTAAATTATGAACGCGCATGATGGAGTGAGCCACGTCGACAAGGGTTAAGTTGGCAACAGTTGATATACCAACCATGTGTCGCGCTGACAGTTGGTGACACTGATCCGCAGCACGTGACTTAACTCGCGGGTTAGGGATTCTCGCATTATACACTTGCCATGCTAATGCAGCTAATACCACCGCTTTGCGCTGACTATGCTTGGCATTAGTGCCAGCCAGAGTCGCCGTCTACTTGTTTAATTAACTTTATTCATAATGCATGTTTTGACATAGAAGTTATTATGAGCAATTAATACAAGACTTTGGAACTATTAAATATATTAGATCTTGAAATCTACGAGATCATAAAACAGAAGCAATTTGAATAAGATTGCTTAGTGGTGGGCACAACAGAATATGCAAATGCATGCGACTGGGGATAGCGACACTATCAATCGTTTAGAGCACTACAGATTGAGGTAAATTACTCAAAGACGACTATAAATGAGTTCGTTTAACTGGTTGTCCATCAACTTAAATAGAAATAGAGAGCTGTAAACGTGGTTCGACCAAGGAAGGAGCTATATGGCCTCTAACTCCGTGGTTCGACGAAAACACATGCGCGTTTACGGTTCTTCCAAAAGTAAGGTTATGACGCATCGCTACGCATTTATGAGCACTCGACTATAGGTCACCGCTCCAACTTTCGTTGATAATTGACCGGATTTAAAACAAACTATTCGCAATTCGTGATCCCTTTGATTAATGCCGAGCATTGTCGAGCAAATTGGAATAGGTAATTCAGCGCAAACCCTCCCGACAAGCACGTACCAATAATAAATTCCCGTTCCTCCCATATATATTTTAGCAGACAATATAAATTGACAATAGTACAAATTCGATGACGTGATAAGCGATGTGTCAGTGCGTCTGAAATCACGGTAGGTATTTTCTTTTCGGCTGCTCTGGGCCCGAGCGCTTGCCAACGCGGTACCAACGCAGCGACGGCGGCGGCAGCGGCAGCGACGGCGGCGTTGCGATAATTGATGGCAGACAGCTCCCTCAGGCGACACTGAATAATGGCAAGTGTCGGCGCTAGGGAAGTCCTGGGGCTTACGGGGTGAATCCCTCTCGTCCTTCATTACTCTCCCGTCTACGGGCAGGCGGGCAGCACGGGCGGCAGGGCAGGCAAGTACCTATACCACGTTACCCCCAGCACGACGCTTTACAAACCAGGCTTGGTGTGTGGGGCTGGGGCGGGCGGGGGGGCGCTGACGCTGCCTGCGCCGTCACACACGTATATACATCCCCCATGCGCGGCACCAGCGCTCTATGGAAAGTGATAGCACTGTCACCAAGAAAACTTACTACTTCTCTTACACGTTTTGAGCGGTGACATTTATCTTGGTGGCGTTCAACATGCTCTTGCGCTCCGACCTGTGCTCTGGAATCCGTCGGCTCTCTCGCACCGCTACTCAACGAAACTGTCAGCGCAGATAATACACTTTGAATATCGATAATATTTTTATACACACGTATATATACACACACACGGAGATTTCTTTTTATGAAAGGCCCTCTTTTGGAAATAATTCATCTTTCATCACTCGTCCATTAATCATATTCGAACATCGCGCTGGTCATAAATCACTTTGCCTACATATATATATATGAATATATATACATACACTTTTGCATCGCGGGTAGCCTATACAGCTATCGATATCGTTAATTTCGAAGGCAGAGGAACGGTGATAAGTTTTAGCTTGGCCGCAGTTCTCGCTCGAATGTGCAACTTAAATTATAAGAATATATACTAGCTCGAGTTTACGAGCCACGATAAATTATTTCAGTAGTAGTCCATACGTACAACATGCTAACATAAAGCGCTATTATTTTATGGGAAATATAAAGAGCAACAAGAAACTTGGATTCCGCTTCTGTAGTTATGACTTGGGCAGTAAAATGAGCGAATTTATAGTCGCCTTAGAAGCAATTTAAAATTTGAAATTCCTTTTGCTGCTGAATTATGTATATAGATCACCCAATGTTTCCATTTCCCCGCTTCACAACCCGATGGTTATCTTCCTGTACCGCCCTTGGCTTTATACACCTGTTAACACGCTGAAAGCAGCCAATCAACCCTATTTTCTTTATTGATAACGACGAACATCTTATTGAAATGAGATTCCTTTTGGGTGGCACACAGTTGTGTGTCTCAGTGACAATTGTCTTCCCCTGCTAGTCCCACGATGTGCTATATGTTCTCGAGAACTCGTTGTTATTGTAAGCTATTAAAGTAATTCATTGTCCTTTAGTGGGTGAGATGGCGAAGAGTTGTAATAAATGCCACGAGATCGGGTTGTAAATATGGTAATGAGCTCGGATTAAGGGGCGAGATAGCAGAAGTGCATTGGGTGTTGTCGGTCTCGAACTTACTGGCATCCTTTGCTGCACCAACTCGGCGCTGGTATGTGCTGGTATTGCGATGCGCGATATGCTACGGCCAGGAATTATTGACGAGATTGTAATGATGAAACTTTGTCTTGTGCTCAACACTTGTAACGAACTGCCAGCATCAACGGCGCAGCGGCGCAGCCGACTGCTCTTATATTATTTCTACCCTTCTTGGAACCTACTTAAGTATGTGTATAAATGTCATCATGATTTCGATCCAAACTACGCCCTTATTCACTCGAATAATTTATCGCCACGAAATGAAATCTACTGGGGACTTTATAGTTGGCTGGGATCACGTTCGCAAAACGGCAGACGTATAACATTATCAACGAAATCTTCGCGATTTTATGCCAATACACAAGCGAAACAACTTTATGGCGTGTATAGTTTATGTCTCAATTTTTTAATGTTGCATAAAGTGCCAGCTCGGTACAACATTAATTTTGTTTAAGATGAGATTGAAGTTGTTCATAAATTTTGCTTGAGCTGTAATACGTCTCTGGTGAAGCGTAGCGAGTGTTTTAGATAATTGCACGAGTTTATTACCGGTGGTTTGTTTTAAGGGTTCATTTTATTCTCATTTCAGAGCCAATATCTCTCGGAAATTCATTTTCTCTGGAACTGCATCAGCCACCATTGCAAGTTAAGTAGAGTTCAAAATGAAGTCCATATATTCCCGCAAAGTCTTACAACCAAATTCACACCTACGTACTATATTTATCGCAAATTTAGACTCGGACTGTTCAAGATCTCAGCTTAAGCGTGCACAAGACAAGGAATTGTTACACTTGGATCTGGCCGTTTCACCCCGTCGCGCCTTCCCCCGTGTACCCGTGTACCCCGTGCACCCGGCCCTTGTCGCACCCCTACCCGCCGCGACTGGCGAGGAATCCAACTGCGCGGCGGATATTGCAGCTCGTTTGTCTTCCTGGGACTGGCAATATCGCGGGCGTCGCAACGCTGATTGTGGCGGGACCGAAATCCGAACCTCTGCCGATTTGTCATCCTCCGCACCATCCGGCCCGGCATCGCATCGCCTCGCCTCGCCTCGCCTCGCCTCGCACAGCCACTTGCCCTGCCCTGTGTTTCGCGCCGACGGAAACACCGACGGCGATGCCAAACACGCCGACGCCGCCGCCGCCGCCTCCGACGACGACGACGACGACAACTTACATCGCCGCCGAGTAGGAGTTACGAGGAAGAGCCGGGAAACAGGCCGACGGGCGGCGGCGCCGCAAACCGAAATGTTCTTCTCCCGCCGCAGCGGACTCGTTCTGCCGCTCGTTCACCGTGTTGCTGTATTTTATCCCAACAAAGATTTATCGTTGGTTATGAACACAGGTCGCGTACTTTCGCCGCACTACTTGATTGAAATTATGTGGCGAGTAAGGTAATCCCTTTCTTACGGCTGGGCTACGGACGGGCATTTAGGGAATCTTTGTCTGACGGTGCTGTTGGGCAAACTTGGGTTTATTTCACTACTTTGGCGGCAGCGGAGCGGCGCGCCAAGTAAAAACATGTTATGTGTTTTCCCATAAATGAAATAACGTTTGCAGGGCGGCATCTCGTGGCGTAATATAAAAGTACATAGCTCGTTTAAAATGAATAACGTTATACCTTTTATACACAATGTTAATTAACCTCGCCTCAGCTCTTTTTTAATGGCGCCCAGAATATGAAATTATATAAAACTGGGATATAAGTTATCTGATATCGCGTACGAAATCACCACATTCTTCTTTCAAATTGCCTCGTTTAGCAATTATTATCGTACACTTTAGCCACTGAAAACTGCTGACACTGTTTTTCTCTTATCTTCTATATTTTTCTAGCCAAAGCTTTATATACTTTGTTTACATCCCCATTTAAGCAGCCGGGGATATTAGTCGTATAGTCATTAAAGCCAAGATTGAACCCCAGTGTCCACCACCCCTTGCCGCCACCCGCAATAACAAATGAAACACGTATAGGCGTCATGGCCATGCCCGTGCTCAGCGCTGTGCGGTCGGGGTGGTTATTATAACTCCATTGATTAACCCCTTGAACTGTATATTACTATTGTGTAGGGTTGGCACCGCCAGTGACTTTTGTAAATAATGTTGATAGTACCCAAGCGCCGACCCGCGTAAACCCGTTGGCAAAATTAGATAAGAGAAGAAAGAAAAACAACCACTATTAAAATATATAAAAAAACTTCCTATCGGTTCGTATGCACATGCGGCAAACTCTTGCTAATTTGCAGCCGTGTGAAGTATTGTTATAGTGTTCTGAAAGTTGGCGTTTATCCCCTAGGGGCCGGCGGGTGGCTGGTTCTTTATCCTTGACAGGGAGGTGTTTGCTGGCGGGAAGATAACAATGCACGCCGCGTAAGGCATAGCCGTGATAGCCGCGCCGAGCTAAATATGTTGACAGAATTTCTTATGCGCGCGAGCGCATGGTGGCTGCTAGAGGCGGAAAATCTGCGATCAGCAGGCTCAGGCATGAAACCTCTCTCGGTGAAAATCTGACACATATTTAGGATTAGGCGCTCGTCAGTGCAAGCTGGCCGCAACGGCCTCGCACCAAGCATTTTACACAGGGAAATGAGCTGAGCGCGTGTTTTCAGCAGCGGGAAACGCGAAAGGAAATAACTATTTTTTTTTCTTTTTCTCTGTGGATTAAGATCTATCGCTTGCCGCAAATTGATCAAATTATTTCGTAACGTATTTTTTGCCCGGAAACTGGAATGTAAGGCATATTATCTGAACGTAATCAGCCAATTTGAGGCCAAGTCAATTGGTTGCTTACAACTTTACAATCAATTTTCCTTTTATTACTTGCTGTAAACGAAAAACGATATCTATTTGTCCACTATTCGGACATGGCATTTTCATCAGAGCAATGAACTGCTAGTGAGGTTCCTACATAAGATCGATTCTAGGCCCAATAAGTTGGTCCAAGTTGTTGTTCGTTAATAAAGAATTTAAGTGAATTTCACGTGAATTCAAACTATTAACACAATAAAAAACCCTGGCTCTAGTCATGATTATGAGATGTCATAATGGCACAAATACCACACCAACCCCAATGATAACCTATCTCTAAATCCAGCAAGCCACACAACGATCCATCACAAATCACAGTGCAACCGGTGCAACATAAGACACTGCATCACACAATCATACTCCCATCAACGTGACATCAATATTACACCATAATGATGGACCACTGTGAACCACTTTAGCCCGTACATGTTAATTACACGTAAACACAACTCATAATGCTACACATGGTGTATGGCCATGAATGAGCCGACAGTTATGCAGTTGATAGTGTCATAGTGCATACAACAATGATTTAGTGTATAACATCCCCATGAGAATCAGGCAGCAGAAGCAGCAGCAACAGCAGCAGCAGCAGCAGCCAGCCAGCCACAGGCAGATATTAATGAGCACGCAATGGGCCGTAGCGGGATAATTAAAGCGTTGCTAATTGAGTGGGCCATGTCAACGAGATGTTTCCAGGCGTCCCCGATAGGCGGCGTGATTTGTTACGCCCTCTACAGCCCTCTATTCAGTGACAGTGACAGCTAACTAGTAGCTGCTCGTATTATCGAATGCCTAGTACTACATGATGGGATATTGTGTTGTGTTGTGTGGATGCTGTATAGTGTAGTGTGTCTATGGGAATGCGTGTTGTGTAGTGGTGTACTGATCCACTTGGGTGTTTCGTGAATACACTAGTTGCTCGTGTTAATTAGCTCGTTCACAGTTTGGTTAACATATTGTAATTTGTTGGGATTTTTGAGTGAAGGTGTGTGTCATTTGTTTGGAATTGGGTTGGTGGTGGAGGTGCCGAGTCTGCTTCAATTGGTTTGCTTTTCTTGTTATTTCTGGTGAAAGAGAATGACGAACGACAAAATATTGGTGTCCAATTAAGGAGTTTTCTCTTGTTGATTTTGTGAAATTTAAAGTTCATTTTCAATTAGTGGGTGATTTTATTTGTCTGATTGAAAGCTGAGTGGTGGAGGTGCCACACAATGAAAATGTATTTTGCGACCAATTTAGGAAAAAATAATAATTGTAGTGAAGGCGCCACTTTCATCTCAATTGCTCTGTTCTCATATTTGTTGCTTAAAATTAAGAATTTTATAGCAATAAATAATAATTCTATTTTATTGCCGCTGCCATTATAGCCAAGTAGTTTATTTTATAGCGCACACAAACACAATAGTTTCTCGAAAAATAGCTTTCCGAGCCAACAGATCTCAACGGGCCATCATTTAAAAAAGTTTCTATTGTTCATTCTAATTTGGACGTCTTTGGCTTACAGCGTTAGAGCCAGACAGTGTCTTTGGGCGAGTGCTCCTGGCCGCCCGACCTTCTTACTGCCCTCCGCTCTGCATTCTGCAGCATGGCACCCACCCAACTACCCCATTAATCCACCCCCGGAGCCAGCTCACTATTATCACGATACTTATTACACGTACTTTACAAGCGATAGCCGTGGAGAATACTTGGCTAAACTTACGCAATTATCCATGCTTAGTTGAGAGGAGATTTGCTTTAAACCGAATTGCAATTCGTTATATAAAGTGCTCAGCACAATAAACCTCGGCTGGTTGATTGTATCTCATAGAAATTATGACCAATAACATGTTTTGCTGTAAAATATTTTGTTTGAAATAAAATTTTGTCAAGCGAGAAATGGCCACATTTTTCAGCAAATGATCAAGCTGAAATATTCGAAATGGATGAATATCATTAGATTTTGATTTGGTTTTTGGTTGAGTGCGAATTTATTTTTTTTACCATTCGAAGTGAGCAATACGCGCAATTTGTTCGAGCTGACTAATGAAAAACATGATTTAATTAAAAGAATGACAGGGAATTCGCGAGGGCATTCAATATGGTGACACACTCAACATCGTTTAATGATTGCTTTTATTTGTTCACTCAATAAGCCTCATCAATAGTCGACATGTTACGACAAAACGAGGTATTTATTAATAATTTCGCGATATTTTTTGTGTTATTGTATGCCATTGTGAAAATCTGTGCATTATTGCACGAATAAGTCATGTCGCTGTGGCTAATAGCCGATCTCATTGACAACGTCCGAAGGGGGAAATCAGCAATTTGCAACTGAGCCATTGCATTCGCTTACCGATTCAGCCTGTTCATCTGTCATGTTCATAACTCATATTTATTATGATTTTCCACGCTTACAGCAGACAAGTAAAGTCTTGGACTAACAATCAGTCTTTTGTGACCAAAAGACCGGATGTTTGGAGAGCGTCTTCTAGCAATTTTTGCTTGCTATTATTACGTCTGTGACTTCCTTCATAAGAACAATGTGTTACTGACACAAGCTCAGCTAATGGCATTGTTAGGAACATGTGCAGGACAAACCAAATCTGCACAATCTTGAACACATGTCCGTTATCCTTGCAATCCGCTCGCCTTTGATTATTTACTTGATATTAAATGTGAGCACGAAATATTAACTTTAGTTATTGAATCAATCGCGAGTACAGAGAATAATGAATAAACACACAGTGACATGTTTTTACCAATGTCCATAAAAGAAAAGCGAGCCATGTACACATGTTACAATTCAACAATTTGTTTGAAATGCACGAGAGAAAAATAGCTTACATGTTACATGTGCTAAAACTGAAGCTTTGAACGCGATGATCCGAACCAGATATTCCATCATGTACCACACGCTTATCCGTGTACAGCCGGCCAATAGTTCAATCTGGCCTCAGGCTCGACGCGTTTTATTGTCATTTGTCGTAATCACTAATTACACTGATAAGCTTTATACAAGTGACCTCTGGTCTGTCACGGGCATAAAGATAGTCGCCATTGAAAGGGTTATTGCGTGTCAATGCGAATGTGTATACACTGTACAAACGTGCACAGTATATACTTCTGTAATAAACGTATTACACCCGTCCGATCCATCCATGGTAATAATTTACATTATTTACTCAGTGCTTAGGGCATTAGCAATGGTTCTCTGGTAAAATAACTGCCAAAGCTTTGATAATACTGTTGTTACCGCTCTGGGCACTGTTTTGATAATTATTATTATCAACTAATCGAGAGTTCACATCGGCACATACATAGCAATGGCTGTAGGCTACAGTAATTAAAGTATGCGAAATTCGATTTTAAAATACAATTACACGTTTTTCTGTGGGACTCTCATCATATTAATATGTCAATTCCAATTTTGTTTGGCCTTTTACTAACAAAATGAAATTACATCCAGCGAGATTTTTTTTTTTTTCGCTTCGAATTTCTGGGGAGTTTACGAGCCAACATGCCCTGTATACGTTTGGTTTTCTGAGTTTCAAATTATTCTCATCAAATGATTTTTGCGTTTTTCTTTGTAATCCAGTACACACTCTCAAAGACTTGAAATCTATTACCCACGCCGTCGTGTGGAGCTGCCACGGTTTTCATTTTGACGCGCGGCTTTGCACATTCATCTAGATTGAGTCAAATGCAAGCTGAGTGAAAACTCAAAAACACCTCCAAGTGAAACGAGTTAAAACGCGAAATCCCGATCACGCGTGGGGCGCTTTGAGCTCAAGTCGTTAGACATGCAAGAAATGCTAGTTGATTGGTTCAAATTCAAACACACATAACACCCTACAAAGGGAACGCTGCCACGAAATACGCGAGATTTCATCACGGGGACGGGGTGTAAAGTGCCTCCTTTACATCGACGCTCTATGTTTGCGGGTGTTTCTGGAAAAAAGGGAGAAAGAAGAAGAAGAAAAAAAACTCCTTGGAGATTTTTTCATCCACGAAATCACTTTGACTTTTTCATTCTGCTGTCAACACATCAAGCAAGTTTGGCATATGTCATTCCCTAGTTCGTCGCCGTGCCTCTATTGTGCCACGAAAGAAATTAACCTTCAGCTTTCCTTCACTTGCACACCCAAAGCTTTTCCGACAACTTTGATATTAGGCCTATGTGCTGCATCATAGCGCCCGATCTCGGCCAAAGAAAATTGACATGCGATTTCAAATCGAAATACGACAGACGGCTTGCCCATTTTCTTTCCCAATTTCAGTTTTAATCACTGAGCGCAGGCGAAGTGCGCGTTTCCGCATCGTCGATTTAATAAAATTGTAGTGGCAATTAACTCACTGTGAACAGTTGCGTGTGGTCATTTTAAAGTGCAATTACTTGTAAGCGATGGGGGGGGGGGGGGGGGGGTTGATGCAATGGAAAGTCGCATTTTTAGGATGGAAGGTTGTGGTGAGCAAAACTATGCTACCGACTCAAAATAGGTGTATCATGAATTTAAAGAGTTCTCTATATTTAAAGAAACATACGGAGTGCTTATTCGAAGTCAAAGTGGTCTAAAATTTTGTGGCAGGAGAGACTACGGTCGATTTTCGCCAAGAGCCGTCCCTTTTAATGACTGCTTAAATTAAGGGTTGGCCACGAAGGTGCCAGAGACGTTTTGTGGTTGTGTGGAAACTGAAAACTACCACCGAAAAACGACGCTATACATTTTCTCAACTGTGGTGTATGGTACGCAATTTTCTTGTCCTTCTGTATTTATATGTAAAGGAATAACTTTTCTTTAATTATGTCACACCAAACTCCAGAGTTTCCAAAAAAGTATCTCGTTAAAATTTAACAGGTAAACTTGGAAACGAAGAGCATAGGAGATGAGATTTACCAAAAACTCATACTGATATGCTGACGCTGTCACGTACTTTTTACTCCTGGAGTTTCTCTTTAATTTTCGGGTCAACTTTTTGATCAAAAATTAGAGGCTTGGGATCAAAAGACTTTTCTTCTTTGGCCGGGCTGTCATTTGCATGACACGATGAAAGCCCTGGAGCTGTGACAGCCTAGTTAGCCGTATTTCTAATTTCCCCGACACAGCGGCAGCTTCAGAGCACACCGCGTGTCAAGGTACCCGACTTGATGGAGGGAGTCTCGGGCAGCGTGAAGCAAGCAGTAAGCTGCTTACAAGCAGCGGCCAGCAAACAGCCAACAGAAATCAGGAAGCAGCGAGCAGCAATATCAAGCAGCAAACCGCAAGCAGTATAAGAAAAACAGTAAGCTGGCGAGAAAGCAGTAAGAAGTCAGCGGTAGTAGGCAGCTGACAGAGTTCGTGAAAATCATGGTGCACATTTGAGTCATTCTTCTGGTCGCGTCTCTTCCAGTTTCACCTTTCTCGTGCCACCCTCGGAAATAACATGAGAACTTTCAATTTGATAAAGGAAAACAGGGGAGAATACAAGACAGGTGCACTCTCGCGGGGTGTTTAGTTGACTGTGTTTTTGTGCTCCTATTCTACCACTGTATTATTTCATGTTTCTCCAGGACGATTTCGTTTCATGCGCGTGCGTTTTGCTCAGGGCAAAGTGAATAAAATCCGTTGAAAGCGCGTCTAAATCACGAACCACGCGGTACTAGTATTTTTCATTTTATTTAAATGAGATTTTAAACTCAAATCTACATAATAAACGAGTGTTTAATGATAGCTGCTTCTTCGAGCAGAAAAAGAACATAATATCAAACTGAAATTATTTTGTTATTATTGTTATTATCCCCGAGACATCCTGTTATTGGCACCTATATAAGGAGTTATTAATTTGCTTAGCCTTAGGTTAAAATGGGTTAAATTAGCCACGGAGTTTAGCAGGAGTTCAACCGTAGAGGTTAACCTCTTTGCTACGTCCTACACATGCGTCTATTGCAATCGGCGCTTCGTTATAGAAACTTACTGCAATGCCTTCCTTGCTCTACCTCGTTATCGCCGAACGTTTCCACCACGATGTCCGACGGATTTACAATAATCTCGTTATGACCTGTCACTATCGATCTGTTTGCGAATGTTCTTTTCTGTTGAAACTAGGCTCTGATGAGGCATGACAGGTCAGTCAGCAAATACTATTATCAATTTCCGATTGATGTGTTTTCGCCCCGAGCTGCCATCTGGTCGTCGGCAGCAAGCGAGAAATGGGCAAACATCGAGGCAAGGTGTTACCGACGACTTAGACGTCACCGCGCTCCTCCTTTCTGATGATCCATTGACAGGACATCAGGAGTGAAATGCTTATCGCTGCAGCACGTCGCTGGCAAAGAGCTCGACTTCGTAACGTGGGTCGGCGCCGAAATGTCCGAAATCCCTTCAATCCAATCTTGCCCTCGAGTTATATTTGCTAGCTTTGTGGGCTCCCTTCGGCTTCTAAACGCAATACAAAACATGTTTATTTTTGCCCCCCTCGCCGCGTCCAAAGCTTGCGCCCGTTCGGTGACGGATGGACGGCGGTCGGACGGATTCAATGCCTTTGATCCGGCGCAAAATGGCTTTCATATTATCAATCTTGACGCCTGACAAATAGTTTGCTGTGTGGACAAAATAAACAAATCTCGATCAAGTATTTATTGCTGCTAAATTAATCAAACCTTATGGCGGACGGATTGTAGGTCTTTGTCCAGTGTTGAGACACAAATGCTTTCATGTTTAGAGTGACGTGTGTTTAACTTGCGTATCAGGTGGAGATGTTTTTATTATTGAAATCCCCAGAACTTTTTTAGGCAGCAAAACATTGACATGATTAAAACATTTTAACTATATCTTAACTATTCATCCCAATCGCTACGTATACGCTTGAAATTCCATATAATATTTAAATGATCTATGCTTTTGAATGTACTCTGAAAGTATCGAGAAAACGGAGTTTGTCACCGCTAGAAGGTTTTATAGATGCAATTTTTCGATTGGTAGTGTCGTTATTGTGAATGGCGTAATAAGTATCATTTATGGTGATGGCTTGCCAGTTCGATGGCGTTGATGGTGTTGATGGTGTTGATGGGGAATCTGTTACCACATATTTCTCCATATCTGTCGCCGTAGATAGTGGACCGAAAACGGTATCTCCTTGTTACGTTTTATACGTTTTCTATGCTAGCTATTTTCGATGGCATCCTCTGTGACAGTAACGTTGTTACCGAGCAGCTGCCTGAACTACGACTCCTTGGAGATGTGTGCAAGATATTTGGTTACACGATGAAGCGAAAAGAAGGAAAGAACGCTTTTTTAATCTGCCATTACGTTCTACCAACATAACATAACCTTATATAGAGAGATGCTGTCGACTCCTGTTTATATCTTTCAAAGAAGAAAAAAAAAACTTTTTCATCTTTACTTCGGTGGTATTTTTACATCACTCTTGGGTCCACACAATTTCAAATTCCATTTTGTAAGACACATATCTCTCCATTGCTTTTTGCTCCAGCACTTTACAATATTCCCCTTCTTTCGCGTTTTGTCGCAGCATCGTCTTACCGTCGTCGTCGTCGTCGACGTCCCATTCATGCAGGCAACGGCACAACGCGATGCCTCGCTATCGATATTCCCTTTCATTGTAACCAGAAACCAGCTTGCCAGTTCCGCGACACTGTTTTTAAAATGAACACAGATCCTTCAGGGAGTTTTAAAAACGCGGCGATTGTTCATTTAAAGAGACATTTTCCTTTCAAAAGTTAATTTCGTTAATCTCTTGTTTCTCTCCTTTATTTTACTTGCACAACGCCCCGCGCTAGTTGCTGTTGCACGGCAAAGAGCAATGCCGGCATCATACTTGAATAACTCATTTGTGAAGATTGCTCGCTGTCGAGAAAACATTTGTCGAGATGATTCGCGGGAAGTACTTCGGCAAGCATCACTTGATATCTCCGTTCGCCCCACCCCTAAGTCGAGCTGCGAATATTTTATCTTCCTCCTGCCCCCATTCAGTCGTTACCCTTGCGGCTTATCAAAACGCCGCCGCCGCCGCCCGCCGCCGTCGCCGCCCTGTGTCACCCACCCCCCGACTAGGGGTGGGTGTGACAACATCACGGGGCGAAAGGCTCGCCGGGGCAGCGCAGCCAAGGTGCATCATGAGTTTATGCTGATGGCCGACGTCGATGACGACGACGACGACGACGACGACGACGACGACGACGACGACGCCGTCAAAGTAATGGTTAGACGCTCGCTCCATAATCGACACTTATCACACTCGACGACTGGCGAGAAGGGTGAAAAAAAACTATTTCCAGGGGGTGAAACATTCAAAGAATATTTCATAAATTGTGAGAAGGCGTATCGAGTTTTATTAAACACACACAATCTAAACCCCCTCAAGCCCGCAGACACGGTCGTAACGCCCGGAAATTTTACTTTCTGGGATCAAATTTAATCTTGTTCAGTATCTTCCAATAGGGGTGGGAAATTGTGGATATATCGAATTTAAACGGGAGCGTGAGTTTTACCTGATTTTAAGGATCAGTTTTATTTTCAGGCACGAAGACAATATGGAATATGAAAGGGGATATATTCAAAAAATTATTATAGGTTTTCTTTTACCTCGGAGAATGCTCGCGAGGGGGCGCTATTTTCTGATTATTATTATCACGATGAATGTCAATGCAGCCATTATTATAATAAAATCATGGTAATAATACTCCAGAGAAATCCCGTTTGTAAAACTAAGCGAACATCCGAATATTCCCCTCGACAAACATTTCGTGGGATGGTGGGATGTATATACTTCCCCGCGTTTCCGTACAAGGTATTTCACCTCTAAGTGTGATAATGCTTTCAGCACATTTCCCGCAAAGAAAACGCTTGCTCCTAGTTTATACCGAGCCAGCTGCGGCGCGGGCGTCGGCGTCGGCGTCGGCAGGCGTCGCGACGCTTTACAAGGATCACGACGCCTTAACAGTGTGGCTGCTCCGCGTTGACCACTAACCCCGGGAATGTTAGGGGTTTGCGGTGATCGTACAAGCTAAGGCGAGCTGGATTAATTATACGCCCCAAGAGAGCATTTATAGAGCAAAGTGTGGAGCCACAACAATAGCTGGGATAAGCGTATGGGAATAATAAGACCGTTCTAGCTGTCATCACCTAATAAACTAGCATGCCAGTGTTATTAAGCATATTGCCTATAAAGCGATGCTTAAGCTTGCTGGCTTATGAAAGGAAGAAGAAGGTATAGCTGCATATTGTTTTCTGGTCGGCATTAGTGATATTACACTGTCATGA
Organism: Nemurella pictetii; assembly: GCA_921293315.2. Lineage (NCBI taxonomy): Eukaryota > Metazoa > Arthropoda > Insecta > Plecoptera > Nemouridae > Nemurella > Nemurella pictetii. The sequence goes on from OV121115.1 coordinate 26,362,087, forward strand.
CTCGGGAAGGAATTGTTATAGTCCAAGCGTGTATATAAACGTGGTTTTGACTATCTTTTCGCAGCGGGGTGCCGGTGTACGATATCGCCGATCGGGTAGTTTTCCACACTATTATCAGAGCAACAGAGCAACCGTGAAAGGGAAAGGATTTGCATTGTGATATTTATTTTTAGTTCTCGTGCAATTGAGCCCGCCATTTAACGCGGCGAAAGCCAAAGCTTATAGATATGAAATATGAAATTTCATTACAATTTGGCGCCAGCGTTACTTTAATTGTATGGATGTCAGATTGGTCTCTAGACCTCCTAGAGGAGTATGCCGTGCAATGGACTACTATCCGAGCGAGAGGCGAAAAGGTCACGACTTTCATGTCGCGTTGAACGAAGTGTGAAACAAAATCTTCACCCCCCATTAACTGCATTAACGAAGTGTGCTGACTCACGGAGTCGTGGCTCGTGACAGTGAAATATCAACCCGAAAATGGGTCTCCAGCTAATAGTTTATCTTGTATCTCGACACCCTCCGCCCGCGCCGCGACTTGTATATGAACTCCGGGGCACCGAAACCTCGCAACCCTTAACCACGGTCTAATATTAATAACAACGCGGATACAGCATTCAGATTTTTAACCACAGGCCGCTTCTTCTCGCGCGGTGCCAGCACTCCCATTGCGGTCCCCATCCACACAATTTCATAACCCCGAGGACGGGAAACCACGAAAGCAAAAGGCTTAGCGGCCGACACGTCGGCGACGTGTTCTCGCGTCTGTGTGCGTGCGTGTGCGTCGGTGTGACTGTGACTGTGTCTGTGTGTTATTTTACGCAAAGTGTATTCTCTGTGGCGCCCTAAAAACATTCATCCGCCACTCTCTGGTAACCCCGGGTCGCCGCGTCATCCGCGAAAGGCGCACCCCTACCAACCAACCCCCCCGTCCGCCCGCCCGCCCGCCCGCCATCCCGACACCCCTCTTTCCGCCAACTACGATGATAAACGACGTACTCAGCGTAATTGCCTCCTAAGTTATGGCTTATAGCGTGTATGAAATATGGTATCGCTCCACACGCAATTACGGGGAGGTTATTTATCTTCTCCGCGGAGAGAAAGAGACCTAGCGAGTGAGAGAGAGTTTTGCGCGGGTGGTGGCGACCAGGGGGGTGGGTGGGTGGGTGGGTGGAGGGAGCTAAACACCTCCCCCATTTTACCCATTCATAGGCGACTGCATCTCGCCTCCTTATCGTTTTTCTTCATGAAATATTACGAATGGCGGTGTCATACCTATTGTTGTCACGTGATACGGTGTTTTGTTTTCGAGGCGAAGATGCCGCCGCCCGCCGCCGCTATGGAGTACGCCGTGGCGTGATGCATTCCGGCCGGTTTGGGAGACGTTGATATATTCCGGGGGTGGTTGTTGGGTGAGTAGTCGTCGAGGGGGTGAGGGGGCGACTGGTAAAGGATGACTGGTGGTTTTACGCGTCAATTACGACGTGATAAACGGTTGTGTGCAATAAAATTACAGGCGAGAAGTGTGGGAATTTGTCACAGTTGTGATGGAAGAAATTGATCATTGTGGAAATATCCATTCTCGTGGCCGAAACGTTACAATAACTTTAAAACGACTTTCCTTTCGACGATTGGAACGCGTTACGCGTTCCAAAGCTTATGTAGTTTGCTTTTATAGAAAATATATATCTATATTTTAAAACCAAAGTGAAAAATCTCCGAAAAACATATTTTCCTATACGTTCATTGCAGCCGAGTTGATAGCCTTGCACTAAAACAACAGTGCATCACCAAAACTCAGTGCATGCCCAGGCAACTCATCTCACCATCGAGCAGACATGTTTCTCAATCCACGATATAGACACGAGGGTGACTTAGAGAGAGAGCTATAAGGAACTCCAGCGCACGAGGGAGAAAGACACGTTTACAGCAGCGATCACCGTGCACATACCGTGGAGGCGACGTCGGCGTCGGCGTCGCGGCGGCAGGCGTCGCGGCGCTTAACTCGTTAAACTCGATTCGGAAGTTTCGGTTTGGTCGCGACATGCGGTCTCTCGTATCCCAGCGCTCCTCCACGATTGCTCTCCTTTGGCGTCAACCCCTCAAGTTCAATCTTCAAAAGAAAATAAACATATCGGACATTGCTACATGCGATGCGGGGTTTGCCAGCCAGTGGCCTCTTTAGTTGTACAAGGGTGTATGTATGTGGCTCTATAATAAGTTCCATTGTGTCCCAGAACATAAACATGCTCCATTATTTAGTTCAGATGAACTGGAACAAGGAGATGTTCGCCTAATCCATTCGCCGAAACGCGTCGCAGTTACTTAAAAGGATTAGCGGCTTAACTATAAACACTATCAATATCTTTCACGAAGGGCTTTGCTGGGACTTACCCTAGGAGTCGGGACAGTGTTGGCAATTTCACAGTGTATAATATAAGATTATTACCTCCCGCCCCTTCTTCCCTTGCGCATGGAGTTCGCCAATTTATGCCGGTTAATTGATATATTAACACATTTGCATTTCCATTTAACAAGAGCAAATGCGGAGGGAGGGGATTCATTTCATTTCTACAGGGTCAATTAAATTTTTCGCTGGACATTCCGTTAGTTTGTATAAAGCTGACTGGATTCTGTGGGCGTGTTATAACACTGTTTTCATAGTCCACTTATTGCGAACGCTTTATTTTCTCGTATCAAAGCATGTGTTCCTTATATACTTTTCCCTTTGATGAATTAAGAAAAATCACTAAGCGTTGGGAAATTGAGTAATAAATAATAAATTTGAAAATAATTCATGAAGCAGGTCTGCCCATTGCATGGTTATAAAATGTCACATTGCTGCTGTTTCGCTTATTTTTCCCTTGCCACTCCAGCACCACACTTCATTCAATTCTCTAATTATAAATTCATTTTTCCATTAAGAGACAGCTAAGGGACAAACTGCGCGGCGGCTAAAATGAAGAAGAAAACACTTAAGGACGTGTCGGGAAAACTTTGCTCGCTCCGTGAGCTTTGCATGTTCAGCACAGAACCCCGCCAGCTTCTCAGTGTGATCCCTTAAGCTTGTTTCTGCCTTCCCTCAGGGCACAAAACATCCCCCTTATTTCACTTTGAAAAAAGTAAATAACGTAATTTTCGCGTTGTGTATGACTTCAAAAGAATCGCTCGGCGAAAGCTGGGCGGGAAATAAATGAGATTATCAGCTCAAGTTCAGGGAAAAGCGGTGTTTCTACTGCAATGAGCATGTCACAGTAACTTTACAAATCATTACTCAACTGATTACCATGGCTCGGATTTGTTCACCTACGCGCTCGATTTATTTATTCTTATGCAAATTGAAGATGCTTTGAAGAATATTACATCTACACATTGAGAAAAAGAAAATTGAAAAGGCACTTGATCAACTATTTCTTTTGTGTCACACGGTATTTTTTTTATTTCAGTTAAATTATTCAGTACTCAAGTAGGAAAGAAAATAACACCCAAGTTAAGGAGTTGTTACCTCGTGAAATAAAAATAAATCTGGTGACTTCATACAAGGGTTAAAATTTTTCATTCAAATATAGGTATACCTATAGGTAAGTAGGTAAGTATTAAGATTTACTCTGCTATAGTTTCTGGATCTGATTCTGAATCAATATATCGGGTAAAGCGAGCAGTGACTTGATCATCTAGAAAATAAATAATAACCATTGGATACCACTCACAAAATGAGTATTATCATTTATCAATAATCTGAATTCTTGCATCATTTCAGTCGGCTATGTACGAGAGTCAAATACGCATCCTTATTTCCGTCATGGTTTTCACAACACAAAATCCCACCCTCACCAAGCCAATAAAAAAAAGAACCGATTAAAAAACGAAGCAACTTTGCCGCCATGTAGCAAATGTGGTGCAACATGCGTAACACACACATCACAGACTCGCAGGCCGATTAGACCGTTGCGATAACGACGAGGCCGACGTGTCACATGGTGTCACTCATTTATCACTGTCTAACGTTCCAGCGGGTGCCCCGTCCGCGGAGGGAGTCATGTCAAAACGGTCCGCAGCCTGCCTCATTATCGCTACGAGCGCCGATCGTCATCATTCGCATCTGTCAGTGTCGCCCATCTCTGACTAGCTTGCGGATGACTGTCTCAGTCGTCACGACTTCTGGTCCATCAACGCGTCTTGCTTTCGAAACAGACAGCGCAGTTCATTAGCGATGTGTGCATGGGCGGACCCGGACAGAGATATAAGGGTGGTTTCTAAATGCACGAAGACGATGCTTATAAATTGTTATACTTGTTGAGAGGTTAAATTTATTTTCTGGTTATATTCCTATTTGTTATACCCTACAACAGAATGCTTCTATCAATCAATCGCGTTGCTCTCGACCTCTCATCTTGAAGGCGAGCGGAAAACTAACCGGAAACTCAAATCTTCTGCATCCCTCGGCGGGAACGGAACATTGGACAAGTGGTTGGTTTCCGGGACAGATTGCTAGATGGATGATCGCTACAATCTCAGCGGCAACGAGTAAGAGTGTGCGAGATAGAGATAGAGAAGGAGAGAGAGATTTGAGATCTGAGATAGCGGGAAATAAACGTGAAATCTGTGGAAATGGAATTTGTGGTCACTGCAGTCTGACAGAAAGAGATGGATGATGTCTTATTGCAACTTTTTAAAGATAAACATAGAAGTCAGGGAGTGGGTGGCGCCTAAACTATATATTTTGTAAGCACGATGCGCGAGCCAAGCCACAAATGATCATCTTGGTGATAGAATCATCCGTCTCTTTTGTCACGTGAGAACAAAAAGAAGCTAGCAGCTCTAGAGGCTGGATGTGTGTTGACTGATCTGTCATCCTTCCTCTGGCGCTTGCTGGGAAAGCGACACAGTTATGAGTAAGTTGTAGGAGCAAAGAGCTGCGGCTGCTAGTGACGAGCTGACGCAATGGGTACCAGACCGGCAGAGGGACGTCCCCGTGTAAACCTGCGCAAATTGCAGTCGGGATATTATTGCATTTTCATATTAAGTTCCACATAATTTTCGAGCGAAACACGCCTTCTCACATTCGAAGGCGGTCCATTCCAGTGTTTAAGTTCATCCCACAGCGGTGTTATTCGACGAAAATTCGATATTCTGTGCTGACGTCGTATTTTATGTTTCATACACTTCACTTCAGCCCCACCCATTTAAAGGATGAAATAAAAATTATATTAAAATAAATTCAACCAAAAAGTGTTGAGCTTGAGCTTAAATACGTGACTGGTGACAGTAATGTTCTGTAGGATATGGAATTTTCTGTTGAATTCACGCTATGACCCGCGGATTTTTACAATGCAGATATTATTTTCACGTCGCATTATGCCATTGTCGGCAGTCAAATTACCTTGAATCCCTTTTTCTATTACTCGCTATTCGTTCTTTTGAATGCATGTGCGCCCGACATGCTAGTTAACATTTTGATGCAGTTTAGAGAATGACTTAATTGATCGTGATAAACTCATCAAAATGATACTGCAGATTAGCCCATGGAAGATGGGAGACGAGTTAACTCTAGCAGATAAAGGTCGCAAAGTGTTGCTAATTTAGCGACCACAGAAGTGAAGTGACCAAGTAACAATAAAACACAAAAAAGCACCCACATAATTCCCAATTCCGCGCAAAGCACCTTCCCGATTCAACCAAATCCTCCCCATTGAGCCTCAATTCCAAGTTTCAACAGTTTCGACTCAACAAATTCATTTCAATTCAAATCACTAAGGCGTGTGCCTTGTTTCTATACCCAACAAAATATAAATACCTATTCATCTTATTGCACGCTTGCGAGCGGCTTTCCTTCCTCTATATAAGGGGGTGGCATGGGCGGCGGTCTTGGCAAATGGCAATACTTATTGCTAATTCCAAGAAGCCTTTGGCATTCGCATGAGTTGGGCTTGCAGAAATGTTCATCAAGCAAGTTCGGCACGGATAACAAGTCAAAGAGTAACATAGCCGCTGAAGACATGCACCCAGTATTTGAATTTGCTGGCGGCTGAGTTATCTGATAACAAAGTTGGTAGTGAATGGCAAACTGTTCATCTCCTCTATGCGCCCAAGCAGAAGGTAATAAGGGCAGAAGCCACCGATTACAGCCTTTGTGGACGCACTCAGCCGTATATTTGACTCTTGAGAAAACATAATATAACAAAGTGTCAGATACACCGTGTGATGTGCTAGGGTAGGTACCAAAGTCTGCAGGCGAGAACAGGATCGCATCGCAATAGAAATAAAATAACAGCATCTAGGTAGTTGGTGTACTAGAGGTAGGTGTAGACTGTAGACTGTAGAGTATTATGGAGGTAGAATCGCAGTATCAAATCGACTGGTGACTCCGAAAGGATCATCGTCACACGGTCCAAACATTGCAAAAAAAGTAAGGAATATTTAAGATTTGAAAGTATACAACTTTGATAAACTATGCTTGTCGTGTCTGTGCGTTCCTAATTACTCATACAAAAAATATCAAAGCTGAGATGTGACATTTTTTGGGGGTATATTCCACATGACATGCACACAACACCTGCCAGAGGCTACTAGTGTTCTCTCATCGTGAATACGAGCTGGATGTCGTACCTAACATTAATTATCTGGTGGTCCGTGCCAGGCTAAACCAAAGACAACAACGCCTATCATGTATCCGTGCAATACACTTCCACGTCCTTGACAAATGGATCTTTTTTATAAACGATGTTCTCAGAAATTTATCAAAACGTAAAGATACCTACTCTACCAAATTCTTGTATTTTCTCAGTCTTTACGTAATTCCTTGCCAACACTTAAAAAAGGTGTGACGAAGGAAGGCTTCTAATAACAGTATCTTTGGATAGGATATGCCAAATAAAGGACTTCGTTTTTGGTCATAAAATTGAAAGTTGACGTTCTCGATTCAAATTCCAATTAACACGTACTAAATTCAATATGAGAGTACTATAAAAGTATAACGTTGCCACACAAGGCAATCAAATACCGTTAATTGGCATTTTATACGATGGATTTATCGGTGTACGACTTACCCAAGAGCGCCAAGAGCGGCTTCGTCACTTTATGATGTTCTAAGATCATGTCTATATGATTGATTGAAACTGCATAATTAAATGTAAGAAAAGAGTTAATACACAACATAAATAGGAATAACCTATAAAATCCAGAATACTGCACCGAGTTTTTACTTATATTTTAGAGTGGTATATCAGCCATTGCAACAGGCACAAGCACCGAACTGAACTTACTGACCTGTGCTTCGACAGTTACCTACGTGTGAAATTCAAATTCGCGCGTATATTTCGGTATTTTAAACCGACCAAAATAAATATTTTTCAAAGAAAAGAAAAAAAGTTTCTAAGTCTAATCAATAAAATGAACTTAAAATGAAATGAAGGTTTTATTTTAATAAATAAATTTTATTTAGCCACAAATTGTAAGAACAACCTATTTCAGATTGTATTGTAATTTTATAAATATGATGACTAACTGGGTAAATATAGCAATATTATACAATTGCATACTATGTAAAATTATATAATATTAACATGTTAAATCTCTTTGGGTTTTGTACTTTCCTAGCAATACAAAAATTATTTTGAATTTAACTGATGAAAATGTACCTTATTTAGTCTGCAGCTCAAATTAAAACGTACCTCTCCGTACTTTGAGGATCTTAGAATCCTGTTCCGAAGAGTAAACAAAAATATAATGTCAATACAACATGCTGAAAACATCAGAGAGAAACAAGATTTTTGCTACAATGCCAGCTCATGATTACAATATAGATGCTACTATAAAAATTTCTACTTTTCACAAAACCTTCTTGTAATGGACCTAACCACCTTCAAATCATGCTGATTCAGATACTCCTCAGGCTCCCTGAACTCAGCTCTCCAAAGCAACTGCATCCAGACTTCTTCCTTGGACAGCGACAGTCTCGTCTCAAACAACCCGTGCCAGTCCAAGTTGTCCAAGTTTGTGTAGCCCATGTGGCACATGGTGTGCAGCAGCTTGGTGGGTGCAGGCCGGGACGCCTTGGCAGGAATCTGTGGAGGCGTCGCGGGCACGAGCATCCCCTTCTCCAAGCCTCCGAGCTGCGATGTCACCCACACCCAGCTGTGTTGCAGGTACTGCCACATTACCTGGAACGCCAAAAGCGTTGATTGAATGCGATTATGATGACACTTCGATTTTTTAACTCTGATTTGGCTGTTTTCTATCAGAATTTTAGTTTTAGTGATAGAAAACAGTGATTTAATCGTTTATGATGTTTGACTGTAACAGTTACAAAGTTGCTCCCCTAGAAATGGTTTATGTTAGAATTAAACTATTGCCATTGATTGCTTTTTCCAAGAACACAAGAGATTTCATCTTTGACAAACTTTCACACCACATATCCTGCTTTGTTTCCTTTGAACCCACAACTTGCTGGTGGTAAGATTTCCACCCAAAAAACAGTTACTCAATTTGTGAAATAGAATGGTTTTCTTTGTTTTCCAGTGGTAGGATGTAATAGGATGTACACGGATTTCATCTGTTTGCATTTGCAACTATTTATCCGTTCTCTGATAGCATCCTTCAATTAGATTTGGGTCTGTGTAGTTATTAACTTTGCACTCCATAAAACCTACTCTAAAAACATTTTTCTTCCAAATAACTTTCCAAAATCTGGATTGAAATACAGAATATTGGCAAAGGTACCTATCACCAAGAAAAAACCTCCCTGTCTTTACCTTGAGAGCTCGCCTGCCGTGGGCAGTCAGAAGCAAGTCACTGACAAGAACTTCAGCCATGTTCGGTACGTTCTCCATCTTGCAAAAGTCTTCCCCTGACGTCGTTTCCTCGCTAGAATAGGGAGCGAATTAGAATCCTAAATGTATTTTCTAAAGTTAATAATTTAATAAAATAGTCTAAAAAGTAAAACCCAGATTTTTAACTAACTAAAAGGGTTACCAAATAAAAAATTTAATACCACTTAAATGCATGAAAAAGTACCTCAGTTAGTAGGTAAGGACTAATTTACCTACTGACAGCAATAAAACAAATCTCACCACTCCTTGACCATCAACAGGAACTGCCTGACTTTGGCGGCATGCATCGGATTCTCGTCGATGCTGCAAAGAGCTTCGGCCAGTGCCGTCGCCAGGTTCCCTCCGTTTCCGATCAGCTGCTTGTAGAGTTCTGCCAGCAGCCACTGCAGCAGCGCGGAATCGCACGACGGACTGATATCGGCTGCGATCGCTCCGTCAATCAGAGAAGCAGCTCGGAGCACGGGAGACGGGATTATGTCCGCCAGTTGGATGAAGCAGTCTAGGGCCACTGAGACCGCTTCGTCGATCATTGCACCACTCTGGAACAAGTATTGCAAGCTACGGAGTTATCAAATACGGACAATTGGCTACTCATGTGTTACCTGTTAATGCTCTGCTCAGTGGCTGTTCTAATCTCGAAGCTACAGAGCTTCAGAAAAAAAATTAAGTTTAAAATTTTCTACCTATTGTAACCTCCTTGACGCTATGCCTACATGCACCGTAGGCAAAACATCGGGTATGATGTTCTTACTGGTCAGCAATTCATAACAACTAAGCTTAACTTATTTTTATTACTTCAAACACCATTTTCAAATTATTGGCCCAAAATTATGGTAAATAAATTCATAACACATTTCCCTGGCATTGCATGTGACTCAGTAAACACATGAGCATGGTTGCGCTCCTCATTTTTCCAAATTTTGAATAATTTCTACAAGTATAATAATAATAATCTGTGACCCTGGTTCCACACTTGGTGGGTCAGGGGGTGGCTTTAAGGCCCCCGGGTTCAAGGGCAACAGGGTTTTAATAGAACCGGCTTGCCAAGCCTGTCATTCTACCCATCCTCCTCCACACTTTCCTCTTCCGCTTCCTGTACGAAGGCTTTCCACACCTCTCGCTTATTCCACCACTGTTCTTCTCGCACACACTCCCACACTACAGTTCTGTCATTTCACCCCCACACTACAAGTATAATTATAATAATAAATTATATAACGTTACCTGCATTGCGTGAACTAAAGTTCTTGTAATGGGCATTAAAATTGGCTCCAATCTTTTAATGATCGCATCTAACCAGGGAGGTCTGCTCTGATTCCACACCTGTGAAGTACATTAAAATCACTACACATACATTGAAAATAAATAACTACCACAGACAGACCCATTTTTTTTCTCAACAATGGGTTACATTGGACAAGTTCATACCAGTTCTAAATTATGATTGAATTAGAAATCCATATGTTAGTAGGCAGGAAATTTTATTATAAAAGTACTTTACCTGCCTCCGATCTAAGCAACCGCCCCAATTCTTAATCCTGTCGAGCGCCGGCAGCAGATTGCTGCTGAGATCGCTGGGTCCGCCTACTTGCACCAAGATGTAGACCAGCGAACGGACTACCACCCCCGGAGGCAGCACCTTGTCTTGCGGCCTGCCGAGCGAACAGTCGCCGCCCCCCGAGCAGAGGAACCCTCCGCACTGGCCAATCAGCCCTTCGAGAAATAAACGATAGGATTTGTCCAAAATCATCCTTGCAGTCAAAGCATGTGCAGATATTTTTTAATCTCTATTAAACACCTGGCACTCTCTACAAAAGAACAGCTTGCAATTTCGACAAAGTCTCGACAAGTCCTTTTAATCACAGTTAAACATTTCTTCCCAATCTGCAGTAAATTACATTGCTTTTCCTACATCTACACATAAGCTTGAAAATTTATATACCAACCTTCAGTAGGTTGTACTTGAGCTGGACCTTCCTCGATACTACTTTCCGATTGTTGAATTAAATTATTCAGTATGAGGTTCAACACTTTGCATTCTCGCATCATCAGGACCTTAAACATACAAGTTACACTATGATGACCTCAAACAAATCAAAACTTCATTCTTATTTGTATTAAAAATGGACCTCATTCTAAGGGAAGGAGGAAAACAAACAGGGCAACTCACTGAAAGGAAAAGTGGTAGATGAAAGACTTTGAAAATGTAGTGATTTACAGTTTCAGCAATCGCATGATAGCCTTCACCGAAGACACAGAACAAGGTCGAAGCTGTCACCAAAATGTTTACTCTTCATATACAATTCTTAAATCTTGCAGCTCTGCTTTGCTCCCTCTAAATGAGAATCACCGGCCAATGATGGACATTAAAAGACTAAATTATTCTATAAAACTTCACCCTCAACAGCAGCGGCCAGCAAGCTTGAGGTTGTGCGACGAGGACAGCTAGCTCTGCGCTGATCGCTGCCCCGTCGGGAAGTTCCCGCATGCTGGACACCTTGGCCGGAAGACTGGCGTAAATGTGGGGCGACGTCAAAACAACCCAGGCGGCGGGAGCGCCAGCCAGCATCGGTTTGTAGACGACAGGGTCGTCTCTGCCCTTGCAGAACACCTGGCAGGATACAATAGATGTTATCTTATCTTCATTAAAAACTGAAGCACTGGTAATGAAAACATCTGAAATCAATGTAGGTAGCATAAGCAAAGAAAAATTAAATGAGGCACAAAGTTATTCAATACAAGCACTTTTCAGAATACTTTTCAAATTATCAATGATGACTATAGCTTTAATTCAAACCATAGCAGCATGAGTGACTAATGAGTGGAAATGTGACAGAAAAGATATAGAATGGCCATTGTAAATATTTCAGCAAATGTCCGTGGCACAATCACTCTGCGTAGTAAACCCACTTTTATCTAATTTCCAAATTCACATGCAACACCTTTGCTGACTCACCAATAAATAAACACAAACCTTAACAAAATTCTAAGAAATTCTCCTTATCCTACCTTGTACAGAATTGGTAAGGGACAAGCACGAAAGAGCAGGCAGATGAGAAGTTGGTGGCATTTTGCATGCACGTCTTTAATGACTTTGTTCCGTTGAGCGTGTCCGACCAGTTCGGCGGCGTCTCCGCAGATTGCCGGCAACAGTTGACGGACGCAAAGCAGCAAGTCCGTGACGTCAGCCACCAGCAGGGAGCTTCGGGCGCTGCTGCAGAGAGCCTGCAAACGCAAGCCGCTCCGTCGAAACACCCAGAGGAGCGTAAGCAGTTGCACATCAACCATGCACACTTCTCCTAGCATCCAAGGGATGAATGCAAGAATGACAAAGAAATAACAATTCTGCTTTTGCACATCAGGAAATAAAGACTGTCAGGCAAATATATCGTGGGCTTGGAGGTAAAAGTCACTAACTACATTTTCATAGTTTTGAGATAATTGCATTTCTAACTTTAGCACTTCTAAACAAATAGTAAATGTTATTACATTTTTGTTTAGGATGTTTTAAAATTTGTAAAATATAGTTCCTTGTCAAATTTAACTGCCTGTTTTCATTTAAAGGCAATTGTTTATTTATTACAACGAAAAAGAGGAGTTAATGACTTTTAAACGCATTGAAAACATTCGTGTGCTTATAAAAAGCATTTCTTATAGTGTCAAAATTGTAAGAATACAGTTTAAACTAGGTTAATACTGACAGCAACGAAGAAGAACCTTGCGACGGGTTCAAGTCATCATTGACAAATAATGACTTTTACCTCGCAAACGACACCAACGTACGAAAAATAGACCCTTAAGTGCACTTGATGAGTTTTACCTGTAACATTGTTCGTATTTATTCACTTAATGAAAGCGTTAAACAGACTTTGTGAAATAGTGAACGCACCCAGCACTTCATGAATTTTACCACTGTAAAGAGGATTTTTAAGCGCATTTAATGATGTATCTAACTCAATTTCGCTAAAAATGCAGTTAGTGACTTTTACCTCCAAGCCCACGATATGTTGGAGCAAGGAAGCCAATGGGGACCTGCCATTGTGATGTGAATTGTTGTTTACATAGGTTTTCTTTGAGGTTGATTATAAAAGTTATATACCTACCTATTCATTTGTTTGCATGAGTTTTATTACATTATGTTTTACTTAAACATTATTGGTATTGATTATTGAATAGCTTGGCAAGAATTGTTTATCGATGACGTTCTTAGCACAAACTTGCCTGAGTGTATCGAACTGTGAGTATGGTCAAAGATTCGTTCAGCATCCCCGCCAAAACTCGCTGAGCCATCTTTGGTGGGACAGTATTCCATAAATCTTCTCTGGTTCCTAGAAAATATCAAACGTAGTTACAGGTAGCACACGCTGGTAGAAATAGGAAATATTTGGCAAGTTTACATCTTATAATTTAAGTTTCAAATTCAATGGAACTTATGCTTCTTCGAGTCATTGGTGAGGGTTGATTTGCTTGCCTGTAGTATACATTTAAGGTGTTCATTATGTTAGGCAATAAAATGAATTTTTATCACCGTGCCAACTGCATAGCAAGTCTTGCTAATCAAAATTAACATCAGTTTCAAAAGCAAACTAGTTGTAAAACAATAGAAAGATACTAAGCCATTCAACAAAACAGGTAATCAAGTATCACACCTTGCATGTACAGCCACCACATCTGAATGATGAACGAGCCTCGCTCGCCTTCAAAGAACGGACGTTGGCTCTCCCAGCTGAGGCAGTCTGCGTCTTGAAGAACGTACAGAGAGAGGAGTCGGCAGTGAAGATCGAGCAGCCGTTCTGCCAAAGCCTCGGCCATCTCGTGGTACTTCTTGTAGCTCGAGTGGAGGGACAGACTGCAAATACAATACCGTGATTTAGACACAATGTCTATCAATAGGATTTTTTTTTGTTATATTAGGTATATGAACTTATCCTATGTCCAAAATTCAAATGAAATTTAAATCTTAATGTAGGTGGTGCTCTGGATTACTGAAATAAATGGAAAAAACTGGGGTCTCAACATTGAATCCTCAACAGAATGTAAATTTTGGATGATTTTTAAATTTGGTATTAATACAACTTCCTTTGTTTAGTATATAATTATGTAGGAACTTGGAAATAAATCACTCTGCAAAAATTTTGATGAAAATTTAAATTGAGTCAATGATCTCAAGCCAGCAAACCTGGCTCCAGTCTCTTCTTTTGTCTTGAGCTGTTCGTTGTAACACCAGAGACAGTTCTTCACGAGAGCAGCGGCTCCGAGAGTGCCTACGACCAAAGATTCATCATGAAAAGAGAAAAGATGGAATGTGGTTACATTGACTTGAAATACCAACAATGAATTCAAGGGGAAGCCACTCTGGGGATAACTAGCAAAAAACACAATCATACCAAGGGTACCTACATTGACAAATATTGCTACAGAAAACAAAACAGGAAACCCTACCGTTACCAACACTCAACACCCCGAGTTTATAAAGGCAGAAAAACACTTCCGCAATACAAAACATTCAATTCAAAATCTACCACATCGTGAAAAACCTCACAGAAAATTCACAGCACTTTTTTATTTTACATTTCATGCTCGGTATTTTCTGAAACAAAATCAAAGTGTAGATTACCAGTGAGGACGGTGAGATCGGCGTGATCCAAAGCCTCTTGACTCAGCGTATGCAAATGATCAAGAAGTTGCGCGGCCGTACTTGTGGTCAGCGTAACAAATTCCTCCGGAGTAGACGTGATTACCACCCCTGGAAGAATTGTCACAGAATTAGGCAACTATAGACAAACAATCAATTTTTTGGTCAGGTCATTGAGTGAGATTGTAAAATAATATACAAGACAAATTTAAATAAAACTGTAAAAAGTAGAAATCTACAAATCCAAATAAATAATGCCCACATAACATATTTTACAAACCTACTCATAGTAAGCAATGATAAAATCCAATAAAACCGTCATCGTACCAGCAATGTCATCGTCCAGTGGTTCACCCCCAGCCTGATCGCAAGTCTCGATCAGTCCCGAGCCGTGCATGAACGCGGCGACGTATTCCTGCTCCCACCACACCACCATCTTGTACGCAGCAAACGAGGCGTAGTGCGGGAAATCCAGCAGCCCTGGAGTGGTTCCGTAAATTTACAGAGCGAACGCACAAAGTTGGGGAAAATAAAAGATTTTCTGCCGTTTCAACAAACCTCCGACAACTCCGGGACAAATGTTTTCTTGCAACACGGTCTGATGCGTTTGATAGTATGTCATGTCGTGCTGAAGGAGGATCCGTACTCGGTCCATGAGATTTCCTTCTTCCATTACCTCCATGGCGATGCCTTTTATTTGACCACGTCAAAAGATGAACTGCACACGATTACGAGCCGTAAAAACTAATGCCTAGAAGCTAAGAATAATAATTTTCTCTGGCTTTTACTGTGTGTTCAATCACCCTTTGTTCCCATTCACGGTTTCAAAGAAACAATTTGAAGGCACAACCTATCTAGGCTGCCTTAAGTCCCACAATCAAGAAAAAATCAATAATTTAGCTGACAAGTGTTTTGTGGTAACCATAGTAACCAGTCTAGTTCTACACCACAAGTTGAATAGAATAAGACCAATTCCACTCGGAAAAATGACATCCCAATTTTACCCACTGGATGCACTACCAGTATGTAAAATTTTTGACTGAGTGGAATAGGTGTATTAATGGAATGGAATTGAAATAAGGGACCCAGGAATATGAATCATGACTAATTGGTAATCAGTATTCTTATGACAAACTATACTTGGTTGATCAGAGTCTCTACTTTAATCAAGTAATATTAAACAATCAGCAATTAAACAACTCAGCAGCAAAACATGAACAGGAAGACATCACAACAAATCTAATAAAATTAAAATAATATACAGAACAATTTACAACAAAATGCTGCATCATTTTAAGTTATTTTTTAGACATGTAGGACTTTGATAATTGTAAATACATCACACGAGTCACTTTTCAACTATTTCCTTTGACTAGAGGATTCTGCAGTGAAAGTTTAAGATGATCAAAAAAATCAAGTACCTAAATGATAATCTGCGTCAATTTATCTAAGGGTTTTACAACTATCTATAGTAGGTTTAGAAATGAGCCAGTCTTATACAATAAACTTGATTCTACGTCCTAACAAATGCAGAGTAATATTTCACTTCATTTTTTCACTGTGGGCCCCATTTTGAGTGCCGCTGTAAGCGCACTTGGAAAAATGAACATCACTGTTAACTATGTTTCCAACTTCTCTGTCAAGTAGCTGATGTAATGTGATGCCATCATGGCGGTAAATCCATTGGCCGTGATCATAGTCGTAACGTTTAGGCCCTGATGTGGGAGATGATAGCCAAATCTGTTGGTTTGGAGTTTGGCGGTTGATAACGTAGGTCCCATAAGGATCGCCAAACTTCACAGTCAAAACGCCATCCTAGCGCAAGCAAGAGATTGGAATTATTAACAGGCTTGGAGATTTGTTATTATATATTTGTTTTGATTATTTTTTAGAATTGGTTTTCAAGTAAAATATTTGTGTGTTATTATGCTTTGAATAATTTCCTGATAAAGTCGGCACTGCATGAACTTAACAAAATCTGAAACAAAACCCTCTTAACTCAATCCCAAGCCACTACTAGTGATACAGGTTTGTCACAGGTAGGTACCTAATTTATATTATATTACGTTTTTGGTTCCAGGTTAACTGCTGCTTACCAATAAATTAATTGTACTAGGTACATTTAGCAATAAAATATGTAGTTAAATTTCAAAACAGGTACTAGTACCAGGTACTAGGTTCAAGAGGAAATTCCAAAGCCATTCATTGACTGCCTCATTGTCATTTTCTTGGATTGGGTCAGTGCATAATTGGTTTTATATAGCCAATGGTTGCATTTACAATTAATTGATTACCTACTGACTCACCCCATAATTAACATCATAGTCCTTGATATGTGGACAGTTTTCAAGAATTTCGTCAAAGTACTCCGCAAGTGAATCGATGGTGTCATCCGATATTTGATCAAAATTCTGAGTTGTTAGAGATCTGGTAAAAAGAAATAAAATTCGAAAAGATTTACAAAAGTCAACAATTTATTACATAACATTATCTGTTTGACTGTGAGAAGTGCAATTCACTTACCCTTCAACATCATTTCTGTGAGTAGAGAAGCTAGGCCTAGAGTAAACTGTCGATTTATTATGAGATGGGTTGCCAGAAATGAGAGATAAATACTTTTGAGTCATTAACCAGTTAACTTTGTGACTGTATTGTTTATTGCTTTTGATAAAACAGTTAGCAAACCCATGGTTATTTAAGTTTTGTGCTCTTAAAAATGGGATCAAATTCAACCCACTGCGAATACCTTTGGCTGACATTTTAGACACTTACATACGTTCTAAAATTTTCAAATAATATATCAATTTTATGCGTTTCTTCAGCTAAACGAATTCTGTACACACACACACACGGCAAAATCGCTGGTAAAGTAAGGTTAGTGCTATGAGGAGGTCATCGTTTTCAGCTAAGTACGGATCATGTCAGCTAGATGGAGTTCAGTTCGCGACTCGATGAAGCACGACTCAAAGGCGCGAAGCACGAGAAGTTTCTTTGCGAACAGTGACGCAATCGACATGTATCCCGGCAACATGTGGTTGTTGACAGCATTCATAGCAGGTTTTCAATTTTCAGTTATTCTGATCAACTTCAATTTAAGTGAAATAAAATAAGTGCAATTTGTGAGTGTGCAATATATGTTTTCAAACGCGTGTGGTTTTGACGTTTTCCATTATCTCCTGGAAGTTGCCGATAATCGAAAATACACAGGTACACATCAATAGTGCAATACAATAATTGTAACAAAGACATTAGCTTGGAAAAATTGCACATGGGTAGCCATTATGGCAAATGTAGAATATGGTAGTACTGGCATATGGTACTGGTTTTTAGCTATTGTTGGAGAGCTCTGAATTGGGTTTTTCTTCAGACTTTACATTCTGAAAGCTGAGTTTTTAGTTTTTTCAAATATATTTTTTTAAGTTTCATAGTTATATATTTGCCCTAGGCCAAATATACTTGGGATTCAGTTCTTTTTGGAATTTCTTGGATGATTAAGCATAGAGTCATATGACAGACATAGAAAGTCAATGTGTTTTTTAGATGGTTTATTTTATTCTATCAGAAACAAAAACACCACATGAAATATATTAAAAATTTGCCCTTAAGATATAGGTACCTATACACTCTAATGCTACACTGAGATATGTGTTGGTATGAATAAATAATCAAAGCAGCAGGAAGAAATCAAAATACTGAATCTAGAGTCGTTACAAAGTAATAAAAAAGTTAAAGGACACTTAGTCGATGCACTTGTCACACCTTGACTGAATGGTCAATGGATTATTTCAGCTAGGTCAGACATTCTGGACATTTGAAGGTAGGGTTATCGATATCATGCCAATTTGCGATCCACATCTGTGGTCCACTTTGACAACGATTTACAGCTTCGGCCAGGAGTAGGAAGTGGGCAATGCTGATGTGTAGTTGTAGTCGTAGAGTTGGGCCTTGATGAAGGCTTCCTTATCTTCTGGCTCTGGTTTGGTGGAAGCCATGCCTAGAAAAAACATTCCAGTTGTAATTTAGTTATCAAACGTCCCTAAATATCTTTTATTTATTTATTATTTGTTTCTACTACTTAGGAAATTAGTACATATCCAGTGGTTGCTGGAATGTTTGAAACATTTCTTCTCATATCGACTTTATATCAACTTACAAGAAAATTATAAAATGCAATAGGTACCAACCTTTCTCGTAAGCAAACTCGGCAACTTTGGTTGCTATTCTTAATGAGCAGTGCTGAATATCGGCAAGCGGTGGATAAAGACTGCCCTTTTCTAAATCGCTTTCGGTTACCAGATCGGAAAGAACCTGGAAAAAATTACCAAGCATTTATATTTTGCGTTGAACAGCAATAATATGTTATTAGTTTAACAAGACTCATGTATTTTCCTAATCTTAGCTAGGTTTCAGAAAAACTATCTACCTAGGTTAATGAAGGCATAACAAATGCCATGATAAAGCAGGTGGCATAAATAGCAAATAGTTCTTTGGAAAGCTATGAAAGTTTTAATCATTCATAAAAAACTCAAAAATTCTACCTAAAATCGCTACAAAGTACTGAGTAATATATTTAGAAAAGCAAAGCACAAGTTTTTTCGCCATCCTCACCTTCGCGGCTAGCAGGAAGATCTCGTCGGTGATCGGCTGGATCCCGGCGCAGATGACGCCCAAGGCCACGCCGGGGAAGATGTACGAGTTGTTGCCTTGCCCGGGGTGGTAGGTCTTGCCCTTGTAAGTGACGGGCTGGAAGGGGGAGCCGCTGGCAAACACGCAGTTACCCTGCAAACACATTACAATGTGAATCAGATGCCATGTTCTTGTCTTTACGCCTGCACTACCCTGTGCAATGCAAATGACGAGACGAGATCCAATTCTATATCTCTAGCTCTAGAGGTTCGTTTTAACTTAGCACATGCCCAAGCCACCCCAGCAAAGACTCCTCCCCGCTATCAAATTTGGATATCATGGCTCAAAAGATTGGCGTTTAAATGATCATGCACCTAAAAAGTCGAATGTGTGCAGTTAGATTTTTCAATAATTTCTTCATATTTATGGAAAACTAGAATTTTGTTGAATTGGCTGTCACTATTCAATGTGCAGAGAGTTGCAGAAAGTAACCAAAAACAACGCCTTTTTTAGCGTTAAGACATTCTACAAGGGGCCCTGAAGCGATATACAAAGGCAATTTATAGCAGCCCACAATCGTTTGGCAAACAGTTTCGCTTAGAGTATAAAGATGACTGACAGATCCGATTCTCACAGTCGCTACAAACTACATAGTAAACTTCGCGAAAGGCGATGAAATGAACTCGCTTCATGATGATATAATGAGTACAACATTAAATCAATCTTCAGAATAGGAGTTGTGTAAATCCAAGAAAAACGAGATTTATTTGACAGGGACAAGTTGTTCTACTTCAAACAGCCGTTGGATTCCACTCTCCCCGCGTCGTCGAGTGCAAATATAAACTGCATTCTTTGAGCGGACAACAGCTGTTGCATTTTGGCGTAAACAACTGCAATTTCATCATTTTGAGGACAGAGAACTGACTAGTAACGAAGCTCTTTTATGCGAATACGACGATTGAAATAGAGATAAAAATCGACGACGTTTCTATACATACGTCCACGGTACGTTTCTAATAATCCACAATTTGGGGCTTTGGTCCAAAATCTATATAAATCTAGAGAAAAAACGCGCAAACTCCTACGGTTTTCGCTCAGAAATATGCGCAATCATGGCAGTGTC
This sequence comes from Nemurella pictetii, assembly GCA_921293315.2. Taxonomy (NCBI): domain Eukaryota; kingdom Metazoa; phylum Arthropoda; class Insecta; order Plecoptera; family Nemouridae; genus Nemurella; species Nemurella pictetii. The sequence continues at coordinate 26,382,302 of OV121115.1, forward strand.
ATCACGTCATAGTTGACACTTCAACTCTAAACTCTTGCCGTCATATCTTTGTATGTGCTGAAACCACACAAAAACCCCAAGCCCAGACAGAGTATATTAGCTTGGACTCACGTCGGTGTTCGTGTACGCCTGCTCGGCAGTGCACTCAGCTTTGGCCGTGGGGTTGCTCAGGGCAAACACGATGGGCCGCTTGTTGAAGGACGCCATGTCCTGCAGGATCTCCGGGGTAAACGCCCCTCCCACGGCGGCCGCGCCTGCAGAACACATCTCAGTTGACTCAGGATGTCAAGGTTACACCGTTGTGGTTAAAGGTCACCACTCTCTGGTCATGTCGTTTGGATGCAGTTAACCGGAAAGAAAAGCGAGTTTGAAGCTGAAAGTTTGGCGACGTTTGGTGGTTACACTTGGTCAATGTCAGCAGGTCCCACTCGACTCAACTTAGGTGATGGCTGATATATTTTCACCAGGTGTAGAATAGTGGAAACCGTAGGTCCCACTGGCCTCCAAAGTCCACACAAGTCCAGATGATCCAGACCTACCCACAGAAGACGCCTTATAGATGTCGATTTATTGTAGGCCTCTTGTGTAATCGATTCCCTTGTCGAATTATATTAAGGTCTGGCCTTTAAATGTCAATCCTCCAATCATGTGAAATCCTCCAGTAAAAACAACGAAGTCATAAGAAAATTAAAGTCTGATTATCAGATACTTATCACACAAAATCAATAGAACCAGTGTATTTTACTTGGCGTTATTTCTATAGTCTAGCCCTGAACTTCTATTGTTCAAGCATGTGTCTGGATTTAAATAAATAATTCTCATTTACATTTCAACTTATGGGACAGTGCAGTCAGCTGCAAAGTAAGGTGCAAGGTGACCTTTAATAAAACAGGATACACGTCCAAATCGTGTTTAAATCAAGTTCACGAGTAATCACTTACAGAAAAAAAGAGATAGTATAAAAAAACGAGCGATCTTGAATTGATTTGAAGCTCAATTTCCCAACTCATAATTAATCGATCTCGCGTCTTGCCTCATCAGCGACACAGAGAACGCAATTAGCGTGCACTAATGATGGAAACCAACACCTGGCATCACACCATCACAATCGATCAAACGATCAAACACTTATCACTTACCAATGATGACGGTCGGCTTGACCTTCTTGACCACGTCTCCTAGATTCTTGATTGGCGCGTGCGTCTGTGCGTAGAGCACCTTGTTTCCTGTCACGCCACCCTCTGGTCGGTCCTTAACGATCAGCCCCTTGGAGTCCACCAGCCAGATCTTGTTCCTGGCGTCCTGGAGGGACGTGCCCTCGGCCATCATTGCCATCACGCACAGCTCGGCGATTCCTAGGGCAGCCTGGGTCAAGAGGTCGAAGGTTAGCGTTAGGGGTGCAATGCATGCTGCAGTTCGCCATGGCAGAGAAGCAGGATAAAGAGATTAAGGTTGGGTCCATCGTGAAGCTCGGCGATTACAGTGATGGCTAGGGGTGGCTTGGTAATGTCTATAGTCTGAGACAAGGCATGACAGATTGGGGTAGGCTTCGTGAACGAATTCGTCCGAAAATTTTAATCGCAAATTTGAATTTCATCTATAGATGAACAAATATTTTCACTGTACATTTTGCATTTTGCAGTTACACACGTGGGAATCATATTCTGAGAAATATCATCTATGACAAAGTCAATTTGCTATGCATGCACAAGAACTGTCGTAAAATGTAAAATAATGCACATTGGTATACAGCTGTGTATATTCTTTACTTGCTTTGCTTGTTACCATTAGCTCGTATGGCCGAATGCTGCGCTCTGGAACTCTAGAAAACCATTTGTTTTCGGAGGAAAAAATTCGGCTCAATCTGTCCGAAACCCATTTTATTTCATTTTCATCTTTATTTTATCGAAATTTCAACTTAGGCTTGCGCCGGTGGCTGGTAACAGCATAATTAACTAACAATCATCGAAAATAAAATAAGCATTCTGCTAATTGCATGGGATAAGCGTATGCCCCCAAAGACCCAAACAGAAGAGAAGTGCACGTCATGATGTTTATGCCAGCCGTAATGTTACCTCGCCGCTGTCTTGGCAGACCCCGTAAGGCCCCAGTAGCAGAATAAGAGAAGATGCATGTGATTGTGAGCGATGGTTAGCATGCAGCAATTACCTCGCCGGCACCCTGGAAGAGCACGACGTTGTCGGAGAGCCGCGTGTTTGTGACGCGCAGCGAAGCCAGCAGGCCGGCGACGGCCACGGATGCTGTGCCCTGGATGTCGTCGTTGAACGTGCAGTACTTGGCGCTGTACTTGTCCATGAACCGGAACGCGTTGTGATTGCCGAAGTCCTCGAACTGCAATGCGATGGGATGTCATAGCGGGGATGCCGCTGTCGTTCGGTGGTTGGAGGCGACGGCCAAGGGCCCGGGGGTGCGATTGGGGTTTCGAAGGCCCGAGAAGTTGAAATTTTCGCCGTGGTAGCCGGTCTGATTTGTTTCTATGATAAGAACAAGGTCTGTCAAGTTTAAAAAGAACAAAAATTCTGCAAATCCCGTAATCCCATTGGCTTAGCCCGACCCGTCCGGGCCTAACCGACTTTTTAGAGTCACGGTCCAGTCCGAAACCTAACCTGGTTCATGGGGAGGAGTGGGAGAGGTCAGTTTTCAGATTTTGACAGTTTTTCTTAAACTAACCCCCAAAATCTATATATTTTTTCTCCCGGGATCTGTTACTCTACCTGTCATACCTGATATTATGAGAAAACAGGCGGGCAAAGAGCCGGAAGAAAAATCTTCTTTCAGAGTCATTTTTGAAGCAAAACTATGCGAATTTTACAAAAAAAATCCTGTCAAGAGGTATATACGATAGCGCATTTTTGGGGAAATCAAGCAAATTCAAGAAATCATGCCCCCTCCCTAGATCCACCCTCACAATGAACAGCAGCAGCAGCAGCAGTACCTGAATGAGCGTGCTCTGGCCGTAGCGTCGCACGACCGCCTCCATGAACTCGTCGATGAAGTCGTCGTACTCCTGCCCGGTGACACGGCGGTGTCGCAGCCCGATGTAGAGCGGGTCGTCTAGCAGCTCCTGGGTGTTGGTGCCGACGTCGAGGGTGACGGGCAGACACTGGTGCGGCTTGATGCCGGCCAGCGCCGTGTACAGCGCGAGCTTGCCGACGGGGATGCCCATGCCGTACGCGCCCAGGTCGCCGAGGCCGAGGATGCGTTCGCCGTCGGTCACCACGATCGCGCGCACGTCCGTTTCCGGCCTGCGGGGGTTGGGTTGGCGTGAAAAATTTTGTTTTATTTCTAGGGAGTGGGTGTTTTGTTTCTCGTTCGTGCATGCAACGGAATTTGCAGTTTGCTTAGATTCCACTTGCTTGATAAGCTCCCAAAGTTCTGTCTGCTTTATCAACGATCTTGAGCCATGGTCGATTAAATTTGCATTTTTTAATTTTTTCAATTATATTATTCATTCTTCGATTTATTTAAAACTTATCGTATTATAGGTTGTTCTTCGAAAAGTAATAGGCGAGTAAGTTTTTTGCCTGAAATTTCCTAACAGGATTTGAATGGATTTCAACTATGGTTGCACTTGCAGTTATATATACATAGAGCAAGCTTAGCCTTATTCTTTGCTTGCTCGTCAATATTCAGAAAAGATTTCTGATGATATTGTCGGGCAACAACTGTAAGAACGGTCACCCATTTAAACAAATAAAATGGTTAATTTTTGATCATTTATCACGGATGAGAATATTTCGGGAATATATCGAGGGGTTTCGAGGAAAATAGTTGCAATCGAAATGCGGTTACTCATCTGAGCGGACGTCTCTCTGATCGCCATGCTTTTATGTGTTATTTCCCTCGCAAAACTCCTAGCCTACCTGTAAACATCTCTAACACGAGATTTTACTTTTCTCTCACTTTTTCCTGACCCACAGAGACACTCATCATGTTGCGCGCTGTACGCTTCAGACACGATGTACTCATAGCTTTCTTTTCTGTGAACATTCTATTCTGGGGACTATAGGAATACAAATTATTAACAACTGCGCCTATAGTATATCTTTAAATCTTATCTCTACTCAAGGATTGTTTTCGGCTATGAGCTTCTTTGAGCCATCAAATTACTTGTGTCAAAACATCTCTATAGTCAACAAGCTCATGACGGTAGGAGACGTCAAACCTTCCCGAAATAAATCGCCGCTGATCTCGAATTGATTCCGATATCGAATTGATCCCGATCTCGAATTGATCCCGATCTCGACTTGTCGAGTCTCTGCATCTGATCCTTAATCTCACCAGTTTTTGAGCACTTCGTACACGTGCCCCTTGTCGTGGATGGTGATGAACATGCCGCGCGGACGCCTGTAAATCAGGCCGTACTTCTGGCAGGCCAGCCCCACCGTCGGCGTGTACACGATCGGCATCATTTTCTCCACGTTTTCCGACAAGAACCGGTAGAAAAGACGCTCGTTGCGATCCTAGGCAATCGGAAACACATCGCTATGAGTCACTGATAATAAATACTAAGTTATACCACCGGTAGCGTGGCTTGGATAATCTTGCACTTGCATGCATTACCGCGTAAACAAACGTCCAATCGATTGTTTCACAACCGCTACCACGATATAAACAAATCAAAAAAAAAACTATCTGAATTTAGCACCGAAATTAGCAACAAATTGCGCTCGTCATGCCAGCTATTGATCTGTTATTTTCAAAGCCAAACCAATTAAACGGCATTGACGACAAGAATGACCATGGTTGGCAATGAAATTAGCAAGTTTTCAATCATTGAGCGTATGAAAAAGAGGCAGACCTGCAGACCCATGACGTAGATGTATTTGTTGAGGTCTTCCGGATACCGCTCAACGTTCAACTTGCAGTGTTCGAGTTGTTCTTCCTGCGTCTTGAAACGAGGGGGGATCAGTCCGTGGATCCCCATCAGTTGGCGTTCCTCGAGGGTGAACGCCATGCCCTGTGCAGACAGATTGTAGCGGTCTTAGATTCGTCGGAAGGGTTGCTGGTGGACGGTTCGGCAAAGATTTGGGAAGAGTTAAGGTGGATTCGAGGGGTTGTGGACTGATTTCAAATTGGAGCTATTCGGGTTCATTTCAATGATGTGGCGAAGTTGGCAAACGAATCAAATAATATGGTTGTTTTAATAGGGGAGGTGTGCCGAGAAAGGTCAAAATAGGGGTACTATCAGAGTACCCATCAGGGATTGTTTTAAGGGATGCTCGGAAGCATAAAAAATAGTTTTAAGTGCGATTTCATTGTTATTTCCCAAACGCATTGACCTGATACCAAAATATTCGGCTTAAATAAATTTCGCACTCCATTTCATTTTACAAGCCTCCAGCGAATCAATAGATTAATGCTTGTTCGTTCTCAAATTAAAAGCGGTATGCTTTAGTTGCTTGTGAGTTGCTTGTTATAACTCGTATATACTTGGCTCATATCTTATCTTATGTAAATTAGGATAAATAAATTGTAAGTTTGCCTAACTAAATGGACTAGATTTCATATGCGATCAAGAAACATGAAAATCTGAGATTGATATGTGATTAGCGATTAAGCGCGGTGACTGTCGAATAGGTACATGATAATTGTTGGCCCTTTCACTTTATTCATGACGGTACTGGAGGTCTAATAATGCAGTGCCAGAGCACCTGATAGAGCACCCACGCTACATATGATTGTTGCGGCTTTGGCCTAAATACAGTGTCCGAGTGAAATAATTGCATTCACGAGGTGCCACATAAATATGAATGCAGGAATGATTCATATTTAATTTCTTTTTTTGCAGTCATGCGTGTGGAAATCATTCTTTTCACATCAGCACATGAAACGTATACTTATAGCCAGAAGCACTTTTTAAATTGAATTCCGAGTGGTACTACCTAAATTAAAGATTCTTTTAAATGGGTCATTAAAGCTAATCTAAGAATAGGTATTGATATCACTATAGGTACCAATGAAGTGCCATAGTATCAAAAGTCGTAACTCATTATCGACTAAAATAAACAAAAAACTGTTATCGACTTGAAGTCAAGTGTCAAATGTTTCGGTATTTAATAGCTAAGTAATTAACATTAAATTAAATGATTTTTATCTCTAAGCGCTTGTAACTAGTGGTCATATGAGATAAAAGAACACAGTATATTTGATATCGTTACATCATTTTATAGCCTTCTTGCGCTTTTCTTATATTTGTCCACGTTTTGACCGAGTTTTATAACCGCCGGTATATCAAAATCTTAATCAAATCATATTTTCTGAAGTGATCACATATTTAATTCATATAGATATTATATATACAGGGAATGAGATAGAGATCTGTAATTATTTAGCGAATATTTAAAAAGATATTGAAGAACTATTACGGATCCTCGACAAATATATGTTATGTCATGACATGCTGTCACTTTGCCCTCCAATACAGGATACAGAACGCGAACAGCGAGCGAACTCCTACGTATCAAAACAGCTGACCGTATGACTATTAGATCCAATCAACACGATTAGACGATCAAATATTTCAGCTGTCAGTATTGTTATTCACATTCGCCCAGCGACATTGGGCTTCGCTTGTTAGAACTTTCAAGTTCATGGTCTCCGCATTAAGAACGACAATGGGAAATTTTTATTTGTATAACCTATCAGCGGAGGAGAACAGGCCGAAGCAAGGCTGAATTTAACCAAATTTTTGTAAACATCCTTTGTCTAAGACAATCTGGTATAACTTATCGATGCATTGTTTTCCATGTGGTTATATAATGTTGTATGCAGAGCGTAAATTAAAATAACTAACATTTAAATAAGCATCCTGTGATTTTATCGTGCAACAGCACAAAAAATGACAGGATGGAATTGTGTCATTCATACTACTACTCAAGAGTCATCGTGACAACTTAAAACACATACCTACTTATTAATGCAATTTGTCACAATTAATGCTTCGTGAACGGAATGCTTAGTATTTTTTTGCACTAAAAAAATTAGATCACCGATTAAAATAATTCCGCTAACGCCTGTGATATTAATGTCAACGGCCCCACAATACTGTATATACCAACGTATACCTCACCTGTCTATAAAGTATACCTCATACCTCTTTACGTTTTACAGCAAAGGTAAATCTTATTTCATTTTTATAGAAACGTTTCGCAATTTCCTAATTAGCTGTTTGCTCTGACTCGATGTCACGATTTTCAAACGCGTGGTGAAATTCAACCACAAAGGAAATACGAGTTGCTGAAAGCAATTATAGACGTGGTATAGAGCACTTTCATTTTTCAATCAAATTTTCTAGCACAGGTGTTTGGTAGCCGCGATATCACGCGTGCGAGTGAAACAGACCTGCACCTAGAGCCAATCAATGTAAACTGACTAAACACACGGTTGCATAAAACCAGAGCAAGGATGGGCAGGATACAGATTCTTCGCTTCGTGATTTCACTCGGAAATGATCGATCGCGATATGATCTCACGCAATGACTACTCTCTTAAACTAGCGACTAAACATACCGTTACCGTGCACGTTTTTGGTATGTAAGGTTAGTTAGAATCCCATAATAATTCCTCCTCTGGTATCTTTAAGAGCACAGCAATCATTTAAACACTTCTATTCAATGGTATGTTTGTAATTATTATGAATCATGACACCACATTGCACAGCGAGCAGTAAACTTGATCCACTCTTGATCTATACCGTGCAATTAAATCTCCAAGTGCAGTTGCGCTACCGTGCATTTGAAGTAACGTCTTCGAATCACTTAATAGGTGAACAAAAACAATCTTCAGATGATTTTAGGATTTACCGCTCCATCGTGAGCTGCCAAATTATCGCCAATTGGCCACCGTGATTTCAGCGATATGAACTCCCACCAATCACTGCGGTTACTGTCATTGTCCATCGTGGATTGAGATCATTCCGTCGACGAAGACGCTGACTTTAGCTTCGGTTTTCAACTTTGATGCCAAGACGCCAGGCGCGCGGTCACCGACTGATACCTTGTGCCCGCTTGTCCGACGCGATAGTTTGCTCAAAGCACATCAAATTTATTTAATCGATAAGTTTGCCCGTGAGTCTCTGACCGCGGCATGCGATGCCGTTGTTACCTCGATTGTTTTTCCCGCAAAATATCGATTTGAAAATTCTAGTCGAAAACATCATTTAATATTTATCAGCTTCGTTTTTAATTATACGCCGTTTTCAATCTAAGAGCGCAGAGCATAAAATTTTGACCAAATGAACAGTTCCTTTCAAAATACGACCGATAAATTCTTAACAAGAATTTATATCCCATTGTATAGCTACAGAGCCTTTACTAGACGTTAATTTACTTGCAAATTCAAATTCCAACCCTTAAAATCGTTCGTACTGGGCACAGATCGCTGGATCTGCATTCCACCGCGCGTCTACACAATTTCAAATATTGGCACGGAATTCCGACGCCGCCTCGCTTCCGGCGAGCGTCGCGACGCCTCGGCCCCGACCGTCGCGATCCCACACCAACAGGTCGCGAAACGCCCCCCTCGGCTGACAACACTATAGAGATTATTCGCAGTAGCGCACTACTCGCATTTCAATTCGAGACCGGATTCACGATGATGCAACGCAGGGAGGCAGTACAAAATCAAGTATCACTCTAAAGATACATGACATTTTCACTAGGACGTCCTTCTCAATGAAAAGTGACAGGCATGGCCAAATGTTAAGGAGCCAAACCTGAAGTAATTTATTTGACAGCTACATGAGAGCTCAAGTTTAAACATTTGATGTTTCTACATATACATACACTATGCAGTCTACAATGCAGACAAATGCAAATCAATCAGTGCTGGTACCTTATTGAGCTGCGGGTGTCGCAGCTGATCGAGGCCCCGTACTGTCGGAGGGCACACATTGCCCTGCGTGCCTTCGCCGTACGCCCACTGCCCAAGTTTATCTCTCGGCTGTCCTGCCATGACTGACGTTCCTAGCGCAAGTGCACCGCTCGCTAGCGACTTCCCTTCGGTGCCTTCAGGCTTGTCAACGAATTTCCCACCACAACCGCCACAGCTGCCACCACCACAGCCGGTGGGTCGGGCTTTGCACGTATAGTTCATTCTGTAAAATTTTACTTCAATTACGCAATGTGCGCATTGAGCATGTGTGTACGAGTGGTGCGTTTTTTATTTGCCCGTGCGCGTATGGAGGTAGTATATTTTCACAAGGCGGCAACGGTGGCAATAGATTATCATGTCTGATACGACAGGCGCGAGACGACATGAGATAGTTCAATTTATAGATATTAGAAAAAAATAATGAGGCTAATCGGAAAAATGTAGACCCTGCAGTCTGCACATGTTTAAAGATCGAGATCAGATTGCAATTTATGACACACCTACAAGATAAATTTTGTGTGAAGTGCATACAATATACTTACATGATATGAAGAAATGATCGGGGACGTGATAGGGGTCGATAAAGGTCAATGTATGCCTGACATTTAATGATTATCATTGATCTACAATAATTCAGTCTAGAGACTGGTGGAATTATCAGATGATGATCAGGTTTCCCTCGTCCTTGCGTGAATCTTCAATACTAAATCTCGTTTTTTATTATCATGTAGAATAACTGATCAGATATATTTTTATAGCATGGAACACATTAGGTAATTCGCAGATATCCACGGAAACATCTTGGCAAGACTGCAATATGGTCCTTTGGGGTTTAATTTGTTGTGAATTGTTATCTCGATCGGTTTCTGGCCTCAAAGGACGACAATTCAATAAATACTTCAAATTAAACTTGATATTTGATCTCTTATTGATGAGCGTAACGAGCGTAGCGAGTGAAGCGAAATCTTCAATTACACTTTACTGCTAAAAAAATCCGGAATGTTTTTTTTTTTTGTTTTTTTTTTTTTTTTTGTGTTTTTTTTTTTGTTTTTTTGTGTGTTTGTTCGCACGATTCCGGCCAAACGCCAAAACGGATTTTGATGAAAATTTACAAGGACCTTCGTTTTCTCTGAACTTAGATCTGCCACGTTTTTGAAGCAAATCGGACGAGTAAATTTTGTGTTATTATGTTTTTACGAAATTTTTCAGTTTTTCCAAAACACGTTTTGCACTCTAGAGGCCAAGTATCTGAATATAATTTGACGAAACTTTCAGGAAATGTTGACCCTCACGATTTAATGTTTGTGTAAAAATTTCATTGTTGTATGTTAAGCACTTTTCTTGAAAATGGCGCTTTTATGACGATTTTTTAGCGTTTTTTCAGTTTTTTGCAACTTAAGCCACTTTATCTTCAAGCGATGTCCACAAAATTTACTGTGTACATTATAAATCGTAAAAAGAATATACTATATTAATTTGAACCAAATCATTTGAATAGTTTTTCTTTAAATCGATTTTTACGTTTTGAAATATTCAAATGTCATTGAGAAAACTGCTTAATTCTTACTGGACATGTTAAATTGATCATAAAAGCCTCTAGGCTATGCGCACACGCAATATAATTGCGTTGAGGGTGAGCGTAAATATTACGCTCATCCACAACACGATTATATGAGTGTTCGCATAGCCTAGTCTTTATTTTTATCAAATCAATGTAGAGTATGATGATGGTAAAAAAGCAAAGAGTGCACGGGATTTCCTTGATAAGATGACCGGACGAATGATTTTCCTTCAGTATCATTTTTGACCACATTTTTACTATTACTTCCTGACTGATGTCTTTTCCTAATCTTAACACGATACCAAGGCACGAAACTATTCAGAAAATCCTGAGTTCCAAATTCAAACTTTTCCGGACATATCGCAAAGCATATACTGCCTGCTTTATCATCGGTCTTAACTCGAGTGCCAAATACCAACAAAATAATTTGCTCAAACATTCAACACCCAGTTAATACATTTTGACCACTTATAATTTTTCTTACCTTTGGAAGTCTTGAGGTTTTGATGCTACTGCCACTGTGTTGCCCATTTCAATGAGACAGTTCATATACACTTATAATTTTTCTTACGAGCGTCCAATAAAAAGCTAGCTGTTAACTTTTATGGCCGTTGCTTTTGGAACCAAGCAGAGCAAGACTTGGGAGATACACTTAATTCGTAATTCCCTGTTAATTTCATTTGTTACACACTGTGAGCATTAGGAAACGATAAAAAACCGAATCACCATAATCTCAAGCTAACAAAACAATGAAAGGACCAAGAAGATTTATTGTACATTTACAAAATAATAAAGAGACAATTTGATTTTGATTGGAAAATAACTGTAGATGATCAATTAAATGTTCAATTAGTTGCATTGTTAATAAATACACTTCAAGTAATGGCAACTGCTTGAGAAAAATTCGGCGCAGGCAAGGAATAGGATTCTGGAACTGGCTTTGGCTCCAGATAGCTATAAGAAATAGAAATTTGTTTTAACCAATTATATTTCTCATCCATAACAACAAGAAACTGTCAATGTAGAACATTGCAGTAGAAGCTCGATGGCAATACAATCGATGCCAGTGATCAAATTCCCAGCAATTTACTCCAAACATTAGCTGCAGATTATGCAGGGCACCAAACAAAACATGTCAGTACTTTCCAGTGCTTGATTCTTATTTATACATGCTAACTTGTAGCTATTTGAAGACAGAATATTTCTATGCTTTTTTCAATAGTTGCCACACAGACACAGTGCAAATTGTAGGTACCACCGTCACTGTGTCGCAGATGACCAACTCCTACCGAATTAAGTTTGTAAAATGACCAAAAATATACATTAAAAGACCTGCCTTTATGCATCTTCTAGCGCTAATAACAAGACAATATAAATAAAATAAATATTAAATAATTAACATCATTATGTATAAACACCATTCTAGATGTTATAAATAAAATTGTCAGACAGATTAATTCAAGTACTAGTCCAAAAAATACACATTACTGTGCCCAAAGCATTTTTTGTATGTATATTTTTAACTCCAAAAAATAAGGTACTAAGTTAACATTACCACACTGTGTGCATTCTTCAGTGAAGTTTATTCTACATAATACTTAAACTTTGGCTAAAGGTGACGTATTATTATTTTTTAAATTTATACAAGGAATGTACTACCTGTTCACTAATGACTTCACTAAAAGCAAGAAACAAACTAAAATAGAAAACAAACAAGTTGCTACAAGCCAATTGATTTACAAAATAATAATAAATGGGGTGCCATTGCAAATGATGTGGATAAATTCTACGTATAATCTAGCGACTAGGCATTGGTGGGAAATTCAGATGCCCAAGTACCAAACACATTTAAAATGCAGATGTTTTGAGAGTGAATCAGTAAAATAGGTACTTGTGAGTACCGAGTACCTAGGTACCAAAGAAAAATCCTTAGGAAAATTGCAATAAAATTAAAAACCAAAGATTGGCAACAATATTAGCACACTTTTCAGGATAATAGAAATAAACAAAAGTAAATAGAATGAACCTAGCGGTAGTAATCTATGCTACAAGGATTAATACTGACTGCAAGTGCATAAAGAAGAAAAATCTACATCACAATCACAAAGTAAAACTAAGTTACCTATTAGATAGGTAGATGCCTAAGAACGGTAATTGGCAAACCACTTTTAGACTCGATCCGACGTCCTGAGAGGTCGCGTGACTTATGACTTACGATTGACTATGACCATACTTGGCTCAGTAATTGGTTCCATGGGAACTGTCTTCTGTTCTGGAAGTTCCGGCCAGCTCCACGAATTTGGAAGAGCCGAGTCGTAATTGTAGTTGTACATTGCTGCTTCGACGAGCACTCGCTTGTCATCTGGTTCGGGGTAAATAGATGCCAGGCCTGGAAGAATTTCACACACAAATCAGACACACCACGTCCCAGATGGATATACAATTCTTAACATATGTATTCTTGAAGGAAAGTTGGAAAAAAGTTTGTCTTTTCCATGTTAACCATGGTATCTATTGCCTATCATCACTATCATTATTTCAGTCAAATGGCCCAGATGAAAGATGGAACTGGACATATAGAAGGCACTACTAATAATAGTAAATTACAACATTAGATAAAAAAGGGGCTTATATATTAATCTAGAGGCAATGATATTGATACTAGGAAAAAACAAGACAGCAGAAAACTGGAATCATAAGAAGAATGTAATCCAATTCACTGATAATTTATTTATTTCCATTCAATAAAAATTCTATCAAAATGACGTAATGTCAAAATACCCACTCGCTAAAGCCCGGTAGAGCGATTTGGGTTGTGATTTTCCTATCTTCCTTTGTTATTTAGCAGAGGTGATTCATTTTTTTTCCAAACTGGTTGTACATCCAGTGGGTATCTTATGTCACTTTTCTCCGAGTGGAAAAGGTCTGTCCAGTTTAAAATCAGAAAATCGTTGTTATTGAATATGAAGTCGACAGAAAATCGGACGTACCTTTCTGGAATGCGTACTCGGCGACTTTGGTGGCGATCTTGATGGAGCACTCCCGAATGCTGCTCAGTGGCGGATAGAGCTGGCCTTCCAGCACGTCTTCCGCGGTAACCTCGTCCGCTACCACTTGCGCCGCTATCAGGAACAGCTCCTCCTTGATGTGGTGGATCTCGGTGGCGATGACTCCTAGCGCGATTCCGGGGAAGATGTACGCGTTGTTGCCCTGGCCGGTCTTGATCGTCTTCCCGTTGTACTCGACTGCCGGGAACGGCGAACCGCTCGAGAAAATCACCCTGGCCTGGAAGCATTATTGATCCATTTATGAGAAGGTTCAAATTTGGCATTGTTGGCTAGATGGATAACTAGTAAATACGATAGGAATAAGAAATGGAGTGTTACATGAATTGAAATTAGTACACGTGATGCCCGACGGTCTATACATACCTCCGTGTTGACAATAGCTTGCTCGGCGGTGCATTCAGCTTTGCTTGTTGGGTTGCTCAAAGCAAAAACTATTGGTCGTTCATTGAACAAAGCCATGTCCTTCAGAATTTCTGGTGTGAATGCCCCAGCTGCAGCCGACGCTCCTGTAACCAGATTAATGTGATTACTGCAGATATTAATTTGGTACCTTTAGAAATAGAATTACTACAACAGGCCATCAGAAATGCCTCATCACAAAACAGTACATGCTAGTGAAAGTCACTTGGCTTAAAAAGTACACATAGTCCACCAGATATTAAAGCCGGCTTTTTTGAAAAAGCGTACCAATCATAATAGACGGGCGCAACTCCTTAACAATAGCTCCGAGATCCTTGCACGGAGCATGCTCCTTGGCGTAGTTGGCCTTGTGCCCATCGATGCCGCCTTCGGGCCTGCCCTTGGCCAACAGACCGTCGATGTCGACCATCCAGATTCTGTCCCTGGCCTCTTGCAGCGACGTCCCTTCTTTCTGCATGGCGCGCACCGTCAGGTTGGCAATGCCGATCGCAGCCTGGCAATACAAAGTACATCCTCATTACAGCACATTCCGTTTAGACAATCAAACGTGACATCACGATACATTGGAACAAGTCTAGATGAATGACCTTCTGAAATTGACACCACCATGATAATTGGCCTAGTATTCATTTCAATGAGCTGAGCAAACAGATACAGTACTCTTGCATCTGGACAAGAGATGGAAAGTTAGTGATCACACACGTACCTCTCCAGCTCCGAGGAACAGGAACGTGTTGTCGGAAAGCCGAACGTTGGTGATTCTTTTCGACGCCAACAGACCTGCGACGGCTACGGCCGCAGTTCCCTGGATGTCATCGTTAAACGTGCAGTACTTGTCTCGGTACTTGTCCAGCGATCGGAAAGCGTTGTAATTTCCAAAATCTTCAAACTAGAATTAAAAAACCAACCATTAGACATTATGTTATTCAATGAATGGGAGTGAAAATGATGCTTTAAAATGTCAGCTGTGGTACCTGAATGAGAGTGTTTTGGCCGTAACGTCTGACTACAGCTGCCATGAATTCATCAACAAATTCTTCGTATTTCGCTCCGGTGATGCGCTTGTGTCTAAGGCCGATATAAAGGGGATCTTCGAGCAGAGCCTGGTTGTTGGTGCCGACGTCGAGAGTGATGGGCAGACACTGGCGAGGCTTGATGCCGGCCAACGCCGTGTACAGCGCTAGCTTGCCAACGGGAATGCCCATGCCACAAGCTCCTAGATCGCCGAGTCCCAAAATACGCTCGCCGTCCGTAACGACGATGGCGCGAACGTCGGCTTCGGGCCAGTTTTTGATCACATCAAAAACGTGACCTTTGTCGTTGATCGTGATGAATAGACCTCTGGGCCTTCGGTAAATGAGCCCAAACTTCTGGCAAGCTAAGCCCACTGTTGGAGTGTAGACAATGGGCATCAACATCTCAACGTTTTCAGAGAGTAAGCGGAAGAACAGTCGTTCATTTCGATCCTACGGGAATAAATATTGTTGTTAGCAAAAGAGTCCTTGGATTTGTCATGATGCGAGCATCATGCTCACGGACTCATTTACGCACAGCCCCCAGGCACACGTGCCGCGGGCAGGAAGCATTAGCCTCGCTCGGGTGCACATCCGGCACACTCGAGGCAGAGTCATCATAACAATCCTCCCACTACGACACCTCTCCATAGGTGACGCGACGCTGGATCACACGCATAAATTAGTAGCCCAATCGTATATAAAGAGCGCTAATTTTCACTTAAATACACATTCTATTCAATTCACTCATTCTAGTCATTAGTCTTGTTGGAGCCAGATTAGGCATCGGTGATCGTCGGAAGGGACTCGGTATTGTCATCAAACTCGGTATTATCTTAAATTCACCACTAACCATAATTAGCATTATAGGAACCTATAGTTACTCTTGCCGAGGACTATAGAGCTAAAGTAAGCCGCTGACTACTCTTACCAAGGATTGGCTGGTCTGACTTTAGAGCTCTATTTATAATTAGCATTATAGGAACCTATAGTTACTCTTGCCGAGGACTATAGAGCTAAAGTAAGCCGCTGACTACTCTTACCAAGGATTGGCTGGTCTGACTTTAGAGCTCTATTTATAATTAGCATTATAGGAACCTATAGTTACTCTTGCCGAGGACTATAGAGCTAAAGTAAGCCGCTGACTACTCTTACCAAGGATTGGCTGGTCTGACTTTAGAGCTCTATTTATAATTAGCATTATAGGAACCTATAGTTACTCTTGCCGAGGACTATAGAGCTAAAGTAAGCCGCTGACTACTCTTACCAAGGATTGGCTGGTCTGACTTTAGAGCTCTATTTATAATTAGCATTATAGGAACCTATAGTTACTCTTGCCGAGGACTATAGAGCTAAAGTAAGCCGCTGACTACTCTTACCAAGGATTGGCTGGTCTGACTTTAGAGCTCTATTTATAATTAGCATTATAGGAACCTATAGTTACTCTTGCCGAGGACTATAGAGCTAAAGTAAGCCGCTGACTACTCTTACCAAGGATTGGCTGGTCTGACTTTAGAGCTCTATTTATAATTAGCATTATAGGAACCTATAGTTACTCTTGCCGAGGACTATAGAGCTAAAGTAAGCCGCTGACTACTCTTACCAAGGATTGGCTGGTCTGACTTTAGAGCTCTATTTATAATTAACATTATAGGAACCTATAGTACCTCCTGCCAAGGTGCTATAGAGCTAAAGTAAGTCGCCGACTTTCTCATGAAAGATTAGCTTGACTAAAACTTTAGAGTTACCTAATTCTAATCTCACCTATTATTAAGAATTAACACCATACTAGTAGTCCGTAGTTTAATGCTACGAAGGTTATCCGACCAGTAAATCCGAAGTACAATACCGAAGTCCCTTAGTTAGTTTATTTAAACGTGGTTCCATTTTTACTCTTTACCATCCTAAATCTCAAACAAGTCGTTATCCATCGTCCGAGTCACCTTTGGTAAGTGAACACGATATTAAATCTATAATTCTCTCCTCCCCTAAGAATTCATGTATTTCATCTGTATCATTTGTTCTCACTTTCAATAAACACTGTCGTATTCCCATTATCTAGATATATTTACTCGGGTTACTCCCCGACGGACCCTAATCCCTAGATCCTCTGAAGTCAGAGAACACTTCACGACAACTGGTAGCAGCAGTGGGATTAGTACATATATCTTCTAGATAAAAATTTTTTTTTACTCCCCAATTTCATCTCATAATTTTTTTTTTTGTTTTTTGTTTTGTTGTAATTTTTGTTCTCCCAAAGTTTTACCATGACGGACAACGACCCCAACCACGAACTCCAGAACCCTAACGTTGATGGAAACCTATTGGCTCAATATAACTTAGGTGGTTTCATAGCCATGGTTCGCTATTTTTCCGGCGACCCGGCCACCACCACAATCAAGGAATTTCTCAGTTCCATTCGCACCGCCAGTGCGTTAGGCTCCTGGTCACCTGAACAACAGCTTGCAGTATTTAGAGCCCGCCTAGTAGGTCCCGCTCTCCAGTATCTCCGAGCTTGCGATTTTCCAGAAGATGTCACTTGGGACACAGTCCGCCACCGTTTTAACACCTGGTACCGTGATACTCCCCCTCTCTTAGATCCCATACATTCATTTTATCAAAGCAGCCAACGCACTTCAGAAACAGCCAAAGGTTTTGTTACTCGACTTAAAATCGCCGGTATCATGGCAGTCAATCACGGTATCGACGCGGCTGATAAAGCAGCCCGCCAAACCCTCATCGACTCCGGCATACTGTCCGTTTTTATCAATGGTCTCCGCGATGATTCGGGTAGCACTTTCCTCCTCATGAATTCCCCCGACGATCTCGATGCCGCCGTAATCTCCGCAACACGCTACGAGGCCAAAATCAGACCTCGCAAGCATGCCTGTCCCGTCACAAGCAACGTTTCCTTTTCACCTTCCCCGTCGCCACAACACGCGCCGCGCAATTCTCGCCCTCCTCAGGACGCACCCTTACCGTCGCCTCCTCCACAACAGCGCCCGCCGCGTGCTCAACGACCAGCCCCTCCTGAGTCAGTACCTAGCCCCGTCGTGGACCCACGACTCGGTACTCTCATCCAAACTCTCGACAATCTCATCAAAACCATCGCTACCAGCTATCTCACTCCTCCGTCCCCTCGACCGCTCGTCCAACGTACTCCCGGCCCTCGTATTCCGGCCCAACGTACAGCGTCCGATTCAGATCTCGCGCCCGTATTATGTTATCGGTGTGGACAACTCGGCCATTACGCGCCTCATTGCAGAGCGCCCACCGATCTCGCTCGCCAAAGTCTCCGTTGCGATCACTGTCGTACCAACGGCCACTCCAGTGAGGAATGCCGTCGGGGCCCTCCGCCCAATTCCCAAGGCCCCACGTTCCGTCCACGGCCTCAATCATCCTCCCCTCATAACGAAAGGCGTCCGAATTTCGGCCGTCGCTAGTCCCGACACCCTCACCGGACAGCGCCTTCGCACAGAGGGTTTATTCTAACATCACTCCCTATTCCCGCATGCTCGGCTTGCATAAGCCAGCTATAGAAGTTTTTCTCACGCATCCTGAGCAGCCAAACCTTCGTTACTCTTTTCCATGTCTCTTGGACACGGGTTCGGACGTCTCATTGCTCCCTGCGTCGGCCCTCCAAGCCTGTCGGATTCCCTACTCGTTTAACTCGACACCCCAGGTTTTTGGAGTCACCGGGACTCCGTTGCCAATTATTGGTTCCACTCCCATCACAATTATAATCGGTACTAAATCCTACACGTACCCATTTCTTATTACCTCCGATGAACTTGCTATAGGACACGGTGGTCTTATTGGTTTCGACATGTTCGACTTTTTCTCCTTTAGCATTGATGGTGTCACATTGGAACTCGTTGATGGCCCGAATCGCGTCCCTTATGGTCTCAAGCGCGCTGGTATTGATACCCCGGCTACACCACTAACGGACCCCCCTCGCGCCCTATCACGTTCCCCTATTCCTGGGCACGACACCGTCTGTCAACTGGGTCACACAGTTTTGTCCTCCCGGCCACGGCCCATCGATATCCAGCCAGTCGCACCACTGCCAGTGCCCTGTGCCTCTCCAATTCCATCTGCCTTGTTGATCCCACAACAAGTTCAGATACTACCGCCGTCATCTCGGCCGTTTTTTCCGGCTCCGGACGTTTTCTCGTCCCCACTCACTAATGCCTGCACTCCAGCCATTAGCGTTCCGCATTCCCTGCCGAACAACGAGTGCTCCTTGAGCCCGCCATCCTCTTGTCCTCCGGATATCGTTGTCCCACAATTGCCTGTCGTTGTCCCCCAGTTGCCTGTCGTTGTCCCCCAGGTCGTGATTTCACCACCGCCGTCAATTCCCCTTAGCGACAACCCTCTGCCGGGCTCCTTCCCAGTCCAGACTGCGAGTTCTCCTGAGCAGCCACTGCCCAGCAGCTCCATCCAGGCAGCAGCCACGACGCGTGCAGTAACATTTTTATCCCCGGTCCGGCTCCTGAATGCCGTTACTATTCCCAGACGTAGTGAATTTCTTTGTGCTGGTATTCACAAAGCACTTCGTTTCCCAGTGGACGCTAAAACCTCGCCAGTTTCTCCGGGGTTAGACACGTCTTGTCTGAGAGCGGTCCAATTTGAGCCCGCCACCATCATTAAGCACGGCGTCTCCGCGGCTCGCTCTATAGCGTATATCCGTCCCGACCGCGTCATCCAAATGTCGTTACTCAATGTTACCAATGAGGACATCACACTTTCCGCTCGCATTATCCTCGGGCATATTCAGCCTTTCACGGAGCCCCAGGATGTTCCTCCTCCAGTGTCCCTCGACGCCTCTCATCCCCTGGTCGCTTCCGTCACGGCTACTCCTCCTACGCTCCCACGGGCGGACCGTCTACAATTCTTGCGCGAACGCATTATTACAGATCATCTCCCCCCTGAGGACCAGGACAAGCTTTGGGCCCTCCTCAATGAATTTTCCGATCTCTTTTTCTGTGAAGGCGATTTCCTTACGCGGCACCCTACGGTGACCCACAGGATTGATACAGGAGACGCCAAGCCTATCCGTCAATCTGCTTACCGGATTCCGCATACCCTCCGACCGGTTCTGGATGCCCAGATAACGGACCTACTTCAGAAAAAAGTCATACGTCCGTCCTATAGTCCCTGGTCCGCGCCGTTATTACTGGTAGAAAAGAAATCCCAGTCAGGCGCTAAGGAATACCGTATGGTAATCGATTACCGTAAGCTCAACAGTGTAACGCGCAAAGACTCGTATCCACTACCGTCCATTAACGAGACGCTCGACTTACTTGGGAATTCGATATACTTTTCCACCATGGACCTTTACAATGCTTATTTTCACATTCCCATTGACGAACGCGATATCGAAAAAACTGCTTTCGTTTCGCCACGAGGGTTATTCGAATACCTCCAATTACCGTTCGGACTCACAAACGGGCCAAGTAGTTTCCAACGAACCATGAACGCGGCTCTCCAAGGCCTAATCGGAGAGAAAGTGCTCGTTTACCTCGATGACCTCGTTCTCTGGTCTGCCACAGTCGACGCTCACCTCGATAACCTCCGCGCAGTCTTCCTCCGATTGCGGTCAAATAACTTCAAACTTAAACCCAGCAAATGCTATTTTTTACGTTCAGAGTGCGAGTATCTTGGGCATATTATTTCTCGCGACGGTATCAAGACCACTCCTCGCCTCGTCGAGGCCATCCACAACTTTCCTCAACCAAGGACAGTCAAACAGGTCCGCCAATTTCTAGGTTTATCGGGTTATTTCTCTCGCTTTATTCAGTCCTATGCCCACGTTTCCAAGGTCCTCTCCGATCTCACAAGGAAAAACGTGCCCTTTTTGTGGACCCCCAAGCACACGGAAGCTTTTGACTTCCTTCGAAACGCTCTGTGCACGGATCCCGTTCTCAAATATCCACGTTTCGATCTTCCCTTTATCCTGACGACCGATTGCAGTAACACGGCTGCAGGGGCAGTCCTGTCCCAAATCCAGGAGAATAACGAACACGCAATCGCTTATGCCTCCAGGGTATTGAAAGCTAGTGAGCTCAACTATCACGCCACTGAGCGCGAACTCACAGCGGTCCTCTTTGGTATAAAAACGTTTAACTGCTACCTTTACGGTCGTCGTTTCACTTTAATAACTGACCATTCGGCTCTTAAATTCCTCATCTCCGATGTCAACCCGACATCCAAACATACACGTATGAATTTGACTCTTCAAAATTACGATTTTGACATCGTTCATCGTCCGGGTCGTACTATACCTCATGCTGATGCACTTTCCAGGGTAGTCCTTACCAAACCCGCCACCCCCGATCTTCACACAGCACCAGATTTTACTATTTACGCCACCAACCGCCCGGAACCCTCCCCGACGGATATTGAAACTCCCATCCCCTACGAACCTTTCTGGGACCGCCACTATATCTACACCCAACAACGCGCTGATCTCACCTTGCGTCCCATTATTGAGAACCTCACCCGACTTCCCGATTCGGTTCCCAAGTTCGCCTTAGACGGCGATCGTTTGCTTTACCGACTTCGCAAAACGCCAGACAAAACTGACCGACTGGTCGTTCCATCATCCATGCGCCACCAAATCATGGAGAGTTTTCATAAAGCTCCATACGCGGGACATCCAGGACACCAACGTACAGTGTCGTTAATCTATCCCCGTTTCTACTGGAAGGGTCTTTTCGCGGACGTAAAGGAATATTGCACTAATTGCATGTCCTGTCAACAACGTCAGTCGCCCCCCACCACTGCCCGTGCGCCTCTCCAACGTTTCCAAGAGGTCCTAAGGCCATTTCAGAGGGTATCTTTAGATATCCTGGGTCCATTCCGGACAACGCCTTCCCTCAACCGTTATCTCCTCACGGTGGTCTGCCACTTCAGCAAATTTATCACCATTATACCCTTACCCAACCAGACTGCCGTCACTGTAGCTCGAGCCTTCTTTAAAGAAGTCATCAGCAAACATGGCATCATGGAACAACTGCTCTCCGACCGTGGTACGAATTTTACATCTAAACTCTTCACCGAACTTTGTTCCTTACTCAAAGTCCGACGCCTTTTCACTACTAGCTATCATCCAGCGTGTAATGCGGCTATAGAACGAGCACACAAGGTCGTGGCGACAGTCATGTCACATTATGTAACAGACACCCAAGCCTGGGATACGTTCGCACCTTTTGTGTCACTGTCCATGAATGCGTGCGTCTCAACCACAACAGGGTATTCTCCCTTCTACCTCCTTTACGGCAGAGATATAGATCTCCCATTCGAAACGATCATCCGCCCCACGCCAACTACCCATGATCCCCAAAATCACTATCCTACGGAAGTTAGTAACAAATTGACAGAGGCATTTGCCCGCGTACGTGAAAATATTCGCCGTTCCGCCGAACGCAACGAAAAGAATTACAACAAGAAAACTACTCCCGTCTCACTCCAAATCGGCGATTTAGTGCTATTATATACTCCAGTCATCCAACCTCACGTCACAAAGAAACTGGCAAAGCTCTGGCAAGGCCCTTACCGCATTATGGCACAACATAGCCCGGTCAACTTTGATATACAACACGTGTATACCAAAAACAGTCAGAGGGTCCACGCGAATCGACTCAAAGCTTTCCACACGTTCGACCCCACGATCTTTGAGGACGACCTCACAATCAGGCAGGACGCCATCGACCAAGATTCCACCATGACGGACCCAACATCTGGAGACTCAACCAGTATGATCAATAACCCCCCGTCTACGTGTCCCGAGTCTCTTCCTAACAGTGAGATTGTGGATGATCCCCTTCCCAATAGGGATCCTGATACACTCTACCGACACCAGGTACAGCCACCTATCATTTTTCCAAACGCTGTGACCCCACTACCAATCCCGCCCCCCTTACAACCCCCAGCGCAGGTTGTGCCACAGCACGTGCCGCCAGCCCCTTTGGAAGTCACGCCGCCGGCCGTCATACCGCCCCTCGAGCAGCCTGCTGCCACACCACAACGGGCCACTCTTCAGCGACTCCCGACCCACCAACCCCTGTTTCGTGACGTTCTAAGCGCGCCTCGAACTCGTCCGCGTGCCCCGACACTTCGCGACTTATGGTCCCGAACCCGAATACCACGACCTAACCCACACCCTCGTTCGGCGCCACAACACACCGCCGCAGGACCATCGCGCCCACCACGGCCTACCAGCACCCCAGGCACTACGCCTGTAGCTCGACACAGGCCCAGCCAACCACCCGGAGCGACCCCTCCAACTCATGGTTATAATTTACGGCAAGATCCACCCCCACGTTCTCGTTTGCCTGACATTTTCCACAGACGCCGAAATCTCCATTAAGGCGAAACGTTTGTTTTTTGCAACCTGTTCCAGACAACACCGGTGATCTACTCGCAATTATGATGAGTGTCCTACTGGTCCTCCTTTTTCTCCTCCATATATTTCTAGCTACCACAGTCCAAATCCTCCCCCATCTCGCATCACTCGACAAAGGCATTGTTTTTCTCCCTCAACCCCCAATGCTTACGCGAGACTCTCACTGGACTATTGCTATCGATTTTTCACTCACGGCTTACCGTACCCGTGTTGTAACGATTCACGATCTCCTAAGCCGCACCACAGCGCTAAACTTTACGGAAATTTCCAAAGAAACTACACTCCTATCCGCTCGTGAAATTAATCAAGTCCTCCTTCACCAGAATAATTTTTTGTTCGAGAAATGTACGGACATTTTATCAACCATCGACAACTATATCTTAACATTAACACCTTCGTCGGCCACCGATTTTAACCACACAAAAAACGAAGAGTTTCCCGTGCTGTTTGCACCTCCCACGTCTCCCGATGTTGCCAACATACACTCCTTACTTACCTCCCCACACTATCGCAACACGCCGCCCTCATTTTTATTACATAACCAAATTTCCCATCTTAATTCCAGCACGCATGCATATGCTCGCTACGGTCGCACAATTTCGTACCTAACACATACAGCGCTCACCCTTAATTCTCACATTACCAGACTCAGCGAATTTCTTACTGCCGCGAAAGCTCCAGCCCATCGCCTCGTCGGTCTTTTATCATCAACACAATCTCTTTTTCGTGACTTTGAGATATTGTTAAATTCCCTGTCGACCGACTTACATCGTTTTGGCTCGGCACTTACTCGCCTAGCATCTCATCTACTTCCGCCGTTTTTACTTTCCCCGGAACACCTCCTCGTCACCCTTCAATATGCGCAACCATTTCTTCCAACTACGCATACCTTTTTGACCGACCTTACCTTGCCAAGCATGTATTTTTACTATTCTATCGCCACCGTAGATTCCACATATTTCAATAACAAACTTCGTATTTTTGTCTCGATTCCCTTGCGTACTACAACCAACTATTTTCAACTCTATCACGTACGTTCACTCCCCACGTATGTCCCTGACAAGGACATGGCCATTACTGTTCACCCACCATTTGAATATTTTGCCCTCACCCCGGATCGTCTGCTGTATATGCAGTTTAACCACGACGACCTACAACAATGCGCGCTTAATCTCATATATACCTGCCCCTCTCTGGGACCAGTACACACATTCTCCACAGGCCCCTGCCTACCCGCGCTATTTTCTGGCTACTCATCTCCTAGTGCTCGCTGCGCTACATCTCTCTCCCCGATGTTTCAGCCACAGATTTTCCTGACACCTTTTACCCACCTCTGGATTTACTCCGTCATCCAGGAGTCCCTGACTCTGAATTGCATCGCCAACGCCTCCAATCAGGCTGTATCAGAAACATACCTTACCCTAACAGGCACGGGTACGTTCCGCATTCCCCCTAGATGTCAAGCAACATCGAAGAATTTTTTATTGACCCTCCCAGCTACCGCGAGTTTTTACTCCCCTGTTACTCGCGTACGCTTACAACAACCACCCATCGATATCGCCTCGACCAACTCAAATTCTGCGACAAATCAGCATACTATTTTTCCTTCCACAACTCCATCCCCCAAGACACCATATTCCCGTTTGGCAGATATATATTTCCCACAGACATTTTTAACCAAACATGCGTGGATATTTGCAATAATCTATCCACCCGCGCTGCTCTTCCTTGTCGGTTTTTTATACTGGGCTGCTAAAACTTGGGCCCGACCACGTCCCCTTCCTGCCCCCCCATCAATGCTCGAACTTCCCCTCCTGGAGTGCCCGCCTTCCACTATTCATACGGGAGTTTAAAACACACCACTTCCGTGTCCGATCCTAGTTTATTTATCCGCATTTTACTGGGCCACTCTCCCTATTTTTGGATCTCGTTCTTATGTTTCCAGATCGGAAGCTGGCAACCTGACCTCCCCGGACGTCTGTTCCAACATTATGGATCTCCTATCGTCATTCCTCCTGGTCCTTTTTCTATCCGCCCCCCTAACTACCGCCTTAGTCGGCTATGACTGTGTCGGCCGCCGAGCTAACATCACAGCTATCTCTCTCTCCCGGGTCACGGACTGTGTCCAAACCCCCCCCATTGACAGTCAAGAGCGCATTAATATTCAACTACTTCAACGCAAGATGTTTGGCACTATCCACGTCATCGCTTGTCTTCTTGAGGTATCCACACTAATTACCCATTGTGGCATGCACTCACACAGCTCACTCGCGCTTGACGGCTTCACGGTTGGCGAGTTATGGAAAGTTACCTATGAAACATGTCAAAACCTCCATACCACCGGTGAATACACCTCCAATTCAGGTCGTGTCATGGCGGGTTTTAAAGTTAACGCCACACTCCGTCACTCCGTGGTCGACATTGGTATGATCTCTACCGACAATGGTCAATGCCAGGGTGGTTTCTATTCCTATAACAACCGGAACTATGACAATGTCTTAGTCACCCGTTCTTATGCTATCACGCTCCGCGAGGAATATGCGACAATGGATATTGATTCCGCCGCTATTAAAATGTCTTCCGGATACAGCTATGCTCTAGCTACCGATAACGGTTTTGATTCCGAATATGGAAATCTGTTTTGGAATTCCCGTCAATTAGATCTCGCCTGCTCGCCCACATCGCATGTAGTCCTGTACCAAGGTCCTGCTACTATTTACAAAACAGTGGCCGGTGGTAAGACCCTCATGATAAATACGTCTACTCATGCCATGGCCATTGGGATCCGCGGCGACACTCTTATCTGTCAACAGCATGGCTACGATACAGATCATCCCAAACTCAGCGTCGCAGTTAGTCAATCAAACACTTTCTATTTCCGTCCCGCCCAAATACTGGCCTTTAACATCGATATGTTTCTATATACAAATAGTAAATTCGTTTACCTCGAACGCCACTTTGCGGGTCAACTGGATTCCCTTTACAAACATTTCTACCTGCAAATGTGTAAACTAAAACATCAGTCCCTTTTACAACTCATATCTTTGGCATATATATCCCCAGATGAATTCGCATGGGCCTATACCCAAAGACCAGGCGTTACCTCCCTCTTGCGTGGCGAAATAATCTACCTAATACAGTGCATTCCTATTCTTCTAGAGTTTCGTAACACTCCTGATTGCTATCAAGAAATACCAGTCACGTATAATAATCAATCCTTTTTCCTCAAACCCCGCACGCGCATTATCGCCAAGCACGGCACACAAGTGGATTGCAACCCCCTTGCCCCTGCTCTGTTTCAAATCAACCATGCTTGGATCCAATTATCCCCAAACCCTATCGAAGTCAAGGCACCTATTTCCCTCGATCCCGAATTACCAGAAAAATGGGCGTATACACAACCAACTAACTTAATGACCGCTGGTCTTTACTCCCCGGAGGACCTCGAAAACTACCAACGTAAACTAATGTTTTCCTTGGAAAAGGCCGCCATTACCAATATCCTCATTTCCAAGGCCGGTGGAGCTAACATTCATTCTCAAAATGTCGACATTGGCAGTCTCCTATCTCAGTTTACACTGAATAATATTCACAATACCCTCTTTCAACGACTATATGGTGGATTTTGGCAGTTCTCTGTTTATGTAGCTGGTTTCTCCGGCATCATTTTTATTGTTTTACTCGTAAAAAGTCTCTTTAATATGCTTATCAATGGCACACTGCTCTATAAAACGTTCGGCTGGTCCTTGACCTTATTTTCAGCCATATGGGGAACCCTAGCTAAACATTTCCTGTATTTCCAGCTGATAGAGAGAGCAGTACCTAAATCTGACCCCCCCTCGTCCGCGGTAAAAGAAACGACCATACTAATCGACGACCCCCAACCTCAAGCACCACTTCCGGAGCGCACTTATCACCCCATTTATCCCATGGTATCGTAACAGCATTTTTTTTCTTCTCCTTCATAAGTATGACGTTACGCATACAATGGTGTAAACACCTGGTGGCAGAACTACGTTACCCTCTGCAGACCGCCCTCAACGGTTAACACTGCAGTGACTCCCATCCCCCAACCCCTCTTCTCAAATATTTTCTTTTTGCGTTACGATACTGCCTTTTAATTTCCCGCCAGCATAGTGAAAATGCCGGCATACCCACTGAAGTTCAACTCAGCCTATTTTCCCACACGTCGCCCTTGTCATCAGACATCGCCTCGTCACCTGTGCCCATCCACGCAGTTGCTCCACGAACAGCTGGGTCGGCGATCACGGTTCATCTCATCGCATTCGGATATCTCACGTACCAAGGGTGTCCATCACCTTGGTGTCACCAATCATGCATCGCCAGCACATGCCGGAAAGCGACGCACTACATTCTCCAGCGAGATCTTACAGCAGTCTCCCGGATCCTAGCGTGGTGTTCCAACATCACCGCGAGCCGAACAGGCGCTCCCAACCCTTTTCATTGCAACGATTTGCGAACACCCTCGAGTCATCCACGGATGACCACACATCTCACGGTGGTTTTTCTTTACCACACTCAACCTCGGCGCCCTTAAACGCTATGGCAGGCCCTGCCGCGTCTCCCCGACCTCTATCATATGCCTCGATCGTCCCCACACTCCCACCATTACCATCCGAGACGATTCCTGCGGGTTCTCGTTCCCCGATTCCGCGCTCCAGGTCTCCAACGACACTTTCCCAATATTTGGGTACGCATACATATAACCCGCGTCGCCCCCGTCCACTTCGACGATCGAGTCAGACCGCTACAACGGGTGAGTCTACGGGACTCGACCTCCTGCCCCCGTCCTCGTTTTCACCGCCGATGTCTACCGCCTCCTCTCCGCCCATTGCAGTCGTTCTACCCTCGACGCCAGCATCACAACAACAAGCTACGCAAACTCGTTGGACCACTAATCCCATTTACCACTCACCTACCCCATCACCCTCTGCCTTGATAGCCGATGCCCGTATTCCTACTCGGGACACAACATCGACTACCGCGCTACCTCGTCCTTTGCCGACTCAGCCATTTGCGTTCCCTCTTGTGTCCCCATATCCGAGAATCAAAGTGGACACATTTTGGGCTGTGACACAGGCATTTCCGCATCTGGACCCTTATGGCTCCGAAATTGATACACTTTGCCGCTATTATTCCCGGCTGCCTCCCTTGGTCGTCCCCTTTCCCGGCTATGGACCTCATTTTCCTCGCTAGCCTCACATCCTCGTCACAGAGCCCAAGTACGTTTAAGTCACTCCGGTGATGTTTTCATCTCTTTTTCCTTGGTTTGCGAACACCTGTGATTTGCATTTACACATAAGGTGTTGGTTTATTTATTACTTGGTGTCAGATTAAATTTTTTTTTGCTAAATCCTATATAAATTTTTTTGTTTTGTGTGTCACACGAAATTTTATTTTTGCATCCAACATTAATTTAGAGCATTACCACATGCTGTGTTGGTTACTTATTGGTGATGGATAAATTTAGGCCATTCGCATTTTTGACGATAGGCCACCCACCTGTGTGTGTATTCCACACTATATAGTGCATTTACATATACGGTGTTGGTTTATTTTGTTTGGTGTCAGATAGTTATTTTCGTGATAATCACATTCCTCGTTCTTGTGCAACGAAAAATTTTTTTTTCACATTAAATTAGTACATTTACATTTAAGGTGTTGGTTCATTCTACTTTTAAGACAAGTATTCATTTATTGTTTTTAATGCACTCTGTCACTGTGTGATGTTAGTTTCCCGTCAAATTTTTGTCGTTGTTTACAAGAGTCCTCTATTTTATTCTCCCCCACACCAATAAATTCATGCATGGTGTGAAATTGTTTTCGACACCAGCACTGGTCTCGCCCGTGCTCGACCCGGCACCCGGTTCCTTATTTAACCACTAGGGACCACCACTGGGATCGTCACGCGGCCACCCTTACCGACCAGACGGAGGAAGTCTTTTCGACCACCCCTAGGTGGCGTGCTCTAACCATTTTTTTTTTTTTCCTCAACAACCAGCTAGCGCCACCACCGCGACCGGTTTGACCCTTGCCACCCTTGACGGCATTATAAATTCTCCTTTATTACTTATTAATTTCAACTCCACATCCCTCATTGACCGTGCTACTGTGCAACTGCCACTTAATGGCCCCACGCTCCTGTGAGTAATGGGTCCGGCCAGTTTTCATTGCCTGTCTCATCGTTATGTTTCAATTACCTGTGCTACCGCATTTTCAGTCCCTGCACACGGATTTTATGAAACATAGACCGACAATGTCACATTTTTATAAGTCACGCTCTGTGTGTTAACTATAAGACTTAACACTTCCCCGCTCGGATACCGTCATGTACGGCATCCAGCTGATTTTTTTTGATTTTTATTCCCCGAATGTGGATGTTTTTAAGGTTTTTCATGTTTTTCATGTTTCATGTTTGTTCATGTTGTTTTTCATGTGGATATGTTTTTGTTTTTCCCTCCGGAGCGGCCGGGATGTCAAGTCAATTCCTGCCAGGCCCCTTCGGCAATCTAAGTTATCCCTCGGTTTGCCACAGGCTACCGAAATATGGTTCCCAGCAAGCCGCCATGTCCAGTTTATATCGGCTTAGCTACAGAATGATCGAGTGTCAAAATGACCAAATGTCACTTGGCATAATCGCATATAGGCGCCGTGCCTAGCGTGTGCATTACACACACGCCGCACTGCTGCCTGAATATCTTGTGAAGGTTTTTGCAAAACATTTTACTGCCGAAAATATGTCTTTCATGTAATAGACAGACGACTACGCAGCGCACAACCCGAGGAATGACCACGTACACCAGCCTTCCGACACACTCAAATGCACTACAAACGCTGACGTCTGCTGCTGCATCCATCTGCCTGGCGACAAGGACGCTCCAATTCGGCCGTCCGGGGAATCACGACGCATCGACGACCAAACACCAACCAACAATATACCACAACAGAACACTATCGTTGATCCAACATGCGTCGTTGAACTGATCACCCCCCCCCCACGCTCAAAACTTTGGCAAACAACAGCAGAGTCAGACCGTTTAACGAGTTGCAAAACCAAACATGCAATCTCCAAACAGTGCAGTGTCAAAGGCATTCAAAAGTGTCGTGTGACTCATTACCCCAACCTCGAGGTTAGTGTTCGCACATCGTCGGTCTTTTCCAAATTCCAACTTGAAAAGCAAGTTATTCCATTTCGTAAATTCATTCCCAAGTAAAATAAATTTTCCAAAACCCTTCACGATATTATGTGTAACATCCACGGGCAAACCGATCATCTAGCGTCACATTTAACTATATTTTTTTTTGTTCAACGTACTCTTGTTTTCTGTTATTCTAATGTTCAAAACATCTTGTTTCAAGTGAACATATCAATTTATTCAAACAGAAATTTAAGTGTGGAACTATTGTCTATTTATAATCGTTAACGACGAAAGTTTAATTCTGTCTAAACATGACATATATTTGTTTTTCTTTTCACATTAACTTTATCAAATTGAACTTTGATACTAATTGTCATTTGATTCGAAAGTTAGTTTTATGACCAGTTATAGTCATGAAACTTTCGTTTGGGATTTTTTTTTTTTTCTTGTTTTGCTTTATTCACACTCCCCCAATTCATGTATAAGCATTTTTTTTTGTCGCTTGCTGGCCCTCCTTGTTAACATGGGCAGCAAGCTATCGTGTTGGTGGGGGTGTTGTCATGATGCGAGCATCATGCTCACGGACTCATTTACGCACAGCCCCCAGGCACACGTGCCGCGGGCAGGAAGCATTAGCCTCGCTCGGGTGCACATCCGGCACACTCGAGGCAGAGTCATCATAACAATCCTCCCACTACGACACCTCTCCATAGGTGACGCGACGCTGGATCACACGCATAAATTAGTAGCCCAATCGTATATAAAGAGCGCTAATTTTCACTTAAATACACATTCTATTCAATTCACTCATTCTAGTCATTAGTCTTGTTGGAGCCAGATTAGGCATCGGTGATCGTCGGAAGGGACTCGGTATTGTCATCAAACTCGGTATTATCTTAAATTCACCACTAACCATAATTAGCATTATAGGAACCTATAGTTACTCTTGCCGAGGACTATAGAGCTAAAGTAAGCCGCTGACTACTCTTACCAAGGATTGGCTGGTCTGACTTTAGAGCTCTATTTATAATTAGCATTATAGGAACCTATAGTTACTCTTGCCGAGGACTATAGAGCTAAAGTAAGCCGCTGACTACTCTTACCAAGGATTGGCTGGTCTGACTTTAGAGCTCTATTTATAATTAGCATTATAGGAACCTATAGTTACTCTTGCCGAGGACTATAGAGCTAAAGTAAGCCGCTGACTACTCTTACCAAGGATTGGCTGGTCTGACTTTAGAGCTCTATTTATAATTAGCATTATAGGAACCTATAGTTACTCTTGCCGAGGACTATAGAGCTAAAGTAAGCCGCTGACTACTCTTACCAAGGATTGGCTGGTCTGACTTTAGAGCTCTATTTATAATTAGCATTATAGGAACCTATAGTTACTCTTGCCGAGGACTATAGAGCTAAAGTAAGCCGCTGACTACTCTTACCAAGGATTGGCTGGTCTGACTTTAGAGCTCTATTTATAATTAGCATTATAGGAACCTATAGTTACTCTTGCCGAGGACTATAGAGCTAAAGTAAGCCGCTGACTACTCTTACCAAGGATTGGCTGGTCTGACTTTAGAGCTCTATTTATAATTAGCATTATAGGAACCTATAGTTACTCTTGCCGAGGACTATAGAGCTAAAGTAAGCCGCTGACTACTCTTACCAAGGATTGGCTGGTCTGACTTTAGAGCTCTATTTATAATTAACATTATAGGAACCTATAGTACCTCCTGCCAAGGTGCTATAGAGCTAAAGTAAGTCGCCGACTTTCTCATGAAAGATTAGCTTGACTAAAACTTTAGAGTTACCTAATTCTAATCTCACCTATTATTAAGAATTAACACCATACTAGTAGTCCGTAGTTTAATGCTACGAAGGTTATCCGACCAGTAAATCCGAAGTACAATACCGAAGTCCCTTAGTTAGTTTATTTAAACGTGGTTCCATTTTTACTCTTTACCATCCTAAATCTCAAACAAGTCGTTATCCATCGTCCGAGTCACCTTTGGTAAGTGAACACGATATTAAATCTATAATTCTCTCCTCCCCTAAGAATTCATGTATTTCATCTGTATCATTTGTTCTCACTTTCAATAAACACTGTCGTATTCCCATTATCTAGATATATTTACTCGGGTTACTCCCCGACGGACCCTAATCCCTAGATCCTCTGAAGTCAGAGAACACTTCACGACAGATTATTGCATTTCTCACTTCCTTTGTAATCTAGCATTGAAGGAAGAGTGTTGATTTCAGCATGCTGTCACATTGCCAGAAGTTAATTTGATATCAATTTAATTTTATTTAAAAAGATAACACAATCTATCTGTAACAGGCGCTGTTCTAGCGGCTAATGATACTTCCTCTTTCTGTTGTTGCCATGACTGTTGTCATGATAAAATTAATAATCCGGATACACAAACTTCCAACAACGGAAGAGATATTTCTATCATCCGAAGGTCAGGGGTTTCTGCTGACTTCCCTACCTCAATGACAATACCAATTGCAATTTAACACTAACTCAGAAATCAGCTTAGGTATTAAATTGTTCAAGTTCTTACTTGCAACTCCACAAGGTAGAGATACTTATTGAGATCCTCATGGTATCGCTCTACACTAATTCGACACAGCTCGATCTGTTGCTCTTGTGTTTTAAATCTGGGAGGCATTAGGCCATGAATTCCAAGCTGTTGTCGCTCTTCAAGCGTAAATGCTAGGCCCTAAAACATTAAATATTTATTAAAGCCTAGGAACATAACTCACAAAATTATGATAAAATTTCAGAACTAGGTACTAGAATATTAGGCATTGAATCTTTTCTAGGAAGGATTGCAATATTGTTGTTATCTAAGAAGCAAGGCCATGTTTGAGTGGTAATTAAATTACTAGTAAATGTTAAAAAAGTTGGTACATAAATTATTAAATGCATTTAGATAGGAGAGCTGATAAAAATATATTGATAAGTAGTAACTTGAAGCTACAAGTACCTAGCACACAAAGCAAATTGCAAATACGGGTAGGTATAGGTTTTACTTTGCGATAATTAGAACTAGCACTAATAGAACGATAATATAATGGAACTTCTAACCTTATTTAATCTTGGATCTCTCATGTGATCAATGCCTTGCGTTGTACCGGGACAAAGTTCTTGGAAATTCCTGACCGAGGTTTGATCCAAAGGCGCTCCGAGTAGCCGATGTAACGCACCCAATAATGCTTGTCGGTTTCCATTTGCAGCTCCATTACAGCTAAATCTGTAAAAAATGCATACCTTTAATTGTCAACTATATATACTATGCTGACATCAACAGTTAGCTTTACTTTTCTATGCTTTAAGGTCACTACCAGACCTATGCCAGTAAAGTTATTTTCGGTAACTTTTTTTCTCTCGGCCATAAAAGCGATCGACATTTCGCAAGACGTCGCGACGCCCCAAAATTGACACTAAAATCGTATATCGTACACAATGAACATCAAGTTGAGCTCTACTTACATCAACGTTCGTGGAAAGCTTGACAGCATCGTGGGCGTTGATAATCTGTAATATCAATTTGAAATCGAAAGCTAGTACCGACTACCGATCAGTGGTCAATACTCCCCTCCAAGACCTTGCTCCTCCTAATGACCTATCGCATGACAGCGGTTGCGCGAAAGTGTGCGAATTTTCGTCACCTGCTGGCGCCACCCTCGCGCTAGTCTAAAATGGCCGCTAGAATTCGAAAGCAACCCTGTTTGGAATATGTGAAATATATTTGGGAATTTAACAGTGTTTAGCTTTGCTCTCGTGGCTATCTTGGCAATTTATAATGTTTCGTTCAGTATGGCGCCACCGATAATATCGAGGATTTCGGTTGAACTCACAGGTAAACTACTTAAACAGCATTATCGGAGCATTGGAGCAGTTAGCTATTTTCTAATAGTATAACCTCCAATAATGATTATGGCTTCTAACTACCAACTAAAATGCCTGTAAGGTGAACGGTAAATACATTTTTAAGTGATACAATAAATTTACATATAATCACCTAGACTTTCATATACTTCTTCAAATATCTATATGTATAACATCTGTGCGTCACTCAATTTAATGTTGTCAGGAAACATTATGCTCAGTTCATCGTCAAAATGTGTTTTTATTTCATAATTTTTGTATTGAACGAGTGAACTGAATGCTCGATCTATAACACTTTATAATAATATGTTATTTTACCATTCAACGTAACATAAATTTTTAATCACAGAGAGGCCTATATCTAACGTGAAAGGGAAAACTTGGGAGGGAACTGAGACGAAGTGGTTATGAATGACGTGATTGATGGTATAATTCTAGGTAATTTAGGCTACTTTGGGTGATTTGAGTGATTTTTTTAAATTTCATGTCCACTGCACATTGTTAACAGATTATCACGCTCCCAAGATGTTTTCTGAACACTAATTAACAACAACGCTAAAAGAGCAATCGAATAGTACTTTCACACGATTTCTTTTCGTCATTTTGATAAGATCTTCATGTTTTCTTCTCCTTCATTCACTTTTATTTTCATATAAATATCTGATTGTCTCTTCCCGTCTATACGAAAACATCAAGGACAAACATCTTTCTTCTAGAGGGGTGGTCTGGTTCGGTTGTCTCTGGACAACAAAGTACACAATATGTGGATATCAGATCAGTATTTTGTTTTCCTTTGCACGAATCACGAAAGATTCTGATATATAAAACATATGTTGGGCACTATAGTCAATAAGTCACTACGCGCTGCACTCCTAACATCTTCTCTCGCTCATGCTTTATTGTTTTTCGTCACGGAAAGACAGACTAGGCCCAACAGGAACACGAGAGCAACCGACGAACCACCTGGAAGCAAATACACGTGAAATGTTGTTACACATGTTATTCTCTTTCGTCGTAAAAAAAAGCCATTGCATTGTAAGTTTGTCGTTTGTAGTATTTTACTACCATATTATACTCTCTCGGTTTCGGTTACGACAGTTCACCCAAACGTGATAAGAATTAAACATGACAGGAGATCAATAAATTGGGTTACATCTGTCAAGTTGCTTCCTTAAAACGGAGTAAGTCGCACTTGAAGGGGTGTCGGACATAAAATAACCATTTTCCTCCAGTATATACTCCTCAAAATGGCGTGTCATTTGAAGCTCTGGATATAGCAGACCATGTGAGCTAATCGAGAGACTTATTGATAGACCCTCTTCAGGGCTGAAAAACTCAGAGGATTTCACCCTACCCACCAATTCGCACTGGAAATAACCACCCGTTCTATAATATCAGTCGCAACACAAACCTGTTTCGGAGGCCACGCTTTTGTGCGTGGGCGAGTTGGCCGTGTACGACTCCATCTCGTCCACGAACGCGTAGCTGGCCTTGAAGCCGGTGCCGTCCAGCCGGTCGTTCGACCGGAACGTCACGCGGAAGAACTTCCGGTCCGAGTCGATGTCGAACTCCTTCAGCTGGCCGCAGTAGCGCGAGTACTTCCGGTCGCGCGTCTTGAAGTTGGAGAACTCCACGTAGTCGCTAGCCGAGATTGCCTCGCATCTATGATAGGGTGAAACGGCTCGTTATCACTGTCCTATGATCTTTGTCCATCGTCATAGTTCGTCCATCGTAGTTCATTGGCATCGTTATAGATGGTCATAGTGAGACACGGACAGGCTGGGATTAGGTATAGACCGCCCAATTGGAACGCCTCTCGATTCTGACCAAAAGTTTCCAATTGTATGGTGTAAATTATTGAAATTCTTTTCAATCATCACAATACGGTATACCAATATCAATACCATCAATAGGTTATTTTTTAAGCGGCTGAGATTTATCAAGCATCGTCTCTTCGATACTGTATTTTGGTATACAAAGCGGTACATAGGTACAACGTCGATGAGGCTGTCGGTTTTTTGACGGCTGACGTTCACTTTACATGACATTCGCCATGTTACTGACCGATAGATGCCATTCAATCATCGGATCACGGTCCATCGTATCTTACAATCAGTTCAAGATCATCCGTTATCTAAGTGGCTGGGATGCCATGGATCACGGTCCATCGTATCTTACAATCAGTTCAAGATCATCCGTTATCTAAGTGGCTGGGATGCCATGGATCACGGTCCATCGACTCTCACAATCAGTTCAAGATCATCCGTTATCTAAGTGGCTGGGATGCCATGGATCACGGTCCATCGTATCTCACAATCAGTTCAAGATCATCCGTTATCTAAGTGGCTGGGATGCCATGGATCACGGTCCATCGTATCTCACAATCAGTTCAAGATCATCCGTTATCTAAGTGGCTGGGATGCCATGGATCACGGTCCATCGTATCTTACAATCAGTTCAAGATCATCCGTTATCTAAGTGGCTGGGATGCCATGGATCACGGTCCATCGTATCTCACAATCAGTTCAAGATCATCCGTTATCTAAGTGGCTGGGATGCCATGGATCACGGTCCATCGTATCTCACAATCAGTTCAAGATCATCCGTTATCTAAGTGGCTGGGATGCCATGGATCACGGTCCATCGTATCTCACAATCAGTTCAAGATCATCCGTTATCTAAGTGGCTGGGATGCCATGGATCACGGTCCATCGTATCTTACAATCAGTTCAAGATCATCCGTTATCTAAGTGGCTGGGATGCCATGGATCACGGTCCATCGAATCTCACAATCAGTTCAAGATCATCCGTTATCTAAGTGGCTGCGATGCCATGGATCACGGTCCATCGTATCTTACAATCAGTTCACGATCATCCGTTATCTAAGTGGCTGCGATGCCATGGATCATGATATTTCAGTCTCCCATCTAGCGAAAGAGCAGACAGTCCTCCCATCCCATTAGGGACCTCAAAGGTGATCAAGGTAGCAATGATGGTGAACATCATCAAGACCTCCTTTGTAATTCTCCTTGTTTTAGGATGTAAACTGTACACCGAGCATGAATAAATTAGGAGGTTTAACATGTGGCGCGCTCTGCACCATATTATACATTAAAGCGTTCTCTGGTGGTGCGATTATTTAACATGACTTCCGTCAGCGGCTACAAATCCGAGCCACACCACTATCTTGTCGTCGGAACGCAACGCAATTCGCAATGCAATACCCCTACGTGCATCTAAAGTTGCAGTTGGCTAACAACTGCAATTTAAACTTTACATAGAACACGGATGGTGTTAATAACCGGTATTGCTCTGTTTTGAATGCCTCGCGACCCCAAAAAAGGAATTTGACTAAGTGGTCATCTGCTGAAGAATCCAGGCTGCTTATCTATGATTCTATGTAGGTATATCTGTAGATGAGAGGGATGTACTACATTGGTACAAATTGAAATTCGCCATCCTTGGGAGACATTTGTACATATTCAACATTACTAATTGTAAAATGTTTTTATATTTATTTAGGAAAATGAATCTATACATAAGTTAAAAATATATTAATCTTCATAAAAGAAAATTGGAAAAAATTGTCAATACTGTTTGATAATTAAATTGTTCAAAGAAGCCGAAAGTCTCTGAGTTGTACCAATGAAACTTCTAAACCCTTTATCTATGAATTGCTTGCGAATATTTAGTGGACCTTTTTTGAAAGGAAATTACAGTGCATGAAAAATTGCATAGCATAGCTAACGTGAGAAAGTTTAAGTGGTCAGTTTGTAGTAGCATGTAATATCCTTCTGCCAAATAGTTATTTTTTCCAAATCAGTTATGGACATCGCTGTATTCAGAGGAATGGGGCGAGAAGGACGTATGACTCACGGTAAAACGCCCTCCACGTCGAAGTAGGTGAAGTGCAGTCGCACGCGCTCGTTCTTCTTGCCGTGGAAGTAGTAATGGCACTCGGTGTCCCGGGGATACAGCCCGGGGTAGTTGGGGCTGGCGAACGTGCCGTTCATCGTCTCCGTGCTGTTGTAGACAAACGCGCACGGGTAGTCCGGGTCCTGGCGACCGCTCTTGATGCCGAAGTCTGCACAGGTCAAGACACACAGCGCCTTGCAATCTCGCGCGACAATTTGCGGGTGGCGTGGGGATGTTTATATGAATATCGTGTGCGTTTTGTCTATTTAGCAGGATTTTGTAATGTATGGTGCAGTTTTTGTAATTACTTGGACTTTGGAGAAGTTTTAGCGATATTTGGTGCAATTTTGGAATTCTAGGGGAAATTTTGTGTTATCGTGGGAATTTCGGAGTAAACCTTTATCCTTTTTGGTGCAATTTAGTTTTTTTTTGTGTTGTGAGAATTTTATAATACTTTTATAGCGCTATTTTGCAATACCAGGGGTATTTATCAATTCTTTGAGAATTTTTGCTATGCCTGGGGGGATTCTGCAAATTCGTCGCGAATGTTTCTTTGACAAAGGAATATTAAATATTAACTGGTTTAATATTCCAATTCCTAAAGTTGGAACTGTATTGTGTGCAGTGTACTTTTAGAATATGCTGGTAATATTTGAAATTTTGCAATGTCTGACGAATTTTAAATTATCGGGTGCAATGTTCCAATTTTGTGTGGGGGAAATATTCCATATCTGGTGTAATATTATCATATCTGTTGGAATTTTAACAAATCTGGTGTAATATTGCCAAGTCTGTTGGAATTTGGCCATGTCTGGTGAATTATTGAGACATATTGTGTCATTTTTCCACCTCTGGAAGAATATTGAGATTTCTGGTTAGAATGTTGTCACCTCCCGGGGCTCAAAGGTCGTCGCGCAGGCAGTCGATCGTTCCCCGGCCTGCCTGACTTCAAAGGTCATGGAGCCGGCACCTCCACCTCTCTACCTCTGCGCTAGCCATGAAGCGTTTGCTGCTACCCTCTACAATTTGTCCGACATGTTGTGTTCATCATCCTTCCGTATGTTCACCTCCGGCAACCTTGTCACGACTTCTACTTCCGCTAAATGATCAGTTTTATCAGCTTCGCATCGACGTGGACAAACACTTAGCGATCTGAAGACCCTAATTATTGTAGCAGATAATCGCTAGAAGCCCTGTGTTCTCGTGTAAAAAGGGTCATGTTTACAAAGGGCAGGGTAAGGCACGTATATCAGTGCTAGTTATTGAGGTAATGATTTTTTTGTAGGCCCCTGGACACCGGAAATTCATGCAGACATTAAAAATTCCGACTGATATTGCGCAATTCCCCAGATACCGAAGAGTAGGGTTTTATTATAAAAATACAGAATTAAAATATATATATATATACAGAAAATATAACAGTTAATAAAAAATAAATAAAATTCTTCCGTGCTTATCTACACCTGGCTACGGCACTGGCCGTTAAATAATGTTGTGGATTTTGTTTATTTTTAATACCCGGCTGGTATGATGGTGACATTTCCCACCAATTATTCCTTCCTATTGGTTTATATTAACAACGCAAGAAATCTTTGAGATATAAACGACGCTTCACCAATTTCTTCCAATCAATTCCTTTTATTGCATTTTCCAGCTGTCGGGTAAGAAATTCATTTTGAGTTCGAAGTGAAAATCATATAATGATGTTACAAAAAAGAAACTCGATTATCGACGTAAACACAAAATATTTCAAATAAAAACCACCATTGAATTCACCCATGCATGTCTCATTTTGAGTATTTGGAAGTTAGAAATTGCTGTAGACCGACCGTGTTTTACTTAAATCTAACTGTTGATTAACTGTGTCAATTAGAGAGCCGGCTGTAAAAACAGGCCGACTAATTAGTCGGTGACGCTAGCCAGCTGGGAAACTCCCGGGAAACCCCCAGATCGGTGACCATCATAGTTAATTGTGCGGGTAATCAATAGTTTGCCGGATCCGAGCGCCTGGCAAAATCCCTACGAATTGCTTTCTCTGGGGACCAATTCTAATTATTAATTAGATCCGGTCTCCAAAATCCTGAGGGACTGCGGAGTCTCGCGTGATAGATGCGAATTTTTTACCATACCGACGGTGAATTTTTTTGAAAAAATCCATTAAAGTTGATTAAAAATAAGGATTTGTTAAGGGTGGTCATTAGTGAGATTCCTCTCTCTCTCTCAGGGTTGATGGTTAAGTTAAATATAACAGGAGCAGCATTCAATTAATGTTTTCTACACTCGGACTCGCGTCTAGTCTACATCCACGGCTATAGCATGGTTTGCATGGGTTTAACTGATTGATCATTTGATACAAACATTGTTAACAATAGACTTACTGAAAGTTATCGCAAAGTTTTGGAGCTTTCGAGTTCCATAGTGTTATATAGAAAGTGGATTAAAATATCGGATTCAATGAAAATGCGTTTGTGTTTCACCGGCTGTTATCGTTGTTTCCGTTTTGTAGGAGGGACCTTGCAGAATGGACCTGAGCTTTTATTTGCATTTAATTCACCCTGTGTGGACTCAACCCCCACCTCTTCGCAGCGCAGAAAGTTTTTTACCGTTAGCCCTGGGCAGACCGCTCACTTTTAAATATCCCAGCCATCCAAAAGAAAATGTGGTTTGCTAGGTTTTTCAAATGTGGATATCGGAACATTCAATGAACTTATCACATGTGAGGGCTTGCATTTTAGCTACAAAAATGAACAATTTCCGTTTGTAAGAGATGAGAAACCTTTCTAAAAGTTACACGGTGATGCTGACATTGATAAGTCCCAGGAGGATCAAGTTTTGTTAAATTTTTCACTCTAACCTATCATGGAAGCCGGGAAGACTGTCACTTAGGAAATTGCCCTAAAACTAGGTATAATACAAGGTGAACACACACCATAACCACACCCTTATGACGTAACGAGCAGGGTATAGGAACTATAGAAAGCGACGAGGAAATGAACACTTCCTACAAATCCACGAAAACTGGTGCACTTACAACGATTTATAACAGACATTAGGAGTCATTTCGTACTTGTTCAGACATAGAAAATAGTGAAATGCTATCAATTCATTCGAAAAGTTCTTTTGTCCGCTCACCTCTTAATCTTAAGATACGGTTTGGTTGGTGTCTACTACGACTAAGCACGAATAAAATCAAACCTAACAAATCGAAAAATTCGAAATCATTCAACATCACAATACTTACTTTCTGTGAAACTGTACGTCGCTCGAAACCCTCTCGAATATCTCGACGAGTAAATGCCCCTAAACTCCAGCATCAATCTAGGTCCATTTGACATCAAAGGACGCGGTATCGCACTGCCGCAGAAGCTGTCTATCTTCTCCATGCGACCGTCTAGGTGCACGTTGGCGACCAGGGCGTCGATACTCTCGCATCTATGGAGAGCAGAGGGCAGGTTTGACCATGTCGTGTTAGTGGTGTTAGGGTGTTAGCGTGCATTGCCAGAGATGAGTACGCCCAGCCAGCGACTGGCACACTTAGCTTGGTTCACAAAGTCATCCGATTAATAACTCGTGGCGAGTTGGGGTGCAAAAATCGAAAATTGGTTTCAAATTGGTGCATAATAGATTCATGAATGTAGGTTAGTTTAATTTCTCTAAATAAAGACTTTCGTGTTCTAATATTAACTTAGTTAACCCATTTTGGATGTCTAATAATTCTTTAGGAGTCGGGGTTACTAGAGTGCATAATAGTGCATAATAGTGTATAAATGCAGACCAGTTTTATCCTCGGTACTGTGATACTACTAACCTAGTTTCCCCATTTTGGATGTCATATTAACTCTTTAGGAGTTAACTGCAAAAATATATACTAGGTTGCAAAAAGATGCAGAAATATGTCATGA
Source organism: Nemurella pictetii (assembly GCA_921293315.2). NCBI lineage: Eukaryota > Metazoa > Arthropoda > Insecta > Plecoptera > Nemouridae > Nemurella > Nemurella pictetii. The sequence goes on from OV121115.1 coordinate 26,424,535, forward strand.
TATTCTGCCGAATCGGGTGACGTTGTTCAGCAAGTCAGTAGCTAACGGCGAGATCGCGTGAAATGCTCTTTGTCAGATCTCTCTTGGCCTGCTCTTACGCGGACGTAGCTTGCAGCATTTTGCTATGATAGCAGAACGCTGCAATGTGCTAAAATACGTGTTCTAGGTCCCTAGGAGGTCGATACCACTCATCTTTCATTTATGAAACATTGTACGGCCAAATAGGGGGGTTGTTTCCAGCTGGGCGAGATATTGGGAATTTAATAAACAACGGACAAAGGGCGCAATTAAGGGCTCGTTTATTACCATTTTACTGGCAGACTTAAGAAACTTCCTGCAAAGAGTTTTTCTCGCTGAAATTACCGAGAAGCTTTGAGAGCTTTTTGTGCCATAAACGTTTAGTTGGTGTAGCAATTTGTAGCATATTAGGGCCGACCTTCCATTTTTTGCGGGCGATGTATTTTGATTCGACACATGTTCGTAGTTTTTCTCTTCTATGCTGCTGCGAACCAGGGAGAAGTTTTCCTGTAAGCCAAGGCGTTCTACACATGTTGTTGCTGTTAACTTACTCTTTCGGGTTATCCGTCGGATGGTACAAGTTGAAATCGGTGAAAACGATCTGCACCCGCTCCTTTCCCCGCCCTTGGAAGTCGTAGCGACAATAACTTCTCGAAGGGTAGGGGTTGGGAAACCCCGGCGAAGATACCGACCCATTTTTGAAAGCGTCGCTGTTGAAAACCACGTCACAACTCGAGGCTGTAAAACAGATAGATGTCTTTTAGATCTCGAAAAGAAGTGTTATTGACTTCGACTAACGCCCGGGTTGATGGTATAGTGGCGTCGTCGTTACCCTTACACGCTATATTGAATATCGTGCAATAGATTTCACAGCTCTCTGCGACCATGCATGGTACTACACGCTAAACAAACTTGCTGGAGAGATTGCATGGTATGTTTTGTGTAAATAACAATGACGGGTCTACGGTTTGGGTAATAAAGTGCTGTGGATACAAATCGCAATAAACGTTGAATGGCAATGTTGATTTTTGCAGTGCTGGCCGTTTTTCCCTGTTCGAGCTCGAACGCGCTGCGAGGTAAAGCGGCTTTTCCGAGGTCCTCGAATGTAGTGAAGAGACTGCGATTCTGTATGAAAACGCGCTTAGTCTCTCTAGCTGCTCCTGGTGTAGAAGGTCGTGAAAATGTGACGAGCTATTTTTAAAATTGCCCTTCAAACCATCTTCAGAGTTCAAACTCAATCAATATCACGAAATTGGATTACTGGAAGTAGATTAATTTGCTCTCCTTGCACGTGTCTGCGAGTAATGTTTTCGAATTTTCGAGTGCAGCACACGGTATTGCTTTATCCGGGAAAATCTTCGCGAAAACAGTTTATGCTAGGTTCAATTAGGAAGTTTTCTCACTGCAAAGTTTCTTATTTGCTTGAAACAAAAGTGTATATATTATATATACGGTAATTAGGTAAGAAGAGGGAAAAATTGTCGTCTCAAACTCCCAACAACGTTGTTATATTTTGTTTAACTAAACTTGATTCTCTGTGAAGCGTTCATTCTTTTGGCTCTTAGTCTGCAAGTCGAGTGATACTTCTAGTTCCACGCTCCGACCGCGAACGCTTCAATGAGAAACCAGGTCGATAGAAAAAGTAAGATTTGTGAAATGACTTTTATTACCAGTACGAATGAAACAAGAAAATTTATCGTCCAATTCTTAAGTGCAATTTGTGCCGAGATTTACATCAATCGTACATTTCTTCCACGAATTCTCTCGTTCTTGGAGAGTAAATCAGTTAGGTTATATGGAATAGGAGAAACTTTTCCGGCGTATACACGTCCTGTGCAGTAATTACAGATCCCGTGTGTATGCCATTTCAACTATATACATATATACCGAAATATTTCTCCAAAATCCATTCCGTACAACGGAACCTCATCTTCCGTGCAATAATTACACGTTTGATTACATTTACACTCCTGATGAGAGGAGCTAAATTTAATTATGCACTCTGCTTTTGAAGTTACACTCACACAAGCAACCCTCTTGAGTCCTGACAACTTCTGGCAGAAATAGGACAACGCCAACTTATTAATATCTGTAGCATTCAATTGCGATAATACAGTCGTGAATTCAGTACAACTTTTACGTTATTCCATTGAGGAGGAATGCAGAGCACGTCTTTATCAGTATCTCATAGACCAATGACAAATGTTACTCGCCAAGGAATATAGTTATATAATATCTCGGCGTCGGCGTCGGCCCCTTGTCTGGCAAACCGTTTTCATCTTCACACTCTCAGAAATGTTCCTTTGGGAAGAGACGGGAGATAATGTGATGATGGGACGTAAAGTGACGATAAAATAAAATATATCGGCACTAAACGTGGCCGGGTAGCTGCTTCTCTTCTTCTGAGTTCAGTATTAGCTTCTAACAGTTAGGTGTTACTTGGCGGAGAGAAAAAGACTAAGTACTCTGTTCCTTGAATTGCAAGTCTTGAATCGTTGAATCATTCTACAAGACAGGAAGCTGTAATTATCACTGGTGTAAAACGGTTGTTATCTTTTTTATGTTTTCCGAAGTGGCTATATACGTTATGGAACGCGGTAAGTTCGTTTTATTGGTGTAAAGTTGCGATTCTGCTTTGAATCTTTAACGAGTCGCGTGTATGAATGTGTTTCCTCCTTCCGGAGTTTGTTTTCGACGTTTACACGTGATACGAGTATAAAATAAATAAAAGTTCGCTAGTCGGGGAAAAAAAATACACATGCTGAACAGATTATTCAGACTTTTCGTACGCTCCCGTAATTTCCTGCCAAACTATACCTCTCTGCTAAATTAAAAAAATGTGAGCACCTAAGTCTGCGCGTTACGTTTTAATCATCCATGTAAATGAGCACCTAAATTGCGAATTTATGTTACATTGTTGCTCGCGAATATTCAGCAAAGTTGTGCGTCTAATTTCCTCGCTATTTCCTCTGGGGTATTTCCAGCTATGGCGTTCAACGTAGGAAATAACGAAGGAGGAATCAGTGAGCCAATTGCCATGGACATGTCTTCTTTTTGTTTCCACCGATTGGGACGGAGTGGCCGCATTGCAGAGAAGTCTTCCGGGCGGGCGTTAGCTCAGCTCCCTTCATTTTTCACCCGTGGCTCTGACATATCACCACCACCAGCCAGGGAAGTGAAACGCGAACGGGAAAACCGTGCCGCTTTTTTTCCGAGTGAAAAGTCGGAGCATGGTGGCGGGTCCATTCGTGGGCCAAAAATCCTGCGCGTATCATCTGCTCCTGGCACTTCGCCTGAGCCGGCTAGAAAAATTCGCACTCTCTTCTCGTGGAACAGGGGAATTGGGCCATGCGGCAATTTTGCCACAAGATAAATTTAAATGATGCAATCAAAGTTAATGTTTTGTTAAATCATGTTCAGTGAAAATGAATGCACGCGTTGAGTGACCCTAAGCTCAGAGTAATGTTAATATTTTAGCATAATAAAAAATTGTTTGCTTATTAACCGTCTTTGTTCTAAATTATAAGTTTTCAAAATGCAAAAGGAAATCTCAACTTTTTTAAACTTGCCGTGCTACATTTTACATGCTATTCGGCACACACACCACCAATATTTGCGTTCAATTTTCGGCAGCGTGCATATCGTCAATCATCTATTGATCTATGCATGTTTTCAAAGCAAATTTGTTCACGTATGGCCGTAACCGGCTAAATTGCACAATTTACAACCATTAGCTTAGGCGATGCGGAAAGATTGAGCGCTTGGAAAACAAGCCAGTCGACAAGCACACACCGTACTGCGCCGCGCGACGAAATGTTATGTAAATGCATTGTGTGACTTTCAATGCAAAGCTACCCGGGCGAGTTGTGTTAAAAAGTGGCTATAAATCCAGCTAGCGCGTTGCATGTGGCGTCGTCGTTTTGCCCGGGACAGCTGGGATGTATAGGTATAATAACTGGGCTAAATATTCGCAAGCGAAATGAAATTGCAATCACTCCGCAATTGCGGTGCAATTTTACAAAAGAATATTAACGAGTTCATTAGAGATGGAATGCTGATATTCAAATTTGTATGCCTGACTACGCTGATTTACACTGGTTAACTTTAATCAGCGGGCTGATTTGTAATTAGTGGATGTAAATAGGTGGTAGGTACCTATGAGAGCAATGCGGGCCAGATGATGATGTTCACTCTGTACAATTAATATTTCATCCGATGATTTCGCTCTTTGCTGAGTGAAAACATTTTTTTTGTTTCCAAATAATTTCATGCAGGTCTTTTTATATCATGCACATATTGATTAAAATACATAAATAATAAGAACCTTTTTGCGATATAGAGTTCACATAATATTCTAACCACAAAAAAAAAAGTTGTTTGAGAATTTCATACTTTTTCCCTCCCAATTAATTATAATGACGTTTTAACGATTAAAAAACTCTCAGACAAGATAAATACTACACACAACCCTCGAACACGCAGTTGTTCATTATACTCCATGGCATGCAGTTCATCACACCCACCCACTATATTCAAATATGTCGTCGTGCACCCGAGACACCATGCATGAACCCACGCTCGATTAGCTGTCGATCATCATTCATCACCCGCAGCTGATCTCGCCCTGCCCCTCGCTTTACCTTTGACCTCACCCAGCTCCCTTGCTTCGCAGCAGCCCATTATCATCGTGATGACGAGCGCTGTCAGAAGGCGAGCGGGAAGCCCCGATCCGCTAGCCTGCATCGTCGACAACGGTGACATTCAATCGCGTTCAGAACACGTAGTACATCATTTCCGGTTCACGATTCGATTAATTCCCGGTTAACCGTTATGTCACGTCCCAATTTCCGGCGGTTCTCGAGGATCGTCGCTCGGCCGTCGCACGGTCCGCGTTCCGCGGCGGTCTTCAACGCGACTGGACCTTTTCGCCGCAGCCTCTGGACCAAAACTAAACCCGTCCCATGATTTCCTCGTGAGCGCCGCGGTGAACGTTTTCGAAAGTAACGCATGCGTGTTGGTACGAATCGATTTTCATATCCGCTAGTTTTGCCACGAAATTCACCGGCGTTTAGATGAAAGCGTGGCTTTAAAAGTATAAATAGAATTGAAACTATAATTTGCATATGCCAATTGAAATAACCGTCGGTGAATTTACATAATTTCAGTTGCAAAGTCTACTTTTGTCGATTGTCTGTGCCGATTCTAATTTGGTCGTATCTGTTTTATTTTTGGCTCGTCGCCAAAATTCAGCCTTATTTACATGCGCAATTCGAAATCATTGGTTTTAGATTTACTAAAACGTGTAACGGAGAAGTTACAGACGCTAAGCGAACCGAAATCAGATGACCTTGAAAGTCACTACTTTGGCGCCGAGCGGCACGTGAAATTTTGTCGCATTATTCTACCCGTCAATCTTTTTCATTCGTTTTCTTTTCTACATCTTTTCGCCGCTATTGTTGCATCTCATCCCTTATTTCTATAACCATATTACCACTGGATACGTTCGTCCTTTATATTCGTATGCGCACATCTCTCCTCTAAGGCTACGGGCTTATTTTCCCTTCGAGCAACCGAAATCTCTTCATCTCCATCAATCTCTCCCGAGGCAGGAGTTTCCTTCTTTTCTTTGCTTTCGAATGGACGTTCGATGCTTAATTATTTAACCTCCCCTTTCTTTGGAGGGGCCAGAAGTAGTGTAAGGAGCTAAGTGTAAGGTAGCATCCTCCCAGATAGTCGACTGGCAAAGTGGTTATAACCAACCATAATGAGATTGCGAGTTGCGTAGAAAATTAAGTTATCATTGATGCATTTCGCGGAGGTTTTGCAGAATTACTAAAAATTGTATAAATATTCATAAGCAAGTTTTCATTAGTCGCGTTTAATTTCTTCACTTCACTTTATGAATATTTATCTTGATAAAAGCAAAGGGAAATAGAATGGGCTCAATTAAAATGAAAGAAGAGAGGAGAGTTATGACGACAAGCGGATTATCTAACAAAAGGAGCGCGGTGTTTCTTGTTCTTGCTTTTTTCGGCTACGAGAACGCGATAGCATCAATCAAATTTGCCCCAGAGCACGAAGAAAGCATGGAGCATGGAGCGAAGCGAAGGAGAAAGAGATGCTATATAGATTTCAAGACTTGATCGCAGCATCGTCGTGAATCCTTCTCTCGGTGCGATCGATAGCACTGAATTATCTTCACAACGCGGATTTTGTTTGTTGATTGTCATTCTATTTCGCAAAATCCTTTTTTCGATATCAGTTTCTGGTACAATATTTATTTTATGTCTATAACACTTCGAATGGTGCCACATTAATTATATTTTGGACACCGGCGAACGATTCAAATGGTCAAACGACGAGCAGCAGCGGCAGGCAAAGTGGTCGCTAACAGGTTTTTGGGATTACGGTAATGGAGCCCGTTACAGCTGGAATTTAATTTTAGAGGAGGAACGGTAATCCCAAATAGCCATTTAACGATTCTTGTCGTGGTCCACCGCATCTCGTTCGTCCAAAGGTCGCCCGCAGATTCCACTAGTCCAAGAAACATACCTTCTACTTGAGGGCGCAGAGTTTCGCTCTCTGAATTCAACAGACTCTGTTGAACACTAGACTGGAAGTCTGAGGCTGGTTAACCAAGCATTTTTATGCAAATTGCGTATTGCTATTGAAGAAAAAAATATCGAAATCTGGTCGATGTCAAATGTCTGTATTTTCTTTGGAAGCACGGTATCTAGTACCTACCCCATATTTATTTAAACTGCTCGAAAATAATTTGATGCCATATACTTATTCGGTAGACATCACAATTTTTCTTGAAATGTCTCTTTCTATTATCGAGAAACGCTTTGTTCGTCGAAAGCAAATAATGCGATTTCTATTCCGCCTGTTGTTGTCACCTCAAAGTTGTGGCGAGCAGCGCGCTGACCTGGTATTCTATTCTACTGGAAGCTGCATTGCGGTGCTGTTACTAATTCATAAGACACAATATTATCTGGTGCTCGTACGAGACCAAAGAACATGTTTGAAATAACGAACAAAACCAACCACTTTACAAAATGCAATTGCACGAAACGGACGTAATGCATTTCCATTTGTTTCACTCTTTTTACGTTTTCTAAGTCAGAGTAACTGCGGAAAAAAGGCGATAATCGTGTCCTGCTTAAAGCTGATGTAAATATTATGGTAACTAAGTAGCTGGGAGAACATTTTAAAATGCGATAGTTGCGGCTTATGGTCCGTGGGGGATTGTTGCACACGTTTTGTTCGTGTTAAAGGTCAAGAAGATTTGTGTTGCGTTGCGTTGTTGCTGCTTCTAATGCTTCAAGCTTCTAGCACGGAGCCGACGCCCGTTGAGTTCGAAATGGACTCGTCTAGGCTGCGAATCGCTACATCACAGCTTCATTCCTACGATGCGTAATGTAACATCCATCAGATGATTGTTGATTGCTACTCCAGTTTGCTGCGTGTTTGTTTGCTATGGCCAGGAACATTATTAAACTGACAAATTTGACGTCGGTCGTAAAGAAATTTTTACTAGTTTTCGAATGAGACTTGAAGTGTTCCGCTTGAATATGGAAATAGTGGTTCGAGAATTGGCAGACGATTCAATATTTCATGAATGATTTTGGGTGCTGAATATCGCTTGTAAATACATTGAAGCAGGAGTCACTCTCAATTAATCTTGTTTCATGCGCTTCTTCACAATTTAGGGCTCAAAATCACTCAACATTCAATAATATATTGTTATGAAGGGTTCGTGCATTGCAATGTTTCAATTGCATTGACATATCTACAATCTCCCTACATTATGTAACTAAATCCCTATCGGCATTCCTAAATCCTATTGTTAATTTACTAAATTGGTCAAACGTTAAATTTTATTACTAGCTAGTTAATTAGTGGGGGTAGTAAACACGGAATGGACAAAGTGCTGTGCTCATGTGAATCAAAACACAATGACAGCGAGAATTATTAATCAATCGTGTTGCAAATTGGATGTTGCATTCAATGATTCAATATTCAGTCCGACGTTACAAACTCGCTCGTTGCACCAATTACGTCAATGCATGAACGCATCAACAACCTATTCCGTTAGGTTAATTGGCCAAATGGACAAACGTTTCTCTCAAGATTAAAGATCGTTGCTTCAGTCCAGCCAATATTGACTGGTTTGCTCATAAACTGAAAAGTTCCGACTGTTAACGATCGAATCCAGCAAAGATGTTAACTTTGAAATCATGAAAAAGTAACAACAATCAATCGATGTTTCATTTAGCAAATGGTTTTCAAATGGCTCGTGCCGATTGCGTCATGCACCGATAACTTTTCTTTAGTTCTTGAGAGGAAAGTTTCGAGCACTAGAACGTGGAGAGCAGAGCGCTAGGGGTGTTGTCGGATGAGTGTGTGGACTTCGGGGTAGGGGTTTGTTTTTATAACCTGGTTTATTTGGACACAGCAATACCCTCGACAGAGGTTTTAGCTCACTGGCTATTGGTATCGGAATCGGTGGTAGAACATCGAAGACAGCCGTGGAGAGCTCAGCTGGAATACATTTTCTCTTTTCAACCAAATTGCATATTTCATTGAAGGAGCGGCATGTTACGCTCGGGCTAGGCCTTTCGGTGCCGTTGCGACCCCGGCACTTAGGCCCTGGAGAATTCAATCTCGCAACTTGGACTAAATAAAATAGGTAAGCCGTAAAATTGCTATAAAATGGCGTCGGCGTTGAAATTCGCAATCCTCATGCAGATTTAAAAGTCTTATTGAAAGAGAGGAAAGGCGGAAACTTGTGAATAAAATCCTATTCCACGAAGAATAGGATTCCTTCAGCTTGCAAAGCGTATCCGCACGTTGTGCTTTTGAGTTTTGACTACACAGAGTAACTTTCTCACGATGAGTTATTAAAAGAATAATTGCGTTTAGCTCAAATCAATCTCTTTCAATTGTGAGTTGGCATGCCATGTGATGTGATTTGAAAGTAAAGCGCTTCATAGATTTACACTCACTCGTTGCACTAACGGCTGGTCCATTATCTGACTGCTTTTGGTTGATTCCTCCAGGCAGAATCAGGCGATCAGATTCTGAAATCGATGCACACAACAAGATTAATTTTCATCAAAATACGTCGTCTGTGAAAGAAAAATTCTCTAATTTACAAGGATTTTAGTCATAAAATAAAAAACGAGTTCCTTAATTTGGACAATTTCTTAGAAATCTTTAAATCATTGTGATTTTCTTTTCAAATCAGTTTCTGTCTGCTTGCCACTGTAGAATTTCCACCTCGTATTTTATGAACCACTTTTCTGTAGAGCCTGAAACTCGAAATCCAATCACTTTCCAATCGCCTTTCGAGTCTCGGGCCAAGCTTGTGCGCTGCAAGTCTTGGCGGAACTCCGAGTCCCAATACCTGGCGCTCTCCCGGCGTTGGCGGCGACGCTCGGAACCAACGCAGACTGAATAATTTACAACGCATTAAAGCATTTTCACCTCATCGCCGTGAAGCAACGTAACATTTAGCTGGAATCTAAGCCGCATAAAAGTATAGCACTTTATTGTCAATACTAAAAACCGTGTGTTCTAACTTCTAATGTAAATCATTTGGCCTACAAAAAGAAAAATATTATCTTTCAGACTTGCATTGAACGAAAATAATCCGATACACGTGGATATCACTTAAATAATATTTATTTTAGTTTTTCCGACCTCGCGTTTTGAAATTTGTTTTAAAGCTCACTGCAATTACATTAATTCCGCCCAAAACCCCTTTGCCAAGCACACACTTTACATAATTTCGTATACCTAATTAAGTGATCTAATATTGTTTGCCAAACGTTTGGTTTCGCGGCTTTGCAGCTTTACCGCGTGGAACCACACTTCAGGTATACGTGCGTGAAATAGAATAAAATGCTAATAAAAGCTGAGCAAATAATATGCACCGACTCGCTTGGGTAAACATCGAGCCTAATCACTTAAAAAGAAGCCCCGTGTACAAATAGGAGCGGGAGGGGGGTTTCGTTAATTGGATGTTGTGAAACAAAAGCGAGTGTGTATAAGTTGACGCCGTTCAAGTCTGTGACGTCGACGCCGACGCCAACGCTTGGGAGGTTGCTCACCGGCACCGGGGGTGCGACGGCGACTGTTTGAACGAAGCCGACGCCGACGCCGACGCCGACGCCGACGCCGACGTCGACGCAGGCAGAATTATCAGTCGGCAGCCGGCTCACCCCATGCTGTATTATTACGACATGAGGTTGAACCGCACAGCGGCTTTGTTACGACAAGGATTACAAAAATAAACAAAACCCCGTGAAACTTGACTCGATCTTAGCATAGTAGCTGGCTTTTATAGTGAGCGAATGTGAATAGTTAATCGCTCATAGATTCCAGCGTCTCTCAATCAAAATTTAAATTTAAATTTGTTTTTCGCCAGGAAAACTCATAAATATGGAGATTATGTTTTCATTCTTACAAAGGTTAAAAAAGCAATATTTAACCTCCTCGCAATTTCTACCGACGATGAAGGTGAAAAGATGATGAGATGATATATAAAAACGAGCGAGAAGAGTTAAAAAATGGTATTTTTTTTCTCATCATACGGCGTGACATCTTTTCAGTGAAATAATTTTGCATTTTAAACGGAGTGTTTCTCGCGCCTTGTTAGTGCGGTCGATTTCGCGCGCTTAGTGAAGGAATAGTTTCCTTAGTTTGAATTGCTTTCTTGGCAACATAAGTTGGCTTACACGGTAACACGCGAGCGAAACTTGTAACCGTTCAATTATTTGTTGTTCTCGCCTCTCTACCCCACCCCAGTTACGCCCACACCACCTTTATCGTTCCCCATACCGAACGGGCGAACGACAGAGCATGTACCTGTTCCTATAACGGCGTCCAACGGCTGGAACTGGAAGCTGGCTTTGAACCCTTGTCCGGGCCACTCGGAGTTCGCCACAAACTCGATGTAGAGATCGGAGCCGGTGGAAAGGACCTCCAGCTCGGCGCCCTCGTTGCAGATCACAGAGATGGTCGGGTACAGCGACGATCTGCCGTCGTGGACTTTCACCACATCGGCGCGATTCAGGCAGCTGAAAACAACAAGAAGATAAGTGTCTCGCGGTTTTGGGCGCTTCTACTTTGCATGATAAACAGCGGCGGCTCGATGGAAACATGGGCTCGAGGGCTGGATGCTGGTCGTGGCTGGCGCATTCAGTGCTTCGGCAACTTTATTTTAAACGCAAAACTTTCAGCCTTTTTTGTTCTGCAAGTGAAACTTTCCGACAATGGTGTGGGGGAGATGGCGACTTATTTAAATAAATTGCAACACATATCACAATTATGCTGTAATTTATTTAACAGTCGGCGAAAAGAATCGTCCTGCCGCTTTCTTCGTAATAGCCCGATATTCGTTGCTAACGGCCGTACATGTCCGCGGCTTTTTTCTTCCTCTTCCTAGGACGCCGTCTTCATGTCTCTACTCCAGCCTCTCCTTTTTCTATTGGTTTCTTATCTGACATCCGTATACCACTTCCACTGTTCCGTTTGTTGGATATCTTCCCGCGCGGTCCGCAAGAAAATCATTCGGTGGTTCGTAAAGCAGCACGTGTTACACGGTAGCTGGGGCCACGTCATCGCTAAGTGAGCCCATCTTTATGAAGGCAGCCAGCGAGTCGGTTATAATGTTATGCTTGAAAAATGCGAGCCACATAGAAAGTAGAAACCGGCGGACAATGTTCTGCGTCCTTTCAGAAAATAAAGAACACTTTACGAGGGATCTTCCAAGCAAAGTTTCTCTCACCTATTCAAGTCACTTTGTCACAGAGTTCGGAGCAGAGAGAGGACTCATTTCTCATAGTAAAGAGCGCGCCCTTTGCCAAATTCTTTATCATTTGCATTGCCAGAACGCGAGTTATAAGGTCAATCTCGCAAAGGGTGTGGTTTTCTCTCGTGAAAGCCTGTACTAGAGGCTTTCCCCGGCGATAAATTTACGTCATCATTGAGTATAATTAACGTCATAAATCTCTGGCTCCGACGAATCTTCATCCTCAGCCGGCAGAAAGCCGCCAGCGCGGCCGCCAGCGCCGCGTTGCTGTATCGTTATCCGAAATGACACCAAAAGAAATGCAAAGCCGCATTGAATTAAGAAAAAAGAGTTTTAAGAAGGCTAGAATGAAAGGAAAGGGATAAATAAATAATGAATCGACTCAATAATGAATAGAGAGTAAAGCAAGTTACTGCAGCGTGCTGCTTTAAAGAATGGTTAGAGATAATAAAAGTGACAGAGAAATAAATGGAAACCGAAAAAAGAGAAAATGAAGCAACAAAATTCTATTGTTATCTATCTCTGCAACATCCTTCCAGACATTTCTTTCCTGGATATATCTCAAATTGTCATTTGTCACTGGGGAAATGTAGCCCTAAGTCTTCGAATAGCATCGTTCACTCCCAGAAGATTTAGTCAATAATATTCCTAGCTGCAAAGATAAGTTACCACACGTAGGGGTATTGACAAGTGAACCGAAAAGCAATCGCTACGACCCTCTGAAACAGCAGCAGCAGCAGCAACGAATAGCAGCTAGCATTATGTGTGTGCTGGCTGAGAAAGATTTAGCATCTGCATCGACAAGTAATTTATGCCTCGCGCTTTACTTCTCAGCCAAGCGAATCTGACCGCCATCCCCTGTTATTGATGAATAAGACAAGAGGCACTCGGCACTTACTCCAGTTTGCAAGAACTAATCATTTAAACACTTTTATATGGCTATGGGGTTAAGAACATAAAGCAGCGCCCGTTCATTAATTTGCATCACAAAGAGACTGCTAAGAGCAAGCCAAACGAGGGAAACGCGTTGTATAAGAAGCTACAGCCATCGCTTCATGAGAATTTGATGGAGTGAGCTTGCCAGCAGACGTTTCGCGTGCTCTGAATAGTATTAGTAAATTCCTCTGATGCTGCTGATATACTTAATTAATGTTTTAATAAAGAAGATTATCTATCTATCTCTACGTGCTACTTGTTAACCGACAAAGTGAGAGATCATGGCGTTTGTGTTTGATGAGTTTGGCCAACCGTCGGCTTATCACAGTTGCGAGGATTGGCAGCGGCGCCGTTGACGCACGTGGCGCGCTCGATTTAAATTGCCACGCGAAGAAGAGAAAGTGCGAGGAAGTGGTCGCTCGCGTAGGGTAAGTGTGCGGATTGAACAATGAGATGGAGCACTCTTGGATTGAGGGGCGACGCCGTGATCGGATGGGGCGCTGCGCTGCGTTCGCAATACAATGCGCGATTTTATGAACGTAAAGAAAGAAAATCTTTGCGCGCTCGAGTTTCGAGTTCGTAAAACCCCAATAACGTCGAACCGTTCGCTGTTCGGGCTGGAATTGGTCAAAGATTGCAGACACTAGAAACCAGATAAAAGACGTGTGGTTCTGATAAAAAAATACAGCTTTTTTTTTCAAGAAGAAGCCCTGGGAAAATGTGTGTGTGAGATGTTGAAAATCGAAGTGGGAAAAAATAGAAATAACGTCGATGGCCGTTTGAGAACTGAACGAAATTCGCAACACAAATAAAAGTAAGAGTGAAGAGAAGGCGCGAATACATATACGCAAGATTTTCTTATCCGTCTATTTGCATAGTCACTCACCTAAGATCGCCTTTCTGAAGAGTCACCTCTTCAAAGACGATTCGTAGTCGCTCTCGTACTCTGCAAACACAAGCATAATTCTGTCAGGATTCGGCAAGCAGCTGCGAGGACCAGAAACTGAATGAATCTAAGTTTTGTAAGTGTCTTCACTATTCTTTGATCTGTGCCGTGCCTTCCATCAAATTATTGACAAACTTTCGGAGCGAATTCGCTTCAATATTATTGAAAAGATTTCTCGTTATTTTGCACTTTCTTTCTTCTTTTTCAAAATATCTCTGGTGCCGACGATTTGAACTTTTTGCACTCTTTTCAAACGGCACTTTGCAATAACTTAGCTTATCTGGAAATTGCAATTGCGTTGTGATTTTTTACAAATTTTCTGAAAGGCACATGACTTATACTAAAGTTTTAAATTAATCCTTTCCTCTGGAAAATATCTAAAATCGCTATCTTCCATACCTCGTTTCGTTTGTCGTTTTCTCCTTGTTTTACCTAAATGCAACATTAAACTAGAATGCAATCTAATAGCGCAATTCAATTTAAGATAATACGAATAACCCGAAGCACACCACCGTGATTTAATCTAATATTACCATTGTTTTTCCTTTGTAAGACCACAAAAGTGCACATCACTTTTTATCACTATAGAATTGTCAAAACCACATATATTTTTTTGCAAAAGAATCATCCGCTTGTGAATCTCGTTCCCTAATTTTAATCCCTGTTTGATGTTTGCATTTTTGGCTAGCGAAAATGTGACGGTAAAGCATGCAAAATGCTTCATTCCAGCTATATGTGGTGATATTCAGATCGGTGGTTGGTTTCCCTCTAACCCTGGAGATTCCCTCAGCCACCCTGGTTACCTGTGGAAGTATCTCTACCACCGGCAATAATGTTTTCCCTCACTGGTTGCTATTGTTCTGTGTACTTACCTTCTCAGTTAATTTTCTTGGAGAGGTATTGAAATCAAACGGCAAATAGAAATGCCATGGGAAAAAAATGAATTGAGAGGAGACAAAAGAGGTAGTAATGCGAAAAAAATACTACCAAAATACATTTGTAAATAGAAGCTGAGAAGTTTTGAATGAATCGAAATAGAATGTAATGAATTTGAAGAGCTTGATTTTTAATTGCTTTAAAAAAATGGGAATCTTATCCTACCAAATAGCAACACACCGAAAAATTGACAGGATACTTTTTTGCATTTCCTTAATTTTACTTCACATGGTGTAAATTTGATGATTTTCTGGATAACTTCGAAGAGAAAGTCAAAATATAGTTGCAGCGAGCCTATAAGAACGCGAAACAACATAAATTTAAGCAGACATGTACTTGAACGAAGAGTGAATGCACGAGTTGTATACCTCCCCCGGAAGCGATACGCGCAACGGATGTTCTTCGGGTAGCTCGAAGGGTAGCGGGGCGAGTAGAAACGTCCGTGGCTGAGCGAGTAGTTCGAGCTGATGAACTGGTGGTCGCACATCGTTCCTGGCAACTTCTGTCCGTCCGTCTGGAACAAGCCTGCGGGCCAGAACAGGGAACACCGCCTTCAACAACCGTGGTCGCTTCGAGTTGTTTGCCCGCTCGCTACCCGTGGGTTGCCAGCTCGCCCAGTTCTTTGAGATACATTTAACATACTGACCCTGTGGTCTACATAATATGTTGACTGCGAAACTGTTTCCTTTGACTTGAACAGAGTTAGTAATAGGGGTTCTTTAGGTCACAAATGAAAAATTCACAATTGAAATGGAGGTAAACGGGGAACTTGGTAGTGCGAATTCGTCCAACCGCCATCCAGGTGACTAAACGGCAGATTGTCAAGAAATTTCAATTTTTTTTTGATATATTTTGTTTATAGATGGAAGAAAAATCCATTAATTGTCTGGAACTTGAAAGCTTTACCCTGCCAGAGAGTGTTATTCCCCAAATAGTATATGTTTCTTTCGAATTTCATTAGTTTTAGACGTCAGAATGATTTATAGTCGGTACCAACCTACCGATAATCTAGTATTCAATTTGGTGTTCGCAGAAAGGCATTGCTTGGTAAAGGTCGTATAGTTATTTTGATGGAATAAAACAGTTTGATCAACATTTCCCAGCAACAGGCCACGCACAAGTATTTTTTTTTTGAATTGTGTGCTGCCAGCTCGCCCTAGAAAACGCCTTCGACATTCATTTCATATCTTTTTATAATGCCCAATGGGTGGCAGTAGAAACCTTTTCCACGTCGATTCATTTCGCGAAAAACATTTTTTTGGATAAACTTTCTGGGTTTTTTCTTAAACCTTGTGTGTTTAAAAATGTGTGTACACTTTGTGTCACCGCCGTCACCACAATAATATGAAAGTACAAAGGAATTAGTTGTATCCTTTGATCAGAGGAAAATGCGTGTTTTCTTTTGATACTAAAACTCACAGTATAAATGTCCCAGAGCGATAAAGAATACCCCCTTGTTTTTGTGGTGTCTCTTAAAAAAACAACAGGGGGATGAATCTGAATCAGATTCCATCTTTAAATTGAACTTGATTCTGAGTAATAGCAGCAATTCTTTGCTCAGCATTCTTTCGAAATAGAAAGCTGATATCGATGGAGAAGTCAGAACCTATACGTGCTGCTGGGAAAATACTTTTGGGAAAATTTTGTCATCGAAATAAAAACAAAAGCAGGAATAAAGTTGGATGTTAGAGGATAACTTTTATACTTCGTTGTTTGCGTATACAGATTGATTTAACGGGAGTAAGATTTATTTTCCTTTAGCAATAAGTTTCGATGAGCATGTAGAACCGTACTACTCTTCAAGAAAGTAAAGCCTGCTGTGGCTTTCGGGGCTCAAAGGATTTGAAGACAAAAACTTCCAAAATACGATACAACCTGTATATAGTATTGATTCACTTCACTAGATTAACTGCGGTAGACGAACAAGTCGTAAAGGTTACTACCTATTGGGAAATATTTTCACAATTCCGTTCATAATCAGGCATTAGCGAACGATATACGCCACGAGTTGTTAGTCCGCCTGTCTGTTAGAGTCTGAGAACGCTGCTGGGAATTGATCGGGGGATCACCTAGGCCGGGTTGTGGCGGTCGGTCCCACTCCCGCCGCCTCTCCCGGACGCGAAGGAACCGGCTCCCAAGTGGCGAACCGTGTCTTGGGAGCGGTTCGAGTGAAAAATTCATCCACGACAACTTTCCCGCCTCGCGACTAACCGTAGAAACCGTGGAAAATAACCAACTGCTGTGTTCGAGTGCGATTCTGTTCGCATTATCAGAAAAAAACGACAGAATGTGTAAGTAGTGAGAGACCATCCCCTAGGAGAACCAAAAAGCCATTAGGTCGAGTTGATACAACGACAAAATCGAACTTATTTCACACGTCCCGTGTGTTCTCCGTCTATATATACGAGCGACCTTATTAGCTTGCTTACTTTCATGTCTGTTTGACCTTTTAAACCCTTTCTAGATGTATTGGCTGTAAATTTGGGTTATGGCTTTCCTAAAACCCTCTATCAGAGTGCCATGTCAATAAGTGTTAATACCATTAGTATAGCTGTCCTTTATTGACAAATTTTCCGAGCTTAACGATCACTTCCGTTTTCCCTAGAAATGCCAATAAGTCTCCGATTTTGTAATTTCTCAGAAGTCGACGAAATGTCAGCTTCCCCTTCATTGTTCAAGCCATAAAACCCGGCACTTCCACCAAGCTTTTCTTTTCCGTTCGAATTACTTCTGCAGCATTCTATAACAAAGCTTATCCTTTTCGCTATTCACTCTAGAAGCGAAGCGAAAATACTTTCACGGCAAGTACATTAAGTAATTTGGTCAGTAAGAAGAGGAGCACAAAAGAGGTGAATATAAAATTGACTAGGGAAAAGTGTTCCTTTTTTTTTGCATTCAGCGTGAAATACGCGGGCGTTGCAGTAGCAGCTCGAGCGAGCAAGCGCTGAAGACTTCCGCTCGCTTGCGTATCTGAGATCCGAGGAAAGTTGAATACGGTAGATAGAGCGCCGAGCCAGAGGAAAGGATGAAAGTAGCCAACCATTAGCGCCGCGCGCTCCTGCCAGGAGCAGGAAAAACAAAAGGAAACTGCGAGTAAAAGATAAAGATAAAGCTGAACAGAACATGCACACAGTGTGGATGAGATAGCTATACCGTCGGAAGCTGCGGATGCAAATTGTTTCAGAGAGCCCGGGATTAAGTCTGCGCGTGACTAATAGGAGTAGGTATACACCTACACTCTCGCGATGCATCTCAACCGGAAAGGATTCCAGTCGACATTCTGTCAGGTGTATTTTGATTAATTAGTCGCACCCTCCAGACTTGTCACATCTGATTCAAATACAGTTAGCCCTTGCGATGTGTCGCTTTAACGTCTTTGAAATTGTTTTGTTTGGTACAGTATCGTGGTCGGACGTCGTTGAAGATATTTTAGCTCTCATTTGTCCACATGAGTACTTTCTTGTAAACTGCAAAGTGAAACGTTGTCGCTACATTTAGCTTGAAACGTTAACTAATTGCCTAAAGTGACATGGCTGACGTCAACTGACATCTCAAATATTTTCCCTCCATTATCTAACAGCTCCGCCCAAGAGCCAGGAATGTAATCTGCTCTGATATTGAGATTGAGATATTGGTTTTAGGGTGTGTTCCGTGGGTAGAGCGCACGTATAGGTAATAACGATCGAATTGGTTAACGAAATCGGTGACTGACGTGATCTTAATAGCCCCGTTGTTTGCACGATAATCTGATCAAGATAGTTGTTACCTTGCGAAGCAGTAGCGCTATTCAAGGATATAGCGTAGTTGATCCATTTAGATTACCAAGTCGAGTATGCTTGAGATTATTAAGCTGCCAGATTTAGCAAATAAAGTACTTTAGCTCACTCCTCTAAGTACCTACCTACAAGGAGGAATATTCATGTTGATAATTGCTTTTTCCATATGAACTTGTCCTACTCTATAATAAAACGCCCCCTTATAAGCGGATTTTCACTTCCTTATATCTTACCGCATATTTATAAGCATTAAACTTTGCAGTAGCATTTTTTTATGGGAAATGAACTTGTTAAGGGTGCTTATTATTGTGAACATTGTTTTAAAATAATTGGTTTAGGAGCATAGAGATACGCCAGATAAGTATTTTAAAAACATGACCAGGAAATAAAATGGCATAATCGATTGACGAAACTATCATAATTGATTAATGACTAGGAATTTGAGCTGTTCTGCAGTATTTAGAAGCATTAACCTATTAAAATGACTGTCACAACGCAACAAATATAAAGGATCATAGTACGAACGCGAGAGTATCAAAATGCATGATTATACGAAGTTTGTAATCCTCTTCGCATTGAGTCCCTCCTGGTCTCCTGGCATATTCCCCAGGGAGCATAAAAACAAGGAAACTAGCGCTGGTAACAAGGAGGAAGCTGGCTCGGGGAATTAAAAGCAGAAAACTGCTAGCTGCGCCTAGCTCGAACGGGAGGGAAATTGGTTTAAAATTGAATTCTGTGGAAATAGCTGCAAAACAAGTCGCATTCGTACAAATAAAATTCGTCTCTTGAACCATGATTTCACAGAAAGCTAGGTTTCTGTCACACGACCAGAAACACAAGCAATCGTGTGCACTGTTAATAAAAACGCAATAAGCATGAAGAGGGGCGTGTAGATAAATACATTGCTTTGTGTAAGAAGTGATAAAAGGGTTGCTACAAACGAGCTAAAAGCATGCGCTGGGAAAATGTTGCTCGATTCAGTTTCGGCTGATATACAAACCTATGAAGCAGTAGAATACGAGGCATATCATAAACTTGTGTACGCGTCGAGAATCAGCAAATAAAACCACGTGATCTCCAATAAAATATTAAATTTATTGAGAGAATCACGAAGATATCGCCGATTACTCGAAATAGCAAAAGTGGCGGCGGCCTTATCTAAAAACAATCTTCTCGAATATTGGAACCGTTGCAATCCAATTCCAGCCGATTTAAGGTTGAAACAGTAACGCGCGGTCTGCTTTACAACTTCACAGCCGGTTCCGTTTCCGCCAAGGCACAAACCATATTAATGCCATTATACGCCAACCGTTTGATGTCGGCGGCGATCACTTAACTAATATCACAGCAATTGCATTGCGGAGCGGCCGTTGAGCTCATCACCGCCGATCAAGTGTTTACTGGACGCATCAGGACACCCTCGCCGCGCTGGCGAATGGCGCTGGCAATGGCGCTGGCAACGATTATGGCCATCTGCCAATGGCGGCCGTATAAGGCGCATCAAGGGGCAAACGAGACAGTCGCACGTCGAAAAGATCGCTTAAAATCGCATGTCGTCGAGAGTAACGACCGATGCTCTCGAGATTATTGCGGCAAATGGCTCGGAATTAACCGGAACGTATTGTGCTACAATGCACCTGCATTATTTATGTTAAATAACAAGGATTTTTCCGCCACTCGCGCCCGGGCGTGTACATGTGTGTAACGCTGAAGCGGGCGATACGGGGGTTAATCCGGCAGCCAGGCACGAGCTACACGGTTGTTGATCAAGTTTCTGGGGGTGTTTTATGGAAACATTTTATCAGCGTATATATTTTAGCGTGTGTTTTTTTTTTTTTTTGTTGTTTCGCTTGGCTCTCTCCTGGATGTATATATATATATATAGAGAGAGAGAGAGAGAGAGTGAGAGAGAGCGAGGCTTGGTTTTGCGGTTTTGCTGAAGAGCTTACGGTATTGTACAGTATCGACAGGAGCTAATGACGAGGCCTTTAGCGCAAGATTAAATGTTATCAGTCAATAGCAGGCGTATCGAAATATTGATCTGCGTTTAACATATTCGGGAAAGCAACATCACTTCGCTAGCAACAAACTAGGAACACCTGATGTTAGTATTGACATTTTGCTTTTAGCTAACTACACGTTCTCTTCTGCAAGGCTTGTTCAACAGTCTAGACAGACACTTACACTGGGGATAAAAGCAGACCTTTCGGTGGAGATGGCATCGTGTAATGGACAAAATGACCATCTTTAAACAAACAACACCATGCAGTTCGTGCAGTTACCAAGTGGAATCTTGTGTTTTTCGTCGTGATTCTCGAATAAAATCAAATGCTTCGCTCGCATCGCTACCAAATGTAAGTGTCACAACTGCTTCCATAACACCAACGCCGACACCAAGCAACAAGAACTAAATTTCGATAAAAGGCTAAGAAGAGGGGATGCGGAAATCTTGAGGGTTTTCTAAGCTGTTTGATATTAAACTCTCCCTATACGTAATATTCGCTAAAAGATAATGAAGCAAACTTATTCCGAGGTGACGGAGTAGTCCAATAATACCACAGAAAGGCGTCATCTCTCAAACTCTTCTATTTTTTCATGCCACAATCTCCCCTAACTGCAAATCCAATTTAATTATTTACCACGGAAAAGTTTGTCGTTGCAGCTGAAAGCCCGATATAACCATGAGAGTTAATCCTTCCCTTCCATACAACTATAAAATGCAGAGAAATTCGCACACTTTGAATAATGTCCTTGAAACGTTGGGTTGTTTATGCAGCTCTAGGGGAAGGTGAATGATACTCATAAACAGTTTTCCTTATCGTTAAAGCTGTG
Source organism: Nemurella pictetii (assembly GCA_921293315.2). NCBI lineage: Eukaryota > Metazoa > Arthropoda > Insecta > Plecoptera > Nemouridae > Nemurella > Nemurella pictetii. Next base: position 26,445,797 of record OV121115.1, read on the forward strand.
TCGAAGATTATACCACGTTGCCATAGCTATTAGCTATAACTAAAGTGAAGCCTAACCCCTTTTTCCGGGACGCAGAGCTTCTGCGGCACCGAGTCCTGACGTTTCAGCAAGGAGTTGGCTCGCAATGTGCCCATGTCGTGGGATCAAAGGATTAGGACCACCATACTTTGTCCTTCAATCGAAAGTACTGGGAAATTCCACTCGGGAAACGGAACTTGGAAAGCGAGTTTCATGGTTTAGTCATCGTGTAGGAAGTTAACACACAAAAAATATCAACCTGGTTAATTTGGATGGGGTCGAGTTGGATGAACGCCGAAAGCATGAACTTTCTGTGTGCGTAGCTGGTTTGAGTCATTCACGTTTCCCAGTAGTTCAAAAGGAATTAATATTTTTTATATTGTCATCGTTTATTTGAATAGCATCGTGGGGTCGTAAGAGTGAGACAAATGCATCGCGTCCCATATCACTTCCAAGATTCATATTAAATTCTGAACAGTTGGGTTACCCTAGATGCCATTTTCAGAAATATATAATTTATCTATTCGCGAGCTAAAAAAAAAAAGGACGTTCTATATATTAATTTCTCTGTTTGTGCTGCAAAATGTTTCAAAGAGAATCTCAATTCTAATAAAAGCCATTCTTCATTGTGAAATATGTTTTTTTTGCCTTACAAAAGAATCTCCCATGTACTTGCGATGCATAATACTGTGCTGGGTGTATTGAATTATAACATTTAACATATTAAAACTTTTTGACGTCTTGTAATAACATATCAGAGGGAAGTCGTCGCTGGTATATGCATGAGCGATGATGTGCTAAACCTATCGGCCGGGAACCGGGAACCGGGAACGAAGCGGCACTGTAAAATTGGTTTTGCTACGGAGAGAGATTGCGCACAATATGAAATCCAGGACAGCTTTATACTCCGCAACAATAAATAATATGTCATCTAGTCGAAGCTTTTTTCTCTAAATGTAAATTATCTGCTTTAAAAAATGTTAGGAATGAGTGTTTTTAAATTCCATGTTTAATTTTGATGTTGTTAAAGAAACGTTTAATATTTTATACGAGTTAGAAACAAAGTTATAGTACCAATAGTCCACTGTGCATAAAGCGATGTGCATGACCAAGCTAATAAATTGCCAATGCATTTCGCCTGCCACCGAGTGGGTCGAATTTATTCAAACCCCGCAGAGGATGTAAATCTTTCAGAATCGGTACAGTGGCGTAGGTGCCCAGGTACCCGCGTGTCATCATCTTGCCCAAAATCTTGGATCATAGATAATCTCTCTTGAATAAATCATGCCAGCTATGAACCTACTAAGTTGGTAGACAGAGGTTAAAAATTTGTGATGCATTTTGAAGAATAAAATTAAAACATATTTTCGGACTGTGTGGTGGTCAAGCTCAAACCTTAAGAAACTATACCAAAAGTTTACCAATTAGGGTACTATTCGAGATAAGTCTCTAGTATATACATGATACTTAAGAAAAATACACCATCAATCATTTTGAATCTCCCCAGAGTTTTCCCCAAAATTCAAATTCATACCCCATGCCACTGTCAACCCTGCATTCCCACTGCATCTCCCGAGTACCCGTTTTTATCATCTAACTTTGTCGAGGAAACAATTTGTTGGTTTTACATTCTCCGGACCAGTATAGACGGCGTCGCAGCATCGGAGGATCGTTTTCGCGTAGACCTCATTTAGAGGCGATGCAATATTGAATAGCACGGAGATAGACCGGAGGAGATAGAGAGCTGGAGCCACACGAAATTATTGAGCAGAGTGCACAGAGTTAAGGTGAGTGGCTAGATGCGCGCGCTGTTGCCGGGAAGCTGCAAGATTAACCGTGTTACGTAGAGAACACACCTCGATTCGGGCCCGATGGATAGACGCCGGATCGGAGACTAAGCAAGAATGATGACATACGCAGCTTGACTGTGTTTGTCGAAGTAAGATCCGCCTCTGTACAGGAAATCAATTACTCGAACCCTTACGAAGAAATACGGCCAAGCTAATCTATAAGAGTTTTTTTTTTCTGTCGTGCTTTTTGTACGTACAAATCTCTTTATGTTCGTTTACTCCGGGGCTTGGAGAGATGTAAAATTAAACATTTTGTATACAGTATTAAAAGAAATCAAGTGGATCCCGGCTATTTAACAATGTTCGCAAATGAAGTTACGACTTTATGGTGGAAAAGTTATGTATGCAAAACGGAGAAATTTCGAATGACTTTGGTAGGATAAACAAGTTTATTTTTTTCATAATTTGATTTTAAAACTAAAAATGTCACATTTCTAAAAGAAAACAGTGGATTGATGTTTTGAATAAACAATCGCCCGTGGCAAAATTTCTGTCCTCATACAAGGGAGAGTTAAAATTGCTTTTGGAAGTTGAGCAGGCAATACATAACACTGGGGACCCGGCACCTCCACCATACGGCCCAGGATGATGATGGCTATAGGTTGGCGAGTAATGCCTGAGATCTACTACAGTTGAAGACGTTTTAAATTACTTAATAAAAAGACACCTCTTCTGCTAGCTCCTTTACGGCGAATATAACACCAGAGCGATATTGTGAACCAACCCCCGGAGCTTTTCTTAATTTCACATTTCAAGCTGTCTTTCACGTCACGCAATTTGCACGTGGTGAAAGCGAATCCAGCACAATTGATTGTTGGAACGTTATAAACAAATGTCATGTGCATTTTACGAAAACTTCTATCTTTGAAACCACTCAAAGTTTCAAGTTTCTCTATGCTCTCATTACCTGGCTCTGGCAGCATTAGTGACCTTTATACTCGGGGAAAGCCATGACGCTCTTATATCCAGAGCGGGCTGCTCTGTTTACAGCCTCGCACGGCTTCGAGAATATAAATACACAACATGCACGACCGGGGTTCTGTATTCTTCCGCGGATACCTACGAGGCTACGTGGAGTGTGCCAGCGCCAGACAATATCGCCCGTCTTTTTGTGCATTTCCGAAGCTTTTACCTCTTCTGCCTAATGTTAACTCCACATGGCAAGGACCATGGTAGTATGTGACTTATAGTTCGCCAACAACTACGTTCTATTTAAGTAGGTATATTGCGTGCTTTCAGGGCATTTTGGTTGGGTTCTCTTGCAAAATGTCATGTTTACTTTGACCGACGATTCACAAATACGCTGCATATTGTCGTACAGAAAGCGTACCAAGATATTGAAGATGCTTCGAGAAAAAAAAAATCATATGGTGCAATCTTTAGTCATTTAACTTATTCCAAAGTTTTTGTTGGACTGTCTTAAAAAAAGTGTTTTGAGCCGTAGAAAATGCCCAATAAAAATAATACAGGCAGGGTTCGCAGCATCCTGAAGTCGTTTTACATTTATGAGATATTTAAAGAAAATTCTCTGTTTCACAAGTCATTCTTAATACGGATGAAATGTCTGGCAATGTTTTTTGAGAAGTCTCACACAGGCTAGCCGTTTCCTTTCCCAGACACTTCACACATGCTCAAACGTCTATTTCTTTCAAGCCAGAAGACTTTGCATACGACTAGCCATTACGAGATGTGTTTTTTTTTCATAATGCACACATTTCAGTGCGACCGAAACCTCATCATCTGCGTGGAATTCACGTCGAAACTATTGTCGTTTGTTCCAGACGTCTCGTACGCTCACGCTCCGCTTAGAAAACGCAGTACACAAGGAGCTTGTTAAGACCCGGCCGCACGTGAACACAGTCCCGGGCACCAGTGTTTTCAATTACACTAATTTTCACGTGAGTTCAAAGTTTTACTTCACTGAAAACATTTAGGAAACTCGCAAGGATGTTCAGACTGCATCATGGCTACGGCAATCTCGTCACGTTCCGTACATGTGCAACAGAAACTATTCTCTCTCGCAGTTTGCCAGCTCTTTATTGAAACGCGTATTTTAACAGTTTTAAGCTTGTAAACCCAGTGCAATCACATTAGAGTCTGGCAGAGCATCTTAAACTGCTTGCAAGTTGCACTGGTCTAATGGCAAAGTCGGGCGAGTCGGCCAATTCTTTCAATAACACTGCGAGCTGGCTTAGAGTTTCCTTTCCGGCCTGTGAGCATGTTTCGACTTCAACTCGGTGCTTCGAGCACTGGTGATATTGACCAGCGGAGTCAAGTCTTAGAGAGGATTTGCTGTTGATACTCAACTTTATCGCCATCGACGGCCATTGCCATTGACTTTTGTGTATTAGGGGGACATTGGCCGGCGACTAGCTATGGCGAACTTGCTTGCTGGCTTATGGCGTGTAGGGGTTTCTAATTACGAAACTCTGTGGGGTGGAGGGCCAGGGATCAGTTCATGCAACGACCCGCCATTGCAACCATATTTACTAGGTTAAAGTTTCACAGTGGGTAGCCAAATATAGTAAGAAAATAAATCAATATCTCATTTCGAGGTTGAATTTGACGATTGCCTCGATACACGCAATCTCCCGAATCGACTTGGCTTAGAGTTTTGAGTTTAGACGGTTAAACTGATCCGGGAACGTCAAATCGGAATTGAAACTATTTCAGAGGCAATTACGTATTGATGGAATGGAAATGTTTTGAAATCAACGTCATTTTTCTTCCGACCATATAAAATAATAAATGGTTTTATACATTTTTAACGGCTATGCCTGACCTCAATGCAAATTGTTTTGTGGCATGGAAAACATTCAAAACACTTTGCAGTTTATATATAAAACAATTAACTTTTCATCAGCTTTGTCCATGGGGCGAATAGGTCAAAATTTCGTGCCTCTGAATTTCCTATTCGGAACGAACTCTACGGCATGGTTAAGGCTGGCCAAAGGGATCGAACTGTGCAGCTTTGTGGATGGATTCCACTTTTATGTCCTCCCTGTCCCGCACATTGAACCTGCCCTGGGAAGGAAATGTCGCGAAGAAAAACGCAGTGACCCATTTGTTTATTTATGCCGCACGATCCCAGCGACCATGTGTGATAGTTCAGTGTTCAATCTACGAACATGACAGCCACATCTAGCAAGCACGTACGACGCTGTTTGAGGTGCCAGCCTCGATCTCAGGGGAGACAGTCTGTCTAGTCAAGTATGAGATTAGATTTCCCATGGATCCCTTTAATGTACTCAGGAATACAGCGGGATAGTATCGAGGTAGTCACTGTGAATAACATTCTTTTATACACACCTATATACCTACACCCTCTTTTTATGAGAAACTCCGTCTGGTTTCACAGATTAAAAAATAAAAGTTGTTTTTTCGTGTATTTCTTTCCGCAAGACGTGGCATTGCTTATAGCTATACAGCACTCAGGTTGATCCGCGGTTATTGTCTAGGTGGTTTTCTGCTGGGCAAAGAGATGTGTACGGAAACACAGCAGCCAATTTGGCAAATGGACGCCGGCGTCGCAACTCGCAGGCGAGGAATAAAGCGGCGTCGGCGTCGGCGTCGGCGTCGGCGTCGGAGCACGGCACAGCGGCCGACGCAGCATCCGGCGGGCAGGTTGTAAGATCTTGCGCCAGCCTGATAGCCAGTTACACGCCGCACAACGCCGCCGCCGCCGCCTCCTCGCTTTAATGTCGGCAAACTGTTTCTCTAATTGTCCCCAGAGTAAGCTTTCTTTTGTGCCGCTTTGCGTCGCGAACAATTGCACTTACTCGAGCAAATGCTCGCGCACATAAGTCAAAAGCTGGCTCTCTCAAGATGATTGCATTCAGATGATGTAAAGACGAGTCGCGAATGTTCTGTGCGAAATGTCTCCGTGCTTTATCAAGAGCGACCGACATAATCGCGAACAAAAGATCGAACGGCGCGCAGTGTCAGTCGCGATTAATTACGCAGGTTTGTAACGCTCTTGATGGGAGTGAGTGAGCCAGGACAATCCAATTACATCCTCCTGAGTCCTGAGTCCTGAGTCCTGAGTCCTGAGTACTGAGCCCTGTCTTTGATGCTGTCGAACTGTTTATATACATTTTAATTCTACCGTGATTTTTTTCTCTTGAACACGTTCAATAAGTGTGGACTCAGGACGACGTCCTTTAGTTAACGTCTCTTTCGATTATTGGAGCCGTTCACTCGACGCTCATTAAACATTTTTGATTAAAAAGTAATCAAATAACAATCTTCTTTAATTAGAAAAACGCTTGGACAATCAAGTTCTCGTTAGATCAATGTTTCACGCGCGAATCGTATCATCCCTCCGAAGACCGTGGCCAGCCGGGATCCAAGTTTGGCAACTCGTAATATTTTGATGAACGGAAGAAACCTTATTGGGGGTGCTAGAAACGAAAATTGTGTTACTTTGAAGATTTGTGGGTAGCTTGCTATAAAGAAAGTGGTGACGTCAGCGAGCTCTAGGGGTGTAAAACTGTAAATCAGCTTATCCAGCCGCGGGTTTAGCAATAGAAAATGCCGTGGCCCGTTCGGGCGATCCCGACTAGAGAGTTATCTGGAGAGTCCGCACCCAGTTATCTACCCCCGACGCCAGCTAGTGGAAACTGAACTGAAGAGATTTTATCGTGCGGGGTGGATCGTCCGCCGTGGCGGTGGATGCTTATTATTAGTTCGAAAAGGCAGGGTCTGAATGGCCCATTCATTATGTCATGTTTCATATAATATTTTCCACGTATGAGGTCTTTTTGGCCCAATCTAAAGTCGATTTAGAAAGTTCTCTCGCGAAAATGGAAACCGCTGCTGGCAAATATAGACGTTGATAAACCAAAATGTAATATCGTCAGTTCAAATCTGTAGTTACTAGTTCTCCTGTGAACCAATAAAAACGAGAACTTTTCTAAGCTGGTTTGGCGTACAACGGTCTGCGTAACACATTTAATAGTGCTTATTTCTTAGGCTCTTACGTACACATTTTCATTTTCCACAAACCAATATTCTAAAATCGATACGAACCGAAGTGCGTGAAACTTTCTCAAGGTACCAAGGATTTACAGATAATATTAGAGGAGCGATGGCTTGTGGTTACTCACGTCTGTCAATGAAGCGGAAGTTGCCGATGAAGCCCGAAGAGTTGCTAGCCTTGGAGTCTGTGTGGAACTCAAGGACGATGACGGATCCTGAACTGTAGATCACGTGAGGGATGTCGGTGACGCCTCCGCAGAGCAGGCCAGACCAGCTAGTCAGCTCGTTCACGTCCGGCTTGTCCAAGTGAAGAAACAGCTTTAAGAAGTCCCCTCGTATGCAGCTGAAACGGACAAAAAAGTAACCTATTCATTATCGGAGCTTGAGAGTCGAGCCGTTCGCCCGCTGCCAGCGTTCGAAATACCGACGCGACATTTCTATTGAGTAGTTACCACAAGCGACCAAAGTAATTTCAACCCCTTACATCTAGAAATTCAATTATTTCCAACTTTTTAAAAAGCAATGCTTCCTTTCCTTCCACAATACCTCCGCAAATTTTAAAGTTGTACGGATTTTTCCATCGAGGTTTTTCCTATAATCGAGCAGTTCGATTGAACATCAGTTTCCATTATTCGGTCAATACTGGAGCGTTACTCATGTGAAAACAATTTCAACTAAATAACAGCTCCTGGATCCCAGAGCACCGCGAATAAAGATAAACTTGAATTTGTGATCATTCGCGAAGAAAATCTTTGCTCTGTTGATGTTGGGTCGCAAGTCGTAGCTGCGAGAGTGGTGTTACCCCGTCGCTTCACCAGGGCTAAGTGCTCAGCATTGATTCTTTCCGTCTGAAAAGATACGTCATCTCATCCCCGTGATGGACCACTTTAACTCTTCTTCTTTCTCAACTCACGATTCATATCAAAATAAATTGCACATATCAGCGTCAACACTTATCGCGCCGAAACAAATACCACTCTTCTCGCTCGCTGGATTTCCTTTTGACGTCAAGCAATATGCAAACATCATAACGATGATAATAATACGTGACGAACTTTCAACGAAAACTCTTTTTTATATAACACGATGTCACGAGTTCGCCTTTCATGTGAACTTTCACATTTTCATTCAGATTTGAAAACCTGGTCTGGCTCCTGGAGGTTGTGCATATAGACCTAGGGCGAGCAAAAGCGACCTGTACGTTCCCATTAGAGTGCAAATCATCGTCGAGCTTCCTACCAATGGCCCCGTCGAATGATGTCTGTCTGCGATATCACCAGGTGATTTCGCAGGGTGATATCGCGGATGACAATCAGAACGTCACAGGAGACAGACACGTCGACCTACGTGACATGACATGTGAATATGCCGGGATCAAACGTGGATCATCCGTATCTGAGTATTATGCCATTCCCAGCCTCCGTGCACAGGAATGTGACGATCTGGGGGCTCGTGAGCTCCGACTTGTGCGAGGAGCAAGTGAGTCGCGCTGTCGAAACTTAAGACGCCTCTGACAAGTGGATGTTTTGTAGTCTGTTTGAAAATTTGGCTCAACTCAAGAGATCGGATGAAATCTGAGGGGATACGTTACGTATAACGCGTAAACATAATATCTAACGCGGATTCGCACATAATGGTGCAGGGGGTGGTATAAAACTCTGTGTGGCAAAGTGCTGGAAAGCGCTCGAAGACTTACGATCTCTTAACGGGGCAAAAGCTTAAAATAAAAGGCGATTTATCTATCGATATTTTATATATACGGCTTATTTTCTGAATTTCTCTAGTATATTTCATGCGTTTATTTATTTCGCTCTTAGGATATCGAGATGTTGGCTTCTTTCGGCAAGATGAATGGCCATTTGATGTTTCACCACGACGTGCAGAGGACGGTGTTTTGTGAGGGTGTCGATTGGGCAAATGGCATCGCCGGGCGGGTGCGACGACAACTCCGAAGATGTCGACGCCGGCGGAAAAAAAGTTTATGCCTCCGCCAGAAACTGTGCCCTCAGTATGCAGAACTGCTAGCGAGCGATATATTTCCTGAAATCGGCATTTGAAATAATTTTAACTTTCGAGACACGTAACTTGTTGTTTTATGTGCGCTTTCTCCGCAAGCTCACGGCAGCAAAACCTGATGCTGCTGCCCGAAACAATAGACTTTGCTTCGGTTCAGAACAGATACGTACTTCGAGCAAACACACTGGCGAGATCCGTTTTCTTCAATGCGGATGAGAGTAAAAAAGGTGCACATTCTTTTACGGTTTCTTCTCTCTACTTCATTATTTTGTTTCGTGCTACGTCTAAGTCGGCAACAGCATAAGAAGCACTGTTCTGTGGCAATCAGTTGCTCCTCCACTGACTCCTGGGGGTTTTGGAATGCAGATCGCGAAATTGCACCAAGTGCTCCGTTCCAGATTACGCTTATGTTTTCCGCATGACTTGCTGGGGACTGGGGCAATGCCCATTGACCTTTTGGGCAGCTTTGGGAAATGGAATGGCAGACATACGGACAAACCGCACGCCGCTTCCCTTTACGACGTTCATAATTTAACTTTCAAGTACTCAAAGTATACGTACACGCGGTTCGTTCCAATTGCTCTTTATAACCTATATATAAAAATTTCAAGAAGTTCATGCATTTTAATCAAATCAAAAATGCAATGCAGACAGTTCTCGGCAAGTTTTAAGCTTGTTTGGTTTCTTCTGCTGCATTTTACACGATTTTATTAAATTATTATCCAATATCGATATTATTAAGAATTGATGGGTTTCAATGATTTTTCTGATAACCTCTTCATCATCACATCCAATCTTTCTTCGCGAATTATATTCTGTTCAGAAGTTTTTCGGAAGCTTTGAGAAATTTGATTTTAAAAATGATTATCGCAAAATTTAATGAAAATGAGCTGCAGTAAAGTGCTGTCGCATAGAATCATCTGTGCGCCTCGGAAAAGCCTGCATCAAAGTTTGCGCTCGCCACGGGTAAACTGATCACACAACTGCATTACTTGCTTAGGACAATCCTACTTGCGGCATACTATTTCCGCTCCTATGTAAAAAAATATATCAGGCTTTTCAGTTTCACTTTGAATTCTTTATCGTTGACGAAATTTGCTCAAGGGGGAAGAGAGGCTGGAATACAGAGTGAATGGGAAGGGGCAAATATAATATCTCAACAGCGAAGCAATAGCAGACAGTTTGCCACCGAAAGACATATCTAACAGCAGCCATGCAGCGCCAAAAGCTGTAAAAGAGAGCACATACAATCTTAGGCATCGCAACCACCTAGCTCTCTGCTAGGGCCCTCTGCTAGCTACTGCTCGGCGAGAAGTTTACGGCTTGGTATCAAGCCAATAACTTTGATGGTAAACCGAACCACCGATATTTTTTACTCACAATGAAATAAACTGCTATATAGCCATCATACTTTTAAATGTAATAAAGAAATCAAAAATTTTCCCACTTCGGTGAAAGAGGTTCGCGCAAGGGAGAGTTTGCTCTGTTAGAAGTTATAACTCTAGCAAATATCTAGATATTGCAATCGCTCGAAAAGAAGGCAGTTTATTAAATTCGCAGTTAGTTTATTAAAACTTGTGTGACAGCTTTCATTCGAATTTATAGGAAAGTTTCTATTTGGTGCATAACTAGTGAAGCGTATTATAATTCCGAGGCGACCGGTGGAGGTGCCTTAAATTACCTCATACCGCTTTTATGCGCAATCTCGCCTGCATTTTGTCTGCATAAAATTTAATCATGTTTAATTAACTATTTTAATGCATTTTATATTGAAGATATAATTTTTGACAAGAATCGCAGCTAGTTAACACAAAAGTATAATTAAAAACCGACGCTAAAAGTCTGCTTGAGAAGTCGAAGTGGTGGTGCCAGGTTTGAAAAACTGCTTTAGTTCATTCAAAAATATATAAATTTTATCGCAGAAGTTTTACATAGTTTTTTCATCTATCAGTTGCGAAAACTATTTTGATTAGTTAACTTCGATATACGTAGGTACTTCATTATTTGAAGATAAGAACCGAAAAGTTTTCTTGATACCCTCGTAAAGCATCTCATTGAATCTTCCTCGGAATTGCGACCCCAATGATAAACGGGTGAGAATAGCCGCAGAACTTTAACCGGAAACGGATAATTTTTAAACTATTGGAATGTGCATCGTACAATAATTCTAGAACAACTATCGGCACCAATGATAACGGATATCTCAAATAATGGTTCAGCCATGGGAAGTAATTGGACATAACTTTCCATACTGGCCAGCATACACACACAATAGACCCCAATTCAATTAATCACTAATAATAAGCTAACCATCCCTAAACACTCCACAACGATAAAGCAAGATAGACGACGCATTGAGTAAGTTCCATAGAAATGCACGCAATTGGTTTAAGCTCGGATGATTTTCACTCGAAGGGATATGTTTAAGATGAGGTGGCCATTATGTTTGCGTCCTGAAAGGATCCGGATCTCATCTGTCGGTTCGCCGGCACACGTATATCTGAAAGGCTTACAGTCCAAAAAGGTTGCACGATGTCTTTAAATCAACTTGTCGATGTTGGAAACGCCGGGGAGAGCTGACGTAGACGCCATCGCCGCTGGTATTGCAACAAGCTTACTGACAAATCTTCTTAAAAGCCACCTTAAAGCACTGCGAATCCAGACCATTCAAGTTGCACATCTAATGACTGCAGAAACAATACGCTTGTATCTACCGTTTCGCTCAAAAAGCTCGATCGTATCTTTGGTCTCATGAATGCTGTAATGCTCACACCACTCCTTTACCACACCCTGGACAAATGACGTTAGAGTTTCGAAGCAAAACTCAAAGCTTAGAACATAAAGTGAACCACTGCATGTTATTTAATTAACATTAGGTAATAGGAAACGTATAAGGGATGCTGTTTTGTTCTGTAAATGTATAAATATTTTTAATTCCTAGACCTTGGTCATTTCACAAGTATAGGACGCACTAATTCAATTATTTGCCCCTAAAAAAATTTCCCTACTGGTGAATATCTGAAGCCCAGTGTCCACTCCTCGAGGAGTGCTGAGAACTTCCCGCGTCCAATTTGTTGAACTCCGTAGGTGGATTTTCTCTATTTCCCTGGAAAGCAACGAAGCTACCAACGATTTTAAGTCGAGATTCGCATCCTTGGATGCATTTCAGCCGCCTGGACGCCGTCGTCTCGTTTCCAGAATCCAGACCGATTCCAGGTTGAATTATTCCCCGTCTCGTTAATGATTCGAGAGTCCTCCTCAGCTGACTGGCCAGCAACAGGAACTTCCGAGAGCGATCTGTATCCGGATATTACGTCATGCAGCGTGATGACAACCAGGGGCTACGGGTAATGGAATGCCGGGGCTTCCGCCCTTCCGTGCAGGGCAAGAACAAAAATATCAGCTCGCTGGCCAGAACCGATTATTATGCTCGTTGTTTAGTTCGCAAAAATATTTTATGCTGTCGATTTAATTGCTGTTGCCGACATTGTTAGTTATACTCATCGTGAAGGGATAGTTGAATCTGTATGTTGCCAATTTACTTTCATACGCCATGTTTTTATTTATTTTTCGTGACATATTACAGCTTTACTTTTATTTTTAAATTTTCAATTATAGCTACAAACAGAATAAGCAAAGGCTTATACAAGGACATATTTTTACCCTTGTTTAACTTTTTCTCCTATTTCAAATTGCGGTTATCGTTAGAATCGTTTCGAGTTCATCTCAATGTATGTGTGTTTTAGCTGTACCTACCTTCCAATTCCTTTCCATGGTATTTACTCGCACTGTAATATTTAAATAATGATACGTCTTGACTTGCCTATTCGCCTGAGTATACTTCGGTCGTGGAGGTAGGAGCTATTGTCAAGTTATTACATTATTTCAACTCGTCGGGGTTAATTAGTTGCAAACAAATCGCATTCAACAAAGTAGTAAACGAAACCTGCCATGATATAAATAATAATCACATATATGTTTCATAGGTACAACAACTATAGCACACACCAGACATTACATTACCTAACGAACCTAGCTAATATAAACCGACATAGTTTGCATTAGTTGCATATCAGAGTTGTAATTCCTTCGGGTTTTACTTTTGTGATGTGTTTGAGATTTGAACAGATGCAATGCACAAGGATATCATGCTTACGTTTAATTAATTAAAGTCCAATTAAATTAGACATTTGTGCGATGCCTTCATTACCATTCCCAGACCTCTTCCATTGCCATGCCCATAACAATCTGGATTCTAGAGTTCATAGGCCCAGGTTCATAGGTACAGCACGCTACACAGTGCTAATGCAGTGTTTAACAACAAACCCATGTTCATTTTAAAACTGTACCTACTTCCTTTTCTTTTCTATCAAAAAACTTTTTATCTGGTTCAAACAATGTTGTGACAGATATAAATTTTCTGTAAAAGAAGAGACCCGTGTCAATTGATGACTGCATTAGCGAGCAATTCCGTTAAAATAGAAATATATATTTTTATCTACAAACTTTCAGCTTTTTAAGTTTTGGTTAGAAAAATGGAAGAAACAAAGTTTTCGGGCATAGACAAACTATTTCATGAACTGCAGAGGAATGAGGAAATGAGTTCATTTTGCGTCATTATATCCATCACCCGTACCATTTTTCATTTCCGCGTGGAGGTGCCACGCTTAAGCAGTGTGGAGGTGCCGCGCTTAAGCAGTGTGGAGGTGCCGCGCTTAAGCAGTGTGGAGGTGCCGCGCTTAAGCAGTGTGGAGGTGCCACGCTTAAGCAGTGTGGAGGTGCCACGCTTAAGCAGTGTGGAGGTGCCACGCTTAAGCAGTGTGGAGGTGCCGCGCTTAAGCAGTGTGGAGGTGCCACGCTTAAGCAGTGTGGAGGTGCCACGCTTAAGCAGTGTGGAGGTGCCACGCTTAAGCAGTGTGGAGGTGCCGCGCTTAAGTAGTGTGGAGGTGCCACGCTTAAGCATTGTGGAGGTGCCACGCTTAAGCAGTGTGGAGGTGCCGCGCTAAAGCAGTGTGGAGGTGCCGCGCTTAAGCAGTGTGGAGTTTCGGGTCGGGAGTTGCGTAGGGTCGGAGTTCGAGTTGGCGCTCGAGCTGGGCCGGGCTCGGGGGTTGGGGCTCGTACGCTGGATCTATAATTGCATGACTTCAACTACCCGCCTTGAGGATAACAACTCTTTGTCAGTGAAAAACTCAAACGAACGGTCTCAGCAATTTTTTTTCATGTTCAGCCTCCTCATGTTAATTTTGAGTTTTCGTGGGCAAAACACGATACCCCACGTAGCAAAGCCCATTAGGCAATGCGTATCTACGTAGACAAGCCAGGAAAAGTGCATACCAAAGGAAACCACTGAGTACGTATTGTTTTAAAGGATAAAAGGGAGTTCGTATATAAAATAATATTAATGCTGAGAAGAATATGCTGCTTCAGAGCTTAATGATGCCTTTGACAGATTTTTTGCCCAGACAGGGGTTTCTTGCTTGGATACATGTTCATTATATTCGAGTGTACTTCTGCAAATATGCTTGCCAAAGTGCACTGCATGACAGTGACAGGCCCACTTACGCGGCACAACTCAATTTATATCTCTTTTTACCTGACATTGCAAATATTATGCTCAACATTTTTATATGTTTGTTTGGCTTCTGAAACATGCACGCTTTCAAGCTTTCTGCTTTTTGATATTTACAGGTCATGTATAATCAAGTACATATTATAATTTCGTCTGGACTTCCACCAAGCTCTAACTCTATTCAACAAATTAGTGCTAGTGACGTTGCTAGACATGTTTCAAAACAAATCTACTACACACATATAAATTTCAAATTATCTTTTGTGAAAGAATAACGCTTCCGCGTGATTTCATTCAAAATGTATCACTGACAATGATAAATCGCAAAAGAAACGATTTATAAATTAGTTAACACGGCGTTGCAAAAAAAATCTGTGTCAATTGAAATTGAATACAAAAATGTGGGGATTGCATGAACACCGGCCAGCATTCAGTAATTCTAGACATGATCTGTATGAAATCGTATTTTTAACGCTGACACGGAACCGCAGCGTATAGCGTTGGCCAGCGCTACGCAGCCCCCCCCCCCCACCTCTCCCCTCACACCACAGCCAAGCTAGTGACAAACACGGATTTAAACCCCGTGATTTAATTTTCGGCTCCGCGATTTTATTCCCCTTCTGTCGCCGAGCTCGGTCCAAGATTGATGGTACTAATCAAAACTTTCACATTCGCAGCTTGCCGATCGCGGAGCACGGGTTTTTCGGCTTTGCTCCTCGCCTAGTTCATGTTATGTTTGCTAAAGTTAAACATTTTCAACCTCTTCTGATATCAGAAATAAACAAATTAGTTACAAACAAATAAATGTTTATTCACCGTGAACGGCCTACTTGAAATTGCGCGATTCAGTGCCCAATCTTATTCTAGCAACGAGAGCATCAATGACCTCACGATGCTTCACTCTGACCTTTCAAACGCTCGTGCACGGCACTGTACCCTTATTTTGTGTCGCAAAATGATTGTCCTTTCGTCCTGAACACACACAAGATTCGATCCTCTGCGTTCTGTTTAATTTAAGCCCATCCTAAATCCAGTGTTGAATTCTCGTTTGTAAGGAAGACTATTATTTGCTTAATGTCCGTGTGACCACTGGCCGCCCTCGTAACTATTTCCAACCTCCCTTCCCTGCCCCCTAAACTCACCCCTTAAACTGACCACGTGGCCAGACCACAGAATAATGCATAACGCAATCCGAGGAACAGGCAGTTAAATGATTCTCCGGTATCGTGTCGGCCCCGGCTGCATATTCAAAGATTGCTTGATTCAGTTCCAGTTCAGTTCTTAGAATAATTCACGCAATATTCGTCGGAACATGCAAGAACTGTTGTTATAGTTCGGTCATGTCCCACTAGTATATGGCTTATGGAACAATGCCGTAATGAAATAACTAGGCTTCAATATTTTGTTTTACGGTCTTACGATGAATTATTGGTTTGCATTAAAATACGTGAGGCGAGCAATCCCCATCTGGTGTCGAGGCGATGGAAGAAAGTTGTGAATTGCTTTAAAGCTCCTTGGAAGTTTTCGAATTTGGAGTGAAGTCGTTCATTGGTATTCAGTGCTGAGTATCTGGTGTTCGAGCCTCGTGGGGCTCCTTACCCAGACCCCTGTCCAGTCACCCGTTTCGACCAGACCCCGTTTGCTTGCCTTCTACTGACCAATCGGAATTAAATCTCTGCTAGCCCCAAAGCGAGACAAACCTGACGGTAAAACCAGCGCTGCACCTCTCGGCGACGCCGGTAAAAGTGTTGAGCAGGGGTGGTAAACAGGGGCAGGGGTAGTTGTTCTCATTGCGAAAAAGCTTTTAAATTAAACCGCACCGGATGTGACGCGCGGTTCCGTTTGGAATTAACTTTCGAAAGAGCCAAACGGAAACTCGTGAAACTCTCGATGTTCAAATATATTTTACCATTCTTTCCGGTTTCTCCTTTCCACTTTTTTCCATGCCGACATATAGATATATGTGTGTAACATTTCCAACTTTATTCTTTAGCATTCCATTCATTATTCACTGCGACACATTGTGTCACATTTTCCGAAACTCAATTTTCTGACTGTTTTTGCGTGTTTTTTCCATTATTTTCTGCCGCCACGTGGTCGAATATGGAAAGCATGGCAAATATATTGAAACAATTTCCTACGAAGTTTGATACGATCGAAGTATACCGTGACCAAAAGCACATCTCTAGCAAGGAATCCACATCAGTTTCAATTTCAAATATAAAACACGTAGGAGCCAACATCGCTAGAGGCTATTCTATGATTAATCTCCACTTTTCCTCCAACAATACATGTTTTATTAGAGCCACACAACGAACTGCTGAACGCATAGTCAGCCATTTCAGTTTTGATGTATTCTCTGTTTTCGTATACAGCGAACTTAATACACCACATTAATTTGCATGCTAATTTACCACCGGCATCCACATTCCCATCTACCTGTCATTATCAGAACTTGGTCCCACGAGCTACCCTTTCTCTTATCTGCAACATATTGTGATGAATCTTGTCAGAGAGCGGAGGTAGGTTTAGAGAGTTCTGTGTTGAAAGGAAGCTTTTCACTCCGAAATATCATGAGCACAAGCGGCATTGCGTGTCAATGTTTTAATAAGATTAGCGAGCTCAGCACACACACACACGTTTCTAGGAGAAAGTGCTTGTTCGGGACGCGGCGCACGTGTCTCGAGCTTGAGGTATGATTCAAAGTTAAGCTACTTGTGGTTTGCAAAATACGCCTTTGTCTTCTCTCCTTTAAATCTGCACGCTCGCACTAATCCGGTGACACTATACACACTCTAATATGCCGGCTGTGATATATAATGCCGTGATTTTCTCTCGACAACACTTGAATTTTGAGGTTATGCTGTTGTAATGCGTCACTGCTCTCAAGCATCCACAGTATTTAGTAGCACTATATTTCTCCTCGAAAAGTCATTTATCGATAGCTTGATGAGATTACAAACCTACCTGCGTTCAAGTTGTTGCTAATTTGATGTGGTTTTGCAGATTATCAAACTGTCTGCCATGTGCACTCTCGTAGTTTCAAGTCTTGAAACTCGTATAACGTGTTTTGAACTCAAAAATGTAATAAGGTGCAATTTAGCAACATCATTCACGCTTTTAGTGCTCCATACGGTTAAAATGCCTGCCTTAGATTATTACTGTGTTCGCACATCCTTACAACCGCAAGGAATTTCACTGCGAAATTGCATTTAAGATAGATGTGGTCGGCGATGGCTGGTGCTACTATCTTATAATTTAGTCCGGACTCGTGCTGTTTCGTTGAACAACAGCTCGGTGTTTGTCGAAACTCGGGGGTGAAACTAAAGTAGCAGTAAAAAGACGTACAACTTTAGGCGTTGCCTAATTGTATTGTATTTTCAGTAATTGCGGTTAACCCTTCGGCAATCTAGTTAGCAGGCGATCGCTTGCTTTAATTGTTCGAAGGTGGCGGGGGTCAAGGGTTGGTAAGGGGTGGAGGGGAGGCGACGTTCACCTAAGAGGAAGGATCGAAGTTAAAACTAGATTGGCTTTCTTTTTCATCCAACCCTGTTAACGCCAGCTGAAAGTAACCACGCTACAGAGACACGTTAGTGCTCGACTAACTTGTGTTTCTGTTAACTTGTATAAAAGCCACACACTCTCGGCCTTAACTCAAGTTAGCCATTCACGCGTGGACCGAGCCTCGAGAAATTGCGTAGAGAAACTGGCCATGTTGTTTTTCCCGTGTGTTTAATTTTCCTTTTTGGCCTTCCGAAAGCTTTTCTGCTTGTCCACTAGACGTCGAGATGCCTCTATACGAACCTCAGCCAAGTCATCAGAAACTTTAATGTGCTCAACTTTCGACAGCTTTCGTTCTCTGGCCGACGAAAGTTTGCCCAGGAAAGAATGGCAGCGGCCGCAACCACCTCTAACATTGTTTCCATCGCAGCCAATAAGTTAGAAGAAAAACTTTAAACTTGAATAAAAGAAAGCTTCTGGAAAAAAAGGGAAACATTATTTTGAAACACATTTCATTGCCTGTCGCGAATCTTTTGATATGAAAACATTTACTTCGTGTTCATGCATCTATAAAAGTGTGTTTTCGTTATAAACACATCATATCCTCTTTTGGCGACCTAAAACAAATATTGGCCGCCGCCGCCGCCGCCGCCGCCGCCGCCGCCGCCGCCGCCGCCGCCGCCGCCGCCGCCGCGTGCGGTGAATATTGACTGCCCTCTCCCCATCCCGATGTTTGCGTACCGAATTTCAGTTTGTTTTATTTTCATCTGCGCTCCCATCAAATCAGCCCAGCGAACGCAAATCCAGCTTATATAACATCATCAGTCAGCCGTCGATAATAATATTCGTGATCCATCGACGTCGACTTTTGTGGATAATTCACAGCTGTAGCTAGCAATTCTCTCATGTCAATCACGTTGACGCTGGGGTAATGCACGATATTGATGGTAATTGATTGCTGTGTATTCCCCTGCTGTGCTCAGAAGTTCATTTAGCGCACTTCACTCAGCTTTGTGATAATCGTCTCGTGTTAATTAATAAAATGTCACAATTTACAGGGCTGTGAAAAGATTAGAATTAATTGCAAATCGGACTGCTATCTACAAATAATCTGAGAGCAAATTGACGCTTAAAATACAAACGTCAATAATTCGGTGGAGGTGCCATAGAGGTGCCATAGGAAAGGTGGAGGTGCCACACTAGGCCTATCCAAACTCTGTGAAAAATCTTGCGTTACATTCAAAGACGCCCCAATTTATCCCTCTTTCATCTCAAGAAATCGCTCAACAACGTGAAACTGAGAAACTAATTAGATGTCGTGGTTGCCAATATCGAATATAGTTCGTCCATGCAAGAATGCAGACACCGCCCGGCTACTTCCCTGTTAAAACGTCACCGACACGTAAAGGGCAAAACTAAGGGTTGATGGTCTCGAGCTTCTGATGTTCGAATCAAGTTCCCTGCTAATTAATGCAGTGTTCGAGTTTTCCCAATTAGGGTTCAGGAAGGCCGTAAGATTGTAGCTTCTTCTATGGTTAATAAAGGTCAGGGAAAGTGCCTCTTCGGTCTGCGCTGGACCCGTTTCTAAGAATCTCTTGACCGTAGTGTGCACAGATCGCTGGAATGACTCGTCGTGTAAATGACAACCCCTTTGCCGTTGTTATTACGTGTGAACCTACGTCTAACAGTAACAGTTTGAGTTGAAATAAGAAGTGTCAAGTAACGTCTCAAAATCTTAGATATACCGTTTTATTCGTCTGTACGTATACCTATGCATTCCGATTTGTTATTTAAGTGAGTCATTTAAATTACTAATTCATTCCAGACATAGAATTTGGTAGTTTTTTGCCCGTCATTTGATTCAGGCTGCCGAAACACACGTGGTACACGTGTAGTTTTTTTTCAGGCTGTATAAGATTGATGGATCAGTAAGAATCGTTTACACCCGTAAATCTGAGCATTCCTCAGCGCAGTGAACGCCGGAGACATTTTCGCCATTGCAGAGGGGTAGTCGTCTCATGTTCTTTGGACGCCGCCTGTTTTGTTGCCGAATTTACGGCTGAACACTCATCCGTTAGCTTCACAGCAACTCCGCGTGCCATTTGCTGGAGTATACGGCGAAATTTGTAAGAGATGTCGTTTGTAAGCTCGCACGCCAGCCAGGGCACATGCTTTTATTCACTCTGATTGACAATGTCAACTCCTTTCCTCTGCTGTCCGAACCATTGTTGGTGTCGTATTAAGAACTGTCTTTCAGGACATGCCCTTTTTTTTGCCGAAGATCAATTTTTCATCGTAGGTGTATATATATACATCTAAGAAACTTGGGCTCCAGATATTTTTCTCATAACTTCGTTTCCGCACACTCACTCGTCCTTTCTCTCTTTCCCTCGCTCTACCTCTCTCTCTCCCCACAGTTTCTTGTCTTGTCCACCTGACTAACTTATCAATCTCAGTTCTCTCTTCTCCAATCTTCACCGCCATCTATCTAAATCAACGTTGCTGCCCTCTGCAGGCTTACTGGAAGCCTCAGTTCTTTAGTCTTATAAATTATATCCCGCACCTTTGACTTGCCTTTTCCATGTTTCTGCATTCACACGGGCGCTCCGTCTTGCCGGCAATGCTCTCGCTAGTGTAACACTGCACCACCTAACACCGTCATCGCGGCGGAAAAGCCGGAAAAGAGCCCAGGTTCTGTTCCAGAGTGTCGTCGTGTCGTGCCGACGCGTTTCCTCCTCCACCTCCACCTCCACCTCCACCTCCTCCCCCAACTCCCTGCCCCCTCCCAGCATCCGTATGAATCCGCCAGGTTTCATTTTGAGACCCTCACAAAGCCGGTCTCAAATGTCTAAAGAATTCACTATCAAACCACTCTTGAGACGTCGGATCTTGATACGGGTGCGTATGGTTTGCTTGAATTGAAAATACTTTGTTTTCATAATTTCATTCTCTTTTGATTTGTTGCCACCACATTTTCCACCAGGCGTAAACTTGTAGTCGATTCTGTGTTCTACTTTCCATGAAATTACCAACTTCCTTTCCTCATGGCATACATCTATTGTGTGTTCTCTTTGTATGTTTCTTTCCGCACATTCCTTTTCAAACACACGAACGTATTGACTTTGCAATCATTCTCGCGATGATTCAATGTACAATGCGATCACTTCAGCTACACATTTCACACTTGCTTATTGATTAATTCAGTGGCATGTGTATGATTCAGTGCACGTCAGCAAGACTTCGATATTGTTTCGAGCACTTTGTGCCTGCCATCAACTAGACGAACAACACAACCAACATTAAGACGAGTATAGAAACTGAAACTGTGCGATATTGTGGCCTTTTCTCGCGGCAATCGCACACTACTTCGCTACATTGGTCTGAGTTCGCCGAGTATAGGCAGCTAGCTCTCTGAACGTCGGTTACAGAAGACAAATAGACTGGAGTTGAAACAAACCGTTTCCATTTGTCTACTTCCGTCTTTTATGTACTATGTCACTGTTCGCCATTCACAAATTCCATCAATCAGCATTTGTTTCATGCGTAACATTAGAGTTAGAACATAGGCCGTAGCCGCCACACCTTTATGCTTATAACGAGCGAATACCTTGATTCCGCACTCGGAACTAGCTCTGAACTGAAATGAGTTCTTAGCACGTACAATACATCACGGCTCGCAGTTTGGCATCAATTCAAGCTTGCCTCACAAGTTGCTGCCGCCGAACACTCGGAACACTCGGAACACTCCGAACACTTCGAACGCGTCGAACTCGTCGACATGGCAGTAGGATTGGTGGAAAATATGCACGGAACTGGGAAGCAGACCGCAGTCCAGTCTGCTCCGATGGCGAACAACTTGTTATTTGGGTCAATTACTCGGTCGAAAATTGAACATAGAACGAGTGAGTTCATCGTGGGTAATAGAAGTACTTAGAACATTAATTGAGTTAACATTTATCACGTCACTGCTTTTTGGAGTTGTTCTGCTCGCAGAATAATTCTAGTTCACACTTCTAGCACTCTGCTAGTAGTGTGTAGGCATGATTGCAGAGCAAGGGCTCACGTATAGGGAGGAAAGTTTTCTAATATTGACCGAGCACTATAAAGTCATTCTCCATGGTACATCCATTCTTATTATACAATCCTCTTGTTCGTGTTCATCGGCCTGAAATTTTAAATTTCCATTTGCTGATTCATAAAACTTTCAACACTCTTCTCCAGCCCTCTGCTCTTCTGTAATTTTGCTTTTAGCACCATTCTCATCTACATATGGCGTTGAGTATAAACACATTCTATTTTATTATACTCGCGTTAATTTTTCCAACTACTTTCATAAAAAATTTCCACGGCTCGTGAAACGCTATTCGAATATTTTGAAGACTTTCCGATAACAATATTTCACCAAAAGCTTGAATTTATTTACCGTATACTATACACAAAGTATTACCAAAACCAATCTTTGCATAAAAAAAGACGTACAGCTCCAAAATCTTCGGCAAACTATTTATTGAGCAACCACTTTAAATCATACAAATACTCAGATCGTCATGCAATGGCTTGAATAAATTCCCATAACCACGGCTATCAACTCCATTACAGTGAAATATTCCTATAATCCTCCCCCGGAAACGACGGCATATCCTTTTCAAAATGCACGCAAATTGCGCTATTAGACCTCCGCGTTGTTTGTTGTGTCCCCCTGTAAATCTAAATATCTCCGTGCATTACACACCCCGCGATTTAGCACCCTCTCCATCACCACGTCATCTTCACACTCATATCCCAGCATACATTTCACCAACGCACGCCGCCGTTTGCAAAAACTTTTTATATATTATCCTTCCCTCTCTATATCCGCTATATTCCCGGATCAGAGGTTAGTGATCTGGCTATTATCCTCCGTTCTCTTTTCCTCCAGCACTGTGAGCATGGTAGAATACAGCTTCCATCCTCTACGCGTGATCTATCACCGAGGTTGTCCCGAGCGCGTGTAAGTAGCAGAGCATTGAGGATCCCCGAGGATAGCGCACATCAGTAACTTGGCCGCCGCAACTTGACAGTTCCTTAGGGTTGATGCCGGGATGCCGGGATGCTGGCCGGGAACGCGGCGACGACGCCGGCAATCCGGCAGCCAGCTCGATGGCTAGTGACCGGCGAGCGACGGCGACACAATTAAAGAACGTTGCATTCGAAGCTGGCGTCGTCCTTTCAGATTGAGGACTTGCTCCAGCGCCCGGGTTTGGTGCTCGTCGACGTTGAATAGGGGAGAGTGATAAGGCAACATTGGTGGTGGCTGACAGCGTCAGCGTGGAATGCGGCACGGATGAAAGATGTGCGCCAGGGATTTGTTAGTTTGTTTCAATCAAGATTGTTGGGCGGCCGAATTGTTCTCGACTATGTTTTTAAATTGTGCTGCGACGCATGGTAAATGGGGCCACGGATTTTTTTGTGCCCCCTTTCTTTGTAATTTAATTTCGAAAATAATCAATCATGCCATGCTCCTATGTACTTTTTGATCAAAGGAATTTGTGCTTTGACGTCTTGTTTCTGCTTTAACATGAGACCTTGAATGTGACCTTCTAACATAGGGTGCACCTTCATTTCGGCCTTGGAATAACTGAAGCTTTAGCAAAAGAGTTATGCATGCTAGATCCTTTCCTTCTATGATTCAATGGATTAAGAAAGTTATAAAGCTTACAACCCAGGCCCCTTTTCCTTTTTCTCCTGATAGCCGTACTATACGGAGTAACGATACGTCAAACGCTTACATTAAACCAAGCAAGTCACCGCTAGAACTAATAAAATACTTACTCAAGATGCGATTTTTGTACATCAAAGTCTTTGAAAGTGATCTCGATGATCTCGTCTCTACTGGCGATGAAAGTGTAGAGAAGACAGTTGATGTTATCGCGGTACGGCCGGGGATAGTCGGGACTCGTGAACACTCCGTACTCCTTGCCGTAAGACGAGGTGAACTGCAGGCACTCGCATCCTGGAACCGACCACAACCAGCACATAACACTTCATTAGACAACTCATGCTAAACCAATTACAAGGTTTTACCACGAACTTAACTACTACCAACTGCCTCAACTCTTGTCTCCTGTTGGAAAGCGGCAGAGCGGTTCTGTGTTATTAATAATTATATTAAGCTCACATTTAAATTAGTGTGGTTCAGAGTGAACATGGAAAATAATACAGTTGGGTTAAGTTTCTAAATAAAGCATAAACGGTCGTTCTATTCAAATCATAGCAGAACTTCGGGCTTGAACATTAACTGGTTGACGGGACAATTAGCAGCCAGTTATTTTATAATTGGCAAACATCGGGGCCGGACTCTGAGTTTCCTTTCCCATGTGTTTTTTCTTGCGTACGATAGGCAACCTAGTCTATATTCTGGGAGTCGAGATCTGCGTTTTTGAAGACAACGGGCCTCTGGAGAGTCATAAAACTCGTCTCGCTTTACTCAACTTCGCTTCTCGAGCGGGACGGATATTTTCCCTAGCTACACAGAGTTTTCCGAAACATTACCAGTAGAAAGATTTGTTATCATATAAATAAACTAAATGCAGCGCACTGTGCATTTTCTACACGGTGACTGTATTTCGTATGCACTTTATGGTTTTCTTTGGTGAGATTAACTAGAACAGTGGTGCGATAGGATCTTGCTGGTATTCTATACGAGCTCGAACCAAGTTTATCCATTCCTTTTGTGTTTACTAGTTTATGTCCGTTTTATCTGGGCCGATTATACTAGGCGGGGCAAGGAGCGCGACTTGCTTTATTTCCACGAGGTTTTATGATCTTGGAAAAGTCTTTTTAATATGTAAACCCAGGTGTGAGATTGGCTTGATCGCTTAATGGATTCACGTAGTCCGTATATCTCTACTTGCCGCTTTAAACCTACCCCCTTTACCTTTCTTGACATGCCACTATGAACAAGTCCACTGTTCTTTGAACATTTTTAAAGCGGGAGTGCTTTAAGCTGAATACCTTTAAGTGGCGGGCAAACTACGAAGCGTGCCGTGTCAGTAAGGAAGGAACAAGCTCGCACTCGATGAATACTAATACTGGAAAGAAGTCGAACATCACGAATACTATAGCACGTCATTGCCCACCATGGGTTTTATGTCAGCCAAAAATTATTATCTAAATCTTCAACAAGTTGAAATAATGTTAAAATATCCTATTATTAATATCGCGTTTCGCAAGCAAGTGTAACTTAGCCTGCCGAGCATACTTCCGTACGAACGTGCTCGGTGCATACCAATGCAGCGTAGCCTGCCTGCAAACGACGTATCTATCTTTGCATGGGGCTGGCGAAATAATGCTAGAGCCTGTCTGAGCTGTCAAATCTGGCGGCGCTTCCTGCATTCGCGATCGAAATGATCTGGCTTGTTTGTTCTGCATTTGAAAAATATGCGACGGGCGAAAATGCATTTGAAAGGAAATGAGGTAGTGACGTGTACCGAGAGAATCATTTTGCAGAACCACCGAACACGAAGTAACCAGTAAATACGAGCCAGAGGCAATAAAAATGCTGGCTTTCATCTGACGAATGAATTAAGCCCGGTGAACCTTGAAACTGCGTATACTAACGTATAAAACGCAATAGGGAATGGATTATACACGAGAATGAGAAAGAAATTTTAATCTAATGCTAATTTAATTTACGAGGGAAAAAATCAGTTGCACGTGAACTTTCTAACTGCGAAAAGCTATCCGGTTACTTGGTGTGTGTATGTGGGGCATGAATAACATGTCTCTTTTACCTGCTAAATCAATATAACTAATTTCTATTTTTAACAAACGGGAAAGCCGTTTATCACAGCATGCTTATTGCATATTGTATGGGGCCGGTGCCCATTTACCATAAATCCCCGTTTAGCTTCCGGCAAACTATTGTTTTTAGTCCTGCCAATGTATAAATCAAGCGGCAGCGGCGACGGCAACGGAGGCCTACCCTTGCTCCAGATCGGTGCCATCCCAAGTTGCTTGCAGAGTTTTCAAAGAACGTACGACGGAATGGGTTTCAAATCGTCGACCCCGGGCTCGGGACTCGGGGATTGGGATGCATGTACAGTATACAGATCTTAGGAGCTGGCACGGTATCGAAGTAGGGTCGTTAGTATAATCTTCTTAGACCGTGACTTAGTTGAAGACTTGCCCTGAATGGAAGAAGAGTATGTTGCACAGGGACTCGAAAGAAACCCATAAGTAATCACCGGTACCCACAGTCTTACCCAGTCTTGCGTCGACTCCCCGAAGATAGTAGGAACGGCGGCAAGAATTTCCCTGCCAAATTCATTATTTCACTTCATTTAAAAGCTCGAGAGGAAAGGCAACATCTTTCTGGAGAAATTAATGAAATTTTCTTAGTTTGCATAATCTCTATTCATTTTCCTAATTCATGAAGTCGGAGGTACTTCTTCACACTTGATAGAAACGATATTATCAATTATCCAAGCTGCTTAGATGCTTTTCACAGTTAATTGTCTGGCGTCCAAAGTTTCTTTTTTATGTTTCCACTTTTTGTCTGCACGAAATAAGGATTTGTTTCTCTGCTTTATAGAAATCTTTTATCTGAACGGTATGAATATAATCGAGTTCAGTAAAGACGATACAAGAGCGGAAAGGCAGATTAATATGGAGATATTGGAAATAAAGGGGAGCAAGCGAAGGTTATTGAAGCGAGCGAATAAAACGAGGGGGATCCGCTCCTTAAGCTTTTCGTAATTACATGTCATCATTTTCTCCGTTCACTATGAGAGAATATTCACCAATCGTACGAAGCATTTCTATTCAAATCTCATGGCTTCTTCGTCGAGAATCAAGCTCGGAGATTTCAAGAGTTCTATCTTGCGAAAACTTCTCTCGCTCCTCTTGAGAGTGACGCCTTGAGGGATAGGTTATATCACAGTTCACTGTTCAGAACTGGCTGGCGCAATATTATACTGCGGACTACTCCCCTGCCAAGCTGCCACTCACCATTCGCCGCGTCCCCGCCGATCCTTGTTACCGTAACACCGTTACGTCGTAACACCGTAACACCATGACACCGTTACGTCGGGCGCTATCAAAGCTGGCTCACGTATTAAGTGTGACAGGCATGGATCACAAAGCAGTTTTCCGGGTATCGCCACACGTTTGTGTCGCCAAGCTCCAACAGGCTTTCGCTTCCTCACTTTTCTAAGTTCAAAATGTGAATCTAGCCCTGAACGAGGTCTCGATGACTTCACGATTAATTGTCGGTGAACTTGTGCCGGAAATGTTCGTGTTCTCCGAGCGTTACGTTTGATACGATTCAGGTAGACGTGTGGCTTGAAACTTAACAGTCTAAACTTGGCACATTTGCGAGGCTTGTATGTAGTTAAAACACCTTGTAGCAGCTTTATAGTTGAATGCTTTATACTTTTAAGAGGTATAGTGACGGTCGGCTAAGGGAATATTCTGCTCATTATTTTTCTTGTTAGTACGCTTTAAAATATAATACGTAAAGTATAGAGGGTCCTTTAAGAAAAAATGAATAGATGCACCTTGCGGTATAAACAGAGAGATGCTAATAAGGATAACATTCTCTAGCAATATTAAGTCATAAGTGCCTTCATTCAAGAAAACATGTTAACTGAAATAGAGTTCTTCTTTATTAAAATGTCTCGGTGCGGCAGAAGGTAAAGGTAAAGGTAATTAAATGTAATTTCGATATTTTTCTCGTAAAATTAAAAAATAAACAATCCAACTTATTTTTCCGCGAGTCATGAAACTAGTTCACAACCTAAAACAGCAGTCAACTAATGACGCACAATTTATAGCCAAAGCCCCCGGCAAAAGTGCCAAATTGTGTTCTTTTTGCCAATATGTCGGATGTCCTTTCAACAAATAAAATATATCGCGGTGTGCGAAACTTCTGTGTTCAATACTGAATAATGGAACCGCATCCAGCATCCGAGACACATAGGTGTTTTTACTCTCGGCAAAACACGTGAGGCAGGACGGTGCACAAGAGAGCGCGGAGATGGGGCGTCGTCAAGCCCCGAAACAAAACACAACAAAACAATGTGGGCCATATCGCTGGAATTGCAGGGGGTAGTTGGGTGGGTCGGAAGACCAAGTGCGACGCATAGCGTAGGTCAAGCAATATACCAATTCTGCGTATACGCGACGCGCTAGTGTTAGTTTATTCTGCAGCGTTTCTTGCGACACGGTTTCAAACGAAGAAAATTGGATATAAATAACAAACAGTGAAGGGACCTAATTCCAACGCCTTAGGTCTTCACTTTATATATATATATACGACCACAATAAAGCCTTTCAAACTCAACATGTATTTTCAATGAATGAATCTACATTTAATAATGTACATATTTGAATATAAAACGAATGTAAATATCTGAAATGCTATTCATGCGTTGCTTGATTTTTTTTCGTAACAAAAAATAAATATTTCGAATACTTTTAGGCCGTCATTGACAAAGCTTAACGAACTGCCTGCACGGCGTGCACTCACACAAATATTCTCTGTAATAGCAAGCAATTCCCATTTCAAGCATTACCGCCATTTATTTGATTCAGTGCAGGATTGTCTCGTTCCAATCGATAAAAACATAAAAAGTAATTTGTTAACAGTGTTAATTTTGTCAAATAATCGCTATTTGCATGTAGTATTGAATTGAAAGCACCATTTAATTCAAATCCGCCCCTAGAACCATGTATTACCATCCAATCGCATGGTTCAAACTGCTATTAAAATGCATGATTATTAAACTATACGTTCTCGCCTCGGGCCTTTATTTGGTGTCAGACATCGTCGCTGGGTATATATTTACGCTATTACTCAATCGAGTGTATACCACTATGTATTATGCAAAATATTATAATTATAATAACTGCGCGCAAATTTATAGCATCCTATAACTCAGCTCTGTTTGTAAGCTTGTTTCATTTCAAGCATGCATGATGAACGAAAGGAAGAACTCATCGCGAATGTACATTTTGAATCAATTTTGTTTTTGCCCCTATACTTTTTACTGTGAATATAAAAGGCGCAAACGCAAACGCTTCCAAACTAGTATATTATGTATGAACTTTAATCGTGTGACTTTTAACCCTGCGTTACCTAGAAATCCGTTTCGATTTCACAAAGGAGGCTAATTTGCAGCGAAACAATTAAGGATTTAATTTCGACTCACGTAAAGGGACAAGAGCAATGGAGAGCCACCAACTTTTACTGAGCTGAGAGTCAAACCATGCGAAGGATACTTTACATTTCAAAATATCATATGTGGTTTTATCTTACGTCGACGCAATGGAGAGAAAAATAAAAACCTAGAACGACATCCAACTTTTTCAACATTAAAAATCACTAAAATTTATCAAACCCAGAAAAATTCAGAGGAACAATTGAAGCGTAAGAGGAAAAGGCTCAAGTTTTATGCTCGACCCAGTGGAGGAGCCGGGTCCAATACCCATCAGCTTACCAAACCTCGTGCGCTCCCGTAATTTGATACAAAACTACTACTGCAGCACCACAAGCACGTCTATAATGTATTATAGGTGTAAAATCACGTAAAGGTATACAGAGTCTAAGGCAGGGAAGGCCCCAGCCGTTATAATATTGATGTCGCTCCAGCTCCCTCGCGTCCCACTGTACTACATCATGTCTCCTTATCGCACCTAAAGGACCATCTTTGCCCGTGTACAAGCAAGTCGAGGTTATCACCGTGGTCCCTGGTACACCAGCGGAAAACGGCCAACCACTAAGTATACAACCATGCCGCCCCGCCTAGCTGGCCTATACACTTGTCAGGATCGTGACAAAGCTGTATGCAATTTAGTATCTCCTAACCATTAACCATGGGCCCAAGAGCGCGCGAGCACCCTAGAGTCCTACACTGACACGACCTCTCATGCCACAAGACGCGACAAGTTTGTGATTTATCGACACGCTGGCCGCTTAATGTAAGCTGAGCAATGCTGACAAGCTTGACCTACCCGAGGGATGCCGTTTGGGGTTGACACCATCGGCGGGCTGGCTGGCGTGTTGCCTAGCAGTATTCTCTCGGCCTTGCATCGGCGGTATACTCGACACGAGATGGGCCTCTTTGGCGGTTCGGATCGCAGAGTAAGAAGAATGAGGTCGAAATGGCAAGTATGCCGACTTGTTATCAAAGGGGAAACGTCAAAAACGACCGGCACCTCTATAAAATATTCGCGAAGCCAACTTATTAATATTTCAACTCGAGGGACAAAGCTTTATGGCAAATACAAAGGGTATATATGAATACGCCGCGCTGTGTGCCGAGCAAAATGTAAACCTCTCCTGGTTTTCTCAAAAGCAAGCTTGGATAGCTTATACGGAACGCGAGCGCGGAAAGGCTGAAATCCATGAGTGAAAATTGAAATGTTTTGTTGAGCGTGCCTCTTTATACGAAATGAATGCCGATTTTTTTTCATTATAAGCTTGTAAGATGATGAAGTTATTTGCTAATAAATCAAAAGTAATAAAAGTTTACGATTTTCATATGGACATCACGTAATAATATTTTTAACCTCATCACATTCGCACAGCGCGTAGAAATGAGAATTCCAACTGCGAAAATAAGCTCTAAATATTCAGTCTCGTCTGTCAGAGTTGTGTACAATTAGAAAAGTGCTATTAATCATCAGCCATGGCTACCGATGGACGCCTAGCGCCGCGTGCTCACGCTCGCCGCCGTCGCTGCTCCCGCAACGTTACCGATCCCGTCCTTACCTGGACAGAGAAATAAAAACACGGACCAGAACGCACAGACGCGTCACACGCGTTGGTATAGATATAAATCGTGTGTGCATACTAAACATTTGAGCTACCATAGCTCCTCGGCAAGCCGTACACTCGCACACCTTTCCAAACAACAAAAAACTCACCCACACCACACACAAACATCATAGCGGTAAATCGCGAAAAGCTGGAAAGTTTTTAATCAGATTGCAAAAAGCAAACCCGGTTTTTTGTTGCCGCCGTCCGCGTATTGCATTCGCAACGTCAAGTGTGTATTGTAATATTTTCCGCCCGCATTTTAACTGCTTCGCACAGATCGCGGCTTGCGAATTGACGTAATGCAAATTACGGCACGGTTCGAATCGCAACATGTTTACCCTAGTAATGGCTGCAACCTGGCCTGTGTGTTGTGCCGCACACCACATGCAGTTGGCACCACTGGAATCTAGTTAGCGTGTGTTTAGAGACAGCTGAGTGAAGCGATAGTTGGTAAATATTTGTCCGACAAAAACGTGATTTATACATGGAAACGGGGCATCTGTTAACGAGATACCGCAACAAATGACCCAAATAGCAAGTGTTAATGCCAGAGATCACGAAATAACATCACAGAGAGTTTGATTTTAGTTCTCGGGCTGCTTGTGATTATTTACGTTGTTTCTTATTATTAATTAACAAGATGATATCTGGAGAGAATTCTTATCCCAGAAGAAGCCTTTATATATATAGGTATCACAAGTTTTTGTTGCCAGACTCAATTGAAACCTTATCAAAGGTGAACCGCCCTCAATATTTCATATGCACGCTATATAGCAAACTTTGTTTGTAGTTGTGTGTATACGAAAAATGAATCTTTCATTAACAAAGTTATACTAGCTTCGCCTCATTTCACTCGGGGGCACCAAACTCGTGTAAAGAAGGGAAAGAGAGACGTTATTCCCTCAACTCCATCATCTCCGTAAAATTTACCTTCGCCTTTATCGAGCATCAACTCATTTCAAAATTAAAATACATCTTCACTTGTAAAAAAAAAGGGTCTTCTCTTATTTTATACATTTTGCCGCACTGTAGCTAATTTAGCAAAGTTCGTGCAAGTAAGTCTATGAAATGTTGAACCCATTTGCTTAGAACGGACGGTCACCATGGAACTACATACAAACCGTCCAATTTAATAGGGCTGTTCCGTCTAGGTTACACAACCTTTATACAGGATGCAGGGTTTCTTATTAAAAATATGCAAAAATCTACAAAGGAAAAAAAAGGCTTCGTATCGAAATGAGACTTCAAAAGTTTCGCTGATTTTCCAATATTTGAACAACGATGAAAAGTCTTTTGTTTTCTAATTCTTTGGTGCAACAAAGGAACTGCACCGTTGCCTGTACTGTCGATCGCTTCAATTACGGGTCTGATTGATGAGAAACGCGAGCTGGTGCTGAGGGTGTGCATCGATTCTACACTGCTATACACTACCGCTGTTCTGCCTGGTCGTGCAGTTTGTCCGTGCTATAGCGCGTCACACGCACTACGGAGTCCGTACGCACTTGACACCATGTCACGCACTCTGACAATCTGTATGCACATCAGAACCACGTACAGCAAACCGCAGCCATATTAAGTAATTTGGAGGAAATGGATCAAGCGGTGAGCAGAAACCGTGGTTCTCAGTCGGGATTTTATGAATGCGATTTGTATTTGATCGAGTTTTAAAGTTAAGGCAAATTGCTAGTTCTTAGGAATGAATTGAATCAGTGTGATTGGTCTCGACGGAGGAAATGGAACAAAAACTATATCACATTTCTTGTTCCTGTGCAAAAACTGTTGGTTTGAACCTGTTGATTTAAGTCTTTGCATGCATAAAAAAGTGCATTCGAATTTTAATGTGTTTGCTATTGGGAAATAATGAAGCGAAATCAAAAGGATTGATTTCTCTCACTTGAATTTTCAAAATTTATCAGCAAGCATCAAAAACCGATGCTTTTACAGCTGAATTGCTTAAATTTCAGTTTATACAAGGAACACGGCTACATACTTCATATTTTTCCCTTTTGATAATTGCTAAAGCAGTCAATGCTTGCTTTTCGAAAAAGCATTGAAAAATATCATATGTGATTTGATTCATGAAGGGGAAGATTATTTTTAAATTTTCAATACGAACGCTCAATATATTTTAGGTCGGCGTTTCTGTCGATTCTTACTCGTTCTTCTATTTCACTAGAAAACTGTCTACCAAAGGAAAATGCGACGTATAATAAATATTTCTGTGTCTTGAGGTCTGCTTTTTTTCAAGTTTCAATTAAAAGTAAATGGTGTCTTGCTATTCGTAGTGTTGGGGTAAACATCAACGCAGACGTAGTGACAGTAGCATCGTCTAATCTGTCACTTTAGCCGGGCACTTTTCATTTTGCCACTTAATTTTCTTAACTTGGACTTGAATTCGTGATTAAAGTTGAGAGCCCGCATGAGAGAAGAGAGTTCTTTGCCTGTCTAACCAACCAAACGTAGAACATTTAAGAAAAGATCGGAAAAATCCAAAGGAGTTTTCTTTGTACAGTTTAAGGCTGAACAAGTATATCAAGTTTATCTTTTCTCTTCAAAGTATATTCATGGAAAGGATTTTGTTTATCAATATTGAATTTGGCAATTGCTCTTTCTAGGAAAATTCAATCTAATTAATAGAAAATTGCATTTTCCGAGGACGTTCTCTTCTTCGATCTCAGTACATACATAAGAGTCTCGAAATTGATCAGAATATTCCTGTTTTTCTTTCCTGTAAAAAAATAATTTTTTGCTGCAGAAAAGCAATGTAAGCTAGCTTTTTATTTCAAGTTAACTTTCTAGCATAGAAATGTAGAGAAATATGGAAACAGTAAAGGCTAAATTCAGTCAAGAATATGCCTCAAAGCATTACAAAAAATATATTGAAAAGGCTTTCTGTTCCTTTAGGCTAAAGCCAGAAGGGAAAATTCTGTATAAAATTAGCATGACATTATTCATTTGTTCTTGTGAATCGTATAACAGTAGAGTAAAATAATTATCAATTAGTCTTTCATGAGAATGACGCTACTATACGCTCCCTGTGAGTATCCCGCTGTGAATGAACAAAAGAAGCATTGGCCACGTCATGATTTATTTAGCGGGTTATGAATTATATTGTGATTAATTACGTATAGCCCCGGTAAAGAGCACAGTTAACACGGGGAAGATTTTAGTGCTGCTATCAGAGTAACTGTCGGCAATTTATCACACCTGGCCGGTGCCATGACGGATAGATTACAGGGGATGCTGCATCGCATGGACCACTAGGAGCAGTTCTCAACGATCTCATCTGTCAACGCGCTGCTCGTGCCCCCGCGTTCACCCCCTTTTTGTGTAAAGATACACAAAAATAATAATAATAATAGATCGGTTTTTAATTCGGCAAGGCGTGATTAAATTAAACTATTAAGGCATTGCCTAATTCTCGCCGTAATCCATCATAAACGGTTGCAGAGCGTTTTACTGTGTCTGAAATAATGAGAAAGTATACCTACTTAATTTAATTTTAGACCAATATGAGAGAGCCATTTCAATTTCAGAATCAATTTTTTTTTGTTAACAAATACACATTTGCAATCAATCAAACAAGTGCTCCAATCAAACTGCTTTCTTGTGAAAGTCACACCCCATTTACTTTATGTTTACATTTCCCCTGCTGTACCCTCTCTCATATATACCAAATGTGATACACCTATGCAAACACATCTATGTTTCAGGAGCCCACACTGCACTAATTACCATCAGCTTTACACGAGTTTCATTCCATAATTAGTGCCATGGTATAATAACAGCCACGCGCATTTCTAAACCTTTTTTTCGCAAACATTTGTGAAAACGCAGTATTGACTGTGTAGCTCATGTGGCTATTACAATGCATGTGAATGCTGAAACCAAACACAACACAGCTCCTGTCTTTTTCATCTCATTGCAAAAACAAATAATGCACATCAATAATAGAGCATGACAGATCATCTAGCACCGCTATGATTAATAATCAAGCAATAACAATAATCTGCCTGGCATTGCATTACATTTACCCATTGCACTTATTCAGAAAATCCACTCTTTTTGCAAATTTGCCGGCGAAAATCGCGACACCCGGAAATTTCCATATTCCGCGTTCATACCTTCGTTAGCAAATTAAAGCTGACCAACCTGGCGTGCGCCGGGCTGCATGATAAGAGAAGTCTGATTTGTGTGATCATCTTCTCTGCAAACAACACCCCACCACCATCGGCTACCGACTGCCTACCGCCGAGTGTGGGCTTGTGTGTTCGGTTTAATTAGTGAGTAGAGGAGCCGACACAGAGAGTCAGGGCCTGTTGGTACTCATTAGGCCCTCGTACAGCCCGCGAAGACGCCGGCAGAATTCGCCTCCCAGTTGCACCCTGTCAGCTCGCCCTACCCAGCGCGTCCCCTTGGTCATTCTCGCCCGCGACACGATATTGATTAGCAAATACGGGAGCGCTGTGCCATTACGGTTTCGCCGATATTAACGTAGACCGCATTCGAGCTCTAATTAGCTGGAAGCTAACGAATTGACAATCTAATAATCGGATCGCATTACAAATATATACAATAGTCGAGGACTTATAATCGCGTCGCATGTGATAAAAGCAAACAACAATGGAACTGTTGTACGCGACTTATGCTATTC
Organism: Nemurella pictetii; assembly: GCA_921293315.2. Lineage (NCBI taxonomy): Eukaryota > Metazoa > Arthropoda > Insecta > Plecoptera > Nemouridae > Nemurella > Nemurella pictetii. The sequence continues at coordinate 26,481,181 of OV121115.1, forward strand.
AGGAGACGTACGAGTTAAATGAAAACTTTTTACGAGTGTTTAATTACAGTTTGGTGACTGGCCATGACTGTATTTAATTACGGTGTGGTCGGTTGGACGTAATCCATCGTGGCTTAGAACTAAGTCTTATTACAAAAACACTTTGTACACAGCCGAGCAGGTCATATGGCAATAAAATACAGCTCCGTGTCGCTGGCGTCGGCGTCGTCGGCGTCGTGTATATTAATATTTGAACTAGTCGCATTTCACCGCGAATGTTTGCCGGAGAGACCCCCCCCCACGCAACTTTATTTAATTAAGCTGTGCAAAATCAAAATCGTGCGAATCGCTAACGTTTCTGCATATACTACGGAAATAATTGGAAATATAAAGCGATACGTCGCGAATTGTGAAGGGGGGGGTGTAGTTAGTAAAATGGGATCGATCATGTCGAAACAAACTTGGTCGTGTCGTGGAGAGCGACGTCGGGTGCTTGGGGGTGGTTGGCCGATGGGGGTGTGGGCACGGGCGGGGGGGTGGTGGGATGAGGGTTGGTTAGAGAAAAAAAGACGACGGCGACGGCATATTTTCTCGCTGTTTTATCAGACCCTGTGCGTCCTGGCACTGGCAAAGAGGAATAACGCTCTTGGCGACCACGCCGGGACGCCAGGATAGATTTACGCGAAAACAAAAGGGAGATGTAGATAACATTACTTTAGCATCCTTCTGCGCCCGTTCGGAAAAGCGGCGTAAAGTTATCACGGGCCGCATGCACTTGGGATCGCACTGTCGCCTCCCCATGTTTTCTATCTCTCTGCAGCCTCCAAAGCGGCTCCAGTGAACGGCGAGACTGAGTGTGGTAATTTCGCATTGCCACGGACTTGCATTCAAAAGATCATGGTTTGATTCCTCAGATCGGCTATTCTCATGGTAATCAGCGAATTCTTTATTGCTCGCAGCTCTCCGGCCTTCAATAGGAAAACTCAGTAAGCTTTTCCTATGGCTGCCGACTTTCGAAATATATTACAAGCAGCATTATATAACACGAATAACATGGGAGATATGCTTTATGAATAGCAAGCAAACGTATTATAGCTAACAATTTTGTAAAGACTCATTGCTTCAACTCGGCGCAATATCGCTTTACATTGTACATGCATGTTTCAACGCTCTTCATAGCGATACCGGCTTTACACATCATTAGTTGTGTGCAACACATTTTCAAATCAGAAAATTATGGAATCGGCAGCATACATAGTTGTTTTGTAAGCCACGCTGTTATGTGCCAGAGTCATATCGATTAATATTGGTATGTAACAATATGTGCGTTTTAATATGACAGTCAATGAGACCATCTCGAAATATAGCAACACATTCTCGTTAGTAATTATACAAGCATCATTATAAATGTCTCGGACATCAATGCTAGCGTGACACAATCTATCAGAGTTTGTAGTTAATTGGTTCATAAATTACTTTGATGATGCACCACATGTCACACATTTGCAGTACTCAATGCAGGTCTGCATAATTATTAATGCGTTATGATGGTCCCATCTATTAACAGCTTCATTACGACCGCATTTACACTTTGTTAAGAATTTTTATTAAATAGTTTCCGCATTTTCTTTTCTACATGGTGTAATTTTTTTATAATTACTTGTTATCAAGACAAACTGTCAGATTCAAGTAGTTAAAGTTTGGTTAGAAAACTGAGCGAAACTTTTAAAGAAAAATTATAACTTTGCCATTTCGCTGTAAAACATACCGCCGACAGAAGTAGAAAATGTAGCTGACTTAAAGTTAATTAAAAAACCGAAACAACATTTTCTGCGAATGGAAGCTAGCTAGCGGTGAAACAATGTGCGATATTCTAGGTATATATGTTTAGGTGGATGGTGTTGTCACTTACCCGGGTTGACAGATCCTACAACTTCCATCAGCAACAGTTGTAGAAGCACAAGCACAACAGGCATCTGCAAAATGAAACAAAATTTCGTTTCAACCAAAATGGTAAGTGCATTGAGGTGGGGAAAATACGCTTTTCGAGCAGATATCCGCCTTGTCATATCTACCCTCGGCTGGCACTCCCTCCCCGCGTTCATCACCTGCGAAACCTCTCTCGACATACATGTCCTTCTAATGAGTATTTGCTTCATTAAAAAGCTTTTATTCGAGATGGTGTAGATTAAATTGTTTTACGCGAATTAAACGGCTGCCTAGGCTGAAAGCTTTGCCATTTTTTCTCTCCCCCCCCCCCCCCCCCCCCCGCGAGCAGAAAATACGCGTGACTTCACTTCTTCCGTGTCAAGGAGTATGGATATGGGAAGATATTATTGTGTTTAAAGAGTTTTAGTCTTTTGGATTTTATTTATTTTAGACCCCGGGCCTCGCTTGAAGTCTTGCTGAAAGTTATTTTTCTCACATTCAAACAAATTTGGTCGCGACAATGCTTTTGCTGTTCAAGAGGAATAATAAAATTGATGGCAGGTATGTTTTCAAATGAATTGCCAGCAAAATTTTACCTGCGCTATGCTATGGCTAATTTACTTTTCGCAGATATCAGCAGATAGCACCGATGATGAGATGTGGTGAGATGAGACGATTGAACGTATGCTATTGAGCGCTTGTTTGTGAACTGCAAACAAACACTCACCTCAGCAAAACAAACAAATAGCAGTTGAATGGAAGTCATCGCTTCTCTCGCACCATCCTAATCGGCCTTTCCATTATCGATAATTCCCACGGGCACTGCATTAATTTTGCTTTTACGAAAGAACGATTGCACCGCTTACACTTAAGAAATAAGAGATAACCGTTTGAATTAAGTCGTGAATCAACATTAAATAAAATAATTGCGAGCCTTGGGAGAGCCATCAATGTGAATTCGTGGGGGGAGGGAGCACGTAATTTATTTTAACTAACAGCTGAAAGAACCGATTACTCTTTCCTGGGTAAGAGTTTGGTAGCGAAGGGAGGCGCACTCCATCTGAGGAGCTTATGACGGTGTCTTCGCTTGGCCACGTTCCGGCCGCGTCAAAGGGACGCGAATTCCCGACGTTCCGCCATTTGCGTTTCCGTAATTCACAGAAAATTCCACGCAATCGAAAGCGTAAGTCTAGATGGTGCTACCAGTTCACTGAAATTCTCGAAGGAATACCTAATGAAAATTTACCAAGTGGTTTTTAGTAATTTGCTGTTCTCGTACTTTCCTATATACACAGAGAAAAGAAATGCTCGGAGTTAACAGCTTGTCGCTGGTTGGTCCGTTTTGTCAAGGTCGTTGTAATGCTCTAACCAATTACATGCGCCGCTCATAAAACTAAATAACGTCAGTTGTAAAATATTTATTGCTGTTTCTCAGAAGAGTGAAGAAAAAAATCCAGTGATCATTAATATAACGACAGCGAAACTGCTAAAAGCCTGACAATCATGCAGATAGGAGGAAGCCGTAAAGGCATTTCTGAAAACGAAATGATATTTCTATTTTCTTGACACACCGATACCTGCAATTTAATGAACAGAGCTCGAATATTTTAGTGCCAAACTGGGAATCAGTAGCTAATAAAAAAGACCGTTATATTGTGGCAGCAACTTTTGAGTGCGTACTTAAAGGTATGCACGCGCTGTGCTATATGCAATTCAACGCTGGTATAGTTACTCTTCCAACGCAACCCAATCAATGTTTATATTTTATCACTGTTCTTATTTTATGTAGCGCTCTGAATAATTGACTGTGTTTCTGAAAGCTTTGTTCCATAGAACAAATTATAACGTTGCCACCCCACGATACTCTACATCTATCGCTACAAAATAATACTACAACTATTAAGTGTACTGATACTAATAATATAATATGGTGGAGCACTCTGCTGCGATTGGTCTGAATAAATCAACACATTTCGTAATTTAATTAAGCTTCTCTCTTTTGTTACTTAGCTTTCTATAGCCTGGCCATGCAGCTATAACGGCTCGTGGTACGAACTCACATCAAACCAAGAGAATGGACAGCAAAAAAATATATATGTCAGAGCTTAAAATTAACAATCGAGTTCTAAATTAGTTTTCAGCGTCACGGCATGACGTTTGGAATTAATCTCAAATTTTGCTAATAAGGACTTAAGTCACCAACCGTATACCGATGGATTTTCAAGTAGAAATTAAAAAAAGAAACGCCGCTCAAGTATTTTTTTAATATCAGTCTTCTGTGAAATAAAACAACCCGTTTTTTTTCAATTAGAAAAAAAAATGTCTATCTTAATCCACGAAGGCACCAGAAACCTACAGCGCTGTTCAATTTCTTCCGTTTTGTTTCGCCATTTGATGTAATATTTTGATGAATTACACTGCCCGGTGACATATAACTAGTCTCGTTTAGAAAAAGAGCCAGGCTCAAAATTCCTACATGGCAAACTCTGTAAGCTACAGCATCAGCAGCAGCATCACCCTCACAGCAGCAGCAGCAGCAGCAGCAGCAAAAGAGGTGTAACTGTAAGCAATCAAGTGTGACAAGTTAGCTAATCCCTCGCGGGGGATGGAGGTGACAGCCGGCCATGTGGATCAATCGGCTCTCTCGCAGGGGAGGAAGTCAACAAGCAAGCAACCACCCACACACACCCACACACCCTCACACACACCCACACACACACACGCAGGCCTTACGAACGAACGACTCCATGTGTGGCCGGTGCGAGGAAATTACATTTCCACATCGGAAATAAGCACGCATCAATGTCGTGGAAGAATGCGATACAATCATCATGATTGGTTTCACAAATCAATGCTGGCGCGAGATTTATCTTCTTCGTTCGTGTGTCAGAGACACTCCCGTAATGGTGTGCAACGCAAGAGTGAGTTGTTTGCTAGAAAATTAGTAGAAGAATTAGATACATCGCCTTTTTTGTACGAAAATCAAGTGATACGCGGCTTCTGTCTGGATGTATTTATAATGTGTGTGCGTTCATTTTTCGAATGATCTTCGCGAAGTTGATATCTATTTGCACACGACTTCGTGGGTCAAAAAGGGGTGGACATTTTCATCCCTAAAAAATTACTAGCATCCTCTTTCTACATATAAAGCCCATGTGTATGGATTGTAGATGAGCAAAAAACTTATGAAGAGTAAATATGATTTTCAAATAGTAAGTCAAATTTTTCGTAATTCCTTTTTGGAATGAGATACCTATTTCACCTTGACATGAAGCTAATAGCGTATGAAGTGTCTAGCACAATATCGTCTATAGGCTGCAACATTCGAAGTGACCCTAAACAAATACGGAAGATGAAACGTCGTGCTTTCTTTATTTATATTTTGTTATTTCTGGTCTGTTTCACTTGCACTATAAGGTTTTTCCGGAGAAAGCACAGGAAAGCAATGCCGCTGTGACACCCCCCCCCCTCTACGAAAACCCAACCCCCAGACAAGCCATCCTCAGGCTATGTATGTCCCTACACAAACATACCCTCATCCTATGAAACCCTTGTGATATCAAAACCCCTTCACTAGCCGAATTTCCATTTTAATAGGTTCAACCCTGGAGAGCTTCACGAATGGGTGGGAGAGCTTCACTATTCGAAGAGTACACGACACGGGTACAAGGGCACACAGCACACAGCACACAGCACACAGCACACGGTAGCAATGCCTGGATGATGTCAGCTGCCCGATGGAGTTACTCGCGAATGAATTCTAAGAGCATGCAGAACGTAGCGTTCGTTTTAGTTATTTAGCTACGTGAGATCGAGCAGCAAGCATCTAATAGATTTCCTAGCGCTTTCGTTTCGCGGGGGTTGAATAACTTGTATTTACGGATTGCTTCTTGGGAAAACCCGATCAAGTGGATTATGAGGTATGTGTGTGCGGATATTACGAAAACGCAAAGTTTTCAGTGAACGTTTTTCACGATTTGCGAGGGGTTCGGGCATGTGACGAGACTTCTTGTAAAACCAACTCGTGATTTTTGTTCGACTTGAATTTTGTTTGAATTGATATGACGAGTAACCGAAACAAAGCGCCGCCACTTCTGGAACTTGTGAAAATGGTTTATCTTCATCAATTGTGTTTGCGAAACGTAAAATGCTAGTTGAGAAAACTCGGTGAAAACTCTAGAAGTTAGTGTTAGGTAACCGAGTGGGTAGTGGTTAAAGTATAGAGTGAGTGTATTTACGTACCTCCATCACATTATTGCCGAGCATTGTTGGACGTCATCGTACCGGAAAAATCCTCATCGCAGAGTCAGGATGTTCTGCACTCTGAAAGTTCAACAACAACAATTATTTGTAAGGGGAAAATCTTAAGCCATTCTCTATAATTGAAAACGAAACCAACACGCTATCGAATAGCGTCAATTTCAATTAAATTGCTTTCATCGTGTACATTGAATTTCTTGCTCAACATCCACTCCTTTTGATGCATTAGAATCTTTGTTAGGTGACTTCATTTCCTTTCTTATATGCTATATAGCCGTTTCGATACGGGTTCGTTTTTGAAACGAATTTCTACTGCGTGGGATGAGACTTGATGTTTTTGTATAACATCTTGTCTGTGATTTGAACCCAATACCGCTAAGTAAATTACTCAACAAAAGCCGATCCACTTTGAAAATCTCGTTGCGTATAGCACAGAAGCTAGCATAGCAATCTCGTCTGCGCCCTCGCTTTGAACGTCATTTGCTCCATCCTAATATCGCTGCAAGCTTTCTCAAGCTTAATATATACGCTCCGTGCTCCATACAGGCCTCAGCTCCAACCAACAAGCCAATTATTGCAGTGTTCTGATTTTCATTTAATATGCTGTTAATGCTTTTCCAAAAGCTTTTTAACTCTCTCAGTTTCTCAGCATAACGTGTACAAAAGCTGTGGTTATTGTTATTTTTTTTTCGTATTAAATTATTGGAAAATGTGTTTTTGCTTTACCGTAAGCTATAACAACGGTTCATAAAAACGAACTGACGCGTCGACCTGTAATCAGCGTGCAATTAAACTCGATTCTAAATTTTGTCCCCAGGAAACATGCAACGCACCTACTAGAAATTCCGATAGGTCAATATGATAACAAGTGAAATCGATCCGCTTCGGACATACACGTATACCGTAAATCCGTAACGAACGCGCACGGACACACACACAACGTCGGGCGCTTGCTCACGTTGCCGTTCGCTCACGTGCTCGTTTCATTTGCATGTTAACACGGGTATTGCTAATTGATATTGTTTACGAAGAGCTCTGTTCAATAATGTACTGGTCGTGGATAGAACAGACAGGTATATTAGCGTCGAGCATCTAGCAGTTGTGGTGGGCGCATGTGATCGACAGGATTTAAGTCGATGGAGGGGTGAGTTGTTGGGGGATGTAGCGGTGGAGATGGAGATTGTCCAACGAGAGAGAAATTGCGTTGAAATTTGCCGTGGCGGCAGGAGATAAGCTTGGTAAGTCATTGCAGTGGCAATGACATTGAGGTTTCTCTCAACATCAAGAATACTTCGAAATACAATTCTTCGGAAGTATATCAAGTGAAGCATCGAAGTGATAGGCATTATTTTCATGCCATTCAGCAATTAGACAATTCTGGTCCCTATTTTCTTGTGCAGAGTTAAACTTACAGGCAATGTCAAGCCACCGAATCTCTGGATCCAAAAATGGATCCACCCGAAAAATGCGAATCAGAGGCTCGTTGGGAAAAATAGCCCCGATCGTAGGATTCGCGTAGCTCGATCAGGGAAGCTTAATTTCCAAGTGTTTCTAACAAAGTTTTTTTTCTTTGCGACCAAGATGAGTGCTTAAAAGAACAATAATTTAGTGACGCGTTTTTTGGCGGACTTTTTGCCAGGTAAGAAATGGATACCCAAAAGGAAAAAAATGTGTATTTTTATGGCCATTAGAAATTCGGCGAAAAACAATTTTTGAAACATGGGAAAAAATCACTATTCAATTTTCTGTAATCTTCCGGGATATTTTAGCTTGTCGATACCAATGCGCCTGACTACTGGTTAATGCAAACAGTATACCAGTTCTCTTTTTGTCGCGACGATTTTCTCCATGGCATGTGGAGTACGGGCGTTAAGTCTCACACCCTCTCTAATTATAACCGAGAACAATTTTGATTCTAGCCAGCGTCGCATACCACCGGTGGCGTTAAGCCCGTGATAGCTTCCTATCGGAGTGTGGGCACCTACTGGCATAGGTATGACGTCGAAATTCTAATCTACAGTTTGGACATTAAGCAAACCTCCTCGTATGGTGCAGGTTAGTTCGGAATATAGGTACTGTATGCTGCTGCTGCTGCTATACGTTACACGTTGCATTTGCCTTCTGAATATTTGCTCAGCTTAATTGGCACACCAACTTCCCAAGTAATATTAGTTCTGTTATATCAACAGTGAACAGCATTGTTTCGTTACTTCAACTACATAATTTGATAATTTAGCTACAAGACACGGACGCGGTGTACGAGACTTATCATTGCATCTTTTCGGCAAATAAGAAGTTCGTAGACAAACCATGGAATCGTATAAATTGCCTGGTAACGTGCGAAAAACCTTACCCTTGACAATTCGAGCAAACTTTACTCTATTGAGCGTACCATTTTTGTGACCCATTGAAATGTTAATATACAGCTTGGTTATAGACCTGCCGCTCGGTAGACTAGCGAGTAATCCAAGACCTCTGAATTTTTTTAAAGAAGATCATTGACCGCCAAATCTTGAGCTTTGTTCAATCTTAAACAATATTATCCCTCGATGCGTATGGATTTCCTCCAGTAATCTGGGTTGTCAAAACAAGCTGCCGCAGCCTCTGTTCATCTGCGCCTGTGCATAAGCTTGTCGCCCTCGGGGCACATCAGATCAGACACACCAGCCACATAAACCGCATCAGCGTTGTCTCCTCGTATTCCTCGATATCCGTCGCTGTCCACGCCAGAAATCGACGACTCTAGACGCCATCAGAATAGAGCATTTCTAACGTTTTCCCGTGTCGAGCGGAAAATCAATTTCATATCTCCTGTTCCCTAGCCATCGTGTTTGTATATCAACCCATTTCAAGTCACTTTACCAACATATTGTGTGTGGGCCACTTTTATATTTGCATTCTAAAAACCAAATAACCTTAAAATACAGTTTTCAATTTCCTTTTACGGATGGTGTGTCAAAGGGGCAGTGGCAAAATCTTCTTATAATGGATATAGAATCGAAGGTTAGGTAACGACCTTGTCATATCTATTCATGACTCTGGAAGAGCAAGGACTCTGCAATTCCTCACACACGGTTCAGTATAGCGTACTGTTTCAATGATGAAAATAATCTCAATTACATCTCCGTCTTCGATAATTACAGCAATCTCATTAATCTCTATTCGCCAAATGCTTTAACTAAATAGCGAGAGTTTGTATGGCCCGAGGCTGTATTTCAACAACCTCCTCCCTCGCTCACAAAATTTAACCCTACGCGCAAACGCAGTCCTACCATTTGGCAACCGCGCCTGGAAAACTTGAAAATATGTCAGAATATCTTTCCTAACAGGGAAGTGTGTCCGGCAGAGTTAATTCCCAGTCGCAAATCGATTGCCCTTGAAGATTATCCTGCCAATAAATTGCATCTCGCAATTGGACACAACAATTGGCACTTGTAAATTTATCACCGTCAATTATCTGCCACTGCCATTTGATTGGACTTCATTATTAGCTGGGTGAAAATTTCACAGCTTTTTTCGTTTCTATATATTTCATAAAAGCTCAGACGTATTTTTATCAGATTTTTGCTTGCAAGTCCGTTTAAGCAACTCGCGATATGTTTTGTCGTTATCATTATAATTGGACATAACCACAATAATAATAAGAATCTTTCTTCATTGGCATGAAAAAAAAATCAACTACCTAATGAGAGGAAATACATAAATCTCAGCTTGGCGCTCGCGTATTTGCAGCACATCCTCGCGTTGTGCACCCTTAATTTGGCTGCGCACCAAGAAGGTCAACTGTGGCTGACTTCGTCACCGCATGACCGAATAACAGAGTTATATAATAACACCCAACACACTTTGTAACCAACGTTATACGTTTTATTAAGATCACTGCTCCGTGAAGTGCTTCCTTCAACCCAAGGCTCGCAGGCGCCGTCTCAGATCATTCGTTTGTACTTTCAAAAAGAACTGCACTCGCGTTTCAGCCGGGAACACAGCGGTGAATGCGAATGGTAATGCATCTGTCATTGTGTTTTATTGCCTCGCAGACTTTCATAATCCCCTGCGGACGTGGAGGCGCTCGACTTCGATACGAGTCGATCGGCCGGAACACCTGAGCGTCGCGACGCCGTGAATCCGACGTCCTGACCGACGCCACTGCGACGTCGACGACACCGACGACACCGACGACGCCGACGACGCCGACGACGCCAGCGATACCGACGCTGGGGTTACCGGGTAGACAGATGATCGCATAACTCAATCGGGGAGAGCGTTTCAAATTTCATTGCACTGCTAGAGTGGATGGGGAATATCCTGCTGTATTGGGGTGCGGGAATTTAATGTGGTTTGTCGTTTGGTTATGTAAGTGGAGCATATATACCTATATGACCGTATGCTCAATTCGACATTCGCGAACGAGACAATAATGTCATAAAACTGCATGTTTACAGTTGAAAAATGTTCTTACTCTTGTGCAGATAAGAGGGTTTGTGTCCGCATATCATTTGCAGATAGGTATTTTAAAAGATATGTTTGCATTTGGGAGAAGGTGCTAGCATGTAAATATGGCAATGTTGAACGGTGAAACGTATCATCGCTAAGGTAGATAGCAATTTTCAATCTGGTCGCTACATATTTCAACTGGCATCGGGATGTTTTTCATAATTCTGTTACGTAATAAGATTACTGGGGAATTGCATGTGAATATTGTTGACAGTAAATTTTTACTCTTTCATCTAGGAAGGTAGAAGCATGATATTTTTTAATACCGCTCTTTTCAAATTGTTTTATTTTTCGTTCGTTCTATTCTGGATAGGGTAGTGGAAAACTTTTTAGCGGGGCGAAGTGCAAAAAATATATAATTACTCTTTCGAATTGTTTCTGCTAGTTATTTAGTGCTTCTCAATCGTTGGATTTGTTAACAAACAGCTCAAACTTTTAATGAATTCTATAAGAAACTATGCAAACTGTACATTCTAATTAAATTGAAATGAAAATTAATGATCGCGCTCATTATAATGTATTGTAGAATCTCTGCCAACATATGAATGACATTATTTTTAAAAAGGGCATGAAACTACTATTAAAGTAATTCAACGGTCCCGCACTTAGCCTCTCGACCAAGAAAATTCAAGACTCGCCGTGATTTCCTTCTATACAAGATTGTCGAAACATAATTTGGCATTGAAATGCAGTACCAATTTCTTTTCCTGTGCACTCGCAGCCGTATATAGCGTAAAAGCGGGGGAAATAATATTGCTTTTTGACTTGAAACCATCGTGCGGCTCGTTACGTTTCGAGGGTGATAAGAGGCAAGCAGTCTTCAGGTATAGGGGATGAAAGACGAGGAAAACCTGTTACTTTATATCAGCGCATTATTGAAAATAAACAAGAAAAGAGAGAGAACGCGCTGGCTCAAGTAGTAAATAGAGACATTGGAGTTCTTGGTGAATTGCAAGAAAATAATTTGATTGCTGTTTTCAAGTTACAGCAATTTTTAGACGACGCGTCCTTCAAGCGCGATTCGTTTGAGATTTGAAAAGGCAGTCATTTTCAAAACCTCTTTGATCGGAATGCAGAACCTGTTCATTCATTGTTCGTTCATTGTCATTGTGTTTTCATTCTTCATTTTTTTTTTCAGTTTAACTCAACGGTTGAACGCCCCACAGCCAGATGATCGGTGGATATATCGTTCCTGCATCCACATCGACCTGGAAAACGAACCTAATGCCAAGGGACATATTTAGCTGTAAAAAAGCCTAACCTTCGGTCATTATTTCGTGTATGACTTTTCCCCAATCGCCTCGGTACATGTCAAAACATTTAAACATGTCCCTTTTTGTCGTTACACTCGCTGCGTAGACATCACCATGTATGTTGCAAAAACAAAACTCGTGTGCGATAGAAACATTATTCTCTCTGATCCGCGGATTAATAATAAATATCAAAATTTCAAAGTTATCGCCTAAAATCCGCAACGCACGGCGCAGCTGCCATTGGAATACGCGTGTGACATATTTGTAAATTACCGCAGCTAGTTAAATCTTTTTTCGCGCGCGAAATTGGCTGCATAACACATCAATTTGCAACACCCTACTTAGCAACATGCCAACGAGAATAAAGCCATGACATGTCTGAAATTCAGGCGAAACAACTAGCGTAGTACACAGCCAGTACTGCCACGGCTAGAAAACACCGTTTAAACTTGAATCTGATGCAGCTTCAACGCTTTCGACGTAGTAGTTTTTTAGCGTCAACTTGTTGAAATAGCGAGTTTCCTATGAGCGTTTGCCGCGCTGGCCTGGTCGATGTTTGAAACTATACGCTGACCCTGGGGTCGGCTGCCACCGGAAGCAGGGGTCGGGCGAAGGGCTGCCACCGGCCGGAAGTGCACAAAGTGCACGGGTGCAAGGCATAGAGAATCCGGGCGTCGCGACGGCGTGTTTGCTCCGTCGCCGCCGCCGCCGCCGCCGCTAGAGCTGCTCTCATTCTCCGAAACAGGGGCCGCCGCCTCGGAAGCAGTAAATTGCATTCTGAACCCCAGAAATGCGTCGGCGCTGACGATTATTACACAGTAAATTCACTTCTGGATTACTATCCCATTCAATCAATTTCGACTAGTAATTTATACCCTCGGATGGTCATGTGTGTTAGTTATCGTGCGTATGATCTGCGTTACTTTTAATCAAGCGTTTTAATTATCTAGTCGTCCGGTCAATCTAATTTCGCTTGATCCGATTAAAATTGGCTTCCAATACATTCTTACTAATTGGGAGTTTGGTGATCGACATTCAACCATTCGCCCCGTGCGTGCCAAATCGTGGACCCAGTGGTACTGGGCTCGAGGGGGTGTGGGGGTGGGTGTGCGGAGGCTGAGTTTTAATTAAATGATAAATGACGGCCACCAAAATCTGCGTGCTATTTTATAACTAATATTAAATTTATCGTTTGAACAAAATAGCCCGTGATATTATAAGTTGCTTGTTAATGCCATCGTACGGCCGTCCCACCCCCTCGGATTCTCATTAAAGTTGAAATAATGAGGCTCGGCCGATTTAATAATTTCGCAGCTCGTAAAGTTGAAACTCTCGATGAATTCGCTCGAGTTTGAAATGTGCGAGAAAATTTGGCAAAAGATAATTTCGCTATTGCCTTTATATTAGAAGTCCTCGCTTACATGGCCAACTTGTTTTCGTGAAATGCGCCGATGTCATATTTAAAACATCCGAGTTATTAACTTGAAAAAGATCCAACTAGAACTTAATTGTCATTAGCTCCTCTCCGTGAAGTTGAATAGGAACACGATCAAAAGTTTTAGTTCTACAAATTGGAGCTTCAAGATCAGCTTTCCGTTTCAAGCAAAACCGAACTGAAAATATCGCGCGTGCCCGAATCTTTTTTGGGCCGCGGCCCATGTTTAGTGTGATTTGAACGGGTCACGTCTTTCGCGGGTCTCCGAATGTAAGTTGCTTCGAGCCAGCGCGCCTTGCCAACAACTACTGGACGCAGCCCCCTTTGGGACCCCGCACTTCTTGTTTGACCAAACATTTCAGTAAGTAGAAACCAAGGGCCATCATCAAGCCGATATATTGGTGAAACACTAATTGGAAGCAAGCCTGATCCATCTGTAAATACACTATCGGCACCCAGCGGTTGTCTGTGGCAGCTATCTAGTGGAGGGTTGATGGCTGGCGAGGCTTGAGAGACTCGTGTTTACACTGCGTGCTTGCGGTGGAGCGTTGGAGCACGTTGGGGGCTACACTGACCGTCGCTGGTATGCACCAGCCCTCTAATTGGCTTCCAGAATCATCCCCTTTAACCCCCGATCGACCATCGGCCATCAGGCATGACGAAGCGCTTCTAGCCGAACCTATAAAACCGACCATAAAGGGTAAATAATTGGTCGTAAAATATTTTTAAATATTTTTTGGGGATTAAATAAAAACCAGTGTTTTGTGTGTTCAAGCATATTTTATCGGTGGTTGAGTGAGGTCACTAGGTCAAAAGTGTTAAATAAATAATTAGTAGGCGAAGTTGAATGGTGTTGAGTGTAATCCAACGCGTCCCGACGCTCATTCTCTGTACACGTGTGCGCGCGCGCTGCATGTGTGAGTGTGTATTCTGCGGCTGATGTTTTCATTTATTTCGTCGGGAAAGCGTGGGGTGCAGATGCCTAGCGAGCATGCAGTCCCCAACGAGCCAGTAAAGCATACATTTATAATTGAATCATGTCATAAAACCGAATTACACACACCGATATCGAAATGTGTTCCAATTACCATTTTACATTTTCCCTTATTTGGATACTAACTGTATAAAAATACATGTATCTATCAGGCAAATTCGAATTTCTACGTAATGTTCGAGTATATAGGTGCCTCGTATATATGGTATCATTTTTATTGCAAATTTCAGCCTGCCAATGCTTGTCCTTTTGATGCCATAACGATTATAGGATTGGGAATATAAAAAATATTTATACGCTGTGCTCTATGGAAATGAATGTTCATCGAGGACTCGTACCACGTTTGTAAAGATGACAAATGATCACGCCTGCCCTGCTGGTGGATTTATGCCGAGCTCTCTATCAAAGCTTCGCGTATAATACAACAATTAGAGCCCAGATGCAATTCTAGAGGCACGGAAAAAGGTGTTCGAAAAACACTCTTGCGTAGAGGCGCGATCGTCACGGGAAAGAAGTGATTTATTTGGCGCTGTTATTGATTGCACGTCTACTGTATCCATACTTCGGACGTGCAACCAGAGGCCACACCGACTCCAGTGCGAATACAGATGAATGCTAAACACTGGCGCTTCGGTGCAGTAATGCAATGACAAATGTGGCCAATCTGTGCAGAGTACTATCTTTATTCGCACCAGTCCATAACTCATGTCAAACTCGCGGGCCCCGGCTAGTGCAAGTCGCGTTTTGACGGCGCGCCCAAAATAGCGCGCTGATTTGATAAACGAATTCCATCCACCAGTTCATCGTTTTTCCTCGCTTCGTTCGTGTCTCCTAGCTGGCTCGACCCGTGGACCACTTACGTCGGTCGGAATAGAAATAGTGTTCAAGTAACTGGCTGAAACACATAACTTTCCGAGGAAATTATGTGCACTTGAACAGTTTTAGCGACCTGAAGTTAGCACTTGCTCAACGAATAAGAAAAATCCTCAGCAAGCTCTTCCACTTTGTAGTTTACCTATATCGGCGAAGCAGGCAGGCGGTTACTATTACTTCCATCGCGAGTGGGTGGTGTTTGCTAGACTCACTCTACATTCTCAAATGGACTTAATTAAATTCAACACTTTTTATGAGCTCCACAAATGCAAGGTAGTGCAGAAAAATCTCATTTACCGTGTCTACTTCTATTTCAATCTACGTCCCAGTAATGGTGTATGTAATAAAATGCACGTATAGCGAGTACCTATCCTGTATGTACTAGTTTGTATTCATTTTGTTGCACAACTCCATATATCATGTGCAATCATGCGAACGCAAGCTTTTCCGATCACTGTAAAACGTCAGAACTATTGTAAATTGATCAAAAAGCCCGCGATATAATATTTATAAATTCGGATCCATCAATCTCCTTTTCAGGATGGTGGCACATTAACAATTCAAAACTGTGTGTATGTGTATTTGTATTTGTGTTATTTCCGTTCTCATTCAATGGATTGACAGAGGCTAATCCATTTGCATAGATTAATGTTTCTATTTGCGACGGTGTCAAAAGGAAACAATACACACCGGTTAATACAATTTGAAACTTCAATTCTCTTGCCAATCTGCGCAGAATCGGTCGCCCTGAATCCTGAGTTATGTAAAGTACTGGAAGTCGAAACATTATATTTACTTGTTTGTTTATGCCCCTGTTGGAGGTGCGTATTATTGCGTACAATGTCGCTTTGGACGTTGTCTAATTTGCTTGTCCCAAATCCCGTCACTTTGATTCAAAAGGATGGATCGGGCTTTTAGATAAGCTCACGCCTCTAAAACCTGCTCTCTGACAATTATGTAGCTAGAGAAATGACATCCATAAAATTTGTAATTCAAATTGTTGTTATTTGTATGTATATTGGTTGACATACCGGTTGAAAGATAAATTGGGTTGTTCTGCTGATTCTGATTGGTATATGAGCGCAACGAACTAGGTCCGCTTTGGCATAAAATTTATAGTTTCCTTTCATATGTTTTAGGAAATTCAAATTCCTAGTAAACTTGTGTTTGGGAAAATCTTTGTTAGCACGTGATTTAAACGCAGCCTTTGAGGAAGATTTTGCTGCTTTACTCTACCTCAAACAAAACTTCCCCCTCGGATGATTATGGAATGATAAAATAAAACTTTCCGTCTCACGATACGTCCACTCCGAGGTTAAATTGAGCGCGCTTTCATATTTTTGCTCACGCATCCCCGTTCTTCATCCTCTTCTCATCCTTGTTCCTCACAACTGCGTAATGAATAACGACATCATATTATAACTCCTTTATAATAAAGCCTTGAGAGGGTTAATTATACTTGTATAATATAGTAACTCTTAATGATTGCGTGGGTGGAGGGAATTAAAGTTGGCGCATTTCCTCACATTCCCTTGTTAAACTAGACTCTTACTTTAGCTGAAGTTTCTTTGCTTTGTACTGTAGGCCGTACTTGCGCATCGCTCGCTGCATGTCGGCCCTGTACTTGAGAGATTGGGAAATGTACCACGGTTCATCTCCGAGGCGCAAAGGAAAACAGGCGTGGGTGACTGTAGGTACCGGTGCTGCTGCTGCTGATGCTGCTGCCGCCGCCCGTCTCGCATACCTCGCGGCTATGACAGACATTTTCTCTCCTCAACTCAACTCTCTCGTAACTCTTACTTCTCTTTGCAAAATTCGTGTAGCAGAAGGCAAGAAACTCGAAAATCTCATATCGCTGGTGCACGAACAAGAGCTACTTTAGCGTGCAACTTTATTATTTAGAAACTAATGATGAGGACCGTAGGACGAGTACGACGGTAGCGCAGGGAGAAAAAATGGTAGGGTTCGTAACGACGGAACATATTGAAGTAACACCGAGTATGAAACAAATAACCAAATGAAAGGAGCGAAACTTTTACAATTATGTTCACAATTAACTTTTCATAGCGCATATAGCGCGGTGGAGCTAGAGAGGAAGTGAGCGCCCCCTCGTGGATGAATTGGCAACATCCTCCCCGAAGAAGACACTAGACAAAACATCCTCCGGCTCGCGCTCGAATATTTATTAACAAGATTAATTACTTGAAAATCCTCATGAGCAGCGGCGATATCACAGCTGAAGGCCCAATTATGTAAACATCTTCTTATGATGTTCTGCAAACGAGTCGAAGCCGGGAAGTGCCTGACAAGAGAGCTGCAGACTTCCCATCTATAAGCTCACGTCAGCAGATTACAGGTCTCAAGTGACAACCAACCCCCCCTAATAACTTGAAGCAAATTTAGTTTTAGTATCGCGGTGTTAAAATACAGCTAATAATGAGGATGTTAACAAAGCATAGTAATAGTGTAACACGTCTTCCCTGCTTGCTGTATATTCGTCGACGGCGACGTCGCTAGGGATTCCAGCTCATTATCAACGTCGTCATAAATTCGTAAATGAATAGATATCAACTTAGGGCAGGGAATTCGGTTTAACAATAATATACGATTATGCGTTTACCTATTCATATTACAGCAGAGTGAATTATATTTCCTTTCGTTAGCGAAATTTATCAAAATGTCGAAGGTTAGTCAATTATATACGGTGGTTTTGCCTGTCGCTGACGGTGGGCGATGCAATTTGGCTCATATTCCTACATATTCCAAACGGCGGTTAAAATATAATTTCCCTCGACCGGGCCGCCGCGTCCCGTCCTACAGCAGGCTGCCGAGGAATTAGAGGGGGTGGGTGGGCGTCGCGCGCAGAAGTTAGCGCGGCGTCACCAGCAGATGGACCGACTGCTAACCGATCTGAACGAACCAACTTGGGGGCCCCCGTATTATCGTACGTCAGGGACAGACACGCGGGGCCGGGGCACATATCGCCGCCAGCCAGCCTGCTCGTCGACATGGACAGAAGCTGACCACTTGGCGACGCGCCATTTTGATTAGTTCTTGTCCAATTTGTAATGAGCGCCCGCCGTACTAACGCCGCTGAGCGCTCACAATGGTTTTACCGCGGGTGCCAATTTCCAGTCATCGACTCCGTGAGTCTCTTAGCTCGGCCCGTGTTTTCGTAGAAACAACGGCTTCTCTTTCTCTATCTCTCTCTCACGTACAACCAACGTAATCAGAACGATTTGACGTTTACTGTCTGGTTGAAATAATAGTTTCTTTTTGTGCAATTTATCGGCGTGTTTCCTTGGGACGTTGACAGCTCCGCGGCTAATCGGCGAAAGGAGGGTTGTTATTGGTCACGACTCACGACACTCTATTTGCTGTCGGCGTAGCGGTTCTCAATGGTATCTTTGTGAAGAATTTCATTTGGCATCGTTTGAGCTAGTGGAGTTGAAATTTGTTTTTGAGTCTGTGGAAAGCAACTGATTCATTCATATATTCGCCTTTAATCTTCATGAAAGAGTCACTTCAATTTGGAAGATGACCTTCGTCAAGGCGTACGAAATTGGACACTAGATGAACAGACTTTTATTCATTTTGTTGACATTTTCAGATTTTTTTTTAAATTGGCTTTCCCTTGAGTGCTTTACTGTGCTCCACCTTCATTGTCGATTGGCTGCCGAGCTGTTGTGATGTCCACCATAATTCCACTCGGCATGATAGAGTAATAGGACAAGTCTACGCCAATTGAGCCAGTACTAATTTCAAATAGACATGCAAATTGGAGTTGCCAAATAGGTAGATTTTGTTTCCAATTTGATTATCAAGTTGAAATTGTTCGTAGATGGCAAAGCATCGATTGCAAAACGTCGTCGGTACAAATGTAATAAATAATTTTCGCGCTCCAAGTCGCACCCGCACCCGCCTTCGCTAGTTCATGGATTTTTACCCCAAGGCCTACCTGTTCTATTTAGCAACACCCACGAACAGAAATGTTCCAACTTTCCAACACATAACGTAACACGATTGTGGATTAACAGAACGCCATTCCGCCATTTCGCGCACATTCTGCAAGTCTTGCCATTTTTCGTTGTTGGCTTTTTTCCTGCGAAATGAGTTACTGCCCTCGCGTATATATATCTACCGCTACACGTACCTATATATAGTATACATTGTTTTGTTTCGCCCGTTGAAAGTGCATGTGTCGGCTGAAAAACATCGTAATATAATACATGATAACACTAAAAAAGTGTATACAATGTTGCTTGCTTCTATACACTACATGAGTGAAGAAGCGCGTGAAAATTCCCCATCAAAAACATTATATTATAGACGAGCTCATCAATTAAGTTATTAAAAAATTGAGATGACTCCCACGTGCGCATATATACGTGATGCTTTTCCTCCTACATTTTATATACATTGATATTTCGGCTTACACGAAAAGCTTCCCTTAATTAAAATACCGAGCACTTAAAACTGCCAGGCTAAAACTAACAAAATGTAAAGAAATTAATTTTTTAAGTGCTTCTGCATACACACCGAAAAAAAACACACACACACACACACAAGCGCACGCGCGCAATCTCCACAAGCTGTCCCTGAGTGTAAATCTCGCCCTGGCGTCCTGAATGTAACATTTTTGACATCGCCCAAAAATTGTATTATCATAATCAAAAGTCATACGGCCTAACCATGGGCAGCAAGCTAGAAATTCGCGTGGGCCGACTCACGGCACGGGGCCGTAACGTCTACACCAGCTGCTCCTAAATACTGTCATTATACGCAGGAAATTCCCCGCGCTTTTTTTTATTGTTACGTCCATCCATTCCACCTAGCAACCCTTAAACCAGCCCCTGTCTCCCGCAGGAATAGTAATGACCACGGGAAGAATTACACGCTCTGAGATATTTAAAACTAGTCGGCTTGACCGCAAACGAACTCGTGGTGGCTGGCCAAAAGCATGCATGGCTTGCATTCCGCGTTTTAAGGTCGCGGTGATAAGGGTAAGCTACCCAGTGCACCCCTATTTGGCGATGGTGTTTTCAGTGGGGAAATGCTCGTGTGCGACGCGCTAGTGCTAAAGCTATGTGTCAATGATGGTCGCCGATTTGCAGCGATAGGCTTGGCTTGCGCTATTTATGGCGTCTCGTGTTCGAAATGATAACGCGGAACGCGGAACCCTAGGTGGAGCGTGGGTGGAAATAATTTGGGAATCGTTTGTCATTTTTATCATTTTGGCTGAAAATGTTTATGAAATTGAACAATTTGGCTAATGGAGCTTGCAACTGAAACTTATATTGTGCGCTTTTAGAGCGTTTTATCTCGATAAATTTTAAGGTTCGTGGTAGGTGTGCTTGCTTGTACATGTAAGTTGTAAGTAGTTCCGTCGAGTTCCATAGCAGAACCAAAAACAGAACGCTCAAGGAGAGAATGTTAAGTATTTCTTAATAAAAAAAAAGTTATGTAATCTTGATTGGAATCGCTATACCAGGGCTCCAATTTAGAAATTATGTTAATATTTTTCTATTAATATTATATTATATACGCCACCTTCGTTAAAAATTCATTCAATTTTATCTTCAATCGCATAGACCACTGAAGGTCATATTATAAATAATACAAGCGACGTTTGACTTGGCCTAAGAGGACATGACTGATTGATCTCATATTCCATACTAGCTATGATATCATAGCTCTTTCACGTGGAGGCGCCGAGTTTGCTCTGCGGGCTGCGTCTAGGAGGTTGAATTTCTGGAATTAAATTTACAACTTTTTTATGACAATTTTTTATTGTAGGATACCAACACTTTTATTTCATGAAGCTCGTTTGATGTACTTAGTGTAAATATATTTATATCTACATAAAACATCTAGGTATTGGAAGGAAATGCAGAGTTTGCTTTGCGAAATACGAGCCCTATCTCAGAAAGTTATAGGTAGGAAAAATATAATTGTGCTGTCAATTTTCATAAGTTTCTCACACCGTGAACAGTATTTTTCTTATTTTCCATGTTCGGTATCTGTAATGAATTGGGGGTCCGATTTGGAGGATGGATCACATTTGCTCTGCGGGTTGCTTTTAGGAGCCTCACAGATTTACAACGTGGTATACAAGCCACCATGCTCATAGAAGTATTAGTATCAAGTAGTACTTGCTGGAAGTACACAGTCCATATAAGCGAATTATTAATGACGTTAGGTTTATATCTGTGGGTAAGGTAAAAATATTTAGTAGGGCTTTCCAGAGCCATTTCGTGGGAAGTAAAAAAGGGAGGCTTCAGAATCCGTATCTCGAACAGAGATCGTAGCAACAACATACTCGCTCTGCTCTTTGAGATTGATTTGAATTGCAGTCTTGCTCTCGTGTAGAACAGAACTACTGTCTCGATCGATTGGCCTCCTTCAATAAATAATGACTTATTGCTGCCTAGAACCTTTTATATTATTAATGCAGAATTTCATACTCCAACAGCTCCAACCTCAGCGAGACATCGCTGCAAACTAGGTTAATTAATGTAATGCAATTATATCGTCATGCTAGATCACATTTTGAATGTGTCCTTCTCTTATTCTCCCTTTATAACTTCTCTTTCTGCGTAAATAATTAATGTAATTACGTATAAAATAACAATTGTTCGGTATTGTTCTATTGTCGTTCAAGTATACCTGCCCTGTGCCGTATTGCTTTGTGCTACTCGTGCTGATGGTTTTGAATTTTCTGTTGTACTATTTTCTACCTAAAACCGCCGGGTTTAGTCAACATGTGGCGGAAAGCAAACTACACGCGGCATGTTGCTATTAGGGTTGGGGCTGGAATAGGGGCCTCGTGGCAAACGCAGTCACGATATTGTCCGCTCGCACAGTGAAATCCAACAAACCAAAGCGTTACTTAATAACAAAATTCTATACTTTCAAGAACATTATGTTGTTTACATTGTAAGATAAGGCGAGTTTTATTTCCATTCGTTAGTCGTTGAACGAAAGCCAATGAATAATGGAGTTTTATTATATTTTTTGAGATGTAATTTATAGTCACGTCGTGGACTGCAATAAGCCTACAATTTATATGTTTTTGTTGACGAAAAGAAATCGACGAGAAGCGTGCTAGCTTATAAAATATTAGCCGCAGTTCTTTTTTATGTTCTGTAACATGTTGCCACTGCGTCCCATGCATTTCCCAACTGGGCAAATAATTCCAACCATCCACGCCGCATTAAGCCAGCAAGTCACTTCTAATGAAATCACTTAAAACTATTCTATTACTAATAATTACCTTTATTTAATAAAGCGCTAGGTGCGAGTGGCCGTAACTCCGGCTAACAGCCCCGGCTAATCCGTGAGGCCGGCAACGGATGTCGGTCGCGCATAGCTGGCCTCGTTGGCACCGTCACACTCGCTACCCGCTAGCCGCTACCCTGCGGCGGCTTGACTGCACCCCCGACCGCCGCGTGGCTTCGAGCCCGAGCGCGCACCCTGATATCCGACGATTCGCGAGCGTCGGGACGCCCTAGTGCGATCACGTCGGGACGCCAACTGCCAGCCATCGCCGACGCCGCGTGGACGGTTGGCCGACGCCGGCACTGGGGCGCCGTCGTCGGCGTCGGCGTCGGCGGTGATGGTGGTGGTGGTGGTGGTTGCGAGCTACGCGCGGTTGGGTTGGTCGCTGTCGCTGCATGATATCGTTCGATGAGTCGCTAACGGCATTAAATCAATTTTTAAATTAGCATGCGACTTATCAGCCTGTAAGGAAATGAGGGGATGGGGATTTTGATGGTGTAATTTATGTTTTTGATCGTTTTGTGTGTTACGAAGCGTTGTATTTTGTGGAAAACGCTGAGGTATTTGTGGAATTATTTTGTTAATAATGAAGATAATGAGCGCTAAACTGATTGTTTGCTTGTTGATGACTCGTCAAACGTTTCGAAGAAGAGAAACGTTTGGTTTTAAATATGTGATGGTCTTGTAATCAATATTTTCGTGTCTCAAAACTACTCTTTTTTTTTCACCTCACTTTTTTCTGCGGTTGGATTGCGTAACCGAATTATATATTTTATTCTACAGGACTTTTTCATCTGTCGAACGTTGAGATCAGAGAATTCAGACTTTTTGATTTTAAGCAAACAGTCCCGTGCAGTTTGGCTCAAATTGGCTTACCGCCTGTAGCTAAAAAATATTGATCTTTTTGATTGAACACAATCAGCCTTTTGCCATGAGCTTGTTTTATTTTGCTAGCTCGTGGAAGATTGTTTTAATATCTGCTGTGAGCTTTGCAAGACAGATTTATTCGGTTAGGTTTTGTAAAACAAATATTCTCTTCAGAGCTATCTCCCTGGCTTTGTTCTCAAAATTTGTCTTAACGAAGGAACCGAGAGTATTACAAACAGAGAGTGTGCAAATTTTACTAATTAGCACTCAAGATGACAGAGAATTGCACTACACCTTTACTGAGAAACCGACTGCTTGCTTTGAAATTATTTCAATTTAAATTGAACGACGAAGTATCCTTGTGAACTACACATTTTATCAAACTTGAGGAATTCAATCTCATTTTGCGTTGGATTTTTTTTACGGTTAAAAAA
Organism: Nemurella pictetii; assembly: GCA_921293315.2. Lineage (NCBI taxonomy): Eukaryota > Metazoa > Arthropoda > Insecta > Plecoptera > Nemouridae > Nemurella > Nemurella pictetii. The sequence continues at coordinate 26,504,977 of OV121115.1, forward strand.
TAAATGCAATATAAGTCGCAAATTCAATCTCATTCAAAGAAGTGTACCTACTACGCATAGGCTGATATTATGCGATCATAAAGAGAAATCAATATTAAATTTTATATCTCAAGTTATTTCTCGATGAAAGCATATCTGCTTTTCTAACTTAACATAAGAAATTCACTTTGAATTTTAAATCCAGGGAGTGATTTTAATTTTGAAATGAAAATCCCAGTCGGATAACGCATATAATACCTATGCCATACCTAAGTTGTTTCAATACCTAGGGAATCTGCTCACAAAGAGCTCAAAATATACTTTACAATCACCGGTATCACCTTTTGAGTATATTATATTTGCTTCAGTTTCACAAACATTATCATTTAGAAAAAAAATATTTTCAAGCAGTTTAACAACTAATGCTTGCATTGCGTCAACAGACCAAGTAAATTGTGTCAAGCTCGGACATATGCGTGATTCCTAACTAAATGGCGATTATAATACGAAATTTTTCACCGAATATAAACCAGAGAAGATTTTTCACCCCTAAAATTCACCTGGTCGATTCAATCGTGACGTTATAACGACATGGCTGTCTGTCACCACTCCAGCAGCTTGAGTTTGGACAGTTGATGTTGACGCTCGTTTCACCACGTTCTCATTAAAAAGTCACATTCGTGCTACCTTCGACACACTTCTGTTTGAATTCAGACCGCGTTTAACTTTCATTTATCAACTTTTTTGATGTCCTTCATGTTTTTTGAACGAAATTTGAAACTTCGAACTTCAAAGATATTTTATAATTGCGTTAGCTGCAGTCGCAACTCGCAAGCTGGCTGAAATATACGTTCCATTCCTACCTGTATATGAGAAAAAACAGTTTTTAATAGCAGATGAAAACACATTTCTCGAATGGCTTCCAGTTCCGCACCAGCAACACATTATTTATGTAATACTTTCGGCGCCATAAATTAGTTCCGAATCCAGGCAGACTGCGTTTAGACGTTGCTGGGCGAACTCTTAGGTGGGATATCAAGATGATAATAATAGGCAAACTTTACTCGAAACCATTCATTTCTATTCACGAGGAGCTACTAAATAATTTCGGTCTTTGTAATTATGAGCTAAGACAATTGTAATGTGAATTTACAAGTACGATAAATTGGCTCGGGTTTCATAAATTTTACCCAAGACACACCTGATCACGGAAATGGGCAGGCAAATTACATGCCCATTTCTATTTCCAACGTGGGTTGCATTTGGAAACTGAAAGTGTTGGCTTGACCGCACCCATTATTTTTATTTCAACTCCTAACTTAAATTTGTTTGCAGAGTAATTCGTGTTTTATTTTTGTTAAGCGTACGGGGTTAGGTTACCTAATTTAAAACATTTTATGATTTAAGTTTGTGGTTAAATAGCTTCGCTGGGTTGTTTTCGGTGGAAAGAATTTAATTGCTAAGCCATAAATTCCAATAAACTGGGATCTCAAACAAGCACATTTCTTCGAGGAAATTAATTCGTTGCCGGAAAACTGTGAAATAACGTTACCCAGGCTTTCCGTTCTGACATAGAAAAACACATCAAATAAGTAATTAAAAAAGCTTGAAATGTCGTGATAAAATAAAGTTTTCGTTCGTTATCTAGACGGGAAAGTAGACAGGAAAGCATGAACTTGAAAAAATTATGTATACTGCATTAATTTTTCGCAACATATTAAATAAAATTATCTTGAAACTACCCCTAGTGGAACTTTCTACGGTAAAATATACAGTGATTTTATGTCACACATTTTCCAGCAAGGAAAAGGGCTGCCGTCGCCAAAAGAAGTTCGTAATTTTAGTTTTCTCCCTAGGTTGTCTCCCCGTCCACCGCTGTCCATAAAGTGTTCGATATTAGACAAAGTAATATTATAGGGACCAAGTTCTCGGCTGATGAGATAATAAAATTTTACGAACAAACTTTCAGCTTCGCCCGATTTCCTCTCCAAAATATTTTGCCGTCTCGTCTCGATCATCTAGGTATAGGTAGAGTGTGGGTGGTTGGCCTTTCTATAGTTACATTATTAAAATTACACTTTCTGCAATCAGCGTAGGTATTTCTTTTTGAACAAAGTGTTTACATTGCAACATTTGCGCGGGTTTTCGATTAATTCAAGCTTACAAACATGCTACCCCAGAGCTCGGAGACCTGGATTGTCATTTTTCGAAAATGGTAAAGTTTCTTGTTCCTATACAAGAGCACTTTTGGGCTCAAAAGCCTCTTAATTCATACCATGCCTTTCTCCTGGATTATCGTGCAACTATAATCAATTAACTTATCTAGCCTCACGAATATATTATAGTTATTTGAAATAAAATTAATAAAATTGTTGCAAGTTTTTGGAAAGTACATTCAATTTCTAGCTAAACCAGCGATGTTCCAGGCCCTCCAACCTAACATTATACAGACAGCAAGAAAAGTGCATGTCTGGATACAATTTTTACCCGACCGCGTTTCGGGTAGTACTTACGCGATTAAGATTGTTTACCCCCAGACCATGTCGCCCTTGTTCATACGACAAACTCAAATATCCAAATATCCAAATATCGTCGAAAAAGAGTTTGTAAACTTTGTCCGAAACTATCGTCATAAACAGTTTACGTGCGCCATTATTCGGCGGCATCCATGAAAACTTTATCAATCGAATGCAATGCAGAAAACGCCAGCTCTTGGTTCCTTGTGTCCCATATAGCTATACTACCTCGTCGTAGGTGAAGTTCAGTTTGAAAGAGTTTGTCGTAAACGCTGGCTATTGAAGGCAAATAGCGACCCCACAAGGTGAGGAGAAACTTTACGCAGCTTTTTTCACCCTGTAGATTCGATGGCCAGTCGCCCAATTCCTTCCACCCATCCGTCTGTTTCATCGATATCCGATCTCGTGGTTCTGAAATATTGCTTTGGGGTTTTCGGCCACCGCGTCCCAAAACTGACCACATAAACCGACATTTTTGTATCGAATTTATTGCCGGCCACGGGTCATCATACTATATACACGCGATTTAATTCCTTTACACGTATGATGTCGGAGATTAAACGGCGTATTATACCAAGGCTATAAAACTTCTCCGATGCTTGAGTTCAGGATGTGAAACTGTTTTAAAAGGCACGGAAGCGTCATTTTCCGTTACAGGGTTCGCGAACGGTTATTTTAATCGCGACGTGGATGGCCGTTATTTGAATCATAATGATTGACAATCATTCGAAAAATTGAAGTCGAGAAAATATATTTATAAACGTACAAACCGTTTTAAAAGAAACCCTAATTGTTTCTTACTAGGCTATGCGAACACTCATATAATCGTGTTGTGGATGAACGTAATATTTACTCTCAACCACAACGCGATTATATTGCGTGTGCGCATAGCCTAGAGGCTAATATGATCAATTTAAAATGTTCGGCGTTAATTTAGCAGCTTTTTCGATGACATTCGTAACCTGGAAATATCATGACTTAGTCTTGTGAAATTATTCGAAGATTTTAAAACGAAAAAATCTATTTAAAGAAAAACCATTCAATTGATTTGCTTCAAAATAACACAGTATTTTCTTTTAAAGATGTTTAACGCACACAGTAAAATAATTCAACATCAGTTGAAGGATAAGTACATATAGTTGCAAAAAGCTGCAAAAACGCTAAAAAAAAGCGCAATAAAAACGTCATAAAGGCGCGTTTTTAAGAAAACTGCTCAACATAAAACAATTAAATTTTCACACAAACATTAAATCATAAGGGTTAACATATTTAGAAACTTTCGTCAAAGTATATGCAGTTACTTGGCTTCTAGAGTGCAAAACGTGTTTTGGAAAAACTGAAATTTTTCGTAAAAACCTAACTACATAAAAACTACTCAACCAATTTGCATCAAAAACGTGACAGTTCTAAGTTCAGAGAAAACAAGTGTCTTTTTAAATTTTCATCAAAATCGGATTTGGCGTTTGGCCTGTAGAGCGCGAACAAACAAAAAAACAAACACAAAAAAAAACCATTGGATACTTATTTCTGAAGTATGTATAATTGAAGATTTCGCTTCACTCGCTTCGCTCGCTACGCTCATCAATAATTGAAAAGTTCGCTATATATAAAGGATTTGAAGGTACACCATGTATTTGTTCAACATCGGTGAATATTAAACTTCATTTTTTGGTAGGTAAAAAGTCGCATAAACGCTAAAAAAAGCGTCATAAAGTGTCAAATTAAAGAAAAGTGCTAAATATACGGCAATCAAATTTTTACACGCTCGTCAAATCGTAAAGGTTGACATAAAAGTTACGTAAAATTGATTTCTTTCAGAAACGTGGCAGAGCGTAGAAAATTTCAGAAAATTTCATCGTAATTGGTTTGGGTTTAGGCCTGCTAAGATTAGAAAATATTTCATGTTTCATGTTGAATGTCGTTTAATACTGCACCTTTTTATCAAGTAACTTATTGTTTTTAAAAATATGTTAACTAGGACAAAATTTTTTCGTCTTCAATTCGTTGAGAAGCCAAGTTAGAAAGCCAAGGAAGTGTAAATCTAAAGAAATAGCAAGAATCTTCAATTTATTCATATCCGATGTACCTAGGTATCCACCAAGGTTGGGTATCCGCTTGGTGCATGATTGAAATGGATACATCGTCTCTCTGTGATGAGACTGAGAGTGAAAGATAAAATTGCCCGACAGTAATAAATATGGCTCTCCGTATATATTATACATTACCTTCCTGGTTCATGGAAGAGCAAGAATGTAATATGTTATACAATTTCAAAATATGACATTTATTTATAAACATGAATGAACCCTGGTACAAAACTCAAAAGTAGGAACAGTATATTTGTGATAGTTCCCCGCTGTTTTCAACGTTAAATAATGCCTGTGATATAATTCCATTGGTGTTGGATTTTAATTGAGATGAGCGAAACGAATGCGTTATACTGTCTGATATTATTAATTTCTTTGTCCCTGGTTTCTTTCAGATTAATACCCTTCAAATCTTAGAGCTGCCAAATAAGGGAACAAAGGAGCATTTAGAAAAATTATAATGCCACTGTGATACAATGGTCTTTAGCTGTGTCAATAGCAATCAACAAGAAAAGTATAATCATCGGTCGTTAATATCAAATTATTTGGTAATATTAAGTTTGTAATTTCGGCAAATAGTGTCGGTGTAAGCAATTGGAATTTTCTTGTTTATCGAGGAAGATCGCACTTAACGTGATCATCGCAAAGCTGTTTGTTTTTGCTTAAAAGTGACATAATCACCCATTGACATAATTTTGCTGATGAGCCACTGTCACCGCGAGTTCAACATCACTTTTAATATTTAATGCTACAAACACGAACGCAAAAAAGGCGAAATTTTGTATTTGTTTTTATTTTAATTTATTTTATTTTATTTATTTATTGTAACAATAACCGGAAGTCACTTAACTCTCAAATCTTCAGCTTCAATTTTCAAATAAGAACCTTATTTTTGCTTGTGCACACAATATGGATGACAGAACAGAAACAAATTATATCAAAGGGAAAAAGCCCAGTATGATGCCTTGCCTTGATCACCACGAACAGGATTTCTTGTTTACTTTTTTGGCGCTTTTCATTAATTGGCCCTGCATTTGAACTAACCAGGGTCCTTAGATCACTTACGCATATTGTTGACATTTAACATTAATCGGCACTGCTTTTTACCCAACCAGAGTTAATATATCACTCGCACAATTTTGTCGGCGCTTTACATTTATTGACTCTGCATATGTTGACTAAACCAGAGTATCTGTATCACTTGCAAAACATTTTTGACGTTTTGCATTTATTGACTGTGCATTCGACCAACCAGAGTCACTGTATCACCTGCGCATTTCCTTGGCGTTTTTCATTTATCGACTTTGCATTTTACCTAACCAGAGTCACTGTATCACTTGCGCATTTCCTTGGTGTTTTTCATTTATCGACTTTGCATTTTACCTAACCAGAGTCACTGTATCACTTGCGCATTTCCTTGGCGTTTTTCATTCATTGACTTGGCATTTTACCTTACCAGAGTCACTGTATCACTTGCGCATTTCTTTGACGTTTTTCATTCATTGACTTGGCATTTTACCTTACCAGAGTCACTGTATCACTTGCGCATTTCTTTGGCGTTTTTCATTCATTGACTTTTCATTTTACCTTACCAGAGTCACTGTATCACTTGCGCATTTCTTTGGCGTTTTTCAGCAATTCATTAATTATTTTATATACACAGAAGTATACATTTTAAATCTACATCTTGTCTCCCCACAAAGCCGGAGCTTGTCTGTAGGGCTTAGCAAATTTTAAATATAGTATATACGTTAATTTAGACTTTAATATTAATTAATAATGTAATAATAATAAATGAATACATTTCAACGTGTTCTTTTTCATTTGAGAAATTAGTCATTATTTCGTTTTAGCTTCCAATTCTTTTTAATTTTCAATATTTTTTAACAAGGGATGCAGATTGTAAAACAGGTTTGGGATGAAATGGCACAATTATCTTAATCCATTTCTGTTTCCGTGCGTCGGAACTTTTAGCAAAGGCTTGTTCTGCAAGCGAGTATTAACATTATACATAATTATGTAATTGATTTTGCTTTTATAATACATTTTGCTGTAGTAATATATTCTACAAAATATCTATTTTATACACAATTTTGATCCAGGAATAGAACGTGAAAAAACGCACGAGAAAGAAAAATACACAAGAGATATGATGTTAGAGGGTGAAATTGAAGATTCACTTTACTCACTTGTCCTAATACTCGCCAAAAACTTGAAAATAAGCTTTAATAACCAATAAAACTGAATTTATAGTTAATTGGTTGCGAATAAAAATATAAAAATATAAGATTTCAGATTCAAGAAACCACCGCCTTAATATCAGCCTCGTGCTTTCCTAGAACAGTGTCTCAAGTATTCCAGCTGAAACATTCTCATCAAAAACAAAAAATAGCCGCTGCTACCTTCGGTGTGTGCGATCGTCAACAATCACTTTCCCCGTCAACAGTGGCCGGCTCTGTTTGTGCCCGCCGCTGTTTGTAATGAACAGCCGGCCAAACAGTGATGACAACTTGCCGTGACCCATGAGCCGTATATTTCATTCACGCAGATCACATTTTCCTTCAGAAAGAACACGGCAAATGCTTCGTTTTTTCCTCGGTTTCCTCTCGGCAAAGAGGTTCACTCGGGGTCCGCTCCATCTGTAACCGGGGACCTCGTTCATTTAAGCTGAGTAAATTGAAGAAACGAAAGAGTGTGTTCTTTTTTCATCAAAACCGTGGCCGCCGCAGCCCATAACAAAGCGGATGGGGTTTCTTTTTTTTATCTCGGCCTCCAGTTGAAAATGATAATCGCAAAGAAGAGGTCACTTTAACGTTGTCTCGCAGGAGGATACGGCGATAGAAGAACACACCGATTTTCACGTAGCAAGAACCAAAAAAGAATAAAAAAATCTCAAGTAAGAAAATGAGAAAGCATCTTCAAAATCTAATTAAAATAAATTAGTACTAAGTCCTGCGGTGACACTTGACGAAGAAAAGCGCGCTCTCATACTCTCCTCATTTCCTGGAAGTGACAACGCCCCCGCCCCCCCCCCCCCCCCCCAGCCCTGGGGGTGCGTGCGTCCGGCGCCACCCAGTGGCCCCCGGTTCGACGCTCCGAGGCTGAAGTGGCAGCAACTCTGCACGGTTTCCGCGCTGAGAGAATGGCCCGACGACGCCGACGACGTCGACGCCGCCGACGCTGCCACCGACGACGTGACACGAATCTCCAGTCGAGCATGGTGACAAGATGGGCTACCTATTCCTCATCTCCGCGCCGCGCGCTTTTTGTAGTTTATAAACAGTGTCGGGGAAATGATTTAGTGGATGGATGTGGGTAAATATCTTTATACTATGCGGATCGAGACGACCCCGAGGCAGCTCACGCGGCGATCATCAATCTGAAGTTATCATTCGCTCCTTTCTCCCATAACGTGACGAAATTCATATTCATATCTCTTTTAATTTTGATTCGCGAAATCCGACCGCTGATCATCCTAAATCCCCAAAATGCTTAAATCCTTGGGGCTTGCCCTCTCCGCACACGTTTGCGGTTGAACTTTCGAACACTTTGAAGACTGAAGAGATATAAATGTCGGAAACGGTGGCATGGGTTTTGCACACGGGCGTACGGATTTGATAGGTAAAGAGCAAGCTTTTCGACTATCAAGTCATGTCACGCCCCACGTTTTGAGAAACGCGAACACGTAATTGGCAGCTGCATCTAAAGCCTTGCCTGGGATAATCCATCCGGCACCGGCGGCGTCGGCGTCGGCGTCGGTTACTCAGCTTTGCACCTCGAGCAGGCACCGTCGACAGGCAACGCAAAGCAAGAGGGAATCATCAACCTCATTACTGCGAAAACGTCTCGACAGTCTCTCACGAAGTTGGAACAAGCAACCGCCGTGTAGACACCGACGTCTTGAAATCGCGTATAATATGAATTTGGCCTCCTTTCATCTCAACTTTCACGTCTCATTTCTCTGGACTTTCGTCTTGTGAGCGTGGTGTGTATGTGTGGCTATATGTGTGTGCGTTGTATATAAGTTTCTGTTTCACTAAGCTTTTTTTCCCCGTTGCCCATTTGTCTTCCCTAGTGCTCGCGAAACTATGTCATCGTTTCTTATGCTGTTTTAAAGTATCTCGGCGAGGAAATCTGAGAGAGCTGCAGCCCGCGACGCAACGCAATTTACAGGGGCGCCTGTCGCGTTGGGATTTCGACTTTCGATCAACAAGCACCCAGCGTGGTTGGAATTTTAGCTTTCGATTTTACTTTTTGAAAATCGGCTTGCAAAAGTATCTCTGTTATAGCTTCAGGTGGATCACTATCGCAATTTGCAGTCTTATCTGTAACCCTTGAACAGTGTTACTACTCGTGCAACTTTTAGAAAAATTTTGCGGCTCGCGTAGCGTATATAGAGTGCATGAAATGGAGTTGTAATAAATTTGAAGTGCGTTCGTGGTGTGTCTTTCAAATGAATTGAACGAATAAACTGCTTTCTTTTGGTATGTAGGGTGTTTGTGTGGATGCTAAACGCATGATTGTGTGATCATATTTTTCTTGCTGAGTGCAATGGATAAGTAGACAATAGAATCCTCTTTTGTGCAGCTAATGGATTTCAGGCCGTGACCTCTGAAATTAAGTTAAAAAAAGATGGGAACGATATTTATCCTTCTGCCGACATTTGACACTACTAAGCGCTCTCTGCCTTTCCTTCTAGAAATGAGATGCCGAAAATTCTCTTTCCAGTAACATTTTGAACTGTCACAATCAGCCTCAAATTCCTTTGTAATAAAATGTGTTAGCCATTAGCACATTTATCTAGTCACACCGCGCCCGGCCCATTATTGTGAATGATTCATTAGAACCTTCCTAGTCTTCATGCAGCTTTAAAACTCCGAAAATGCGTGCAAAAACAGTGCGGTTAGTTTATGGCACGGTTTTCTTGTGTGCACATAAGTGGCGTAATTGGTAAGGGTCAGTCATTAGTCTTGCAGATAACAAAAACTCTACTACTGGCTTAAATAATCGCCGGGATCCCTGTTGGCCTAGGTATCCAGCGAAAGTATTGTATGGGCTAAACTTAGATTAGCAAAAGACCACCACCCCCATCTGCTCCTTTGCGCACGAGGCATAAAAACGCATATAAAAGTCTGAGTAAGTATACATTTGTGTTAATAAAAGATTGTTGCTAGAAACTTTTGTAATATATTTTTATTATTTATTCGCGTGTGCGGAAAATGAATAAAAATGGTGTTTACTTTGCTAGCAACTCGATGTACGATGTGTGTATAGTAGTATATTAACGGAGAGATAATCATACATGGATTAGGTATTGTAAGATGGGTAACCTATGTACAACATGCTGCATGCTGGCTGCTATAATTCAAACAAATTATAAATTATAACTCTTGGACCATACTTTCTGATTTGTGTGAGTTATTTAACGGCTTGATAACGTCTAGGTAATATTTTGCAACGGTATAACTTTCGTGGGGACGGGGTACTAAGTACTGAAAGTGTGAATGAAAACATGTGATAACATTTTGACAATTAATTGGTGGTTACCAAGTTGATGGTGCAAAAAGTTGTGACAGAAATTTGTATGAACCATGCTGATGATATTGATTTTATTATTCCGTGCTGAAATATCAAAATGTATTTTGTTCCAGAAGAAACCAAGCGATTGATTTCAATATGTTTGCAGAAAGATGTGATAGGTTTGTTCACGTTTGTTCGTGTTTTATATTTCAACTACCCGCCTTTCTGCTTGGTTTACTTCCTGGCTGTAAGGAGTGCCACCGTCGTTGATCTTCAATGCAACGTGCATTGCTTTTAGGTGCCTAACCTTTCAGTCTGTCGGCGATTGAATTAATTTATTTGATTCAGTTAATTACAGTGTTTTCATTAAATTTTAATAAATTTAGGAAGCAATGCCTACTATCGGTATAAAACGGGATTTGCTTTTCAAAGCTCTTGGACAAGAATACAGTAAGTTTGCAACAACTTAGACATGGCAGTCGAGATTCCATTGACGTTTATAGCGCCCAGTTTTATAACATTTGGCTAGGAAATGATTTGCATGTGCAATTCAACGATTAATCTAGACCTCCGTAAAAATTATCTAGGTTCTATCTGTTGTTAATTTTCTGTTTAGCGGAGGAAGAGTTCAGCAATGTGTGCTTCGACTTTGGGCTGGAGCTCGACGAAGTCACAACAGAGAAGCAGATGATAGCAAAGGAACAAGGAGATGTCCAATCTTCTGGGGCATCTGAAGAGATAATATATCGAATTGACATCCCAGCAAACAGATATGACTTACTGTGCTTAGAAGGTCTTGTACTTGGCCTCTTAGTTTTCCAGGGAAAGTAGGTTTTAAAATATTAATACATTTTTAATTTAAATCAAAGATTCCTAATAATATATTTTACAATCTAAAATTTTGCTTCATTACAAATTTCTTCATTTTAGAGTGCCCCCGCCAAAGTTTAAAGCCATTGCACCAAAAAAGAACACCATCGAAAGGCTTGTCATGACTCCCGAAGTAAGTTCTGCATTATCTAGGCAATAGGTACAATTGAATTTGGGCAATACTTAAAAGTCGTTTACATATAAATTTTTGCTTTAACTCTAAGGAAACTGTATTTCTAAAAGGAAGGAAAAAGAAGGAATTTCTAAGAAAATGTATTTATTTTTTGGTGCACTTCTTTCTTCAGACCAAACTCATTCGACCTTACGCTGTGGCTGCTGTTTTGAGAAACTTAACGTTTACTCAAGCCAGTTACAACAGTTTCATCGATCTGCAAGATAAATTGCATCAGAACATCTGCCGCAAGCGATCATTGGTTGCGATCGGTACTCATGATCTTGATACAATTAAGGGTCCATTCACATATGATGCTAAACCTCCAGATTCCATCAAGTTCAAACCTTTGAACCAAGAGAAAGAATTCACAGCAACTCAGCTCATGGAATTGTATGCGGTGCGTATCTAGAGATCACTCCACCAGGCCTTAATCTCAATTTCATTCTGTACATTTTTGTCCTGGAGGTTTCTCCACTTAGCAAGTACAAGTGACAGCTTAATCAAGTATTTTTTAAGTGCATATTTTCTGAAATTATTATTATAAAACCAGGCCTAAGACAAATATTTATTGTTGCAACTCAATCTTTCTTTGCAGACCCATGCCCAGCTGAAACAATACTTGCCTATTATCCGAGATAGTCCAGTATACCCGGTTATCTATGATAGCAACGGTGTGGTACTTTCGATGCCACCAATCATCAACGGAGATCATTCAAAGATCACGCTTAACACAAAGAATGTTTTTATTGAGTGCACTGCGACAGATCTCACAAAGGTTGGTGCTTGTAAAATTATAATTCCTCACTTCCTCACTTTTATACAGGGTACATGCATGGTACAGGTAGTACAGCAAAATTGTGAAGAATAATTGCCATTTTTTTTTGTTCTGTTTACAATTTGGTCTTCTACTACAATTCTTTCATTTCAGGCTGTGGTTGTTCTGGACACAATTGTTTGTATGTTTAGTCAATATTGTGGAAAGCAACACACTGTCGAATACTGCGAGGTCGTCAATCCAGATGGCGCTACTAAAATGTATCCGACACTGGCCTACAGAGAGGAGGTGGTAGCTGTAAATAAACTTAATGGCTACATCGGCACAAGGTGAGAACAGAGGAGATCTTGACAACTGTTGAACTGACATGTTTTTCTCCGGTCTTCTTGCGTTCCAATGTTAATTTGGAACTAAGAAGTGATGTGGCATTAATAATTCAAATAGAAGAAGCATCAAATCCTATTTCTTATTTTTTTTGGAAACTCGATGAATTTTTTTGCTCAACGTGAAATTGATTTAAAAAAAAAACAGTAGTACCTACTTCCCAACAAGCATTCAAAATGAGATGTTTTGCACATCCATTGTATACCCAACACAAAAAAAATCTTTTGTAATGCAATTTATTTGTCTTCTCAGTAGGTACCTACTAACATAGTTGGTGGCCTTGGGATGTAATTGTCCAGTTCTAGCAGTTGCAATGCAAACAAGGCAGTTGGCTACCAGACCATGCCAGAACCAAGTTAAACCACAAATAATTGGGGTGTCAAAAGGTCAAGTAGTGAAACTCCTTGATTCTATCCAGACAAGCCTTGATTTTCAAACTTAGCTGCTTGGCTAAAAATTCAGATTTAATTGCAGGAAATACTTTGATTGGTTTGATTAAGTACCTACTATGAAAAAATTCCCTAAGATGCAACACCAATGATAATTATTTATGACTCAACATAACCTTTGCATATGCCAAAGACATACCTTATCCTTTTACTAAAATCTCATTCACTGAGCTGAAAGATAGTAAAATGTTTTTAGAATGGCACTTGCATTTCAAAGGAATGCAGATCTTCCCAATTAACATTACTCATATATCAACTTAGTCATAAGAAGTTTTTTCTGCTGAAATGTCAATTGCAAGAACTATCAGAGACAAAAAAGGGTGGATCAACTACTTGCTACAATATGAGGGCACCTTTTGTATTTGTCAACCCATAAATTAAAATCACTTGCCGGAGTAAATTTCTTAACATCGATCGATGTGTTGCAGTGAAACGCCGGAGAGCATCGCCAACCTGCTGACCCGGATGTGCCTGAACGCGAACGTGGCGTCGGGCGGGAAGCAGGTGCGCGTGACGGTGCCGCCGTCGCGACACGACGTGATCCACGCGTGCGACATCTACGAGGACGTGGCCATCGCGTTCGGCTACAATAACGTCACGGTGAACGTGCCCAAGACCATGACCATCGGACACCAGAACCCTCTCAACAAGCTGTCGGACAAGATGCGCCGCGAGCTGGCGTACACAGGCTTCACCGAGGCGCTCACTTTCTGTCTGGTAATGAGACGGGTCGTTTCCGAAACGTGATCCTTTGTTTGGGATGCAAGGATTCCATACGGTTTGTTATAACGACATGCATCAATTCATTAACAATGCAAGGATTTTGTAAAGTAAATCGCAAATTGTTAATGTTTACGAGGCAGCGAAAAGAAATATTCCCAGAAACAAAGGAATCAGCACTTGCTACTATAATACTCCTAAGGTAGTAGTACAGTATGTCCTTAGACCAGTGTCATAGGGCCAGTTGTCAAAACAGTGTGTCGTTAAACACCAGTAGTACTGTTGTATAGCCATACTATAGGCCCGCATGGGATACATTGACTTATTTCGTAAACGTGTAAATGCCTACATTTTTGGCATGTGCATGCAGCATGAATCATGATTAAGTGTCTGCCGACAAAAGCAAATAGGGGGAGGGGGGTGGCGGCAGCACATCTTTGCTGGGGCCAGGCTTCAAATTGAGGTGAAACTCCTTCGACCCTGTACGTCTGTAGCCTGCTAATAGACCTAATTATTCTTTGGTTTCATTATGAAAAAAAAAATCAAAAAAAGAAATCTATGCTTTTCCAATATGTATAAGTATAACCATTATTTTTTTATGAAAAATATGTACACATAACACATTTCATCCGCACCTTATAGATACATTCTATACTGTCGAAAAAAGATTCTGAAATTAGACTTGCACAAACTTCTCAACAAATAATACAGTTTGCCAAAATGTTTGGGTGTTGGTAAATGACACAATCCAATCTATATATACAAGCTTGCCAACTAGTTGAAAGTTATGATAACAACCAATTTGTTTTAGTTTTGGGCATTGTCTACCAATGATAATTCATAATTCTTGATTTTGGACAAGACACTCTTCCTCTAATGTTATTTACGTTTTGGAGGCGATAATTTTTCCGCGTTTTTCCAGTGTTCACGTGACGACGTTTCCGAAAAGCTCGGTCGTAAAATCAAAGAAGTTCCGGCCGTGCACATTTCCAATCCGAAGACACTCGAGTTCCAAGTGGCAAGAACAACGCTGCTGCCGGGACTGTTGAAAACGTTGGCGGCCAACAAAAGCATGGCTCTACCCATCAAGCTGTTCGAAGTGTCTGACGTGTTTTTGACGGACCCCACCAAAGGTAAGCTGCCACAATTAAGAAACGCCAGTCCAAAAATAAATTAAAGTAATTCTATAAATGCCATCTATGTAGGTTAATTCAATTTTAAAATTGTAGATAAACAAATAATGGTAGTAATAATAATGTTTCGATTTAAAATCTTTGGTCTTGGCTATCACCTGTGGTTGAATCGGGAATTTTTGATGTCGTAAACAGATGTGGGTTCTTCTAATCAACGAAACATCTGCGCAATCAACTGCAACAAGACACCTGGCTTTGAGATCATCCATGGGCTACTGGACAAGCTGATGCAGATGTTGGAAGTACCGTTCAACACAACTGGTGCCGGAGACACTGGATATTACATCCGTGCGGCAGAAGGTAGCTGAATTACAAGATTTTTTTTGGTGTCAAATATTTTGAAAATATTGCCATGTTTAAATGAAATTATTCGGTTTCAGATCCAGCCTTTTTCCCCAAGCGTTGCGCCGAAGTGGTAGCTAAAGGAAAGGTGATTGGAAAGCTGGGTGTTTTACATCCCAATGTCCTAGCAAATTTTGAACTCTCAGTGCCAGTCGCTTGCTTAGAGTTTAATCTTGAACATTTCCTGTGAATTTTGGGTCATCATTGGTGTGGATTGGTGAGCCATGGTCTGGCACTTATGAAAAACATTAAAAAAGAAACAACTGAAAAAGCATAATATAATTAAGACATGTTGTTATTTCGTTACATCTTGGATTTCAAAAGCAAATACATGAGATCAGGATAATAATAATTATTATTATATAATCATCATTTGTCACCGAAAAATGAATCACAGAATTTTTTTATAATGTTATAGTGACGTTTCCTTTATCCCTTCCGTGACTCAAATTCAGAATTTCAGATGCCTTGAACATCTAAAAGCTTACAAATTATTAATTCCCCTTCGCTCGGATGCTAACTTTGAAGTAGAGTAATTTGTTAAACTATCGCGAATTTGTGGGGGGTGGTAAATGGTGGACACTTCCAGGAACTGGGCGTTGGATAGTGATTTTATATGCTTTTGAATGTAGCGCCGTACATCGAAGCAGGCAGTGGGAATAAATTGCTTGAGCACCAACAGCGCAGCGTTGCACATATATTTATGCGCTAGTGTACGCCTTCTGCAGACTCGCATTGTAACATCAAAATACAGCGTGATAATTATCGTTTCAATGAAACAGTTGTGCGTTCTATTATATGGATGATTATGTTATTTTCAAATTATTATCAACAAGGGTGAAATTTTCTACAGGTGGCTGCAATGGACATCATCAATTGAACAAAATGGACGTCTTCGTTTCTACGTCAGTAAATGTTCTATGGTTGAAACATCCGGGAACCTCACCAAGTAGTCATGGCGGTTGTTAACTTGCGTGAATGACGGTAATTGTAATAGAAATTTTGCCCTAAAAGGTGTGCAAGTTGTAGTTTGCTTGAGTTAAACTACACAGTTTGATGTTCTTTAGAATTTAGTGAAGTTAAAAATGCAGAATGTAGCACAAGAATCTTCTTCAAGCACGCAAAAACTCGGAAAAGTGAATGTTCACCACGATATAGGGAAATCGTCGACTCCCATTTCCTCGAACTCGAGTCCGACAAAGTCTGAGACGGAGACAGATACAAAACAAGCCAGTTTTATGTCCGATTTGTCTGAAAGTGAAGAAGACGACGTTTCCGAGGTATGTTGGGCCTATTATTGCATTTTCAGTGTGAAAACGAGTGGCCTCGAGGGGGCCTAGGTTTCAATGAACTTCACGGAGAGACATCTTGTGGCATAGTAATATTCAAGACAAAGTATAGGCCTATTTTGAGGTTTAGCAAGACTACCCATTGAAATGTCGTAATATTTTGCTCGTGCTCCTTGGAATCTAATGTCAAATTTGGCTTTCATACGTTTTCATTTTGGAAATAAGTAATGTAATGGTTTTCACACAATGGCTGGTCTACAAAAATCAATTATGTTTGACTAGATGACACAATTAGGCAACAGGAATTGTGTATTAGAGAATTGGACTTTGATTTCTTATTTAACCTGTGTTAATCAATTAAACTTACACATTTTTTCACATTTATTGATTTCTTCCCAAATCACCAGTCAAAAATATGCCTTAGTCAATCCAATGGATTCCAGACAGGTCTGGCTAGGGTCCTAGACTGTGTGACCCATAAACCATTCAATACCCTCATTGTCTCAACACTTCGTATTATTTGCTCATCAGATTTTATTTTGATAGGAATCTTTCGAAGCCTTTTAAATTGTCAATCAGCAAATTTTTTCCCCATTTTTTAGCAATAGCAATAGGTAGTCTTGGATAATTCCCTCTTTATCACCTACCATGCTGCAATTTGTTACTCAGCACTTTAAATCCATGCTCCAAACTTTAAATCTTTATATATTATTTTAATCTGACACTGACGTTATCTCTTTCTTTAGCATTACCTACCCCCTAATGGTTACTAATTACTATCCCTCCAGAATTGTTAATGAGGTGCAATCAAAATTTTTATTAGGAGGTGTACTACCTACCTAAGTTATTTTTGAACAAAGATAATAAGTACTAGTAACCTACAGATCACACAACATCAATTCAACAACAAATAGCTTTTACTCCTTTTCAAGGCTGTTTCATAATCCTTTTCACCTACCTTCCTACATAAAAATAAATTGCAAAGATATATTCTTTCCTTCAGCCCCTAGCATTTTTTATAGTGTGCAATGCATCCATCCTCTGAATGGTTTTCATGTAGGTAGCTAGGATAAAACCACAGATTTGTTTACTTATTCTACTGGTACCACTATGTGGAGGTGAATTCAATTCCAACTACCTACCTACCCTACTTTCAAATTGTGAGTGTGACTTATGAGCTGTACCTAACTATCTAAAATCTATTGTGTTGTAATTTCTTTTCTTTTTGTATCATCCAAACAATTCCAACACCATAGTACTAGACAGACACCATAGTAGCATACCTTCCTACCACCATTCTCACTTTCTTTTACCATTTCAGTTGGATAGATTAACTAGTATTCTTGTTGAAATAGATAGGTACCTAACTTAAGTTAGCACAAAGAAAATAGTTGCATTGATTGTTGAAGTACTTCTATTTAATTGAAAAAAAATAACTCCTTTGTTCAGGTGGAGTCGTTTGAGATCAACCCCGAACTGGACGAAGAAACTACGCGGATTGCGGCGTCCAAATTTCTCCTCACTCCTGACCCCGAAGAGCCAGACGGCTCAGTAGACCCAGAAACCCAAGCCCGCCTCGAAGCTTTACTGGAAGCAGCCGGTAAGTTTAGCTATGCTAAATTAATTTGCAACGCAGTAGAAAACATGTAATATTCATGTATTCAGTGTCCAGCTACTAGCAAAGTAGGTAGGTGCCTATTACATATTTATAGATCCCGGAGTGGTCAAGCTAGACAATGAGCAAATTTACAGATATGATTTGAATTAAATAGGCCCTTCTCATTGAAAGAAAGCTTTAGAGAGGTACCAGCTACACAGTTTGACATTGTTAATGAATATTTTAGGAATTGAAAATGACTAACCTCACTTAATACCTTGAAACAGTTAATTGTTTGACAGTTGATTTGCCTCATTATTGTTAATTTTCCTTAGCACAGAAGTAGTTGCTGGACTTTTTGTAGCTTATATACTTTTACCAATCAGCCAGCCCACTAATTAAAAAAACAATTTGTGTTATGATTTAACCTTTTTCTCAGTAGCAATCAGCAGAATTTTGCACTTTTAGCTGATCATCAAATGCAATTATTTTTGCATTTTAGCTCTTACTCACTGTATATCCCAAACTGATACATTCTGTAAAAGCTGGCGAGCTGCGATGGTAAAGTGAACGTTGTTTTCAGGCATTGGCAAGTTGTCGACAGGAGATGGCAAACACCTGGCCGACCCTGAAGTGCTTCGACGCCTAACCTCCAGCGTTTCTTGCGCATTAGACGAGGCAGCTGCCGCGCTAACGCGCATGCGAAGCGAGAACCCACGTCCCCAGATCGAGACCAGGTAAGAAAGAGTGCTCACTGTTTGCATGTCTCGTCTCTCGGCTGATTATTTCTGAATTGTGAAGGTTACCAGGGGTGTGGTTGTGTAAAAATGCTTACAATTTTATTTCTGAAGCTGCCCATGTCCTGCAACGTGCAGTGAAAGGAAATTTATGGATGATACATTATCTATATTGCATTTCTTACACATTTACCCTCCAGTAGCTGGTCAGAATGCTGCAAAAGTTCTTACTTTGTGTACCATTTGATCGACAATTTAATATTTGTTTTATTTACTAATTACTTGTTTTGTTTATTCTGTGTACAAACTTTGAAGGTGCTTACATCAGATGGCTGCTGCATAAAAATCAGCAATAATTTGGGAACTATCGGAGAAAATAGATTATGAATAATAAATGAATACCCCACTGTCTAAGATCAGACTGAGGTGTCAACAATCGAAATAAGCCGTGCAAATCTTAAAAGAGGAGACTTCTTCTGCCAGACTCAGATTTCAATAATTATGATGGCATCTGGTTTGGAATCTGCTTGTAAAACTTAATTGGACAACAGAATGCAAGGCCAGGTTTTGCTAGAACACCCCTAGACTTCATTCAACCTCCTTTTAACTGACATGTTAGGCTAGAATGTTTGTAATTAAGCTTAGTTGTGGACTGTGAAAGGCTTTTTAATTGTGTATGATAGGATAGGATAGGTAGGAAGGCTTTTGGACATAGGTATTGAAAGAACAGCAAGCTTTATACATTTGGTTTGGCCGCTTGGCATGCCTTGGGCAGATCAGGGAAGATTGTCTGTGGTAAAAATCAAACAACGTAATTACTGGATTTTTCAGCAGGACTTGTTGTACCGCCTTCTGATGTGTATTGTTTGGTCCAATCACCAATTGGCAATCTTACAGATATTCAAGAAATATTTAGCTTTAATAATACTCTTTCAAATCATCATTTTTGTGTTCTTGCACAAGCACGTGTTATGGATCATTTTACAATGGTCTTGCAGCTATTTAAATGAATCAATTAAGTCGAGGTTTATAAGGGCATCCTAACAGAGACCTTAGCCTCTAGATTAGCCTCTATAAACTCTCTTTGCATAAGTGGTACATTTTGTTAGTAATTAATGCAGCTTTGCATCATTGGATGGGCCATCCTTTATCAGCATAGTTCTAAATCTTTCTCATTCAAGCGAAATAGATCGCAAAGCTTTATTTTCCGACTTCAGTGTTCTTAAACTTGGTGGTTAGACTAAGAAAAGCACCAGACCTTCCTAGTTCATTAACGGGAAGAACAGGGTTCCACTCAGCCTGTGGGCCGTTCACAGAACCATGAAGTGATTTTTGGATGGGAATAAAGTTTCAAGAGCATTGCAAACTTGCTGTGAATGACCGTTTATTGTGGCAATTGCCACCCTTAAAAATATAATTTCCTTGGTTGTTGCCAGGTAAAATAAATAATTGACTAAAAATTATAATTTGTGCCATCTTAACTCACTCCATACTACAAACTACATGAGTATCAACGAAAACACAAACTGACAGTTTAGGAGAGTATAGTATCCATCCGACTGGAATCATGAGAAAACACACATAGCCACAGACACAACAGGCCGTGCTTTTTTCCTGCACGAGTTAAATTGCAAGCCTCCGCTCCACCTGTTTGCCGAAAAACAAGCGACGGTGGCTAACGATGGTGATTGGCTGCCGCCGATGCAGGTCCCTGGTGGAGGCGTGCTCGGACGGCGACGTCGGCACGGTGCGCAAGCTGCTGACGGAGGGCCGCAGCGTCCACGAAACCACGGAGGAGGGCGAGAGCCTCCTGTCGCTGGCCTGTTCGGCCGGCTACTATGAGCTGGGCCAGGTGCTGCTCGCGATGCACGCCAACGTCGAGGACCGCGGCATCAAGGGCGATTGCACACCGCTCATGGAAGCGGCGTCGGCAGGTAGGGCAACCCGTCCGCTCGTCCCTCCCCGGGATTCATGTTTAGTGTCTGTTCAATGTTTAATAATTGCCATATAAATGTTTATATTTGACAGTAGAAGATAGGTTTGAGAGCCATGTTACATGCATATGGTTACTTCCTGGTAGTGTAGTTTGCTATGAAAATAACTCCTTATGAGGGTGCTTTTATCACTCATATGGGAGTAATAAAGATAGATTCTTCCCACCATCCCCACTATCAGCAACAGTCCCTGTCATTTTTCCTTTCATTTCAAAAACATTGGAGTGTGAATAACAAAGTAAACAAAAATACATGTTTTTTTAGCGCAATTGTTAAAGTATCAAATATAACCAACCAAAATTAACACAAAGCATGATACATGCTGCCCTCCTGGACACCAAGTCGATAAAGACAACTAACTTCCTTTAAAGAAATTGTGTTGAAATTAATAAATACGTCCATTTGAAGACGAAGACAAAATCAGAAAAGGGAGTGATATTTACAGAAAAAAAATGTTTATAAGTATTTCTACCACACAATCAAACGCCAGAGCAGTGAGAGTCCTGGGGCAAAAACAGTGACTAGAAACGGCTGTGGCAAAGTGCGGTGCGTGTCCGTACAGGCCACGTGGACATCGTCAGCCTGCTGCTATCGCACGGCGCCGACGTCAACGCGCAGTCGTCGTCGGGCAACACGCCGCTGATGTATGCGTGCGCCGGCGGGCATGAGGAGGCAGTGAAGATCCTGCTGCAGGGCCAGGCCAACGTAGAGGACCACAACGAGAACGGCCACACGCCGCTGATGGAGGCGGCCAGCGCGGGGCACGTGGGCGTCGCCAAGGTTGGTGGCTCGGGTTTTGTCGTGTGCGATGGTCCTTCCGAGGCAAAGGCAATTTCAGAAAAAGTTGTGGTTTATAACTTTTTTTTTAAAGACAATCTTGCTTGCTCAAGCTTGCAGGTTGGAGATGTAACGCAATTTGATATGGTGTTTGGTGTGTTATTTTTTGTGGTCTTTTGTGAATTTTTTTAGAGGTGTATCAATAGATTTTGATCACATTTTTTTGTTTAGGTATTGTTTCACTTTCCTCACATTTGTAACTTGTGAGAGCCACTGCAGATGTTAAGTCAGTAATTTTTATTTGGCAAAATTATCTTATCCAGACTAGATTTTCAACTAACTGTCTTTTTCTATTGGCAAATGTTGTAATGTTGTCTAACTTTCTATCGGTGAAACAATATTGTTTTTTGATGGAGGTTTTGATTTTATATCCATTTATTGGTCTTTTGAGCATTAACATACTGCAACGAAGATCTTAATTGTACCGGCGGGTCAACTTAACCAAACACTCTCCGATTTTGGAGATTCTTGTTGTAGAACGGTGTCGGAAGGTAAACGGTGAGTATCTCAACCGAGCGGACTAGTTATCTCTTGGTCTTGTCGTTGGCAATGCTCATCGCCATCACCCTTCTCTGCAGATTCTACTCGACAACGGGGCGGGCATCAACACCCACTCGAACGAGTTCAAGGAGTCGGCGCTGACCCTCGCGTGCTACAAAGGTCACCTGGACATGGTTCGCTTCCTCCTCGACCGCGGGGCAGACCAGGTAAACACACGTCTCATTTGGTGTTACGAACCTTGCGCGCCTGTGAATGTTCTCTTGATATTCAAACGGACTTGGTTTCTTAGGAGCATAAAACCGATGAAATGCACACGGCCCTAATGGAGGCATCGATGGATGGCCACGTCGAGGTAGCCAGGCTTCTCCTCGATTCAGGGGCACAAGTAAGACTCATTTTTATCTTGGGACTGGTGATTAGCTGCTTGCGTAACTTGTTATTGAAAGAGCCACGGAAAATTTTGCTAGCCCTTGGCTTCGGCTTCATTTCTCCTCTGCTCTTCTCAATAACATGCAAGTTACAGTTGTGCGTGTGAGGTAGATTGATGGTGGTTGATGGGTTATGTTATTATAAACAATTTCATTCAAATTGGCAAAATTAAATTATTTTGAGAAGCTTTTTCTTTCATATACACTATTCCAACTGTCACAGAAAATGTGAGAAGATGCATTTTAATTTTATTAAACTTGATTTCTGATCAGTCTTGTGTTTGTACAGTATTTTTGTGTGATGTGTGTTGTGATCACATGTTTGAATTGCCTATTTTGTGATGAAGGTTTATTTTTTATTTTTTGTACATCTTCTGACTTTGATATGGAATCAATTAAGGGACCCAAGATGTAAAATTTCCTGAGAGGGAACTGACTAAGACTGATATTGCAACTTATCTAATTCCAAATTATTCTTGTATTTTTTTTTTAGCAAATCATTGTTCAAATATTTAATTTAACCAAGGCCCAATTACAATTAGACAACACGTCCTTATTCAAAATGCAATATTGGGGGATCTTCAATCGAGCTGCTTGACATCCCTGTAGAGATTTATGTGTGAACCAACGTCAAGACCAACTTCTGAATCCCTGAAAATAACGGTTCAAACAAATAAAGCTAAAATTACCGTATTAGAAAGTCAGAGAGCTTGCCAAACATCAACAATACGACGGCTACATTGCATTGCTTCCTGCATTGCAAGTGATCACATTGATGATAAGTTGATAACAGTTAGTCCAATCAAAATGCATGTAACTGAGAGTCACAAGACACCGCTAGCTGTTGCGTCTGCCTGCTCGGCAAGGCCAAACATCAGTTGCTCGGGATCTGGTAGCCAGTGTTTCTGTTGCGGCATTAGTATTACTTTTGCTGATGCTAGGTATTATAGGTAAGCCCCCTTCACCAGCTTAGCACTAGGTCACAAGTCCCAAGTCCTTTCTTAATCGGGTTCTCCACGAGGCTGTAATTCACTTTCATTGTTTTCTATTGTACTTGACTAGACCTACTAACTACAAAGACATTTTAAAAGAAGATTCCCCCCACCAAAATCTGTTATTTGGCACCAAACACCAACCTCTAAGTCCCAAGTGCTTTCTTAATCAGGTACTCCGTTGGTGCTTTAATTCACTTACATTGTTTTATTTTGTACTGCACTATGAAGTACTTGCTGTAAAGAGTGCTCAAAAGAAGCATCCCCATAGCTAAGTATCCCCATGCCAATTCCCATGTGTACCTAACTTGCTAGCATATGGCATTAACATTGTATTGTAAGTCTACAAATATTAATAGTAAATAGCTTCTCTTTAGTAACCTCATACATTGTGTCTAATGTGCCCTAGTATGCCAGAAACAGATAATCAGATTGCTACCTGTAGTGAAAAATTTTGAGAACCCACCCACCACAAACATGTTCAAATTTAACCGCAAAATGATTCCTAAGCAACTCTGATGATCCTACCATTCCTTGCAATTGAAAAAGATATATGTCCGTCAAGTCTCCCAATAAGTCCGTAGCAACGCAAGGGCAGAGACCGAGACTCAAATCTGCCCGAGACCAGAAAGGAATATGTTTGTTAACTTAAGTTGGCAAAGGCTACGCCCTGCTACCGTTCCTCCCGTCCCCCCTGGCCCCTCGCTAAGCGCCGCGTTCCCGCAGGTGAACATGCCGACGGACAGCTTCGAGTCCCCGCTAACGCTGGCGGCTTGCGGCGGCCACGTCGACCTCGCCATGCTGCTCATCGAGCGCGGCGCCAACATCGAGGAGGTGAACGACGAGGGGTACACCCCGCTGATGGAGGCAGCGCGCGAAGGCCACGAGGAAATGGTCGCGCTCTTGCTCAGCCAAGGTTGGTACTGCCGATCGGCCCGGACTGCCTCTCTGAGCTTTGTTATCGGCTCTTGTCTCGAGCATTAGTATTAATAATTAATAATGCCTTTGTTACGCATTCCTAGATGGGGAAAGAACATGAGTCTTAAAAAAGTAATAATTCCTTTATCATTGTGGGGTGTAGCTAATTTGAGAAATATACTTACAACATGAAACAGATAAACAGATATTATTAGTAGTGTTATTAAATTCACACTAAAAGTTTATTAGCTCTCTGAAAGTCCTAAAGTTTACTGAATCATGCTTTGAGATACGCCATTGATTTGGTTTACGCCAAATTGAACCCAAGTTACGTCTGAAAACTCGTCCAAGTTCACCTGGCAAAAGACAAGGACACCCACCGCCCGTCTAAAATCCAGAAACGCCCCGCCACAACCGCCCGCTCTCTCCCGCCGCCAGGTGCCAACATCAACGCGCAGACGGAGGAGACGCAGGAGACGGCGCTGACGCTGGCCTGCTGCGGCGGCTTCACGGACGTCTCGGACTTCCTCATCAAGGCGGGCGCCGACATCGAGCTGGGCGCATCAACGCCGCTGATGGAGGCTGCCCAGGAGGGCCACCTGGAGCTGGTGACGTACCTGCTTGAGGCGACGGCGGACGTGCACGCGCAGACGCAGACAGGCGACACAGCGCTGACGTACGCGTGCGAGAACGGCCACACGGACGTCGCCGACCTGCTTCTGCAGTACGGCGCCGACCTCGAGCACGAGTCAGAGGGCGGACGGACGCCGCTGATGAAGGCGTGCCGCGCCGGCCACTTGTGCACCGTGCAGTTCCTCATCACGAAGAACGCCGACGTCGGGCGGCAGACGACGAACAACGACCACACGCCGCTGTCGCTGGCGTGCGCCGGCGGCCACCTCGGCGTGGTCGAGCTGCTGCTGTCGCAGACCGCCGATCCCTTCCACAAGCTCAAGGTATGGCGGGCTGATGGCTTCGAGTTGACGTTGCAACATGCAACATGCAACATTAAGCGTTTTTTAGTTGCATGACCCCTATTCTATAAATTTCATATTTCTATTTCTGAATCATGGGGTCGACAACGGCAGTAACGGACTGATAGCCGCAGAAATAGAAACGAAAAAAGTTGGTGAAGCAATTCTGATACCACTGAGGCTTCTGATTCTCCACTGAAAAACATGGTTTAAAATTTCACTAGACTTATCTCAAATAATCAAATAATCTTTAAGTGATAACTTGTAGTTTTAATGCTTCCTTACACACTTGACTAGGATATTTTAGCTCGAGTGATTTCAACAAGTGTCAGATTCCATGGGCAAAAAGTTGAAACAAGATTTTATATCAAGTGCGAACGAGCAAACAGAGATTGCCATTGCGGAAATAAGTCCACCGCCGACCGTAACCCGCCATAACACGAGCCGCCGATTCCGCCGCCAGGACAACTCGACAATGCTGATCGAGGCGGCGAAGGGCGGGCACACGACGGTCGTCCAGCTGCTGCTCGACTACCCGCACTCGCTGATGATGACGCCGCCGCACCCGCAACCTGGCCCGGCGCCGCCCGCGCTGCAGGGGGCGGCTCAGGCGGGGGCAGCACCTGCGGCGGGGGCCCTGGACGACGCGCCCGACGATGGCAAGGCGGTCGCCGGCCAGCCGGGACGCCTCGTCGACCACCTCGCGCAGCAGCAGAAGCACAACACGCAGAAGTCGCTGCTGCGCAAGTCGCGCTCGTCGAGCACGGTCGCCGAGAACAACCTCACCTCCGCCGAAGGCCAGCAGGTGGGTGAGCCGGTGACGCTGGCTTGTATTTCGCATTTTTCTCTTGGCAAGGTTCAATAAATGTTCGTTTATTTTTCCATATAGCAAAATTATTATGAACTGCGTAGTATCACTGCGCTACTCGAGCTTTGTTAAAAGTTTGATGCAGTCTACTGCCCGGATTTTGTGGCGCGCTTTCTTGCACCTCCAATGAAAGTTAATCGATGCACTTGACCCATCTAGTGTTTTGAAATCTCCCCACCAGTCATAGTCCAGAGCGCTTCTGCTTCTTCAAGCAAGAACCCCTCACTGGGTTCTTGTTAAATTTGGCCTGCGTTGCCCCTGGAGGTTGTGACGAGGTGTATGCCTTACAGAACCGCAACCCACCGCTGGGCGACAACCTGAACATCATGTCCAAGGACGAGAGCAACATCCTGGACAAGGGCAGCACGCCGGGGGGCAACGGGGCGCCCGAGGCCAAGCACCAGTGCCGCGAGGAGCACATCTTGCAGAAGCAGCAGATCCTTGAAGAGTTGCAGGTGAGACACTGCCCACAGCCACTAACAGACAAGCCTGAATATCTTCGGTACTGAACAATGGTTCAGCTGGCTGGTTGGTTTTAAATTTCAAGCTAAGCTATTGTTCATGTGAGGTTAAGCATCCTCCTAGGTTAACTTAGTTAAGTTTAGGTTTACCGAAACAGCAAATTTTTGTCGCCAATCTTGGCTATCTCTTTGGAATAGCCAAAACGAAAGGCAGGCTGTACTGGTACCAGTATGGTGAGCGTGACAGCTTCCCACCGCGGTTGACAACGAGTCTTGACGTGTTTCCGTGCGCCTGTTTCAGCGAGTGGAGCGCGAGCTGCAAGAGAAGTGCCCCGAGCACTTCGGCACGAGCGCCGATCGTGCGAGCGCCGTCCTGGACACGCCGTCGCTGGCGCCGTTCGTCCAGCTGCCCGCCAGCTCCATCTCGGCGATGTCGTCGGCGATGCCGCTGCCGGTGCAGCCGATGGGCATCAACATCGACATGACCGCGCACGGTGAGTTGATTAGCTGCTCGATGGTCGGACATTCATGTCACACCCATCTTTTGTGAACCTAGAATTTTGCAGTTATCTTGAAATTCTTTTGTGTTTTGACTTCATATGGTCCGGAGAAACCATGAGATGTGTTTATCATTTCTCGGACCTCACCTAGCAATTAACAATTATGTTAAATGCTCTTAAAAACAAAATGAAAAATTGTTCCCTTAATTGCATCCAATATTGTCAAACTGCAAGTACCACCGGTCTAATTTCTCTCCCCCGCATATCAGGACTGGTTTGCGCTGCCACCAAGGCCGGCATCAACATCGCCGACTTCACGCAAGGCGACAGGCTCGCGTCGTTCACACAAGGAGTCAAGGACGGCATCAAGATGACCAAGAACCTCCTGCTTGCGAAGGACGCGGCAGAGAAACAGGCGATCATAATGGCGTTTCCTGAACCTCCCGCCGCCGCCGCGGAGGCACTGCCGCCGCCGCCGCCCGCGATCCAGCTGCCGCAGGCGCCCGCCGATGTCGTGCAGGCCACCGCCATCAGCGACCGGCCGAAGGCCAAGCCGGTCTCGAAGAAGGAGAACAAGAACCAGCGCAAGCTACACCAGCAGGCGTACCACGCGATGCTGCAGCAGCAGCTCGGCCAGCAGCCCGGCCAGCAGCCCGGCCAGCCGATGCAGTTCCACCAGATGTCGCACTTTGCCAATCCGATGGCGCCGCAGCTGACGGAGCCGGACATGACCGGCAAGGTGCTGCCGGGCCTGGCGCCGGCACCAACGGTGCCTGCAGACCCGGCCGGCCCTAACTCGCTGAACCAGATGCTGCAGCAGAAGAGCCAGCAGCTGCTGTCGCTGTCGCTGCAGCAGCAGATGCTGCCGCCGGGCATGGACGGCGCCGAGCTTGCCGGCCAGCTGATGGACCAGCGGGTGCAGATCTTCGCGGCGGCAGCGGAGGATGGCGGCGTCGACGCTGACGGCCACGCCAAGGTGGCCAAGCCGTACTCGCAGATGTCGCCGCTGGAGAAGATGAAGGACAAGCGCGGCGTGGACAGCCGGCGGCAGAAGCAGCTGCTCGAGAGCCAGGCGGTGCTCGAGGAGGCCATCTCGGTGCTGGCCGCGTCGACCAGCTGCCCGGCGTCGCCCGACTCCGCCAAGGTCGAGTACTTCACGGTCGGCCCCGAGGGCGGCCAGATCCCGGTCTTGGTGAGTCAACGCGCCGTGTCGCTTTGTTGGACTTTACTTGCCTTGAAGCCATGTCACTAGGAAAGCTCTGACCGTTTAGGTTGTCACAAACAGTGTTGCTGCTGGTATTTAGCACCCAAGTGATGGTAGGTGATGAAAACTCTTTGTAAGCCAGCAACATTGGCAACATTAGTGAATAATTTCTAAATATAAGGTGCAGCAAATTTCTAACTCACATATATCAATAGTTTTTGCTGTGTCCTATCGTAGGCATATCAGAAAAAAGATTTCTCTCACAGCTGCCTGAATGTATTATCTTAAATAATCCTTAAGCATGAGCTGGGAAATCGACGTATTCATAAGCGCCCGACGTCGACTCACGCGCTTGTCCCTCCTGACCCGACAGGTTCCCCCCGGCTCGGCTGTGTGCGTGCAGTACCAACCGTACGCCGGGCTGCCGGCGTCGGCGCCGCCGCCTGGCGTTGTGCCGTTCCCCGCGGCAACCGCCGCCGCCGGCTCGATGGCGTTCCCCGCGGCCGGTGCCGTCGCGTTCCCGATGTGCGCCGGCGGCGTGCACGAGCCGCTGGCGGCGCAGCAGCGCGAACGGCTGCGCGGTCTCAAGGCGCTGGCCGCGTCCGGCCCGCCCTTGCCGGCGCACCACCTGCTCCACAGCCCGCAGATCGGTGAGTGGCGAGCGGTGCTGTTGTCTACGAATGATTGTGTCGTACATCCGCGTTCATTTGTACAGCTGGGAATAATCATTCCGCATGGCGCCATTTAGAAATGTCAAGTTGGCCGAGTTAATCGTCACGGCATTCAGACGGGGTAACAGTGCAATACTTGAATTTTCCTACAAATTGTAATCTATTTGAAACTTAATTTCCTAATGTGACCCTCAAAGAGACTCAAGAAATGATCTTACTAGATAAATAGAACTTTTTCAATCATATGGAATGAATACAATGGGAGTCAATCTTACATAGAATAGATAAAATTTATATTTCCAGTTTGGTTGTATTCCTTCACAACAACCAGCTCATTTTCACAATTTCTCCCCGGTTCACTTTGACATTAGTTATGCTTGAGGTTAAATCTTAGTTTTCTCTGGATTCAAAAGTTATCTCTCAAAAGACACGAGACTCTTAGCAAGCCGATCGATTCGTGCTCCGACCCAAATGCCGGCGCTGACCCGTTTCCCGCGGTGCCCGCAGGCGCGCCGTCAGCGCAGGGACTGCAGCTGTCGGACCAGCACGCGCTGGGCCCTGTGCCGGCGCCGGTTCCGGCGCAGGCGCCCGTGCCCTGCCCCGGGCACACGTGCTCCGCGCACCAGCCCCCAGCGCAGCCGCCGCCGCCGTGCGGCGCAGCGCAGCCTGGCTGCATCGCCCACCAAGTGCAGGTACGTGCAGGCGCGATTCGATCGCTTGACGATGTTATCCTTTACGCAGCGGTGGGATGATGCCCCGATTTGATGGGAGGCCATCTTGTGTATTGAGTATTCTGTGCTCCCAGGTCAATAAATCATCTTTGGATTGGACAACAGATGATTCAAAGACATACATCAACTCAATAAATAACACCTGAATTACTTATTTATTATCATGGAAAATATAGCTTGATTTTTGCTAGAAATTAACAGGTTGACTAGGAAGTGTCTACTGTGTTTCTAAATATACTATACTCCAGGCTCAGAATATTCAGGGACAGATAGACATCACCCAATTTGTTTCGATCGAAGTATGGTAAATGTCATTGGGCAACCCTTTCTGTTTGACTTCCTGTAGTTACTAGGGCTTGGACAGGGACTTGAAATGTAGGTAGCAGGACTAAGTCTAGCAATGATTAGACACAAAGCAATTTTTCTCACCAAAACTGCCAACAGATGGTGGTAATCAAGTATTTGCTAACAATTCTAAGTCCAAGATCTTTTACTTGCTCAAGAAGAATTCTAAAGTAAAAAATGTGTACACGTGCTTGTAGCAGTGAAAGGGCTTAAATGTACACCAACCATACGTCATTATGACTACTTAAAATCAAGGGAGAAGTAGAAGAAATGCATCACTGCATCGAGACTATTTTAAAACATTCGGTGTAAATCTAAGATCCGCATGGAGTGTGTTCGAATTCTGCCCCGATGGGCTCCGGCGAATGACGACGCGATGCTGACAGGTTGCAACGCAGACGAACCTGGAGAAGAAGGGCGCGGTGGTGGCGGGCGTGGCCCCGGCCGCTCTAGCGCCCGGCGGTGGGAAGGGCAAGAAGGCGCGCTACCAGCAGCCCGCGCGGGCCCCGGGCTCGGCGCAGACGCCCTACGTCCCCGGCGCACCGGGAAGCGCGCCCGCCGCGGCAAACAACTTCCAGGCCGACCCCAACGCCGGTGAGTCGATTGATGGCAGTGATGGAATGCTGGGTGGCTTGGGCAGGAGTGAAGATGGTGCACAACTTGTGTTGTTAAAAATTGGTTAAATGGAGAGTTAAATATTGGCAAATGTAGTTGGAAGCTATGGACTTTTCTTGACATTTTCCGTGAACAAGTCAAAACAGTCGAATAAGTGGGACATAAAATTCCAGCCTTATTGCCCCAAGATTGAGATTTGTTAAATTTTGTATTAGATTTAGAATACCAAATCAGCTTCAAATCATTTCGGCTTCATCCAGAGTTCCTACAGCTACACAATTCATCGATACTTTTACTTGTTTTTATTACCAGATGTAAATTATCCACAAATTTTTAGAGAAACTGGATAAATGATTGGTTGATTTTGTCAACCATCGCATTGCGCATCAGTGAGTTGCCAAACTAACGCGCGATCCCTATCGTTTGATCGGCAGCGCCGGGCGGAGGCCAGTTCCCCGCGGGTGCGGCGGCGGCCACCTACGGCGCTGCGGCGGCCGCGGCGCAGACTCCGCAGGCGCAGTTCTCGTGCATGGACGTCGACTCTGAGACGGACAGCAACCACGACACGGCGTTGACCCTCGCCTGCGCCGGCGGGCACGACGAGCTCGTCGAGCTGCTGCTGTCGCGAGGCGCCGATATCGGTGAGATGTGGTGATGCTCGACATGGGTGTCTGGGTTTTCCGGTCGGAACCGGTTGGCAAATTACCCTATTTTATTTCATTCTTATACAATAGTACTTTTTTAGATTTTTTCCCCCTTTTTTTTTTTGGAGTGTTGATTTTTTTAATGGATATCAGAGCAGTCTGTTTCAAATCCAGTGCCATGAGGATTAGTTTGAGTGAACCAGTACTTAGCTGTCTGCTAGTGCATTTGTAACAATGGTACTGAAACAGCACTTGGTAAATTCTCATCAACTACTTTTGCAGTTATAGCAAAGTTGGCAACAACCATTCAAATGCATTGAACCTTGTTGAAAGTTATCTCTCTTAATTAGCAATTAGGCCATAGCTTACAGTGATTGTAACTTGTAAGATCTAGTAGTGTGTAAGTGTTATGATTTGACATAGTTAGTAATTAGCATTTCTAGCATTTGCCTCAATTCAATTCAACATGGGGAAACTGGTTCACGACAATCTACGGCAATTTTGCTGCAATCGAGAACGAAACTACAAAGTGGCTGGCGCTAGACTCGACTGCTCCCCCCAGAGCATTCCGACACTCTTCTAATTCGGTTGGCTTTGCGCGCAGAACACCGTGACAAGAAGGGCTTCACGCCACTGATCCTCGGAGCTACGGCCGGCCACGAGAAGGTGGTGGAGATCCTACTGAACCACGGCGCCGACATCGAGGCGCAGTCAGAGCGCACCAAGGACACCCCGCTGTCGCTGGCCTGCTCCGGCGGCCGCTACGAGGTGGTGGAGCTGCTGCTCACGCGCGGCTCAAACAAGGTACGTTCGGCCCTGTATGGTGTTTCACTGAAAATTGTTTGGTTCTATAATTTCAATCTTGCTATACCTAGAGATCAATTGGCTAGCCAAAGATGGCATGGAACCAACTGTTAGCTGCAAATGCTGACTTTTTATCCCGAGTAAAGTTGACAAACAAACAATTAGATGCATAGAACCATTGTAAGTTTATCTGTTCTAAATAAGTTACCTCCTTTAGGTACACCGTGGTTTAAGAATCTAGTGTGTTAGAGTTTTGATTAATTCAAAAAGTCATAAGTTACCTGACATCTGCTTTGCTTCAACACAAAAACAACACCTCGAAGCCTTTATTATTAGAAACGATATATTTACCGTGCCTTCAACAAAAAATTGCTGTTTGGACTCGGTAGCCAGGGTTGGGTTGCTGTCGCTGTGTTCCTGGTCGTGGATGTGGTGCCGTGGCCGTGATTGTAGACCGATTGTGGGTTGCATTGCAGGAACACCGGAACGTGTCCGACTACACCCCGCTGAGCCTGGCGGCATCCGGCGGCTACGTGAACATCATCAAGCTGCTGCTGGCGCATGCGGCCGAAATCAACTCCCGGACTGGCAGCAAGCTGGGGATATCCCCGCTGATGCTGGCGGCGATGAACGGCCACACCGGTACGTAGGTCGCTGCCCCTCGCACGACTTGCCCCAACAGTTTGTTGGAGAGCGTGCATTTTGGGTCGGGGCTGTTCAGAAGCAGAGTGGCACAACTTGACCAATTTGAGATGAGGGAATCTGAGAAATCGCCGTTAAGACATTCCGACTTGGTCACCGGGTACCTTCAAGAGCAAAATATGATTGCATTAAAGCCGTCTTTACCCGATAGGTTGAAAAGTGTGAAATTAATTGACAGTCTACATGATTTATTTCATGTTTGAGCTGACCCTGTGTTTGAAACAGTAGCCTATTGTTTATTCAAACAAACCCACTTAGAAAGCTGTTGTAGCAAATATATGCAAACATACTGTAAACAGCTTTTTATAGTAACTGACTTCAGAAACTGTCAGAAACGAGTCCCTACATGCTTGCCTGCGATTGCATTGCAGCCGCTGTGAAACTGCTGCTCGACATGGGTAGCGACATCAACGCGCAGATAGAGACAAACCGGAACACGGCACTGACGCTGGCGTGCTTCCAAGGCCGCCACGAGGTCGTCAGCCTCCTCCTCGACCGCAAGGTAACCACAACCCCGACACTGCTTGCCGCTGACAGTTTACTAAGTTACGAGAAGCGACTTTAATGGGCATGGGATTCTTGGAGCCCAGCTCGTCCCTTGTGGGAGTGAAAACATCCTGAAGAGGCTCTGTAACGTTTTCTTGTTTTTTGTTTTTGCAAAGTTGATGTTTTTGGGTAATTTTATTAGAGAAAACTACCTTATTTCTATTATCAACAACTCTACTTCTGCAAGCACCAGAGCTTCCGCATTTCACTCCAACGAGGCTTGTTACGGTGAGAGAGGCGACTAACGAACGGGTCTTCCTCCTGCGGGGCGTGCGCAGGCCAACGTGGAGCACCGCGCCAAGACGGGGCTGACCCCGCTGATGGAGGCCGCGAGCGGGGGCTACGTGGACGTCGGCCGCGTCCTGCTGGACAAGGGCGCCGACGTGAACGCCCCGCCCGTGCCGTCGTCGCGCGACACGGCGCTCACCATCGCCGCCGACAAGGGCCACTGCCGCTTTGTCGAGCTGCTCCTCACCCGCGGCGCTCAGGTAGGGACCGTTGTGTGGGCCTGGGGGGTCGAAACATCCTCTCCTGTTTGTTGGTAGAAATTCAGGTTTCTTGTTTATTTTCGACATTGTTATTATTTTCCGTTTTATTTAGTAACCGTTTGAATTAAGCTTACAGTGTGGTAAAATATTGATCTCGTTCCAAACTTACTTAGCCAAACAAATTACTAGCTATGAATTTAGTTGAAAGGTAATTTAATTACCTTATTATTATTTGGACCTCTCCTGCTTTTGGCAATCTCTCTTCAAATTTAATAGGATTTAGTAAAAATAATTCCCTCGATATGACGCTAGAACGGTAGAAAGTCAATTGAAGTGCCTTTGTGAAAGTACGTACGCACGCAAGATGTGATGGCTAATCCCGCATTCCGGCACCCGGTGGTGTGTGCAGGTCGAGGTAAAGAACAAGAAAGGCAACTCTCCGCTCTGGCTGGCAGCTAACGGCGGGCACCTCAGCGTTGTCGAACTGCTTTACAACGCTCACGCGGACATTGACTCTCAAGACAACCGAAAGGTAAGCCTCTCTGGACAGCAACTCAAGATATTGCCATACCTAGCACCTATCAAAATCTGTTTTTGAATGTCACTGTTTCTGCCTGAAATACTAATGTTAAATTCAGATATCAGGCAGCATGTCTTGAATCCACTTGACAAATGTGCCACAAGATTCCTTTGATTTGACCAATAACGTTTTTTGTCTCGGCAGGTGTCCTGTTTAATGGCAGCTTTCCGCAAGGGCCACATGAAGGTGGTCAAGTGGATGGTGAACCATGTGACGCAGTTCCCAAGCGACCAAGAGATGACCCGTTACATCGCCACGGTCAGCGACAAAGAGCTGTTGGACAAGTGTCAAGACTGTGTCAAGATCATCCGCTCGGCCAAAGACCAGCAGGCGGCCAAGGCGAACAAGAACGCCAGCATCCTTCTCGAGGAGCTCGACATGGAGAAGACCCGGGAGGAGTCGAAGAAGGCGGCCGCGGCCCGTCGCCGAGAGCGCAAGAAGAAGAAGAAGCTCGAGAAGAAGGAAGAGAAGCGAAAGCTCCACGAAGAGAACCTGAAGAACGAGCTGTGCGACGAAGACGACGACGACGACGACAACAAGTCGGACGACGAGGAGGAAGGCGACATGGCCGAAGAGATCGAAGTCTCGGAGGCGCGTTGCATCGAGAACACCCCCGAGGCGAACAGCCCGGCGCGGAACGCCGAGCCGGTCGACAAGGAGGAGGGCGACAGCGGGATCGACGCAAACAGCCAGGGCAGTTGCAGCAGCAACGACGTCAAGTCCAAAGAGAAGCGCAAGGAGAAGAAGAAGAAGAAGTCGGCGGCGGTGGTAGCGCGGCCCGGCAGCAGCAAGGAGGGCTCGCCGCCGCTGGCCGCGGAGCCCGAGCAACCGCCGGTGCCGGATCGCGTTCCTCCGACGCCCGTCGTGAAGCCCGTGGAGGTGGTGGCGCCCGTCGAGACCAAGGAGAGGCGGGAAGCGCCGTCCGCCAACCACGCCCACGCCGAGGTCGCGAGCCCCGCGAAGCCCAACGGGCGGACGCACGACCGGAAGATGAAAGGCCACCTCGTGTTCGAAGCGTCCAGGCCGCATCCTGCCGAGCGGGAGGACTTTGAGGCGACCGGCAACGAAACCTATATCCCTGCGTCGAAGGGAAAGAAGAACTCCTACATGTTAGTATACATTTTAACATACTCAATTGCTGGCAAGAAGTAAATAGCTGCTAGCTATGTGCATCAGCCATTCATGCTCTACCCAAGTATTAATTTGAATAATTTAGAAGTTCCCCACATGATATTTAAAAAAAAATTTAGCACTGTTTAACTGTAAAAAGTATTTGTCCATCGGCTCTGATGTCATGTATTAATATTTCTGCACAATTCCCTAGGAACCACTACTGTGACGGTGAACTCGGCAACGGGGGCTCTATACCGAAGAGCCTCCTGAACGTTACCAGCCCGAAAGGCGGGGGCAAGCGCGAGGAGGGCTGGAAGGAAGTGGTGCGCAAGTATCTCAACTCGCCGTTCAAGTCGAAGAAGGTGTCGGTGCCGCTCAACGCCATCAGCCGCGTGATTGGCCGTGGCGGCAGCAACATCAACGCGATCCGCGGTGCCACCGGCGCCCACATCGAGGTGGAGAAGCAAAGCAAGGGCCAGGGAGAACGAATCATCACCATTAAGTACGTGCTCGGTTATCACACTTCTATTGCTTCCGTTAGTTCTTGTGCTGGTTCTGAAATTACTTTTTTTAAAACTTGGAATTCTATTGCTATGACTACTTTATTCACTAGCAATACTTTATTAATTTCAAAGGTAGCATAAATTAACCCTGTGGTTACGTTTGTGTTTAATGTTTACTTTCACATTTTTTTGGAAACAGAGAATTTAGAGAGTTATCAATTATATTTTGAAAGCCACAAGATGTAGTTTCGTTTCTCAACGATTGGATGAATACGAATATTGCGAGCTATAACTTGGCTAAAAGAAGGCCAGAGCTATGACATTTTACCTACTGTAGAGTTGCCTATGTGTAGACAGAAGGAGATTAAACGCTTTGACGGCTTTACGACAGCTTTACAACGCTTTAAACACTTAAATGGTCGCACTCGGAAATAAATAATCTCTGGGCTGGAATCATAACCGTGATTCTGACGCTGTTGC
The DNA here is from genome assembly GCA_921293315.2 of Nemurella pictetii. Taxonomy (NCBI): domain Eukaryota; kingdom Metazoa; phylum Arthropoda; class Insecta; order Plecoptera; family Nemouridae; genus Nemurella; species Nemurella pictetii. The sequence continues at coordinate 26,541,509 of OV121115.1, forward strand.
AGAGGATCTGCGGAGGCCACCCGACAGGCCCACACTCTGATCGCGGCACTGATCAAGGACCCCGAGGTGGACATCCTGCAGATGCTGCCTAAGTCGGCCAAGGTGTCGCTGGTGTCGGTCTCGGCGTGGGACAAGACGACGACGGTGTCCAAGTCGAAGGCGGCGGCGCCGGCAAAAGCGGCGGGGCTTGTCAACGTGCAGGCCCCGTCGCTGCTCGGCGCCGGGCCCGCCTCTCTGCTCGCCAAACCTCTGGCTGGGGGTGAGTTTCTTTGCTTTTACAGTCTGCACTCGTGAGGGTTCGTGGAATGTTTGTCTGCGGATGGGATTGTGTAAGATTTTCGGAAAAGAAACCATTGCTTTTCATATCTCTGTCCTTGGTAATTCCTATGTAAGACACAGACTATTTTCTAATCTATTTCTAGTTGATGGTTTTGACAAGAAAATTTATATGTATCACCCCCAGTTCCTGTATTAAGTTTGATTTCCCTGATAAATAGCTGGAGTGTGATAGAATGTTTGAAACCTATCTGGTTCCTACTCCCTACTTTAACAGATGCTGGGTCTGATTAGTACTATTAACAGTAACTCCTTAAGTTGCTAACTCCACTAGATCTAATTCGAAGCTTATTTTGTTTAGCAAGACACAGAATTGTAGAAGTATTCTATTTAATCTTATGCTGCCATAAATTAACTCTTTGTATTTGATTACTTTCTTAAATCCTACCTTCTTACTTCGATTACCTTGTACATTGGGTACAATCTGCTGTCCGATGCTTGCTGTTGATTTGTGCTTGAGCAGCCAGCCTCAAACCAAGTTTTTTTACGCCGACAATTATTTCCTTTTGTGCAATATTTGACATCACTTTTGCAATTAGTTCCTGTCGAATCAACACAGGTTCACGACAAAGTCAAAGCATGACTAATGTGAAAACCAAGCTATTTTACGGACATATTTTCCAACCCTCTCCATGTCTGGCTGCACAAACACATATCATATCATTGTAATATTTAGTTTTGACTGGGTATGCCATTTCACACCAAAAATGTTAAATAAAACCGTTAGGTTAATAGTTAACCTAAATTCTAGCAAGGAAATCAAAATTTCTAGAAATTAGTAGCTCCTACGAAGGAACGACTAGAACTTGCATCTAGCGCATGGCATACCTAGTGGCTAGCCGAGTAACTTGCAATACCGGCGGCCAGCTCCTGTGCCTTCTGGAGGAGCGACGAGCTAACGTAGCGGTTGTATCACTAGTTGTGGCCGGCGTGCCCGTACCGTTGCTACCGTCGCTCTGTCCCCCCGCGGCAACCAAGCTGGGCGGAGGCCCGCTTCCGGTTACGCGGGGCACCGCTCCTCGACTCGTAGCAGCAGGTACTTTCCCTTTCTCTCTTCTGCCCTCGACTCGCTCTCGCCCCACTCTCACCTCGCACCTGACCGGCGTCGGCTGAAGCTTGTTTCGCTCCCCAGATGTTCTGTGTTCTGTGTTTCAATAGTTTTCTGGTCAGTTTATCTGGGTCAGTTTTGAAAAATGCGTATTGATTGTTTGCTGTCGTAATCTTTCCGACTGTAAAATGAGAAAAAATTTGGGGTTCGGGGATTGGCAGGCATTGTCTGCTTTGCGGGATAAAAACAAGCGATAAAGTTGGCACGTTTATTCACCTCACTTTCATTTCACTCAACTCATCTGGAGCCACAGACTGAAATTTTCAACGTAAATCAGAGGCAATGAAGTGACGGGTCCTTTTCGATGCACCATAATTTTGGTGAAATATTAATTTGGAGTTTGGAATAAGAGAAATTTGGCAGCCTTTGGCTTCATTTCTTCTAGTTCTCTCGGTATCTTGTCATGCTCTAGTCAGTAGTCACTATCACTATTCACTAGTCAGTACTCAGTAGCTCCTGTAGTCTTAACCTTAGACATCCAGCATACAGTAGGTATCAATCAGGTGTTCAAATTTATTATTGTACATAATATATAATAATATAAGAGCACCTTGACTCCTGAACTTTGTCCATTTTACCAGAGCTAAATTATTTTGCTATCAATTCAATTTAAAAAAAAAAGTGAATGGGTCACTTGCTGAAAAAATCCTTGCAGCTGAAATTCTGGCTAAAAACACTTTTATTGAAGTCGATCAACTCCCACCATCACCCGCTGCATCTGTCGCACCCGAACCCCGATAACGACGTCGGCGCCCGATCGCTTTGCAGCGGAGAAACGCGCGGCCGCCCAGCTGGCAGCCAACACCAAGACCACCATGTCGTACACGTCGGCCATCATGACCGACGGCCGGCCCGCGAAGCTCTCAAACGCGGCGGCGCCGTCCACCTTTGCTGCCAAGCTCACCGAGACGACGGCGGCGTTCCACCTGCCACCCGCTTCGGTCACGGTGGTCACCAAGAGCCGTTCGAGCAGCCAGCAGCAGCAGCAGCAGCCGCCGCCCATCACCTCGCTGGCTTCAACTTCGACGTCTTCACCCAAGCACCACCGGCCGATGCCGCCGGCTTCGGCGCCGCCCAGCATCCCCGGCCAGTTCCAGCTGAAGGCGCCGTTCTCTCAGCCGTCGGCGGCGGCGGTGGCAACCAGCTCGGCGTCGGCGGCGGCTGCAGCGGCGGCCGCGCAGCCGACGCAGGCGCCGGTGGTGGCCGTGCCAAGAAGCACGACGCCGCTAGCGCCCAAGCAGGAGGTCCACCAGCCGCCACCGCAGCAGCAGCAGCGGATGGTGCCCAACGTCACGCCGCAGGAGTACTCGCTGTTCAACGACTCTTACTCAAAGGTGGGTCGGGTTCGGGAGAAGGGTGGAGTATCTTTTTGTTCGCGTGCATTACCAGTTTCGTAAAATGCAGATGATTACTTTACTTAGTAAGTTGAAGAGTTGATGGGTTACAAAAGGCAAATAAGAGTCTAAGATTTCAATATAAAAAAGTATTAAAATTTACTAGATCAACAATGCTTATATTATGTGATATTAACTGATATGATATTAACTTCAATGATATTAACCTACCTTGTTCTGTTGACGCAAGGAGTGTTGGGCGGATTTCGTGGCATTTGTTTAGTCATTAAATATCCGAGAAAATTGCTACATTCACAATTTTCTTGGCCTGGCCTTGCACTCGCGTTGCAAGCGCAAGCCAAACTGACAGGAACACTGCGAACGAGCCGATTTTCACCGTGTCGTTTGTCGCCCCGTCCCAGGTGCAGCAGCCGATGTGGGGCCGTGAGAACGACCACATGTCGATGCAGAAGGCCATGAACTTTGCCAGTGTGGCTGCCGCGGGGGCCGCCGCTGTCGGCGCACCCACCTGCAACTCGGGCAAATACCTTGACGACGTCCCGCCACAGGTATGCCTTCCTTCATGAGGAAACCCTCGAAAGCAGCTGGACTCTCACAAGCATGTGTACTTGTGAGGTGAAATTACAGTTAGACTTTTACGATTGGTCAGGAAGTTTTTTGTGTTCTAGGTTGTCAGAATGAATTTATGGTTATATTTTTACATGCTTTTTGAAAGCTCTAATTCCCAAGTCGAGAAATTTTCTAGAGGTTTTTCTTGTAAGTGTGTTTCTTGTCGCAGTTTTTCTTGTTTGGTGAGCATTCATCATGTATGCATGCATTCAATGCAGCATTCATTCATGTCGCAAAATGTCACACACTTAACGCCATGACGTGGTTATTCACTTAAAATATGTTCTAGTAATAACTATTAGGCTTTTCATTTTTAAATCATTAAAATACAGAATAATTAGCAGATAGATCTTAAAACAACTGATTCCTACAGATTGTTAGATCAGATTATTCAATGTGGGTAGGTTCAGTGTTTTGGCATGGTCATAAATGGTGAAATCTGCTGATCGGGCATTACTAACGGTGCCATCGCATCGGTGTTTGCGTCCATAATTTCGCCGACGGCGCCACGAAACGATGCCTGACTTTGCGGTCCCGCCTCGGCAGGTGGACGCGTCGAAAGCGCCTGGCTACCGCGGCAACACGATGTGTTCGCCGGTGTCGTCCAAGACGAGCACGACGCCGCCATCGCTGAGCGCGTACCAGAGCGCGGCGGCGGCGGCGGCGTACTCGGCCGAGCAGTGCGTGCCCATCTCGTCGAGCTCGGTGATGTCGCAGGCAGCGAAGCAGCAGTCGATGGCCGCCGTCGGGCGCCAGCAGGAGCAGATCATCGACGTCGCCGCTTTCGGCACACGCTTACTCAACAACCACCAGGTACGTCGCCGCCCGCTGCGGCGGGACTCACTTTGACATAGCCTTCTCCTTTTAGTGTGCAAAGTGGTTTCAATTTTGGGTCTGGAATATATGCCACCATAGCTAATATTTAATTTCTGGAATGTCTGCACTCGCAGACAGTTCTTTCGAAGTGTTTGCTATTCATTTAGCCTTTAGGCCTTTAGGTAGTTAAATTATAAATAGAATGCACACAATGCAAACAATGCTCAACTGTAGGTCTTTAGGTAGTGAAAAGATAAAGATAACGCACACAATGCCAACAAATTGCGGTAGTGGCATATGATATTCTATCCGACATGGCTAAGCCTTTCCGCATTGCATTGTCGTGCCGTCATTCGCGGAACGTAGTTTTAACACGCCGCATGCGTCTAGGCCCAGCAGCACAGCATCATGGTATCTGCGGCGCAGGACCACTCGGGGATGTACCAGTCTGACCACGGCCCGCCCCTGCTGAAGATGGTCGCCGATCAGCCGCCAAGTCAGCAGCACGGCCTGAACGCCCCGTTCCACCACCACCACCACCAGCAGTCCCAGCAGCAGCAGCAGCAACAACAACAACAACAACAACAACAACAACAGCAGCAGCAACAACAACAACAACAGCAGCAGCAGCAACAGCAGCAGCAGCAACAACAACAGCAGCAACATCACCACCAGAGCCAACTCAACTACTCGCAGACGCAGCCGAACGTGCAGTCCAACACCAACACGACGGTGTCCATGTCGCGGCTCAACCCCCGAGCGCCAGACTTCTCGCTGCACGTCTCGAACAAGCCGCCACCGCAGCAGCAGCAGCAGGCCAACATGTTCAACCCGGCGCCGCAGTTCCACCAGAGGTCGGGCGTCCTGCCGCCGCCACCGCAGCAGCAGCAGCAGCAGCAACAGCAGCAGCAGAACCCCAACCTGATGGGCAACATGAACTACTCGCTGAACAAGTCGAACATGGGACAGTTCCACCCGGCGAGCGCGCCCGGCTCGAACATGGTGGCCAACGGGCAGCGCTGGCCGATGTTCACCCACCCGTTCCACCCGCCGCACCACCCCGAGCTGGTGGGCCAGCTGAGCTACCCGACGTCGCTGGCGCACCTCAACGCGCTCGGCGGCAACCTGAACCACCCGGGCAGCGACCTGCTGGCGAGCCTGGAGAACGGCATGGTCGGCGGCGGCGGTAACTCGCCGGCGATGTCGCCGAACAACGCCGGCCCGCCCGACGCGCACCACCACAAGATGGAGGATCGGAAGATCATGCCCATCGGCACGGAGCGCGCCACCTGGAAGACGATGGGCGTCAGCGGGCTGTGCGCCGCCGATGTAGACCCCTCGTCCTGGATGCTGGGCGGCGGCGGCGAGCCCAAGATGCCCGGCTCGTCGTGGGTAGGGAACATGGGGCAGGCGGTCGACAGGCACCAGTTGTACCGGTCGAACCAGAACCAGTTTGGCCGCATTCCGCAAGACGACCATATGATGGATGCGTCGTTTCAGGTATGTGTGCTTGGGAATTGCTAAGAAACGGGTCTCGCTGCCAGCTTAACGCAAATGCGGTGTGGCAAGGCCATGAAATTGACTTTGGGGCTTGTTATCATTATTTGGCAAGGTGGTATCTGGCTTGGGTATAAATAGTGAAAGAAGAGCTTCACAACTAAATTGGTAGTGGGTGTGAAGTAGAATGGAAGAAGTTTTGCTCTCAGCATTCTTTGGTGGTCTGAAAAGCAATTAACATGATTTACTCTGTTTGTGCTTGCGAAGGGGAATTGGATTGTGGATACGGTGTGTAATGATGACCATTGTGAATACAGAATAAGGCCAAGACTCTTGTTCATATATTTGTGTTGGGGCTTAATAATGATCACCGTATTAAACTGTTGTCTCTTTTTCAGTTTTTGTGAATTAATTTTTGAATGTGAGTGTTTGCTGTAGCACGTTGAGCCCCATTTCAACTTTCTCTCTGTTTTCAGCAGTCTGGTCACCCAGACAACCTGAATTCGTTTCACAACGGAAGCAGCTCGGCCTCGACCATCTCGCTGATCCAACACAGCTTGCAGATGATGCCCCAATTCAACCCCAATGCCACCGATCTGGGTCCACCTGATTCGATCAAGATGGAACACACCAATTGGGACGGAACCTCTCGCATTAATTTACCAGACGTGCATGATAAGCAACATGTAAGTTGCGAAAACTCGCGTTCTGTGTATCATCTTTAATCTCGAACCTCTGTATGAGTCGCCCACAACTACCAACTGTCTCTGTATGCTTCTCTTTCAGGGATGGTCTGCCAAATGGAATCACTAAAATATATTGATAATTCTAGCAGACTATTTGTGCAGAGATGTTGACTTAAACAAAAAAGAAAAATCTTCAAAGTATCAACTTTTTTATTTGAAAATGTCCATCTGTAGCTGAAGTGCTTTGCTCTATTCATCTAGTATTTGGGACAAAATATTTGGTAGCTATGTTAGAATTTCCCTCTGGTGATCTTTCTCTCTGTGGTTTAGAATTAAATTGGTTTCTTATATATGCATTAATATTATCTTGATTTTTCAAACTGCGTTTTTCTGCTGCCGGCTTTTATGAAAAGTCGCAATGCATACATAATTATTACCATAGTTAAAAATACATTATATGAGTATAAACAATAATATTGTCAATCAATGCCAGCCTGCTTGTTCCGATCATTGAGTTTCGATTGCGATGCACTTGGTCCATCGTTTGGCCGAGCGATTCGACCAGGTCACGCACAAATGAGGATTGTTTTAGTGGCCACTATGGGCATTTGATTTCTCTCGTCCCATGCGGTAAATAGATTCGAGGGTTGTCAATTACCTTCGATGTATCGATTTATATTAGAGCCACATCTGTCATCGGAAATGTAGAGGTTTTGCAATTATAATGGCCGATGCACTGGACGCATGGGCAATCATTGGCAATTCTCGAGGTTGGATCCTCACCTTGTCACGGCTTGCATCACGATAGATTAGCAAAGATCCGCGAATTGCCGACGGGTCTTGTACATCGGCTATTACAATTATGAGGTGTACATAAAATATTTGGAACCAGGATATATAATTTAGCTCCTTTAAAATATTTTTTTGCATGTTTCAACTTTTGGTTGACAAAATATGCTTGTAGTTAACAAAAAATAAATCAGAAAATAATTACTGCAATGGCATTCATTGGTATATCATGTATTATTGATTTAGCTATTTAAATCAGATGAACTATGCTAGGATGTTCATGCTAGCCGAGACGTTCTTCTTTAGTGCTGATGTCTTTTAAAAAAATAGCTTGAACCTAGTAAACAGTAGCAGCATTTTTCGTATAGTTGTGTAGCCTACATATTTACGTAGTGGTCCATGACTTCATTTTATAAAAAGTTTATTTGCATAAGTTGCCTCTGCTAGTTGATGGGTTGATGGTGAGTGTGTAGAATGATGTTTCTATCGTATGTTATATCCATGAATAGCATACTGCATATTTATTAGGCTCTAAACATAGAGGTTCACTGGTAAAGACAGCTGTTTTAAGGTGAGACTCACTGATTTTTCTTGCCCTTTGCGTTGATGTGACACCCGACCGGGTTTCTTGATGTGGTAGGTAGGTGTGAAAGGAAAGCCCTGCCAAGAGTTCACGCTATGATAACATGATGGTCCTCCGAGGTAATGCCTTATTGCACAATTAGCACTTGACGGGGTTGCTACTTGCTATGTCAGTCCCAAACATGGCTGCTGGACATTCATATTAAAGGATTATGTAATAATTTAATTGCTTGTACATGAAGACTTCAAAATATATCTTTATGCACTGTGAGTCAAAGCTTTATGTAAATATGCTATGTATTAATTCATTCCCCTCTACCTTTTTAGTCAAGTGTTCATTGATTTTGGGTGGAACTGCCAGAAAGGTGGGAAACAAACACAAACTGCCAATCCTTGCACTGAAATTAAATTCTAAATGGAAAAAGGCAACATTAAGAAAAAATCTAGTATTCTTAATTTTCAATTTTATTATTGAAAAACATTGTAAGTTTACTGATATATATTTTTTTAACTTCAATATCTTTTCTTCCGGGATCCTTGCAAACAGGACTGCAATTCGTAAAAAACCGATGATTATAATTCAATGTGTCTTTGCATTATCCTTGTTTCTATGTCCAAGTGCAGCTTCTCAACTTTTCTGGCTTGTTTCTTGATGATATCTTCCATTAACAATAATCCATCTAATTTTTGCCCCGAGATTTTCGGCGTTTTCTTCTCGTTGCTCAATGCTGCCTCCGCATGAAGGTGACGGAGCTTTAGTAACCGATTCTCGTAATGCAGCAGTTCAACCTGAATGAACATAAAATGTAACCATTAGCTCCAAGAAACATATTATGGCAACACCTTAAGATTTTAATATCTGGTAAGCATGAAATAATTTTTATAAACCACATGATTATTGGGTTTCTGCATTGTGTTTCATAACGTTTGCTGTTGTCAATCAGTAAGTTCAGGCAACAATAGGGATTTAATATTTAGACCTGGTAAAAGTAGCGTTACTTAACACTTCCCAGTTGCAGACTTAGTAATCCTTTGTAGCAATTTTAGGCCTGTAATACCCAAGTTAAAATAGATGTTTTTTTTTATCCAAGTGAGCATTGAAATCCCATCCAGATCTAGCATTTGGAAAGATCTAAACCAGACAATATTTTTAGTGCACCACTTCATTATTTCTTGAGAGGAAATTGTTAGGTTTTCTTTGCGTTCGAAAATCCGTAGGAATTCTAAACTTCCACGGCCTGGCTATACATCGCAATACAACAAAAACTTAAAAATGGGGATTTTGGCAAGAACAAGAGGCATAATGAACAGTTTATCACGTAGGGCATCAAAAAGAAAAATGAGGGTGACAAATTAAAAAACAACTCCAATCTTGTACCCTAAGTGATTCCAATTCTTCGGCAGTGAAATCGCTGTCCAGTGCTATCTTCCAAAGTCCCTGAACTTTGGGCTCAATAAACTCCTTGCTATTTGGCCCTTTAGCTGCCAGCCTATGCAGACGATCGTAGCCATCCCTGACGTTGTTGTGTGTGTCTCGGAGCATGTTCACCTTATGGGTGTAATCTTTATTTGGAGCCTCTTCCTCATTTTCAACTAAATCATTGAACTTGTCCAAAGTGTTGTCAAGAGAATCTGAAATAAGAGAAACAAAATATTAATTGCTTGAGACTAGCTAAGCTCCCAAAGATAGATGCTCAATACAAAACATACTCTTATTTCCATCCTTCTCAACATCTTTTAAAAGTGAGTGATATTGATCAATCTTTTCTTGATGATGATTGAATTCTTCTTTCAGAGCCAATAGCTCTTCTGATGTAAATCCCGATTTTTCAGCTTTGTCCCACAATTTGCTAAGCTTCTTGTCTTTGAACCGACTCTTATTAATATAGTCGTCAGAGGCATCATTAAAAGCTTTGTGCTGCTTGTATTTCTTTGCATCGTGGACGTCTTCAAAGTGCTCCAGAAGATCATATGAGCTCATGATACCTAATTGCAATCAGACAGAAAACACCCAGTTTAATCAATTATAATTCCAAAAGATTTAATGTGCAAATGCAACACATTGAAAATGTTCCATGATTACCTGTAAGCTTCCTACGCATTTCTGTTTCTTTGAGGCCCTCTTTGTCATTTCCATCAGACTTTAGTTTCTTCCATGCCAACTCTTCTTTGTCATGAATTTTTAATTCGCTGTACAGCGATTTAAGTTTAGGTTCCGATATCCTCTAAAATCACAGGTAGTCATTTTAGGTTGGGTACAAGATTAAAACGAAAATATGCATAGAAATGATTAGCTTTTTAATTAATTTGACAAGTATTGCTTTTTCTAACTCTTACTTTATTGTAAATGATCGCATGGCGAGTTTATTTTTGGAAATGATCCGACTAGATAACCTCAAAACATTTGGGTGTGGCAAATAATATTTTCAAGACTTCTAGGAATAATCTACTATACAACAAATAATTTTGCACGTGCAGTTTCTTACATGTTGCGCTTTAGTCCACAGTAAATTAAGTTTGGCCATTCTAAAAGGTTTCTCCAAGGTTCTAAAGTTGATGGCTGATGGCAGATCATCAGGCTTTTTAATTTTCACATTTGATTCCGCTGAATACTTGTTTGCACAGTAAGCAATATCTACTATGAAAATTATCACCGCAAAATTAATTATGTTTGGAAGCATTGTGTATCAATTAATAACAGTTCAGATTAATATTTATTTCTTAGGAAGATCATGAATTAAACGTCACTCCGTAATAATATCAAATACACACATGTATGGTGATTGCCGATTGGTTGGTTGGCTCCTTTGGTTGGTTGGCTAGTCGGAATATTATCCCAAGTCAGATCAATCGGATTGAGAATGTGAGAGCAGGAAGTTTGCATTAATACTCTTTTGGTCTATGCTATAAAGCATTAATTTAAAAATCGTTTCTATAATAATAAAGCCATCCGTGATGTGATTACTTAGCTTAATAATTTTCAGTGAATCAAGATTTTTTTTCATGTCCCGCCAATGTTTGTTACAAAGAATTTAATACCATGCTACGCAGTCCAGTTTGTTGTAGTGGTTTATCTTGGATTATCTGGTGCGAAGCTATGAACAAACCGTAAATGTCCCAGACAGTGATGCAAACCCTAGCATAATAACCCAATATCTAGGGTCAATGGGTAGTAGAAACAGAAAAGGGAAAATAATCATTATCTAGGGAAATTTCACAAACATTTTGTGAAATCTATTATAAATTTGTGTCCATAGTACACTCAATGAGTGGTATGTTCTCGAACAAAATTTAACAAAATAATAAATTCTAATGACGAAACATAACACGCTTCTCTAAGAAATAAAATAATAAATACGTCCATAAGTTTTATTTCATTCACAGATATCTAGGGAAAAATCCCTAACTCTAGGGAAAGTTTATGTTCTAATTCCTAGGCTGGCAATGCTGATTGTAAATTGAAAGTATCTTCGTATGCTCCGCTAGTGTTGTCGTTATCGAATCTGGAAATTGGATTAGTTGATATAGATACTCTTTGCTTTTTATACAATAAATACCGTCCTAGTGCGATATTTTTATCCAACTTAAAAGCATTCTATCGATCCTACAGCTAGCGCGTAATGGCTTGTTGTAAGCAAAGATTTTGACAACCTGCCAGAGTCAGCCTTTTGGTGTTTTGCTTGTCTTGTAGAACACTGTGTGACATTTTAACATGGCGACTCATGCTAAGAAGTTTGGCACTGTTTTCGGTTTCCGTTTTATTGTCGATAGTAAAAGATGCCAATTAAGTCAATAAACCGCTGAGCGCTTTACAGTAAGGTAAGTCATATTGAAGATATTGTTTTGAGTACTTTGCATTACTATGGTAACTTGTTGAACTTTAAAGTTCACATTTTCTGGCACTTTTTAACCTTAGAGGGGCTAAAAAGCTGTTCTTTGGCCAAAAGAGCGAAATTTGAATCAAGACACTTAATTTACTTTTCAATAGATTGTGTTTTTCAGTATAATATGGTTCTCTATATTTTTTCAAGCTGTGATCACAGTTCGACGAGCACCTGTCATGACTGTAAAATATGAGGAAGCTCAACTTGTTACAAAGTTTTTCTGATGGTGCTACTATTATTATAAAGATTCCATGAATGTCACAATAGCAGCCAATATTATATTTGTTAACAAATCCCTCACATCTTACTCAATTGAGCATTTAGGGCAGTGGTTCCAGGTGAAAATTTTGAGTCAATGACCCAGTTTTAACCAAGCTTACTACCTACATAATTGCTTCGTTATTCCTCATTTTATCATTTGCCATAGCAATTGTGTATGTTTCCGTAACATTATTGCGGCTGTGTCTGTAGGTTTGCAGGTATATAATATTGCCTCAGAGTTATTATCGACAGGGAATCAGTTTCAGCTATTTTACTTGTGAGGATATTATCTTAAGTTTTAAGGATACAATAGTATCTTTCACAATCATTATATCAAGTTAGTTATCTGCCTACTATCAATAGCAACAATCTGACTTGATCAAATGAAATAATCATAACCTTTTGTTTCAGATTCAAAAATGTCTCGAGGATATCGTATGCATAGCCGCAAGCTAAATGCTGCGTCACATGCCAGTATCCAGTTCGACAAACTTCTAAATGAGAACAGCAATCGGCCTACCGCCTCTAAATCTTCCGGCACTCTTGGAAAATGGGGCGTCATCTCATGTACATCTATAAGAAGTACAACAATCAAAGGTGAAAACTACTTCAATTCTTTCACTTTAGGTACATAGTACCATAGAATAAAGACCTTTCAAGAACTACAACGCAATGTTAAATTTTGCTACAGGCAGAGAGAGATAAAAGAAACGTGTAAGGAATAGGAAGAAGATTTTTTTATTTTAGTTATGGATAACACCGCAGAGCGGAGCCACTACAAAATCCGTCGCTTTTGACTTGACGGGTGGCAGGCCACTGTCCCTGCTGTCCGAGTTTTGCGGCGCTCCTGTTTTATGCCCGACTTTCTCTAAACCAGACTTCTTTTCGAGTGTATCTTGTGTAGCGCTGACGTCACGGCGAGGAGGGTTTTGTTATTGAATGGAAGTTGACCGCGCTAAGGGTAGGAGACCGAGTTTGGGTTGATGACTTGGCCTCCAGCATTTACTCGTGTTTCTAGCGATTGGTACTTTGCTTCATTCATGCGACTCAGAGATATTCTCGTCATGTTTCGCGCTACCAATCTGGCAATTATAACAAAAAAATGCCCCACTAGGTACTTCAAAAGTCCAGTCAAATTGATTTGTCTGTTTTGACGTCGCTATTTTAGGCATATGAAGTAATTTTCATTGGCTGTTAAGTGGTGTTCTGAGAAATTTGGGACGGGTTTG